>CM055976.1:38255000-39602500 GCA_029531755.1 Holothuria leucospilota
TAAAACGTTTATTCACAAATTAGAGAAAAACGAAAGCTCTAGTACACGACAAGTTAAAAGCGGCTAATCCTAAAAGACACAAAACCAGACAAAACCAGACAAAGCAAACCAAGAAAACTCAAAAGAACACCTAAGAACGTAAGACCTGGATAAAAAAGCCTAGAATACCAAAACGCAGGAGACAAGGATAAAAACTAAGAAGGCGCCTGGAGTGGGAACCTAGCAAAGGATAAAAACCTAAGGGAGACCAAAAGAAAAAAAAGGGGGGGGGGAATGGGGAGAGAAACAATTAAAAGCACGGTCCCCCAAGGAAAACTACGAAAGTCAGTGTTCTCCACAGATTTTCAAGAGAGGCGGTCAAGCGCAGAGAGCACAGGCGATGGCGAAGCACATTGTTATGTGGGGGACTCCGCTCACTAGTTGTTATTTTCAAGTTAATAGATCCTACCCAGTACTCATAGGTACCATTTCAAAAATTTATCACTTCATTTGTTTAAAAAAATGTGCGGACTCTCGGCCTTCATTTGAAAAAAGCAGTAGCCTATTGTCAATTTTTTTCGGAGACGGAGCGGAGCTATTGTAGGCTGGATTTTTTAGGGGGGGGGGGGGGGTCGCTATCTCAGGGGGCTGCAATTTCCACTCGGGGGCTGGTCGCCCCCTACAACCCCTTGTGGAGAACACTGAAAACATACTTCCAGATATACCAGCAACTTTTTCTCTCCCACCCTATTTCCACAAAAAGACAGACACATACACACACACACACACATAAAAAGAGTCAGCATTAAGCAATATCATAGTTGTATGCGCATGCATGCAATTGCTTCCTGATGCCTTTACATACTGTATCACAGACCAAATTAAGTGGTTGTAAAGATGCTGATAAGGAACTAATAAATCTTCCTAAAAGTAAGATCTTTTCATGGTACAAGTCCTCATAACCTACAGTACAGTAGACCTACTACATCAAAGAAAACTATAGGCTTTATTACAAGGCCAATGCCATTGCTTTTGGGAGGATTATGAAATTTAAAATAATATGATGAAGAGAAAGACTGGACTGGATGGATTCGACTTCAAGTCCAACCAAAGTCCGAGTCCAGAAAGTACGAGTCCAAGTCCAAGTCCAGAAAGCTCAAGTCAAAGTCAAAGTCCGAGTCCAAAAAAGCGGACTTAAGTCCGGACTTGAGGTCCACCTCAAGTCCGGACTGGAGTCCTCCAGCCCTGTGTATGATCAGGGAGTTGCAATTCCCTGTTGCTATATGACAAATAACAACTCCCTGGCATGATTTAAAAGAGTCGATTACACAATGAGTTGTGATTTCACTCTTGTATTACTAAGACAATATGCTAATGTTATCGAGTTGCTTCCCTAAAGCCACTGCACTATATGCATAGAGAAAGCGATCAGTTCTCCTAAAGGGCTCCATATAGCCCCGTTTTGGCTACTCACTTTTGACCCACTTTTTATAGCATGCTTATAAAGTACTTGTATTATGATTGTAAAAAGAAAACAAAAGTATGGAATGTGAATCGTCTATCTATTGTTCAATCTACTGGTTTCAATAAAGTCAATAAGTTTGTACATTTTATATCTTTGTAAGGGAATAATAAGCTACGAAGATGGAAAATTGGACCACTTATTGTAATTTTTTCGACCTTTGTGATATTTACTTTGAAAAAAGTTAAGCCCTCCCCCTCCTCTAAATTAACAATGATTTGTACTGCGTTCCAACGCTTACCTTGACCAATCACAGTGGTGAAAGTGGCAATCAACGTCAAAAGAAAAAGTGGCATCATCATTGCTGCCAAGTGATGATGCAGACGGTATCTCTGCGAAATGGGGCGAGCCTCGCGAAAAATACTGTGGATAAAAGGTTACGCGTAGAGTTACTATGATGGAATTTTGAAACCTGTGTGAGAACAGCTCCATCATCAAATTGAATACCAAAATAAGATAGACATAGCTTTCAGTATTCAAATCAGACAAATATCTCATCAATTATTTGCACCTAGTGTTTATCTAGCTGTTAACTTGCCCGAAGTTGTTCTTCATCACAAACGAAGAAACTAACCTGGCGCTGGTGATAGGGTGACCATTTCCAAATTTCCAAAAAGGAGGACATGACCGTCTTCACCCATGTCAGATCCCAGCTTTGTGAACAAAGATCAGGGAGGTGGTGTTAGCTAATACCACCTCACTGTAAGCACAAATTAGTCAAACATTGTCTGATACGCCTAACCCAAGTTAGTCAAAGGCGTTTGACTAATTTTGTACCAATTGACTAGATTTCTGACCAATTTTCAACCTCTTTGACTAATTCTTTACCGATAATTATTGGTCCATCATTGTGCAATTAGTCAAATATCATTAGAAATTGGTCAAAATGAGTGACTAAAATGGGTTAGGCGTATCAGACAATGTTTGACTAATTTGTGTTTACAGTGCTCCCTCCACAGATGCAGGTGCGTTACATACCCACCAGGCTGCACATTGCCATTAGGCTGTAATCAAATTGATTGCGCACTGTAGGATTGCAATTAGCCTTTGATCGTCTGCGAATGTGGCTGATGAGTGCTGCCTCTATTCTGAGATGTAGGCCTATCCACGGTATCCTTTTTTTCATGTCGAATTACAGTATGTAGTAGGAATAAAATTATTCGTGATCAGGCGCGGTTCTAGATCGAGACTTTTGGGGGGGCTTAGGGGGGACTTGAAAGGAAAGAATCATAAAATTTTCTCTCAAATATGTAAATCGGTCACGCGCACGCTGAAACCAATGATAATAAAAACAGTACCATAACCAGGGACGGCGCAAGGTTATTTTGATAGGGGACATGGGTTGAGTGATCGCCGTCGTGGGGGAGGGGTCTAAGGGGAGGGGATCCCCTTCCTCTGAGAAATTTTTGCTAATTTAGGGTTGCTAAGATGCAAAATGGTGCGTTCTTTGGGTAATTTTTTGACTATATGACTGGAAAATGTTCATAACTTTGTGAATTCTAATTTTTGGTTGGGGGAAAGAGGGCCTTCTTAGGGGAGAGGTCTAAGGGGAAGGATGTTCCCCTCCCTTTGAGAAATTTTTGCTAATTTAAGGTTGCTAAGATGCAAAATGGTGCGTTCTTTGCGTAATTTTTTGACGGACTGGAAAATGTTAATAACTTTGTGAATTCTAATTTTTGGTTGGGGGAAAGAGGGCCTACTTAGGGGAGAGGTTTAAGGGGAAGGGTGCTCCCCTCCCTTTGAGAAATTTTTGCTAATTTAGGGTTGCTAACATGCAAAATGGTGGGGTCTTAGGGGGTTTTTTTTGACTGATATATATGGCTGGAAAATGTTCATAATTTTGTGAATTCTAATTTTTGGTTGGGGGAATGAGGGCGGTCCTAGGAGAGAGGTCTAAAGGGAGGGGTGTTTCCCTCTCCTGTGAGAAATTTTGGTTACTTTAAGGTTGCTAAGATGCAAAATGGTGCGGTCTTCGGGACAGTTTTGACTGATATATGGCTGGCAAATGTTCATAACTTCGTGAATTCTAATTTTGGTTGGGTAAAAGAAGGCTGTTCTAGGGGATAGGTCTAAGGGGAGGGGTCGCCCTCCCCTTTTGAGAAATTTTGGTTACTTGAAGGTTGCTTAGATGCAAAAATGGTGTTGTCTTTGGGATATTTTTGGACCCGCGATCATATGAGTTCAAAACATTCTTAATATTTTGGTTAGGTGAAAGAGGAGCCTTTTTTGTCTAAGGGTATGTATCAACAAACCTCTGAAGTCCTCTTTTGGACACATTACTGCCCTCTAGTCGGGGAAAGTTTTACGCAAAAATACGTGCGTGGAGTCCTCCACAGAAATATTCTCGAACTATTAAGAAAATTGGCCTTCATTTGTGCATTATAAAATCGTATCTAAAGGCTGGTAGAAACCGGAATATGGCCTCTTGGAAGCCCTGAATTAACTATATGGATCAGATATAGGCCTACCCCGCCCTCCTCTTTTCTTCTCTTTCACGTCTTCTTTTCCTACTCTTTTTCTCTTTTCCTGCAAATTAGAGGGGGGATAGGCCTCCCTTCCCCCTGAGTGGCACCGCCCCTGACCATGACATAGATGTAACGTATATACAGGCATATATTTTTTTTTATTTGGAAGAATGTAGCAAACGTTACTGAGAGATACGAGCAACTGGACCTGTTCACATTAATGGGAATAACGATTCGGTCTGTAGATTTGACTTAAAAGGGCTAGTATAGCTTGACGAGATCAGCGACGAAATGACTCGTTTTGAACTTCCAACACATGATTAATCCTTTAACTTGATTTACATGTACGTACAAACTATCATAGATGTTACTTATCTGACCCAACTTCCATTGTATCAAATCGTGAACCTAATATGTGATTTCGAGACACAGACGACAGTTTCCCTTGACAAACTAATTCCACTGGACCAAGATGTGCACAAGTGTATTGGACAATTTTGTTTTTCTCAGTACACGCAAATATAGCATAACACAACCTCTGAAAATTTTTGGGGGGGGGGGGGGGGCTTGAGCGAACTTTGGGGGGCTTAAGCCCCCAAAGCCCCCCCGTAAAACCGCGCCTATTCGTGATTGACTTTTTCATTCGCAACTCGCAAGATTTGTCCTTGTGACCGCGCAGATCTTCAAAAAGGAGTACCGTACAAATCAACGTCCGGCGTCGAGTAACGCCGGACGGAGGACAGAATGCCGAAAAGCCGGACAATCCGGCGAAAAGCCGAACGTATGGTCACCCTAGCTGGTGATAAAAGTTATTCGCAACACACAGAATGTAGCAGAAGATGCACAAGCGGACGGAACTACTTCCAATTTGAAGGGGAGGGGGAACTTGTGTGCACTTTCGCTAAATTTTGATGATTCTGTTACCACAAGATCGAAAAGAGCGTATTTTGCCGAAAAGAGAGAATTTTACCGAAATGGGAGAGCCTGCCTTGCATGGCTATGAGAGGCCCTGAATTTAGTCTAAAAGGAGCTTACCCTTTTCCATCAATTCAGACAATATGGAAACGCAGAAACTAATAACTGCTGCAGGAATTTTAGTACAGGTTATAAATACCAACTTGAATATTGCGGACGATAAAAACTGAGGTCAAGATCGTGATATTTCTATATAGTATAGCCGTTATGAACACGTTCTCCTCAAAAAATATAAACGAGAACTAAAATAACGGGAACAGGAAAAAGCCAAAGCCTATATAAATCATGAAGTTCATACACCCGACAAAATTAACACATACATTTAGGGGCGCATTGCAAAATTGACAATAAGTATTTAAATATTCGTATTGAAGGTTCCATTGTTAACCAATCCGATTCGGTAAAGTTCTTGGGGCTTCTTATTGATTCCCACCTGACCTGTAAGTACCACAGTACATCAATCTGTTATGCAAAATCTCTAAGACTATAGGCGTCACTTCATAAAATCAAGCATCTTGCACCTCGTCATATTCTTTTTTCTTTGCACAATACTCTCATTCTTCTTATCTTATTGCGATATTGCTTGGGGAAACACTTTTCACGCAGTCTTATCTTATAGACTTTATGTGCTGCAAAAAGAGCCGCTTGCTTAATTACCTCCTCTCACTATAGGGCTAACACCGCTGATCTCTTTAAAGCATTAAATATTTTGAATGTTTTTGACATTTAGAAGCACCAGATGGGAATGTTTATGTTTAAAATTAGTCGTGAGTTGTTACCTTCTTTGTTCCGGAATCACTTTGATACGAATTAAACGATACACAAGTACTAAACTATCATATATACAGTTTATTCTTCTGTTAATAAAAAGACCTTTGTTACTTCTGGCATTCAACTTTAGAACAACCTTGATCCTCAGCTTAAGAGCATCTCTCACTTACCTTGATTACCAGGAAATTCAAGTTTTACTTAGTTGCTAAGTATGAATGTCAACGTGTCATTTTTACCTATTACTCTCTTATGCATGGTTGCTGGATTGGTGGGTGGGGTGGTGGGGGCGTTGCTGCTAAGTCTGTCTTATTGCACTTTGTTTTGTTTGTTCACTTTTTTGTAAAGGTGGCCTGCTTAGAACAAGCATTCTGCTTTTTTCAGGCTTCTTCCACCGTTTTCTGTATACTTTATACAGCTTTTAGTTTTATGTTGTGGAAAGTAAATGAAATGAAATAAGTATACAGTATTGATGATAACATACCAGTACCTATTAAACTGATCCAATTTATTATCTTACCTGAACTGGATGTCCTCCAAGGTTACTTCGAGAAAACAGCAACAGCAATTGTTGGTGATGTCATTCGTTACCCGCTAATGAAAGCCGCAATAATAGCATTTCATTTATTACTTTAAACATTTAAATGTCACGTATCAGTGCTTATCTTCAGTGTTTGCATATTAGGTCTATAATCTCTATCAATGATCAAGTTAAAACACACAGATGTTTCTCTTTTTTGTGAAACCATACGAAGGAAGACCTGAAGCCAAGTCTCGTTATCGTATCCATGTCATCACTGGACGAACTTAGGGTTTCAGTAAAATGAGAAACCACGATACAATATATGATAATTGATTACTCCGCAACTTACGATTAACTGAATGTGATCGACAAGATTATATGCTCGTTGCCATGGCATTTGGGGGAAGGGTGGAGTGGGGGATGAATACCAAGGCCACCTGTTTCACTATCGTATACAGTTCAGTTAACGCGAAAATTTTGTATTCATCCGAATTCTAAAAGGAAACTCTTTAGAGTTTCAAAACTGTATGTAGCTAATGAATGTCCGTTTTAAGGTACGCACTCATGATATTTGAAACAGCCGTGCAAGTTGATCATGACGCAATTAGGCAAGAGTTCTATAGAAGTTTCAAGTAGCCAAAACTTTTGGACCATTATCCGACCAACAGTTCAAAAATTGTACCCATCCTAGTGACGTGTACAATTCACAATTAATGACGGTACCAATTAAGCTGATGTTGGCAAAAACATCTTGCAATGATGGTAAAATGTCAAACTGGTTTTCTTTGTGCGTTTTTGTATTACTAACTTTTCGTTTTAAAGTAGTGTTTAGCCATCGGCTCCAAAACTGCCAATGGTATTAATTTATTGTCTCTCCTGTTCACTGAAAGTTGTGGGCTGTTTTTGTGACCGTCTTTCAACTTAAAGATAGACTTTGGCCATCTTTAGCCTAAACGACTAGGTCAGGGTCACTGCAGTATTGTTAAGCACAATATTCATATGGCATAGGTTTGTGACTAGGGGTGGGCAACTTGCCATCTTTGGAATTTTTTTCAGGGTGGGGAGTGGGGGGGGGGGGTTGGTTGTAGGAACACAGTTCATTACTTGTAGGCACAACATTCTCAATATCTTTTCCTAGGAAAAATTTTTCAAACTGAGGTACAGGAGGGGATGGGGATTTTCTGTCTTTGCTCACCTTGTATTAGATGTTTCATCTATATGGGTGGCTTACCTCAACTGTCTAAATTACTGAAACCCTACTTGCAAGACAGTTTTCAAAAACATCTTCTACTGTTCTGATTGAATATACTTTAAATTTAGAAATGAGAGTCTATAGAAGTTGCACTGGTTGTAATTTCACTTCAAGTCAACTCTGGTCTGCCTGCTGGGCAAGGCTGTGTTCATACATATCCATGGTAACTGCAGAGATCGACTTGAGTCCTTTGTGACCTGTGGCAGCACCAGCATTTGAAAAAGGGGGGGGGGGGAATCATTGGGAAAATCTGGGGCCAAATTGTGATAATGCTCCCCTCCCTCCCTAGCAATGACTCTGAGTGTGGCTATACACATGGAAGTTAATATAATAAAATTATCAGTTTGGAACGTGCAGGTTCTCACGCAATGGTAACACCATCTGGTGAAATTACAGCTTGTTCCCAAGAAGTACACTTTGGCAGTAAACAGAGATAACCATTTCAGGGCAAAGTGCAGCCCTACCAATAAATTTCCAACTGAGTGTTGGGCATTCACCCTGTTGAACCTTACATAAAGAAGTGTAGACTATGATTGAAAAGTCGACCAAAATGAAAGCAGCTTCTTCTGCCCTTTGTCGAATAACTGAGTTTGAGGCAATCCTCAAAATCTTTCATAATAATTTAGAAATTATGAGTGATGAATTTCCACCGTCTGGTTCATTTGATTACCCTTTTCCAACCCAACATTGCAGAACTGACCCACTCACACAATTTTACCCAAATCTGAATGTGCATTAAATTGTAGTGCAAATGCACACAGTAGCGCTGGCATGTGTGTGTGTGTGGGGGGGGGGGGGTAGGGGCGGGTGCATGTGCCCCCCAATTGGTTTCTGAAAATTCCTGAGCATTTTTTAAAATAAGCCCAAAAGGAGTTTGAGCTGTAGATTTCTGAAGGGGTTGGGGAGAGGTGTGTTTTTGACTGAGTTATGGGTCTATTTGAATCAATTTCTATCACAAGTCGTTCTGAAACTTTCAAAATTTTCATAAATCTTTTGCAAGCTATTCTAATTTTTGTGCCCTTCACACACTCTCAGTAACACCTCATCGCTGTGCTTATTATCAATATTTTTTCAAACGTATTCACACTATTCATTGGTGAGGGCTTTGAGGCTGATTGGTTTTGTTCATAGGAGTCATCACAAAGGAGCAGAGCATTGCAATAATGCAAAACGGGAATTCAAGAGAAGACATATTTCATGAAAATTGGAAGCTTTTATGAATTACCAGACAAAAGACTCGCCGTCTAATTGGCAGATAAGTTTTATAATGGAACTGAAAGTTTTCCGGTGCATAGTCTGCATGGGATTTTTGTCATGGACAAGATTTCTAATGCAGAATTTTGAGGTGCTTCGCACACGTTCGTCTTGGTTCACACTTTGCATCTCATGACCATAGGGTAAGAATATCTGTACCAATACGCTAACATCTGTAGCAGCCGTACCACTGAGTACACCCTGTGATCTGATCACAGAATGTACCTTTATTTAGCTTACATGGTGTTTTCCAAGAAGGTTTCACCACATTCACTGTAACTATCAATTTAGTATGAATGTTCCACTGCTCAAATATTGATGCTCTCAGAAATGTTTTAAGTTTGCATGTCTCATGCACTGCCACACATGTTAAATCAAGGATGATGACTGAAAGAGAAGAATAAACTTGGAATATATGTAAGAAAATGAAATATGTATTCTTTTTAAGCACTTAATATAGAACAGGTGCTTTTCAGAAGCAAGGAAATTAGAATTCAGTTGTACTGAGTATGACCTTCAACATTACTGGAAGTAAAATTTGACAATATCAATTAAAACATGCAATTTATCACAAAAGCCCTGCATTTGTATCACATATCCACAAAGTTGGAGCCTGAATTGTTTTTTTGAAGAATTATTATGTGAAAAACATATATACTCAAGCAAATAATGTCATCTTGTCTTAATCAACTTGGACACATTTGCACAAGCATGCAAACATTTATCATAAATGACTAGATACATTACATCAGGGAAATGTATTCAAACGGGGAGCTACTGCTTGTACTTCTGAAGTCATGTAATTTCTCCCCAGAAATATGACTAACACAAAAGTTTCACTTTCTGAGCTAATTTGAATTAGTATTTACAGAAATTACCTTGCACACATATATATGTATGCTTTTAGTTTTGTATTAACTTGTAACTTTTCAGGTCAGTGACACAATACATATTTCTTGTTTATTTTGTCAAACATCACTTATAATCATTAGAATTCTGGTAATTCACAACACCTACAAATGTTTCTACAGAAGCTATTTTAGTAAACATTTGGAAATAAAAGAACCATTAACACAGTGACATTTCACCCATTGGTAATCATGAAGAAAACTTTCAAGAGATATTCAAAAATTGGCAAATAATGGCAAGTACGAAGGCTTTAAAAGTAATTTAAACTCAAAATATAAACACACCCGTAAGATATTGAATTTTTTTGTGAATTTTTTTTATTGCTCTACATTTTCTGCACAATAACATAAGATAAAACCACAACTATGGAAAAGAAATTCACTCCAAGGCAATTGAAGTGTTTACTTTATATCACAAAGAAGTGCCACCCCTCTAAGGATCCAGTGTTCAGGACTTTGGACTGTCTTCAGCCAGATGGGCGTGATGTATGTGAGATCTGTACGCTGAGGTTTCTTATAGACAGGACACTGATACAACCTTGGATCTTTTGGTGCTGTTGAATTGATGGCATACATATGAACCACTGGTAGCTGAGTGAATAGGACTTTAGCTGTTGATTCTGTCAGCTTACAACCTCTCTTATCCCAGCCAGCTCCATCGAGGAATAAGCCGTGTACATAGACTCCTTCCTGTATAAGGAGAAAACAGAATCATTAGAAAATTTTACTACTTTTCTTTCAAAAGTCCCACTGGCCAAGTCTGGAGGGATACAGTAAACTGTCAGTGCAAGAAGGTACAACGTTAGCCTTCCACAAGGAAGACAAAATGTTTATAATGTAAAATAACTATACCTATTACTCTACTCACTTGATAATGATTGTGTTAACACATGCACAGCCCAGTCTATCTACAAATAAATGATACCGCAAATATATGGGAAACGCAACTTACTATTACACAAATATTACACAGTGAAAATTATGATCAGATTTGACCAACAAATAACAGCTAAATTGCAAGAACAGCATGGTCAACAAAAACAAATCAAGCATGCATATGGGGCTTAATAGTTCATCAATTTTACCGGTAAGTAGCCTACCGTCAAACATGCACATTAAGACATAATTAAAACCTGTGCAGAGCACTACAAAATTCCAGTCCCCGGTAACAGAAAGATTGTTTCAGCATCACAGAATGACCTTTTATGAAGTGCACTTTGAAAAAAGACATAAATTACCTGTGGCTGGGCTGTGATTTCCTCTTTGAAAGATTTTGTGACATCATTGTGAAGTGTGACTGAATCTAAGGCCCATCCTTTGTGAGCTCTGGTGACTTCCTGTCTCATAGCAGTTAAGAATCCTGTAAAGAGAGAATAAATCAACCTTTTCAATTTATACATGAGGAAAAATTTTAGTATATAGTGTTGGGCTTGAAAGCAACGAGACTAACTCAAGTTTAACATAATGGATGTCATCAGTGTACTTCATACAATATTAAACTTAAGTTCCATCAAATATGAAATATACTTAACTCACCCTGTGGGTTGAAGAAACCTGTCATCCAGAAAACATTTGGCCTGCCCTCAAAGCACCAGGAGTAAAACTGACTGTTTCTCTCCAATAATTCAGTGAACCAGAAACCAAGTGTAGAAGATTCCCATGACACTTTTCTCCACAAAGCTGGAACTCTAGCATCAAACATGTTGTCAAGAGCATCACGAAGATTCTGTACGTTACAACAAAATGTGAATAAACGTATTAATAAGATACATGTGAGCTAGATTCCTGCTCCAACACCATACTTACAAATACAATAGGAAGAAGTTTTAGATAAGAAACACACCCATGACAATTAGGAGGGAATTTTCAATTGATGTTTCCTGCATGTGAAAGGCTGCACATAATATTTATAAAATAAATATACCTTAAATCAAATCTTTAGAATTCTACTGTTTGGAATGAAAAAGTCTGGCAGACACATACCTCACTCATGATGATGGTACCTTCAATGGCCAGTCTTAAGTCCGTAAGGGTAGATCGCACCAGGCTTATGACTCGCTGCATTCTGTCAATTTCTTGTCTCAAAAAGATGTTCATTGATGAAAGAGCACCCATCTTCTTCAGTCTTGCTTTCACCTGTGACAGACATGACATAAAGTATAATTAAACATGTATTATGTTAAAATATATCATACAATGTTTGTGCTTCCCAGTTGCTCTTTGTGACCACTGTGGTAAAAAGTTGTAACTCCTGAGAAAGAGTTTCCATGTAAGGTGTCACAGCCCTCACTATCCTCGAATACTTCTACTTCCTACAATACCCTGGTCAATCAATGTGGTTATAAAAAGTATGGTACATATTTTGATACAGTCTGTGTTTTTTATTGTTTCAGCTTTATGTACAGAAAATGCCTTAAATTTTGAGCTTACCATGTATCAATACTGTTTTCATCTTACCTCATGGGCCTTGTAATCAGCAGGTAGTTTTTGCAGCATGTCATCAGCTAACCGATATACAATACTCTCCCTTGTTTCTCCACTACCCCCTCCTGTATCCTTAGGCTGGATACTCATAATAGTGTCCAACACTTCTTTGGCCATGTTATTCTGGTATCTGTTGACAGAATTATAGGACACTAAATAACAAACAAGCAAAAAAAAAAAAAAAAAAAAAAAAAGGCTATGCCATTCATTGGAAAAAAACTTAATATAGTCAAAAGATAAAGAAACATACTTTATTTGTCAGGCAGTCAATTTGATTTGTTTTCATATTGAAGAATTGAGAAATTATTGCCTTGAAGATATGAAGCTTTGACATTTGGTCAAGTCTTACAAACTTTCTTGATTTATGATTAAGTTAGGTCCAATTGCTAAATTTATATGCCCTTTAAAGGGGATATGGCATCCCCCAAACCAGGCAGTTGCTAGCTACTCCCTGCCCACACATATGTAGGAATAGCCTAGAGTTCTAAATACAATTGATGACTGCACTTTGATTGGCATTCATTCAAACAATATATCTTCGTTCTGGTTGGTCATCAATGACTTGTGCAGTCAGTTGCATTCCTAATTAAACTCACACACAGTCACTGTGTGTCAATATACATGGCCTCAAGCAAATTAAACTCATTGCAGGCTAGGTTCTGTGCCTCTATCTTGGAGGTGTACAAGACACGTGTTTTTGTTTTTACTGAAGGAGGGGATAAAAGTAAACTTAGTAGGGAGACTTATTCTCTGTGGTGAGATTAGACAGCCTTTAAGTGTATGCTATTAAGATAATGCCCTTTACAGTACTCTTTCTCTTACTCTTAAAGGGATTTGCCAGTGGCAAAAATCAATACCTTCAAAAAATGCAGAAAATTTTTCTCATCTAGGAGGTGAAAAACGCATCTCAATAGCTTGTAGCATTTGGAAGATATACATTTTCAAAGAAATGCAATTTTTTCTCAAGACGAAGTGCATCATGGGAAATTGTGATGTCATCGCGGCACATTAATTTGACAAAGCCTTGAATTTCTTTGTGATATTGACACCGCTGTAGGGAATTTTTATCAGCTTTGTTTATTGTGCCCTACATATGTTGTATATTTATGCTTAACCTACATGGAAAGATATTCAAACATTCCAGCAGTATCAAATTTCAAGGACAACAGGACATTCAATTATAAAGAAAAACAAAAGAAATCTGAGGCAATGTGCCCACTTTACATAACATTCTGTGACCTTGATGAGAAGTGGAGGTATTTTTGGACAAAAATAAGCAGTCTTTAACGTTAGATATCTCGAGTTAGGAAAAGAGTATTGCTACGGGGTTTGAAGGGCATGAACTGGAATATTTTTCTCTTTCACATGGGATCCTAATGAAAAGCCACTGGAAAATGCCTTTAAATTTGTTCATATTACAAGTACAAATCCCACAAATGAGACAAGAAGCTTTAATTCCCTAAAATTTAAACATATTCCCCTTTCAGGGGTACTGCTTAATGATTTCTCTGTGACAATATCTGACAGTAATAGCTCTTTCTGACATAATAGGCCTAGCATCTTGTTACTGAAAGTAAAAGAAACTTACGCAATGTCAGCATTAGAATGCAGGCCAAATACTTCTGGAGTATCAGTGAGTGGTAGAGTTTCAATGTACTCTAAGTACTCCTGTACAGTTTTACATTTTGGGATCTTGTAACCAACATAGAAGTGGAAGGAATCAGCAAACATGTGATCTCCAAACCAAACCTGATGGTTGAAAGGAAGTTGGAGTGTGTAAACTAATGCAAGTATCCCAATAACTTATTTGTACCCACAATGAAATAATAACTGAAGAATGTCTTGCAAGGGTGCCAACAAAAAATTTAGAACACATATTTTCTGACATCATATTACATAAAAGCGTTGTTAATATATGCACAAAGGTTAAGGATGCTCTCTGTTTAGCATTGTGTTACCTTTGCAAATGTATTCAGTAGCCTCTTGTCATAGTCATCAGTGACACGACCTCCATACTGGACCTCACCCAACATGTACCGCACAGTATTCCAAGAAACACCCTGCAACACAGGTGAAATTAATTATTTATTTTTATATGCTGAGAGATTAATCTCAAGTAGATGTCAAAAGTTACAAAATGAAGAGAATGATAAGAGATAGTGCACTAAGCTATTGCCCTTATAAATGACAAAAGGAATTAACAATGTTACGAAAATCTTATTAGCGTAATTTCATGTACTAAATAAAATTTGCAGCAAAAATGCTTGTAAAATGCTTGAGCCATGTAATCTCCAAATCTCATCCATCCATCTGCTGGCAATAAAAATGACAGTCTGAGGAGTGTGAGCACATTCATTAAGAGTGTTCCAACTCATATTTAGTTAAATTATTTTCAGAAATTACCTTCTTTGGATCAATGTCATCTAGATGATTCTGTATAAACTGAACACTGGCAGTCTGATCAGCCTGGTTGAATTCATATGGAATATTCCATCCCAGTGGTCCAAACTTTCGACGTTCCTGAGAATATAGATTGTAGATATGTTTCACATGTAGTAAGATTTGTTTCTGAAGTCTGAAGTTATACGAAATGTAGAGGCATCTGAAGTTATCCTAAGGATATTACAATCAAAACTCCCAGAATACTGTTCACATCTTCACCATTATAAACCAGAGATATGTACCAAATCTGCATGATGGTATTGCAGTAGAAAAGGAGGCAAAAAATCATATATGGTTAGTTAAGAGCAGGTTCATCTGAGGGTGCTTCAGTTCAGGACACACCAATATTCAATAGTTGGGCAACCGACTTTGAAAGCAAGCTGAGCCAAGTGGGAGGAAGGCTGGAGTATCTGGGGGAAAACTCACCTACCCCCAATGGAACTCAAATCCATGCACTTGTGAAACACATTGGTGCATGGCAATATAAACTTTTTTGCCAATGGAGGATCCTGGAAAAAGAGAGTTGTCTTGTCAAGCTTCTTCTAAAAATGTTAACTTTAACACTACATAATTGCAACCCATCAAAGACAGCAAAGCTAAGGATATGTTTGACCTAGGTACTGCATTACCTGTACAGTAGTGTGAAGGAAGGCTACAGCATACAACATAGGCTTCCACTGGTGTAGATTACTAACATCCAGTTGGTCCTGAGTAACACTAGTAAAAGTTCTCTTCAGGCCTGCCTTGACACCCTGAGGGGGTTCATTGGTAAATTTGATTGAAGACTGAAAAGAGAAATGCAAAGAGCATCTTATGAAAAATCTTTTAAGGTTAAGATTTCTATTACTGGTACAAATCAGATGAAGAATTTGGAAAATGATCACCAGCTAATGATTGAAAGAGTTAACTTATCAAAACCAGAATGCAAAAATGCATTGAGGTTTCGATGATATATGTTCTATTCCAAATAATGCCATGATGTCCCATATCTTTCAGTCACTGGTCAAAATTTCCCAAGAATTACCAAGATCGTCATCTGGGGTTACGAGAGGTCAAAAAGCAAAATTTCCCAAGAATTCCCAAGATAGTCATCAGGGTCACCAAAGGACAAAATGCAAAGTATCCCAAGTATTCCCAAGGCCTAACGTTACAGTATAGCCTAGAGGCTATGCTAAATACTTGGCAAGGCCCTAAGTAACATTAGCCTAGGTCTAGCCTAGTCCTCAGTAAAGGCCCGTGTATAGCTGGTCGCCGATAGCTCCCTATACACGGTCCTTACTCCGACTCATTGAAAACCCGGGGTCTTCGACCAGCACAGTGCTGGTCGAAATTGATTTTCTTCTTAGTGCAAAGTTAGGACCTAAAGTCTTAATAAACTACCATAACTTTTCCTTTCCATGTCTTACACTTATATTGCAGTTGTTTTTTATCACTTTAAACCTCGGTAAAGTTCCGAAAATTTGAAATAAAATCATCAACTTGGCCGCTTCTTAACAATTTACTGTAGCGCTCGAAATATTTGTTGACATCTGAATGCCGTGTGTGTAACATTGTGATGTCACGCACAACAT
Source organism: Holothuria leucospilota (assembly GCA_029531755.1). Taxonomy (NCBI): domain Eukaryota; kingdom Metazoa; phylum Echinodermata; class Holothuroidea; order Aspidochirotida; family Holothuriidae; genus Holothuria; species Holothuria leucospilota. The sequence goes on from CM055976.1 coordinate 38,271,144, forward strand.
TTTGATTACTGTAGTTCCTATGCATACACATGGCAACTGCCTCTGCAGGTATTCTATACTGACGTAATGACGTAGCTTATTAGCATACTGTTGTAAACAAAGTTCCAAAGTCACACAGTAAATTTTACAGAGCGAAAAAGTTGCTGATTTCATTTCATATTTTTGGCACTTTCCGGTAATTTTTGGTGATCCAGAACAGCTGCAATACTCTTGTAAGATCTGGAGAAGAAAATTCCTGGTTGTAAAGTAGGATTTTTCTTTCAGAATTTGCTGTGAGAAGACAGAAAATTTCAACCATTACACAGACGGCCAATCCCCCCGCTATTTTCAATGGTCGGTGTAAGGACTGTGTATAGAGAGCTGTAGGCAAACGACCACAGTCCTTTACTGAGGACTAGGTCTAGCCTAGGTCTAGCTATAAGTATAAACCTAGCCTAGGCCTATGCACAGCTGGTCACAGCAATCTCTCTGTAAATACTACAAACTTAGATGATGGGTACCAACATTTGACCACAGGCAGTTCGAACGTTATATTGTACATACATATATATAAATAGACAAGGTAGCGCACTTCTTCCACACCAAGGCGTTCAGTAGCCAGATTTGGCCGATTTGGCCATATACCCACGAATACATGGCCAAGTTAGTAAAAGATTTGTCAGTTTGGCCAAAGCAGTTGGGGATTTGGCCGTATTAGTGCATTCTAGCCAAATCTGGCTACTGAACGCCTTGGTGTGGAAGAAGTGCGCTACCTTGTCTATTTATATATAGGCCTATGTATGTACTATATAACGTTAGAACGGCCTGTGCATTTGACAGGCAATAAGTGCTTTGACTAGCCCTAGCCTAGGCCGAATCTAGTGTCTTTCCGCCATCGGTACATTCCGCCATAACATTCCGCCATGGGTTTTGCACCATTCCGCCATGGCGGAAAGGTGCAAAACCCATGGCGGAAAGGTGCAAAAGCTATGGCGGAAAGGTACTTTCTTAAAACCTGAGAAACAAAAGGTCCTGTTTTCCTTGCAAACATATTTTCAAAGGGTTATTTTGAAAACGACACATCATTCACTATTAAAATAATCATAATTAACACTTTACTGCCATGGCGGAAAGACATGTTTTCTATGGCGGAATGAACACATTTTCTATGGCGGAAAGTACCTATGGCGGAATGGCACGGCCCTCGCCTAGGCCATAGCTATTACAGTAACCTAGGGCCTAGGCCTACCTCTAATAAGTAATATCAGCCCATACATACTGTACTGCAATTAGGCTAGCCTGTACTGTGGCAGTTAGGCTAGGACTTAGTCACAGGACTAGGACTTTGTCTAGGCCTAGCCCATAAACCTGGAACTCTGCATTAGATTTATGTACTGAGTCTAACGTTATTGTGTGTGTAGGCTAATGTTTGTTGTTGGTTCTGTAACAACACTTAGGCCTAGGCTAGGCCCTAACTGTTAGGCCTAGGCCACAGGCGCTCGGTACTAGTATAGGCTGGCCAACACTATACATATATATAACACCGTGTTATATATATGTATAGTGTTGGCCAGCCTATACTAGTACCGAGCGCCTGTGGCCTAGGCCTACGTTAAAACTTGATCTGCCTGGTAAATTTTCCACCCAAGTTACTCATACTACTCGGGTGTCTGTAAAAGTAAGACCTAAGATCTAAGACCTGTAAAACTAAGACCTGTAAAACTAAGACCTGTAAAACTAAGACCTGTAAAACTAAGACCTGTAAAATTAAGACCTGTAAAACTAAGACCTGTAAAACTAAGACCTGTAAAACTAAGACCTGTAAAACTAAGACCTGTAAAACTAAGACCTGTAAAACTAAGACCCTGAAGTTTGTTGATGAAAAAGTTTTTGTAGTGTGATATGAAAAATTTGGCAGGGCAATACATCCAATACATTGTAATGATGGCATCGTGAACCAAAGCACACTTTAGGCTACACGATTTATGACTACTGGATCTTCGAGTTGAGCTGCTTACAAAGTCGTATATATACTGCACGGTAAACGCTTTTACTACCCTGTTTAATAATAAGTATGGTCTAGTCAGCATACGGTAGGTTAGTTTACTTATGCAGGGGACTGAGAAATCATGACAATGATTCAAGTTAGGAGGCGGCTGTTTAGGCCAAGCATAGGGATAGAAAGCTATATAAGTTCTCATCTTAAAGGGGGGTGATGGACGACGTGGTGAAAGGGTCTGAGGGGTACGCCCCCTTTGAAAGATTGTTGAATATTGAAGGATCCCAGCAATGTAATTTCGTGCGATAATGCAAATTCAAAGGAAAATTAATGCCATGTTTTGAATTTTTACAGAGGGTACAAAGCCTTTTGTCCTTAATCTGTGTGGGAGGGGGGGGGAGCGTACTTCATCCCTCCACATTTTTACCGAGGGTGAGGCCTCCCGTTCCATTCTTGTAATGCATATGATTTCATAGCAGAGCAATATCATTTCGAATCTAGAGGAGAATGCGAAAGGGTCTGTGACTCGATAAGGAAGCACGCAACCATGTCCAGTGCCGAGGGGGGACGGCCAGCCTCGAATAAAAACTGAAAAAGCGACCGCCCCCTTAAAAAGCAACCGGCCCTCAAAAACCACTGCCATCATACTGGAGGCAAAAAATTACATACATTTTTTTTCCTTTTTTGGCAGGGAACAATCATTTATTTGTCTGGAGATCAATGTGATTAGCGATCGTGTATGCACTCCGCACGTGCCCCCCCCCCCCCTCCCTCTCTTGAAAATCTGTGGAGAAAACTAATGTTATATATGTGACCTTATTTTCTGAACATGATATGCCGCATAAGTATGATCTTAGATTGCCTCTTTCTACAGTATAACCAGGGAGGTGATCACCTCCCTGGTATAACCACTTCCTTTCATGTTGCATGCATCATACTCTTCAATCTGTCACCAAGACATGAGAGCCCTGGCCATGGTTCCTTCAGTGCTGACCTTCACAATGTCCATACAGAAATTCAGCCTTGAAGCTACTGGTTTACCATATCTGTTACCACTTAATTGGCTTTGGAGGTTGCCAGTGTGCCTCTTGTGAATGCTTTTACTTAGGACTTTTGTCAATAAAGACATTGTGGTTAATTTTAGTCAATAGGGGCATAGTAAAACTTCCCTTCCCATGGTTATTGCATTGAGTTTCACCAGACTGTCTGCTTTATGGGCTAATACTGCAGTACAGTTGCCATAACTTCAGTTGTACTGAGTCTCTACTGTTTCATCATTATGATCGCCTGTTTGCAGTACAGAATGTACAGTAGGCACTAGCTGTACACATTTTGTTTGTGTAAAGATCATCTCACAGGGTAGAGACGTGGCGGCGGTTCAGAGGGGGGGGGGGGAGGTGGATACATCCCTAACCTATTTCTAAAAAGTCCCCCCTCAGTCTGAGTGCAAAAGGTGTTTAATCTATAGATTTCCATAGGGGGTCAGAAGAGGTGCGTCTTTGACTAAATGGTGGAACTGTTTTGATCATTTTCTTTCACAGATAGTTATAAAACTATAAAAAAATTATTAATCCCTTCACAAGACAAGCAAAAATGTTGGGGTCTACCCGATATTCATATAAAGGTTTTTTATTCATAAGGGTCAATGTTCATAAGGTTCTTTAGTCTTAAGGTTCATATTATTCATATGGGTCGTTATTCATAATCGTAAAAAAGGTTCGTCGTTCATAAGGTTCCTTAGGCCTATTCATAATAGGAAAAAAGGTTCGATATTCATAATCAGGAAAAAAGTTTTGATATTCATAATAGGAAAAAATGTTCGTTACTATCTCGTGGAAGGGGGCTGTGGCACCCTTAAAACTCGCACGGATGATAGGCCAATGAGTCGTCTACAACTTGAACAAGTTGACGGCGGTTTTATATGGTCTATTTAGATTGGCTATAATTATTTGCCTTTCAAAGAGACTAGTCGATTTGGGGGGGGGGGGGATTATGAATAGTGAACCTTATTCTCGATTATGAACAACGAGCCCCTTTTCCGATTATGAATAGCAAACCCTTTTTTTTCAATTATGAATAGTGAACTCTTTTTTATTATGAATAATGAACACTTTTTTGATTATGGACATTGAATCTTTTTTCGATTGTGAACAATGAACCTTATTCTCGATTATGAATAGCGAACCTTATGAATAATGAACATCTTTTATTATTTATTTTATGAATAACGAACCAGAACCTTATTTTTGCAGTTCATCATGTGATGAATAATGACCCTTATATGAACAATGAACCTGATGAATAAAAAACCTTATGAATATCGGGCTGTCCCCAAAATGTTTGCGTGATTCAATTCTCCTATTATGAGCCTGCACACTCAGGTCCGTACACCCAGGTCCGTAGCCAGGCAGGGGAATGGGCTTTAGTCATGGGTGGCTCTAAGAAATTTTGTTTGGGGGCAAACTCAAGTCCTTATTCAGGGAGGTTCGCATATCGGAACTATTTCGGGCAAAACGATTCCTGCTTTATCACGAAATTCGCTGTGCAGCACAGCCTGCTTTACGGTTTCACACTTCACGGCACTTCAACGGGAGCTCTGTGAGAGAGTTTATTCCCCTGGGCATTGTTCTGAACGAACAGCGTGTGTGTTCAACGGAAGCCGGTGACGTCACTGACCTTGCCTAGCTATTCCGAACAAAGGGCTACAAAAGAAAAGATTGCGCCAAAAAGTCGATTTGTTTTTTGTTTTGTAATTTCGCGGAGGGTTCCTATGGTCCAAATGAGCCAAAATTTGGTACTCATGCTCGTGAATATGTATACTTTCAGATTCCGTTCAAACTAGAATTTTAGCTGAATGCAATAAAAAGTTACGGCAGTTTAAACGAGTAAAAATACTCCCAAAACAGCATTTTGACGACTAGCTCCATTGAAAAATCCTGAAAATTCACTTTTTTATTCGAATTTCGCATAGTGTTCCTGAAACACTTCTAGAAAAAACTTACTATTGGTAGAAAGAACACAAATTAATCATTCAAATTCCGTGCGAACTAGAATGATAGGGTGAACGAACGATTTTTGGTAAACAAATATATGCCAAAAATGGCAAATGCGCTACACAGTTAAGGATGAGTTCGGAGAGCCGGGAGCGCTATGTTCCGATATGTCTTGAAGACCCCCCCCCCCCCCGGCAATATTAATGGTCAGCTCTGGATAGTACAATAGGAGTATGGTTATTATTATGTATTTCAGCGATGCCCCATGTAGTTTTCAAGAGCTCTTCATAAACTATTTCAGGTAGTCAGTCATGAGCTGACTACTTTGAAAATAAAAATACAACCATATCAGCCCGCCGATCGCTACTCCAAGGGGGGGGGGGGCAGGTGAAGTGGGCAAAGCGGCTTGATCCATTTGTATAAAATGAGCCCCACCTTTAAATATTTTGTTGTTTGTTTCGTTGTCACAATATGTTTCAGCTTTGCCAAGAGGCCATAAAATGTTGGTTTTCTGGATTGTTATCTTAAACTAACGAAAATGATTTCGAGCACTGAAGACACTTGAAAACGATGAATGATAACACTATTTTGGATCTCAGTACTGTTCCGAAACGAAATTTGTTTAAAGGGAGACGGGAATTCCCCTAAGTCAGAACGACGTCTCATCCTATGTACAAATAGCTAGGCCAAAAAGTCTCACTACACTGAGCTTATATAGATTGACTGTTTGGTGTGTTTACTTTAAATGAACTGAAACGGTATACTTTAGCACAGAGGTGGGCAGGAGAACCTTTTGCTTATAACATGCCATTTGACAGTCATAAGACCGCACGTGGGCAAACGGCGCTGCCAATTTGGACAAGGGAAAGGAAACCTCTCCTTCTATGGGAAACTCAGTACATTTAGGCTACATGCCCGTTACAACTTTTTGTAGACAGATACCTATGCTAATCTGGCCAGGTGACACCCGGGCAAAACTGCTTTTAGTCGTGGATGATAATAAAAAAATGTCGTTTTGAAAGCACTTTATTAATGTTTAACCTTCGCATTGCATTGGAAAGTTAGTCACTTCTTTAATTTTAAACCGAGTCAAGGAAAAGGGAGGGCCTAACCCATCTCGAATTACATGTTTTATTTATTATTATTTTTTTTTTTTTTTGAAAATTGAAGACCATGCTTTGAAAACGTTTGGGGGCAAGTCCCCCCCTGCCCCTATGGCGAGCCACTAATGGCTTTAGCTCTGTCCACCCCTGTGCCCCCTATAAACAGCTTGCCATGGGTGAAAGAGGGAATCCCCCAAAAGGTTTGCAAAGCATGGTTTTCATTCTTCCAAGGAATAACATGTTATTCGAGATGGTATCAATAATAATTCTTAATTTGGACAAAACCATCCGTTCTATGTCATAACTGTCATATATTGTTTATGAAGTTGTGTGTATACTATTGCAAATTTTCTCCATGACTGTCAAGCTTTATTTCTTGATAATATCAAAATTCAACCTAGGTTTTACTAGCTGGGTCATTCGACCACTGGTCATGGCAATTCATACTACATGAGGCGTCATGGTTTTAATTTTTTCAGGCTCATGCTCCTGTACCTCAGTGGTGGAGATTCTAATTGTAAAATATCACACTGCCTAAAAGGGAGCCATCATCAGTTGGCACTTTAGAGTACGAAGAACTTTCTTTTGCTAAAATCAGAGTCCTTAAAATATTGCTGGGAAAGTAAGTTACTCCATGACATTTGCTTCATGGTTTTTTCATGTATCAAAAATTTTAACTTTTTAAAAGCGGGATGAATAGGGAATTCGTTTATTTGGTAAAATCACAGAAGTCTTAAACACCGATGATCGCAAAAGACGCTAAAGTCTGGTCTTCTTATTACACGTACTCCTAGGAAAAATTTGGGGGCTAAAACCCATCTTAAAAAATTGTTGCAACTCAGTCAAAAATTCTTCAAAACACAACTTCTGTCCCTGGGAGTTCTCCATTGTTTCTACTGTATTAAATTGAACACAGACTGGGTATGCCTTCAGAACGTTCAGCCAAATCATGTTTGATCAGACACCGAAACAGCTTCGAATGAAAAAAATATCGCATTTTACATTATTCTTCACACATGCTGCATGCCTCAAAATTGCATCAAATTTTACAAAGGCTTGTAGTGGTAGAGACATAGATATTCTCAGAAAGTATTCCACATGGCTCATTAAACAAATCTTTCCATAACTTCAAAAAAATTTTCGTGCTGCACGCTCTCTTCTTCAGTTCTATCTAGCCATAACGCCTGCCATTTCAAACATATTTGAATTATTCGATGTTAACAGTTCCACAAGTATTGTTATTGTATGTATTCGTGCTTCTATAGAGAAACACGAAAATGCATCGTTGTGAAGTTCTAACCTCTTTTTCCTATCTTTTGGAAGATTCTTTTTTCAGCCTCACCATTTTGACAAACAGATTTCAGGCGCATATGCAGGAATTTTGTATCATGGGGGCACGGCTTGGGCCGATCATCTAAGCGGAGCCCCAACATACGGTAGGTTGGCACGGAACGTACCGAGAAAATTTTTTTCGTACCTAGCAGATGGCCGGAAACGGCCCTTCCCATGCAGGGCAGTGGCTAGGGTCATATGTTTTGGGGTGTGAAGGTCCCAAATTTCGATTGGCTGAATGTTTTTGCACTTTTTCACGCATCCTGTATACAGCAGTCGGGATCCTTCCTTGTCACTACATAAAGGCGCCGTCCTGGGGGAGAGGTTTAAGTGGAGGGGTGTCCCCCTCCCCTTTGGGAAACTTTCGTTAATTTAAGGTTGCTTAGATGCAAAACCGTGTTATCTTTGGGATATTTTTGGAGCTGATCATATATGGCTGGAAAATGTCCATATAATTTAGTGAATTCTAATTTTTGGTAAGGTGATAGAAGAGAGTATGTTGTTTAAGAGAAAAACACGTTGTCAACAAAATCCCCTGCGCCATGCCCTGCCCTGCATTTTGTATACACCAGTGGAGATCCTTCCTTTGTCACTACATAAAGATGTCATCCTGGGGGAGGGGGTGTGCCCTCCCCTTTTGAGAATTTTTGTTAATTTAACATCGCTTAGGTGCAAGACAATACTATCTTTGGGATATTTTTGGGAGCTGATCATGTCTGGCTGGAAAATGTCCGTATAGTGAATTTTAATTTTTGGTTAGGCAAAAGAAAAATGTATTTTGTCCAAGAGAAAATAACGTTGTCAACAAACCCTCTGAAGTCCCCCTTTTGCCTTCTTTACTGCCTTCTAATTCCGGGAAATTTTTTACCCCAAAATACATACTTGGAATCAACAGAAACATTCTTGAACTATTATGAAAATTTTCTGTTCCTAATTGTGCATTATAAAAGGGCATCTAAGGCTGGCAGATACCTGTATAAGACCTCCAGAAAGCTCTTGATCAGTTATATAAAATGGAGCAATTGCATCATCCAAATGATAACATAGAGCCTGGGTTCTTAAATGGCGGCCCGCGGGCCACATCCGGCCCTCGAGGCGAGCCAATCCGGCCCACGAAGATATTGAGGTTTAAAAAAATGAGTTTGGAAAAACAACCCAGGTAACATTCCAGTATGGGACCCGTATGGGTCCCACATGGACTGACATATGGGACCCATATGAGTTTGCACCTCAGATTTATAAGGGTCCCATATGGGCCAGCCCATATGACCCATATGATATAGTTCTGGGGCCCATGTGGGCAACTGCCACATATGGGCCCCAGAACTATTCCATATGGGTAATATGGGCTGCCCCATATGGGTCCCTTATAAATCTTGGGTGCAGACTCAGGCCTCATATGGATTCACCTATATGGGCCCATGTAGGTTTGCTACCTGGGAAATGCGCCTACAATAATCACGTATCTTTTCGAGATATATTTTTGTGTGGAAGACTCACCTTTGTTACTCAAAATAGAGTAAAGCATAACTAAAATGTGCCGAAACACCATTTTTCAGAGCGTTTCAGATGCACCTGTAATTATCATTTACTTCACTGTATACTTCATAAAGGACAGCTTCGGTGCAGTTACTGTTCCAAAGCTATATGCAATCAGGAACGTGGCTAAGGGTTCCCCACTCATCTTGGTAAAATAAACAAAACTTGGAATATTGGGGTGTGAGATTCGGGAATTTCAACTCCGGCACTCTAAATTTTCTGGTATAGGCCAATTTGCAGATTCCTCTAAGACAATAATCCGATGTTCAAAGTGAAATGGAAATTCCTACCACCGAAATCATAAAAAGCGCGGATGTGCGATCGTGTTTCCCTTTTTAGTCATGTTGGGTCATTTTTGCTTAACATGAACCTCATTGGATGGTACGAGTGATCAGGGCATAGCTGATTGAGGCCTGCAATTTATCACGGGAGCACTAGGGGTAAGCAGTTCGGGAGATTCCCCCGATCAGGAGAAAACTTGTTCATGGGCACCGCCATTTTGTCTATTTTACCCACAATCCCACACTTTCTATGTATATATTGTCAGTGGGGAATGGGTTTTGGAACCCCCTTGCAAAAATTATCGGTCTAATATGTAAAGGAATTAAATGTATATTTGGAAGGTTTATTGTCATAGATACAGAAAAGCCACGTCCTAATCGGTGGTTCACCACGCCGTTTTCGAGTTTTTGAGTGGTTTTCATTCTTTCTTAACCTTTGTTTTTGTTAGGCTGGCAAGCCTTTACAATGTGTTGCATAAGTTTTTCCCCTTCGGGAAAATTTTGGTCCCCCCCCCCCAACTTACTTATCCACAAGCCAACTGTGTAATCAACACAGTTTGTCCAACATAAGGTGGCCAGATCAGCAAGGGTTGGGTATAAGGGAAAGTCTGTCAGACCAAGTTTCATGGGCAAATTATGAGGGACATGCTTCTTGTTAAAAGGAAAACAGGCCTTAAAGTTGTCTCTAATTAGCTTTTCTTATTTGAAGTGTTTTTTTTCTAGATTATGAGATCTCGAATTGAACGATTGCTTAGATAAATCGTAAAAGGCTTGGTGGAAGCTGCTTCCAGAAATCTGGAAGATATTTTAACAACTATATTCTTGGCACGCTACACGTACCAAACGATGGTGACCCTCCGGTCAACAAGTGTCATGATAAAGTTCCCTGTCCCCACCTAAACACATTCTTTTCAAGTTGGATATTCACCGCTGAATCCAGAATGAGTTTATCATCCGCTCTGCATGGCCCAGGATTTTTGTTATTGCCCAAAGTAATGGTCAAATTGTGATACTCATCTGTTCAGTGCGCCTCAAATGGAATGAAGGGATAATTATAGGTTTCAGCCATACAATGTTCCACTAATACATGAGAGCTTCTGGGGCTTCGCCCCGTTGTGTCATAGGAGTGTTGTCCTGGACCTCTCTGGGGGCTCTTCGAAGGACCCCTAGACACAACACTGTAAAGTGGGAGGGTTCGCGTTCCCGTGGCGTCGTTTAGACCGTGTCAAAATGGGACTTCCCCTCACGGACAAACTTATGGTCCTGTTTGTGGCCCGCGAGATTTTCTGATAAAAAATGTGGCCCGCCAATGAAAATAATAAAGAACCCCTGATACAGAGTATGACGCCAAGCACTTTCCTATGTTTATCCTATGTTTACTAAGTTTAAACGAAAATCCAGGCGAACAGCTTCCAGCAATGGGGAATGGGCGGTAGGGAGAATATAGGTGCAGGAAGGTGATATTAGCCCTCCCTGATAGGTATGGCAAAAAGGGGTGAAGGACTAACAAGTGCATTTCAGAATGCTTTTTTGTGGTAAGTGTATTAAAAAACATCTATACAGATAACGGCTGCGCGCGAAGCGCTCCGTAAAAACCAATTGAAAAATGTGTAACAGCAAATAAGTACTTAATCTTCCACATAATGCTACAAATTAGATTGAAAGATCCCATATTGATGCGAGACCCCTACAGATGTTTGGCTATGTATCTGTTTTTTGGAAAGTAGGGGCAGTGGGGGCATCAGATGCTTGCCCCTGAATTTTCAAAACAACTTTTCAAATCTCTGTGTAAACTTTGCAGGTATTAAACTAGAGATTGGTTAGATACAACTTATAAGGCATGTAAAGTGCCATTTTCTGCAGTATAAGACATGCGTAGCAAAGAAGGTGAGGGATAAGGGACTCGAACCCTTCTCGCGTAAAATGTCACTTAACTGTAATTTTCTCCTCGTGCTTCTCTCACACCCATCTCAAGTGCTTGTTTTTCCATTACTATTTCCTCCATGTTGGACAATTTTGGTGAAACTGATATTCTAATGCGATCACCATCATCCACTTTTCACTGACATCCTCTTGCCCTATACATCGTCAATCCTGGTTGACTGTTAGTAGGATGGAGTAAGTTAGTATTAAAAATGTCAAACTGTGAAAACTAGACCTGCTTGTTCCCACTCAAAAATACTTTTTGAAGAAGCTTAAAAATGCATCATTGTAATGCCCACATTTAAGTACCCCAGAGCTTCTGGGGACTTTGCCCCTGGCCCCCACTCAGACATTGCCCCTGAAATCTAACACCCTCTGCTACCATATCATTGTGAGAGTTTCCATATTCACACCTGAATCCTCCCCCTCCTTGACAAAATCCTGACTACCATGCATTATATGGGTAATAATATTTTGAAGCTTTCTTGGGTACGCTATACACATGCAGCAATTGATGTTGGCCCTCTCCTTAGATTTTCTCCCGGTCTCCTAAAAAGCACTGGTATTGTACATGTCATGCACAGTGACATGAACAACTTTTCTTTCAATTATTACTTTTCGTATATCAAACATCTTCAGTGTGTCTATTTCTTTATGTGTCCAGTGTGAAAGTGCAAGGAAAAGCAAACTTCAAGGATCACACGTTGTGTTCAGACCATTGGTCACAAATTTCACAAACTCACTTCACCATCAGCAAAACTAATTACTGTTCATTCATGTCTCCAAATTCTACAGCGGTTTCTGATAAAAATCAAATTACCATCTATTGGAAACAAGTTAAATCTTTCCATTTGCACAGCTCATCTTTTTAGTTTGCTAAAAGTGTTTAGAGTTTAGGAACCTAACCTCATATAAGAACTACTGCGCCAAATTAAAAACGAAAAAAGTTATAAAATTTGTCTCAAAGGTGTGATTTTTATTTAGCTTTGACCAATTTCGAAAAGCAAATTTGCTGCAGACGTAATGTGATTCGTAATAACTTATACTGTAATGGTTCAAGATGGACTGATTTTTGTACTTCACTTCTACCTGTGCAAAGGGTTTGTGTCCTGATTTGTTCTGAAACCAAATGACTTGTGACTTGACTTGTAAAACTTTGTGACTTGACTTGTGATGAGTTGTGACTTGAGCGTCCCTGAATGTAAAGAAGTTTTCACTTGATTTGGACTTATAAGTAATGACTTGTGACTTGACCTGCTCTTGCAAGAAAGGTGCTTGATATCCTCTCTAAATATAATGTTAATATATTTCTGTTAGTGACTAGCCATTGCGACTGATTATTAATTAAAACAATATCTGTCAATGAGCACAGATTCTCTGAACCCCATTATAGTAGTGTACTTACGGGGTACGTGGGACATCCCTTCCCTCCACACAGTCAGTTGGGAGAGTTAAACACTATACTTGGAAAAACACAAACCCTGCCCAGAAATACTTTGTAAAGGCTACCCTTTGTTTAACACTTCCTGTGTCAGCAGTATGGGGAAATCACGATCGATTACTGTAAGTTCTTACTGCCTTGCCTAAACCAATATCTCGAGTATAGCCTACCCAGCTACTGTACCACTTCATACCATGTTAAACAATACAATGGTCTTCTGCACAGTGGTTACATGATACATCGAACAGTCCTTTGCCTGCTTATTACCATTTGCATCGAGTGGTTATCTGTGAACTACTATATCATGGTACCCCACCCCTCCCTGCCACTCAGCTACAATTGCTACAGTAGAAATGCACTATCTTGTCAAAGTTCAATCTGGTTTAACGGTTTCTTCTCAGCTCGACATCTGAAGGGTTTCAGTGTATATGCTGTAGATCTCATGGAACTGGCACTATGTATTTCAACTGTTAGGAAGTTTCATGGACTTTTACTCTTGACATAGTCCTATTAAGCTATTGGTTCTGACATCTCTTTATTCCGATTTTGTGATTTTCCAACACCCTGGATGTGTAGGATAAGGATTAAGTTAGAATTAAAGCTTTCTGATCGGTTTTAATTGGTCAATTTTTCTCAATACCGTTTTAAAACGAAAGCAGGAGTATGGATCTGATATTCAAAATCACCAGTCTCATTAGGGAGTTCACGTATATGGTGTCGTGGCATGGGCGTGTGATGGAACATAGAGATGTCGACACATACTACTGTAGGTGTAAACACTTTTTCTTTTGAGTTAATGTTTGGAAATTTCCCTAATTTCACCTACACGTAGGCTGTGTTTCAAATACAATAAATTGCTCTTTTGAAAAGGTGAGAAAGTCCCGTGGATGATGAACCATTTTTGTCATTAATTTTAGTGATGAAAAACCCTTAGTTGTCTAATGAGTGAAATTTATCAAACCTTATCAACAAAATATCAAATAAATGTACGTTAATTATGTACAAACCATAGCATGAAATTGCATATACTAAATGCAGGCCAGAGGGCCGCTCCCTTTGACCTCTCCAGGACGACAGTCTGCAAGATCCCCTCTGCCTAAAAACTTGCCTACCATCATCTTAGATTTAAAATCATAGTCACAGTTTCAACAGTATGATAGACCATCACACTCTTTATACTACAGTACTTGATTCTAAAGACAATATTGACAAGACTGCATAAAGCTAGCCTCACTGTCCTTGAAGAACTGCCTTGGTTAAACTATGCGCAACGTAACTCAATCCGGTTTTATATGGCCGGGTGAACTTTTTGATTCCCACACCACTGTTTCTCCATATTGTCAAACTCTTGTCGCAATAGTTTCACGTATTATGGGTTCATGATGCGATTGTTTCAATGCACTGGTTGTATTGCCCTGCCAAAGTTTTTATTTCACACTAAAAAAACTTTTTCTCCAACAAACTTCCGGGTCTTAGTTTTACAGGTCTTAGTTTTACAGGTCTTAATTTTACAGGTCTTAGTTTTACAGGTCTTAGTTTTACAGGTCTTAATTTTACAGGTCTTAGGTTTACAGGTCTTAGTTTTACAGGTCTTAGTTTTACAGGTCTTAGTTTTACAGGTCTTAATTTTACAGGTCTTAGTTTTACAGGTCTTAGTTTTACAGGTCTTAGTTTTACAGGTCTTAGTTTTACAGGTCTTAGTTTTACAGGTCTTAGTTTTACAGGTCTTAGTTTTACAGGTCTTAATTTTACAGGTCTTAGTTTTACAGGTCTTAGTTTTACAGGTCTTAGTTTTACAGGTCTTAGTTTTACAGGTCTTAGTTTTACAGGTCTTAGTTTTACAGGTCTTAGTTTTACAGGTCTTAGTTTTACAGGTCTTAGTTTTACAGGTCTTAGTTTTACAGGTCTTAGTTTTACAGGTCTTAATTTTACAGGTCTTAGTTTTACAGGTCTTAGTTTTACAGGTCTTAGTTTTACAGGTCTTAGTTTTACAGGTCTTAATTTTACAGGTCTTAGTTTTACAGGTCTTAGTTTTACAGGTCTTAGTTTTACAGGTCTTAGGTCTTAGATCTTAGGTCTTAGGTCTTACTTTTACAGACACCCCATACTACTCTGCTACTCTGAAGAGGAGCCATATTACAACATACTGTGATATTCCTGCTGTAATTTTTATTATTCCATTTCTTCGTGCTATTTTTCCAATTCAGTTACAGTCAAATCTAACATTAACGTTGGGCTACTCAGCCAGCTCAACAGACCTTGGCAGGAGTCTGTCACTGCACTCAGAAACTAGCTTTTAACACAGTTTTTGATTGGTTGAAAGTGGATCTGTTTACAACTGATCAACCAATGATATGGTAGCTTATGGAATGTCATGGATCTGCTGCAAACTATCTACTGATTGGTTTAACATCAACTTGTTGACAAAAATTTAACCAATAACATAACAGCATAGATTACTGGGCTCAAATAAATACACTACAGTACTGTACAGAAAAGTGAAATACTGTAGTCTATATTCTCGGTCTTTTGATATGTTGGCTAAAGAATAATAAAGTTCGTGAAAGGACCTACTTACTCATTCAAAATTTGGATTATCAAGGAAAAATCCGTATTCCCATATTTACAATGATTTTCCGTACTGAATATGGAAAATCCGTGCTGGTTGGGAGCTCTGTCTCAGGGTTTGACCCCCTGGTGACCCCAGATGACTTTTGACCCCCACCAAAAATGATAGAGTTCTTCCTCTTACTATAAGGCATCTAAATACAAGGTATGAAATTTATCAAAGCTTCCTACCTCGAGATATCGTGTTAACAAGATTTTCAGAGTTTGACCCCCGGTGACCCCAGATGACCTTTGACCTCCAACAAAAATGATAGGGTTCTTCCTCTTACAATTACGCATCTACATAATAAGTATGAAATTCATCCAAGCTTCCTACCTCAAGATATTGTGTTAACAATGTTTTCAGGGTTTGACCCCCGGTGACCTTTGACCTCCACCAAAACAATAGGGTTCTTCCTCTCAATATGGGGCATCCATGTACCAAGTTTGAGAACTGTCAGAGCTTCCTTTCTTGAGATATCATGTTAACATGGTTTTCAGGCTTTGAACCCCGGTGACCCAAGATGACCTTTGACCTCCAACAAAAATGATAGGGTTCTTCCTCTTACCGTAACGCATCTACATACAAAGTATGAAACTCATTTAAGCTTCCTACCTCAAGATATTGTGTTAACAATGTTTTCAGGGTTTGACCCCAGGTGACCCCAGGTGACCTTTGACCTCCACCAAAAACAATAGGGTGCTTCCTCTCAATATGGGGCATCCATGTACTACATTTGAGAACTGTCAGAGCTTTCTTTCTTGAGATATCATGTTAACATGGTTTTCAGAATTTGACCCCCGGTGACCCCAGGTGACCTTTGACCTCCACCAAACGTGAAAGGGTTCTTCCTCTTAATATGGGGCATCTATGTACCAAGTTTGAGAACTGTCAGAGCTTCCCTTCTTGAGATATCATGTTAACAAAGTTTTCAGGGTTTGACCCCCGGTGACCCCAGATGACCTTTGAACTCCACCAAAAATGATAGGGTTCTTCCTCTTACCATAACGCATCTACATACTAAGTATGAAATTCATCCAAGCTTCCTACCTCAAGATATTGTGTTAACAATGTTTTCAGGTTTTGACCCCTGGTGACCCCAGGTGACCTTTGACCTTCACCAAAAACAATAGGGTTCTTCCTCTTAATATGGGGCATCTATGTACTACGTTTGAGAACTGTCAGAGCTTCCCTTCTTGAGATATCCTGTTAACGAAGTTTTTAGGGTTTGACCCCCGGTGACCCCAGATGACCTTTGACCTCCACCAAAAATGATAGGGTTCTTCCTCTTACCGTAATGCATCTACATACAAAGTATGAAATTCATCCAAGCTTCCTATCTCGAGATATTGTGTTAACAAGGTTTTCAGGTTTTGACCCCCGGTGACCCCAGGTGACCTTTGACCCCCACCAAAAACAATAGGGTTCTTCCTCTCAATATGGGGCATCTATGTACCAAGTTTGAAAACTGTCAGAGTTTCCCTTCTTGAGATATCGTGTTAACGAGCAAAGTGTCACAAACACACACACACCCACCCACACACGCATACACACACACACATACACACCCACACACACACGCACATACATACACACGCCATCATGACCGCATAGGTTTCTCTTTTCATCGAAACCAAAAAAAAGTTTTGTTAAAAACTGCTTTCTAGACAGCATATAAAAAGAGTGTTAAAGGGATTTGCCAGTGTCAAAAATCAGTGACTTCAAAAAATGCAGAAAAATTTTCCCTTCTAGTAGGTGAAAACCTCATCTGAATAGCTTGTAGCATTTGGAAGACACTAATTTTCGAAGAAATGCAATTTTTTTCTCAAGATGAAGTGCATTATGGGAAATCTTTGATGCGGCACATTAATTTGACTTAGCATTGAATTTTTTTATGATACTTACACTGTTATAGGCAATATTTAACAACTTTGTTTGCAATGCCGTACATATGGTGTAGATTTATGCTTAATCTACATGGAAAGGTATTCAAACATTCCAACAGTATCAAATTTCAAGGACAAACAGGACATTCAATTATGAAGGAAAACAAAAGAAATATGAGGCAATGTGCCCACTTTACATAACATTCTGTGACCTTCATGAGAACTGGAGGTGTTTTTTGACAAAAATAAGTAGTCTTTAATGTTAGATATCTCAAGTTAGGTAAAGAGTATTGCTACGGGCTTTGGCGGGCATGAACTAGAACATTTTTCTCTTTCACATGGGACCCTTGTGAAAAGCCACTGGAAAATACCTTTAAGTGAACCTACACCTGATTGCAAAATTACTTTTGAGATATGAAAGAGAACTTTACCTTATCATGATATCACAGTGTTTGGCACTTTCACTTTAGAGAAAGTAAGATTAAAGAAAAGAGGCTTATAGAAAGTTGGGTGCCAGTAGTTTCAATAAGATATGTTGTTTTTTCAATTTATCGGATTTTCCTCCAGACTCATTAAAATAACTTACGTAACATACCTTCCTATTGAGAAACAATGAGATGAATTTGACAGTAACTGGACAAGTGGTTTGCAGGTACAAAGGTAACAAGGAAAGCATCAAACACATTACATCTTGCCTACACAAAATCTGACATCCCTAACACACATTATTTGAGTACTCTGACTACACTTCTAACCTGCAGTAAGCTGATGGGGAACTGTGGATGAACCTCCGTTGTGATCCACACTCTGAAGTTCTCATGAACTGGTTCATGTGTAGTGACTGTTTCTAGTAGCTCATCCATGAAATCTAATCCAAGATGACAGTTTTGAAGCAGCACCCAGCCACCCTAAGTGAGAAAGATAATGTATAATAAAGACATATTGTTAAATTAGATGTCACAATGGAGGGAGACTTTCCCACAACTACACTATTAATAATATGTACATATCTTTTTTTCATCAGTCTAATGGTTATAAAGGGTTGGAAAGGGGGTAGGTGACTTAATGAAGCATTCACACCCCTTGACAACACTGTTGAACTAGATCATGTCTTTATAGTAGGGGCATACACAAGCAGACAAGGGTTGCAGGCTTGAGGCATGTCTGGTTCATTGCATTGTGTCCTTTAGCATTAACTCAATTGCCTCTCTCCGCCAAGCTTGGTTTCATGGGTACCTGTAACGTAACTTATCCTTAAGCACAGTAAATAACTGCTGCTGCCCATAGGGATTGCTTCTACAAAAAGTTGCAATGAATTAGAACTGGGAAGAGTAAATATTGATCAGGGGTATTACTTTGTGACAGATCTTTGAAACTTCAATGACAAAGCACTATACCACCTCTACCACCAGCACCATCATCATTATTATAATATGAAGTACCTTGACACACCAAAACATGACCCTGATATAAGTATGACACAATATCTGAGCTATGGACATTCTTGTCACATGCAGTAAGGCTACAAAACTGCAGAAACAGAAATTTTGGAAATATTAATTCTAGGTTGATAAAAAGACTTATTAACTTTGAGGAAGCTGTTGCATAGTACGTAAAATAAATCGAGTGTGATCAGCTACTTATATCCACATAGTATAAATTAATCTTACCCCTGCCATGGACTGGGAAATCAATCTTCTTGCATGGACCTCTTGACCTTGTCCCATTGAAATGGCTCTACAATCTTATGACAAACAAGAGAATTAGTGAAATTTGTTAAAAATACACTTACAGTGGGCATCTGCACCAGTGTTAGCGCTAGACTTCAGAATTAAGGAGAGACCTCACTCCTTCAAAAGAAACTTTAGGAGGGATTTTCATTTTTAAGGGAGGGATTTGCTAATTTGTAGTTTAACCTGAGCACATCCGCAAGTAAATGGATGTGCGAATTTCCCCCACAGAAACTTAAAACTTTGCAGGATTTCGGGAGCGAGGAGTGGGAATAGCGCAATCGCACACCTTGGTGCAAACACTGATCTGTACCTGCATACCTCTAGTACATGGCATCACTAAACTGTCTTGAAGCTGAAGTATCATAGACAAAGCCCTGTTCATATGCAACATCGTTTTTACTCTTGTGGGTGGGGTAGAGACAATGAGCACAGCATTAGTATAAAAACTATGGTTTGTAAGGGTTTCAACTTCATTAGGCAGGGGAATAGAAACCATTGCACTTGACAAAAAATTTCAGTTACAGCCAATAATCAAAATTACAAAAAAAAGTAAATAAAAAATCAATAACAATAAAAAAGCAACATATTATATGTGAAAATATCTCTTGGACAATTATTTGACAAACACATTTTTTGTCTTTCTTCCTGAAATGCATACCAACTTTGAGTTTCTTTGCAAGTCCTTCAATCTGATTGGTTGGATCACTTCCCATAGAGAGGAAACATATCAATGGAGTTCTGACATTACTTTCTTCCCATGTTTTCTCCAGGTCCAATATAACTGGGTCAGCATATCTTGCTCCCATTGAGGCACTGACGTATTTCCTGGCTTGAGGTATAGCACGATCTGGACACCAACACCTAAAGAAAAAATACATGCAGTTATAATTCTATCACAAATTTTACAGTAATATATGTGAAGTTTACACAATACTGACATAATTTTAAATTCCTCAGGCTCAAATCCTTCAAACGTGGTTGACATGAACAAGCTGCAATAGACGTGTTGGGAAATGTTTCCATGCAATACATTATGGTAATGAGACAAAGGTGAAGTGTACCACACTTGCAGTGTCCCAGCACTGGGTGTTGCATGCTGAGCACACAGAGCTAAACACATATTGTCATGGTACACTTGACCTTGTGACCTGACCGGAAGTACCAAATTTCACAACTTGTCTATTGAACTCATTCCTGACCTCACGGAATATTTCATTTGGTATTACACTGCACTTGCTATGCAAGATGGTCAATTTGCTATGCGCTGCAAAAATGTGCAGCAGTTTTTATATGGGTATTCAATAATTTAACAGTAGAGAATTAAATAAACCTCTACACTGCTAAGCAAAATTGAAATACTAAAGTACTCTGTAGATCTACAGCCATTCTTTCAAGCATTCTTGAGAAGTGGGAGTTGTAACAGTACTGACAAATACCTTATAAGTAAGAGTTTCTTGAAGGTATCCAGAGCACTGTTGTAACCATCAGGTATAATCTCTTCCTCAGGTGCTTCAGTATCAAACCACTGTTTCCAACTCTTTTCATTACGTTGAATCTGTGCAAGATGTATAATAATTATGAACACTTATTAATGGTTGTACATGTGCAAGAACAAATTAGTCTCAAAGAGTTACTTGCTCAAAACTCTCCATAAAACCTTTAAATGTATATGATGTAAAACCGCAGTTTACAGAGTGATTGCAAGCTTGAATGGTATACTGAAAACCCTCATTGAGTACCAATGAAAATTGAACAACTTTTCCCTTTCCATAAAATGCAATGTTCCATTGCAATGCTCACTGTACCTGAGACAGAATGTCAGTAAACTGTGGCAGTTTTTTCAATTCCACAAGGTTTAGCCATGTGACATCTGTGATCCATTTTGAAGGCTTTGGAGGACAAGCTTTCAAGTCAAGGGCAGCACCACCTGAGAGGAAAGCAGAAAGGTGAAAAACTGTGTGCTAACCTAAACATTTCAAAGGGTTCTCTATTTAGTTTGAGAGTTATTATAATTGCTAAGCTTCATCAGAAAGCAATCTGGTATAGCAGAAGTAAGCTTTCTACAAGACAGCTTTATTCTGTATGATGAAAAGTGTTACTTGAACAGTCATGCATGATTCACACCTCATGTCTCACCATCTCCCTGTGGCTATTGCAGGTCCCCCCACCCCCTTTCTCTAACTACTATCATCACCAAATTTCAAATTCCCAGTATATGTCAACTACCTAGGAATAATAATAATAATGTATACTAGTGAGGCAAATGGTTTCTATATTGCAAGTAATGTGTCTTTTTGAGGGCTTTACTTGTTATGGTTGAACGGATTAATCTATAATAAAGTATGCATTTTGAGTTACATTATGTTGAAAACACCCAATAAGAGAAAATGGGGGACATTTTGAGCATGTTCAGTGAAAAATAGTTACTGGGACATTATTGAACATTAAGTAACATATGGCTCTGGGCTTACAGCTAAAATAGAGAATACCATGAAGAGAAGCTAACATACTACTGACCTTTGATAAGTGTCTGAAACTCCTGGTGTTTGATAACTGTCTTCTCAAGATCAATCTTGAGAGCCATCAGCAGAGTAAATAAGAACTTGTGATTCTCATACAGTCCACGGCAGGAGTATCTAAAGACTTCGTAAGTAAGGTATTCAATAATGTTGGCAATTCTCTTCGAAGGAATTGGGGACCTTTCAGATCTGAGAAAAGTAAAGAATGTAAACATCATATGAAGTAACTTTAACCCCTCAAGAGCTGACTTAACCATTAGAACTGTTGTTAACTTCAAAGAAGGTCACTCTTATTACTGCTAATGATAAGAACATAGGAATAGATGAGATGTTGTCAACTGCACTTCATATTTTGGAGTCAGTCTCTGAAAATATATCTGTGTCACAGTTTGCCTTTAACATCTTCACATAGCTTCATATTTTCAAATTTAAATTGCTTCTCTAAAGTTGATAAGCTGTCTTTTCTGAGGCACTGATAGTTTTGTAACAAGAATATCACTACTCTCAATTTCATCACCTATCTCAGAAAAATCAAAGTACCACAAAGTTGAATACTGACCAAATTTGGGAATAATTCTTTTGGAATATAAACACAACTAAAGATTTGCTCATGGATGAAAAATAAAGATGTAAAACAAAAGGTTAGATATTTGAGTGTTTTCCACATACCTTGACATTGATATATCAAATATTCCCAAGAATTGTACCAGAGATGTTTGATACATGACATTCACCATACTCATCTCTGTGATTAGGAAGTACAGGATACTGCCTCTTGTAGCAACTGAAGGAAGACAGAAAGATACATATTGTTACAGTAATAGGAAACAGATTAGGTCTGATGTTACAATACAAATATACCTTTAGTTAAGATTTTGAAAGGGAGAAGAAAAAAAAAGCTTCATTGAATAGGATATTTCACTTACCTATTACTAACAAAAACACAAACAACCTTTCTGAATTGAGACTGTTGGAATCACTGTAAATCAATTTAATGGTACTATTTAAGTACCCGCACCACACCAGCACCTGATATCTACCAACACAGTCACACTTTCATGGGTATGGTTACATAAAAAGAAAGCACAACAGCTTGCTACAGATAGAGTCCATACTACTTCTACAAAGCCTAGTTATTTGGAATGAAATATTGTCATGTGGAAAGTTCTGCTGCCTCTTTCTAACCAGGTGAAGCCTGAAACTGCCCACAAGAGCTATGACTACAATTTCTTCCATTATTTTCCTATTACAAAGCATTTGCAACCTGTATGTAACTAGGAATACTTTCAGTACTGATATCAAAGTTGTACACAAACTCTAACAAGAGAAGGGGAATCTTTTTTGCTCCTATGATCTATATGCAACTATACCTGGTCTGAATTCTTCTCTAGCATCATTGATCTTTATCTCTGTATCAGCAGCTACCACAAGTTTCTCAGTCACTTCTGCTGCAGTCTCTTTAGTAGTGGCCAACACTGATATCAGTGACTCATCTTCCACCAAAGATCCCTAGTGACACATCACATACAGAAAATTTTACTCCTTTTCCATTTTTCAACTCAAATTTATGAACCTTAGAACTCTGTGCAAGATCTTAAATCAACCAGACAAAGGCAAACAATATCATATAAATGTTGTTCCTATAGACCTTGTGCATTGATGTCACACTGATGTCATTTTGGAGGAAAACAATGAAGCACATGTGCTCGAGCAGCATATTTCGCACACATGTGTAATAGACTTACACGCATATATGATTGGTTGACAAATCAGCTGCCTGCATTTATTGGTGTAACTTGCAGTGATAAGCCACTTTCCTCCAAATGAGGGAGCACTTTCTGCGTGTGACATCATAAACATAAGGTCTATTACTGTAGCTACAGGATCAAGGACTGAATTAGTAAACCATAACTCCCAACAATGAACACCAACTAACACAAAGATGTGTAAATCTGACTACTGAAATTTTCGTGCATTAAAATCTTGATAAAACCAGCCTTAGTTTTTTCACTCTTCATCAGACAAACTTTGCTCTATCACTCAGTCAAGGTGGACTATAGTTGTGTTAAGTAAAAAATGAACTGTACAAAATTCCGACGGTTAGCCCAAGTATTCAATGAAAACGCAACTGAACTGATAAATGACATTTCAATAAACCATAAAAACTTTTGCACTTAAAATAAGAATTTTAACACCATTTCAGAATTTCCACCAACTATGCAGAAGAAATGTTTTCACAAATACTAAATGGAAACTTCAAAAAGAAAGTAACTTTAGTAACTCTAAGAAACCTTTAGTTCAAAGAAAAATCAGTAAAAAGGATTACAACACCATCTTGATGCAATTATACTTTTAAATTTGAGTAGATGTCATGATAAGTTAATACATCAGCATTTGATCAATACCTGAAGGCATAATAGGATGGCACTCTGCACATCTTCCTCATTATCTTAGACGGACAGGATGAGACCGTCTGTAGGTCTTCAAATCATCACAGAAACAAAATCTGTTCTGAACATTAATTTAAGTGAAACACAAAAACAATTAGAATTTGGCTGAGTGTCACAGCAACAACTTGGTGTAAAAAGTTTTATTCACTTTGTTAATGCTTTTCATTTTCTAAAACAGCTGAACAAGAATCATTGGAAAAGGAAATCATGTAAACAAAATGAATGTAAAAAACACAAAAATGAATAAGCAAAGAACCTGAACACAAGCCAGTAGCCAACAGACAGAGCTGTTCCAACAAGAAAATATTTCAAATTAAAACATCTGTTAAGCCATCAAAAAAAAAAAAAAAAAAATTGCAACAGTCCGAAAAATTAAGGAACAGTTTTATGTTAAAGTTGCAACAAAACTCAAAGTCACATTGAAGACTTAAATGTCATTTACAGCGATAAAACATACATATAATTTAGACTCATAAGGGATTTCCCACAAAAGCTGCACAAATATCATGGGACATAATTTATAATGCATTTGCATAGCTGTGGTCTTGTGTTATAACTATGGTCTGATCATCTAGACTACGGCATGACAATAATACTAACATTTTTGCAATTGTTAAAAATGCTGCACTTTTTAATACACTTCGTTTCATTTTCTTCATACCAATATCAAAGTTGTTGATCCTGTTAAGAGATTTACCTGAGTGCTTGTGAGTTTGTACAAAAGATTATCTTCCAGCTCCTTCATCTTTCGTTTGTTACTGGTTACATCTTCCATCAGTTTGGTTCTCTCAGATTCTAATTCCTGCAACAGAAATATTGTCAATAATTGTGTGGTGCAATGTTTGCTAATGGTACAAGCCCATGTACACAAACTTTGAAGTGAAAATCTTGGGGGGAAATGGAGTGCTCACAACATAATACATTTTCAAATTTGGATCTGACTGAATATCCATTCAACAGTACTAAGGTCAATCGACATGCTTTAAATGGAGAGTGGTGGATGAGAGCCTAATGATGGCTAAGGTGAGGGGCCATTGGTTCTCATCACAGCCTAATAATGGTACTGACCAAGGAGCTAACATGGACAGACTGAAACTGACATCAAGACATGGGATGATACCCACTTGGCATTACCAACATGTGGCCCAAAGTAATCCACAAAAGTTTTCAGGTGACACTAGAGCCTGCCAGATCTGATAATTGTAATTACTTCTGCTCCAAACTGCTCTACAATCTAATTTAGTTGGATAAATTGACTAATATAGGACAGAATTTGACTTACACAGTAGTGAGGACTTTTTTTCCAGAATATCTGAACACACTGTAACTTATGTGCAGTGTTATAATGCTGAAAAATCCATGTAAATGGTAATGAGAACATAGTATTTTTGCAACTTATAGCGATTTACCTATGGCTTAAACATGTTTGGAGACAACCTTCACTGTCATTGTGTCCCATCTCCCCTGCACAGGGAATGAAAGTTCTTGCATTGCTAACATAGTAATGTGATGACGCTGATCAGTTTCCTAAGAATACTTGGCTCATACCTGTTTTTCAGTTTGAATGACTCTCCCAAGGAGTTGATCTTCTAGTCCTTTCATGGTAACAGTGAAATCAATGATGGATGTACGGGCAGACACCTGTATGAATACAGAAGGGATTCAAGACACGCATACCATCAGAGCTGTATTTACACACACTAACAATATCAAGACAAAAAAAAAAAATCAGCAATTTACTAAAATACAAAGGACAAAGGGGTATGCTCCCATTCAACCTTTTGCAAACAATTGTGATGCAGTGTAAAATAATTTACAATCTAGGAAAACTTAGAAAATACTTGCTTCAGGGGTGTATGTTGGGTTGGCTAGTTTTGTAGTCATGTACAGCAGGAATCCACTCATCACATCAACTTCTTTGTCTCCCACTTTCACCTACAAAGATGAGAGAGATAGATTTCACTTTTAGAATCATATACATGGCTCTACATGATGGCTTGAAGGTAAGAAAGATATACATAACACAAGAATTACTGTCAATAATACTTACACTTACAACTCAATAGGATACTATATGTATACTTCAGCATACAATGAAATGTTTCCACTTGAAAGCTATGAACAAAAGGCAAACAGTTACCACAGAGAACTGACCCTGTAATGTATATCAGGCAAATAGCCCTCACCTCAAACTAATGTCACAGACTCAGATGACACACCTCAATGTTAATATCAATAGCTAAAAATAGTAAAATACCTTGAATGTACTGCCTGACTTGATAAAGTTTTTCTCCAATACATTATCCAATGCTGGATCTAGGTCTTCTCCGATATCTTCTATGTACAAGGGCTGTCCAAGGGACAGACTGTCTTCAAGATGAGTTCTGAAATACTTATGATTCAGTGAAGTCACCTTAATGCAGGAAATAAATGCATGGTAACTGTAAATGGTCTACCATTTTGCTCTGCTTTATGCTCCACTATGATACTCTTATCCGAGCAAGTTCAATTTCTTTTAGTAAGCCTAAATTAACTTTATACAGACTGAAATTATATCTAAAAGTAAATCACCCAAACTTCTGAACATATTGGAAAGGAAGGGCATCCCCAGTGACTTCTGTTTCTAGTACAAACACTCATCACAGTTTTCATACATACATAATGACTGAAAGAACTATTTTCAACATTATGAATATTAGATAACCTGTAGATTGTTTTCTTTCTCTCTGTTTTTGATCCATGTCTTGCCCTGTCCTTGTGGATCTATCAGAAGTGGATATCTAGTAGCTTTAGTCACAATGATGCCATTCTGAACAGACAACTCATCACTGGGCAGACCTTGCAAATTCCATTCTCCAATCTGTACAAGCAAAACATTTTAGTAAATGAAACACAATTCAATTTTCTTTTGTTTCTAACATCACATGACTTGATCCACTATTTTTATCCTCTCTCTCCACTATCAGTACATCAGATTATAGCTGGAAGTCTATACGTACGAAATACAGGTGGATACTAGTTTGACAGGAAATTGTAATTTGCACTTGCACTTAGACCCTATGAACTAAAGTATTTAAAAACCAGAAAGCCCAAAGGCTTAGTGATTCCTTTTGGAATGGGGATGTTTTGTTGCACTGAGGTTTATCCCTCAAATTTACAAGTATTACAAGTATCTAACACCTGTCTTGAAATATCGTGTTTTTCAATGCATTTAGTATTTAACTTCTGATGACTTCAAATGACCTCTGGTGACCCCAGATGACAATCTTGGGAATTCTTGGGAATTCTCGAGGAATTTTGCTTTCTGACCTTTAGTGACCCCAAATGACACTTGGGAATTCTTGCTTCATTACGTCTGGTGACCCCATGACAATCTTGGAAATTGCTGGGAAATTTTGCCTTTTGACTTCTGGTAACCCCATATGACAATCTTGGGAATTCTTGGGAAATTTTGTTTTAGACCTCCAGTGACCTCAGATGACCTATGACCTCTACCAGAAACAATTGGGTTCTTTCTCTCAACATGACAAATCAATATACCATGTATGAAAAGTGTCCTTCATTCCTACCTTGAGATATCGTGATTACAAGGTTTTTAGTCTTTGACCTCCAGACACCTAAACTGACCTTTGACCTTCACCAAAAACAATAGGGCTCTTTCTCTCCACATGGCAAATCTACATAAGTGTCTATCATTGCTATCTTGAGATATCATGATAACAAGCGATTTACAAGCTTTTCGCAGTTTTACCTCCGGTGACCTCAGATGACATTTGACCTCTACCACAAACAATAGGGTTCTTCTTCTCAAGATGACAAATCTATATACCAAATATGAAAAGTGTTGTTCATTGCCATCTTAAGATATCGAGTTTACAAGCCGTTTATGAGGCTTTTGCAGTTTACTTCTGGTGAGCTCAGATGACCATTGACCTCTACCAAAAACAATAGTGTTCTTCCTCTTGACATGACAAATCTGTATACCAAATATGAAAAGTGTCCTTTACTCCTATCTTGAGAAATCGTGATTACAAGGTTTTCAGTCTTTTACTTCCGGTGACCTCAAATGACCTTTGACCTTTACCAAAAACAACAGGGTTCTTCCTCTCAACATGACAAGTCTACTGTCGGGTATTGCTATCTTGAGATATCGTGTTTACAAGCCGTTTATAAGGTTTTCGCAGCTTAACCTCCAGTGACCTCAGATGACCTTTAACCTCTACCATAATCAATAGCGTTCTTCCTATTGACATGACAAATCTGTATACCAAATATGAAAAGTGTCGGTCATTGCTATCTTGAGATATCGTGTTTACAAGCCGTTTATAAAGTTTTCGCAGCTTAACCTCCAGCAACCTCAGATGACCTTTAACTTCTACCATAATCAATAGCCTTCTTCATCTCAACATGACAAATCTATATACCATATATGAAAAGTGTCGGTCATTGCTGTCTTGAGATATCGTGTTTACAAGCCATTTGTGAGGTTTTCGCAGCTTAACCTCCAGTGACCTCAGGTGACCTTTGACCTCTACCAAAATCAATAGGCTTCTTCCTCTTGACATGACAAATCTGTATACCAAATTATGAAAAGTGTCGGTCATTGCTCTCCTGAGATATTGTGTTTACAAGGTTTTCGGTTTTTCACCTGTGGTGACCTCAGATGACCTTGACCTCCACCAAAAACAATAGGATTCTTCCTGTTAACATGAAAAATCTATATACCAAATATGAAAAGTGTTGGTCATTGCTAACTGGAGATATCGTGTTTACAAGCTAAGCGTCACATACACACACACACGACATCTCCATCGCATAGATTCCTTGCCTGCCTTCGGCAAGGAATCAAAAATCATGCTGTTGCAGATATTATGCCACCGATCCTGACCTTAGACAAAATTTAGAATAGAGCACCATCGGTGCAGTAGCTCAAACCGAGCCAAAAAGGTGACAGTTACACTAAATTTTAAAAAGATTAAGTTTATCAATTTCTAACTCCAAAGCAACAGATGCATTGAGATTTCAGTGATCATAATACACAGTCCTATTTTCTGAAAAGATAGTTGTATTTGGAAAGTTTTTTAACTATATTGTTGAATATCTTTATGATGGCATGATATCAGTTGTGTAATGAGGGTAGGGGCATTGTGTCATACCCCCTCAACATCCCCACATGTACATATACCATGTGCTTAGTGCAAAATTGAGAGTATTTGGAAAAAAGTTCCCCAGGCAAAGTTTGGGGTCCCCCCGGCAAAATCACTGCATGATGTGATTTTAACACACATGATCAAAACAAATATATGTCTTTTCCAACATTAAAATGCAAAGGAGAAATCGAGACCTCCCCCCCCCCCCCCCCCCATTCTCAAAAGCAAGGTAAGGAAATGCCCCTTTTCCCCGGTGAAAATAACAGAACTAAGCTATTTTAAGTTCAAAGCATTACCATACCAGTTATCTATGAAAATGATGCTAGTCAATATTACAGTAACCTAATCAAGATACTAATTAACAAAACAGTTAAACATAAAACAATACTGATGTACTCACTAAGTGTCAATGTTGTGGTAGTGGATAAAGGTAGAGCCTTGATTACTGTCTGACCTTAGCAGTACAACCCTTACTTCCAACTGCTAGATTTCCTTATCACAACTCATTGCTCCATCTAAATTAGCTTCTGGTCTTTACACACATTATTAAACAGATACAGTTACTAAACAATCTGCTATTAGCTCTCTGCTGCCAAAAGGAACTTAAAACATACAGTTACCAGTAGAGCAGGCAACTTTACAAGGAAGAGGTATTGTCAATCACAACTCACGCACGATGATGAATTATGATGCCAACAGAATCATTCCCTCCAGCAATGTATACTTGAATCAGAAGTTAATAGGGCCATTTGTCATAAAGCTCTATCATTTGTTCAATCTAATGCATCCATGATTTATAAAAATGTGTTAAAGTATTTCAGACAAATGTACATAGGCCCAAATGAAGAATTCTTGCACATCTTATCTGCAGAATCATATTTCAAGGATAACTCTAACAAAGTTTCACAAAAACCCATTGTTATTTGTGGGTGATAAAGCCTTCACAGTATTTTAAAAGAATGACCAAAAATGACCTCTGTCCTCAAGTTCTTGGACACAGCACAAGAGCCACTACTTAATGACTACAGTAACAAGGTTTTAAGCAAATCTATTGATTTTTGTAGGAGAAGCCACATTAGATGTATTTTCAAAGAATAGCCCCCTCCCAAAAGAGCGCAAAATGAATTTGGGTCTTAAATCCTATACACCCATGCACACCACCACTAAAAGATTCCTGTAACCAAATTTCAAAAAGATCCATTGCTATTTGTAGAAAAAGGAGCATTTGGCATATTTTCAAACAATGACCACAAATGACCCCTGAATGACCTTTTCACCTTCAAATTTTGAACACACTACCTGGCCTATGGTCCAAGGATCAATGTATCCAAGTTTCATCGAGATTCATTGTACAGCGTGGAAATAGCATCACACTTTTGCACTGACAAATTAAACAGATGGAGCTTTTTACCTCTCCTGGCCCCAAATGACATTAGATCCAAAATCCTTGTACAACCAGAAAACTAGGCTACCCAAGGAACATTCTCACCCACTAGCCAGACCATTAAGTGTTGTGGGTATGAAGAGATACCTTTTGAAAGGTTTCCTATAATGGCCTGTAAT
The DNA here is from genome assembly GCA_029531755.1 of Holothuria leucospilota. Lineage (NCBI taxonomy): Eukaryota > Metazoa > Echinodermata > Holothuroidea > Aspidochirotida > Holothuriidae > Holothuria > Holothuria leucospilota. The sequence continues at coordinate 38,301,643 of CM055976.1, forward strand.
GACCCTAACTGACCTTTGACCTTGACTTCCTAGTGGTCACAGCTAGTCCACCTACCAAGGACCAATGTGTCCACCTTTCATGAAGATCCATTGAACAATGAGCGTTTGAGAGCACTTTAAACAATTGTGGACAGACATGATAGAGAGATGATAGATATAGAGAGATGGATAGACAGACAGATAGAGTGACAGTGGTGGATCACAGTAGCTCAAACAGCTATTAGCTGGTTTGAGTTAAAAAACCATTTGCAGCTGGGTTAAGCTACTATAGCAGTAATTCTTGACTGAGCGTTTCTTCAGTCGGAACAGGTATAAAATTTTCTCTTCATGAAACATTTGTAAAATGCCTGCACACAAGCATGTATACCAACTCCCCTGACTGGGTATGGGTACCTGTATTTTGACCCACCTTTTGGCAGTTGGACAGAAAATTGTGATTCTGTTTGCATAGATGTGAAATAAAAAAAAAAAAGTGATATATGAGTTGCCTACCAGAAAATTAACATTTTCTCCAACCCTGCCTGAAAACATTGATCGAAAAACAAAGTATTCCTCTTGATACTGAATAATACAAATATTAAGAAATGTTAAAACTCACTGTAGCACCGTCAACCAGCATGTCTGTAATATTGAGATCAGCTGAGAAAGGTATCTTGCGTGACTTAAGCTGAGCTTTCCATCCATCCATTAAACCAATACGGAAGACTTGATTGAAGGGACCACAATAGGACAGAAAACCAGTTGCCAGCAAAACATCTCCGACAAGTCTGCAGAAGTCAGTGAAGTGTAGCAAACAGTTATAAACTTCAAGTGAACATGTAGACCAAACTGTATAAGTATGCTTGTTTTTAGCAGTGCTTAAATATAACAAAACAATAACAGCAGCATAAGAGAAAACTTCATTAATGTAATATTAAAAGTAAAGCATCTGTCTGAATACTTACGATTTAGATACCTAAAACTTCAAGATAATAAATTTACAGATAATTGTATCAAGACTTATTGTTTACACTTGCTTTTAATGCATTTAATCACTGCGGACAATATAGCACCAAGATCACAGTAAATACAGTTAGTGTAACAATTTCAATTTTCCCGACCAAAATAGCATTTCTCTTTCACCAAAGGCCCCAAATGACTTTCAAATCAACAACAGCAACAATAACAACAACAATAAAATAAAAAGGAAGAAAAAATGCAGACTTTTCTCTTTCCCAAATGTGATGGAAAACTGAAAATTGTAAACACCTATTTATTTGCTCCTTAAATTCCTTGGATTGCTGTGTCCATCTAATCTTTTCTCCTCCCAAGCCACCAATCAAAGCAGATGCTGCTTCCATTTTCCTCTTACAAGACTCTGCATCATCTAACAAGTCTTGCTTCTCCTGCATAGCAGCATCAAACTTAGCCTGTACTTCATCCAGCTCTCTCTGTTTTTCATCTAGTGTTGCCTGAGCCTTGGCAAGTTCTGTATTGGCTACATTGAGACGAGCTTCTTGGATAGCTAAGTTGGCCTGTGGAGGGAAAGCAGCTTAGTGAAGGTAAGAATGTAAGTAACCAAATAAGAATGTAAGTAACCAAAACCTATTAAGTAACCAAATAGTTATGAAAGCTTATTATCTCCTCTAGTATGTCATAAACCTCTCCTAATTCCTCGGAAAATTGCTTAATCTTCCTGTCAAACACAGCACAAGAGATCATATATGGGTGTAAGCCACTGGAAGTTGTACGTTTAGATTTATAAGATTACAGTATTAACTTTTTCAAGATACTTTTGGAGCAGACGAAGCAATAGCACACAAGAGATTGCTCCATAGATTTTCTGTAATATACTTTGGTACTTGGTTTGGTTTTAGAGGGAGGTAGTAGCAGGGAAGTTGCCATACAACTTATGGTAACTTCTGTTGTATTCTGCTTTGGGATAATGAGAATGCACTCTCCACATGAACTTTGCAAAACAATGCTGAAATACTAGTAGCTACAGCCAAGTAAGCACCTAACAAAAGGAGTCCTGCAGATAATATGAAAAACTGATCAAGATAAGCAATGGAGGGTATCTTCAGGCATAATCATGCAACAGCTAGCTAAAGCTGGGAGACTAAAATGCTGGTATATTACATGCTATCACTTTCTTTAAGTTCAATGCATTTCCACCTTGCATAAAGTAAAGTTACTGCATTACAAATTACATACCTTCAGAGGTAAAACTTCTTTGTTAATGCCATAGAAAAGGGCCATAGCCTTTGTCCAAGAGCAGAGTCCAGCCACATCACCACAAACTTTCTTGGCTGTCTCAATATTGTAATCATCCATTCTAAAGTACGGCATTAATAGTTCTACAGTTTCTTCATTAATAGTGTCCTTGGGAAAGTTTTGCAAGTATGGTAGGAAACCACTTCCACTCATCACCTGTAATCCAAACATCATGTAGAACAGGTTATGTTTGCTACTAGAATAAGAGATGGTAGTCTTAACTTTAATAAATACAATGCACTACCTTTGTATACGTATGTCCTATATGACTTACCATGATGTATTTTCCACTTCACAACTCTTATCTGTACTGTTTCAGGCTATTGAGATACTGAAGATCAGAAAATTTTCAGGACCAAGATGGCCACTTTCAAAACTGAAGAATAAAGAACCAGGTTTAGACCTGCCAACCTCTGGAATCTTAAAACTCTATTTGGAAACCCCAGAAGCTGCATTGTCATGGCAAAAGCAGTTTTTCAAAAACATACCTAGATGGGCCTTTGAAGTTTTTAAAAACACACCTTTAAAACAGTTACAGCTCATCACAATTACGTGCATAATTTTACCGTAATGTAGCTGCAATGGTTGGGTTATTTCATGAATTTGTTCACTGTTGAATCTAATCAGGGTTGTTAGCACCGGGACTTGACCTAATGTTTTATGGGAATTTCAAAATCTGAGGAGAGGGTTTCCAACGAAGATTAGAAAATTGAAGGATCATACCAAAATGGAAACATAACATAATGATGCCCCACCTCACTCCCTTTATTATATAACCTTAATTGTGTCCTGTCCATACTCCATCAGCTCTGTAAGTTGACTCTAGCCAATACAAATAGTACATCTTCAATGAGACTACAGTCACTGATTCTAAGTTAAGGCTGTGTCAGTTATAGTTCCAAGAGATGCAAATCTGCATAAATGAGGCATTAAGTGCTGGCTTATTTTCAAATAGGATTAAGCCACTGTGTATGAGATTAGCCAGTTTAGAAAATGTACCATTTCAGTCACCAAATAAACTTGATACGACCAACAGAATATTCTGCAATATTTATCTAGCAGCCTAACTGGTTTGATGAATTTATGATATAAAGCAATTACTTTGCTCCTAAATCCTTAGGTTGTTGACTCAAAACTCCAGAAAGTATGATCTTTTTAAAGCTGTTTCCAATTCCACAGTATTACACACTGCTACACATAAATGCTACAGAACCTCAGGGTGTCTTGTTCATATCATATCAAAAGATGAATCATCAAACTGATTGATACTGAGTTGGCACACATCTCTCAAAATTTATGCACACAACACAGTCAATAGCATTTTTGCATGGGAGGTACCCTGCATGTAGCTGGGTCAATGCTTTTTTGGCCTGACTTAGTGTGTGAAGTTTGTGGATCGAAACATTTTGCATGAGCTGGCAGAAAGTACAAAAATTGCAGAGGCCATTGAAGTCCACTCAGAAATCTTTGCAGGACTTTTCCCTAAAATATATTATTTGTAAAGCGAACACCAAAACTGGTATTTTATGGGAGAACTCCTTATGGTCATATTTTCAACATTTTATCTTTTAAATTCCAACAAAATTGTACTAGTTGGCACATCTTCATGTTGCATAGGATATTGCAGCACTTGTTTTCCTACATATCTGACTCACTCTTGACACACATAGTAACATGATCCCAAGTAAATGTATGGTTTTCACTTTTCCAGACCATGAATGAAAGAATTTTTTCAAAGCAACACACAAAATTGTAGGATTTTTAAGACCATACCAAAATTCAAGAATTTTTCCTTTTCCCAGCTCCCCCAGGAACCACTTTTTATAATTGCACAGACAAGGAAAGGTACAAAGAAATCATCATTAGCCATAGCTGTGCTGCACATGCAAACAGAGAAAGGTATCATAAGATCACCATTTTCTATACTGACAGCATACCTTCAGTGATTCTGCCCAGGATGGCTTGATGCTGGGTCTATCAGGATCCAAACTGCAAGGATCAAGGTTCTTCTGGAACAGCAGTAGCACACAGTCCATGATTCTCATGATCAGATGCGGTGGCTTGGCTAGTTTCCTCACAGTTGAGATATGAGCTGGTTTGATGGTGTTCAGAGCTGCTTCAGCCTCCTCCAGAGCTGGTTTTGCTTGTTCAAGTTTTCCTTCAGCAATAACCTTATCAGCTTCTATTTCATCTACAATCACCTGGGCTTTGTCCTTCACTTTCTGCACTGAGGCTTTAACCTTCCCAGCAGCCTGGGCTGAAACTGTCACTTCAGCAAGTACCTTACAAAAATACATATTTAACTCCAATTAAACATTCATATTAAGCTAAAGATAACACTTCATTTTACCCAAGGCCCATATCCTGCAAACAACAAGCTGAATCATCATCATCTACCTGATTCTCCCTCTTGCTTGCAAAAAGAGATTTTTAAATGCTGCCACAAACACTACCATCAAAAGGGTATGTAATTCAACTGAAACAACTATCTATTAATGTTCAAACCTCTTTGATACACACTATAGCTTTCTTACATTGTCACAATAACCTGTCACATTAACAAGAGAGAAACATGAAAAAGTGACATCTGTTTTGTTTGAAAGACTTGAACAGAAAACTCCTTGTCACAAATGATAGTTTTGTGTAATGGAACACACAAAATATAAAGAAGAATGCCAATTCAACTTTGATAATTATCACTGACAGGTCACATCTATTAGGTACACACAATAGCTGTCTTAAACCAGCCTGCAAATCTTTGGTGAAGCAGCATGATTGACTGAAGTTTAGAAGACATACAAAAGCAACACCACCACCACCCCCACACACTTCCTGATAGAATTTCAAAATGAAGTTACAAACATCAATGTTAAAAAGGGTACACAACTCAATTCCATCATGAACACACTATAGCCCTTCTAAAAATATATCTGTTAAACTGTTCCACTAGCGGATGTTAAATTAGGATGATGCAACAAAATAAGTTTCATACAGTTACACAAGATCTTGCATAGCAAAGGGAACTAAATAAAAGGTTTATAGCATACCTTATCTGCTTTCTTGGATGCCACTTCTAGTTCCTTTTCTTTAACAACCAGTTCCTTTGAGAGCTGAGCCACTGACTCACTTGCTTCAATCAGTTTATCTAAACCAGTGTTCATCCTCAAAGCTAGTTCAGATATCTGGGCATGTTTCTCCTTGTAGATGGTCTTGTAGCCATCAATGAAAGACAAGTATGATTTAGGTGTAACATGTGTTTGTCTTCGATACCTAGTATGGAAAGAAGAGCAGGACAAATTAAGGGCTATTGAGTGGGTATTTCTTCCAAAGATTAAGAAGAAAATGATTTCTAATACAATCTGCATGTTTCTTTACACTGTGGAAATCAAATTCTTAACATATGTAGAAAGTATAAAGTGATGTCAGTATGAGTCTGAAATGCTACCAAATTATATAGTGAAATACGAGAATAAGTATACATTTTATATTTAATAAGTATATATTTATGGCGAAGAACCAAACAAATTTTATTAATTGATCTCCTTACCTTTTGAAATTGGCCATATCATATCCCTACTTATTACACTTCTAGAGCACACATGCATGACTTCATGCTACTGATTATAGTTCTAAAGAAATGTTTACTTCAAGCACTTCCAGTGACCAACTATTAAGGAAGTGACACAAAATATTCTCTGACCTCTGGAAATAGTCAATACAAGTTTCAGCAACTCCATCATGAAACTCTCCCATGGTAAGGACAAGTTGTTGTTTTGTGCTGTCAGGGCAAACGATCTCAAACTTTGAGACAAAGTGACTTGACACAGCAGTCAAAGCATCTTTTGGCCATCTTGTAAACCAATCCATGGTGCAGCCAGAGATAAGACCAGGAAATTTCAGAGAGCGGTTGCGGAATTTCTCTCCAACCTGAAAAAATCAGAATAAATGCTGCTCGCATTCAAATAATACTGGTATTGTGAGATTGTGAGGTAATCATTTACCACTGGTGAAAAAGAAGGAAGCTTATGTATGGACCATTATTGATGTGCCCAACACTTGCACACAGAAACAAAGAAATTCAGAACATCTAACAATCCAACTGAACATTTTATCTTTGCTTTTTAAACTTCAATAGGCGTACTCCAAACAAAGAGGAAACATTCCTGCAATTTTCAATTGCACTGATGTGTGTAGTGTTCGACCGATCATCTGTTAGATAATCGGCATCGGGCCGATTATCGCATAATCGGTAAATAATCGGCATCGGTAAAATTTTGTCCTTCAACCGATTACCACCACCGATTATTTGAAAACTGGAAATAGGGCTAAAATACACTTCAAAATTTCTGCAAAAATCTTTATAATTCTCCAAAACACGCATTTCTTTAAGTTCCCGCCCAAAATATCAGCACTGATACTCACAAAACTTGCAACATTTTAAGCTCTCCAAATCATAGCAATCATCGTAATTGTTGCCGTAACTCTCAGTGCAACACAGTTCAGGTGCGTGAAAAGGCACACAGTATTACCTAGAAGGTGTGCATGCCATGGACCATGCCGCACATCTGCATGCAAATTGTACTACAGGAAGAAATGACTTCGCGCTACGTTTTTTCAAGTTTCAGTGCAAACCACATCATCTGTACACATTTGGTGCACGTACTGTACTGTAGCAACTTTGGAAACCCGAGGCTTATTATCCTGCATAAATTATGCCACTTCCCACATTCTTTTCGTTAAGTTTTTAATTACCTATGACGTGCACATGCGCACACGTAACTGCCGTACAGTTCTTGCGAAGTTGAAGTTCACCTACGAAAGCACACCAGTACAGTGTGTAATACGTAATGCAAGGCTAAGTGCATTGCCTGTGCATTTACGTAGCATGTTGGTCATGAACTCCGTCCGTGCTCCTAACTGATGAACGAAGGGAAACGGGCCCCGTGTTAAATTCACGCTGGAACGGCAACAGTTTTTCAATTACGGGACTTTATCGGGAATTAGTTTTACGTTTCATTTGGAGAACCTTTTACATAAGACGTAAGTTTTGGGCAAGACGCTTTACAAAAAATACATCCATATCGTTAAGGGAGCATGGGATGAGTAAATCAGGCAAATTGAGTGGAATGTTTCGTGGCCCCGAAGTGCCAAGGTAGTTAGATATTTTTGTAAAACTGGGTGGATAGGCTACTGTATAGCACTACTACAGTCCAGTACAGACCTTCGCACGGAATCTTCCGACATGAACTGTGGATAGAACTACTGTAGGTAGGGCCGTATGTAAGTCGGCAGACTCTTTGGCTAACGTTAAGCCTGTGACATCGTACGAAAGCATGTATTTATGGTTGATTTTTATCATAGTATTTGTAGAGGAAATCCTTCAAAAACATTTAATATTCTATTCGTGGAACGTAGGGAACTGTTCTTAATCATTCATCTCCAGTGTGAAGGTTATGTTATGGTGTGTGTGCAAAGTTAGAAATATGCGACAGACGGCGAGAAAACATGACCCTCCTATACATGTAAATAATCGGTGATCGGTAATCGGCATCGGCCCGATTGTGTAATTGAATAATCGGTAATCGGTGATTACCGATTATGGCGTAATCGGTCGAACACTAGATGTGTGTTTCTGTTGCTTTATAGTGACATTTCCTAACACTTCCTATTTCAGGTAAGCCTAGTATGTTTAAGAGAGACTATTCCAACTTACAGGTGAGAAGCAAAGGACCACATGGAGGTTGTTTCTAGCTCTAGAGATGAAGTAGTCATACAGATTATCTCCAGTTGGAGGTCTACGTGGAAACTCTTTCTTCATCACAGGGATAAGTTCCTGGGTTATTTCATCAAGTTCATCACGGGCAAATAAATTTGACACCTAGAGAGAAGTTACAACAAGGTTAAAGGGAGAATGCAGTCACCCCAATAAAGAATTGTATAGTAGACTATCCTATTTCCTGAATGGCTCTTGAGAATCATGTGACAGTATTTTTCTCACTCAATTGTAAAATTTACAAGGAGCAACTGCTTGATTTACCTTGAATATGCAATATTTATGTTCTAAAATATCATGAAAGATACTTGGAAGTGAAATAAGAAGAAATTTGTGACATTTAGCTATTGTTTCAAAATAAGTTTGGGGCGACTGCTTCTGACCTTTAATGTTACAAGTAGTTTATATGGACAACACAAATGGTTGAAAGTGAAAACTGCATAATAGTACTTTTTCTTATATATGTGTAAATTTTGCTATTCATATCATAACATTGCTCTTACTGATGACATCTTTGTCTCAATCATCTCATTCAAGAACTTCCATGAAGATGAGTATACCTGAAAGGTTCAATGCAAACTTTTACTATTTACCAATCCAGATGATATTCAAATGTTCAGGTATTCCAGGAAAGCTTTGTTAGCTGTAACTAATTTATTTTTTTCAGATATAAGTGTACTGTTCAGGTACTCAAAGAAAGTAGATGTTAGTAAACACCTCGTCCCTTGTCAATTACTCAAAAGAAGCCTCACAAAGTGTATCTTATTTACCACTCCTGGTAATTCTTACATTGTTGAAGTACTCCTAAAAACTGTAAAACTGCAACTTATTCACTCTGCCAAGAGATAAATGTACATCGTTCAGTCTCCAAGCAAGCTTAAAAATCTTTAACTTATCTCTTTAGATGATATTAGCAATTTTTTCAGGTAGTATAAGAAAGCTTTGTAAGTTGTAACTAATTTTATCTCGTCATATGACAGTTAAATGTTCATTATACAATGAAAGTTTGGGAACTGAATTAATTTACCTCTCCTGATGATAGCACATTGTTCAGGTACTCTAAGAAAGCTTCATCCTTGATCTCATTGTCTGTGAATATGAAGGTTATACCTGAGCCCTCACCACCGGAAATACGATATAGATACTTTAGGTCATCCATCAGGTTAGTAACATTGTAAGACCTTTCATTATATGGAAAAAAAGAGAAAGATGTTAGAGGAGTCTTTGCTTAATATATGTATGGATAATTGCCAACATTCAAACCCTTATGTGGGATGGATGTTCAGAGGCTGTACAACACACACTTCAAAGAGAAAATGCAGCCACCCAATTCTGAATAAAGGTTACTTCTATTCCAATTCAGTCATAGTCTTTTCTAAACATGCAACAATATTTTTGTTACTGAATTGCTACAATCATGAAAGGTAATTCCTTGATTAACATTTCATGTCAAATATTTACATTCTAAATTAAGGCATATACAGAGACATTATTGTCAAGAAAATAAGGAGACATCTGAAAGACTGAGCTGATATTTCAAAACATAGGCTGGGTGACTTCTCATCCCAAGAATATCTGTTACAACAAACGTTAATAAAAAGCAACAGTACACTGCAACACTTCACGTGTGAAGATTTATCATACATGAAGTGCATGTGAATAACTGTACATTTTACAAAGAGAATAAAGAATAGCAGTTTTACAATGGGATCAGCTCCATCACCATAAGTTTAGGTCATTCAGGACCCAAACCTAGGAATGTGGTAGAAAAGCCCCAAGCTTTCAAGTCCATTTATATTTTCATACCTTGTCAAAGTAATCTGGAATATCTTGTAGCCAGCTATGAAGGTTGCAAGTCTGGTCAAACTCTGCTTGCCAGATCCTCCAACACCTACAAGTAGGGCATTACCACGTGCTGTGCGAATGATACGAGATATCTACAGGAACACAGAATAACACAGAATAACACAGATGAAATGATAGCACACAAAACAAAGTCAACCTGAAATCTACTTACATTTATAAACAATAATAAGAGTACCAGATTATATCAGTGTATATAAACATACTGTTGACACATCATGGGCAAAATTTCATACTTTTTCTCTCTCTTAGAAGTGCCATATTAAAAGGTCACAAAAAAGGTTTCCTCTGGTCACAATGGTATTCACATGAAACTTTTTGTGCACCTCAGCTACAGTCAACTGCATGGGATGAAGCCTGGATAACAAGCTTTTGCTTTCAAAATGTATCTGAAGACACTGGCATTGTATACACTTTAAGAAAACTAAAGTTTAGCAATAAGATTAAAACAGACAGATAACTACACAAGGAAGGCAACTTAAACATTATGCATACATATGAATGCCATGCTTCCTTTTCAGTTAAGATCATATCAACACTCCGATCCCTAACTTGAATTCACAACACCACAATATGCATAATAACATCAGTATAAAGGCAGTTCAACATACCTTTAAATACATGATATGCAAATTTATCAAGTACAGCAGTTTTTATAGCTGATATCACACATGCTGACATGTAAATGAGACCTACCAACTAAAGGCATGAAACCTACAATGAATCTGACCAAACACAACAGAATATGAGCAAGAGGTTTGTCAAGTACATTGCTCACTTGAAACTTTTTCTTCTATATGGATCTTTATGAACAGGATTTTCCTTTCTTACCATGAATATTAATCACATTTATAATTACACAATTTTTCAATGAGTATGCTGTGGAAGGGGATACCTTTATCAGATGTGTCATCGCATCCTTAAAGAAGACAAGATCCATGTGAGCTCCTCTCACTGTGTCATTGTAAAATGCCATGTGCTGCTGTAACTTCTCAGCCAAGAATTCTAAACTAGGAACCTGAAGCAGTAAAATGAAAAAGAACAAAAAATGTTTGTAACTGTATTGTAGCAATTTTGTCATTTTGTTCAAAGATTCTGACATTATTTTATAACATTTGAAGCAGGAACCATGTAAATTTTATGTTTTCTTCATTTCAGACACCTTCTGTAACATGATACTTTCAAGGCCACAGCTTATTCAAGGCATATGGCTCTGTCTGTACATTATATCAAGATTTTACCATAGATATTTTCCATTGTTTTTTCTCTTTTCACTCAGGCATTTATGCTTCTTGCCAAATTTTGTTGAAACTGTGAATTTTCCAAGACTGAGAAGAATCAAAATTAAAATCTTTTTGTCACCAATTCATAAATCTTGGGTGCTTCCAGTACTGCATCATCTGGTTCTTCCCCTGTTGGTTCCGGTGCTTCACGCAGGAAGTCAACAAAGTATGGTTCTTGTGCCATTATTTCAAGCATGTCATCTCCTAAATGTTCTTTAACAACCTTAACAGTAGCAGCCTCAAACCACTGTTTATCTTCAGCTGTAGTGAACCTGAGAGGAAGACAGTGTCACATTGATCAAACTAAGAGGAATGGAAAGAGGTGTTACAAAACTTCCTCTAAATGGAAGAGAGAACAACTCCTTGGATAATTTGTTACTTGACTACTGACCATACCCCTAATCCCTGGAGGTACTTAAAGCGGTGAGGTACAGCTATCTAGTCACATTGTACACAACGACGATCCTTACCCCAGCATAATCATTCTTACTGCTTTGGCAAAAGATGAGCAGTCTTGACAGGGATGTTAATTAAATTCAGCATTACTGTTGATTCACTTAAAACTCTATATTTACATTCAATGTTACAGATTAAAATTTATCAAGTACATATTACTGTTCATTTCTGGTGGACTAACCTTTCATAACAATTATCTCTTTACACTTTCACTATGGGACAAACTGACCTCATGCCATACCATGCTATTGATTACACATTTTTTGGTTTCATTTTTGTCAGATCATTACATTTTGGATATCATATGGGATGGCCAGCCTTTAATATCTCAAGAATGTTGTCTTGATTCTTACCTGTCTGCTATGACACGAGTGCATTCATTCTTCCACAAAGCCAACTGTGTTGGTTTGTCCTGGCATTCCTCGCCCTTGACATTCAGCATACCTTCCCAGATACGAGAAAGATCTCTCAAATTGAAAATGTAGTGAAATTTTGCAGGAGTGGGAAGCATTTTGGCCTGAAATCAACAGCATTGAGCATTATGACTAAGGATGAAGCAAAATTATACCTAAAGAATCTGTAGATTTGTTGTTATTCAACCACAAAAGACACAGTTTATTTCTCAATAAACTGCTAAACAACAATTTCATTATTAACTTGAAAGACTTGCTCACCTTTGTTGCTTGCCATAGGACTCTAGTGAGAGGTACAAGCTTGATTGTAAACTCCACAACATCTGGCTCAAAGCGGGTGGAGCAGAAATAGCCACAGCCAATCACACCTATTGAACAAAATGCATAGTTATTACTTATAGTCAGCTAGGAAGTTTCAAATTTCTCTGCACATTCCTATTGTAACTCCATGCTTGACATGTACAGCTAGCAATAAACAAAGTCTACAGATCAACAGTAATTTATGAATTACCCTCTGGGCCATGTACTGCTGAGATAGTCCCAAGGAATTATCATTAAAAGGTCCAATAACCTCATCCCACTTCAGACAGGTAAATTCTTCCAAGTTAGCCTCATATAGTGCAATTTGAGCCATCTACTAATATGGAATAGGCTACATCACACTTTACTGATGTATAAAAAGCCATCACTGACAAATCAGAGTGAGTATTACTGTATACCAAAGTGCAGTCATCGATTGTGAATGTAAATTCCTGAATATGTTTGGGGTGATGCAAGGGCAGTTTTAAGAAACAATAAGACAACAGTTTAAATTTGGACTGGTGGAATTTTCAAATTCATTTAAAAGAGAAAGATTCTTTCACTTTCATGGTGAAGGTGAACACCTACCTCAGTTATACATCTGCCTAAATTATTCAAAGTAGGCACTTCAATCAGTGTAAGGACTTAATCCTTCATGGCAAACATCTTTCTAATCTAAAAATTCTTATGCACCTCATTTAAAATGTATTGAAATTTAACAATGGTACTATATTTTCCATGGTGACCCCTCACCCTGCCTCTGCCCTACCCCATCCCAAAAAAGAAAGAGTAAACCATGCAAATGACTCACCAAATATCTTATCAATTGAGGCATTACTTGGCAAGGTGCAGTTGAAGATAGTGAACTGTCTCTTTAGTCTTTCTGGTATGTCATTCCTGCCTCCTCCTGGTTGGATCATAGCAGCAAGGAACTGCAGATCTACAATGTTGGTGAAGTCACCAGGTTTCTCCAGACTGTACATACCTTTCATCTCCATCATCTGTCTCACAATCTCATTGGTCACCTTGGTACAAAAACAGAATAATTTACAGAATATGAAATTACAGCTTCAATTCGAACCGACTTGTAATTATATAAAATAAACCACACAGATAAGTGCCCCGTGTGCCACAATTGTGAACAATTCCAAGAAATTATCCCATATTGTGACAGAAAGTGAGAAGTATATAACCGTTTTAAATAAAAAAAGACCAATTGACATACTAACCTGGTCTCCCCATTCATTAATAATTGGCATGTTGATGTCATCTACAAACACAGTCATCTTTCTGCCAGCTGGTGGACCATATGTACTGCCCATCCTCTTATCTACATAGCTTTCAATGGTTCGCTGAAAAGTGAAATGAGATCACCGGATGAAAAAAAAAAACCATTTCTGATACAATTACTCTAACATGAGGCATGTGATGGAAGAGTAGGGAATGTTGCTAATGTCCACAGCAATGAAAATTAAGTTACACCCAATGAATTTTCACTTCAACATGCACAACTTGAACTAGGTCACAGTTTGACCTAATTCATGTGTGTATTCTGTCTCCTCCTTCATCACTGGCAGTAAGACTACAGCAAGCTAATTTTGCCTGCTCTAAGGACGAACACTCTTGACAATTATCATAAATCTGAAAATGATAAGTTCACTAGCAGGCTACACATGCAAAGTTTAGAATGTACAGTATCACTAAAGATAATCTGATGATAAGTGCCACTATACTTTGAAGGTGTGCAAACATTTTCATGAAGTTTAAACAATGCTAATTAAGCTGCAAATTAAGTGAAGATGATGATCTTTATTTTCAACACACATTGCTTTAAACATTGTTTCTTTGATCAGTAGCTAGTCTTCTTAAAGATCAAAACAATTATTGATCATGAGTAAACTTGTGTCTCCAATAAATGTTTCATATGAACCATTCAAAATAAGCATTTATGACATTACTGATAATTGACCTTAAAGGAATAAAGCAGTCACCTCACGTTTATTTTCAAAAATTTGCTAAATCTTACAAATCTCTGTGTATTTCACTAATAAGTATCTTTCATTATGTTTCTGTATAAAAACATTTGAATATTGAAAGTAAACCAATGAGCTATTCTACATGAATTTAATAAAGAAGTAACAAAAACATTGTCACATAATTGACATGAGTCATTCCTGAATTAGAATGATAGAATACTCTAATTCTAATTGGGTGCACTGCATTTTCCCTTTAAAAAGTAACAAAATTATCATGAAGCAAAGATATTATTTTCATAACATTGTTAGTTATGTGACAGGTAAAATACAGCAATATCATATAATTCTCCTAAATAGTTTTCCTTCCATTTAGGAGATGAAACTAACTTGACAATTACCTGGAACATCATAGGTGTTGTAGCTGAAGAGAAGTTAAAACTTTTACCCATATGTACATCTGGGTTATAGTTAGACATGTAACCTTTGATCATTACAGTTTTAGCTGTGCCTTGCTCACCAATCAGCAAAACAGCCTGTTGATAAAATGCATCAGTGATAAGCATGTGTACATTTTGCAATTTTTTTCAACTCTTTGAATTCTTCATACAAACACAAGCACAAACGTAAAAAATGCATCCAGAAAACTTGTAACATCAAAGTGAAAACAAGCAGTGTTTAGCAAATTGCAAAGTTTCAACAAATCATGAAAAACTGGTAAGACTGGGGTAAATTGTATTATTTTTGTAGCTTACTGTAGGCATGAAAAGGAGCAGCATAAAGTTCTGCAAACTTCCAAAATGCATTAACAGGTCAATTGCAATCCTGTTAAATAAATTTTTTTTCAGTGTCAAGAAAATGAATACTGTCACAGTTAAAAATCACTCCTTTTCAATGACCCTGTGTTGACTGAAAATGCCAAATAAGACGTTCTTTATATAGAATCTCTCTTCCTGATATCTCATGATAGCATTACAAAATTCTACCTTGTTACTACACAAAAGACAGTAATAGTGTACTAAACAACTTACCTTGTGTTGCTTTGCAATGGTATCTATAAGAAAGTTACAACAAACATTATCAACATTTGGTACTAAGATGCTGGAGTAGTCTGGCACTGAGTCATCAGGATACACATACTCCTCCACTCTGTTAGACCAATGTTCCCATTCACCTGTCAAGATAGCATATTACATATACATATGTGAACAGTATATAAAAATATGACTGCTAGCTGACTTACACCTACTATATTTACAAACTTTCACATTGTCAAAAGAATATGTTACTACATTTTAACCTGCAATTACTCAGGAGGACATACAAATATGAATGCTTCAATTTACAATTCATGGTGCCCCTCTCTTTGAGTTATAGCTGGTTTGATCAATTGCCTAGCATACATGCATGAATGTATTAAACTATCATGAGAACCAGACCTTCATCAGTGACGACAAATTCAAAGATGGTGAAGCCACTGCCCTCAGGAAGGTCAGGATAGTTGAGTTTACTCTCATGGTCAAGCATAAACTGCTGCATCTTGGCTCTGTCCTCCAACTCAAGTAGAGATCCCAGACTCCACATCAGAGAGAATATGAATAGTTTCTCCAGATGTCCAGCAGAAAGAACATGGTGGTCATGTTCATGCTCATCCTTGGCTGGTATCAATCCTTCTAACAGATCAATGGCCTGTTGGTAAAAGAAGTTAGATAATGAAACTATGTGAGTAAATATTACTTCATTTTTATAGTTATCAGACTAACTGGAAAAGGAAGTTTCTTAACAGTTAAGTTTTCGAGGCCAGTATGGGTACAGTAATAAGAGTAAAAAGAATGCAATCTGTTACAAACTGTATAGTCTTGCTACTATGTCTTGTACATCATTCTTTAAATCTCTCTTAAAAATGTCTGAGACAATTCTGAAACACACTTATCTTCCTTTTCGTGACCATGTGGGTAATCTAGTACACACACCTCTTTCTGACAAGTCCAAAGATACCCAAGAACAACCATATTTTATAGGAAACACTACCTGATTAGAAAGTTATCAAGCACATAAGAAATAAAGGACAAAGGCATAAACAAAAAAATTTGTTCAAATATTGGTTGAAAGTAGCAGCAACCACTTGGGAGTATCTTCAATTAGACCAGGGGTGTGGAACTTCTGGCCTACATGCAAACAATATACTACCCCCAATGCTACTTAATCCAGCCCTCATGACAATTTAAAAATGGAATTTCATACAGTGACAAACTAGTTATTTTTTGAATCCATGCTGCTATCTAATTGCTGAATATTTTACGTAGTTGCTAAATACCCTACTAAAAGTGTAGATGCTAAGTACATCACACACTAAGCATATTGTAGCATGCATTGGAACCTGACAGACATGTCAAAACTTTGTTTGGTCAACAAATGAGTTTTTAAACATCACAATGGTCCTTGATAGGAAAAAGGTCTCCTGCTCCAAAATTACACATAGGAAAGAGTTTTCCATTCTTTACCTGTTTTATGTAGTTACACTCTAAGACAACCATCTTGGCTCCCAATGTCAAACTCACGAAGCGGTACAGATCATCAAAGATTTGTGCAAACAAGTCTTGTAGGATTGCAGATTCAGATGGTTGTCTTGTGTTAAGCCAGCTCTGCCAGTAAAACCAGAGATAAAAGCTCTTCAGAAAAAAAAACTTTTAAGAATGGTACTTGAAGTATGACATTTACTTAAAACTACGAGCGTTACTGTACACCAGTAGCAAGAGAAAATGTTAGTGGTAGTAAAGTATTCTCATATTTATATCATGTTGCTTAGGGAGAGAACAAAGCAGATAGGAAAAAATTGCCTAGACTGCAACTATCAAAACCCTGACAACTTAACTCTTTCAGACATACCTGTAGGATAGGTCTCCAGTCCAGAGCTGAGGAGCTCATGTAGACCATACCATTCCTAGACACAGTGGCAGGAGAAGCATTGTCTATGTTGTGGACTTCAAACACAATCTTACAGTTTGGTGACATGGGAATACGGTCACCATTGGCTAGAGTCAGGGTCTTGTTGTCATCCAATACACTGTTCAAGTTTTCAATCCAGATGGCATCAACAGGACCATCCAGAACAATCCAAATATGTTCCCCTAGTGAAGAAAAAGTATACTGTTGAAGTTTCTGTCCTTTGACTCCTTACTATTTGAGTGGGACAGCGATGTGGAAAACAAAATTTCAAATGTCATGTTGTCAAATCCTGAGATTTAAATGTAAACTTTTCTGTTACACTGCATACCACCACTTGAAATAAGACCAGATGCAAGAGGGGTATTACTCAGACTTTTTCTACAAAACTGCTTAGTTTGTGGCACAGATGGTAGTGGTGGGGGTGGCAATGGCAATGGTGGTGGTGATGGGGATGACAATGACGATGAGCATCATCAAGTAACTTACCCTCTCAGAGCATCTGAGACTACAAGACAAAGTTGCCATTTACCTCTCTCTTTTGCTTTCACACACATCTTTAATGATATGATTCAAGCAAAGTTTTATGTTGTTTTGTCACACTGTACACTGCCTGCCTCTTGAAAGGATTTCATATTCAATAATAACTATCAACTCTGAACAAACCTTTCTTTGCTCTCAGAGTCTTCCTCCAAAGTGTTGAGAAAATACCATCAGTCCAGTCATTTGTAGACACATCCAGTCTCCCAAACATTTGTGGGGCAGTGATGGCTTTGGGGTTCATTCTCATTTCCTTATGAGGGGAGCCACAGTCACCCATTGCCTTCATCAGGATGTTAATACAGGTAGTCTTTCCTGCACCACTTGGTCCTAGGGCCATCATACCATGTCTTACACGTTGGGTCTCAAAAAGCTGTGCAGTGACAACAGAAGTTTTTTCTCATAACCTGACAAACTGATGGAAGGCTTTCTGACTTCATAATCAAATATTTGAAAATAACTTTTGATACAATTCATACTGAACCTCTAGGCTTACAGAACATCAAGATTAAAGCTGAGAATGTTGAATACACACTTTTAATGTTTTCAAAGATTTTTCAAAAATACAGACTTTTTGAAATATATGGAAATCAACTTGTTCAAATAGAAGGCTGGAGAAAGAAGTTACAACTGAGTTTTCCACTACAGGGTGTTCGTATTGGCACTGTATGCTTAAGACTGACTGATTAATTGATTGATCAATTAAATGATTGAAGCTAATCCTTAATCTTCAACATGATTGGAAAATTTAAAATTGTTATGGACATGAAATAAATACATTCTTGTAATACCTGAACAACTTTCAGATTCCAGGCAGGATGGTTGACCAATCCAGCATCATCTATCTGATGAGCCAGGGCAACTTGTAGATCTGCATATGTAGCATTGTCTAATTGGATCCCTGGGAAGAGATCATTGATGAGACTCAAAAAGAGTGGTTCATCTTCATCAACCTGAAGGAACAAACAAAGAAGTTGATTTTACATTCACAATAATAACATACTTATTTGTATAGGCTCAGTGAAATGAGTCCAACACATCAGTCAATCTGGGTAATTCAAAGGCAAGTCAACTTGATAGTTTTCTCTTTTAGAAAATATGAGATCATATTCCTTATTGAAGAATATCAAGGAAAGGATTCTTGTTCCAATGAAAGTTTCATTTAATGTAGACCATCAATAATTTAATAAGTTTTAGAAACCAAAAATACAAACCAGTTTGGACAAATTCATGTCTCTGAGAACTCTCATCACAATAGCTGATTCACTGTCTTCAGGTCGAGCTCTTTTGTTGGCACCAAGGGTCCTTAGAACCGACAGAATGTTACGTAGACCAAAATCATAATGAACCTGGAAGAAACACATGCATACATGTCACACACCATGCAAACCATTGCAGGATGACAGCTACAACAGGATTATTAAGAGTATAGTATACTAGACAATCATGACCATTTATGTTGAAACAAATAATTTTCAAGGAACTTTACTGTAATGAAAACCTCTCCTCTACGATCTTGCTTTATTAATATTATAAGTAGACAACATGTCAGTCAACACAATATATTCCTCTGGCACAATTTCATGTTCATGAAAATTAATTCTTCCTCACCTGTCACTTTTTAGAGTAGATACAATCATCTCAACTGTAGTTTGTCACATCAGCCAAATCTTACTCATGTCTAAAATTAACTTACAAGGGTTTTTCATGTTTCACAATATAGGCCTAATATTGCATATTAATGGGAAATCCAAATTTATATCTTCACAAAATTATTAGTAAAAATACTGTCACATGAATGATACAAGAGAAATTTACATTAATTTGCATCTGGGGTATTACTAACTTATTTTCTAGACAACCTATTCCAGCAACCACCAATCTGAATAGCAAAAATAGTATACACTCTACCTACCTGTTTGGTGAGTTGTTCCTCACAAAGCTTATAAAGAGTGAAAAACTTCTGAGCTAAGATGACATTTTCTTGGAAACCGCAACTTGCAAGTTTAACTCTCATGATGATTTGACGATCTGGTACCATCATAGCAACAGAACGGAACTGCACCTTTAAGTTCTCTGGAAGCTCTTGACGACCAGCATATCCAGGATTCTAATAAAAAACAGGAAATATCACTATAAAAAGAAGTACTTGGAGGACTTAAATGTAGTAAGCTGAACATTAAATAATGATCCAAACTAATCAATGAGTGCCTAAAAGATGATTTATCAATTGTAACAATATTTCAGTATACTTACAAGTATAACAAGAGAAAATATATGATTAGCTAAATTTCATTTATAAGGACACTTTTCTGAAGAAAAATGAAGTACTTTCCCAGCAGTTTCAAACACCAATAACACCTGTCTTAACAGCTCAAATAATTACCTGACTCTTAAAGGAAACGAAGTTGCTAAAATTAAGACTAAATTGTCTTCAGTATTTTGAAATAAGTATTCCACAAAGGAAATTCTTTTTTTTTCCATGACATAATTTAGCATTTTCAAGGCCTGGAAAAATACTTTAATATCCAAAGCACCCCAAATGTCAATTTTTTAGGCTGCGCCAAATAATGATAGTATCCTTTACATTTCATACCATGGTCAGAAAAAGTCCAAACTCTGGATTCAGATCAACTACATCCCCATCACTGAAGATAAACTGTTTCTTCCGTTCTTTCTTTGCCGTCAACACAATTGCAATTTGCTGAGCTGCCACAGACAGGACAGGAAGTTCAATGCGGTTGAATTCATCAAAACAGCCCCAAGAACCTGACTGTGCAAGGCCTAAAGCAAAATGACAAGTGAAAGTGACATCAACAAACCATTCCTTTTTTTCTCTGTATTTTACTGTCTCCAGATACTAAACATTTTACTGGCACCAGCAGTAAAGTACAAGGACATACCAATTTTTCTTTTTAACATTTTTGGAAAGTTACTCCCATACCCCCTGAAATAGTAAAATTTTTATTCCCAAAACAGTAGGAAGATATCTTTATCCCAGTTTAAATCATGTAAATGTAATTCAACAAGAACATCATGCAAACTGTGCAAAAAACATAACAGGGCCAATTAAACATACTCTTCTGTCTGCATCTGAAACCGTACAAGGCAATCACAAAATTCCAATGAGGAGAGAGGACAGATAAGGTAAGTACCCTACAGTGAAGTGACACAAATTACACAAGTACTGCTTACCTTGTCAAATTTTCACACCTGTGCAGATCTCATGCACCTGGCAAACCTTCAGAAGTATTTTAATTGATACAAATGAAATTACTTATCTGTACAATAAGAAATTATGTGATTTTTTTTGGCAGCAGGGGGTGAGGGTGAGGGGGTTGTTTTGTGTTGTATGTGCTCAGGTGTGTAATGCTTTAATCCTTTTCCAAATTTTGTAATGCAACCAGAAGCAGTGAGACCATCTCATCCAAAACTCAGTTGCATGTTCCATTTGCTGGATGTTGTGTCATTCAATTTAAGGCTTGCCACTATTTGCAACTTCTTGCAAAGAGGTCCACACTTAAAGGTAGGTTTTACGCACAAAATTATCTTTGATATGCAAAAGGCCACTAATCTAAGCATTCTGGTGAAATTTTCATTCAGCCTGATGTTTATAGTACTTCTCGAGATAAAAGCAATTAAAGTTACACCATTTGTGGTCTAAAATGAGTTTGAAGCAAGCAGGGCTTATATTATCTCCCCATATGGATGAACAATGCTTTGTTTTCTTTGCTTTTCAATCTGTTGTGTTAACCTCTGAAGTATATGATCTTTCCTTGAGGAAGTTGGAGTTTGTAAAATTCCTATGTCTCTCATGCAGTCACATTATGATGATATAAAGTTATAGGGAAAAAATTGTTTTGAAAGTTAAAAAGAAAAACAAAACAGTGCTCAATTATGTGAGGTGATGATGTCACATGTGTTTACATCAAGTTCACTTTGGGTTGAAATTTGACAACTTCATCTGCTCATACCTCCAAGAACAAACATCTAATTTTAATGCAATTTGACCTGAATGCTTACAGTAAATAATCCTCCAACATACCAAAACTCCATTTAAGCTTAAACCTTTCTTATAACAATGAGACAGAATAATTGTATGACAATGAGTTCCATCACATGGAAGGGGCTTTAGCAGCAATTTCTCCCTTTAGTTGACATATCTATGATAGGCCCCTTTCCAAATACTAAAATGAATTGCTGAATATGCAAATACTAATTTAAAAAAAAAAACA
The DNA here is from genome assembly GCA_029531755.1 of Holothuria leucospilota. Lineage (NCBI taxonomy): Eukaryota > Metazoa > Echinodermata > Holothuroidea > Aspidochirotida > Holothuriidae > Holothuria > Holothuria leucospilota. The sequence continues at coordinate 38,323,678 of CM055976.1, forward strand.
ATCAGACATACCTTTGTATATTCTGCCTAGACCTCTGTAATCCATCTGATCAGAACAATTAAAGACCACCACATACTTCCCCAGAGCTTTACCCATGTCTTTGGTTGTCTCTGTCTTGCCTGTACCTGCAGGACCTGCTGGTGCTCCTCCCATACTCATACCCAGGGCCTGGGCTAGAGTAATGTAACACCTGCAAAGAAATTATAAGGTGATGAAAGTGAAACAGGTGCCACAAGTTGATTTAATAAGAACCATACTAGACTCATTAAAACATTAGGAACTATGTAAGTTGGTTATTACATAACTTGCATGCCTGTCTTTAATGTATAATACAACTCATAAAGGACATGATCAAAGGTAGTCCTTGGACAGAGCTGAGTCTTGCAGTATGCTTCACAAATCTCCATATCCTAGTCCTTCTGTACTACACACTAATACTTTTGCATTCTGGGAATCTCCCACAGAAGCAAGGAGCAACCTTTTTCCATCCAACAACATAAAATTATCTCCATTACCAGTTTTCAAAACTTTGATCCTCATCTGTTACCAAAATGTTGAACTGTACACAAATTTTGCAGTTTCCACTAAGGGTGCACAATGTTAGGACATGTAGAGCAAAAATGTTTGCATGGAAACTTGGGTAACATACTGGAACCAAATGGCTCATTCAAGGAATAAATGAAAGGGAGATATGTTTAGAGCAGTCAAATGATTTAAAAAGGTCCCATTTGTATTCAAAATGAGCGTGAGGTAACAGTACACTACCTTCAAGAAGCAAGGGAAAGAAAAAAGTGACACACGATTCCTGCTAGGAATTTATTTTGCAGGTGTAGTCTAAATCCATACAGCCACATAATTATTCCCAAAAAGTCTTTTAATCCACTCTTTTTAAGGATGCAACAAACACATCTTTAAGTTTCATCAAATTTGCATGATTTTTATTGGCTGTGAAATTATGAAATAAATCTTTACGACCACTTCATGCCACATCTAACTGGCAAATAGAGTACCTGTCAGTTAGTGGTGTGATGACAAGTCTGTCAGTACAGCCAAGGAACTCCATCTGATAGATAAAATCTACATCAGTAATGGATACAATGCATTGGTCAGTGTCTTCTTTGTAGTAGAAACGAGCCTGCTTCAGCCATTCAAAGTCATTTGATGTTCGAATATGCATTGCAACCTGCAATATAAACAGTGTCAAAACATTGGAATACCATTATGTCAGACAGTGGATACTGCTCTTTAATCTGGTACACTCATTAACATTATTCTACTCTCATGGGATCGCAACAAGAGGTGGTGTTTTAAAGCTAACTTCAAACAACTTGAAAGAAACCTTTTTATCAAGATAACTATCAACATGCAACAGAGAGAATACTTTGTTTCTAATTGAGAAGGCAATTTTGAACCACCAGTACTAAATCACTCGCTTTGCCAAGTTTATGGGATATTCCTGATGCTGTCAACAGATCTAAACACCACGAGATGGTGAGCAGGGTTGCCAGCATGGTTTGCCTCCAGGGCTTGAAAAATTTAAGGACTGCCGGCCTGGGGGAGGGGTCTGAGGGGAGGGGATTCCCCCTCCCCTTTGGAAAATTTTGAATATTTGAGGGTCCTCAGATGTAATTTAGTGCAACTTTTGTGCAAATTTTACAGAACAATTTTGGACAGTTTTGTAAGGTGAACATATAAGGGGTTCTGTCTTTGAACTGATTGGGCAGAAACATACTTCAGCTGTGAAGGAAATTTCAAATGGATGCAAGCCCCAAAACACACAAACACAGACAAATACTGTATGGGCACACATAGTTAATGGAAAGTATTAGCAGGAAGAGTCAAATTCAGCTCCTACCTGATGCTTTCTCCTGCTTCATACTTTCCCTATGCTGCTGAAAATATGAATATGCAGGCTATTTTGGATGGGACGTTTTTAAAGAAAAAATGTAAGAAGACCAATATGAATGATTAACACATATTTAGATATTTGCACATGAATCTCTTACCATGAGTAATACTTAATGTTTCCGAACTTTCTGTTTCCTTCTCTGCTTCATACGACTTAACTGTTGACAGTATTTCTTCACTGAATTCCGAATGTGATGACACAGGTCACAATCAATGTCAAGCATATTAGGTGCAATATCCCGCAATCTTTTTTCGAATCCAGACTTGCTTCCGCGCATATATGCAGCAGAATCACTTTGGGATGAAACCAAGTTTTCAAGAGGAATCTCATCCTCTTCTAGAGCTTTCTTTACTGCTTGGAAAACAGTGCTTGCATTAACAGTTTTCATATTCAATGATACATAATGCTGAACAATTGACATTCCTAGATCCTCTGAGAAATATGACACAAGGACACTCAAAACCCTCTTATTTTTTGCAGTGCATTCATCAAGGTTTATAGAGAAAGGCCTTTCCTCCATTTCTGATACTAAGTGCTTGTGACAAACAACAGCTATTCCCTCCTTTAGCTTATAAGTACATGATGTTCTGTCCAAAGAAAGCTCATTCAAAACTTTTTGATCTCTGGATAACTCTTTTGCAAGATTTAACACCTTTGATGTCATTGTAAATGGCAAGTTATTTTCAGCAATGAATGATACAACCATAGCTTCAGCATTGGCCTTACGGTCTTCATAGCTGAAATTGGGAAGGGGGGCATCTCTTTTGCCAGAACATGTTGCTGATTCATGTACATTTGGGGGTGCACCATATGGTAGGCTACAATTTCTAACATTAGACCCAGAACTTGGAGTTGGACCCTGTTCATTCCCTGGTACTAGTAAAACTGGCCTACCTGCCTCACCAGACTGAACTGCTTTGGCAAATCGGAAAACTGCAGGCAAAGTCTGGTTCCCCTTTTTGATCTTTGAGGCAGTCTCGTGGGCAGTCGAATTTCCATGTTTAATCAAGGCTTTCAATCCACTGCTTCCATACATTATAGTTTGGTTGCACACTACGCATCGTACCTTCCCAGCAGTTTCTATCTTTCGAAAATAGTCTGATAGAAATGTTCCACTGTTGTCTTTGTTTTCAAGCCATTTCCACTGATATCTGTTTTTGATCCCACTATCAATTCGCTTCATGTCCGATCCCCTCTGTACATCCATTTTTATTTCTGAAACTAATCCACAATCAATCACAAAATAGTCTGGCCCTAGCACTAACTAGTACTAAACTAGCGATATCACACTCGCGGCGATACTAATAGTTAACACACAGGCCTACAGCTATAACATACCGGGCCTAGGCCTACTATACTAACGTTAGTCTATAGCCCAGGCCTAAGGCTACTAAAGTTAGGCCAGGCTACAACAACAACTTCGTTCACACACAGACTTATTCAGCCATTTCACATGGCATTTGCATTCGATCCACTGTTGATCCTTAAACTGTCCAGTTTTTTGTCTCTCTATTTGTTTACCAAAAAATCCAGGATAAGTGTCACAATCACGTTATATCACGTTATAATATTAATAGCGTTAACACACTACGTATTGCACAAGTTCTAGCACAGTACTATACTGTAAATATGTACACATGCACTAGCCTTGCATAATGAGGAAAACATGCCTGATACCGTATTGCGCTAGACTCAGTCATACAGTCATTTCATACACGCGATCGGACCACTGCATGGTACATAAAAACGGTAGTTAAAATAAGCTTTTAAAAAACGGCTGTGATGTATATGTATGTTTTCCAAAACACGATATTTTTTCTTCCACCACATATGCGACCTGAATGTCCGGCCAACCCGACCAAGATTATGCTCTCCGACCGGAAAAAAACAACTATGCCGGATTTTTTGGCCAAAACCGGGCGAAAGCCGGAAATCTGGCTATTGCCGGAAGTCTGGCAACCCTGGGTGAGATATATAAAAATTGGAAACAAGGATGGAACAGAAACATATTGATTAATCAAACAAGCAAAGCACCTAATTCACAAAAGTGCAATATATTGTCTGTTGGCAGATTTGGTGGACTTGGAATTTAATTACAGACAAAAATCAAGTACCACTCTCATTAATAAACTGTTTCTCATTAAAGTACACATGCATCCCATGACTAACAATGAAAAATAACACACCTCGTGCTATTTAATGAAAAACAAGAAAATGAGGAAAAAATTCTCACCAAATCATTGAAAATGTCCCTTTGGTGAACATGGATGGTAACCAAGGTCTCATACTTGACACGCTCCACTTTGGTCAGATCATGAGTGGTCTGTTCTATGAGTTTGTTGAGGATTTCCAAGAATTTCACATTGGTGGTTTGCATGATCTTCTTATCTGATCTTGCCATGGAGAGAGCTTCCTCAGCATCCCTGGTCCACAGCATTTGAATCCCAAGCAATCCCACCTATACAGGGAGACCAATATCATGTCTCCGTTGTATAACAGTTCCACTTCACCACAGGTGACCCCGGCATAAATATTTCCAGTCTGATTCCTCTGCAGTTCAATTTATAACCTAAGAACTACCTTGAAGCTTTTAAATTTCCTTCCAAAATTTCACATAACACATATAATAACCAAGACATCAGCATACCACATATTAACAGCATTTTGCATAATGACTTCAGTTGTTGGAACATAGTAAACATGGCAATTAAAATAAACTGTAAATATTTCTAAATAGTAACGGAAATGAAAAGAACTTCCAGGTAATCATTTCATCAAATAAAAAGAAAAAAAAATAACAAAAACTTCAAGGGCATGATGTGATCCATTCCAATGGCATGACTTTCAAGATTTTCAAGAATTCATATATGCCCTGAACATAAGCTGGTTTAGAATCTAACTCTTAACATAATTTTACAGTACAAAAATACCTGTGCAATGTAGTGATTGAGAAATGAAAGTAGCTCAAAGGAGCTATCATTAATGGCATGAGAAGCATCCTTGATGACAGAGTGTAGAGATGACTGTTGTAGATTTAAAAGTTCACCAAGCCATAATTCCACATTTCCCTTGGCAATGACTGGTTTGTCAAGCTGTTGAAAACAAATTGCATGCTTAAAAACTTGTACATCGCACCATGATTAATTTTTCTGCCTACATGTGAGCTTATTAGCAATTCATTTATTTTGAACTAGAGCAGCAATGCTGCTGTCGCTCAACCCTAGTGTTAGCGAGTATACCGGTTTTCACATAAATACCAGTACCGGTAGCAGTACCAGTAATGAAAGTACCGAAGATATTTGTGTGGTTATTTTAACCGGTTCCTGATAAAACTACCAGTACTTTTCTTTTGTTCCAAACGAAAATAACTGTACCACTTCTTTTAGGTCACGATATGCAGCACTGTCACAATTAAAATATTTCACACAAATATCTCTCCCCCAAAATGTAATCAACTTTCCATCTTCGGTATGAACAACCATGGCATCCACTGTTCAATTAGCACTTGGACTGTGTCAGGGATAAATCTTTATAGCTCCATGTAGTTCATCCCCTTATGTAAGGGCAGGGATCAGAAACTAGACGGCCATAATGCATAAATGCAACCACTTTGTGTAGGGCAGTTGCATAACCAGTGGAGAGGAAGCTATCAAATGCCTTCCCTCCCCTCCCCCCTCCCCTCTTCCCCTCTCTCCCCTCAGCCATGAAATTGGTAAGCAAAAAACAAAGTGCGACAAAGGGCCCACATGGGACCTTGGACCAAAACTGTCAGAAAACCATACACAGATTACTAACCAAGCATCATTATGACAGGCCTTCAACTCTGTTGAACATTATACGGAGGAGGGATTTAACATTTTGCAAATTTCACAAAATGGACCCTTCGGCCCATCTTGGGTCATGGACCTAAAATTCCTGAAAACCCTGAAGGCACCACTAACCTAGTATCACTATGACAAACCATCATTACTGTACAAGAATATCTGTAGGAGAAGAAACATTTTGAAGAATTTCATAAAATGGGCCATAGCTGGGCCCATACGGGACCTTGGACCACAAATTCCTGCACACCTCAAATTGACCACCACCCAAGGAACACTGTGTTCAAGTTTCAAGAGAATCCATGAAAGCATTTGGGAGTAGAATCCTTTTGAAACGTGAGACAGACATTTTCTTTCCCTACAGTGTAACATAAGCTCTACCCACACTTCGTGGGTTCAGCTAATAAACAAGTAAAAAAATCCCTGAAACCGCTATCCAAAATTTGAATTCCCTACTCAATAATTCCATGCAAGGAGACTGGCCAGGTTAGATGTGACATTAGTTGTGGTGCCTAACCCTTCACATCCAGTAAAAATGTACAAAGGACCAAATAAGGATCTTGGCCAAGCTCCGCCTACGGTATGTGTAGGCTACCAATAGCGTGAAACCTACAAAACTGTGTTTACCGATATCTGAATAAAATTTGCAAGATTATTTTTATGCTGTATGAAAGCTTGTCTTTGTACTACCGTAGATATGGGTGATAGGCTACTTGATGTACAATTTGATAAGTTCTGAAAAATATAATCAATAAATGTGTTTTACGCTATTGGTATACATGCTGTAGGCTAGGCCTATTGAACACTTCATACTTCAATTGCATTAAACCTGACGTTACATTGTATAGCTTACAGTTCCTCCAACGTCAGGCTTTGCATCCCCCATTTCATTGCCTAGGCCTATGCCAACACAATCTCACCTAAACTTTGTGGTGTTTTAAGTGGTCTATGATAGGCTACATGTAATAGAAAAAGACTTAAGCCATGTAGACCTTAACCTGTTAGGCATAAATAAAATCAGTAATGTGCCACTTTTTATTCTGGGTAGGCTGTTAATGTACATGTACATCACTAAGCAGTGGTCATTGTGCGAGACACACCAAGTCAGTTAAGCTACTTCCAAGTTAGGCCTAGGCTACAATAAGTTCTAGCCTAAGCTACGTCTAGCGTAGGCTACTGTAGGCCTAACGTAAGGCTTAGAGGCCTATACTATAGGCTATGCACTTCGTTTCAGTCTCACTTGCATGATTTTCTTTTTTTTTGTCCCTGTATTTTCATTTTTCTATCAAACTGCATCATCTTTCAGGTAAACTAGGCCTAAGCCTACCACGATCACATTTTTGAGTTTCGATGTCACTTGTACTTGCGTAAGGCCAGGCCTAACATTAGGTCTATAACGTTAGTACGGAGTACTTTGTTTTGGTCTCACCTGCGGTTTTTTTTGCCTATTTTTTTGTTCCTGTATTTTCGTTTTTCTATCAAACTGCGTCATCTTGCAGGTAAACTAGGCCTAAGCCTACCACGTTTACACTTGTTTAGATCTCACGTGAGTAATTTTTTCTTCCCTGCATTGTCTACTCGAGGATCACAGGCAGTTCTAACGTTACACTGTATAGTACATACATACATATAAATAGACTTTACAGTATATATGTATGCACTATATAAGGTTAGAACTGCCTGTGCTCGAGGATTGGGCTAATCAGACGAACCTAGCATGCATGTCTTCCAACAGCCCGAAGCAATATGTACACACCTTCCCAAATCAGCCACCAAACGTCGTGATTCATGCATGTTCCAACAAACAGGGAGTACACCGGATGGACCAAGATGTGATAATGCATGCTTTCATATGTGTGCCGAAAATGAAAACAGACAGAATACATGGAGGATTTATGTCCGTTACACTAAATGAACAAACTCCCTCCAGATGTTCACCTCTCCACACAGCCACTTACACAAATAACCTCTTTGTCCAAAAGAGTCAGAATTTATAAGGAATGTCAAGTCAGTAAAATGACAGAAAATTGTCAATATTTTCGAACACACTTCACTGAGCTCCCGGAAAAGAACAAAATCTGTTGCCACCATGGTGTGCATCCTTCACCCAAAAATACAAACAAATCTGAGGCAATTTGAAGGAGCTGAAAACTTTCGAAAAATGAGACAGACACAAAAAGTGAGACAGACATTTTCAGCCCACAGTATAACATAAGCTCTACCCACACTTCGTGGGTTGAGCTAACAATTCAGTGCAACATTGTGACACAAGACTGAATGCTAATTGTATAGCGACAAGAATAAAACTAACTGAAATGGCACCACAGGTTAAGGGAAAAGAAGTATACTTAGTACTCATCCTTATGGGCCTTTACACAAATCAGAAAAAGAAGACCATTAATTTTTATAAAGTATGTGATAATTATTGTGGAACTAAGTAGTTATTCACAAAGGAGACTTACTGGGATGACTTCTCCTTCTCTTGAGATGACAGAGAGGATTCTGTCATAGTCCTTCTCATGAAATTCGACTTCATTGACATTCTCAAAAACACCCAGTAAATGGGCCTATATGGTAGGGATAAAACAATGCAATTCTAAATGGTTTGTAGCAACAGGCAAATTGAATTTTCAATACAAAATGTATGATTACAAGGTCCTACACCACATCAATGCTCCTGGAACATTTGAACAACAAAAATTGGCAAGATGTCACATGTCATATATTCTTAGATCTATACTAGAGTGAATATTACACTGTACTGCAGGTTAGTTGATGCTACTTTTAAAGCAAGCATATGTTCAAACAATCACTCTGCACTTTGTGAGCATTCTACTCCCGATTTCAGTTAAGGAGTACTGACCAGTCAATGAGGATTCATTGAGATGGCTTAAATTCTTGTAGGAAATGATAGTTTTCCATTTAAGAAAACAGAGTCATCTTACTTGGATTAATATTCCCAAGTATCCTTTTTCATCAATGGCCCTTGAGAAACATGAGAAAAGATTGTTCTCACTGAGTTGTGAAATTCATGCAGATGAACTACTTGCTTTACCTTGACTATGCAATCTTTACTTTCTAAAATATCATGAAAGCTATTTGAAGGGAATTAATAGGATATTTGTTAGATTTAGCTATTGTCTGAAAATAAGTGCGGGTGACAGCTTGTGCCCTTTAAGTCACTGTGCAAGTAACATTTTGTCTTAATGCCAGTCATAAAGTTTGTATGACATCACACTCACCAGTGTCATATACCAAACTTCTGAGGCAGTGCCAATGCCAGGAACCTTAAATGATCATTTATGTGGCACAACAAGAAATAAAATCTTTCTACAAGATTTAATTTCCTTCTTTTCTATACAGATCTACAATGTAGATTCTACATGCATATAACCAAATATTGGATTAATTTATTATTTAACGCATCATATTTGAGATGCTGGTAGAAAAAACCTACAATTTCTCTGGTTTCAAATTTTAACAGACACATGAAAATGTCAAGTTCCACTTAAGAGTAGTTTCTTTTGAACACTAAATGGACAAAGGGCATGATTTTCCAAGAGTGGCTGGATTATCCAAGTAAAGAAGCCCTGCAAAGAGATGCTCAAAGTAAAGCTAGTATTACTTCATACACTCACCTGAATTGTGTGTGAATCACTGGCCTGGCCAAGGATCTCTAGCAGAGCAGGATCAGACACAAAGAAGAAGCGAGGAAATACCAACCTCTTCTTTTCCAAGTATCTGGAGGAGAAAAAAAGTACTAAAGAAACAGCACTTCATAAACTACTAACAATATGGCTATAGTACTGGACATAGCAGAGAATAGTTTCAAGACTATAGTCTGGTAGTAATATAGATAACCACATCCAACTCTTTAGTATCCATAAGTTGACATCAAGTAATACGTCTGTTTAATATAAACTTCATTTTTTAATATTTCTCTTACCCTGTGAGTGATTTTTGACATATTTCAAGCTGCTCAAGTAGATGAGGTAAAAGCTGTCCCAGTGTCTCATCTCCAACACAACAGTTGATCACATTATCATTCTCATGAGCTCTCTGCATAATCTTGACCCAGGACTTGTCAATGTTACCAAACCTTTTGGCTTCCTGAATGAACACAATACATAAATGCAACACTTTGAACACTGAGTCGAAAAAATCTCTGCTTCTGTCATTTTTTAAAGTTTTTGTGTTGCTTCATACCCAAGATTCCTCAAGACAAAGCGCTTATTGCCTTTTTCTCCCTGGATCTGCATTCCTCTGTTACACTAACTTTGTAAGTATTGTTGTGCATCAATGAGGCTCTCAGATGAGATAACATAAAAAGAGCAAGAAATAAGAAAGCAACTGAAATTTGCATTTAAAGCTAAGACATCAATTAGGTTACGACATGTACAAGAATCTCCTTTATTCTTTCATTATTCATCAGTTTGCAGGTTTATACTTAACCTTTTTAATGTCACATGTCCTATTTTATTCTCTGGAGGTATCACTTATCTGCAAACATTCTGTTTCATTGGTTAGTAGCACAAGGTTCATACAATGATCTAATCCTAATTATTCAAGTTTGCAGTCATGCTGAGGAAGCAAAGCCTAGAATTTCCTGTTAAAAAGTGATTAGGAGCATGAAGTCCACTATTGTCCCTCCTTATGGTGCTTGTGGCACACCAATTCAATCTCATAGTGCTGTTCCTAATCAAACATAAATGAAACTGCTGTGAAAGGCACCATTGTAAGAGCAAGTGTTGGTACACAAATCTTGGTTCTAAGAAGGAACTTGCAAAATCTTATGCCAGTTGGCTCCTCTTATTTAATTTAAAAGACTAAGTAACAACACATTCAAGCACTGGCACACGATTGATCTTCGTAAGTTAAATGCAAAGAGAAGGCAATCTACATGCTTATGAAAAGTATCTACATAAATATGCATGCCTGGAAACCACTTTGCGAACTTTCAGATGCTCGAACCAATTTTGTTCATTTAATGGGCATTGAAATACTTTAATACTTTAATAGAATCAACCTCACTATTTCAAGCCAATCCTCACAGAAGCACCCACTAACCTGAGGTAGTTGTTTTGCAATATCACCACCAACAAATACAGCTTCTAGGTATACCCATAGGTTCTGTACTGTCAACCAATTTTCAATAATATCTGATGAGTTTGAAAGTTTCTGAACCCATGTCTGGATATCTTTCTTGAAAGGAGCATTGTACCTTCATAAAACAAAACAAAAAGGGCATATTATAAACAAATTTTCTTTTTCACCCCAAAGTATATTCTTTTTTTCATTTAATTTGCCAGATAAATCAACTACAAATAAATATCATTCTATGAAGCAAAAATCATGGTAGCACACAAACACATCTAGTTAATTGTCCTTTTCTCATGGAAACAGGATAAAACTGCATTTGTGGTACAGAAACCTGACATACCTAAAAAGCATAATTTACTTATTAAGAATGAGAGACAATTCAAAATTAGGCAGTTTGGTAAGTTTGTTTGCACCATATAGAGTTGTCACAGTTTGGAATTTACTGCTCTACTGCTTATCAATAATTTGTAATGTGAAAAAAGTATGCACCCTTAAGTTTAGTATTTATATCAGATCACATTATCTTCACATTAACTTCTGAAAGTTTTTGAAACTCTCTCTATAATTTTTAAGTGTATTTGTAACATGTATTTTATAACAGAGATGAGAGCAAGCCATACACCTTAAAAATTATTCACTTCTGCCATTGGTAACCTTTAATACAGAGACTATGTGGGAGCATTCATGAGTCCCCTAAGCTGCACTCTTTCACATCTATCCTGTAATAAAGTCAGTACATCTGTCAAAGTTGCAGGTTGTTTAATTAAACTGCTGAAATGAGGCATCACTACTTTACTCTTTAATGCACTATTACAGGTCAAAGCATTAAGTTATACATCCAAATTTATAACATAATAATATCTTAAGAACATTGTAAGTATATGCATTTGACAATTGATGGACTTTATTTTTGAGTGTTATACATTTAAGCTGCTTCAGTCTGTTCCCATGCAAGTTACTAGAATGACATTCCCACTTCCATACAAATATGAGATAGACAATTCATATGAATGTTGTCAAATATATCCCTTACAAAAAAAAGGTGTGCCAACCTGTGTCTGTACCCACGCGTGATCACATGTGCAAAACAAAAGAAATAACGCATGCTCTTGGGTGGCGAACCTGTATGTGTCTTTAGAACCCTCTGGACATTGGTTTTACAATGGTTGACACAATTTTCCTGCCTTTAATTTCAAGCCACAGGTTTTGCCTCAGAATTCTTTGTTAACAATGGCTTAAATAGCCACATATTTTGCATGTAAAACCTGTGGCAAACCTGTGGCAAACCTATGGCAACTGGCCAGCCTGTGTCAATATTAAGGGAAAACACAGGTTTCCACACAAATACCCTTGATTACCCATGGCAGACACATGTGAAAACCTGAGGATTTGGAACTAATTGCCACACATTTTTTTTTGTCACTGTGCTGATATGGCCAGGAATGAAACTTGAGATACTGAGCTCATTTCCTTAACTCCTTTAACTTCATGTACTACAACTTGACAAAATATTCTGTTGCCATTAAAAATTTTCTTAAATGGTATCCTCACCGGTTACTCAGCAATGACCCTAGGACCATGAGACTGTCTTCCATAAGAGTCACAATCTCTGAAGTTTCACCTCCTTTGAGCAACAGTTCTCCTCTTGTCTTGAAGTTAGCAAAAGACAATGTCTGAGCGTTCCATTCAACAACAACCTGTGCAAGCTTAGCTTCAATGTCTTTCTCCTTTACAGCTGAGATACAAATATCCTAAAACAAAATATCACAAAAGAATAAAAGAGGGTAAATGACTCTTCTAGATGCATTGTAAAATCAATGTGCACTACATTCTGCATTTATAAAAACAGGAGGAAATGTTACATTTGTCTGCTGAGAAAGACTGTAAGTTAAGACTTGGTATTATTTTAAATAAAACGTGAAGAACCTAGACTTCCACCTTAAAGGTACTTCACTTTCAGTTGCTCTGTGTAAGGCGAAATGCCTTAAAGAGACATTGCATTTTCATATCATCAGCATGGCACAACAGAAGATAGCTTTTATCATTATTAAAACACCTTGTCTCACCAATACCCTATGAAGCAGCTTTATGAAAAGTTTTACTCTCCCAAAATATTATGCATTACAAAAGCTTTAAATGTTGCATCATTTGGAAAGTTTAAAGTTTAGGTGAACAAATTATTCAAAAGCTACGATGTAGAAGATTTCTTTCTATGAGAACATAATTCTTGAAAATAATGTTACCCAGCTGCCTAATTTTGGAAATCCTATCATTCTTTACCAATAATCCATGGTTAAAGATATGAAAATTTGGGTATGACATACTTATTATTTCCCCATAAAGGGACAAAGTTGTAAACTACAGTGGTCAAATTTTACTGTAATCATTCACTGAAGAATTTTTTCCTTTTGTAAGCGTTATTCTGAGCAGCTGAAATTACCAGAAGTACGATCCATTTAAGTTATAAGTTTGAAACACCTAAGTCATATATTTCATTGTAAATGACCCACATTTCACTTAAAATGTTCTCTCCATATGTTGCTGCAATTATAAAATTCAATTTATAGCGCAAGTTTTCCAGAAAACTTACTCTAAATCTGTTAACATTCCTGGAAAACTTAGGTGTTTTTTTCTTTAGCATTCCCCAGGGACTTGGTTTCAACTCTTCAGCATTTCTCCTTACTTCCACACTATTACAAAATGTAACATTGCCATGCACCTAGGAGTGAGTTCGAACTTTGGCACCAACAATTGCTGTATGACATATTTCTACAACACAGATGCAAATATCAGCACATTTGACAATCGATACCAACCTCAATGTCCTCCTTATGCTCCAAGAGTGGTGCCTCCATAATATTCCTCAGCAAGAAAGAATCAGACTCGATATCAAAGGTATGAGATGTAGTGTTGGCAATGCGCTCCCAATGACGATCTTTCATGGCATTGTTAGCCATCAGTTCAAGAAGAGGGCATGTTTCATTAAAATCATCAATCTTCTTTTTGAGATCTAGGAAAGCTTGCCACTCCTTCAAGGCTTTGGGTAGTTTACGACACCTTGAAAGATATAAATAGAATACTAGGCACTTCTTCACCTCCTACACTTTTGCTGTCTTTTCTTACACAACATTTGAGTTAATAGCAAATACGTTTCAAAACACAAGCACTTTTGACCTCTTAAGGTTCCTTACATTTAAGCATATTTTACAGCATAGCCCCCTTTCAAAAAAAAAAAAAAAATCAAAAAAATCATGACATAAAGGACCATTTGACAGCTTCTGGTGAAACTGGTAAAAATACATTCTTTTCAGGGGGAATCCTTCAAGTAGTTACAAAAGTGAAAAATCAACCATAGACCCTTTTCCACATAGCAATTACAAAGAATTGTGGGATAGTGTTTTTGTATGCGTCGTTTTTCGCCACAGTAATATGCCACTGACAAAAACGACCCATACCAAACTCTATCCCACAATCCTTTGTAATTGTTATTTGGTAAAGGGTCTATGGGAAGACCTGATTTGCTGTAAATTATATATGCACAATAAGTAGTCTTCAAAGTTCCCCATTTAGTAACATGAGTTGGGGCTTACTCATTTTTGTACAAGCACAACAAATGTAAGTTGGGGAGGGGTAAGTGAAAAGGGTCGTAGGTTAATGTATGCTTTTTCAAAATGTAATGTACAAAAATGATATTTAGCCAAAAATCATTTCACACATTTTTGAAAGTACACTCTGGAAAGTGTGAATAAAGTTCAAAGGAAGAGTAGCTTTTGCATGCTTATGAATACAAAATAATAGATGAATCATTGAAAGTCACTTAACTTACCTGTTTTGAAAATCAATGAGCTCATTGTTAATTTTATCAATGTCCACTTCACTCCAAAGTATATCATAGTAACCATTGACTCTTTCAATAACATCATTGTACAAGCCATACAGCTTCTGTAGCAAGTTGAGTTCCTTTTTAATCTTTGCCAGTGTTGAGTACTCACTCACTGGAAGGCCAAACAGCTGTTCACCCGCAGAGTAAGTTGTGTATTTCCGCCACAATTCATCAAACTTGGCCTGAAAGGCAGAAAATTTAAACTAATGTTCTACTCAATTCTTAAAAGACAACAATAGTATGTTTCTGCAAAAAATCTTGTTTACCACTAATTAGCCAACTGGTCTAATTTTTCCAACTATTGATGAAGAGTTAAGGCTCTCTGATCTCACCCCAGACAGTAACAATTCTCCATACAAAGGAAACTTCCAGCCCCTACTCAACATTCCAATTTAAACCAAACCACCTGTCTAGTGCACCTCCAAGACAGAGCCACAGTAGCCTGCACTGCATTTAAAATTGTTCCAGGCAATATTTATTGTTATGCACAGTGTGCGTGTGTGTGTGAGCTTCAAAATGTCAACACACAAGTGACTGTGCAAGTCAATGTTGACCAACTGCAGAGTGAAACTGTATTGTTTGAATGAATGTCAATCAAAGTGCAATTGTAAATAGTATTTAGAACTCTATGGCTATATTCCTAAACATGTTTAGGCAGAGTTTCTAGCCCTGGTTTTTTTTTGGGGGGGGGGGGGATGCCATATCCCCTTTAAAGTAGTCATGAGAGAGAACACCTCTTGAATATCTATCAGAGACACCTACAATAGAATTCTTTGTTTTGAATTGAATAATGAAATAATTCAGGCCATAAAAGCACTAACTTTACAATGGTATGTGATCACAACACAGGATAAACCAATGCTGGCTAATGACTTACAACTTCAAGTAACTTCTAATTCAACTTTTACATTCAAAGATGGAAGAAGATTGGCTCAGATGGAAGAACTGGGGATAAGTTTATAATGAAGACCCCATCCAACAAAAAAGTTGACATCTCACAAATGTAAAGTTACCACTACAAGGAAATAATTTTTGAAAAAAAATGCAAATGTAAGTTTAATTCCCTCCTGCAAACTTGACAAACAAAGTACTATTGAATTTGATGAACAGAAAAAGATTAACATACTGACCTGGAACACATGAAGTCTATCACTGGCCTCTTGAGGAGAAATACCATCTACCATTGGACCAGCCTGTGAATAAAACCAGAATAAATTAAAAATTTTACAATGCCTTAAAAGATCTCTCAATTACAAATCTTACAAAACTTCAGTTTTCAAAGATGATAGCTCCTTTACAAGTAGATGACTTTCCTAGGTACTGGCAACTTCATTAATGGAGAATATCATAACAGCATGGCCTCATGATTTTGTTTCAGTATAGCTTTAAAAACTGGGTGCTGTATGCAGTACGTACTTTTGTTGAATCATACTCACAGTGTCATATTCATCAAAATAGACTTCTGAATCCTTGGTGAAGACTTCTACTGCAGTAAGAAGCTCTGCTTTAAACTTTGGCTGGATGCTTACTAGGTCACTTTGAACAGTGCTCTGTAATAAGATTACAGACATGAAATATGAGACCAAGCTACCAATATTGAATGAGCATCACAACAAAGCCTTTACCCTTACAATTTGCCAGTGGCATAGCTTTATACGTATGAAATACCAATAACTTTTCATTGCAGTAGTCCAATAGTGCTAGACCCCAAAAACTGCTGCCTGAGGCAGATATCCTGACCCTTGCTATGCTAAAGAACCACCTTTCCTTAGAAAGGATTTTCTCCTAACACAATCATACCTACCTGCTGGAACATATACAATAGGCTATCGGCTACCAATCTCCACTTAAAACCACTGAAAAAAGTCTAGCTAAGCTAGGCACTCACCTCTGACACTGCAATCTACTCTCCAGTAAAATGAGGCTGCCAGAGACCAGAGCTCCCATGTGGGGAGGTGGGTGGGAGTGAGCAGGCAGGTATGATTGTGTTAGGAGAAAATCCTTTCTAAGGAAAGGTGGTTCTATGGCACACATCATACCTACCTGCTGGAACATATACAACAGGCTAAGAATTCAAAGCACTCAAGGAGGAGGGAAGAGCTCAAAAAAAAACCGAGCCAACCCTACACAAATAAAGGATCTCCAACAGAAGAACACTAATTACATGTAACATAAAATTATTAAAAGCTTGACATTATACAAGCGCTTGATCAAAGAACATGCACATCAACAAAACTCTTGAAACAAACAAACTGTACTGTACAAAAAACAGGCTGTCCACCTCTCATGACAGCACTGCCCTAGCAAAGGTGCCACGTTCCTTAACGAGATCCTTCAGATAAAAAGAACTGAAAGTAGAAGCTGTTGACCATGAAGCAGCCTCCATTATTTCAGCCATAGAAACCCCTTTAAACAAAGCCCAAGAAGCTGACAAAGCCCTTACATCATGAGCTCTAATTTTGTAGGCCTTCAGGTCCCCTTCTACACTATTTTCATAGGCCCAACGAATTAATGCTGTTATCCACCTGGACACCGTGTCCCTTGAGGCTGCTTTGCGGTTTCCCTCCTGGTAAGTTAGAAACAATTGACCAGAACCTGAACGAAATTTTTTGTGGCTGCAAGGTAAAACTGAAGGGCCCTACATGGGCACCATGCTCTGTCTTCCACTTGAGAAGATACCTGATGTATGTATGGTAAAAAAATAGCTTTACTCATGTAATGAACTGATTCATTCTTTGCCAAAAAACCAGGATGGGGAATTAAAGTGACTCCTGTCTGATCCCATCTAATATGACCCTCTTCTGTAGTCAGAGCATGAATACAGCTCCGTCTCCTACCAGAAGCAGCAGCTACAAAGAACACTGTTTTCATATACCTGCCAACCTTTCAATTTCCAAAAGTGGGACAAACTGTCGCGATGTAATAGAAGTGAGTGCGAAGCACGCACATCGAGCGCGAAGCGCGAGACAAAAACGGGTGGGGTCCAGGGGCAACGCCCTGGTGGGGGTCCAGGGGGCGAAGCCCCCGGAAGCTCCTGGGTTTTAGTAGTTTCAGATATGTTAGGAAGACTTTTTGAATGCTAAATTTATAAGTTTTAATGCTTACAATACATTGAGTTTGTATTCCTGAAGCAAACACAAGGGTTTTCATTAGGGTTGGAAATTCAAGAGACCAAGAACTGCAGGCCTTAATTTTTTCAAGAGCCCCAAGAAAATCTCAATCCCATTTGTTTTATTATGAAAACAAAAAGAATAACTGCAAAATGTGAGAAATTCCTGAACACCCGGCCTTTATACTGGCTTTCACCAAAGTTATATCACAGCAATAAACACACAAAACTCTCCCAACATCAGTGGAAGACAATGCGTTTTTTTGTTTTTCCATGAAATGACCCCAACATGACTCACTAGATGACCAATGATCTAAACTTTCTTGAACAACCTTTATGGGCTATTACCAAAAAAATATCACAAGAAATACCCCAAACTATTACTACATTTGTAGAAGCCAATGCATTTTTTCTTTTTCTATAATATGACCACTAGATAACCATTGACCCAAAATTTATGAACACCCTTTTAGAGGATACTACCAAAATTATATCACATCAATAAACACCCAAAGATATCCCTACATCATAAGGAGGTATAAGACCTCTTTTGCTTTTCCATAAAATAAACCCCAGATGACCCCTAGATGACCTTTGACTCCAAATCCCTGACCATCACTGATAACCAACGATCTAGTCATCAATGTGTGTAAGTTTCATCAGAATTTGCCCAAGCATGTGTTCATGGGGATTGTCTAAAGTTTTGAGCACTTTCTCGTAACAGTGTTATATATGGGCAACATATCCTGAACTTTTAAAATAATGCAGGAAAATAAGGTAATTAATGATGCCATCTTATCAATAAATGTGTCTTTTAATGCATAACTCAGTGTTAGAGAACTAATAAAACTTTCTAAACACTTTGCAACAAGGGCTATTGAAAAATGTTTATAGCCCCGTGGCTATAGCTCAAGCCTTCACTTCTGTAGCAGATTAACTGCAGAGACGTGTAGGTTAGGTTCTTGGTGTACATACATTACACGTCAGGCAAAGGCATAAGTGTCAAGCCTCCGTAAAGTAAGTTGCCTCGTAAGAAAAAGTATTTCAAGTGAAGCTTGCGAATATGTTTTGAATAGTTGTCTGAAGGCTTTTTGCACATGCCAGTTTCATGTTTTCGGGTTTTTTGGCCAACAGCTGGTTCATTCTAGATACTTTCGGCGATGATCTTGTTTGATTGAAACAATGTGTATAGTACACACTATAGCCTATGGTGAGAGCTGTAGCCAGTAGCTAGCCTGTGCTAGCTTACCAAGATTTCGGGACTAAAATCTCATCCCGTTGGAAGTCGATATCTTGCGTATGTATTCATCACAGGTTGCAAAAGATCTCCCTGCTAGTATTTCATGGCTTTCTACAAAAATTATCAAGCCGGCCATTAATTGATATGAATTATTTCTGGATCAAGATTCGAACGGCTTCACTTAGCCACCGAAAGTTTTCAATGTACAGTACGTAAATGTACGTATCCAAGCTGCAGATATATAGAGCCGTAGATTGACTCTTTGACACGATTTCAAGCAGTGATACTCGAACGGAATATGGCTTCGCGAAAGTCTTGTAGGCTTAGGAAAATCATGCCGGAGATAGTATGAAAGTTTTGACGACTAATGAAGAAGCTGATCTTGCATCATGTTGAAAAATATCTCTGCTGAGTGAAGTAAGATCCCCGTACGGTAGCACGCATGGTGGCTAACGCCACACGTGGATGGTACTTTTTGCAGCAATATTGCAATGAACTGAAAACATATACATCCGGGCACGCTTTAGATTGACCAATCTCAACCACTCCCGACTTTCGCGAGTTGCAACTTTTTCGCGGTGACCACGGCGATAAAGCCCAGCCCTGCAAGCGTTTCATGTACTGCTAAACGTACGTGCAGAAAGCGGGCCTTCACTTCTGATCTGCCGTTTTGTACGAAGTAAGGCCATTGCGAAAGTACTAACGGCATTGGCTAATTATCATTATAATGGAGTCGGGAAAATTGTCGCAAGCTATATTTGTGTTCCCTTTTGAAGTTTTTTCGAATATTAGGCCCACTTGGCCTCTCTTTTTTTTATTTCTTTTGGAGTATTATGCTGTCAGCATGAAAACTGGAAAAATCGGGACGTCCCGCTTTTCATACGTTTTTGAGATCGGAAATCGGGATTGTCCCGCCAAAATCGGGACAGTTGGCAGGTCTGTGTTTTCCAAGTTAAAAATTTCAGCTTTGCCTTTTTCAAGGGCTCAAAAGGCTGCCTTAACAGCTTATCTAACACTAAAGACAAACTCCAAGGTGGGACGAGTCTCCTAACAGGTGGCCTTGATATGAAAAAGGCCTTCACCAAGTCACTCAAGTCTTTTGACTGACACACCGAGACCCCATTCCAACCTTTGTGTACCAAACTGATAGCAGCTCTATACCCATTGATAGTGCTAACTGCTAAGTTTCTTACCGTAAATAGATAATTGAGAAATTCTGCCATTTCTCCTATCGAAGCTTGCATGTAATCAACCTTCCTTCCCTTGGCCCAAGCCATAAAACTTCGCACTCTGGTGTTGTATGTTCTGTATGTAGAAGGTTGTCTGCAACTTGCTGCCCTTTCTGCAGTCTCTGAAGAAAAGCCTTTCTCAATGAACTGTTGCTTGACAATTTCCATGCAACCAACTGGAAAATTGCGGGGTTTGGGTGAACCAGAACTGTCTGCTTGTGGATGGTTCACTGGGTTAACAGGTGTTCCGACACTGGGATCCTTACTGGCTTCTCTACCAAGAGGTCCAGAATACTGGGGAACCAGCTCTGCCTCGGCCAAAATGGAGCCACTAGAATTATCAAGCACTGTTCTGTTCTTATCTTCTGAAGAACCCTTGGAAGTATCGCGAAGGGAGGAAAAGCATACGCAAACATCCCTTTCCATGACATTGACAGGGCATCTACACCCAGGGCCCCCTCTTCTGCAGTTGGGGAGACGTAAACTGGTAGTTGCTTGTTCAGTTTGGTTGCAAACAAGTCTACCACTGGCTGGCCTAGCAACAGAAAGATTGACCTTAGACTTTCTGGATTCAGTCTCCATTTTGTGTGGCGAATGCGATTTCATGACAGTCCATCTGCTATGGAGTTCCTCTTTCCTGGGATGTGTGCTGCTTTTATAGTTACCCTGTTTTCCATGCACCACATCATTATTTCCCAGGTTAAGGCACAGAGCACTGGTGACTGGGTCCCTCCCTGCTTGTTCTCTAACTCCAGCCAGTTTATATGTTTCGAACTGAGTGCCTCTTCCCAATGGCCTGCTGTTTGATACTTCCCTAAGTGTGCTCCCCATCCGTATATTGACGCATCTGTAATCATCACCTTTTGCCCTATCTGAGGGGCTAATTGTACCCCTTTGGAGAGGTTTTCTTCTGTGGTCCACCACTGTAGGTGTGAGAAAACTTGTTTTGTTATTGAAATTCTTTCCTCCATGTTCCGTGATGCTGCCTTCCAGTGGGCTAGGAGGTGAAGTTGTAGTGGATGCATACGCAGTCTGGCCCATGGTACTATCGCTATACAAGAAGCCATGAGTCCTAACAGTTGAAGATAAAGGTGCACTTTTACTCCTGTGCAACCCATTACTAATTTTGACACTCTTACCACTTTGTGTATTCTCTCGGGTGACGGGGAGGCTATGCCTTCCCTTAGATTGAAGGAGGTTCCCAGAAAGGTGAGTTCTGCCCTGGGAGTTAATTCTGACTTTTCTAGATTTGGCAGAAAACCCAACCATTGTATCAAGTGCATGGTTTGCCTTACTCCTCAAGTTACTTCTGAGAATGAGAACCCTCTTATGAGCCAATCGTCCAGATACCCCAGAATATGAACATTTTGTTTTTGCAGATAGGCTAAGACTGGTGCCAAGACCTTTGTGAAAGTCCTTGGTGCCGTAGCCAGGCCGAATGGGAGGGCAACAAATTCGAAAGCTTGACCTGCCACACAAAACCGAAGAAACTTTGTGTGTGTTCTGTGGATTGGAATATGAAGGTAAGCATCTGTAAGGTCTATTGAGGCCCCCAATCTCCAGGTCGGAGAAATTGCAGAGTGGATTGCAGAGTTTCCATTTTGAAGTGCTGTACCTTTAACAAACGATTCAGGTTTAATATTGGCCGGTAACCCCCTGATGCCTTTGGAACCATAAAAAGAGTGCTGTAAAACCCCTCGCTTCTTTTTCCTTGTGGTACTGGACGAATGGCTCCTTTTCTGAGCAAGGCTGTTACTTCTAATAAAAGAGCCCTTCGTTCCTCGCTTTTCTTGGGTAGGGGAGACCTTACTAGTCTGGTAAACTTTGGGGGTTGCTTGAGAAACTCCAAAAGATACCCTTTCCCTATCACAGATAATACCCAAGAATCGTTTGTGATTGAATGCCAGTTTTTCTGAAAATAAATTAGACAACCCCCCACCTTGCAATGCCTCATGCTGGGGTATTGGTAGTCAGAACTGCTTAGTCTGAAATCTACGAAAAGATTTCTGTCCTTCTGAATGCTGTTGGGAACCCCTAACCTGAGGGCGAAACCCTTGCTTTCTCTGAGCGAACTCAGGAGACTCTCCCCACCATGGTTTCTTGAATGGTTGTTGGGCAATTGTGTGGGGGGTAAATCCTCTCTTAAAGGGTCTTTTCCCCTGATCCTGCTAAGAGGCAATATGACCAAAAGCCCTTGCTGTAACCTTAGCATCACGAACTTGCTCTGAAGTCCTATGTGTTACTTCTTGGAAATTGCCCCCAAACAAGAGAGGCCCCTGTGGGTCCAACTTAAGCAATTCGGATTTAGTCTGTGGGTCTAAAAACCTAATAGCCTCTAACAGGTTTTGCCTTCTTGCAAGGACACATGAAGTAGAAGCCCTTGCTGTAAGGTCTGTAGCATCCACCAATGCCATAGCAAGAGACCCCAACAGAGCACTTAACATTTCACTATCCATCCCTGATGGAACCCCTGACTTTATAAGAGTGGTAATTACAGACAGGAACACTGAAGCATGTGAAATTGTCCTCATCAAGTGTCTTAAGGAAGCATCTATTTTACACAGATCTTTGTCATGAGCTGCCTCCCTACCTGTTAATTTCTTAACTCCCGCTGCCCTTAGGAAGGCCAAGGCTGTGGGATCTAGCTCAGGGACTGTGCCATACTGGTCAAAATCATCCTGACCCCAATGATACATGGCTCAATGTTTAATCTTAAAGGCTCTTACCTTAGGCAAGGCTTTTCCCATTTCCTTCCAACTTATCTTAACTAAGCCTTCTACTGGTAGCTCTGGGGCAGATGTTTTACTCTCAGATCCCAGATGATCAAATGATTGCTCAAGGAAGGATTCAACTTCACCTTCCTCCTTCTCAGGTGGCTTGATACCCAAATGATTTCTGACTGAAGTAATCAAGGAGACCCATTCTGAAGATGCTAGGTCAACTTCTAGCACAGAATCTGCTGTGTTCTGGGACCCCTTATCAGATGCCCCTGCCCAACTAGGCCTACCTGAAACCTGATTGGGTCGTCTGCCTAGTTCCTCCCTAGAACTATCTACCCACTGCCCTACTCTTGAGGTGGAACCCTGATACAGGCTATCCTCTTCTGGAGCATGGACAGTCAATATGTCATCTGAAAACCCAGGGGCAGAATCTTTCAATAACCCTGTCCTTTCCTCATTAAAAACTCTTGGTCTAGAGTCTGGACCTTCTTCACCTGACCTGTCAGCAGAAGCACCCTGAGCTGCCAACAAAGAATTCAGAGCTGCCTGGATTGGACCTAGCTTATCTTCCAAGCGTTTATCAATCAGAGACTCTACATCCTGAACTACATGTAAAGGAGCGTCAGCTTTCTTTGGGCTTCGGCTTAGCCTTTGCACTGGATTTACCTTTAGAGGGAGGCCTTGAATTTCCCTTGGCCATACCCACCAATGAATCCCCAACATTACCATAACCACTGAGGTTTTGTTTAGGAGCCGAACTACTCTCTTTACTTGTTGCCATGGCAACAGTGCCACTAGAGGTGATGACCAATGTCACTCCTTAAACTCAACGTAGCCCTAAGGAACTTTTGGTAACTCTCCAAGTAGTCCACCCTGGGTAATGGAGAAAAAGCTAAAAGCTCACGTTAGGCTAGGCAGCCTAGCCTATCCTATGCAAGACTATGTAAGGCTAACCAAGCCTATCATCGTACGATGAAAATTCAGGCACCAAACTGACAGTGGCAAAGGGACTGAAACCTCCAAATATAACCCTGCACTGCCGTCTTGACCAAAACTAACTGAGATTTCCGATCTCACGATGGTCATGGAACCACAAGCACCCAACAGGATGTGTTAATAACGATATAATACAGATACTGTTAGGCTGTAAGAGCCTTACTTCAATCTTCAGCCGCGAAATCCGCGGATAAAGCCTTCCTCAAAATCTTGGGTTTCCGACCCAATCGGAAGGTAAAAATTGCTCCAAAGCAAGCTTTTCTAAGATAAACGTTAATTAAAACAGAAGAAACGAAAAGATTACTGATACAAAGGATGGATCCAAGAAGATTAAACCGAGCGGAAAGTGAGGCTTTCACAGTAAGGACGCCAAAATTTTACTGGAGAGTAGAGTGCAGTGTCAGAGGTGAGTGACTAGCTTAGCTAGACTTTTTTTCAGCGGTTTTAAGTGGGGATTGATAGCCGATAGCCTATTGTATATGTTCCAGCAGGTAGGTATGATGTGTGCCGGAGAAGTTAACATGTACTCATAAAATTCTCCGCTGTCTCAGCTAAACATGCACAGTTGTTTCGACAAGTACAAAAGATTTATGTTAACCACTCTGCAGGTGTAAAATACAAATCTTTACTCACAGCCTGAGTTGCTAACTTCTGGTATGAGTATCTCAGTGAATCCACTCGCTCTGCTTCTTCTCGGGGAACTTTCACATTGAATTTCTGCAGCATGCTGTATGCTTCCTACATACAAGAAAACATGTGTGTTCATTAAGTTTGAGATATAGAATTGATAACAACAAAACATTTACCATGTTTTCACCAATACATCAACATATAAAATACCCTTACTGCAATACATGACTTTTGTGGAGATAAAACGAAGAGTTACAGTTTTTTAAAGAGGTGCTATTTAATTACCAGCTGGGTGACCACTTTACTGTTAAGTGCTGACCTTTCTGTTACAATAACACATACATGCCAAGTGGTCGGGAAGGTTCTGGTTGACACAAACATGTATAATGTAATAGATGTAGATAAACGTTTCTGGATACCTTTAATTACATTACAGAAGAAAGTCTCTAACAAAGAAACAACCATAATGTACATCTACTCTACACATGCTGTATACAACAATGATAGCACTGTGAATTAAGGTTTCATCACCAGTAAATTATATACTATAGAAAGAAGGGATATTGTGTTACCTCGATGGGTCCAAGGGTCATGTCAATTCTGATTTCATTTTGACGTATGTGATCCAGAGCTTCCATGGCATTGCGAACATCATCCAAATCTTTGATTGGTCTGCTGAGTCGCTTGGAATAGTCACTAATGAAGTTGGTGATGTCATCCATTTTCTTGCAGTATTCCTTATTTAGAGTCTTTCCAAACAGATCCTTCCAAAATTTAGTCTCAATGTTTAGAGCATATTTGATAGGTTCTGAGTAGGAAAAAATGATCTCAGCTAAATAAGCTTTTGAAAATGACATTACGGACTCTCAGTATCCCACCAAGACATACTTCCAATATTATACATCCAGCAATGTAGAACTGAACAACTACGTTAGTATTAACTAATGAATAATCACCCAAATAAGACAAGACTTGGTTCGTTGATGAAAAAAGCACACACAAACATGGTATGATAAACGTAACAACGGAAATACTTTAAAAAAACTTTCCAGAATCTGCATTTAATTCAGGCTAGCCACTACTGTCCTACTTCTGTACATTCATGACTTAGAGTATATTGAAGCCAGGGTTATACTGTACCTGTTGTTAGTTCAATGGCCCCAACCTGGACACATGGCCAGATTTCTTCAATTTCTTCTTCCAAACTCTGGTAGGATAGAATCTTTTCCTTCCAATCTGACAAGATTGGATGAGTTTCCACAAATTGCTTCCAAAAAAAATAAAAGAGGTAAAATGAGGTGTTATTTGTATGATGACCATCATTATCCAACCTCAGCATTGTGCAAAGATTTCTACAATTGACAACCACTAACAAATCTTGAAGGTACATGAAACACAATAAAAGCACATGAAAATCAAAAATATCTCACAAACTAAGATGCAAAGATTTCTAAAGTAAATCTGAAAGGTTCGTTAAACACAATAAAAGCACTTAATCAAAAATATCAGTTACAATTAAAACTAAGGTTAGGTAAAATTTTATGAAAAGCAGCCACTTCATCTCCTGTTTCATCGGAACTCACAAAATCGTTACCTTTTACATCCAAAAAATTATGTCAACTTGCATATTTTGCATGAAGACCATCATCAATCAAACTCCAGCTTTACTGTGCACAGATTTCTAAAATGTCACACACTGACGCCAAATGTTGGCTCATGGATTTTCTAACAAGAGCATCAATGGTGCTGTAGCTCAACTACAATTTCTCTCACACAGTTAATGTTATATAGTTTCACTAGGGATCCAAATCAAGGAGTCGTAGACTGTCATGATCTAGGAACTTCAGTGCTATAGATGTAAATGGTCACAGCAGTGGTATATCTGCTAGAGTTGTCCGGCTTGCGACTTTTTGTTAAGTGTTTGTGGGCACAGTACTGTAGGTAATTCTGCTGACAAAAATTAGGCTACTTATACCCCAATTTGTCAGGTCTGTCAAAAAAATGATTCCTATAGTATACATCATACAAAACATAAACCCTTATGGAGAAGCACTAGCATGCATTTCACCATATGATGTTTTGTGACCCCAAATGGCAATTAACATTAGTGTTTGCACCGGGTCCAAAATTCGGAACTAGGTACCCGAACTCGTTGGTCGGTCAGGTACCCGGGTACCTGAAAATATAACTTATGTTAGGCTACAAGTTTGTTCTAAAGTCATAAAAGTCATAATGAGAAATTTTGCTTTGCAAGTTGATATAATATAACACCAACGTATCTTACGTATGGGCATGACAAGTGTTCTTAGGCGTGTCCGTGATAAATTTTGCCAGGAAAAAGTAACATGTTAGGTGTTCTGTCACACATGCAATCTATGTTAGTGAAACTTTGGATCCAGGTAGCAATTTGAGAACAGGGTCCTGACATCATCGGTCGGGTACCCAGTGCAAACACTAATTAACATCAACACAAAGTACACCTATGCATCATCCACTGAACACTCTGGCCAACATTGATAAGATTCCGACACAACCATGAGTATTTCAAGGCTTTTGCTTGATTTTACTGTTTGCCCTAGCTCTTTGACCCCAAACAACTTTAAAGTAAAACTCTGATGACCCATCAATTCATCTACTGCATACTCTTGTCAACTTTGATAACCAGAATGCAAAAATGCATTGAGGTTTCGATGATATATGTTCTATTCCACATAATGCCATGATGTCCCATATCTTTCAGTCACTGGTCAAAATTTCCCAAGAATTCCCAAGATCGTCATCTGGGGTTACGAGAGGTCAAAAAGCAAAATTTCCCAAGAAAGTCATCAGGGTCACCAAAGGACAAAAAGCAAAATATCCCAAGTATTCCCAAGGCCTAACATTACAGTATAGCCTAGAGGCTATGCTAAATACTTGGCAATGCCCTAAGTAACATTAGCCTAGGTCTAGCCTAGGCCTAGCTATAAGTATAAACCTAGCCTAGGCCTATGCACAGCTGGTCACAGAAATCTCTCTGTAAATACTACAAACTTAGATGATGGGTACCAACATTTGACAGGCAATAACTGCTTTGATTAGCCCTAGCCTAGGCCATAGCTATTACAGTAACCTACCTCTATTATCAGCCCATACTAGTCCTTGAACAGGACTCTATGCTACGAACACTTTGTTTTACTCCGCACTTGAGTCCTTGTCCTGCCTACCCAAAAAACCCCGCAGTTAAGGTTTGAGAGGAAAATTTATCAGAAATTGATCGTTCCTAAACTAACTGTCATTTCTCCGATTCTAAAACCATGCAACTCAGTTTATTACCATTATATTGTAGAAAAATATGCATTCACACAGCTCACAGGTGTGTTCTAAGGCCAAAACTCACAAAACTCGCTTCGACGTTCGTCAATAAACAGCAGCCATATTGTCAGAATGGCCCATGGTAGCGCTTCCACATTTTGATGTCCAATTTCCTAAAATTATTTGCAGGATTTCCTTAAATTTTGTTACATTTTCTTGAATTCAGATTTTGAAGTCAATATCTACCGTTTTGGGGTGAAGATCCATTCCTAATATACAAATATTTTCTCCAAAGTCGAAAAATGTGCATCTATACGACATACTATATCCATTTGCATACTACCCTGGTTACAACTTTCTACAGGGAAGTCAGTCATGTGACTGCACCGGATCTCTAAAAGCTTGTAACTGACTTAGTGTTAAGGTCAGTTTTTACCTGCAAATTTCACCTTCTTGCTCCCCTCTATTCCAAGAAAAACTGGTCAAGAAGCATAGATGCAATAACAAAGGACGTTCATGGAAAGTATGGTAATCATAGGTGAATATTTTAAGCTGTGAGGAATGCCGGTCTGCTGGCAGACCGGCTAACGAACGGAAATTTTGTGTAGGCAGGACAAGGACCGTGGTACGGAGTAGGTTCACCATTAACGTAGTACACGGTCCTGTTCAAGGACTAGCCCATACATACTGTAGGCCTACTACAATTAGGCCTAGGCTAGCCCGTACTGTGGCAGTTAGGCTAGGACTTAGTCACAGGACTAGGACTTTGTCTAGGCCTAGGCCTAGCCCATAAACCTGGAACTCTGCATTAGATTTATGTACTGAGTCTAACGTTATTGTGTGTGTAGGCTAATGTTTGTTGTTGGTTCTGTAGCAACACTTAGGCCTAGGGCCTAGGCCCTA
The DNA here is from genome assembly GCA_029531755.1 of Holothuria leucospilota. Taxonomy (NCBI): domain Eukaryota; kingdom Metazoa; phylum Echinodermata; class Holothuroidea; order Aspidochirotida; family Holothuriidae; genus Holothuria; species Holothuria leucospilota. Next base: position 38,352,509 of record CM055976.1, read on the forward strand.
ACTGTTACTAGTGTTAGGCCTAGGCCTACGTTAAAACTTGATCTGCCTGGTAAATTTTCCACTAAAGTTACTCATGCTACTCTGCTACCATGCTACTCTGCTACCATGCTACTCTGCTACCATGCTACTCTGAAGAGGAGCCATATTACAACATACTGTGATATTCCTGCTGTAAGTTTGCTTATTCCATTTCATGATGCTAATTTTCCAATTCAGTTACAGTCAAATCTAACATTAACGTTGGGCTACTCAGCCAGCTCAACAGACCTTGGCAGGCAGGCTATGTGTGATAGTCAGTCACTGCACTCAGAAACTAGCTTTTAACACAGTTTCTGATTGGTTGAAAGTGGATCTGTTTACAACTGATCAACCAATGATACGGTAGCTTATGGATGTCATGGATCTGCTGCAAACTATCTTCTGATTGGTTTAACATCAACTTGTTGACAAAAATTTAACCGATAACATAACAGCATAGATTACTGGGCTCAAATAAATACACCACAGTACCGTACAGACAAGTGAAATACTGTAGTCTGTTCTCAGTCTTTTGATATGTTGGCTACAGAATAACAAAGTTCGTGAAAGGACCTATTTACTCATTCAAAATTTGGATTATCAAGGAAAAATCCGTATTCCCACATTTACAATGATTTTCCGTACTGAATATGGAAAATCCGTGCTGGTTGGCAGCTCTGTCTCAGGGTTTGACCCCAGATGACCTTTGGCCCCCACCAAAAATGATAGAGTTCTTCCTCTTAGTATAAGGCATCTAAATACAAGGTATGAAATTAATCCAAGCTTCCTACCTCGAGATATCGTGTTAACAAGGTTTTCAGAGTTTGACCCCCGGTGACCCCAGATGACCTTTGACCTCCACCAAAAATGATAGGGCTCTTCCTCTCACCATAACGCATCTACATACAAAGTATGAAATTCACCCAAGCTTCCTGCCTCAAGATATTGTGTTAACAATGTATTCAGGGTTTGACCCCAGGTGTCCCCAGGTGACCTTTGACCTCCACCAAAAACAATAGGGTTCTTCCCCTCAATATGGGGCATCCATGTACTGCATTTGAGAACTGTCAGAGCTTCCTTTCTTGAGATATCGTGTTAACAAGGTTTTCAGAGTTTGACCCCCGGTGACCCCAGGTGACCTTTGACCTCCACCAAAAACGATATGGTTCTTCCTCTCAATATGGGGCATCCATGTACTACATTTGAGAACTGTCAGAGCTTCCTTTCTTGAGATATCATGTTAACAAGGTTTTCAGAGTTTGACCCCCGGTGACCCCAGATGACCTTTGACCGCCACCAAAAATGATAGGGTTCTTCCTCTTACCATAACGCATCTACATACTAGATATGAAATTCATCCAAGCTTCCTACCTCAAGATATTGTGTTAACAATGTTTTCAGGGTTTGACCCCTGGTGACCCCAGGTGACCTTTGACCTCCACCAAAAACAATAGGGTTCTTTCTCTCAATATGGGGCATCTATGTACCAAGTTTGAGAACTGTCAGAGCTTCCCTTCTTGAGATATCGTGTTAACGAAGTTTTCAGGGTTTGACCCCCGGTGACCCCAGATGACCTTTGACCTCCACCAAAAATGATAGGATTCTTCCTCTTACCATAACGCATCTACATACTACATATGAAATTCATCCAAGCTTCCTACCTCAAGATATTGTGTTAACAATGTTTTCAGGGTTTGACCCCTGGTGACCCCAAGTGACCTTTGACCTCCACCAAAAACAATAGGGTTCTTCCTCTCAATATGGGGCATCTATGTACCAAGTTTGAGAACTGTCAGAGCTTCCCTTCTTGAGATATCGTGTTAACGAAGTTTTCAGGGTTTGACCCCTGGTGACCCCAGATGACCTTTGACCTCCACCAAAAATGATAGGGTTCTTCCTCTTACCGTAACGCATCTACATACAAAGTATGAAATTTATCTAAGCTTCCTATCTCGAGATATTGTGTTAACAAGGTTTTCAGGTTTTGACCCCCGTTGACCCCAGGTGACCTTTGACCCCCACCAAAAACAATAGGGTTCTTCCTCTCAATATGGGGCATCTATGTACCAAGTTTGAAAACTGTCAGAGTTTCCCTTCTTGAGATATCGTGTTAACGAGCAAAGTGTCACAAACACACACACACACACACACACGCACATACACACATACATACACACGCCATCATGACTGCATAGGTTTCTCTTTTCATCGAAACCAAAAATCAGACACAACCCCTAGGAGCTGAAGGCATTTGCACAATTCCAGTGTTTGACCTCTCCTTGACCCCAAATGACCTTTGACCTACTTCAAAAGTACAACTTTGAAGACCTGTCATCTACTGTACACTCTGGCCAACTTTGATAAGGTTTGGATATAACCCCTAGTGGTTGAAGGGTTTTGAGTGATTTCACGGTTTGACCTCTCTGACCCCAGATGACCTTTGACCTACTTCATAAGTACACCTCTGATGACCTATCATCAATTGAACCCTCTGGCTAACGTTGATAAGATTTGGATATAACCCTTAAGAATTGAAGACATTTACAACATTTCACTTTTTGACCTTTCTTTGACCCCAAATGACCTTTGACCTACTTCAAAAGTACAACTTTGACAGCTTGTCAACTACTGAACACTCTGGCTAACTTTGATAAGATTTGGATATAACCCTTAGGAGTTGAAGGCTTTTGATTGATTTCACTGTTTGACCCCTGCTTGACCCCAGATGACCTTTGACCAACTTTAAAAGTACAACTTTGATGACCTATTATCTACTAAACACCCTGACCAATTATGATAACATATGGATATAACCCCTAGGAGTTGAAGGCTTTTGAGTGGTTTCACTGTTTGACCCCTGCATGACCCCAAATGACCTTTGACCTACTTCAAAAGTACAACATTGATGACCCATTACCTTCTTAACACTCTTGCCAAATTTGATAAAATTCAGACATAACCCATAGGAGTTGAAGGCTTTTGCGTGATTACACTGTTTGACCTCCTTTTGCTTGACCTCTCTTTGACCCCAAATGACCTTTGATCTACTTCAAAAGAACAACTTTGAAGACCAATCATTTACTGAATATTCCTGTCAAATTTGAAAAGATTCCAACAAAACCACAAGGAGTTGAAGGCTTTTGCGTGATTTCACTCTTTGACCTCTCACGACCCCCAATGACCTTTGACCTACTTCCTGTTACCATAATTATCAAGCCCTTGATATGTGTTATACCCACACCAACTTTGAGAAGGAACGGTCAAAGCACCTGCAGACAGCAGCCTTTTTTCCAATGTTGACGGACAGACAGACGGACAGACAGACAGACAGACAGACAGACAGACGCATTGCCATGACAATAGCTCAACTTGTTGAGCTAATAAATAGCGAAGTTCTCTTTTTGTGCAGTGAAGTTGGATTTACAGTAAAATACCGTTTATCCGAACTAGCCGTCAGATTCAAAAATAGTAATATTCAACACAATTACAGTAGTATTCACCAAATTTTCAGCGCTGTACAAGGCAAAATGCAGAAATGCAGAAATGCACTAATCTTTTGTCACGATGGCTAAAACAGCCGATATGTGGACAAAGAAAACAATCTGTTATCTCTGTGTCAAATTTGGAAGAAAAATCATACCTATTTGTTTTAAAATTCTTGTTAGGAGCCATGAGCCGGTATAAGCTCAGTATATTCTCTTATACTAAAATACGTTAGGCTAGCATAAGTCCTAGTTTCACTAAATCTGAAAAGTAGATCGTAGTGAGCTTCATACCTAAAAATAACAAAAGTGGACCTTACAAAAACATGGCGAATTGCTGTTTGAGAGTCTCCTACACATGTGTCTCTAACATTCTTGGAAATTTATGCCGAAGTTTGACACTAGATACCTCTCCGATCGTTACAGCTTCTCTTCAGCCCATACACTCATTTAGTGTGTGGAAAGCATGGAAAGCATTGGTCATTCAGAAGAGCAAAGGCTCAAATTTTAGGAGTAAAATCTTTCTGTTTTAGAAGTCTAAAAATTTATTTGTCATATCATCACTCACAAAAAATAGTAACGAAATATTTTGGGGATTTTGTCTGCAATTTTACTAGCCTTTTGGAATTATTTTGGACATGTGTTGACACTCTGTCTTGTGGACCCAGTGTACAATACTTGAGGCAAAAACTTGGAACCTCATTTATCCGAATTTTTTTGTCATCTGAACTACCTTCGGTCCCGATGTGTTCCGATAAACGAGGTTTTACTGTGCTCCACTGTGAACTTCCTGTCTCGAGAACCTGTTGGCTTGCTGATCAAAAGTCACTTTCAGTCTGGTGGACCCAAACTTACCTTCAGTCTCATGAACCCTGATTCACGTTCTGTCTCACGGACATTGCTCTCACCCACCTTCAGTCTTGAAGACCCAAATTCCCTTTTGGTCTATGAGGCCTTTGGTCTCACAAACCCAAAATCACATTCAGTCCAAAGTTAATTCCCTTTCATTCTGGCTGACCTCTGGTCTTCCAAAATTTACTTCATGTTTGGTCCCATATTTATTCATTTTTGTCTTCATGCAAGACCACTAATGCAATTTCAATCTAGCAGACCCTCAGTTTCGCAGAGTCCAGTCCTGCCTACTGGGATCAAGCTACAACCCAGCTTTTCTCTGATATACATATCACAAAACATTTGCACATAATACAATAACAAAATTACCTTGACAGCTTCATCTTTATCCTCTTCCCACAGAAACTGAAATGATGAAAACATCTGTAGGGATTCCTGGATCTTCGGTCTGGTTTGACTGATGGAATTACTCAACATCATTTGCAGCTTTTGGATTTCCTTGTGTTCAACAATACTCTTGTAATAGTTCTTCAAATCTTGTGGGGGAATAGGTTCAGTCTTTGGTCCTGAGGATCAGAGCACTGTAATGTTATATCAACTGCTTTCACTTGCAGTACCACATGAACAAATTTACTTACACCATAGCCTTATAATAATGAATGTATTCTGAATTTTGGCTTTCTCTTACTGATTATTGCTTGTATTTCTAGCACCTGTAACACCAATTATACACCGCAATATGTTGAAAACTTAAAAGGGGATATCGATGACATCACCCCAAACCAAGGAGTTGCTAGCAACTCTCTGCCCAAACAATTTTTAGGAATAGCCCTAAAGTTCTAAATAGTTGATAACTGCACTTTGATTGACATTCATTCAAACAATACAGTTTCACTTTGGTTGATCAACAATGATTTATACAGTCAGTTGTGTTCCCAATTATGCCCACACATTCTGGTTTGACAATATTGCCTTGAACAATTTAACAACAGACAGTCATCACCCTAATGTATATTTTTAGTGTGGGGGTATGAAAATTCTCAGTTGGTGACTGCTCTTTGACTGACATCAAAGTCTGAAAATTTGAAAGATGCAGAGTAGCTCACATTCCACACAATGCAGAGAGAGTGCTTTTATTACATTTTATAGCCTTGTATGCTCACCAGGACATGGCCTTACAGGCAATAAAACAGGTTTATTCCTGCACAAGGAAGAGCTTCATACAGTTATGGGAGGAGCTAGATGTTGCACAGTTGGGAGAATTGGAACTGTATGGGATTATAAAAATTCCCCTTTAAACTCAGTGCAGGCTACTGTGGCTCTGTCATACAGATTTGGTTTAAATTGGAGGAGGGGCTACACATAAATTTAATATGGAGAACTGTTACTGTCTGGGGGAGATTAGAGAGCCTTTAATGTTACTGTGTCTGTGTATGTGCTTATTTCTTGTGTTTTTTATATTTTTGCACAGTGTGGGTAATCTTGTGAGGATGGGGAAGAGAAACATTTCGAACAGGACTTAAACCAACCTACTGTAACTAATAAGGAAAATGACTGCAAAGTCACCTACAAAAAAAGGAAAGAACAAAATGAGGGACATTCCATCATATTTCTTTCCCAAGTGCAAGCTCTGTCCAATCTATATGAAGCATAAGAAAATGTCAAAAGATCGATTTGAGTAGATGCAAACCTTAAACACATACATCTTATGTTTACATTCCAAATATCTTTGTGTGAGTCTTAACAAGTCAACAATCTTCAGATGAGAAAGTACTACATCAGCACACCTTTTATTTAAAATTATTAAAACTTCCCTTCTCTGTAGGGTATTTTATGTCCCCATATTACAGGTATCACACTGCTTCCCTTACATGCATGGCTCCCTTTGGTATCTTTCTTCCAAAGAATCTCTAAATACCAAACATATTAACCATAGAAAAACTTACAAACATATATTTAAGAACTCTTCAAAAACTTAATGTAATCTATACTGGGCTACCTGTTGCTGAATGAAGTTTTCCTTTTCCATGATGATGCTCAGTTATTACAACTGAAGCAGGCTCAATAGTTCTGAACCTCTTCTGACCCCATTGAGCTACACCCCTGCTGACCTCAAATACACATGTCATGGCCCGGTTCAATGCTTGTTGAACATCATCAAGGCTGGGCTGCATGACCTGAAAGTTGTACAAAGTTACAGAAACCACTAGACTGGGCTATTAAACCAGTGACAAACACAAATGCATGTTCATTTTGTCTCTTCACTAACATGGCAAGTATGACTTCAGGTTTTATTTGATTCATTTGCATGTTATTCCACTCAAAATCACCAGCTGTTACATTAATAGTTCAGAGATAACCCTTTATTCCTTATCTCTATAAGGGGACAGCAACCTTTTCATGGGCACATGTCAAATATTCACATGTGATATGAGAAACAGCCTACAAGGAGGTAATGCCTTGTATCAGTACAAATTAAGTATCCTTCCTTATACGAATGGCAAACAGAATACGGCCCACAGGTTTCGGGTAGCCGGCCAGTGAGCACTCTAAACAACTATATGTATTAAACATGATGATATTTACACAAACAGATTCCTAGAATTCTGAGTTGATGAACTTGCAAGAGCTTTAGAATCTCATTGACGTATTATATTTCTGCATGTTGAACAAGTCACATGAAACTAAGAAAGATTGGGATGTAATTCATGTAACTATGGCTTTTTCCTAATTGCAGCTCCCTTTCTTTAATTCTTTGCAAAATACAAATACAATAATAACAAACTGCAGAGGAAAGGCAGTGTCTTCATCTATGAACTACTGTTACATGTAACAGAAAATCAAAATGCATGTCAAAATGGCCTAAAACTATGGGTACAACTGATTAACAAACTGATGGGCAAACTTACAACTTGTGGTATGGCCAAACTGATGTCCACTTTGAACAGGGGAGCATTGGCCTTAGCTCTTCTAGAAGAGCCTCCACCAAATCTGTCAAGAGCTCCAACTCCTCCAATAGGTCTGTAAGAATTTAATTGTTTGACTCAGTACTTTTCATACACAATTATCTTAAGTGTTTTAACTATTTTTGCCTACATTTCATGCAGATCTGAATTATTCTTTCAAGCTACATTTCATGCTTATCTTGATAATTCTTTTACAATATATTTCTTGTTTATCTTAATAATTCTTTTAAGCTTCATTTCCAACCATTTACATTACTGTTATGAGGTTACATTCAACATCTTTACATCTTTGATTCTGAGTGTCCATGAAAAATTGAAATATTGTGCTATCAATTAAAGAAAAACATTCCTTAGTCAGTATTCACAGCAAATTTATTTGATAACCCACTTACGTTGAGAAGAACACCCTCTTTTTGATGTTGTCCAGAGAAAGTCGTGTTGCTTTTAGAAGTGCCTCCAAAATTTTTTGGCTGAAGTGAGCGACCATCTCTAAGCACTCCTCTTGAAACTGTTGTTCCTCTTCCAGGTCAGAAGATGACACTTTCAAACTCACTTCAGAAGCAACATCATTATCAGATTCTGGAAAGCAATTAAAATATAGTTACTTAAACAGATAATTCATGTTTACTTCAATAAAAAATACAAAGTTATAACTAAAAAAAAAACGGTGAGCACTTCTGCATGTGTTACAGATGATCTTCCTCAGTCAGGTATGCCTTTTACAATGGTAATAAAGGTACACGTTACTTTTTGTCTTTCCCTCAAACCACTTTTGATACATTTTTTCCCACTTGATGGAAAGTATGGAACCAATCCTACATACTAAGATGAATTAATCCTTGGTCATAATCACTGCCAGGTTGATGGACAATAACTTCATGCCCCTGTACTTTTCAAGATCAAAATGTCCATACCGGGACTAACACAACACTAAAAGCGTGTCTACAAGCAGTAAATGGATGGCTGTAATCATTTCAATATAGTCTGTACTGCTGAACAAGTTGTTGCAAAGAATCAATTTCATTCTATCAATCAAGGATGTATTAAGTGGATTAAAGAAAAGATGTATAAGTTAATCATGCTGGCAGAGCATTATATCCTTTACCTGAGGGTCAAGCAGCTGCTAAACATCAAAGGTAAAATATTTATGTCATTCACACTGTGTGAGTTCATACATGCTGTTTATAAGCCTTTAAATTTTACTGCTCCCACCATCATGAGTTGCACTTTTTTCTACCAAATCTTATTTTACCAAGCATGTTTCCTCAGTTTGAAAAATAATCTAAATTTATGTAAAAATCTGGATAGGTTGCTTCACTGATCAATTCATCAAGGATTTGGTCCCTCATATTCATTCAAGAACCCAAAAGTTAAAACCGTACCATCTTCTTCATCCTGGGATTCTTCTGATTTTTGGTGATGTAAAGAACTGAAGACTTTCTGAGCTTTAGTTACAAAGATATTGACCAGGTCTTTCACAGCATCTTCCATACGAGAACTTTTCTTGTCAATTTGTACTGCTGCATCGTTACAAAGTGCCTGAGATCAAGGAAACAAGTTCAGCATAGGTGCAGGCAGTGAATGTATCACACCTTACAAGTAATTTTCCAGTACCATGAAATATAAAAGCATTTGTTAATAAAGTCAGATCTTTGAAGATTTTCTTGTCCCTTTCTAAGTTCAAAACAGGATATGATCATTAATTACATATAATATTTCAATTATCTGTGACCAGCACATTACGCATAATTTTAATTAATTACTAGCCCATTAAATACCAGAACAGCTCACATCATAGGGGAACCGAACTTACAGGTCCACACAGTATACATTGTGACTGCACCTTACTTTGTTGCTATTTCAATAACGTTACTCAGGCAAGCCTACGTAGCGCCTCTGTGGCTGCCGCCCCTTTTGTAGGCTGCCGCCCCTCAGAGCCTGCCGGCGATAGCCATACATTCCTTTCACTGAGCCTCAAAGACTCGGATCTTTGCAACGCTACGTTGACCACAATTTCGTTTAAACCAAAATACATTTCGTCCGTTAAAGCTTCTAATTTCGATGAAAGTCTTGATCATGGACAATCTCCTACAAACAATGACAACTGATATCAAAGAGTTCGATTAGAAGCTGACAAATAATCTTCGGTTGAAAGATAAAGAACAGTCTTTTCTTGTGGCTGAGTGTTAGGTTGTTAGTAATTAGTTGAGGAGTCGCTGTACTGTGTGTATGCACACACGGTGCCAGGGAATACCAGGATGGTGTCGAGTTGCATTGACCACTGTGACTCTACGTACTGTTGCTTCATCCAATCACCTTAGAGCTATGTAAATGAAGTTTACGTTGGATTTCTATGCAGATGAAAGGAATTTGTTTCCAAAGCCTGCGGACTTTTGTTTTTTCGCAGCGATGAGCTGAACGAAAAAACATCGTCCGCTCCGCGGGGTATACTCAGACTTTGACAAGTTCCCTTTTTAGCACTTGTCGGCAGGGCTAACTGTTTCCCATGCCCACATGACTATCCACTAGCCCTATCCAAACCTACACAGAAATTACATAAGTCCCAAACTGCCATGCTGCAAAGTTCAAGGACCAGTTTTCGTAGCCTATGCATCATGTGCATGTATTGTGCATAGGCCTATAAACTCTAGGTATATGTTGTAGTTGATGAATAAAATGATCGAAAATTAGTACTGATTTCTTAATAGCACCATATTACATAAAACACTATAAGGCTAATGCTAATAATTTCAAAGTATTGTGCACATGTACTGTCCTATTCTTACATTGTTTAGATCAAAACATGTGTATGTATACTTAATAGGTTATATTCAACCTATTAAAAGATGGTTACTGTATAGTTGACTTTTCGATTGCAAATGTAGGTTATTCTAACAATATTTCTGTTTTTAAGTTTATTTTCGATCCACATTGCAGGCTACCATAATTGGCACTGCACTTGCCAGAGTGTTTTTTTGTTTTTCTTGCATGGGGCTGACCGGAGGGGGATTTGTTGAGTCTGAGTTGTTTTAATAGAAACCCTGGCATTCATGAACTTGAAAGAGAGAAAAGTGAAACTTTGTGGTATGTACAACACATATGTAACATAAATCAGAAGAATTGTAGATAGAGCCAAAAGAATTGCCATCCAACCTTGGTGAGTAAAGCTGCCTTCACATCACTATCTAGCATACTCATCATCTTTACAAACTGATGCTTGGAAGAGCTGATGCTATTTTGATAGCAGTGATTGTTGTGTGTAAAGATTTTTAAAAAGGGCAACAGATGCATCTTTAAAACAACCATTTGGTCACATTACCTGAGTTGATGATACAAATTGCTCAGCATCCCAGACTTTCTTTGGCGGTAGACTGCACAACACAAAGTTGCTTATATCATGAAGCACGGAATCTATACGAGACTCCTTGATGTCATTGACCTAAGAAGGAAAAAATCAGACACTTTCATTTCATTGTGTTGCAGCCCCACATTGTTAATTTAAGATACTCAAAACAATCTCTCCAAGGGCAATATTCCATAAATATTACACCTGCTTTCATTACTTTACACTACTTTGCAGTCAATTCTTTCACTGCAGTACTTCCACATTTGACTTCCTTTTTGCATACAGTTCTCGAATATGCCCCTATAGTTACCAATAAATATTGAATCTTCTTTCCCTCAATGTACACTAAAACAGCAATAGAAGCTGAATGTGAAACTTCCTGTAGGAGGTAATGATCCAAGTTACTACAACAAAATATTTTCTTACCTCTTTGACCAGGAGTTCCAAATCCCTAAGAGATGCTTTAACTGTCTTGAAGAATGCGTCAAGGTTGAGGGATGTCCAACAGAGCATGATAAGGCCGGGTTGCAAAGCAATGTCCACCTTCTTAATGTGAGGAGCCATTAAAGGTAAGAAGACTGGGTGAATACGACTTCGAATAGACTTATTTTCATCTAACAGCATCTGAAAGTAATGGATGGGAAAACATTTCCAGTAAAGATGAGGAGGATGGGGGTTGGGGGAGGGAGGGATGGTTTTCTTCTTATGTTTGCATCAAAGGCATTCACTTTAATATGAATTTCATTTTTGTGCGACTAAAATATGATGTGAAGCAGCATTAAGTAGCGCTCTTCCTTCTGAAAAACAAATGAAGCTGAGAATCTTCTCTAAACACAGTTGTCTGACAAGAAAATGCCTTTGTCACTTACACTTCCAGAAGACACTTAATCTTATCTGAAAGAAGTCCTGATTCATATGAGCAAAAATTCAAAATTATAGGAAGACTTCATGATATATTCTCATCATTTCACTTAAATGCTACCTTAGCAAACTTTCTTCAAAATGTGTGATCCTTCTAAACTAGTTGCCATCACTTTTGTCTTTACCTGAATAGTTCGGCAATTCTTTTGAAGTTGTTCCCTCCCTAAACAAATGACATGAGCTGCTTCTGGGACTTCTAATCCCATCTTAGTCATGCATTCAGATTCCCGGATGACTTGGTACAGCAGAGGATCAAAGTTTACCAGCAGTTCCTGAGTCTCTGGGTGTCGAATAAGGATGGTGGCTTGGAGTCCTGAAAAATTAATATATACAGTTTTGAATATCTGGTGCATATTTTCTATCTTTACAAATAGAATACAGCTCATTATAGGTGCAATTTACTTTTATTTCAATCAGATATTAAGTATACCATAAGCACTGCAAACTAGTCAACATGAAAGTACATCATCCACATCTGATAATGCTGACCATACAAAGTGTATCCTAGCAAAGGTTGAATATACTATGAATACATACTATCAGAGGGTCCATACATTCTACTGCAGGTCAAACTAAAACCCCGGCTGCCAACATACCAATGTCAAATAAAGCCTGTATTACTGAAGACATCAAATTTGAAAATGAAACCGTTTTTGGAACAATTTTGTTTAAACAAGTGATGACAAGTGATGTAGTTTCAGAATTTATTCTTATAACATCAACTAATTACTGAAAGAAATGCACACAAGGCCTGGGAACTGCTTATTACCTGTTCTGACTGAGTCCACTTGCTTAACCCAAGCTCGATGATACAGAATTTCAAACTCAATGAGAACAGCACCAAGTCTGTTGTAGTTTCTCACAATCTTCTTACCATCAGGTGTGTTCAGGATGGAAGGTGTCTCCTGAAAATATAAATGCTTGTACAAGTTCCTTCCACATAAACAAAAGAATACACACATCAATGGTCTGCAAGCCAGATGCCACAGCCCTTTTTGAGGCCACCAATAGTTGTCGGTGGGCTGCAAGAAGATGCCAGAACAGCAGAAAATGCAGGGGGGCTGAGTAGAATGGTTGCAGTTCAGTTGATACTAAAAGCATCGAGCTAAAAAGCCTTTGAACAGTCAATGTGCACCACTTTCAATGACAATTTGAAATCGAGTACTTCACTAAACATTTCTCTTTATCTTGGTTTCTCACAGGAAAATTACTATTCCTTTCATATGTTAGCACTAAGGTCAAAATTGTCCACTAAACAGATTATGTACAGTTGTTGACACTTTTTGGTAATGAGTCATACCGGCAAAGAAAGTAGATGGGAGGCAATGGTTTTTGTTAGCATACAAACATACCTTCAAAATATCCATTGGGCCTTGAATCTTCCTAAATAGCTGTCTTGCCCATGCAATCTTACCAGACACAGGAGGCATTGCACGAGGAACTGGTGGGTCCTCTTTATTCTTTTGATAAAGCTGAAAAGTACAGATATGGAAAACAGTATCAGTATGAGTACAAGTATCAGAAGTAGTGTATTGTTTCTATTTTTAAGTACCTGAGTGAAAGTACTTTGTTCCATGAAAATCTAATTTTCAAGTATCAACTAGTTTGATCAAAATTTTTAAAACTCATGAGTATATGTGAGTACTGTACCACCATGCTCATCCAGTATGTATACATAAGCATACTTTTTATGCTTGAGTAAAGGCAAAATATGGATAAATCTGATACATCATAACAGACTCACCACAAAGCTGGTTTAATTGTATCATAGCAAACTCTTTCCCACCAGTGTGTAAACTTTTACAATCGCATGAGAACAAGTAGCAGTGGGATTCTGTATAATTTGGAGTTTTAATGTTCTAATTTTGTAGTCTTAAAGTGTAGTCTTACAGGAGCTGAGTAGTGGCATACTTCCAAAATAAATACATCATGCCAAACGAGATGATTACCCTCTGTGCGGGGCTAATTTTAAAAATATTAATCCTAATGCATTTTATATTCTCATTTAAAACAATCTTGCAAAGTAATTTTGCAATAACATTTCTATACTATTTCTTGGGTTATTTGATTTTACACTTGCAAGATATTTTACAATTTGTTTTTTGAATTTCTAGTTTGTTTCTCTTTCTTCTGGCACCGGCAATTTTGAATCGTTTCCACTTGTATCGGTTCTGATCGATGCATCTACCCAGGCATAAACTCACAAAGTACGTGTGTATGTAGTACATTAGTGTTACTAGTGCCAAGGCACACGCCTATTTCGCGCATCATCTGTAGGATTGATGGTTAGATGGTCAGATGGGATTTTACGACACACCAACACGACTGTGTTATATAGTGTCATCCAGACGAGAAAAGGGTGCAATGTTGGGATAAAATAAACTTAAAAGGCGGGGTCAATTTCCACTAAAGGGTCCAGGCAAATGCGAGAGTCATGTCAAAAATTTCTGTACAGTTTACTTTCCTTGAGAAAGTCCAAAATAAGGGAGGGGTCTGTCTGTTCAAATAAAGTTTTCAGGTCTGGCACAGCGTAGTACTTCTGGCGAATATGGGAGTATTCATAACAGTCAACGAGAATGTGACTGACGGTGACAACACAATCACATGGTATACAATATGATCTCTCATCCCCGTGAAGTAAATAGGCATGGGTAAGGTAAGTGTGACCGATGCGAGCCCTAGTCAGGACTACATCATCTCTCCGTTTACTGGGGGTTCCATGTCCCCCAGTTCTGACCGTTGCTTTAACTCGGTACAATTTGTTTTCAGGAAAGGAATCCCATAGTTCTTGCCATTTTGATTTTACAAAGCCATTGATCTTAGGGCGGTAATCAGTGTGAGGCAAGTAGAGATTGGTGATGTCCATCTGAAGGTCTTCTTTAGCCAGTGCATCAACTTTTTCATTCCCTTTTATGCCCACGTGACTAGGGACCCATGCTAGCACAACCGATTTTTGTAGTTGAACCAAATTAGAGTAAGCTTCACGGAGAGCTGTTACTGAAGGGTGTTTTAGCTCATGGCCTTCAAGTGCAAAAAGGCTGGATAGTGAATCTGTGAACACAATGAACTGGTGATCATCTGTAGGAGGTTCATGAACAACATTGTGGATTTTGCAGGCATTGAAACTGTTTTTTTTCCATCAATGAGTTGTTTTTCGTGGTAGACCTAGGCCCTAACGCTAGCCTAAGTTTGGCTAACATTAGTACTGTTAATGACAGTAACAAGTGTACTGTTACACCAGACACACTGCATGCATGGCTTTGATAAGTATTGGTATCGGTTCCAATTGATAAACCAAGAAGCATAACCGGATGTGACGTAACGAAGTCGGCGGGTCTGAGAATTTATTGTACTTTGACGGCTACTCAGCTCCTTTAAAGTTTATCGAGTTCTTTACCGTTAAATAATTGATAGCCCCCAAATTATAAACATTACAGAATACAGTACAATGTTGCTACTGGAAACTAATTTGACCAGCTTCAGTAGGAAAATGGTATGAGATATAGAACAAGTTATTCCTTGTTTAGTATCTTATATCTGGTTGTGAGTATGCTGTCAAGAACAGGTATAAATACTAAATTCGAAGTGACCTATATAATTATGAGTACACCCAATGTACAAAATAATTTGACAAGTACACACTCAATAAAAATCAGGCTAAATGAAACCATATAAGGGGGGCTTTCATCAGACAATAAGTTTCTTGCATTTACAGTTAGTCTGTATAATATATTTCCTGGAACAACCATTTAAAAATATGAACCAAACTTTACGTGCAAATAGTTCTCTAAAAAAATTTTCACTAGAATGAATTTATGTCAATTATGAGTATCTTTCTTTACAGCTTAGTACCAAAATAAAATTTGTAGTATCAAAACTAAATGAACCTAGCAAGAAAAATGACCTTTCATATTTACATCATGCATACTTCACAAAATGTAATCATGCCATGAATTAATACTCACAATTTATCAAACACTCAACTGCTTCATGGAACAAAGACAAACAATAGTGTAATCATGACCATAAAACAATTTATCCTAATTACCCTTTTGATGACCTCAATTTCATTTCCAAAATGTTGAAGTATTTGTCCATACTTCTCTTCCAGATTGAGACAAGGTAACTGTAGCAACTCAAACCTGAAAATGAATGTTGTAAACTATATTTTCCATTTTAAAGAAAATTTAGAAAAGTACTGAAGCACCTTACCTTGTCAGTAGTAGGTTGGTAGAAGCATTGTTAATCACAAGATCATGTTCCATAATATTACTTTCACAATGCCTTCTCACTACATTTCTTTTCTTCGATAAAAATGTCTCATTTATTTATCAATATATATATATATAACAATTGTCCAAAAATATGGGCGACTCTTAAAATTTCCTTTCCAAATCACATGTCTTGTTTGACACCATCACTCCATTGAGTACTTCTCTCTTAGGAAACTGCACAAAAATTAAAACCATTTTTCAAATCAAAGTAGGCTCCAAAGCCACAATTACCTATGAATCTGCTTACTAGGAAACAAACAAGAGCATGTTAGTTGCACATGTCAGCTCGAAACAAACAGAAATGACAACGATGGTGTTTTCTTTTGTTTCTTTTCCAACATTTCAAGAAATCTCTCATTTTGGTCCGCTTTTCAAGAAAAGTTCTGCACATCATTTTTTACTCTAGGAAATGGCCTAACCTAATACACTCCCCCAGCCCCTTCCTTATTTCCTGCCTTCCTATCACTCTTTTTGAATAAATTTGGATCTCTGGTAAAAAAAAGAAAAAAGGACAATACCTTTTCAACAAGGCAAGAGATTGTGATGATGATGTGATTTTCTGGAAGCTACTGTCCAAAAAACTTTGAAGACTACACTGGAAGAAAAAAGAAAGTTTATTACAACACACTTCAAAGTCTTGTAAGGCAACATCTTATTAAACACAAGTTTTCATCCAAGGTAACGATTTTCTGATTAAAACTGGAAACTTTTCTGTTTATACTTTACCCTAACTTAAACTAACCTCAAGGTCAAAGATGTTTCTCTTGAAATCTTCAAAATCGTTGTCAAAATCTATTTTCCGGTGATCAAGGATATCATATGGTTTCTTCTTCACTCCTGTGTAGATATGCTGAAACTTGTTCAACATCGGTTCAATGCCTTCAATCCTTGAGCTACTAAGCACTGAATATGTTTCAATAGTATGAAGAAGCTGAATAACCTGCAAATGTTAAACATAACGACACTCAATTAAAAAAAATGCTTGTCACACAGGGTGGCACAAAAAGACTACCAATGGGGCTTCCAAGTACACAAACAAGGGAGAAACTTCATTTTCCCATAAACACAATGTGACCTCCGTATCTTACACTATTCATCATTTTGCTTCAATTTAAGCCACTTCATATTGACTGCCATGACAATTTAAGTGTCAAACTGCTAATGAAGTCCATCAAACTAATCTGTTTCTTACACCATGAAGACCTCATTTGCATATTCTTTATACTTTTGGTACTTTTCTCCTAATAAAGTTTCTCCTTCCCTTCTCATTAAACTAACCAGAAAGCCAAAAGGCTTAGTGATTCCTTGCCATATGGATATATTGTAACAAACATGAATCACCCACATGACAAGCATGTGATCCCTTATAGTTATCCTACTTGAGATATCATGTTAATAAGGTCAAAAGCTTTCAAAATCTTGTGACCCAAAATGACCTACATGCTAAATATAAACAATCCACTGGCTAAGAATGAGATCCCTCATAGTTACCCTCCTTTAAAATATGATGTTTACTAGGTTTTGACCTTTTGTGACCTCAAATGACCTTTGACCTGCTCAAAAAATAAAAGGGATCATCTTCTCAATATGGTCAATACACAAGGTAAGTATGTGATCCCTCACAGTTACCCTTCTTGAGATATCATGTTTACAAGTTTTTTGACCTTTTGACCTCTGGTGATCCCAAATGACCTTTGACCTCCCAAAAATACTTAGGATCATCTACTCAATATGGGTAATCCACATGATAAGTATAAGATCCCTAACAGCTACCCTCATTGAGATATAGTGTTTACAAAGTTTTGACCTTTTCACCGCTGGTGACTCCAAATGACCTTTGACCTCCACCAAAAATTATAGGGATCATCTACTCATTATGAGCAATCCACATGGTAAGTATGAGATCCCTCACATTTATCCTACTGGAGATATTGTGTTTAAAGGGATTTAAACCTTTGGCCTCTGGTGACCCCAAATGACCTTTGAACTTCACCAAAAACAATAGGGATCATCTACTCAATATGGGCAATCCACATGCTAAGTATGAGATCCCTCACAGTTACCCTTCTTGAAATATCATGTTTACAAGGTTTTGACCTTTTGACCTCTGGTGACCCCAAATGACCTTTGACCTCCACCAAAAACTTTAAGTATCATCTACTCATTATGGGCAATCCTCATGCTAAGTATGAGATCCCTCACTGTTACCCTCATTGAGATATAGTGTTTATAAAGTTTTGACCTTTTTACCTCTGGTGACCCCAAATGACCTTTGACCTCCACCAAAAACAATAGGGATCATCTACTCAATATGGGCAGTCCACATGGTAAGTATGAGATCCCTCACATTTATCCTTCTGGAGATATCGTGTTTACAAGGTTTTGACCTTTTGACCGCTGGTGACCCCAAATGACCTTTAACCTCCACCAAAAACTGTAAGGATCATCTACTCATTATGGGCAGTCCACATGGTAAGTATGAGATCCCTCACAGTTACCCTTCTTGAAATATCGTGTTTACAAGGTTTTGACCTTTTGACCTCTGGTGACCCCGAATGACCTTTGACCTCCACCAAAAATTGTAAGTATCATCTACTCAATATGGGCAATCTACATGCTAAGTATGAGATCCCTCACAGTTACCCTTCTTGAAATATCGTGTTTACAAGGTTTTAACCTTTTGACCTCTGGTGACCCCAAATGACCTTTGAACTCCACCAAAAACTATAAGGATTATCTATTCATTATGGGCAATCCTCATGCTAAGTATGAGATCCCTCACTGTTACCCTCATTCAGATACAGTGTTTACAAGGTTTTGACCTTTTGACCTCTGGTGACCCCAAATGACCTTTGACCTCCACCAAAAACAATAGGGATCATCTACTCAATATGGGCAGTCCACATGGTAAGTATGAGATCCCTCACATTTATCCTTCTGGAGATATCGTGTTTACAAGCAATTTCCAGCATATTTACTATTTGACCCCTTGTGACCCCAAATGACCTTTCACCTCCACCAAAAAGAATAGGGATCATCTACTTATTATGGGCAACCTACCTGTTAAGTATGAGATCCCTCGGAGTTACCCTTCTTGAGATATCGTGTTTACAAGGTTTTGACCTTTTGACCTCTTGTGACCCCAAATGACCTTTGACCTCCACCAAAAACAATAGGGATCATCTACTGAATACAGGCAATCTACATGCTGAGTATGAGATCCCTCGAAGTTACCCTTCTTGAGATATCGTGTTTACAAGCAAAGCGTCACATACACACACACACACATACACACACACATACATGTTTTTGGCGTCAATCGGGGACACACGTTTTTAACAGTGAAAATGTGGATATCCCCACTTGGGGTGTATCCACACTTGACTAGGGGAAAAAACGCTCATATCCCCGATTTACATGCACTACACGCATACACACACACTCATGCACCAACCCATGATGTGTGTACTACTGATAGGTTCACAACATGTAAAATGGGGAAAACGCCAAAAATGCTCAAACTTACTAAGACACATCTTTGAAAGGTGCAAAATCCAATTTCATGGCAAATTTTGCATTCAGGAATTGGGGATATCCCCACTTGCAGGTGTATCCCCACTTGCCCGGGGAAAAAAACGCTCATGTCCCCGATTTACATCTTTTACATACGCACATACACACATACACACACACACACACACGACATCACCATCGCATAGATTCCTTCGGCCTTCGGCAAGGAATCAAAAAAGGACTGAAGCTTAGAAATAACGAAAAATGTGGAACACATTAGAGAAAATGACAATGCCCTGCATGCAAATTGCTCAAGCATATGAAACATGTGAAAATTATAACGACTGTACAACAGTTCATTTCACTTCAAAAGCCATCCATGTCACCTTTTCAATCCTCTTGCAGAATGCATCAAATTTTCCAAAAATGTACATTTCTGAAAAATCAAAGGGTCTTTCCCCTGGGAGTTGTTCAATCTTTTTCTTGGTTTTCTGGAAGCAAGCTTGATACTCAGTATTGAGATGAATTGCAGTCTCCAGTTTAGTCAGCAACACATCATATGATTGATCCCATACACGGTAGTTGCCATTGTCAGATATGTAGTTCTTACATGCTGTGACCATTTGGTTTGTGACCTATGTCAAATGAAATATATACAATACAATACATAGACTTGATGGAGAGATAAAACCACAAAAGGCAAAAGTACCAAGTTTACTTCAGGTTTGGTTGACAAATCTGAACTTCATCCAAATTTCACATTAATTTGAAAGGTTCTATCCACTCCATGTTTGCATAACATTTATGGCAATTAACATCAACAGCTTCCAAATCACTGTTTGAAAGGTATAGAAGTTTGAGATTCTTTAGACATATTTTGATTAAACATCATTTAAAATTTTGCACTGCCATTGCATGCCAGGAAATGCCACCAACACTGCTTAGCTTCTTACTTCATCAAAGCCAAGTTGCAACAAATATATGAATTTCCTTGTCTATTTCTCTGAAAGACTGAAAGTCAGCTATTCAAATGAAGTATATAAACACATTACATAAGCATCAATAACTATAACTACAATCATTATATTCATGTTACATGATTGTTTGCAAGCTTTCAAGTGAGAGTATGATACAAAGACAGATATTTTTCCAGTGATAAATGGGCACATCATGATTAACCAGTTAACTACGTGTGATGGATATATCCCTCAAATCCTAACTTCACGCTACTGCGCATGATGGATATGTCTGTCTTGTATATATATGCACTGTACTTAATTCTGCAGTGGGATGAAAGTTACAATATTTTAATTTTGTAGTTAAGTGATTAAGCCTTTTTCCTTGATAGTAGTGAAACACACTCTTAGTGTGCCATCTCATCCTGCAAACAAATGGAACTTAGAGTGAAACCAAATGATCC
Organism: Holothuria leucospilota; assembly: GCA_029531755.1. Lineage (NCBI taxonomy): Eukaryota > Metazoa > Echinodermata > Holothuroidea > Aspidochirotida > Holothuriidae > Holothuria > Holothuria leucospilota. The sequence continues at coordinate 38,373,301 of CM055976.1, forward strand.
CTTAGTCATCTCACTGGAATTTGTCTACAGGCAGTGACATCACACTACAGCGTATGATCTTCCAGCGTGACGTATCTATGACTTAAGTTTACATCAGTTGGTTTTTTCATGTAAATGTCTTTTTCAAATTGCTAAAAAAACACTTGCCTTTATGAATAACGAGGTCATCCTCTCTGATGTGTTGTAATACCTTGAAATGCTATGAATCATACGGATGGCATTGATTAAACTCGGAATGCAGTCCACCATTCCCATCTAAAGGGAGTTGCAAAAATAATATTAAAGCTATCATAAGTGATCACAACATAGCAGTCTCAAGTAGCCTAAGTCTTGGAATGAAGTTAAATTCTACTCAATTTACCATACTGTAATTTTGAATTTGACATTTAGTGTAAACCTTTCATAAAAGCTGCTAAATCAAGAAATTACTTAGTCTCCGCCAAACTACAGTTTTGATACTTAAGTCGTTTTAAATAAAATCAGTGAAACCTTACTGTTGCATGCAACAAACTGCAATGTCATGAATATGCATAACAACTTGATAGTGTAGCAAGGTGCAATACTAAACTAGATACATTATTCTCTGTACACGGGAAAATCCCAATTACTGCCGACTGATAATCAAACCTGTTTATATTTACCATAGAAGCTGCACAACTGCAATGTAAGGACAACATTCATGAATATTTAACTTACTGGGTCAGCATGATACAGAGGCTCACAAAACTTCTCTAGTGTGTACAGATACTTGACATTATCTTTAGCTTCATTTGCAGCATCTGTGATGCGACAGTCAAGCTCCTTCCAGACCTAAGCAATTGAAACATCAATACAGAAATTGTAATAAATTAAGCACACGAAGTCTACTTCGGATATTGTAAACAGCAGCAACAGGCCATTATTTTGTGATGCCTGGCAACAATGACTGGAAATAAAGCCTAGGGGGTGGGGGTGAAGTAGGGATTGAGTGGGGATATGAGGGAGGGTTTACAGGTGTCTAACTGGTCAGGTATTTGGAAGGGAAGTCAGACAGATGTATGCTGTCATTTCTTCTATGGTACTTAATGCTTTCTTTTTTCCATTTATTTACTATTTTTGGGAGAGCACCCTTATCAACAAGCCCTCTGTGTTTTTTAGAGTGCTTCCTTTAATAATATCTCGATGTTATGTATTGTCCATATTCCTGTAAATTGTTTCAATTATTATCAAATATTGTGAAGAACCATTGAAACAAATGGAATGAAATAACAACTTCATAACAGGTGGCTAACCAACTCAACAGTTTGGATCAAATTTGAATTCTTTTCACTTCACTGGCCAGTTCTGATAGGAAACTGTAGATTTCTCTTGGATGAACAACCAACCTTACCGTGACCTGGTTAGGGATCCAACCCCTGACTTCCTAACTGCCCAGTCTCAGTGCTATAAATGCAACTGCCTTACTCACCTCTCGCATGACATTGGTCTAACAAACTATGGCTACAAGCACTTGGCTAGACCAAGATGTGACTGACAACTAAGTTGTTGTTCATTGGTTTGTGGGCCTGCTTGACTGACGGAGAATATGATCATAAACTGAGAAAAAATACTGTACAATGAAATGTTGACAAATTAAGGGGTACCCTATAAATTAGAAAGATTTCATATAGCAGGCTTTCATACCTTGAGGACTTTGCTTTTAGCAGCATTGAGAGTACTGATGACCATTCTGCATTTGGTACTCTTTATTTGATCTAATATTGAATGAAATCTAGCCATCAGAAACCTCCAGTGTTCAAGCTCTGCAAGAGGACCAGTGTCATCAGCTTCTTTTCGCATCTGGTCACTTTCAGCTAAAACCTGTGATAAACAAGTAGTCAATTCAAATTAAGCTTTTACAAATACAAATACATAAGAACGCTTAGAGAAGCAAGCAAATACAGGAACTACAAGAGTAATTGTAATTTACATTTTCCTCTTTATGAAAGACCACTTCTCTCTAACTTGCTTTAACCTCCCCTGCATGGTTATGTTGCTACAAAAATGAAATGGCATACAGAATTCTTAAAGGTACTTTTCCTGTAGATTAATGCATTCTCCTCCATAAAGTGGTTTGAAATCACATACCAGCTAGACTGATTGGGTTATATGATAGTGACAAACAGTTGAAAGCTACTTACTAAATACCCTATCCTATCCATGTCAGCAAGTGCTTAACTCAAATATTGTACTTCTTTCTCCAATAGCTATTTTGTTCAGAAAAACGTAAGCTTCAATTACTGATATTGAACATATTCTAGGATATAGGCATGTTCACAAGTTCAGTAAATGGTTGAATGCTTGTTTTTTCTTTCTATTAATTGGTCTTGCCATTTTACCTGTTCTATTTCTTTGCACCAGCTGGCAACAAGTTCTTCCAAAGATTCCACAGTTTCTTGGTTACCAGCAGCACTGATACAATCAGCAGCAGTCTTCAAGCTAGAGACATCAACAACTTCACTATCCTGAAGCTTAACAGCACCAGCAACACTTACTTGGGCACCTGTTTGGACAATAGAAAATACTGCTTAATTTAATACGCAACTTTAAAAACTCTTTAAAACATGTCTTCATAATTTCATTGGATGCATGTGTTAAATTATTTTTCCTCCTCAGGCTCTCTCATGAAAACAAATCATTTTGGTATTAATTGACCTACCCCCAATAAACTGTAAGAAACTGTCATATGCATCAAGAAAGTTTTGCTTGGTTTTCCTTCCATTAGGGCTCTCTTCCAGGTGACCCCAGTCACGAGATGAGTGTAAGGCACGTTTGTAGATATTTGATAGTACACTTTCTGTTGCTGGTAAAATGCCAAGCTGGCTTTCAGGGGAAAATTCAATCACACCACAACAGATTTCCTGAAAGATTATTCATTCCATTGTTACTTTATTACAGAATCAACGGAAAATTGAAATGTATATTAAACAACAGGTTTAAAGGGTTGACTTAAAGCAGATAATATAAGTATTCATGATAATGATTCCACATGCAAGCATCCAGACAAGTACCACAAATTTAAGGAAATTTTGTGCACATATGAGACCTTACTCCAATCCTGCAATGCAAGCATTCCAACTAGAGGCAGGGTAAAGCAACTTATAGATGAGGGCACTGATGTTGCCTCCAAGAGTACCCAAGTAAATGTCACAACACAAACCAGAAGTACAAGACTCACAAGAAAATGTTTTCTCCACAGGCTAATGTTGTGGACTCTTGACATATTTACATCTTGTCAAAAATTTTCACTTACTCAATCCAATACAAAATTACTGTGTTGATAATGTCCATTACAAGGTGAGTCCACCAGAATGTGTCAGACAGCATTTAAATTACAATCTGGCCAAAATTGCATTATCACATGCAGGATACATTTGCATGTAAAAGATACAGCTCTAAAGTACAAATGGACACTTTCTTTATGTTTCTGTGAGTTAAGTAACCTTTCAGTAGCCTTGGGCTCTAATTTGCTGCAATGCACCAAACTATGTAATTCCTGACACTTAAAGTGTACCTAAAGTCTGAAAATTCAAAAATATATATTACAGAGCATGAAAACTGAATTCCAATGGTCCAATTCCCATCTTCACAGGACTTTCTTAAGCTGAGATATAAAATGTTGAAGTTTATTCACTCGATTTAAAAAGGTAGATTGCGCAATAATTTGTGATGTCATTGTTGTACTACTCAAATTACAATCTTTGTATTTCTTTGTTTTTCTGAAAGCCACCGCACCTTGTGCCAAAATGTGATCGCGTTCTTACTGCTTTGGGGTGACTTGACTGTATAAGCCCTCTCTGTACAGCATGTCATGCAAGAAAACAGGAAGCGGTCAAGGTCATATAAACATTTTTTATTTTAAAAGAAAACAAAGCATTTAATGTGAGTTGTACAACAAGAATGTCAAAAATTATTGCGCAATGAACTGTTTGGATTTAAGTGAATAAATTTTAACATTTAATATCTCAGCAATGGAATAAGCTATGACAATGGGAGTTGGACCAATAAGATTAATTTTGTAACCTCTAAAATATATATTTTTCAATTTTTAGACTTTAGGTCCACTTTAAAGGTGTAGTTTTGTGGAAATCCAGCTAGTCTCGTAACTGCAAATTGTAAACTAACTTTTCTGGTTCCTCCACTCTGAGGTAAATAACATTCCATGACTTTTTAGTGACCATTCCATGACCAAATTTTAAAAATTCCATGACTATACATATATTCTGTCTGTAAAGTTCCATTACAGGATAAAACATGTATTGTTTGTAATGGTATGCATGTTTTGGTTCCTTTTGAAATTGGAGGGGCTAGAAGTAAACTTCAAGTTGGGAGACTTTTTAATGTTTGGGGTGAGTTTTGTTGCCCTTTTTACCGAAACAGAAATATTTTGATCAAGGACACACGAAATTCTTGAAGTGTTACATCCCATCTCTAGAGAAAAGGGAGAAGCAGAGGTCACTGTGGAAAATTCAGTTTTATGTGTAAATATAACACTGAATAATCAAGTTTGTGGCATTGCATCATTTAAATTCATCTGTATGCTATGGAAGTAGGACTGAGAATTATAGCAATATTCAGATGGCCCTTATTCAAATCCTCCATGTTGTAAGAGTTTGAAGTTTTTCAGTCCAAATTAATCACAGCACAATATATTAAATTTATTTCATGAAATCAAATGCAGACTTTTGTGGATAAAATATTGCTTGCCTCAATAAAACTATTACAGCCAGTTTGAGATATAAATATTTTGGTAAATAAAGCTGCAGCTTTGGTGACATCTGATAAAATAGTTTAGTTTGATTAAAAGATATTTCAAGGCTCATTACATCTTGAATATTTCTTGCATTCAAGCTGACATCTGGCTTGGCTCTGATGAAGTAGATGCATTTTCCTTCCAATTTCTCCTCCTGACCAGTAGTGATAAAAAGTCTCATCATCTTTGAATCTTTTGGCATGTTAACAATCCTTCCACTCTCTGCAAGAATAATTTCAGTACATATCAAAATACTACAATTACATAAGATATACTATACAGTAAGGCATTAAGAAAGGACTTACACTTAGGATATATTATATAATATTTCATTATTTTTATTATTACTTCCAGCAAGTAGGCAACTGAAATCAAAATTGTGACAGCTCTGTTTAAATGCACACATGGAATCAAAACAGCTTAAAAGAGGCTTTAGTAACTGTAACTGATGATGAATCATTGTGACAGTAGAATGAGAATTGGATACATATTTCAGGCAAGAATTGTTCCTGAAAACTTGAAATCAAGATTCTTGAATAAGCCCATCAGGAGTGTAGTGTTTTCACCTATTGGACTTGTTCCAAGGAAAAATCCTCTTAATGACATCACGCTGTTCACACCAAAGTGTATTAACTAGTGTAGTTTAAAGTCTTTGCAGTTTTACAACCGAAGCAGGATTGTTCACATTATGTGCTAAAGAGCAATCCACATATAACCAGTGCCTTAATTGACAAAACCACAGCCACACAGTCAATACTGTCTGTTACACTTTAAAGTGTTTAAGTTTTCTTCCACAGTATGAGGTTTTTCCATGATAAACAAGAACAGCCACAGCAAAACCTGTATCAAAGTGAAAAATTCTGTTACATTGCATCAGCATGGCATTGACAGGAAACATCTTTTACGATTATTACAGTATACCATGTGGTCTCATCACTACTGTACACTCTGGCATTACTTTTGCCTCTCCAAAATATTACCAATACATGAGTCAAGAATGGTGAATCATGTTTGAAAATTTAAAGTTTGGGTGAACAAATTATACATTAGCTGCAAAGCAATGAATTCTTTCTGTGAGATCCCTCCCTTTTTAAATAAAGTTACCGAGGAAATTTCCTTTGAACTACCTAGTCATAGTTAAGGCTGTTTGGTTTTCCCAAAAATGGAAAACGCTTTTCTGCGGGCAAAACAAAAAAAAAAAAGAAAGAAAATCAGCACAAAAAAAGCAGAAAAAAAAGAAAACCAACTCTTTACCAAAACTGGTTTTATGTCATTAGCTTTTATCAGAATGCTTTACTTACTGGCAATCACACCCACACAATGTTAATTGCACCCTATGTAATTTTCTGAAAAGACAGAGTAATGACTTCTTTTATATATAAAACAGAGTGAGTATATGATGCAAAAGTGTCAAAAGTTTCACGATCTTTGCAAATTAATTATTAGTACCAGAAATAGATTGCTTTTGCATTAATCAAGTTTCCAAGTGCTGTATGTCAGAGGTCTTCAGTTCACGTGTGGTTTGTACAACAAAAGTTTCTTTGATCTACTATAAGAAAAATACAGAAGAAGTCACCCAAAGTTATTAATGTACAAAACTAAATGTTTAGTTAGTTTCTTCAACTTCCTCAATTGAGTATGAGACATTTTCTGTCTCTCAGAGGCTTGGAGCAAACCCAACTGTGCTGAAAGGGCACTGCAGCTTGACCAATCATGGGCATGCATAGGGTATTCTCTTGCACTTCACAACTTACGTAAATTAGACTGGCCATGCACTTGCTTTTGCACTGCTAATAATACAGTGTGCAAGGAGCAACACCACTCTTTGTTTACAACAAAGCATCTACGCCATCTATCCATGCATACTGCTAACCTGATACTCAGGCACAGACCTGTGAAAATTAAGTCCATCACAAACTTTGACAAATGGGGCCAAAGTCATACCCGACAGTTCAAAGATTCCTGAATTGTTTGTTACTTCCAATGAATATGTTTAGTATTGATTATTCATGATCCTAGGCTATTATTTTACACATAGCATGGGTATGATTTGCAAAGTAATGATGAATTTTACCCCCGATGAAGGTGTCTTTTTATTGGCATGCTTGATGCCTTAGTGGAGTTTACAATGTAGCTGTGGCTTAGGCTATTGCAACTCTTGTACTTTATCGTCCTCTTAAGCCTACACCTGTTGGCAATCATAGATCACTTAAACTTGCACTTTGGGAAAATCTGTTACAGACAATTACAGAGAGAATAACTTTGGCCTGGATCCTTTTCCTTTCAAAGTTTTCTACTTTTTAGGTCAGAATTTAAATGTTAACGAGTTTGAAATCGAAATTTAATTTTTATTACAGGATACGTACACACAGTTATTTGAGTTATTTTGTGAGTTCAGTTTTCTGTTTTATTTTTATTTCAATGACCGAAAAGAACTAAAAGGAGTTTAACCATTCTTTCACATTAAATCAGGTTTTGGCACAGACAATAAATACAATATTAGCACCCTTTTCATCTGGAGCCCGTTTTATTAGAACTGGCCTCGCGATTTTATCAAGACTAATACTCAACACAACTAAGGTAGAATCTCCCAAGTTTTAAGTGCATTATGTGGAAAACATCAACAGAAATTTTAGCAGAAATACACTCAACATTCTTGGTACTTTCACAGTAGTGGGATGATGTCAGGATGACTAAAACAGCATTCATCTGTGCATGGCAAATAATTTGTTCTCTCTGTCATATCTGGAAGAAAAATCTTATAAGTGTGCTTTACAATTCTTGATAACAGCCATGAATTGTTGTAGGCTTGATATCCCACATAAAAAACATTAGGATAGCATAAGACCTACTTTCACTAAATCTGAAAGTAACTATTGCAGTAAAGATAAGGATAGCAGACCATACAAAAACATTGCCAATGGCTGTGAGTCACCTACGGATGTGCACTGTTTCCAACATTTTTTGACGCAGCATCTTTACTCTCAAGATTGTCACTGTTACAGCACCTCTTCACCAAATCATGAGGAAAACTAGGTTACTAGCCAGATGCTCGCCATATAGCACCTTCATGGTCAATTAAATTATTTGTGTAAATTATGAGCACATCTGACGGACTGACCACACTGAGGTAACAGGAGTACAATTTCACCCTCCTTTCATTAGTACACAAGCAGTACAAAGTTTTCTTCATCCAGTCAGAGTAGTTTCCTGTTGAAGAGTTCCTGGCACCCTATCTGCAATTTTGTGGTCCAGGAAGGTGTTATGTGAGTGCTCAACTAATGAAGCAGGAAATTGAAATACCCTGAAAAAGGCCTATAGAAATTTGGGATTTTGTAGCATCAGAAAATTTGCAAAACGTGCTCACATTTAGTTTGTACAAAGCATTGATCATTCATGAGATCATAGACTCAAATTTTGGAACTGAAATCTCTGGGCTTTACAAGTCTAAAAATTTGTTTGTCATATCATGGTTCACAAAAAATGAAAATTTAATATTCTAGGGCAGTTTTTATCTCAGGGGGAGATGAGATACATACTGCACTCCACTTACCATGAAATGTGTGTGTCTGAGTGTATGTGTGAACAAAAACGTGTGTCGCAAACTCCGCCTAACTTGCAATTCCAATCAAGTTCAAACTTGGTGAATAGGTACCTGACCAAGTAAACTCGTGCACGCATAATTGATGAGATCATAGATCAAGATCAGAGGTCAAATTTGCAAAATATTGGGGTTTTGACATTATTTGCTTATCAAAATGTAAGAGAAAGTAATAAAACCACGTGATATGCTAGGACAGATGAGATAATTTTAAAAGAGTGCTTTCTGGTTGCTAAGGGTGGGGTCAAAGGTCAAAATGTAGGCCAAAGGTGAAATTTACCTAAATTCTAGTCAAATTATGAAGAAGTGTTCTGCTAACTTTTCTTCATTCATGCTTGCGATGAAATGCAAACTGGAGGATATGAGACAGGCAACTCCATGGATTGCCCTGTTTTGTTTTTGCTCTTCCATTTTTGGGTAAAAAACTTGTATTTATGGTCACATAGGGTCAAAATTATATTTGAAAGAATTTCAATGATTTAGACATATTTGATACGGTTCTAACAGTTTTATTGATATATTCTGTGGATTTGTTAGTTAGATGAAATTTAACGACACACCAACACAAATGTGTTATGTAGTGTCAAGCAAGGTTTAAATACGGTGCAAGTCCTTCCCTTTAGTCGCCTCTTACGACAGGCGGGAAATACCGTAGGCATATTCTACAACCCCAGCCCATAGGGGCGATATATTCTGTGGAGTGAGCAGTTTAGCTCTAATCATAGAGTCAATGAACAGCTTGTTTGTAGATGTTGTTGTACACTGTAGGCCATTTTCATACGTGCACTTCTTTTAGGATTCTTGGCGGGAAATCGAGGAGCACAGCACAACCAGTTGAGCTCTTTGGTTGGAATTTACAGGTGCCATGGAGCATGTGAAGCAAGCACTACATATGGGGTTTTACTGTAGTACTAAAAGGATGGTAATATTTTGTACCAAACTCACAATTCTTCCTTTTCACCCTTTGACTCCAAGTTGATTGAGAGAAAATGAGGGGGCTATTCCAGAGTGTGTTCGAGCATTTCTGAGCCTTGAAGGGTTAATGCTATCACCACCATACAAGAGAACAGTCCTCAGGCACCTCTTGACTGGTGCACGAGCGGCTTGAAACTGCAAGTAGTTACCGGAAATGCCTGCCCATATTGATGCTCTGCAGTGGGAGCGTGATGTGACACCATCCCTCAGAGTCTGCCTACAGCTGCCATTGATTACCCCTTAGACTCCAAGCTGATTGAAAGAAAACAAGGGGCTATTCTGGAGTGAGTTAAAGCACTTCTGGGCCTCAAAGGGTTAATGCTATCACCACCATACAAGAGAAAAGGAGTCCTCAGGCACCTCCTGACTGGTGCATGCCACGGCTCAAAACTGCAAGTAGTTGACGGAAATGCCTGCCTATATACAGTGATGCTCAGTGGGAGCCTGACGTGTCACCACAGCTCACAGTCTGCGCACAGCTGCCACAGGTTAATCCTTTGACTACCAAGTTGATTGACAGAAAACAAGGGGGCTATTCCAGAGTGTGTTAAAGCCCTCAAAAGGTTAAAGTGTTCACATAATGCTAAACATATTTACCATTTCCTGGGGGTTCCGCCTCTTGAAGGAAAAACTTCAGAGACCTTGATCCATCTTTTTCTAGAAATTTGTTGAACAGCACCATGTACTGTGTGGCAAGAGAGAGAGAAAATAGGTTTTTCGTAGAACGTAAATTCACACTTTGGTCTGCAATTACTTTAGATTGAGGAACCAGAATGCAAGTACATTAACTGATGATTTTTCTTGCACCACATGTCAGCTTTTTCAATATATAACATAGTGCATTTACATGCTACACATGAGAAGTATCCATGCTTCCTGTCTAGTGGTATTATGTAAACATGTTTCCTTAGGTGTCCTCACATGATATTTGACCCCCACCAAAAAAGAAAGATTTATCCATTCTTTGTACACCAACTATGTTCCTTCCCTGAGTTAGTTAGACGAGGTTTAACGTCCCAGTTTCCAACCAATTGGTTCAAGTCGAGACGACCACGGCCTTTTTTCCAGTTGTGGCTCACTGGCTTGTTTTCCCTACTCCATTGCTTATGCTGAGCACCAAGCACAAAGGCAGCAGGTTCCATTTTTAAAGTCTTTGGTATGACCCAGCCAGGATTTGAACCCTAGACCTTCCGGCTGCAAGTCGGATGCTCTAACCACTTGGCCACTGCAGTCCTTCCCTGAGACACTAAATACTATAAAAATAGAGAGCGGGCCGTACCCAAATATGTGCTTTCGTTTTCAAATTTTGTGACGCACATCTGAGGGACTGAATGAAAATTACCCAGAAAGGTTAATTTTAACCTTGTAAACATAACACCAATCTACCACAAGCGAAAGAGCTGGCCTACGAAGAGAAATTTGAGAGTGAACTGTTAGCTTTATCGTGGTCACAACTCATTGCACATACTAGTTCCACAAATCTTCTAACACGTACAAGCTGTGTGTAGACAAATACATACAGTGCCACAGTACAGAGTCAGTGTAATTCAAATGCAAAATTTGTACATCTAAACCAGTTAATAACTTTTATGACAATTTGCAAAACGAAGATAATTTAGCATAAACCCTTTGAACTGGTTATTCAGTGGTTGGCGTAAATCCTATCCAAAGCTTTAAGGAAACTCTCTAGGCTTACCATGCAGTAGCCAAGTTCCAAACCAATGCAGTTTTCTTGAAGACAGATGTTGCCAAAGAACGGCCAGCAACCTTCATATTCATAGCAACCATCACTGTCAGCATGAAAAACTTAAGCAGAAAAGTTACGCAGTGACCCTGTTCTCGAAATTAGCGGACATCCAGTACAAAAGATTCGGACGTAGGCCTTCCAATCCCCCCCCCCCCAACGCCGGCCCCCACAACAAGTCCTACTATCTCATCACCCATCAGATCAGAGCTTCTCCTCTTCTCTGCTAATTGCTTCCGTCTCTTGTCTCATTTACCTTTTTATCTTTGTATGATGGCTACAAGACATTTTACCAGACCCACCTCTGTTACTACCTGACCCAAACATCCTATCCCATTTCAAGAATAAAACACGGCATACGCGTTCCACCTGTAATCAGACCCTATTACAAAATAAACTTTATACTTGTCTCAAATTTATCAAGAACCTTTCGACCCGAACCCTGTTGGACCCAGAGATCTCATGGGGAAAGGTTTGGGATTTATATCCACGTCCGGCCCGAGGCCTAAAAGATATTCTCTGCTACAAGCTATTAACCAGCCTGACCCGGCCGTAAAATGATCGAGTTGTAAACATTTAATGAATGATAAATCCTCCAAACCATGACATAAGTTCCGTCTATCATCTACCTGGAAACAGAAAGTTGCCCCATGCACTGCCCAAGAGGACCTACAAATATAACACCAAGCCCTCCCCCGTTGAAATTCCGAGCGTAATGATTGTCATAGGAAAGTCTGATAAACCAAGAGGCGTTGCAATTATTAATAAAAGTCTGATTAAGGCAGAGGCATTGCAATTACTGATAAAGGTGACTACAAAAAGGAAGTACTCAGGCAATATATCGAACCCACAGTACCAAGAACTCACATTGGACATCACCATGGAAACCATTTCCATGGTCAAATCTCTCAGTTTTAACCTCTTCCGAAATTAAAACATCTCTGAGGACATTATTTTTTTGTTTTACCTCAGTCCTCGTAACCCTAGTATCCGTACACCTATAGCTCTCATCCCCTGTAGGCTGGGGGTTGTAGAACATGCCCATGGTATTTCCCACCTGTCATAAGGGGCGACTAAAGGGAAGGACTTGAACCGTATTTAAACTTGTTGACACTATATAACACATTCGTGTCGGTATGTTGTTAAATCTCATCTAACTAACTAACCTATAGCTCTCTTCTATATGTTACTCAAAGTCCATAAAAAGCCACCCGAGGGCTCGGCCTTTATCGGGAGACCCATAATCTCTGGCTGTGTGGGACCTACCCAACAAATATCGAATTTTTTAGATTCCTTTCTCCTTCCTCTGGTTCAAAGACAACCAACCTACGTGAAGGATACGAATCAGATCCTTGATTTAATGAAAAATCTAAAATAACCACATGGCAGTTTTTTACTGGTTACTTTAGATACAGTCGGAATGTACACCACTATTTATTCCTGATGTTCAAGCATGCACCGATGTCTACGCATCATCCGACAATGGCTTATACTCATTACCTGTCCTAAGGTATCAACCGAATCTTGCCAACAGATTCTAGAGACCATTATAAAACGCAATTGTTTTAAATTAGATACAAACTACTATACTTACAAACATGGGCGTCCGCAGAAAAAAATTCCGGAGGGGTGCAAAATATTTTAGGGGGGGCAAAGCTTTTTTCATGGAAAATATTTTACTCCCAGAAAAGAGTTTAAATGCTTCTTCACACAGTGTTGACAAAGGCGTAGCCAGGAATTTGTCAGGGGGTGGGGGCGAAGCCCATAGACAGACTCTCAGCACTCCCCGCCACCATGGGTTGGCGCGGAGTGCAAGAAAATTTTGGCCCAAAATGCTTCCCAGATCGCTGGAAATGGCACTTCCAAGGCCTATTTACCACATATAAAAAGGGAAACAGCTAGCAATATCGTAAATATAAACTTTAAAAAAATTACCAAAAATATGCTGGGGGGGGGGGGCCTGCTGAGGCCTGAGTGTTGATATTTTTATTCAATTCCTGTTTTGAGAGTAGAAATCCACACTGAGTGAACTTTTAAGAAATGTTGATGTTATATTTTCTTCGTTTTTCTTTATTTTTTCTTCTTTTTTTTCAAGTTTTTGATTTTACAGGGGGGCAAGTGCCCCCCTTGCCCCGCTCCGGACGCCCATGCTTACAAACAGTAGATGTAGCAATGACAGAGTTGTAAGGAGTCACTCAACTTTTTTGCAGTCGAGTCGAGTCATTTACTACTTTCAATGTGACTTGAGTCGAGTCAGACTCAAGTCATTGTACAATTTCTGTGAGGAAAATTATGATACAATCGCTCGAGTCATTTCCCTATTAAAAATTAGTGATTCGAGCCATGACTTGTTACAACACTGAGCAATTGGGCTCTCAGTGAATCCTTGTCCCAGACTGAGGGAGATTTGTCGAACCCTGGACTTGTGCCCATCTCTGAAATTGTGTGCATTTAGCATTCTGAAATCTATATCTGCCTATAAATTAACATTGTCTTAAAAGTCATCATATCCCACTGGTACCGGTATGTTAGGCTATACTATATACCAATTTAGTGGATAAAAGTGAACATTTTAAGAAAGTATACAAATTACAAAAGTGTTGTCTTCTAAATCACTGATTCTCTAACTTTTTTTCAGACTACTTCCCCCTTCCACCATTTTGAACTGTATCAATGTTCCTGCCACTAGAATATTATCCAAACGCGGAAGAAATCTGTGGATCTAGGGCGTGGAGTTCTTAAATTTCTAATGCCATTTTTGGATAATTTTGGGACACAAGTTTATTTGGGGGACCGAGACTTAGAGGGAGAGGGTGGGGTTGGAGGGAGAAAGAAGCCGAGGGGGAGAACCAGCGGAGGGGAACATGGACCGATCCTGGATGCCTCATTGTGCCCTCGCAACAGTTATGTGTCGTAATTGCCAGGGATCCCTAAATCAGCCTAATGCCAATGCCCCTATTCCCTGTTCTCTGTGGCGCCCACCTGAGTGACTTCCCAGAGCCCCCGGGGAGGTAGGGACCACTTTGAGAACATTGTTCTAAATACTAGGATATCAGCCTCAGGAAAGGTCACACTATTGCATTGCTTTGTATCTCAATGTAAAGTGTGCCATCTCACTCATAGGCCCTCAGAGGTTACCAGTACTATAAAGTAGCCTACTTTTCGAGTAAATATTTTTGGCGTTTTTCTGCACAGAATCAGGATACGCCATATGATTTCCACACAGAACCTGAATGTACTTATCTGTTGATGGAATTGAACCATCAAGCAGAACTCGCAAGTTCCGCATCACCAGGACAGATTCGAAGATTATTCATAGCTATTTGATGGAAAATCACATAGTTTTAAATTTATCGCAGCACTGTATAATTCACTTCCTTTTCGTTTTAAAATTCTCCTTCCCATAAAAAAGGCCAGGAACACATTTATTTGCAAATATGGAATGGCACGAGTTAGGTTTAGGTCAGTACTTAGAAGTTGACCCCTTAGTAACTAATACAGCTGTACATGCCAGGTATTGCTAGGCCTGAACTAAAATACTGGGAATCAACACGCCGCCACTGCGTATAGTACCTATTGTACGAAATAGGGCTTGGTACTAAATCATGCTAGCATTTAGTGGTTCCATCAATGTACTTTCAAACCTCTCGACTCTTTGCTTTTCAGTGAACCTTCCATAGCAAAATGAGTGATATCTGATGTTCTCTGGAACTTCTCGAGCTGGGGAATGTGTGTGTGTGTGTGTGGGGGGGGGAATCCGAGCTGGGCTGTGCACACAAACCGAAGTTCATCATGCTTATGCTTAGCAAGGGCCTAGATTGCATGCTAAATTGTGCAGTTCATCTCCCAGGAACTGCCATTTCTCGACTCACAACAAGAATCGCTCCCACCAGTTGGGATTGAAGGGTATTATCTTTTCTCAGAAGTCGGAGTGATGCAGATTATACAATTTAGGGCGGAATCACTTTCAGCTGGTTTTCGTTCTTCTCATTGTTTATGTTACACTTAACCGATGTAGCAGAGATATATACCGTTCCTCGTTCACGTCACCTGTACTTAGTGCTTCCACATTTAGTTACCTAATTTTAATCTCACGCACCAAAAAAATCTCACCACATTTTGTTAAATGTTTCTTTTACTCTTATTATGAATATTTCGAGTCCATAATTGTATATAAATACGTAATTATAAACCAAAGAGCTGTTGGAAGACGCTGCAGCCGCAGTTTATTATTTTGCGAGGAAAAGTGCCTTAAGAATGGAAGTGTTGGGTCTACCTCACTTTCACGAAATTTCGGATTTTAAGGATTATTTTTATTTCTTTTTTTTAGTTCCATAGGCCAAAAGGAATGCTTGTGGTAGTTGCATGGGTAATCACTTTATCTTTTTACATGAATCTGTATTTTTTTCAATCAGTCCCCCGAGGTGCGTCACGAAGTAACACGAAAGAGCATGACAGATCATGGTCTAAAAGGATTTGATTTTTTATCTACAGTGAAATCACATGACCTTTAATCTCCACATAAACTCGTACAGGCTCATTCTACTGAATATAACATGTCAACATGTCAAGTATGTTAAGTCTAGACCTAAGATTCCTATCTCCAGGTATTGCTTTATAAACAATATTTTCAGTGTTTGACCTATGGTGAACTCATATGACCTTTCACCCTCCATAAAAATAATAGGATTCACCTAATCAATACAATGCATTTACATGCTAAGTACGAAACGTATCCGTGACTCCTAACTTGAGATATCACGTTCTTAATTTGAGATATCATGTAATCAAATTTTCAGTACTTCACCTCTGATGACCTACCTTTAACCTCCAATTAAGAGGAGAGGGATAACCTACTGGATACAACAGATCAACATGCCTCCTACAAGCATTCCAAGATACTGCATAAACAAGATTATGTGTTTCCCCTCTTGTGACCTGAGATGACCTTTGACCTCCACCAAAATCAACAGGATTCATCTACTCAATATAACCCATCTACATGTCAAGCAAGAATGACAAGTACCCATGATTTCTAACTTGAGATATTGTGCAAACAAGATTTTCAGTGTTAGGCCCCTGGTGACCTCACTGATGAGCCATGACCTTTACCAAAGACAATAGGGTTCTGTCCCTCAGTAAAGTGGATCTATACATTCTAAGTATGACAAGTACCATATTCATGATTCTTAACTTGATATGTTGCATTTTAACAAGACTTTAGTGTTTGACTTTTGGTGAACTCACAGATGACTTTGAACCTCTACCAAAATCAATGGGATTCATCTTCAGGGCTTCCCCCTGGGTTTTACAGAATGTGAGGTGGTATGAGTCCATGGGGGTAATATGGTGCCACCTTTGGCACCAAAAGTGAGGAAGAACTATCAATACTTCTATAGTTAGTATAGTACAGGTGGCAATAGAGCAAATTTCTTTGAAGTGGTGGCCAAAAACTGTGAGGTGGCCACCTAATACTAGGGGAAATCCCAATCTTCTTTATAACACATCTACATAAGAAATATGAAACCTATCCATAATTCTTAACTTGAGATATATCATACATGTAAACAAGATTTTCAGTGTTTGACCTCTGGTGACTTCAAATAACCTCTGACTTCCACCAAAACATTGGGGTTCTTCCTCTTATAAAATACACCTTCATATCAAGTATTTGAACTTTCACATTTACAGTACCCTTCTTGAGAGACCGTGCAAACAAGCTAGTTGTCACAAACACACACACATTCACACACATGTGTGCCATCATGACTGCCCAAGTTTGTCTTATACTTCCAATGGTCACAGAAACCAATGATGATATTAGCAAAATATAAATAGACAATCATTTCAAGAAAGTCAAAACTTATTACAGTACAGTACCTCATTGTCATCCTCACATCTTTATCCTGACAGATATCTTGTTGTTCACAACAAAGTACTCAGGTATCTGTGTTCATATTTGCCATATATTTTACACCTACATCTATCTCAAAAAACTTCAGCAAAAATGCATGAAATTTAAAGTACTGTACCTCTTCTGAATCCAAAACGAACTCTTCAATAGTTGCTTTGTCCATATCAATGAATGACTGAAGCATATCAAGGACATAACGGTGTAAAGGTGTTAACTGGGCCTTACGTTTTTCACGAGCTTCCTTTGCTCTTGCCTGGGGGAAAAGTTTAAGTTTGTCAGCAGAAAAGTTCTGAATAATATTGCCTAATTTAGTGTTGCAACAACTTGCATTTACAATGATTTCTATGCTTTGCTATGCAGATTAATCATTAAACAGTATGACTCATAGAATCAAATTTATGTATTTTATTTCAGCTTTAACAGAAGGCATTATGTTCATGTACTGCTTGCACATATTGGTATAAACAAAAGCTATCAATAAGTTTTAGTTTTGGAAGAAACTTTATAATTGAAAAATGTACTGTGTGTGCAAGCTTATTCCCAATGTACAGTAAGTAACACAGTACCTGAAACACATTTTGTTCTTGTATTGGTTAGGAATTACCTGTTTTTCTTTTAAGCTTTCAGCTAGGACAGCACCAACCACACTTTTACGATGCATTCTTAATCTAGCTGGGAGTATAGAACCTCTCCTCAGTGCGTGCTCAGCATCCAGCTGTGCACCAGACATCTTTGGAGGATGCATGTGATCACTAGACATCTTGGTTTTCTGTATCCAATGGTGTAAAAGACGTAATTATCACAAAGCTAGAAAGAGTGTGCGATGTTTTAATTTAGACACTAATGAATAGTAACAATATTTAGTTGAAGAATTACAAATTTCAAATACAGTATGACTTTTCATTGAATCCATCATAATTCAACTGCACCAGGCATTTACCTCTGACAAATTTTACAATTTTGACAATTATTGTACTATCAATGTAACCAACACCAATTCAATGATTTATGAGATTTTGACTCTCACTATATCAACCACTACAAAGAGTAACTAAAAAGCACACTGTGTACAAAACTGAACTGGCGTACTGAATGAAAGTTCACTCCATTCATGATGTCACACATTGGTACTAACTGTACAGCCGGACTTATCAAAATGACATAACATTGCATTTAAAGAGCGTAGTTACATATGCCTGGTAATTAATATCTGTTGGCATGGGTTTATTGTATCATCACTTTATCAGTCAAACATCAGTTTTGGCAACATGTCAGAAACATATGTCCTGCTGAGAATTCCTTGCACAAGTTCCAGACACTTTACCCTGGTAAAAGTTCTCAGTAAAGGACTACATACGGCCATTTGCAGACAACTCTCTATACACTGACAGTCCTTAAATATGATTATAATCTATGGAAACAGAGTGGTGATCAGCCGTCTGTATAATGGCTGAAACTGACTTTCTTCTCACAGACAATTTCAGACATAAAATCGTAATTTATTTGTCATTACCTTTCTTCTCCAAATCTTACAGGAGCAATGCAGTTCTCTCTTTGATCACTGAAATCTTCTAGAAAGTGTCAAAACTTTGAAATGAAATCAGCAACTTAACTGCACCATAGAACTTACTGTGTAGCTAAAGAAGCGTGTTTACAGGTACACCAATGAGCCTTACTGTTACATCATTATGGAATCTTTGCAGAGGAAGCTCGCCATATGTAATGTACAAGAAATACCGTACAGTGATAAGACGTTCCTTGTGACGTCACAATGTAACACATATATGCCGTTCTGATACGAGCAAATGTTTCATAGGCTATACACCCAGCCAACATGCCCAGCTGGGCCCCAGCTGGGTTTTAGATGGGAAAGCTGGGCTTAGGTGGGCTGACGGATGTAACTGGGATATTGGTATTTTGAACAAGCCAGACTTGCTAATGGTACGATGAGAATGTGGAAAAAGATTTTTTCGTTATTTCTGTAATCTTTTGTCCGAAATTGTTTTCAGTTTTTTCCGGGCTTTAGCTGGGTTTTTGCTGGGCTTCCCCACATTTTGAAGCCTGGCAATAGCCCAGTTGGTGCCCAACTGGGCACGTTTGGAATTAAATGCCCTCAATTGAAATTTTTTTGCTGTTTCAGACAACGTTGAAAGTTTTCTTGAAAATAAAATAGCAAGACAAAATAATCCAAGTTTTGTAATTGGGCTAGAGCTGGGATATTGATGGATTTCCCAAACCAGAGGAGACCAAACAGGACCCGGTTGGGGCCCAGCTGGGGAAACACATTCATGTATGAATGCTATTTCACTCTTTTAAAATTCCTTTTGTTAACTTTTCGTAGTATTGGCGCTTTTAGGTTAAAGGTAGGCATGCGTATTTAAAATGAAGTTCATCTTCGAAGTTTATTTTGTTTTAATGGGCTCTAGCCTGGCTAAAGCTGGGCTAGCCCAATATGTTTGGCCCAGCTGGGGCCCAGATGGGCCCAATTAGGAAAATTTTCAAAACATAATTTCATTGAGGTGTTTAACTCTTTTTGCATCAGAAAATGTATGTCCTAGGTATTTTATCATAAATCTTTTTTTTCTTTAACTAAACATGTGGTAATTTTTGGCAAAGACAATTTGAGAAAAGTATATGTTTAAAATGATGTAAAATTATATTGGAACACCAGGTTTATATACCTTTCATCTTAATGGAGCATTCCAATTTTTCAAAGGAAATTTGTGTTTATCACTTAATGCAGGTCTAATTGAAATAAAGTGAAGATGACAATGGTGAATTCCTGCAGAAAACCATGTTTCTCAATTGTTCAATACAACATTTAGAAGAAGAAATTGAAATATCATGAAGAAAATTACATTCTCAATCGTTAATAATAACAAGCAAGTGTCACTGAATATATATATATATATATATATATATATATATATATATATATATATATATATATATATATATATATATATATATATATATATATATATATAATAGCCAAACCACACTATTTACTTAAATAAGAACCTTCCAGCAATATCCTTCTACCTTTGAAAGTAGCTGGCGTTAGCAATGCCGGTACCTTTTAAGGCTTGTAGAAGGAGAGTTACCTCAGATTTTACATTGCTAAGCCAGTTGGACCCCCAAGTGGGACCAACCTCAGCTGGGGTAGCCCAGTTGGGGTCCACATGGGAACACCTGACAAACACGGATTTGCCCCAGCAATGGCCCAGCATGTAGCCCAGATGGGGCCCTACTCCACCCCAGATGGGCTAGCCCAGCTGGGGCCCAACCGGGAACACCTGACAAACACGGATTTGCCCCAGCATAAGTCCAGCATGTAGCCCAGATGGGGCCCGACTCCAGCCCAGATGGGCTAGCCCAGTTGGGGCCCAACCGGGAACACCTGACAAACACAGATTTACCCCAGCATAAGCCCAGCATGTAGCCCAGCAGGGGCCCTGATGGGGCCCGACTCCAGCCCAGATGGGCTAGCCCAGTTGGGGCCCAACTGGGAACACCTGACAAACACAGACTGGCCCCAGCTGGGACCCAGAATGTAGCCCAGCAGGGACCCAGTTGGGGCCCACCTGGGAATGTTGGCTGGGCAGTTAACTCCATGAAGTGAAAAAGTTGTTCCTAATTTATTTGTCATTACCTTTCTTCTCCAAATTTTACAGGAGCAATGCAGTTCTCTCTTTGATCAGTGAAATCTTCTAGAAAGTGTCAAAACTTTGAAATGAAATCAGCAACTTAACTGCACCATAGAACTTACTGTGTAGCTAAAGAAGCGTGTTTACAGGTACACCAGTATGCTAATGAGCCTTACTGTTACATCATTATGGAATCTTTGCAGAGGAAGCTCGCCATATGTAATGTACAAGAAATACCGTACAGTGATAAGACATTCCTTGTGATGTCACAATGTAACACATATATATGCCGTTCTGATACGAGCAAATGTTTCATAGGCTACAGTTAACTCCATGAAGTGAAAAAGTTGTTCCGGCCTTATTTATTTGTCATTACCTTTCTTCTCCAAATTTTACAGGAGCAATGCAGTTCTCTCTTTGATCACTGAAATCTTCTAGAAAGTGTCAAAACTTTGAAATGAAATCAGCAACTTAACTGCACCATAGAACTTACTGTGCAGCTAAAGAAGCGTGTTTACAGGTACACCAGTATGCCAATGAGCCTTACTGTTACATCATTATGGAATCTTTGCAGAGGAAGCTCGCCATATGTAATGTACAAGAAATACCGTACAGTAATAAGACATTCCTTGTGACGTCACAATGTAACACATACATGCCGTTCTGATACAAGCAAATGTTTCATAGGCTACAGTAAACTCCATGAAGTGAAAAAGTTGTTTCCTTTTTTATAAAGTTTCTGACTGTTGTAGAGGTTATACATAATCAAAAAGCACTGCAGTACTTGTGCAAGATTTGGAAAGGGTAAATTTTGGTGGTAAATTTAGACTTAGGTGCAAGCTTGGTTTGCTACAAGAAGAAAATCAATTTCAACCAGCACTGTACTGGTCAAAGACCTCGGATTTTCAATGGATCATTGTATGGACTGTGTACACGGAACTATATTGGGACCACAGGCATTTGCAACATATACATACATACACTATACATATACTGTACCAACATGGTAAAGTAGGTCACTTCTCAAGATGAAACACGAATCTTGGCCTATTTTACACTCATCCTCATGCTGCAAAACCTCAAAAGACTGTCAATCACATCATCTGTTCAGCAGAACATCCAACACCACTTTGGATACAACTTTGTGCATAAGATCACTTCTAAAATGGTAAAATCCCTAGAATTTTTTTTTTTTTTGGAACATGACAGCCTGGCCGGTGGCACTTCAGAATGGCAATATGTATGCCATTGCACTTTCAACTCACTCGAGCAAGCACAGCTTACACACTTTTTGCATTTGGCCACTTCTGTACGCAATAATTAACACATTCAAACATAACACGGAAAGGTACACAGACTATGTTTGTTTCTTTTTTTTAGCCAATCACAGCGCACATTACATAGGATTTAGCAAATGATGAAAATGTGCATAAATCTGCATAGCCTGTTTGCTTTGCTTCACCTTGTTACCTGTATGTTGCATGTTTTTGTGAGAAAGCTGGCATGGATAGCTGCACAGGCTACTATCATCTGTAAGAGCTGGCAGTATAATGCGACCATGATGTCTTGTTGTTCAAAAGAACATTTTGTTAGGATGTTTACAGTTTAGAAGTAATCTTATGCACAAAGGTTCATCAGAAGAAGTGTTGTATGTTCTTCTGGTACAGATGACATGCTTGAAAAAGTACTTTTGAGGTTCTACAGTAAGAAAAAGCAAGAGTGTAAAAATAGGCCAAGCATAGTGGTTTTATCTGGAGAAGTGTCCTGTCTTCCTAGTTAGTATACATATATAATATAATAAATACTGTTTGTAAATTTATAGTGTATGTATTTTTATAATGCTGCAAATGCCTGTGTTGGCAACTGGCCATATATACCACAACTTGAACAGTTCAAGACCCAGCATTACACATCCTAAACTATACACTCCATTTCTGGGCCCTTGCCCTGCAGACACAAAATTTCAACTCATTTGCCAATCTCTGCAGGGATCCACATCTCTTACGTCCTTAAAAAGTTCCCTTTTCTTTCCAAACTGTATACAGGTTATCTCTCTAGCACCACATTTACCTACTCAAATCTTCCCAAAAGAATTCCAAGAAGCGGTGAATTTTAGCTTAATAATTCTGCTTATTACGTAAATTTAATATACTGTAGTGTTGTGTTGGGTTCGCGCCATGCCTCGACTAGCTGTTCTGCCTCGGTAGAAATTAATTCACCAAAAGAATAATTCGAGAAGTCGAAGTCCTGGTTACATCTTTTTATTAACGGCTTCTTTCAATGAAACATGATTATTAAAATTGTGAACAGAAAAACACTTCTTGTAACAAAGGTAACTGAAAATTAGATCTTCTCTCTTTGAAAGTCAGAATTCAACTTTTTTGGAGATCCCTAAAGTGAAACTCTTAAAGGTACACTTCAGAATCGTGCACGTGGTGGTCAATCATTACTGTGATACTCATTGGTCACTTCGAGTCTTAAGAAAATAAAGTATAAATATTTACAAGTTACTTTCAGGAAGTGTCCAATCAAAGCTGTATTGAACAAACTCAAGACACGCCTGTGCAAGGTAAGTTTGATTACGTAATGTCTGAGCCGGAAGCAGAAGTTTCTCGTGAGAACCGGACGAGAGGAAGTCTGTAATTATTTACGGCTGAGTGCAAAACTGACTATGATCAAAGAAGGATTGTTCAAAGAGCAACTTCCTGTTTATGAATCATGATAGGAGATAAACATGCCTGAGGCTTGAAAGGAAATAGGCGTTATCTTTAAAGGAGAGGATGCAAGGAGGGAGTATTATATGACATCCCTTCTGAGATTTTTTAAAATTTTGGACCTGTCTAAAATTTTACTAATACAATGGAAAACATAAGCTTTTTAAAAATACATGAAAATGTAGAACCCTGTACATAAAGAATTCATCTTTTTTTTTTTGCTGTACTCAGTAACACTCTATGAAAAAAGGAAATAAAACTTGCATGCCTATTTACATTTATCTTAAAAAGTAAAGAAAAAGGAAAAGTTGCTATGAACATGTATTATGAAGACGTGCTCACATTACTGATTTGACACTATGGCATTTTACTTACAGAAGTGCATTCAGGATAAAGTTCTGGTGAAGTACTACCATGAAAAACCAGATATCCTACTACTGTTACATATGATACCAAAATGC
Source organism: Holothuria leucospilota (assembly GCA_029531755.1). Classification (NCBI taxonomy): domain Eukaryota; kingdom Metazoa; phylum Echinodermata; class Holothuroidea; order Aspidochirotida; family Holothuriidae; genus Holothuria; species Holothuria leucospilota. The sequence goes on from CM055976.1 coordinate 38,397,128, forward strand.
AATCATAATAATGATATCGATTGAAATACAACATACTTCAAAAAATGTTTTCCTGAAAACGCTGGAAATACAAAAGAATCAAGAAAATTGAAATAACTCAAACTTTTGAACAAATGAACGTGAAAAGAGGGTATCATCACAGATAAAAGCTATCATAAAGACCTGTTTTCTCTTAAAAAACAAATAGAACGATTTTACAAGGTGAAGTTTTTTTTTTTCATACATGGTGGTTCTATACATTTGACAACAACACCAAAGTCAGTTACTAAAAGAAGCATACGTTAATGTAAACGAGACGTATGAAAATGTAAGTGTCACTTGCACCTAAAATTACTTTGACTGTGAATTCACAAAAACAATTTTTCAAACATCTTGTGCGGTGCACCTGTAATTTGCACTCTATTTTCCATCAAATAATTCACGATATTTTCTGTGTCAGCATAACTGCTAACATTCCACCACAAATAATAGCTGTTTGAAGCTTTAGGTAAACATACGAGCACTTGTAATTGGCCATGTTTGTACCTGGCACGTTGAATCAACATATTTTCGTGCGGTGTTTCCGTCAAAAGATTCAATTGTCTCGCAATCTGGTGTTTTTCCAGAGGGTATGGCACTGCCAAACCTTTATTATGAGATGAATGTTCAACACAGGAGTTCAAAATAATAGGTTCTGTACATGTAGTACATAAAATATCATGTGATGTAATAACCGGCAAAATCTTATCATTTTCATCATGAAAAATCACTTCAGAATCAAACATCATATTTACAACGTTATTCTCATTTTGCTTGAGAACATCTTTTAACTTATTTACATTTGTAATATTCTTTGTCTCAGAAGAAGCTCTTACGAAACAAGGTTTTAACCTATTGTAATTGAAAACATCATGGAGAATTTGTCCTGTAAGAGTTGCTAAAATGTAATGTGTACGGTCTAAGACTTCGTGTACAACTAACGGACCACTCCATTCTGCAGCAATTTTTCTCGAGTTGGCTGTTAATGAAGATGAGGTTAGTTTGTTCAAATAGACCAACTGACCAACAGAATAGATTGGACTTTTAGCAAGTTGTTTCGTAATCTTAACATTTTGCGCGTCTTGTTGTCTTTTCTGCAATTTTAACATTGTTTGCGATAAATGATCAAATCTCTTCACCAACAATTTTGCATATTCACCATAAGAGTGTGACAGACCTGACATAGGATTAAATGTCAAATTGGTAAGATTAGCTGGCTTTCTTCCAAATACAAGCTCATATGGGCTGTGATTTCCCAGATGTGGAGAAGAAAAAGAATTGTATGCATAAGCAGCAGTTGGTACAAATCTTACCCAATCATTGCCAAATTGATTCAGGTTTACTTTAAGAAAGTTAGACAAGGTCTGAATATGTCTTTCGACCTGAAGACTTCCATGGTTCATGACACTAATGACTTTCTGATCAATACCTAAGGTTCGACACAATAATTCTACTAATTTTCCTGTCAATGAAGCTGCCGCATCGGTGATTAAACACGATGGAGGGCCAAAGGTGGTAACAATTTTCTGCAGAATTGCTTCAGAGGCCTAGTTTCCGCGTCGAGTGTCTTTAACGGCACACAAACCACAAATCTTGTTATCTCGTCGCAAGCGACCATTAAATGTTTGTAACCTGTTACTGAAAGAGGCATAGACTTAAAGTCTAGACTTATCTTGTCAAAGGTACGATAAGAATCTGGTATTCTTGCGTGAAATTGTTTCACTTTGTCTGGCTTACTCCTAAATTCTTGACATCGAAGACATGCTTGAATATAGTTACTGATGCATTGAAACATGTTACGCATATAAAAATATTGTCGAATTGTTAAGCACGTTCGCAAAGCACGTTCGCATAACACCTTGATGGTTGCTTAACAAATCATCATGATACTTGGATATAACTTTGTCAACCATGGTATCTGGGATAACCAATTGTAATGTCATCTTGTTATCATCTTTATCATGCAAAAATATTCGAAACAGTAAACAGTTACACAACAAATATTGTTCTGCTTGTGTACATACAGTTCTTGCAGACTTAACATTATTCGGCAAAATATCATGAGCTAAGTAATCATATATGGGCTTGAAATGTGGACATATGTCTCTTGTTGGACTTGCAATTCCTTTACATCAAAAGGCAGATTATAATCTCTAATAATTTTGCGTTGAATATTGCGCATAACTCGATGTAATTCTTTCTGTTTTGGAATGTGACCAGTAACTAATTTGTCTATTTTGGGAACCAAGGGCAAGGGTGGTACAAATAAGTGTGGAGGTGGGTCTGTAATTCTTTCTTCTGATTTACCTTTATCAACCAGACGCGGTTCAGATTGACTTGGCTGAACATCTGAAAATTCTGGCAAAAATGGCAAATCTACTAATGGCTGATGTGCCAAGGGCTTCGAAACATTAGGAGGGGGCACGGTAGCAGGTTGGCTACGGGATAATGGAGGAGGAGGGACATTTTCCCTTGAATTTGAATCTTCTTGTTGCCTATCAACAACTGGGGGAGGCAGAATTACAGGAGGCGCTGAATTCTGTTTCGCTTGACCCCTTGTCTCGTTTTTCGTAGGAAAAATGTCGGGTACTTTTATTCCTAACGCTTTCGCTTTAGATCGAGTTAGCACTGGATACAAATGGGAATCAGACGTAGAATCTGAACTGAAAGGAGTGGCTATTGGTAGAATCTTATCTATTTCTGAGTCTCCATCTAGTGGTGCTCCGGACAAATAGTCCGCTAATACAAGTTCAGCTCCTTTCTTGTAACCTACAGTATTTTGAATGTGTACTCTGACAACTTTAAGAGTAATTTACCTATACGTGCCGTAGGCGGTTCTTGTTTGGATTTCAACATATCAACAATGGCAGAATGGTCAACGTAAGCTTCGAATTCAATACTTTTAAGTAAATACTTAAACACCGTAACATTAATCAGTAAACCAAACAATTCCAGTTCCGTTACACTGTAGCGTTGACACGCTTGAGGTAAAACCTTAGAATAATATCCAGTGATATGTTCTTCACCATTCACCTTTTGTGTGAGATAAGAGCCTGTAGCTATTCGTGAAGTATCACTATACAAAATAAATTTACCATTTTTCTGTGGTATGTGCAATATAGGAGGTTGACACATTAACTCTTTTATTTCATTGAATGCTTGTTGATGTTCTGATGTCCATTCAAAATCTTTTCTCTTACGACTCAACTTATGCAGAGGTCGCAAAATTGCTTGAACATTCAGAAAGAATGCAGAAACGTAGTTAACTGCACCTACGAATCTCCTTACAGATTTGATATTATGAGGTACTGGTGTGTTCTGAATGGCTGAACACCTATCATTCAAAGGTTGAATACATGCTTCGCCTTTGTCATTAATGGAAATCAGATGTCCCATATAAAGTACAGAATTCTGAAAGAGACTACACTTTTTGGGTGATATTTTCAAACCATGGGAGATCAGAGTTTTGAAAATTTCTTGCAAATGTCTCGAATGAGACTCTTTGTCTGCACTAAACACAATTATGTCATCGTGATGTGCTATACAGTATTGTAATGAATTCGGAATAGTACCTAAAACTTCATCTATTTTAGCTTGAAATAGAGCAGGTGATCAATTTAGGCCCTGAGGTAAGCGTCTGTAGTAATAATGTTTGCCACTACTGTAAGAAGCTATACCAGTGTATTGTTGAGACTTTTCACTGAGGGGAAGGCAGAAAAATGCTGACTTCAAGTCTAATACACTTAAAACAGTAGCTCCAGAATTTCCTATAGTACGAAGGGTCTCATTAAGCAAAGGGAATGGGTGGTTAATTCGTTTAATTCTGTTGTTCAAGTATCGAAAATCTGTAACAACTTGTTTGTCATATGATCCTTTTTTAGGAATCAAAAAGACTGGAGAGGTGTAGGGTTGATGACCGACTGCGAGAATGCCTAATTTAACTAATTTGTCAAGCTCTTTAGATACAATCTGTTTATCTTGTTCAGAAAGCTTGTACGGTCTGATGAAAAATGGCTCATCATTCGTTAAAGTAATATTTGCCTCGAAATTAGGACAATTAGATAACTCTCCGTATAAAGAAAAAGCATGTCGGTAATTCTGAAGCAACTCATTTAATTTGATTTCTCTCTGGAGGAGTCAAAATACTTTTGTCAAGATCGACGAATTTTCGGATTATCTCACTCTCAGTCATTGAAGCAATTGGATCGTTCTCATTCAAGTGAGGATATCTCTTCAAATTAAATTCTCTTACATTCTCTCTTTCTGACCTTATATTTACATTGTCACTCTGACTAGGATTATCTTCGTTTGTGTGATTACAAACATCAAATAACTCTTGTAGTAGCTCTTGAGTGACTGTGACTATGTTTGCTAAGTCAAGATAAGCAAGTGATTTACTTGGAGATACCACAAATGGCTTGATTCCATTACTTCTTAGCAAAATACGAGTTCTGCCCTTACGCAGTTGTACTAACATTGCAGATGGACACGTGTGCGATACTCGTTGAGTAGGATGTACAACAATCTCAGAATTACGTGCAAATGCAGGTATACGACCTTGAAGATTGACATATTTGCTCTGACCTGGGTATAGGATCACTTTGTTTGTAGGCCTTAGAAAAGTTTTACTTGGCTTAATATGAAAACAGTTGGTCTTAAAATCTAAAGTGCCTTCTAATTCTTTCAATGTTTCTGTACCGAGCAATAAATCAATACCTGTCAAATTATTCACGATTAAAGCGTTAATTTGGAATCGAGTTCCTTGTATGTTAACCACAAAATTTAAAATCTTGTTTGCATACATATATTGTCCGTTACCTAGTCTAAACTTAACGGAATCAACAGTTTTCGGTTGCAAAGAACTTAGTTTACGAGATTCCGTACAGTAGGAGCTGAAATAATAGAGCGTGTTGCTCCGCTATCAAAAGTATTAGGATGTTTTTACCATCCTTCAGAACACCTCTAGCAAAGTTTCGCTTATCTAAATGAATGCTAACGTTTTCAGTATTTAAACCCCTTGCAGTATCATTAACATTTGGTGCTTCTGAACTTGGAATTACGGCAGGGGGAATGCTCTCCTCCAAATTCCTTAACGAAAATTTTGGTATGTACGTTGATGCGGTGCTTGCCAAAAGTCGTTTTGTTCATACTGCGCATAGCTTTGAGCTGTTTGATTCAGGCGCTCGAACCAGTTTCTCCAAGTGTGCCCTTGTCGAGAACAAAAATCGCATATCATAGAATTGAAGCATCTGCGCTGATTTGAGAAACGATTGTTAGACCTACGTCTATTTTGAGCAAATTACCACGTTGTTCTCTGTTTCTAGAACGTGATGACCTAGATTTTTCATTAGGTTGCTCTGACTTAGTAAATTTGGATTCCAAAGCTTCCATTCTGTGCACAATGTCCTGCATGTCGGACTAGATAGTTTTATCTTGGGGAGTAGGCTCGCACATATCTTGCGTTGTCATAACATCAGCTGCAACTGAAATAGCGGTAGGATTTTGGCTTGATTGCAAATCGAAATAACACTGTGCTTTGTCAACTAAAAGTGGAAGCGGTGCATCCATAGGTGCAGCCATTAATACTGCTGACCAGCACTGGGTTAGGAGGGAAGAGAGAAATTTATCTCTAATCTGATCATCATTATACTGTAGCATGTGGGCAGCTTTTGATATCTTTGCGAGGTGGACTTCTGCTGTGTCTCCTGCAGTATAAGTTAGAGCTTGGAATTCTTGCGATTTCGCGAAGTGAGAATTGCTCGGACTAAACCTGGCAAGAAATCGTGTTCTCAGCTCTTGAAATGCCTTCTATCCACAAACGTGCTTGTCCTTCAAGGGTGCGTTTAAAAGTATTTGTAATGCGCAGCAAAGCATTATTATCTTCTGGCTGGGCGATATTGTGCGCGTCAAGATAGTCTTGAAAGGCTAGGAAATGAGCTCACACTAGGTCTGAGTTAACAGTTTCACCTTTAAATCTAGAAGGTAAAAAATCTGTTGTTCGCAAATTGTCGTTAGCCATTTTTAATCTAGATAACTAAATAAATTGCCAAAACAAATGGTATGAGGTTCACAATGCGGTACTTGAAATTAAGTATGGTAAAACCCTTTCAGCTAATGATGAGAAACATGAGGCACACTTAATAACTTAGGTATACTTTCGGAATAATTATTCAAGATGAAACAATGTCACTCACCCTGAATTTGAGGAATATCCGACACAAAAAATACATGGTAGACTACATATAAAATTAAGCAAAATATGTAAATATAGCTGTGGTATGGGTAGACATCTCAAGAGGTGAAATCGTATTTCTTCAGGGAGCGTTGGTTGCTGGCTTCAACAATGTAGCACGATCGGAACATTTGTATATTGGCTAAGCTTGTGTTGGTATGAAGTTTGCGCAAAACAGTTGAGACATCTTTCTGGGAACAGTTAGTCGGTAAGTCGAGATATTGTCTGGTTAAGGCCTTAAATGAATTCACACAGCTGATGTATATATAGTGAGATCAAAGGCGTCATCAAGCGGTTTACCGTCGTCTTCGGGCTTGGACATTCAGACATATATACCGTTCGTCACGGATCACGGTCACTATGGTGTTCACGTACAAAGTGGGCTGACTCGGCTGGACTGTTTACGGTACAGTAGTTTACCGGACACGGGAATTAGTTAGGAAACATCTCGGCTGGATACGTTACCATCTGAATTGAAAGTATGGTTCTAGAAGACATGGAGACGAGTTTCACTGGTGATTGGTCCGATGTCATTGTTTCAATTCAATTTCATAAGTAGGATGAAATTCTTGATAAAGAAACGTCAGTTGCTTCAACGATGATGGTGACTAGGGTAAACACAGTGATCTGAAAAGTTACTCGTAATCTTGACATTAGGGACACGTAAAAATAGAAACATGTTCTTTCAGAAATGGTACAGTGAACAGTCATTCCGATGAAAAACTTCCAAGACTTCGGCAAGTAAAGATCATAATGTTTTAAACACGTTGGGCGCCATGTTGTGTTGGGTTCGCGCCATGCCTCGACTAGCTGTTCTGCCTCGGTAGAAATTAATTCACCAAAAGAATAATTCGAGAAGTCGAAGTCCTGGTTACATCTTTTTATTAATGGCTTCTTCCAGTGAAACATGATTATTAAAATTGTGAACAGAAAAACACTTCTTGTAACAAAGGTAACTGAAAATTAGATCTTCTCTCTTTGAAAGTCAGAATTCAACTTTTTTGGAGATCCCTAAAGTGAAACTCTTAAAGGTATACTTCAGAATCCTGCACGTGGTGGTCAATCATTACTGTGATACTCATTTGTCACTTCGAGTCTTAAGACAATGAAGTATAAATATTTACAAGTTACTTTCAGGAAGTGTCCAATCAAAGCTGTATTGAACAAACTCAAGACACGCCTGTGCAAGGTAAGTTTGATTACGTAATGTCTGAGCCGGAAGCAGAAGTTTCTCGTGAGAACCGGACGAGAGGAAGTCTGTAATTATTTACGGCTGAGTGCAAAACTGACTATGATCAAAGAAGGATTGTTCAAAGAGCAACTTCCTGTTTATGAATCATGATAGGAGATAAACATGCCTGAGGCTTGAAAGGAAATAGGCGTTATCTTTAAAGGAGAGGATGCAAGGAGGGAGTATTATATGACAATAGAGTACTTTAAAAATGCTCTCAAAAGCCTACTACACACATGATCTTGTTTTGGGTTGTAGGAGGTCAAGCAGTACCACAGGAATTTGCCTACTTCAGGATACAAGTATTGCAGATATATTGCATAGAGTATGGTCTATTGTTCACCTTATCGCAGAGTAAGAGCAGACACGCACAGCTCACTTCACAGTGTCACTGTATTGACCAATGCACCCACCTAACAAATGTTCATTGCTGTTAGGTGGTGCGATCTGAAAACCAGTGTGGCAGTCTACTTGTGCAGTGTGTTGCACTTTTATTACCCTTGCCAACGGTCTGCTTCTTCCAGTCATCTGCAGAAGTCACATTTATGTAGGCAAGGCAGAAAACTTCGACGTTTATGGTAACAAGTTTGGATGTGTTTTGCCTTTTATTTTTTGGGGGGCCATTTTAAAACATTTAAGAAGGTGCACTTTTGTATTTAAGAATGACTGGAAGCATTGTGAGCCTGAAAAATTGTCAGGGGAATAATATTATTGTATTTTTGAGCACATTTAGTTGATTTGGCTTTCAAAAATGGTCAAAATTTTGTACAAACCGGACAGTGGGAGCAGATTATACTGTACAGTCACATTCAGTGACTAGCTATGCATACACTAGGCTCGGACTGGCTGTGTGTTCCATTACATGGGCTAGGCACATCACACTACACTTCACACCGGGTGTATTAAAAACGAAGACCCGAAAACGAAGACCGAAGACCGAAGACCTTTGTCGGGTCTTCCATCTTCGGTCTTCGTTTTTAACACACCCACACAGCAAGGTTAAAAACGAAGACCCAAAAACAAAGACCCTGCCCGATGACCGAAGACCTTTATCGGGTCTTCCATCTTCGGTCTTCCTTTTTAACACACCCACACAGCAAGGTTAAAAACAAAGACCCAAAAACGAAGACCCTGCCCGATTACGCCCGTATCCAGTCTGCAGCTTATAAGAGTGGTGTTGAATGTGGTGCTTACTACGAAATACTAAAAAATGAAAAGTCTAGGCTAGTACGAACATTAACAATGACTTACTGAAAAGAAAAATACTACGGCTAATGAAACCCGGCGGTTCTGCGTCCTTCGGGGGGTAGGCTACTAGCCACAAATCGATCTCTCATAATTTAGGTACATATTATCATATGGGCTTGGTCATTCTTTATAATATTCCTTTCCGAATAAGAGGTCTTCGTTTTCTGGTCTTCGTTCTTAACACACCGACACAGCGAGGTTAAAAACGAAGACCCAAAAACGAAGACCCTGCCCGATTACGCCCGCATCCAGTCTGAAGCTTATAAGAGTGGTGTTGAATGTGGTGCTTACTACGAAATACGAAAAAATGAAAAGTCTAGGCTAGTACGAACATTAACAATAACTTACTGAAAAGAAAAATACTACGGTTAATGAAACCCGGCGGTTCTGCGTCCTTCGGGGGGTAGACTACTAGCCACAAATCGATCTCTCATAATTTAGGTACATATTATCATATGTGCTTGGTCATTCTTTATGGTATTCCTTTCCGAATAAGAGGTCTTTGTTTTCTGGTCTTCGTTTTTAACACACCCACACAGCGAGGTTAAAAACGAAGACCCCAAAACGAAGACCCTGCCCGAATACGCCTGCATCCAGTCTCAAGCTTATAAGAGTGGTGTTGAATGTGGTGCTTACTACGAAATTCGAAAAAATGAAAAGTCTACGCTAGTACGAACATGAACAATAACTTACTGAAAAGAAAAATACTACGGTTAATGAAACCTGGCGGTTCTGCGTCCTTCGGGGGTAGACTACTAGCCACAAATCGATCTCTCATAATTTAGGTACATATTATCATATGTGCTTGGTCATTCTTTATGATATTCCTTTCCGAATAAGAGGTCTTTGTTTTCTGGTCTTCGTTTTTAACACACCCACACAGCGAGGTTAAAAACGAAGACCCAAAAACGAAGACCTCTTATTCGGAAAGGAATATTAGAAAGAATGACCAAGCCCATATGATAATATGTACCTAAATTATGAGAGATCGATTTGTGGCTAGTAGCCAACCTGAAGGACGCAGAACCACCAGGTTTCATTAGCCGTAGTATTTTTCTTTTCAGTAAGTTATTGTTAATGTTCCTACTAGCCTAGACTTTTCAGTTTTTCGTATTTCGTAGTAAGCACCACATTCAACACCACTCTTATAAGCTTCAGACTGGATGCGGGCGTAATCGGGCAGGGTCTTCGTTTTTGGGTCTTCGTTTTTAACCTCGCTGTGTCGGTGTGTTAAAAACGAAGACCAGAAAACGAAGACCTCTTATTCGGAAAGGAATATTATAGAGAATGACCAAGCCCATATGATAATATGTACCTAAATTATGAGAGATCGATTTGTGGCTAGTAGCCTACCCCCCGAAGGACGCAGAACCGCCGGGTTTCATTAGCCGTAGTATTTTTCTTTTCAGTAAGTTATTGTTAATGTTCGTACTAGCCTAGACTTTTCATTTTTTAGTATTTCGTAGTAAGCACCACATTCAACACCACTCTTATAAGCTGCAGACTGGATACGGGCGTAATCGGGCAGGGTCTTCGTTTTTGGGTCTTCGTTTTTAACCTTGCTGTGTGGGTGTGTTAAAAAGGAAGACCGAAGATGGAAGACCCGACAAAGGTCTTCGGTCATCGGGCAGGGTCTTTGTTTTTGGGTCTTCGTTTTTAACCTTGCTGTGTGGGTGTGTTAAAAATGAAGACCGAAGATGGAAGACCCGACAAAGGTCTTCGGTCTTCGTTTTCGGGTCTTCGTTTTTAATACACCCACTTCACACCCCTTGTCCTGCTAACACCAGGCCAACACTATACGGTAATTTCTGATTCATTAGCCAACCCGTCCATAGACTGCCATCTCTCATGTCATAGCAACATTTTCTCACCAAACTTCACATATGCGATCTCTGGCATCCCATTCACCTTCCTGCAAAAACTTTCCAAAAAATATGATGTATGAATGGATGAATTTTTAGGGAAACGACTGGCCATAATAAAAAGTCAATTCATTATATTGGCATGTGACTTACAGAGAACGATATATACTTGCGTGAGATCTCTTGAGGGACAAAGGTCGCATAAATCGTTTTGAAACTGACTGTGCTACTAACTGCTCATCTGATCATTATCTATGCAAGTATAAGGCTTAAGCCTGCATGAGTGACCTGGTATACATATCACTCTTCCAATACAGTAGTCTGTGGCAGTATATTTTCACAGTGAAGTTGGGCAGTCTACCACATGTTTTGTTTCCTCCACATGAGGTATTGGTCTCGTTAAAACTACTAAAAACTTCTTTAGCCTTCTTTATTACACCAATTCCCTCAAGGCTGGACGTTGCCATACTGTCCAGATCATGACATGTGATACAGCTTGTTGGAAAGAGGTAATTAATTGGCTTGGCGATGCAGATAGCCTCGGACATTAGAAAGTGACGTATAATCATACCCCACGAAAGTCCAATTTTGTGGAGTGGGAAATATAACATTTTTAACGGGTTCAAGACGGCATGACAACTGGACACTTCCCGTCATGCATGAGACGGTGACTACAAACAATGTCGTCTACAGGGAGGATCAAAGACCTAAGTTTTTGCAGATTTTGCAGTGTGGCAAATGATCACTGCAGGCAGATTTACAAGTAAATTTATTGTTCAGAAGCACAGACAGCATTTAGTGGTATTAAAATAACTGAATGAATCACACTTATAGCATATTTTGATATGAAATCATTATCTTAAAGGTTGTGTGACATGCCACCAAAAAGAGCTGTTTCACTTGTCACCTATTGAATTAGGTCCTCCAATCAAAGATCTGTTGTAATTATTTCAATATCTTTTACCGTTCTCAAAATATACGTCTTCAAAGTTTGATGGTTTCTGAAGAAACTGATTGCCTATGCAAAAATAATGATTTGGAGTGTTGCACAGTGTTATGATTTCTTTTGCTAACCCTATATAAATTATCTCTCAATTACTGATCACATAGATTACAGTTTGGTGAGTGATATCAATATTTTTCAAGGAAAAATTTTAAGTTTTATAATAAAGCCCTCAGGGAATAACACTGCTACCAGTGTCCTTGAAATTAAGGTTGAAAAAAAAAAGGCTAACATGTGCCATATATGGTATGTCCCTCTTTCGATGTCACATATTTGCATATTTAGCTCATGTTTATTCATGATATAAGTGTAATATAGAAATTTCCCTGTAAAATGGTCAATATTTGATGGATTTTAATGGAAATTGCAGCTATTTTTTGGATTTTTAATGCTTTTTACTAGGGCTGTGACTTTTTAGTGATTAATCGCTAAACGATCGCGTGTGTAATAAACGTTTAGTACAAAGCTACCAGCGATTAATCGCAAAACCCATTTTTCCGTACGAAATAAAAAAACAATCTGCAATTATTACAGAAAATTAGATGTTCACTCTTTTTGAAAAAGTGAAATACATAATTATACAAATGGCACACACGTAAACATACAACATCAAAGTAGAGCTTCTATGAGGATCCGTGTTTGAGGTTCATGGAAACTATGTCTCCCGGACGTCACTAACGCATTTTACATATTCGTCATGTTCAAGGGCACGTTTAAAGTCTCTGTGTTGATCATAGGTGCTTGCGATTAATCGCTAAACGATCGCAAAATTTTGCGATTAAACGTTTAGTAATTTTGCTAAACGTTCACATCCCTACTTTTTACATCAAATATCCAACTATGTTATTTTCATGTCACACGACCTTTAATGACCCAAAAATAAACTTGTGTTTATAGTGGAACAAGGGCTGTGAAGTGTAATGTAATGTGCCTAGGCCATGTAACAAAATGCACAGCCCAGTTCAGTGATGGAAATAAGATTTTCATTTTGCGTAGCAATACTGCTATGCACTTTCAGAATTGTACAGCACTTTTATGTGGAGGGTCCCCATTCACCTCTTCCTGCCATTTGCCAAACTTTTTGTTACCCACAGCATTTGCTGCATCATGATAACCCTAATTGCTTTGCATTCAAGGGTAAATGCCTAGACAATTAACTGTTATACTGTACCAAGGTTTTTATTACTTTTGGGCAATTCCATAAAGTAGGACATACATTTCGCACAGTCTGTTCATTTCTCTCTCAATAGCTATAGATGGAAGGTTAGTCTTTACTTGGGTTTTGTGGAACATCTACCTTGTACTAACCTTCTACAGAGTTTCAGTTCCTGTTCTCTGCACCAAACCAGAGAAATATTGAAATTAGCCCTCTGTTACAGACATACTGTATGCAGAGAACATAATTTTTTTAACATGCAATTTTCATTGGAAATTGCTGTGTTTTGAAACAGAATACCAGTTAAAATTACAATCCATGTTCTAAAGAAGGTTTTAATCTACATGTATCATTAAAAGTCAGTTGAAGTTTTTATTGTGGTCTCGCCAAATTTACAAAAATGTCACTGTGACGGACGTACATTTTCTCTGTGACAGAAGCACCCGTGTGAAAATTTACGAAAATGCACGTCTGTCACAGAAAATGTGGCATTATTATAAATAAATCAAGTATAATCAGCTTACTCAAATTTGTCATACTTTAAGTTCTACCTGTCTACTATTAAAATAATGCAAGTAAAATAATCTAACATTATCAAGTGCCAAGTAACAAGCGTTTCAAATTGGGCACTTTTAGGCAGTATGCGTTTGACAATATCACGGTAATTTGGCCAAATTTCAGGTTTTTTGCAGATAGACGGCAGCACATATCATGTATATTTTCAAAATCAACATAATAATAAATTTCATGTCATAACTGATAGGGTAATATGAGACGTCAAGTTGAAACTGCATCCAGTGATTAAGAGCCAATTATGTGATTTTGCTTTTGGTTTAGTACTTTATTTATGGAATTGCCCTTAAATTCAAGAGCCCAAGGAAGGCTCCTTTTCTTTTTGAAAAGACCCAAGAAAATTTAATTTAAAGGGCTTCAGTTTCTTGCCAAGAGATCTTTAACATGACTGTGTGCTGTGAGTATGGAAAAGAGAAAATACAGTACATACTGCATTAATTAGAGGAAATGCCCATTAGCCAGGTTTGAGAAAAACTCCCAACCACAACTAATCCACTTAGCAAATAAACTGTGCAGCTCAACTTCCTAGCAGGCATGAACCTCATCTTGACTCCTGAGAACTTGCATTGTTGAAGGTCACTCATGCATGACACACTTAAGAGCTGTGCTGGCCCTGAATGGGAGAGCCTCCCCAACAGTTGTGAGGAGGAAACCACTAAGCAAACAAATCAATAAGGTGGCTTGATCCTACTTCCCCGAGTTGCCATTGGCAGATAGGGTTGGAGTAGGTAATGGGAAATACCTGTCATGGCGGCTCAGTGATGCATGCTGGTATAAAGAGTAGTACCAAAATGGTGCATTGACCAAAAACTTCTGAACACTCTCAATGATGCAAATTACTACTAAAACTAAATTACAATGCAATACCTTCAACTTTCACTGAATGTATTGGAGACAAGTACTTTTTTACTTAGTTTAGGAATTGATCCCAAGTGACCCCTAGATGACCATTAACTCCAGTCACTGACGATCACTGAAAACCCCTTATCCATTCATCGAGCCCAAGTTACATTAAAATTTGCACCAAAAGTATTTGTTTGTGGGGGGGGGGGGTTCATACTTTTTCCATTTTCTCGTAACAGTGTTATGTATGGCCAATAAAGCCAAAAGCCCCAAACTGTTAAAATAAGGTAAGAAATTTAGACTGTAATGGTGTCAACCTTTCCATAAATATGACTTTCCATGCATAGCACAATGTTAGGGAACAAAATCAACAAATTTATACAGTACAATATTTATAACCATTTTGCAACAACAGTTCTTGAAAGGTTTTATAGGGCTCCAGCTCTAGGCTAACTAGGAGCTTGCATTAACTTGTGCACAGATACACATGCCTATAGGTTAGGCTCCATGTAGGCTATTACACGTTAGGCAATGAAAAACGTTATAGGCCTAAGCCTACCTGAAGAAAGTTGTCCCATAGAGAAAAATTCAGTGAAACTTGTGGACATTTCAGATTCTCATTTAAGGGTGTGTTTCACATACAATGTCAGTGATATGATTTGGGTATTCTTGACCATTTTGGGTATATTTTGGATCCTTGAATTTGGATGATGTCTTTGCTCAATTGAGACATACTGTACAGTACTGTCCACAGTAAAAAACTCTATGAAGTAAGCTGGAGCTGTTCCGATCTGTGAGACCGTAACTGACTTTTGTGAATAAAAATCTTCCCTCGTTCTGTTTGGAACTTGTCAAAATTTTGAGCACATATTCACTGATTCCAAATTCTCACTGCTTCAGTATTAATGGTTTACATTATTTTTGGTTAAGGACTGACAGTCATCTCCCAATGAACCCCTTTTGGTGAGGGGATATCAACATTTTCAATTCGAGACTGCTCTTTGACATTTCATTGTCATTTTTTCTCAAGGAAGTTAGGCCTAGGCCTAGCCTATGCCGAAGTGGCGACTTTAGGGCATCTCATGCACAGGCATTTGGAGTATACATATACTATACAAGGCAAGTCACCTTTCAGAACAAGACTCAAAACATGGCTTATTTTTACATTCTTACGCTCACTGCGAAACTCACTGCATGATTTCTTTCAATCACGTCGTTTGATGGGTAAGAACATCTAACATCTCTTCGGACACAACTCAGGCAATAAATTCACTTTTGTACGAATTATTGTAATCAGAAGTGATTTTATGGCCCGAGTTGTGTCCGAAGCTGTCCTTAGCCTAGGCCTACACATCAAACGACATGATTGAAAAAAATCAGTGAGTTTCGCAGTGAGTGTAAGAATGTAAAAATAGGCCAAGTTTGTGTCTTGTCCTGAAAGGTGACTTACCTTGTTAATATGGGGGGTTTCCCGCGAGACCGAAATTGCATTGAAGCATACGGGCGAAGCTGAACTGGGCTGATGTACGATAGTACGGTCATTTAGGTCCGCGAGACCGAAAGTGAAATAAGGTCCGCGAGACCGAATCAGGCTTAGGACCCTTGAACTCATGGGACCCCTTTCTGAACTTATGACACCTCGTTTGAACTTGCGAGACACTGATATTAACTTGTGGGATATTACTATGAACTTATGGGATTTTGATTTTTTTTTTTAACTTTTGGAACTTAAAAGTGTACATTAATTTTTGTTCAAGAGTCCTCATTTCGGGCAGAAAATTGAAAGGGTCAGAGTTACGTAGCAGATGTTACGGTTCTTCCTCTCGCCGTGACAAATCTATATACCAAATATGAAGTGTCCATCATTGCCATCTTGAGAAAACATGTTTAGAAGCTAAGCCTCACATACACACATACACCCACGCATACACACACACACGATATCACCGTCGCATAGATTCCTTACTGTATCGGCCTTGCGAACTCTAATTTCCTTTCGGTCTCGCGGGCGGTAACCGTTAATATGTAGGCCTATAGTGTACATAGGTATGTATAGGCCTAGGCCTATAATGCTCCGAACGCCTGTGATCTGACGTAGGCTAGGCCTAGGCCAGTCTGCATTCCATGCACTACAATGCGAAGATCTTCACCGTGAGCACCGACTAAACAGTTACCTCGGCGTGCTGGCGTGCATACAAAAAATCAGCCTAGGCGCATGACTCCTCAGCATTTCAGCATAGGCCCTACGTGAAAATATCTATAGTTACAGTTTGTTTCCACTTAATTTACATTGAGTCCCACACAAAATATGATTATTTCCTGTTAAATAGGAAAGAATGTGTAACTTTTTGCTTCAGGTTGGCCTAGCCTATGATGAATACTCATCATACAGCAGGCAATATTGTGTGGTAGCCTAGGTAGGCCCCTATGTATAAATCACACCTTTGGTTTTGTCAGCGTCCAAAGTGCATTCCATGTCAGGCCCACACTGAAGATACGCCACGAAAAACTTCGGCACACCTTTGGTTTTGTTGGCATACGAACGCTGACACCTCGGCATAACTACGGCATGGACCTTACACAGAATGCACCCTGGGGCCTAACAGTTAGGCCTAGACACATTCCTAACATCATCAAACCTTTTGTCTCTTTTCATGTGATTAAATCAACTGGGCTGATGGTCTAACAAGCAGTTTTGATAATGGAAGCAGTTTTTTCCAACCAGCCTAGACCTACTGTACTTCAGGGAACAATGTGTAGGCTACGCAGCCCTCGATAATAGCCTCGGCATTCGGCAATGCCGAGGTAAATGCCGAGACAAATTGACTTGACTTCGGCAAAAATTTTGCCGAGGCGATTAGATTGCAGGACACGCGTACGGGGACTTACCGGTTACGAAAGCTGCACACTAGGCCTACACGGCTCGAAATGCAGCTTCGAGTAGCAACTTGAAAAGAAATCGTTTTCTGATAAAATTTCCACCACGATCGTAACATGAGCAAATATATTCAGTATTATTGCTTTATGTACAAAACAAAATTGCAATTTTTCGAGTTTTAACGGAAAATCTTGATTTAAAAAGTTTGTTACGATGGGTATTTACTGTATGTACAAAACTCACTGTCTGCTGTAAAGAAAGTGATCACTGTACACACATGAGTATGACACGGCAGAGTGTGACCTTTAGATTTCAGAACCAGCTGTTTTATCTTTTTTAATGTGTAATAAAGTGGGAAAAATTCCCAAAGCGGCTGTATCGGTTTTATCAATGGAATTCCGGAGCTTAAACAAACAAATTACGTTAACCTACTGGATGTTGGTAGAAGTTTGTAAACAAGTAGCATCGGACAGTTACCTAATGCCGAGGTAAAGTGTATTTTTGCCAAAGTAAATCCTTTTTACTTCAGCAACTTTTTGCCGTAGCCAATATCTTATTTGGAACGGCTGGGCTACGTACGTGAGAACTAGGCTACATAACAACTTAAACAAGTTAGGCCACAGGCGCCCCTTAACATTGTATAGTATACCATATAGGCCTACTATGTAGTATATATAGACGGAAAGGTATGTCACAAATCTCCTAGCTCGAACAAACAACTTACGTTTCTGGCACAATTACTGCACTTTCCTCGCCAAATTTGTCTGTGTCGAGACTTTTGATCATAAGTTACCTCAAAGCAGCTCTTTTTCCCGAATAATTTCACTTGGCATTGTCTGAAGGATGAAATTTCGATCGAGTAACAGTATGAGGATGGTAGCTGCTGATAGAGGGCATTCAGCACTTCCACACTATATAATACAATACTCCTAAAATATTCCCTAAAGTTCTCTTAACTTTCTGAATTTCTTCCAAAATTTGTCAGTTATGTTTTGCTTTGATTATTACAAATCTTACAGATACATATTAGCATTAATATGCAAGATTTTTGAACACAGAAATTCATAAAATTTGAAAACCTTTTGAAAAGTGGAAGGGCTTGCATTTACTATGAGCATTTGTGGCAGTTGAAGACTGTACAACAGTTACAGTTCAACTGTCACAAGTGCTTGTAGAAAATGCTAGCCCTTCCACTTTTCAAAAGGTTTTCAAATTTTATGAAATTTAATGTTCAAAAATTGTTCATATTGATGCTAATATATATCTGCAAGATTTGCAATAATAAAAACTGAACCATAATTAAACAAATTTTGGAAGAAATTTTGAAAGTTAAGAGAACTTTAGAGAATATTTTAGGAGTATTTCATTATACAGTGTGGAAGTGCTGAATGCTCTCCTATCAGCAGCTACCATCCTCATACTGTTACTCCATTGAAATTTCATCCTTCAGACAATGCCAAGTGAAATTATTCGGGAAAAAGAGCTGCCTTGAGGTACCTTATGATCAAAAGTCTCGACACAGACAAATTTGTCAAGAAAAGTGCAGTAATTGTGCCAGAAACGTAAGTTGTTTGTTCGAGCTAGGAGATTTGTGACATACCTTTCCGTCTATATATACTACATAGTAGGCCTATATGGTATACTAAACAATGTTAAGGGGCGCCTGTGAGTTAGGCTAGGCCAAATAATGTTAGTTGTTACTTGTTTATTGAAACTTTGTACCCTAGGCTAGGCCTAACGTTAGGCCTAAATGTACTCGTTAGGCTAGGCAGCTGGCAGTGGCAATCAGTAAAAACTTCAGCATCTGATTTGTACTTTGTGACATCCTTCAAAATAAAAACTTGTCTTTACGTGCCCAAAACGCTTTCTTGTTGATGTATGGTTAACCACAGCCAATTGCTTGGCCTGTCATATCCAGCATTTCTGTAGAACAACAAGTATAATTTGGCAGACGACACTTGCTAGGAGTAGGAATAGATTCGTTCGGATTTGACCAGTCGATCGTACACGACGCGTACACTCACGTACGTATCGGGCATGCATTGCACATAAGAAGTCCTTGGGTGCATTGTACACATACTTGACTAACGTATGCGCTCCGTACGTACGCGTGTGCGTACTATACATGTTCCTGTACGGACACGTCAACTCATACAAAAAATTGTAATACGCGCGTATGCTTGGTACTATGGAACGCAAGAAGACCAATGTTGAATCAAAAGTGTATAGGCAGTGGGTCAGAGGCACGTTACTACGGATAATCTCCCTCTCCTGCACAACTCTCCGACCCAATATTTTTTGGAACCCCTATGATCCCCTGACGGAATCGAAATGGTTACAGTAACAGTGGCATAGCCATGATTCTTTTCACAGGGAGCCATACAGCAGCGGCGTAGGAAGATGTTTGATATTGGGGGGGGGGGGGGCAGACTAGATGTGACTTCTCGACCTTGAATCCCCTTCCCACACTAAAACACATTTGCTCAATTTGATCCTTCCGATTTTAATTTGAGCAAAATAAAAATATTCAGAGCAAAAGGAAACAAAAACAACACCATGCAGGAGTGATGTTTTTGTTTAGGAGGCTCTGGAGGACTGGATATTTTGTGGGTGTTGCGCATGCGTCGAAGTTGCGCATGCAACTGTGGAAGTTGCGCATGCGTCGGGGAAGTTGCGCATGGGTCGGGGTAGTAAGACGTAAATTTTTTTTACTGTGTCTCTTAGTTGTTTTTAGCTCCTGTTTTTTAGCCTTCTGTTACTTCTTTAGGCGGATTGCTGTTTTAATCGTGCGTTTTAGCTGTTTTTTTGTTGTGGATTCTGCTTTGTGGTCTCTATTTTCCTGTTTTTAGTCGTGATTTTTACGGATTGCGTTTTGTACCCTCTGGTGTTTTATTATTACGTTAGGTTGTGTAGTTAGGTTGTGTGTTTTTATGTATGTTGGAGGCCTGGCCTATCCTTGCCCAGCATCATGTGGAGGAGCCTCATTTTTATTTCCGTTTTTATGAGTTGTAGCCTTTCCTCTCGATGGCATTCCGGCCATTGTCATACCACTCACCCCTGGATGTCCCTTTTCAGACCGTACGTCGTATTTCCAAGGTCGGTCAGTATGCTCTTTTTTATTTTTAATCACATGGGAGTTATGACGTATTCTAGTGGACCTGGTACTTGTGGGTCTAGGCCTAGGCCTATTTATCGAACTAGCGTTAGGCCTAATTTGAGTTCTAAATCCTACCTCATATTTAATTACCGATATTACTCCTACTCATCTAAATTAACCTTCCTGTGCATACTTTTAGTCTTAGGGGGGGGATATTGAGCTAAACCCTGGCCCAGGCTCCTACTGTGGCCAATGCAACAAATTGGTTAAAAATTGGGACAAAGCTGTTGAATGCGATGGATGTGAAAATTGGGTTCATGCACGGTGTGCTAACATTGATAGCAATGAATATAAAGAATTGCAGCTCTCAACCTCTGATGACAAATGGTACTGCCCCAGTTGTTCATTGCCCTGTGGTATTTGTGACCAAAGGGTTTTGGGCAGTGATCCTGCCATTGAATGTGACTCCTGCAAAAACTGGATTCACAATAGGTGCTCGCAGGTCTCTGACCTTGATTATCAAAACATCCAGGCTACAAACTGTGTCTGGATTTGTCCTGTCTGTAATGAAAAAAATTTGGGTACTGCTCTCTCTACACCCTTGCCCCCTCGGGCTAACAGTAATCCTCACACTGGCATAAGACTTGTTAATAGATTCAATTCCCTTGATCCTGAACACGAAAAGGATCTTAGTGCCTCACGTGTGGATGCAGGCACATCATTGAAATCAAATCAAACAGCTATCAAAAAAGAGATCTCCCTTGTTTCTATAAACATCAATGGTATTCGCGGTAAAAAAATTGATCTTCAGGCCTTCCTTAGTGTGACTCATCCTGATATTATAGCTCTCCAGGAGACTAAAGTCGATGATTCCATTACTTCAAGTGAACTGGTTCCTTCCAGTCTGGATTATACCATTTTCAGAAATGACCGTACTCTTGGGGGTGGAGGCACTATGTTGCTGGTGAAAAACAACCTATCCCCCACGAACGTTAGTATCCTCACAAACGGATCGGAGTCAATTAGGGCTAAGTTTTCTGTCAATGGTATTACACATTATGTTGCCTCATGGTACAGGGACCCTGATGCTACTTCTGAACATATCCTTTTGTTCAGGGAGCAATTGAGTAAAATCATGGCCAATCACAGAACTACAATCTTGGACAAAACTCTTGGGACGCTTTGTCATAATATTCTTGAATCTCCGTTCCCAGGTTTACATGGAGCCCCCGCTCCCCCTTCCAAAGTTGCGCAGAGAGAATGACTGTATGCCGTGAAAATGGTCAACTTTGTGAAGGGGAGCGGGGGTGTCCCAACGAGTTTTGTCCAAGATTGTCTGAGTTTTAAGTGAGCGATTTACGAGAACAAATTCAATAGAAAAATGGTTATTTTCCGAGCAGCTGTATTCAGTACACTTTTTCGGAGGTTTATAGGCCTGAGGATTTTAGCCAAATGAAAGTATAATTTAAAATTGTTATAATGTGTTGTTTTGTTTATTTGTTTATGCTGATTTATTGTTGGTTGGCGAGATCATAATGGATAGACTGTTTCAGGTATTCGCAGGAATGCCAGGAAGAAATGTTTACGTTCCGTAACGATGTCTATGTCAGCCATATGCGTTGCATTTTTAGCAAATTAAAAGGAGGATGACAACTCTTCTTAAGTTGTAAGACGGAAAACAATTTCTTTCATGGATAGATCGAAGAGTCTCACTGCTATTGCAAACTAGTGGTAAGAAGGCAAGATTTTAACTGAAAGAGCGCCACGATCTACCATGAAACGTTAAAAGCAGAACTGCAAGCCAAGCTTTTTATTATAACGATGGTAGATCGTTAATTAGGGCTGGTTTTAGACATATTTTGAAGCGAATTTGATGCCTATGACAACATTTTTTTCATGTTACATGAAGGTGATGACGTATCTATTATGCCTTCTTTTAGCCGACTCAATTTCTTTACATTTTGCTTTCAAATTTGCTCTCAAAACAAATGGTAGACCGTTTGGTTAACTCAGCCTTCACCCTCGGTCTCGTCAAATTAGCATGTATGGCATATTTTCTGTATAGTTTCAGCTACTCAAATGAAAGTTACTGCGTTATAAAGGTAAAATGAATATACATTCAAGTACTTTTTAACTTATTTCTGGTAAATTACTTTAATATAAAGTAATAAGCGGATACAACACGTACTTCTGCTGAATATTCTTTTCCTTTGGTACCTGTTCAGAGAGTGTGATCCCAAAATACGTGACTATTAAAATGTCTTCCTGAACGAAAGGACGCTTTGAACTTATTTAGCTACCTTCCCAATGCTTTTAGCTTCAATAGTATTATATTAACAAGAACTTCAATATGGACTCAGAATATGCTGATTATTCTCTGTTACTGTTCTGTTATACCTAAAGAAAAGACACCTACCCTTTTGCGAATCAACGCAACGCAAAGAAACACTTACTACCGTGGGCCGCGAGCAGTTCTAAATTCTCGAATTTCTCAGACAGTCTGAGTTTTAAGTGAGCGATTTACGAGAACAAATTCAATAGAAAAATGGTTATTTTCCGAGCAGCTGTATTCAGTACACTTTTTCGGAGGTTTATAGGCCTGAGGATTTTAGCCAAATGAAAGTATAATTTAAAATTGTTATAATGTGTTGTTTTGTTTATTTGTTTATGCTGATTTATTGTTGGTTGGCGAGATCATAATGGATAGACTGTTTCAGGTATTCGCAGGAATGCCAGGAAGAAATGTTTACGTTCCGTAACGATGTCTATGTCAGCCATACGCGTTGCATTTTTAGCAAATTAAAAGGAGGATGACAACTCTTCTTAAGTTGTAAGACGGAAAACAATTTCTTTCATGGATAGATCGAAGAGTCTCACTGCTATTGCAAACTAGTGGTAAGAAGGCAAGATTTTAACTGAAAGAGCGCCACGATCTACCATGAAACGTTAAAAGCAGAACTGCAAGCCAAGCTTTTTATTATAACGATGGTAGATCGTTAATTAGGGCTGGTTTTAGACATATTTTGAAGCGAATTTGATGCCTATGACAACATTTTTTTCATGTTACATGAAGGTGATGACGTATCTATTATGCCTTCTTTTAGCCGACTCAATTTCTTTACATTTTGCTTTCAAATTTGCTCTCAAAACAAATGGTAGACCGTTTGGTTAACTTAGCCTTCACCCTCGGTCTCGTCAAATTAGCATGTATGGCATATTTTCTGTATAGTTTCAGCTACTCAAATGAAAGTTACTGCGTTATAAAGGTAAAATGAATATACATTCAAGTACTTTTTAACTTATTTCTGGTAAATTACTTTAATATAAAGTAATAAGCGGATACAACACGTACTTCTGCTGAATATTCTTTTCCTTTGGTACCTGTTCAGAGAGTGTGATCCCAAAATACGTGACTATTAAAATGTCTTCCTGAACGAAAGGACGCTTTGAACTTATTTAGCTACCTTCCCAATGCTTTTAGCTTCAATAGTATTATATTAACAAGAACTTCAATATGGACTCAGAATATGCTGATTATTCTCTGTTACTGTTCTCTTATACCTAAAGAAAAGACACCTACCCTTTTGCGAATCAACGCAACGCAAAGAAACACTTACTACCGTGGGCCGCGAGCAGTTCTAAATTCTCGAATTTCTCAGACAGTCTGAGTTTTAAGTGAGCGATTTACGAGAACAAATTCAATAGAAAAATGGTTATTTTCCGAGCAGCTGTATTCAGTACACTTTTTCGGAGGTTTATAGGCCTGAGGATTTTAGCCAAATGAAAGTATAATTTAAAATTGTTATAATGTGTTGTTTTGTTTATTTGTTTATGCTGATTTATTGTTGGTTGGCGAGATCATAATGGATAGACTGTTTCAGGTATTCGCAGGAATGCCAGGAAGAAATGTTTACGTTCCGTAACGATGTCTATGTCAGCCATACGCGTTGCATTTTTAGCAATTAAAAGGAGGATGACAACTCTTCTTAAGTTGTAAGACGGAAAAACAATTTCTTTTCATGGATAGATCGAAGAGTCTCACTGCTATTGCAAACTAGTGGTAAGAAGGCAAGATTTTAACTGAAAGAGCGCCACGATCTACCATGAAACGTTAAAAGCAGAACTGCAAGCCAAGCTTTTTATTATAACGATGGTAGATCGTTAATTAGGGCTGGTTTTAGACATATTTTGAAGCGAATTTGATGCCTATACAACATTTTTTTCATGTTACATGAAGTTGATGACGTATCTATTATGCCTTTTTTAGCCGACTCAATTTCTTTACATTTTGCTTTCAAATTTGCTCTCAAAACAAATGGTAGACCGTTTGGTTAACTCAGCCTTCACCCTCGGTCTCGTCAAATTAGCATGTATGGCATATTTTCTGTATAGTTTCAGCTACTCAAATGAAAGTTACTGCGTTATAAAGGTAAAATGAATATACATTCAAGTACTTTTTAACTTATTTCTGGTAAATTACTTTAATATAAAGTAATAAGCGGATACAACACGTACTTCTGCTGAATATTCTTTTCCTTTGGTACCTGTTCAGAGAGTGTGATCCCAAAATACGTGACTATTAAAATGTCTTCCTGAACGAAAGGACGCTTTGAACTTATTTAGCTACCTTCCCAATGCTTTTAGCTTCAATAGTATTATATTAACAAGAACTTCAATATGGACTCAGAATATGCTGATTATTCTCTGTTACTGTTCTCTTATACCTAAAGAAAAGACACCTACCCTTTTGCGAATCAACGCAACGCAAAGAAACACTTACTACCGTGGGCCGCGAGCAGTTCTAAATTCTCGAATTTCTCAGACAATCTTGGACAAAACTCTTGGGACGCTTTGTCATAATATTCTTGAATCTCCGTTCCCAGGTTTACATGGAGCCCCCGCTCCCCCTTCCAAAGTTGCGCAGAGAGAATGACTGTATGCCGTGAAAATGGTCAACTTTGTGAAGGGGAGCGGGGGTGTCCCAACGAGTTTTGTCCAAGATTGTAGTAAGCAGCCACGGTTTCATGTCTTAGGGGACTTTAACTTCGGTAAAATTGATTGGACCACTAGGCTTCCTAAAGATAATGGAGTGTGTCTTAGTAATAGTTCTGGAAAGTTGCTCCTGGATATCTTAAATGACTTTGCAGCTGAGCAACTTGTAAGTTTCCCTACCAGAGGCCCAAATACCCTTGACTTAGTTATATCAAACTCGCCAAATCAGTTCACTGAAATTTCCCCCTTAGATCAGTTTAGTGATCATGTGGCTTTATTCTGTAGACTGAGGTGTCTCTTTCCGATCAAAAGGAAACCTCGTAGGCTTATCTGGCAATTCTCTAAGGGTGACTATGGTGCTATGAGTAACGATACCCGGAGTTTCACATTGGGGTACTTCAATGGGGGGCAAAATAACCGTACTGTGGACGAAAACTGGCAGTTGATTAAGTCCTTTCTTGAAAGAACTGTTAAGAAGAATGTTCCCACCAAAAGAACTGGAGCTAAAACATCTCTCCCGTGGGTTACCGATAGCATTCGTAAGCTGATTAGAAGAAGGGACAGGCTGCATGCTATCTTCAAAAAAACTAACAATACCAAGATGCATGACAAATGGGCTGAATTGCGGTCTAGAATCAAAAAGGAGGTCCATATCTCCCATACAAATTATGTTAATGGTATGATTGGTGATATAAAACATGACACTAAACCTCTCTGGAGGTACATAAATGGCCAAAAAAAGGATAAACATGGCATCCCCCCCTCTCAAGACGAATAGCAAATTAGCTATTACTGATCTGGATAAGGCCTGTGCTTTCAATGCTCAGTTCACAAGTGTATTTACCAAGACTTTGCTTAGTGTTATCCCTTTCTGCAGACCAGCTTGTAGCAGAATGGCTGATATTACCATATCTACTCATGGAGTTGAAAAACTGTTAAAGGGCTTGAATAAAAACAAAGCCGTTGGACCTGATAACATTCATCCTTGGGTTCTTAGTGAAATTGCCTCTGACTTTGCTCCTATATTAAGTCATTTGTATCAGCAATCCCTTACAAGCGGAAGGATACCGACTGATTGGAAGATGGCAAACGTCTGCCCTGTTTACAAAAAAAAATGACAGTTCTCTCCCTAGTAATTACCGGCCTGTTTCGCTCACTTGTATTTGCTGTAAATTGTTAGAGCATATTATAAGTTCCAACTTGATGGACTTCTTTGAGGCAAACAATACACTTTCAACAAAGCAGCATGCTTTCAGAAAGTCGCATAGTTGTGATACCCAACTAGTATCAGTCGTCGAAGACTGGGCTTCGGCCCTGGACTCACAAAAGCAGGTTGATGTCTTTATCTTGGACTTTGAAAAGGCGTTTGACACCGTGCCTCATGAACTGCTAAAAACCAAACTGTTTAGCCTTGGTGTTTCCAAACAGGTTCTTCGGTGGGTCGACGACTTTCTCTCTGATCGTAAGCAAGCTGTTGTAGTTAATGGTACTCGGTCCCCTTTTGATGATGTTGTCTCTGGTGTTCCTCAAGGATCTGTCCTAGGACCCATTCTTTTCCTTGTTCATATTAATGACATTGTAAATGCTGCCTCCTCTAATATTAGACTTTTTGCTGATGACTGTGTCTGTTACCGGGTCATAGAGAATGTTAATGATTGTTGTTTGCTCCAGAAAGACATACATAATCTAGGTCTTTGGGCCAAGACTTGGGGCATGAGATTCCAGCCCTCTAAGTGCAACATCATTACTTTCGCTAGAAAAAAAAAAATCCGGTCAACTTCGATTATGTCTTGAACGATGTGAAGTTAGTTAAGGTTGACTCGATAAAGTACCTAGGTGTCACCATTTCTAAAGACTTAAACTGGGATAAGCACATTCAGTCTATCTGCAATAAGGGTAATAAGATTTTGGGCATACTTTATAGAAATTTATCATTTTGCTCTCGCGATGTGAAGTTAGCTGCCTACAAGGGTCTCCTTCGGCCTGTTTTGGAGTATGCTTGTTGCGTATGGGACCCACATCAGTCTTATTTACAAGATAAGCTAGAGAGCATCCAGAGGAGATCGGCTCGTTTTGTAAGCTCCGAATTTTCTCGCGAGCCAGGGTCGATGACATCTATTTTGAAGGACCTTGATCTCCCCACGCTAGCCGATCGTCGCAAGCAAAACAGACTTATTTTTGGTAAGGCTAATATTCCCATGGACAAACTCAGTCATCCAACTCGGAAAACTCGTGGGATGCACAACCTCCATTTTTGTCAACTCTACTCTCGGTCTAATTGTTATAAATATAGTTTTCTTCCTAGTACTCTGAAAGATTGGAATAACCTTCCTGCTGCTTTGATTGATGGTTTAGATAGTCATAGAGATCCTGTTCATTATTTTACTAATTTTATTAGGGCAAATTAGGGCACCCCTGACGCATGTGCGATGTAGTAATGTCCTTTGGATGTGTCACCGTGATCCGAAAGAAGAAGAAGGGTGTGACTCCCGTTTACTTTCTAAGCGGAGCGCCACCATAGGTTGGCGTGGAGCGTACCAAGAAAATTTTAGATTTGAATACGTCCCAGATCGCCGGAAATGGCACTTGTCAGGCTTGATAGCAGCCATCAAGATGTGCAATTTTTGTGAAAAAAATGAAAAGCTTGATTTGATTTTTTTTTATAAAACACATTTCTGTGAGGACAGATTAGTTGAACTGGCCTGGACTTGGGGTCCGAGGATTGGAAGTTTGAACCCCATTTACTATCTAAGCAAAGCGCCATCAAAGGTTTGCGTGGACGGAGCGTACCGAGAAAATCTGACATTTTAATACATCCCAAATCACCGGAAGTGGCGCTTGCCAGGATTTTTGAAGCCATCAAGATGTGTCCTTGCATGTTGAGCAAATTTTGTAAAGTTTGATTTGAATTTAACACTTGAATTTAACATTTGAATTTAACACTTACAATCTATCCGACTTCATTCAAAATTGTTCAGCGTTGAGTTATCCCCCATGGATTTCAGTGGATAAGTTGGAACTGAGATTTTCTACAGCCAGAGTCTGTTAACTTATTATTAAGTTGAGTAGAGGTAGCCCCACGATTTGCCCGGCGAACGGCCAACGACCCGAAACTCCGACAGCCCCAATGCCGTCGAGTATTGGTGAGGTGGGATTGAAGAAAGCCTGTGTACTAGCCTCCCATTTCATTCGGGTCATATATTGCATAAAATTTGTATGCTAGAGAAGCTAAGTTCCGAGCTGATTAAATGTTTTTTTCCGGAATCTAAACTGAAAAACTGCAAAGCGCGCGAATCGCGCGAAAATTTTTCGGGTCATTTTTCACAAAAACCATAGGCCTATGTAATTATTAAAAACAATAAGAAAGAAAGCTGTAGGGGTTCTAGACCGTATAGGAGATAATATGCATTGTATCGAAACTACCTTGACTATCCCATGAAATAGCCAAATATTGCACGGTGAGTCCTTCACCAACTGGCCGTACCGCATGGCACACAAGAGAACAGTAGCTAGGCTTTGCAATATGGGATGAAATTTACCTCTACATAAGCTGTGTACTTTTCCTACGTGTTATGGTAAGGGGGAAAGGACTCGCGCTATCTAGTGATGTAGAATGAAACTATTGAAGAAACCAGAATATTTCTCCTGCACGCGTAGCGCGCCGAAAATTTTAGGTTTTTATTAGAGAAATTGTCCTCTTAAGAGCAAAAATGGGTAAAACGAAACTGTAAACTGTCGCAATTATTGGGGGGGGGGGCAAAATGACATTTGGCCCCCCTCAAAACATATTGGGGGCATGGCCCCCTTGGCCCCCCGGTTCCTACGCCGCTGTACAGTATGTTCTGCAATCGCCGGCGTAGGGGAGGGGTCTAAAGGGAGGGGGTGTCGCCTTCCCTTTGAAAATTATTTGAAAATTTCGTGTCCTTACATGCAATCTAGTGCTACACATGCTGCCCTTAGTTAAAATCTGTGTTCAAATATTTACATATTTTAGGTTTTATAGGTACTAAAAAAAAATCAGCATCAGTGAGGGGGTGGACCAATGCCCCCTAGAATACGCTACTGAAAAGTAAATATTTAAATTTCACCTGGCTGAAAAATAAAATGGCAGCCAAAATTATGAATAATTTTTATCAAATCGCAATAAATAAATTAATCTTTAAAAATATTTTTGACACAACTACTCTTAATATTTGTTCATACTTTATGATGAATATTGACAACTTAATTTTTGGAACTTTGCTGCCAAGGTCCAGGTCAACCAAGATGGCGGAAAAGCAAAATCGCAGCCAATTATGAATGAAATATTTTCAACTGAAAATTAATTTAAAAAAATGGGAAACTCCACAATCCCCATTGGTACTCAGTAATGTAATTTAATGTTTTGTAAATTAAAGCTTTATTTGCATACCTTCGTACAAGAGTACATTTCAGGCAACATGGCGAAAAACGAGGGAGAAGTCAAAACAACACAGTAAAAATTTCCCAGAAAAATAAAACCAGGGCAATATTGGTTCAAGGTTAGTCGCAAATAAGGGGCTTGGAAATCCGTTTCTATATGTGAAGGATGACTAAATTGTACCTGCTACAAGGTTCCAGAGGCCTTCAAATTAAGTGGTATATAATTGGTGGTGTAGCTTTACCTGAAAGCATGGGCGGGATTTGATATCTGAACTTGGGGGGCAAAGCTAGATGGACTTTCAAACGGCGCAGAAAGCCCCGCGGGAGCGCGAAGCGGTCCCCCTAACGGCGTGGGGCCCAGAGGCCCGCCTTAGGCCCCTGGCGGGGTCCAGGGGCAGGGTCCCGGTGGGGTTCCAGGGGGTATACGAAATTTTAGGCATTAAAATGATGCATTTTAGCTTCAACTTTGAATCACATTAGGTGGGGGATTAACATACCACAAAAATCACAATTTGACTTTTTTTCAATTATATTCTTTTTCCATGAGACTAACAGTCAGATGGGATCGATAATGGTGAGGGCCTGAGGAAATAGGGAAAAATGGATTATTTTGAGGGTTTCCTGGAGAATTGGATCAATAATTTTAAGAATGGGAGATCTAGTATTCATAGTGGGTGCGAGCGCGCTGAAAAATCCCATTTTGCATACCTTTTCAGTGATATAAGCAATAGAAATGCTAAGGAAGAAAAGTATCCTCAAGGAGAGGGCTCTTGCCATTTCACCTAGCGACTGTCCCTTATTACGGTACCGGAATTGACACTTTCCGTGCCTGAAAACTTGCATCTAAACAATCTTTAAAGAGTCGGTAAATTTACACAGATCGATGGTGATAAAAATTTTGCTTTGAAAATTTCTGGGGGAGGGGGACTTTCCCTCAGCTACGTACCGCCATGTGGGAAGTGGTGGTTTCAATGATAAAGAAAGAGTTTGTACGAAGCTTTGACAAGCAGGATATTCTAAAGGAAGTAACCCTGAAAGCCCGAAGCAATATTTAAAACGGGTCCGCGCGAGCGCGCAGAAGGAAACAGCGTTGAGACAGCGTTTGAGACATTTAATTGCAACCTTTTGTTTTTCTTTCGTTTTAAATGCAGTATTTTCATTGCATAAAAAATTTCTACTTTCCCCATGTGCCTTTTGCAGAGCAGGGTATGGGAATGTATATCCTGCTCCACGCGGCTTTCTTCCATGTTTCATTTTGTTGATGGTCTGGGACAAGTTCCCCTCCACTATTTTATAAGTGTGAAAAATAAGGTAGTGTCGATTTTGAAGGTTATAGCCTTTGTGGTTTCTTAAAGAAGTCTATGAAATTTTTTGTGGGTAGTTTTACATTGACATTGTCAAGGCATCGGCAGTTAAAGTGCAAGGGAAGTAATTTTTTTATTGAAGGTTGCATCTTGGGAAGTTGTGGACGGCGAAGCCTTTAACCGCCGAAGGCGCGAAGACGGAGGCTGGGGACTGAGGGCCCTCTCCAAGACATCTTTCTTAAACTTGACGGCTTTTGCGGCCATTGTGGAACATTTCTTGAGCAAATCTTGCTTCCCTCAAGGTGTAACTTGTAATGCTAATGAAATAGTTTTCATATGATGATCGCAACGGTCAGTCAATTTGCTGAGGATGGTGGTAGTTGGTGAGGAAAGTGAACAGCGAGAGGTGTAGCGAGGATTTTGAAAATGGTAATTTAGTCAAGCTGTCCTATACAGGAAGTAATAACGAGGCAATTCCACTAAAGATTTCCTACGCACAACAGTACAACAGTACTAATGAGACATCGTTAAGGCTCATGCGAAGCACGCCGATTATTTTCTTTTTTTAATTCGAGAATTGCGGTTCCGTATGCATGAGTAGGGTTTGGGACTTTGTTAACAAGGACCATGGTGCATTTTATGACGTACATTAGTCAGTGGCGTCACCAGACCTTTCATTCTGGGGGGCACAAGGGGGGCACAACAGTTCGATGAGGGGGCACAAGTAGATAGTGGCGTATGCGGTATGTAGCGTGAACGCCGGCCTGGGGAAGGGGTCTAAGGGGAGAGGGTGTCCCTGCCCTCCCCTTTGAAAATTTTTGAAAAATTAGGTGTCCTCAGATGCAATCTGGTGCCACATACGCTACCTTTTTGAAGTAAAATTTGTGTCAAAAAATAACGAATTTTTAGGAACTAAAAAAAATTATGCATGGATTGAGAAATTCTCATGAACGTGAAAAAAACGTGCATGTGTATTGCCGAATCAACGATCAAATATTCGTTCAATTGTGGACTTTTCAATTAACGTGAAATTCTCATGATCCACAAACTGAGTGATTGGAGTCTAGGCTTACGGGATTAAAGTGATCATAGAATTTTGTATCATATATTTCTCTTTTAAAATTTATTGGAATTATTTTTTCGAAGAAGAAAATACAGAAAAGTCTCCTTGAAATTGCTGGCATTGAGCTTGCATTACAATTCGCAACGCAAGTGGCAGGCAAGTTCCATGGTACTGTACGTACGAAGCAACACCACTGTTTTGGTTGATGAGTCCGCGAGGCAGACATTTCCGCTCTACTTTATCAAGGCGTATACTCACACCTGTTGAGGCGGCGAGGATTATGGATAGATTACCAAGACCGATGCTCAGCCTCCGACACAGAGAACACTGTGTGCTTTATGAGATGGGGCGATTTTGTTATTAGAAAAAATACAAATTGCTGCCTTTTCTTGTCCTAAGAAGAATCAAATCATATGAAACATGGTAGTCAAATATTCTGAATACAGAACTTACAGAAGATCTATATTTTTTTCAAAATCTCAAATCTCAGTTGGGGGCACACGGGGGCACAAGGTTTTCCAGGGGGGACGTGCCCCTGCCCCCCCCCCCCCTTGGCGACGCCACTGACATTAGTGCTTTCAGTGACCCTTATTTCAGAGCTTCAAGTCACAATAGTGTGGCGCGTAGGACGAAAGAAATTTTACCGTGCTAGACAAAATTTTCAGTTGTGTTAGTCAGTTTTCTCTGGAGGTGAGCTCTCCGAGAAAAATTTTCCTAACAATTTTCTGGATTTTGATGTTAATATTTCCTTCATTAAGCATTTGCAAATTTAATCGCAATAGTCTATTGACATTCTCTTATAATTTCTCTGGTCTCGCTTACTTTCGCTCATTTTTTCTTATTTTTATTTTTTAAGCTCTGGAAAAATGTCGGCGCAAGTGCCCCCGCTTGCCCCCCGTAATCCCGACTACGCCTGAAAGTATAGGAAAAAGCTCTTAACACCTCTTGCAAACATCTTCGTCATCATGACAAGCGTGGATGCAGGAATTTTCGAGTTATGGATCCAGGAATTTTCGAGGGACGGGGTCCACAGTGGCGAATCTCAATTACCATGAGTGCGAAGCATTCCAAACCTCTTAGTTTGCAGGAAATCTCACTCTTCAAGACAAATTTGTCACTTCAGTTTTACTTTTACCATGTTTCCCCCGCCAATTTCCCCGTAAACGCGCCACTAATTCCTAAAGTTGGCATCCAGCAATATGTAAATTAGCGTCAGTGCCAAGCAATCAGCCAGATGCTCTTCGCACCATGTAGCCCTCACTATGGCCTTCACATTCTCTAGATTGCTATAGTGGTTTTAACTAGGACGCTCATAGGAATTACCCAGGACGCTTATCTGATCATGGAAGTATTACCCTGATCACTTATAACAGTAGAACAAAGGCTCCACCCGATACCTACTGAAAATTATACATCATAGGCGTGTATTTATCTTAGGAAAGTTTACTTTTCATCTGTTTTTGCTTCCTTTTGCCTGTTTGTTTTCATCATTGTTTCGGGAGGGGGACACAGACCCCTTTGAAAATCCCCACCTGCCAAGGTTCAGGCTCCCGTGGAAAGCGCTGCCTATGCTGGCCCTTTGTACGTGTTTATGCAGGGAAAAAACCTAAAGCGGAAACGTGTACTACTGTTTAGGTACACGAGTTCGTCAATGAAGTACCTCTCCTGAGGGACACATTGGGGCCTCCAGGAGTCCAACCGGGCCGGTGAACCAAATTATTATATAAAAAAATAATGACAGTCAAAATTAAAGGAAGCAGGACGAGAGGAATAAGAAGTGAACTTTTACATACATGGATTACATTTGTAATGTAAACTGAAACATTCAAACTCATTATATCAGGCGCGTAGCTACGGACGGGGGGGGGGGGGCTGGGCCCCCGGCTGTTTGCCAGGCCCCCTAAAAATAATGCGTGTCTTAATAAAATGTGTAAGAATTAAGGACGGCGGTCAATGCGGTGACCCCCATTTGATACCTTGGCCCCCTAAAAATTTCATCCTGGCTACGCCCCTGCTTTATATGTGTTTTTTTCGGAGCTCTTTGACCCACTTTTCGTCAGTTTGTAGGAAATTGTCTCAGTTTCTCTACTTCCAATTGGACAGCTTGAGTACAATCCTTGTTCCAAAGCTCCATGCAAGCTCTACAATCCTCCAGCCTCCTGCACCGTCAGTATGACAAGATGTAGAAGACATTGCCAAATTGTGCTATTAGTAGCTTCCACCTGTTCAACGTCATTTGAAGATACTTAAATGCTTCATTCTGATGCCTAAGATTTTGTAAATACCCAAATTTCCAAGAGTTGTGTTGTGTGCCTGGTTTCCCCTGGCATTGCCTCTGATGGACCCTGCAAGGGCCTTGCGGTGCCAGGAGCCCACTTTCTTTGGAGATGGGTTGCTTCCGCGCCGATGAACGCCCCTATGTCAACTTGGCTAGGTGTCTGAATGATGTTGACGGACCGTCAAAAATAATTGATAATGAAGAACTCCCTGAAAGTCACGGTAAGTGTGAACACTAGCTTTTTGAGTGTTTCCGGAAGTAAACGAGCCAATCTACGGCAGCGCCAATGCTGCTTGGCATAGTCAACTCACACACAGTTGTCAGCATTGAAAATGCTTTATTTCACCCAAAAAGTGCAAAAAGGTGCACCTTCATTTGTATAATTATTATATTTATAATGCGCATTTGAAATTTGCACCAAATATACGGAATACAGGCCTACTTTTGGTACGGACTTCAGTATACATCACCTTATCGCCTATAAGTATGCTACTCAAAGGCTGTGTTTAGTAAGGCTAATACATAGAAATAAAAGTAAGGGAGAAAGACGTCTACCGATCTGGACTGAAGCCATTGATTTGGCTAGGCTGTACGGCAACAGCACCTACGCATAACACAAGTATCACATCATTGCTTTTGCCCTATGTATTAGCAAGAAATACAAGTTTTCAAGTTAGGTGTGTATAACAAAATACTTAAGGCACCATGACTTATTTCTGTTGTGAAAATTACTCCTAATCTTTCGAAAAACGGATAAAATAAGCTACAACTTCTGCAGCAGAATGCACATGTACGTACGGAGACACACCAATCAACCGGTCTTTTGCCGTACAACGAAAGCTCCCTCACATTTTTCGTGACTACACCGGTTAAACATGCATGGATGTATTGTATCAGCGTTCTCCCTTCCTAGCTTTTATTTCTATGGGCTAATAATTATGCTTATATTGACTACTAAGAATACCTGAATGTAAAATACGAGTGCAAAGCTGTTGATTTGACTACGACTACGAGAAAAGGTATCGAAACATCTACTTGCAGCCCCTAACCAGACAAGGTACTGAAGGGACCAAATAGCTTCCAGGGGGAAATATAAAATACATTAAGGCAATGGTAATATTTGATGTTCTACGGGGGCGAAAAATTTTCCAGGGGGCTCTCCCGCTGTCCCCCTTGGCTACGGGCTTGCCTCCTTGATTACGAATGCGAGTATAGGGTACGAGTAAG
This sequence comes from Holothuria leucospilota, assembly GCA_029531755.1. Classification (NCBI taxonomy): domain Eukaryota; kingdom Metazoa; phylum Echinodermata; class Holothuroidea; order Aspidochirotida; family Holothuriidae; genus Holothuria; species Holothuria leucospilota. Next base: position 38,432,534 of record CM055976.1, read on the forward strand.
TACGTGACTGAGTGCCAGTCTAACTTTAATTCGAACCGAATTGTGCCAGAATTGCGAAGGTGATTCAACTTTGAGCAATACACAACTCTCTTCCTTGTCCTCACATTAGAACATTTCTGAACTTAAGTAGCATTTGATTTTATCTCTTTCTTTCCCCGAAGCGGTTTTAATTGCCTTTTGCAGTTTTTCCAACGTAACCGGTAAGACATTGGATAATGAAGAGCCCAGTATAAATACCAGAAATTTTCATTTTACACCCTCAGACAAACGACAGATATTTAAGCTTTATAAACAAATAAACCATGTGATTTAGGAGGGGGGGGATATTGCTTAAAGGCAGCCTAATAAAGTTATACATCAAAAATCCAATTTAAGGTTGCAATTTTATTCGATATATGTCTTCCTTAAAATCATTGCTTTTGTAATAAAAACTGTTTGTCAAGCAATTTTTTTTAAGTTCAGCTATCAAACATTTTTCTGTGTATCTCATCGTGTACTACCTGCTCAAGGAGACACAATACTTGTGCGCGAACCTTATGTTTGACGAAGTTTTCAAAGAAAGACCGCACCTCAGTGGTAATGAAATCAGTCAGAGAATCGATCAATGTGGACAGCCGCTGTGTTTCCGCTTGTGTTTTTATTACGCGATTTCTGTGTGAATGGTTCAATTAAACTATGTGCAAAGTCAGGTGCTTTTCTGCTGCCATACCGCAAAATGCCATACCGCATAATGTACTAGAATCCAGTTTCTGTGTGGACGCACCTTAACTGATGAGGGAACTATGAAGTAGGCTGTACTGAGAATAAGCTCACAGCGAACGCAAAGGGCCATGACTTGTATGTTCGTATTGGGGGCTCGGTTTCGAGCCCTAACTAGTTACGTCCCTGAATGACACTAGGGACCTTAGAAAAGGACTAGCCTAAGGTACACGGACAGTTACTATTTAAATATCGGTGATCATATTCGGGTAAATGGCAAATCTGATAATCAAGTGGACCATACCAGTTGTGAAAGTAGGGACCAAATGTTTAGGACATTTACATAGGTAATAAGAAAGAATAATATCCAAGAGTCGCTCTCGTAAAATAAGAGTGAGTGACATGTGAGGAGATTCAGTATTGTGTACGGTAGCCGTTATCATCGAGGGATGATTCTAAACTCTTAATGGCTACATATTGCTCAGTAATTTAACTGATTCGAGATTTTGCACTCTAGGCGACAGTAGGAATCTCTTAGGCAGAGTATGTGAAACAAATGAAAATATATAGCTTTCGTAATGTTAAGAAAAAATCCATTAGTTGATTAAAATCCGTTCCATAGACCCTTTTCCAAACAGCAATTACAAAGGATTGTGGGATCGAGTATTGGTGTGTGTCGTTTTCGTCAATGGCATTTTACTGTGGACAAAAAAATGTGTACTTAAAGTCTATCCCACAATCCTTTGTAGTTGCTATTTGGAAAAGGGTCTATGCTTGGCTAAATTAAGTGTTAGGATAATGATGTCAACGACGACGACGACGACGATGACGATGATGATTATTTTTAATTTAATATAGCCCACTATCAACTTAAAGTTTGCTAATGCGCTGCACAAACATGATAATACAAATATGAATGTAAAGAACTAACACTATGAAAAAATAATATAGCGCCCTATCAACTTAAAAGTTATCTAATGCGCTGCACAAACAGATGAAATACAAAAATGAGTGAAAGGAACTAACAATTAGAAAAAAACATGGTAAGTTTAGACATAAAACAACTAAAAAAGAAACAACGTTAGGACTAATTCTTAGAAAATAACGAGTTTTAAGTTTTATCCAGAAAACTTGAAAACCTAACTTAATACACAACAGTCTATACCGATGCAATTTTTATTTCTTAAAAGTGACTTGAAAGTGGCAAAATTGTATCAGCCAACCGTGAACGCTTGAGGCAATTGTTGCTCTATTAGAAATTTCCGCCTATGGGTACTGGGTGTTAAAATCCATTACATAAATTACCCTGACTACTTTTGTCAGGGAACAAATTTGAAATGTTATGCTTTGATGGTTAGAACGATTGATCAACTTTACCATACCGCTGTTAGACTTTTGTTATGACACTAGACGTTAAAGTACTCCTGCCATGAAGGTATAATTTAGACTTTTACACTGGGGGGAAACTACCTGTATGTCTGGTGTACAGGATTTTTGTGGTGAGTAACGGACCCTGACCTAGCGAAGCGTCCCAATTGGTTGATGCGTAGTGCGCCTACACAACGTTTGGCAAAGATGTCTCCCAGATTGTCGGAAATGGCACTCACCAAGACTTAAAAGTTTCTTATGTCTTTAAAAGACCAGTGTGGTACTAGGGTTTGGAAGATGGGTTCAGAGGTGTCACCAGGGGTGGCGGAATGGGGATCATTCCCCTTCCCCCGTAAAGGAAGTTTTTGCCATCTCAACGGGGATGTTAAGTGGATGCAATGAAGTACCGCTGACGGCAATCTGTCACCCCAAAGGTTTAACTATGTTTAATCTCAAGGATAGCAGATCCTTAAATAGGAACCAAAACTTTTCCTATAGCCTGAGTTTCGTTGTTTCTACTTCTTCCATATAGTTCCATTCGATACATTTTAATAGTACACCCACCATACCAAGCAACCTAAACAGCAGTTTCTGTAAAGGTCGGGAACTTCTGACTCTAAATCGCATAGACTATAGTTGACTCGTTAGCATGATTTGTCGGGCCAGGCCTGTAAAAAGACATGGTACTGAAGGGGAAAGACAGCTTCCCGGAGGGAGAAATACTTTCCTAGGTGGGAAGGGGGCAGACGAGATACAATAAAATGCATTAATGTAATGGCAAGTTTTAATTTTCTATAAGACATTTTTCAAGAGGTGCCGCCCCTGAACTCCTTGAGTAAAGCTTTGCATCGGGCAGAAGGGTGGAGCACGATACAATGCATGTCAGCTGCGGACATAAGCCAGCCGTCCGACAATGCATTTTGACACAATGAGTAAAGATTCTTCCATGTATAATTAAAATTTTGACCTGCCATTCCCCCTTTCTGTCAGATTTTCGGCAAGAGCTATAAATGAGCACAAAAACAGGTACGTCAAGTACATTCTGTAAAATACATGTACTGCTAAAGGACTGGGTACCCTATTGTATAAATCAGGGGTCGGCAAACTAGGGGTCGCGACCCTTTCAAGGGTCGCGAAAATATTTCGGAGGGTCGCGGAAAGGATTCCGGAGCGAAAAATAATTGCCAAATTTCTCATTAAAAATAAGGAGTGGGAATGATTCTAATCTAAAAATCAGTGATCTGCTTTATTAACACTGCATAACCAAGTCAGATCAAACCCCTCTTACCGACCCGTCAATTTGAGGGCCACCAAGATTCCGGAGTAGAAAGTTGGGGCCATCAAGCAAAAAAGTTTGGGGACCCCTGGTATAAATAATTTCTTTAAAGTCCTACCTTACCAGAAGTTATATTCTTATCCTGGCGGTTCTCACATGCTACAAAAGGTACAGATTAAGGAAGCCAAGGAGTATTCCCCTGCACATAGGCGTAGGAAGCTGTTCGAGACTGGGGATGAACGTTGTTTCGGACCGCCGTCCTGGGAGAGAAGAGGGATCTAAGAGGAGGAAAGGATGACCCCTCCCCTTAGGAATATTTTTGAATATTTGGGGGTCCTTAGATACAATTTGGTGCAATATATTCAGGATAAATTTTAAGGAAAATAACTGCAAAGTTTTGACATTTTTACAGAAGTAACAAAATAAGGGATTTTCGTCCTTGGATTGAGGGACGGAAGGCGGGTTTGACTAGGGGGATAGAGCGCCCCAGCCCCAACTACCTACACCTATGCCCTTGTAAAATGTTGCAGTCACTACTCTAGACTCACGTTAGTTCCGCAATCTCAGTACGAGTACTGAAAGTGTGTGCTCTTCAAATATTTTATCTCATCGCTCCGTGAGAAGGATGAGATCTTTAATGTCTCTTTGCCAGTTGAATTATATGCGGCAATGCCAGCTGAAATAGCAACCGTTGCCATGGTAACGGTTAATGGTCCCAAGTTTTTTTGTATTTGTTTTTTCATGCTCTTGACATTGAACATTGAAAGTATGTACAATGAGATGTAACGATTAATGACATAAATTAACTTCAAAAAATAATACTAAATAATCGCAATTATACGTGAAATAAATTAAACCAGGGGAGCCAGCATTTCTCCCAGTAACCTTCTCTTAAATTCTTTTGTGCAATATACTTTTGCAAAGTAATATACTCTTGTAAAAAAAAGGACCATTGACCGTGGGGATAGGCTTAACCTTCTTGCAATCACAAATATATTACTTCTTAAGTTAAATAAGAGTTAAATTTACTTCACGAGCACAAGTTTCCCCAAACAAAACAACTGAGATGTCCTTTAAATCTATGTGAAAGCCTGCCCTCTCGAAAACATATAGATAATACTTCGAGATTCTTAATGAAAAATTACAATGGAAAAACAAATGCTGAATTGATTCGGTACATATTAAACAAAAAGTGCACAAATTAGAGGAGGCTACTTTAACACTATGAAGATAATTATTTGTCGGAATAATTCTGTGCAACAATTGAAATTGAAACCATCGAAGCGATATATCATTAAAGCAAAAGAATGGAGTGAAACAGTATATCTTCCACGAATCAATTATAATATGCAAAGTCTCTTCCCATTTTAAAACAAGATTTACTCTGAAGAAAAACATTTTTAGCCATTTTGATGCTGAGTGACTTACGTGTAAAATATTCATCAGCCAGTAACATATTATACCAACAATTAATAGGATTACACAAGCACTGATCAATATTTTTGATGACCTTATCCCAACTATAGCTTTGATTGCATTAAGTACACCGTGGTAGTTAACAAAAACTTTTTGTTACTTGATCTAGTTGGAGAAAGGCACCATCATCATCAAACAGATAAAATAATTTCCACAGCAAATCCAATGACGGTAAGCAATTGGCTTGTTATCAACTTGGACCGTACTATTATTGCAAGCAAAACGAAATCAATGTCAACAACCCACGGAATCCCATGCAAATACCCAAAATCTAATACTGAACCTATCAAAGACCCAATTAGGGATACCAGAAAACATTTACTCTGATTTATATAGAGGCCAGACATTGAGGAAAAATTATTTAATAACCTAATTAAACAACGAAAGGACACTTCATCTTGCTTAATTAAGAAAACTAGTGTCGTCAGCGTACTGCACTAATTTGCACTGCCGATCCCCAATAGTAATGCCCGGGATAATATCGTCATAGACCCTTTTCCAAATAGCAGTTACAAAGGATTGTGAGATTGGATTTTGGTGTGCGTCGTTTTTGGCCACAGTAGAATGCCATTGAGAAAAATGCCCCACTTCAAAAGTGTATCCCACAATCCTTTGAGACTGCTATATGGAAAAGGGTCTATTACGGATAGACACATTTAACAATTCTGAACAAAGGATGAAAAGATATGTAGATAAAGGATCACCTTGTCTACAACATCTTTCTAAAGAAAAAATTTTAGTAATATATCCATTAACAAGAATAGAAGAAGCAGCTTCCTTATAAAAAGTGTCTAGCCATTGAATAATTGAAGATCCAAAATTGTAAAGTTGAATAGCCTTTCTAATAAAACGTTACGAAATACTATCTAAAGCTTTCTCAAAATCAATGGAAAAAAGAACGCCAGATACTTGATCTTCCTGTAAACAAAGCATGACATCATGAATTTTCCTAATATACTATCCCCAACATATCTGCCTTTAATAAAATCACTTTGTTCACCGGGGATTAAATTTGAAATGACAGTTTTAATGCGATTTGCATTACATGTTAAAGGAAATTTTATAAGGCACATTAAGGAGATAGATCGGTAGGCTCCAATTTTTAAAAAAATCTTAGCTTAGGCATATCCCCTTTGGGGATTAATGAAACGACACCATGCCTCTGAGTAACGGACAATTGCTTCTCATTGTAAAAATATTGTAATGATCGTATCAGGAAGTGGCCAATATCTTTCCAGAAAAACTTATAAAACTCCAAAGTAAAACCGTCTATGCCTGGTGATTTGTTACTTTTCATTTTTCGTAAAGCGCCATAAACCTCGTTATACTGTAATGGACCTTCTAAATTAGCACACTCACTAAGAGATAGACGATTCAAACAATTATAATAACCATCACATTTATTAACTTCGAAGAGATGAGAATTATTTGAACTGTAAGGTTCTTAGAAAGGCTGTAATTTTCTTTCTAACCATGGCAGCCGTTGCTATTTCAGCTGACATTGCCGCTATGATGTGCATGAATTACGCGCACACGCGCGCCTTAGCCCTAAGGCGCGCTTGTGCGTGTTAGCATGCACATCATTTCATTGCCGTAAATAGCCAAACAGGCAAAGTGGTTACAATATCTCATCCTCCCCACGGAGCGATCAGATAGCAATATTTCAAGACAGGAATGATGGATACGTGCTTCATTTGTATAAAAATTTGCCCCATTGGTAGAAAGAATCGTATTGTTTCCGGGGAAGGTCAAAGTTCATCTGAGGCACCAGAGGTGAAACTAAAAAAAAAAAAAAAAAAACTTGTAAGCTGCTTGTAAAAGAGATATATCAAAATGGGTAATATTATGGGATCTCATACTTAGCATGTGGATGCGATATATTAAATTATTAATTACAAAGACCTTATTGACTTTGGCGGAGGTCATAGGTCAATAAGGTCACCAGGGGTCAAACGATAAAAACCTTCCACACACGATATCTCATGAACTCTATTCTTATTGGATCTCAAAGGTAGCATGTGGAAGCTCCACATGATGTTTGACGAGCTTTTTGTTTTTCAGGCAAAAGGTCATTTGAATTTACCAGAAGTCAAACTGTGAAAACTCGTAAACAAGATATTTCAAGAAAAGCGTAACCTTGAGGGATTTCATACTATTACTTAGCATGCAGATGTCCTGTAAAGATTTCTATTGTTTTGGTGGCGGTAAAAGGTCATTGGAGGTCACCGGAAGTGAAATTGTGAGAAAAAGCTCCTAAAGATGATATTTCTAAAAGGGAAACTTTCAAGGATGTCTCTCATGCAATGTAGATGTTCCACGTTGAATTCAAGATGTAACTTTAGTGGGAAAAGGTCATGTGAGGTCACCAGAGGTCAAACGGAGAAAACGTTTTGAACGTGAATAACTCAAGACGGATATCTTTGAGGAATTTCATCATACTGAAAACTCCCATTTAGATGCTTCACATAAATTAAAAGAATCACATGGTGGTTGGTGGAGGTCAAACGTCATCTGCCTTTACCAGTGATTTTGCGTACCTGCACTTGACAACAGAGTATACTGCATTGTGTAAACAGTATAGATATAGAACCTAACTATACTAGTTGCATTACACTGTGTATTTACTTAAAACATCTCCCAAAGCACGCTATATTGGGGGGGGGGGAGGGGTAAAGTGATTTTTAATTACATTTCATGTGTTTCTGAAATTACATTTTTGTAAAATGTTTCTCGAACCGTATCATACGGTCTCTCGGGCCGTATATGAACTACAGGTCGGAGGTTCTCCACCCTAACAACAGTAGAAATCGTCCATAAAGAATGCTCATTGTTGCAAAAATCGATCCTTCCCACATAATTGTCAACAAAACAATAACAAAAGTCATGCAGTATCCCAAAGTAGCTCCCGTATACTCTTTTGGGAGAGTTTTTGCAAAACAGGTTTATAAATCCCTCATATCACCCATGAAGTCAAATAAAATTGAGCCCTAGACACTATCAGATAGAAAACAATTGCTTCTGCAGGGCCGGATTTTCAGTTTGAAGTTTAAGGTCTTAAAACGTCCAAAACTACCTTAGAAAGCGCCAACCGAAATGGATGTTTCAGCAGGGAGCTCCCTGGTTTCAGTCCCTATATCTTAAATACCCTCCGACCAGGGAGCTGTTAGCAGTGGCGTAGCTAGAGGGGGCAGGGGGCGGTCCCCCCACAAAGCCTCCGAAGGTCTCTGTCGGAAATTTTTACCACCTTAATTAAAAATTCTTACAACGGAAATTAATAGCTAAAATTATATTCTTAGTGGTTTACTTACAACACATGTTATGTTTTTAAGCAGAATTACACATCGAAATGGTTACTGACAAGGCCTGGAAGTGTCATTTAAGGCAATCTCAGAGATATTTTAATCTAGTTTTCCGCGCGCTACACGCCAGATGATGGTGACGCTAAGCTTAGATAGTACATCATTACTTTAAGATAATAAGCTGTCGGAAATTTTTTGCTTTTGCCCCCACAAAAAATATCTAGCTACGCCACTGACTGTGCGGAGAGACAGCTCCCTACTCCGACGTCACTGTTCGGTAAGCAGCGACAGAACCTCAACGTTTTTCATAAAAAATTCTCAAGCAAAGAACTAGATGCACCTAAATTTTGAAACCTTTTCGTGAAAGTCTATTCACACAGGGTGATTTAATTATTCATTACGTTATTATTGTGATAAGTAGATAAAAAGTCACGTTGGGAATTGGGCTTTCAATTACACGGATGTCTAATGCGTCCTCTTATAGAGAACGTGCAGATGACGTATTTTGACGTATTTTGCACCACGTGATTTCGCTGGACGGCAAAACCGCCACTTATTATATTGACTTACCACGCAAAGCTGGTTCAAAAAAGGCCTTCAACCTCTCTGGTGTATAACATTTTTGGCCAAAATTGTTATTTATTGCTTTTTGTTGCACATGTCTCCAAGAACAGAAAAAGAAAGTTTCGCTTAAAGAAATTCAAGATTTGGAAAGACAACGGAAGAAATAAGCAAACAGCAGTGTACGTAGCAGTTCTTTTTGCCGTCCAAAACGAACAAATCCGTACAAAACCACGTGCTATGACGTCAATGCACGACCTCTATAGGCCTAATAACGTTAAAGGAGGACAGAAAGGTCCATTAAGCCGCTGTCACACTACAACGAATTCGGATCGGATTCCGATCCGATTTTTGTGAGTTTTTATTAAAATCTTCTCCATCTCTGGTCAGTAAGAGCCCAAAATTTGCCAACCAGTGTAAATATATGATTTGCATCAGAGATCTATGAAAATAAAATGTTAGCTGATTTTTTCGTGACGTCACACCCACAGACAGCTTTTATCGGACACGCGTAGTCCGATAAAAGCTGTCTGTCGATGTGACGTCACGAAATAATTCGTATAAATTTAAGTTTGGTAGTCCTGCAATAAAAATCATATAATTACACAGGTTGGCAAATTTTGTTTTCTTTACGACCCGAAATGGAGAAGATTTTAATAAAAACCCACAAAAATCGGATCGGAATCCGATCCGAATTCGTTGTAGTGTGACCGCGGCTTAAGCCTAAATACTCGATTCAGTATGACTCGCGGAATTTGTTGCTCTTTTTGCGTTCATATCCATAACCGTAATTACCCTTTCAATAGCATGACTTCAACCTGGGTGCTGTTAAGGCTTCCTGCTTGTACTAAGTATCGTGGAAAGTGTATGTTTCTATCAGTCGAGAGAAAATCCCCAAAACGAAATGTTTCTTATAAGGATCCGTACTTATGAGTTCGTGCTTTTCTTGTCAAGATGTGAAACTGTCGAATTCAAGAGAAGACCAAAGTAAGCGATTCCGATCGATTTCCATATTACACCGTCACAATTGAAATCGGTGATAACGGATTTTGAACTTCATTTGCAGATAGTAAGATCGCTTTTGACTTGTGTAGTACCAGGACTTTAACATTTGAATCTCGCTCGTTGTCACCATGAATACTGCAGTTGACGTCTTGTTAACACAGTTTCCGTCAATGAACATAACTGCTACCAATGGGGATTATGGGACTATGGACACCTCTACCGATGGTGATGTTGACATTGTCACCAATTTACCACCTTTACATCTCAGCGTGTCCGTGTATTGGCTGGGCTTCTATATCTTTGTGTACGGTATAATAATTTTTGGTTCAATTATCGGTAATCAGCTCGTAATCTGGTCTTATATCATCGAACCCAAACTTCGTCGTCCTACTAACACCTTCATAGTCAGTTTGGCTGTTGCTGACTTCATAACCGGGTTAATTGGCCTCCCCGCAGCCATTTTCGGTCGTCTGTTTACGGGACCTTACGTTTGCTTTGCTGCCACGAGACCGTTTCTGTACGTAGTGGCATTCATGATGTGTTCTGTGTCAATAGATCATCTCGTCTTGATCACAATCGACAGGTAATGATGCTGTTTTGTTTTTTGTCTTATTAATTAATTTTCTTTTAATTAATTTTCTTTATTTGTATTGCGGTATGTTTTCACTTATAAAAAGTATTGGAAGTGTAAGCATGTTCATTATTCTCGTTCCATCGGTGAAGGTCAACGACCGCACTCCTCTGCACAGACCCAACTGCGACTCGGATGCAACGCGATTGAAAAGTAGTCAGGTCTCACTCGAGTTTGTGCAGTGTAAGTCAAATTTTGTTCCCTACCCGACCATGACAGTGGGTCTTCGTTGTGACCAAATCGGTCATATTCAACAATATTTTATAACCTTTAAGAAACACGAAACATTTGCGTTGCAGTCTATGGCAGTATACGGGTGTCACCGACCTTATTGGGAATCGATTCTTTTGAATAGCCAATGGAGAATCGTTGGTATAAACCGCAAACCAGTAGCCAAGGGGAGCGGCCGGGGTGAAGTCCCCTGGAAAAATTTTTGCCCTCTAGAAGATCAAAATTTACCATTGCCTTAATGCACTTTAGTATGTCTCACTCCCTGAAAAATATTTCGCTCTCTGGAAGTTTTTTCGCATCCTTCAGTACTTTGTCTGGCCACGGGCTTGTATCCCTCCCTTGGCAGCCTGATATCTAAAAGAGCTGTGAATATGGTTAGACTTCAGAGCTTCTCAACACTAGAGAAAAACAGGACAGTGCTTAACAGAGCAGTTTAAAAGTATTTCCACTGGGGGACACAGGAGCAAGGTAGAGGGGTACCGATTACACCCCCAGGGAGCCAAAGGCTCCCGTGTTTGGGAGCCGTTCAGTTCGGCCCCCCGTTTGGGTAGGAGGCCTCTGTAGAGGCCTCCGCGATTGTGTGGGTGTAGTGTGTGTATGTGCAGAACGAGTCCAAGTACGCAATGAGGGTAGGTTTTTTGCTTATAAGTCGCCTGATAAACAGTACACAAATTTACACAAAATGTTAACACAGAATGAATATGCGATGAATTCCAATAGCTACAGTATAATCTTTTATCTCAAAGCAAGCATCGGTATTACGTAACCGGTCTCGAGGACATTTCATTAGAACTCACAACCAGTAAAACTTGCAAAGTGGGCCGACAGATTTAAGTCTTACCAGATAAAAGCAAAGCAAGCCACAACCAGCAAAAGTAACCAGCAACGGCAGATTAAATTATTTCCGAAGCTAAGATTGTTAACAGGACAGCAAATTTAAACTCTTTGCACCATTACCAGAGAAAAACGGAAGCTTCTAAATAGAAGAGGAATTTATGTTCGAAAATTCTGTTGTTAACAAATCGTGAAGGCCATTAACGAATGCAAGGCCACCGCGAGCTAGAGAAAAAAGTTAGTCCAATGGCTGAGCGGGCTGGGCCCTCCGTGTCGAAAATGGTTTCATGTATGGACACATTTTATTAAGGCTCCCTGGGGGGTGTAATCGGTACCATCTACCTTCCTCACAGGAAACTTTTTACCAACGTTTTGGTGCTGAAAAGGCAATTCCTCAACCTCAGCCAGTTACTATATTATTCTATAAGCCAATTACTGATTCGGGAAGTAGAAGTTTAATTCCTCCACGCTAATACCTAAAATGTACCCAGTACCTTGAAGTCATTCCTTGGTGAACGTCACTAGCAAAACCACTAGCAAAAATGTTCGTCCAGTCAATCTATTAAAAATGTGGTTTAACCACCTGTACATTTTTCAAAGGTATTTCCACTGAAACAACTGTGTTAACCTTTACCGTTTAATATTTATGTCATGAAAAATCAAGAAAAGTACTTGGTAAGGGGCGGGGAGGAAGGAGGGCCCGGGTGAGAGGAGGGCTGGTAAGATGATATTTTTAAGGTGTAGTCGGTGTTTCAGTAAAGATTGAGGTACTGCTTATTCCCAAGAAAATGAATATCCCGAAGAGGACGAAAATTATTTCATTAATGTTATAACACTAACATAAGTTTTACTTTTTTCAACAAGGTTAGAATTCTAAACGCTTTCCACTGCGGCTGTTTCTTTACGAAAGCCAAAGCTGCCAATAATCCCCTTCTTGCATTCAAAGAAATTTACTCGCGTTTAGCAAAACCTGATAAACTGTACCTTTTACAAGACGAGAAAGAAGGGTGCACGTTATATCAAAGAAGAACACATTAAAGCAGAGTTCACTTTTAGATATAGAACTATGCAGTGTTGAACAGGACCACGCATGGTCAGTTAAGTTGTCCTTTAGAGGACGTGTGGTGGCCTTCTGGGCCGTAACTCCTTAGGACTACTTCGGAAGTAATGTTTCCTTTGGCCCCTTGGTTCTTCGCCAGAGATTCGAGGGAACGTTTAAAAAAGTACTATGCAGAAACTCTCTTCATTCTTTTGAATGAAAAGTGCACAGTGTCACTTATGGGTGTCGATTTTTTTTGGGGGGGGGGGACGGGGGACATGTCCCCCACATTTTTGAGAGGAGGGGACGCTAACACATTTGTCGCCCATTTTTGTGAAACTAAAAGGTGAGGTAACCAAAAAACTACATGTAGGTAGGCGCGATTCTACGGAGGACCAGGGGGGCTTTAGACACAAAACTCTTTCCTAGTCTCCCCCAAGAAACAAATTGCTCTTAATTTTATAAAGGCGAGTAGTGGTGAAGCCATATATATATATATATATATATATATATATATATATATATATATATATATATATATATATATATATATATAGGCAGTAACTTCTGTAACAATTCTTTCTATAACTTCAAAAAATTTCTACGCGCGCTTTCATCTTCAGTTCTATCTAGTTGTAACGCCCGTCATTTCAAACATATTGGATTTATTCAACGTTAAAGGTTCCACAGATATTGTAGTCGTGATTCTGGAGAAACACGAAATGCAACGTTGCGAAGTTTAACCTCTTTGTCATATCTTTTGGAAGACTTTTTCTCCAACCTCACCACCGTGGCAAACATTTTTGTAATAAAAAAGAATTTTCAGTTACGTCTGGGAGCCTTAATGGTAAAATAAAGAATGTACTCCCCGACGAAGACGATGCAGTCACCCCATCAAATATCTTGGTTTGCTCTTAAGTAGGGCAGATTCTTCAATAAAAGCCCCAAATTTTCCCACTTTTCTTAATGAAAACAACAGTCTGAAATCTTGTTCACTATTACCCCAATTTTTTTCGGCGCTCTTCGCCCGCCTTACATTTTGAGTTCGATATCCTTTCGGCAACCCATGGCATCTGTTGGGGCTTAGAGTAGCTCGCCCCCCAGTCAGGGCCCTTGGCCCCCATGTCGGCATATCCAGTCACCACCACTGGCTGAGCCTGCATGCAGTTTTTCCTATGGGCAATGAAGTATATACCCCCAATTTTCATAGTGCCCCTAAATATTGAAACAATTGGCACCATTTTGCATCTGGGCCCCCTCCTCTTAGTCTCCTCACCAGGATAGGAAAGAAGTTTTAGGCCAGATGTACCCCCACATCCAAAATCAAATCGACGCCCCTAGTGTCACTTTAAGTCAGTAAGCACAACAGTTCATTAGTTTCGACCTATCAGAGAACACACAAGTGACATCAGTAACTGGAGAGCTTTTCTCATTTGCAGTAGCGTAACTTTTTAACACAACGTATAACTAGACGCTGTTACAATATACATTTAGATTAAAATCGATGAATAGTATGAAATGAATGACTCGTATTTTACATCAACCCACTGGTAGAAGAGATATTTGATTAATTTCAAGTTTGGCCATATAGATGCTGGTTATTTGGAATGGAGGAGAATATTGTAAGGACTTTTCATATATTTCTGATCATTTCTGATTTATGTTCATTTCTGCCCAATACACATAGCATGTCCAGTTTAAACCGATCTGTGTTACAGAAACTGTAACACGTGTTACGAGAACTGTTAATGGTACGATGAAAATTGGCTGTTATTTCTTGATCACTTTTATTTCTATAGAAGAAAGGATTGAATGTAACAGGTAACACTGTCATGCTTTCCCTGGAAACAGGACTGTTATATTCCAAGTAAAGTGCAGTAGTCATGGCGACAACAGTTTTACTAAAAGCTGTAGTAATAAATTGCTGGATTCAAATCGATATGCACTATGAAATGAGTGAACCTCTGTTTACGTCAAACAATTGGCTCACGGGCTATTTTTGATGAGTTACATGTGCAAAAAATGTTGTAGATATTAATTATTTTGAGAAGAGCCAAATGTTGATGTGTACTTTTGCATATTTCTGAATATTTCTGATGGATATTATTTTATATCACTCAACCACAATATAGAAAAAGTATTGAATGTTACGAGAATTTCAACTCTTAACCTTACAGCAACCTATTTTGTCATGTCGTCAACTTTTTGCCTAATTCCGCTATCATATCACATTATTTCCTCCATTACGCTTTCCGTTTTCAACAAACGATGTTAATGTTATGCCTCAACGGGACAGGTTTACCGTGCCGTTTGTGTTATGACGATTCCATTTTTACGATTAGTTTTGTCTTCATAATAAACTCTGTTCATATTATTAAATTTTCATCGTAAGGATTCCTATACAGCAAAAAAAGTTTATCAAACGGATTCAGTTTTGACAGTGTAGTAACTTTTGACGTCATAATGACAATGTATAAAAACGATGTTCTATACCTGATAAAAAAAGAGCAATTAATAATATGATAAGGTGCGAGAGGTGCTGTTTCCGTTCATCTTTGAAGAACTCTTAGCTGATTAATTTTTCTTATCTATACCCACCAATGCGCTGCTGCCGTCCCCTCATATAGATGCCATCATGACTCTGTGAGCACCGTCTTTGGAGAAACGGTCACCTAGTGTCGATGCGGCAGTGTCAGACACCCAGCCTGTCCCTGATATCCTCTATCGAACTCTTTATTGATAATTTGCATTTACCACTGAAGATAAGATTCAACAGATTTTTAAGTCTGTTGCAATCTTTTTTGTTTTTTGCAGATACATAGCCGTGACAAGACCGTTGAAGTACCCAACGATTATGACAACACGAAAATGCAGGGTCTTCACAGCTTTTGTCTGGATATTTGGAAGTTTCTTTGGAGTACTTCCGGTAATTTCTCCTCCGGCGAATCCAACCCGTTGGGTTTGTGGCCTAGCCAACTACGAAGGATCTACAGTAAGCATCCATCGTATCGGTTCCGTGGCTTTCATCCCCGTGATTCTATTTTTCCTTTGTCTCGTCTACATTCGCGTATATATCGTGGCTATGAAGCACGTCAGGGAGCAATCGGAACGTATCAAAGCACAGACGAAGAAAGATGACAAATCGTCAGCCAAGTCTGCGATGATTAGAACGACTGTAACAACGTCTATCGTTCTCGGAGCGTTTGCTATTTGCTGGCTACCGACCACTGCTAAATTCTTCGTGGAGCTTTATGTGACTACTACCGAGGAAAATCTATTCACGATTCAAACGATTGCGGAAATTCTATCTTTCGGCAATTCCATGGTGAACCCCATTATTTACGGATATCGCAATGCTTTGTTTCGTTCAACCTACAAACGGATTCTCCAGTCGGTTTGTTGCTGTGGCCGCAAGGGTGGAAAGGAGAGAACGAATCTTCGAACCCAATCGAAATCAGCATCTGTTACGACGATTTCAACCACCGCTTGAAAACTCAGTACCAGGACTTTCGTGTATGAATACGAGTATTGGCATCTTGGATGCAAGGGATCTCGTAGGAAGGAGATTTGAGATATCCTTACTTTGGTTACAAACTGACTGTATTGTCTAGATTAGTAAATCTTCGTATGAATGGTTTGTGCCCTAACCACTCCACTGACCCTTTAACAGGGTTACACAATCGTTTTGGACAAGTTTACAACTTCACAATTTTAGCTGACCACTGCATATCCAGAACGTTTTAATGTCACTAATTAGGAATGTTCAAATCCTAAACATAACGTGAGGCCTACCGTATAGCTATGCTAGGAAAGCTCTTTGATTTTCAACGTTACAAATACATAAAAACGCGCGTTTTCTTCTCGTGAAGATCTTCTTCTCGTGAATAGTACACTTCGCGTGAATAGTATACACGTTTCCACTGTTTTCGATTCGTGGGTTGGTCCAAAATTTGCGGAAATGGGCCCGTTTGTGTGGTGGGAGCTTTTTCATAAGGACACTGAAGGTGCGTTTTTTGGTGTTTGTGTGAGCCTGTGTGTGTGTGTGTTTGGGAGGGGAAAGAGGAGGGGGTCCTACCTAGTAATTTGAAGGTGGGACTTTATGTATAATTTCCCAATCTTTGGAATATTAACTAGTTCAAGACGATGCAATTTTTACCCTTTAAAAAAGCGGAAAACTGCGACTTCACAACACTGGGACACCAGAAAATACAGAAAATAAAGCGACTTTTTTGCGTACTTAGTGTGGGTAATAGCGAAGAGGAGGAGGAGGAAGGGGGGGGGGGAGGGGCCTCAAACCCAGGAGGGTAGCAAGACCGTCTGGGGCACATGGACAAGGAGCAGTGAGGGCCCCAAAATCAATTGCATAAGCCCTCTCCGGCTATTCACACACATACAAAATAACAAATACACAACGTATGGTACTATATGCGATACTTATTCCTGTTGTCTATTGACCAGGGAGTTGTTCATTTGGAACTTGAAGGAGATACATCGCTTTGAAAGTTTGACACCGCCAGGGTCACGCAGTAATAGGTCTCTTGTATCTTTTTTGGTATTTCTATAGGCCTTACACTGGATTAGGTGATTCATTCAATAGACATTTGTCGTCTGCTACATCTACTGTAAGTTACGCACGTCCATTTTCCCAATTTAATCTTTTTAGGTGACAAAAGGGGAGCTTCTCTGTATCCGTCACAACTTTAACTGCTTAATTGATTTCGTTACTGACATCGATTAGACTACTTTGCTAAGACGGGGCGTGAGTTTTTTTTTTTTCGTAGGATGGAAATGGAAGAATCATGCCAATGGACGAATCAGCTTCTTGGAAATTGGCCACACCCCTAATTCCAAAATAACAGCTTTTCGACTATTTTTTGTAATTCTGACGCCGGGTTATGAAAGAACAGGTCAAATATCCCTTGTCCACGTAACCCTAACCTTAATTCTAACTCTAACCATGATTTTGAAACAAATTTAAAAAATTTTGAGAAACCGATTTTTCCATCGCCATCCTACGAAAAAAAGAAAAAAACTAGCCAACCGGTCACTACAAATAGGCCAAGATGAACAAATTATATGGTAGCACGCTACCTAATTTTCCCTCCATATTAACATATACACTAATTTTGTCCCTTTCGTGGCCTCTGGACAGGTGTAGAGGTTTTCAACCGATACAAGCTACTCTTCTTATGAAAGCTCACAAGACGGCCTTTTACAATGGTTTCAAATTTGTTGTACCATGACAGTCAAAATTTTCAGCGAAGAGAGTTTGTATTACAGGGAAGTGATTCTTGCATTTCATTTCGTTCAAAATTCCATTTTGCATAACGCAAGAATGTAATGCAAAAAACCTCCTAAAATACCTTCAATTTGCTTCATTTTTTACGTAATCAATACCTCAATTCATTCTCTTCAGCATACAGTACACACACAAATTGAGGACAATAGTACAGCAACATGATTTGAACTCTGCCTCCAAATTTTTGGAGGGTGTTAAATTCGTCAGATAATGATTCAGCAGACGATTTCTTCGTTGCCGAGCTACGTACTATAGACTGAATTAAAGAAAAAAATAAACAGAAATATTATTTAAAAAATGTTTTAGAGTTTGATCATTATCTTAAGTAATTACCGTATTAAATACTTGTCTATTAAAAAAATATTTTCAGTTTATCTAACTGCCCAAAACTAATGGAAGCACAGTAGGAGATGATTTTAAATACATTTTCCGAGACCGTTCAACTGGGTATCCTCCAGTTATGGTTTTGCCGTCCTTATATCGGCAATAATTTCACTACACCAATCCTAGTGATATATCTTGGGACATTATGGACAACGACTCGGACAATACTATATTTGCAAGCAAATTTTTTCCTGTTAATTAAATATTACTTCCTGTCTTCTTGTGCTTTTGCGCAGAATGCAAGTTCCTCGACCAGTTATATTGCAATTAAAATATAACAGCGGACTGTTCCTACAAAATTTCATAAACTGTGCGGCGTGCGCCCTGCCACACTTAATTTTCTGTCATTATATTTGGACTATTGTAAACTTGAAAGCCATTAGCTTTTGATTTAGTCTAAATGTGTAGTTACCGTATGTCTCGACGCTCGACATAGCAAAAAATCTGGCAAAAGCCGGAAATCTGATATAATTGTTCATGTTATTATTTGTTTTTCTAATGACTAATGGTGTCAGTGTTAAATATTCGAACAGCATTGTGCAGAAGAGTTTGCATTTATCTAGAAAAAGCAAGTAGCGTACCGACTTTTAAGGGCGGGTCACACTACAGTGATTTTCAATCCGAAATCCGATCTGAATTTTTCTAAATCGTTTTTTATTCAGTTTTTATTCAGACTTTGTTCTACTGAAGTATGGTCACGCTATATCGACAGCTGATCCTATTTGCCTCACGATAAGCTGTTCTACTACCATTATATAACTGATACCGCTCAACAGAGCGGTATTTGTTCGAAAATCAACCCGATATTTGCACGCGTGTCCGATAAACGCTGTCTGCCGATGTGACGTCACAAAATAATTAGTTAACATTTCATTTTCGTAGTCCTCTGATGCAAATCATACATTTACACAGGATGGCAAAGTTTTGGCTCTTTCCGATCAGGGATGGAAATGATTTTAACTAAAACTCACAAAAATTGAGCCGTAATCCTATCCGAATCTCTCCAGTGTGACCTGCCCTTAAAGCTGCTTTTATAGCCTAATTAAAAATGTACATATGTAAAGTTACTTTGGAAGAACGTTAAGCACGGGGGAAGTAATGTGTTAATGTCGGTGCCCGCAGAGTACGAACAGGGAAGTCTAATAACACCTCCCTGGTAGGAAGATATTTAAATGTGTTAAACGAACCAAGCTTCATTTTTTTTCATGTAACTAGTGTTCATCCATTGGGTGTATGGTATGTTGGTATTTAAATACAATGACTTGTGCATATGTAAAAGATAGTGTGTCTATTTTACATATATTTCAGAGTATAGCTTGGTTTATTTATTTAATTGTTTCTTTCTAGAAGACTAACTAATATGACAGGCCTTGTAATTCATACATGTTTTGTTTTAGTCATGGGGCAATTGTTAGCGTCATGCAGAAAACTTGTAAGGGGAACAAGAGGGTTATTTCTCTCCCACCATCTATACTTCTACATACAAATTGTTATTGGACCAGCAAGTGGTAACGTCTGCTTATTTTGGAATTCTTCTCCCATTTTAGTGCACTTTGACAAAATTTTGTGAATACTTCTGGTCTGGAAGGCGTAAGGGAATGGTAGCCAGCTGAAGACAATCTGGATTGTTGAGTGGGGGTTAGTCCCGTTTCCCGTGGCTCCGTTTGCATTACACAAAGGGGCTGCATTAATTCTTGATATTAACGGAAACTGATATGTACTATGGACGATAGGTTTACAGTGGGTATGTCTACGCACGCTATACTAGTTGATGGAAATGGGCCATTTGTTACCAGATATTCTTCTGTTCTCCTACCAATTCGGCCATTCCAGTTATGTTTGAAAAGGAAGGAGCCAGCAATGTTGCCCCCCTAAGACTTCCTCTTAAACTAGGAATGTCCACTCAACTTTATGCAATAGTTCAACTTCTTGCTTGATATCGCAAAAATAGAAAAGAGAACAAAACAATACTGAAAAAAAAACATTTTCATATATATATATATATATATATATATATATATATATATATATATATATATATATATATATATATATATATATATATATATATATATATATATATATATATATATATATATATATACATGTTAAAAATTTCATAAAAACAAACCTGTCGATGTTTTTCAACCTTGGGCGGGGGGGGGGTGTGCTCCCCCAACGCCCTACCTGACAAGATTCCGCTTCGTGCCCCTATTGATTAGATTCTATTCAAATTGACTAGGACATTTTTAGAGTGTAGGCTAATAATAACAGCCTTTTGCACCTCTAAACTTTCTGAAAACAAATAAGGTCAGATTTTCTGAGATAATTAAACTTGGCAAGTATCAATTAGCAGCTCAAATGTGTCCTTGTTGCTTCCACGCCGTGGACTAATTTACTCATTAACATGTCTGATCAACTTGTACACCCGACTCACCAAGGACTGGTCAATTGTTTAATTTCAAGTGTTGCAGCTGAGCACTCTTTTCGTCAAGTACCAAATACTTTTGAGTTCTTATGGTTCCGAGTACTAAGTAGGCCTACTTATTTATCCGAGAATTTTACGAGGACTTTCCCAGTACTTTTAATTTTCCATATACAAAACAATACTCAATATAGGCCTATGGTCTGTCTCCTTGTCAAACACGCGAATTAATTGCTTTACTTACTTGTGACTTTGAACCAGTGCTGGGTTAACAGTAGGGCCCATAGGGCCCAGGCCCGGGGCCCCCAGATTTTGAGGGGCCCCCAATTATTTAGGTCCCCAAATTTTTGTTGAGGCATTTCATCAACTATCAGTTTTTGCCTTGCAGGATGAAATGTTGTTGTTCTGGACATTATTTTGGGGCCCCTAGATCTTCATGTGAAAAATTTTCAACAGATTTGTGCCATTTGCAACACTAAAATATACTAAGCGCAAATAATTAACCCTTAAATCCCCAAGGCGTCCATTTCCGGACGCTTTATAATGGCCATTTTAAAACTCCGTATATAGAAAATTTACGGAAATGTTAGATCATGGTAAACAATGCACCGATTGACGAAAACACTCTAAGAAACCATATTCTGGAATAAAATTTATATGTATATGTGTTAGAAAATATGAAAAAAAAACTGGTAAAATGAAGGCCAAAAAATCAAAATTTTGTCCAAATTTTCTAAAATTTTCTAAATTCGGGCAAATGATATGAAAATTCGGGCAACAGTCCTTCTCAATTTACCAACATAAATTACATACTAAGGCCTCAAGTACCCATCAAGTACCCATCAAGATTTCGATGTATTGTGGGCAGTGCCGGATTAACAATGAGGCAAGCGAGGCAAATGCCTCGGGCCCCCACAAAAAGGGGCCACCACAAAAAAAAAAAAAAAAAATCAACCAAAAATATTAAGGGTAAATGTATGTGTTGTAACAGTATATATCAGTTGTATGTAACAGTATATTTTGGATATCTATAGACATGGGAAGTGCCATTTCCTGGGGACGTGTTAGCCCAATTTTTTCTTGTACGCTCCGCGCCAACCGATGGTGGCGCTCCGCTTAGATAGTGTTAAGGGCCCCCACATTGACATAGGCCTCGGGCCCCCACATACCTTAATCCGGCGCTTTGAACACTTAAAAAGTTGGTCCGTTTCGTGGCCTCTGGACCCTTGTAGAAGTTTCCAACGGGCACAGGCTACCCCTCATATAAAAGCTCACGAGTAGGCCTTTTACAAGGATTTCAAATTTGTGTACCATAACTGTTGAGATTTTGAGCTAGGTTCCTGCTTTTTCTTCATTCAAAATGCCATTTTGCATCGCGGAAGGATATATTGCAAAGAGGTGCCTGAAATACCTTCAACTTTCTTCATTTTTGCCTGATGAGTACTTTAACTCCTTTTCTATCGCATACACATCACAAATTAAACACATCAGTTCAGCAACATGATCTATACTGTCACTGAAAAATTTGTTCCAAGATGGAAATTCGTAGGGTAATATACTCCGCGGGGATTCCCCTTGAAGTGGTGTGAGATGACCGGGAAAACGCGGAGGGAGACTTGTCAAGAACCGCTGTCTTCCTTTGACAAATCAGCGCACCGTCAAACAAGGACAATAGTCGCCTATTGTTAGCAGATGCTTACACCTACTCCCTAAGAGGCTTAATCCATCGTTGCAATACAAGAAAGGTATTTTGAGTCGATAATTTAGGAATATTCTTGATCCCAGACTCGTTTTCTATTAGAAACAAGAGTTGCTTTGGCAAGGTAGGCAAATATAGTATCAATAAAGACAGGTTTCTCGGCTACATACGAAGCCGAGACGTAGCGGAGAGCCCTGTCTTTATTGATACCTTTCGTATCAAATGCTAATTAAATTAAATATGGAATCAGTTTCATCTCATTATGGGCAAATATTCATAAAACTATTTCCAATTACAACGGAAAAAAGAAGCTAATTTGTGGAAGGGGGTAGGCTTACAGGAGTGATAATGTAGGTTACGTGCAACAACGTGTAGTGACCTGATTTGAAAATTTACAGTAAGGTATGATTAACAAAACGAAGCCTAATCAATAAAAGAAAAAAAACGGGAACGCAGAGGAGTCGATAAAAGCTAGAACCAGGAAGATACAAAAGAGAAAGTAACCGAAAAACTCGACAGTTCCACTAAAACAGCAAAACGAGAAGTGTTTCCATGAGGACTCGAACTCACGTCCTCAGTTGTCAGAGTTGAGCGCCTTACCAACTGGCCAGGTGCGTCAATCCGTATTGAAGTGTGGGGGGTGGGGGACACACATGACTTAGCACAAACTATCAAGCCATTTTTTTTTGAAAAGGGCTTGTCTTTCTATAGGCCCTCCCCTGTGCCCCCTCTTGTGATGACTGACGTTGTCCTATTCTAATAAGAGTTAGTATTATTAACACCGGCGTAGCCAGGATTCTTGTTTGGAGAGGGCCAACTGCGGGGCCTGATCGCCGGCTTGGGAGAGGGGACTAAGTGGAAATTTAAGGGGAAATAGAAATTTTTGAATATTTACCCTCAGATGAAATCTGGTGCAACATTTAGCATCACTTGAAGCTCATTTTTGTGTTCTATTACCAATTTTTTTCAGAATTCGATTGGAGGGGCATGGCCCCTGCCCCCCTCTGGCTACGCCAATGATTCCAAAGTTAACATGACCGTCACAGATGATTTGCCAGTTGAAAGACACAGAGTCCACGGAATTACTTCAAGATGTTACTTTAATCATGTCCAAAAATAGCTGAAACCATGCTCCGCAGCGTGGATCATTATCAGAGATCATGGACCCCAATCACGCCCATAACTAGGGTCATATGTCTTTGGGGTGTGAAGGCCCACAATTCGGACTGGTTGGACGTTTTTCCAACAGAGTGGTGGCGTGTAAATTGCACTTTTTTATGCACTCTGCGTTGTGTATACAGCTGTGGTGATCCTTCCTTTGTTACTACATAAAGGTGTCGTCCTGGGGGAGGGGCCTAAGTGGAGGGGGTGTACCCCTCCTCTTTGAGAAATTTTGTTAATTTAAGGTTGCTTAGGTGCAAAATAGTGTAATCGGTGGGATATTTTTGGAGCTGATCGTATATATGGCTGGAAAATGTCCATAATTTAGTGAATTCTATTTTTCCGGCTGTCTGGATGCTTTTACTAACTGCAGTGGCGACGCGAAAATTGCACCTTTTTATGCACCCTGCGTTTGTATACAGCAGTAAAAATCCTTCCTTTGTCACTACATGAAAGTGTTGCCCTGGGGGAGGGGTCTAAGGGGGTTTTCCCCTCCCCTTTGAGAAATTTTCGTAAATTTAAGGTTGCTTAGATGCCAAATGGTACTATCTTTAATTTATTTTTGGAGCTGATCGTATATGTTCGGAAAATGTCCATAATTTAGTGAACTCTAAGTTTTGGTTAGGTGAAAGAAGGGAGTATGTTGTCTAAGAGAAGAATACGTTTTCAACAAACTTCCTGGAGCCCCCCTTTTGGCTACTTTGCTGCTTCTATTAACAGAAACTTTCTTGGACTATTATGAAAATTTTTCCTTTCCTTCATTGTGCATTATAAAAGGACATCTAAGGCTGGCAAATGCCTTTATAGGGCCTGCTGGAAGCTCTGGATCAATTATATAAACTGGAGCAATGGCACAATGCTTATTACCTGACATCCAAATGGTAATATAGATTATGACACCAAGCACTTTACATCTATCGTATTTTCACTACTTTTGAACGAAAATCCAGATGAACAGCTTCCAGCAATGGAGAATCGGCAAGAGGGAGAGAATAGGTGCAGTAAGGTGATGTAAGACCTCCCTGATAGGTGTACTAAAAGGTGTGAAGGACTAACAAGCGCGTTTCAGATTTTTCTTCGTAAGTGCATTAGCAATCACCATCTATACATATAATGGCTTCGCGCGAAGTGCTCGGTAAAAGTTTTTGAAAAATGTATAACGACAACAACGTTCTTTAAAGTTTCAACCTTCCACATCATGCTTACAAATTAGATAGAAGGATCCCATATTGATGTAGGGCCCCTGCACAGATGTTTGGAGATGTATCTCTGTTTTCGGAAAGTGTTGTGATCAGAATAGTTTCTTGTATAATCACATTTTAGTGGTCATGAGATGGAGTGCAAAATGTGATGCATGCGCGCCAAGCGCGCCGAAGTTTTTCATTAAATAAGATTTCCCTGACAAAATCTGCATTAAGAATCTGCATCGAGACACTTTCAACAAACCTACATGCCACTCAAAAAGCCAGTCAAATAGAGCCACGACGCTACACTTTACGAAGTGTGTGTGTGTGTGTGTGTGGGGGGGATTTGATATTGTGTCCCCCACACATCGAAATGTGGGAGACATCGACCCCAGGATTGACGATTGACGCCCATGCAACTCGCCAACGACAATGCTGCAATGTGCAGCAATATAATTAATAGAAATAAGAGATCTAGTGTGAAGCTGTGTGACATACAATTAGCAGTGCCGGTCAGGGAGGGGAAAAAGAGCGAACACCTCTTTTCACCCGCATCCTTAAGTATTAGTACAGTTCTCAATATGGCCTGAAAAACGCCTCAGTGATGTTGTTTCAATACGCGTGAATACATTTTTCCTATTAATGTTTACAGCATGAATTGCCTGTAAATGTTTCGTAGTTTGCCCTATAAATGACATCGGGGGGGGGTGGGGATGGAGGTGGGACAGACAGGGGAAGCACAGGAAGCCGTGATCTTCCCGGTGACAGAATTTTCCAATTTCTCCCGAAAACATGTAATCAGGACAGTAGGTACGATAAAATGTGTAATCCCGACGCTCGGGTATCGCACAAATTCGAGCGATCGAGGTCAAAGCTTTCCCTTACGTGGAAGTGCAACCTGAATCCCCGACAAGGGCGACGGGTTGCCGAAAGGTTTGCGACAGCAAAATTCAAAATTTTCGGCCCTCATTTTGGGGTTTTAGTCGTGGAATTGGAAAATTTGGGGGACTTATTTCAGGACCTGCCCTAACTTAAATCAAAATAAAGGCGACTGGCTGTTGTGGGCTACTTCATATTTATCGTTTCCCGACTACATTGGAAATTTTACCCGAGTCTGCGTAAATTGTATCTTTTCTGCGCGTTCCTCCAATTGCATACAGCGGTGTGGAATCCTCTTTGTCACTACATACAGGTGCATGCCGCCCTGCGTGAGGGGTCTAAGGGGAGCCTCCCCTTTGAGAAATTTTTGTTAATGTAAGGTTGCTTAGATGCAAAATGGTGCTATCTTTGGGATATTTTTGAAACTGATCATATATGACTGGAAAATATCCATAATTTAGTGAATTCTAATATTTGGTTAGGTGAAAGAGGAGGGTATGTTGTCTTAGAGAAGGGTATCTTGCCAACAAACCTCATGAAGCCCGCCTTTTGGCTACTTTAATGCCTTCTATTCGGGGAAAGCTTTTACGTAAAATACGTGCGTGGAGTCCACAGAAACATTCTTGGACTATTACGAAAATTTTCCTTTGCTTCCTTGTGCATTATAAAGGGGTATCTAAGGCTGGCAGACACCGGTATAGTGCCTCCTGGAAGCTCTGGATTAACTATATAAAATTGGGCACTGATATGATGATTATTACCTGACATGCAAATGATACTATAGAGTATGACGCTGAGCAATTTACAACTATCGTATTTTTATTAAGTTTGAACGAAAATCCAGACGAACAGCTTCCAGCAATGGGAAATGGGAGGGAGAGTATAGGAACAGGGAGGTGATATTAGACCTCC
This sequence comes from Holothuria leucospilota, assembly GCA_029531755.1. NCBI lineage: Eukaryota > Metazoa > Echinodermata > Holothuroidea > Aspidochirotida > Holothuriidae > Holothuria > Holothuria leucospilota. The sequence continues at coordinate 38,458,896 of CM055976.1, forward strand.
CTGACAGGTAAAGCAAAACGGGTTTAAGGACGAGAAAGCTCGTTTCAGAATGTTTTTTTGTCGTAAGTGTATCAGCAATTACCACCAATAACTGTAATGGCTGCTCACGAAGCGCTCGGTAAAATTTTTTGAAAAATGTATAACGGCAAATACGTACTTTCAGCCTTCCACATCATGCTATAAATTAGATTGAAAGATCCCATAGGCCCCCACAGCCTGGTTGAAGATGTACTTCTATTTTCGGAAAGGTGTTGTGACCAGAATATTTGCATTATTATAACCTCAATAATGGTCATAAGATGGAGTAAAAAACGTGACGAATGGGAGCGAAGCGCGCCGAAATTTTTCATTAAATAAGATAACCATGACAAAACCTGCATTCATGCTCTGCATCGAGACACTTTCAATTCCCGAACAAAGCTGTTTGCCAATCACAAAACCAGTCTTTTACCTGTGAATTCGTAAACAGCTTTCAAGTTTTGTTGCTCTGCTGGAGTTGCTACCGGAAATTATTGATAATAAGGACAATACTGAGGTAACGTTTGAAGCGCGTGGAGCGCCAAAATTTTAATAGTTTGCGAAGGTTTGCGATAATTCTGATATTTTGAGAACCCTTTGTGATAGAAAATGGTTACAATAGATCCATCACTCAGTCGAAAACACACCCCACCCTACCTTCTACAGAAATCTATAGCTTAAACGCCTTTTGGGATCATTTTACAATTCTGAAATCGATTGGGGGGCACGCGCTCCCATGCCTCCCTGCTTGCGCCACTGCTGTCGCTGCGTCTTTGATTTGTCAAAAGGGTTTAAATTTATGTATGATATATATGAATCAAGAAAAAGGTTGTTTCGATGCCAGTGTTAGAACGCACCTCTTGCAAAATTAGTGGAGGAAATGCTTGAATAAGAAAGGGGTAAATTTGATATCAAACATTACTACATAATGAGCAATTTTGTGAGCCTTTTTGGGTATGAAATCTGTTCTCAGTTTTCATAAGTTCACGACTGTGTTTAAAATTAGGTCCTAAATCTTGCTCAAAACGATTCTGCTGTGCACAAGGCATTAAGTGTGGTTTCTATGTGGGTAAATGTTGACTAATTTATGACGATTAGTGGGGATTATGATCAAATGCTGAAAAAGATTTAGCTCAGTGAACATTTTCTACATGCACAGCTGGATCATTGCATGTAAGTAATTATGATGCATCAATACTGTGACATTTGATTGATGAATGTCGGCGAGCGATCGATCAACTATCGATACTGGGTTAGCTATAGTACTATATTGATGTGTTGCATGCATGCTGCATGCGTGCGGCGTGCGTGCACTGTTGGACGTCACCAGACATGCAGAAACGTACCCTGGAAAACGTTTATTATTCGTACAGTATGGCCCTCGAAGTGCCTAGGACCAGCGTAGGCCAGGCCGACGTACGTACTTTTTTACTGTCGTAATTCATTGGGGGGGGGGGGGGATGAACAGGAGGCATGGCTCCCTTGTTCCCACTGTTTACGCCAGTGCTAGCAGGATCTCACTGAATGGACTGTTCGAGGACTATTATCTATTTAATGGTCATATTCCATTCCAAAACAAGCAAAAAGTTTGGGGCATCCGTTACATGATACTGCAATCGATGACGAATCTGAAATATGTGAATTAGCGCACGCTGAATCAATCATGGGAAGGACAGGCTACAGCGCACTGAAACCTAAACTCGAAACCCAAATTAACCAACCATCTACATCACGATCAATTATGATGTTCTGGTTGCTGTGTTTGCGCGAGGTCTCAGAATCTGGGGGGGGGGGGATTTCAGATTTTTGGGGGATCTTGGAAAATCATTAATCAGCAAAACGGTCAATTTTTCTTCATTTCAACAGGTTGACACAACTTGGCGGACTTTTTACTTGCATGACTACATCCCATTGAAGAGTCCGTGTGGTAGTGGTCACCGCATGGTCACTTTGGTGTAGTAGTAGTAACTCGACACCGTAACAGTGAGACCTTACGAGTCACCATTAGGCATATAGTACCATACATGCAAGAGTTTCGGAATAATTGAGTTCTCTTGCTATGTTTCAACACAGCACAGATCGTCATCACCGGATGGTAACTGTGACAGGATAGGATACAGTACACACCTGCCTCCTAATCCTCTTGCCGATGTCCATCTATGATCATATCATAATGTTTACTGAGCAGTCAGCACCATGTCCTTATTTGGCTTCCTGAATATATCGAAGAATCCACACAACAACAACACTCGTTGAAACTTGTTCACATAACAAGCCACAACACAAGAAGTCGCAAACATGAGTAAATAAACGCAGATTCAGTCAAAGATAAGGGGATCGGGATGGAGCGAGTTAGTTAAATCAAAATTTGCCATCCAAAAAATGCTTCTGACTTGCGTTGGCCTCAAGTCATTTATTGCAAGTCCAAGTCATGTCACAAGTAAATGCAAGTCCAAGTCATGTCACAAGTCAATACGAAAATCGCAAGTCAAGTCACAAGTCGCGAAAATAGCGACTCAAGTCAGACTCGAGTCCAAGTCAGCAAGTCCAAGTCAACAACCCTGCCCTAACCCCATCTGGTGTCACCACTGTCCCGATGACGATCCATCTCCCTTTCTGATCTTCCCTGGTCTCAAGAGCACAAATCCTCTAATACCAAATTTAACTTCGTCGGACGCTGTAGAGTATAGTAACCGAGGCAACAGAACTTTTTGAATTACTTTATCTCTTCTTGTCTGTTAACTACGGAGCTTTTAAGGTGTCATGCAGATGTTGAGATATTATGTGACTTTCTCGACAAGGTACTAGAGGGGGGAAGAATTTTTCCAGGGGGCGAAAATTTTTTCAGGGGGGCCAAATGTGTACAAATGTATTAAGTTAATGGTAATATTCAAACTCTCTAGGGGGGCGAAAAAAATTTCAGGGGGCTTCGCCCCCCTGCCCCCTTGACTACGGGCCTGGACCGATTCCACCCTGTCCGAGTCGGAGTCAACTCCGATTCCAGATCCCCGAATTTTTGTCCAGTTCCAAGTTTGGTACGTACCCCTCATCTTCCAGCCAGTTCTGATTCCGCTGTGGCACCGGTTCCGAGACCAATTTATTTGCCAATGTATAGCACAGCGGTTCTCAAATGGTGGGTCGCGACCCAAGTGTGGGTTGCCAGATGCTTTCTGATGGGTCGTAAGCAGCTCTGTGGTTCGCGTGGGTCGCGAACGATTTCTAGACCATAGAAGATCAGACGTCATCTAGGACAATTTCATCAATTTTAGGCCAATATCAGTGATATTCATCAATAATTCACCGGCGATGAGAATTATTTATATGTGCGTGGTTGGGGATGCACGATGGAGATACCTTTGATTGACGTAACTAAAGGGGCGGTTCCTCTTCACAAGTAACAGGGCAGACCCGTCTGTCGAACCTCCGCATCTCACCTGCTTGTACTGCGTATGTTGCTTGTGGCAGCCTTTTCGAATCATACAAATGTGTGACTTGATAGCGGGGTCGAGGGTCGCGGGGTGACAGTGGATATAGCCAGCAATGGGTCACAACAGAAAAGGTGTGAGAACCGTGGGTATAGCAAATCATACATACGGGATGTTTTAATTCTATTGTACATGGTCACCATTAAACATCGTTTGCACTCACTTCCATAGTCTGACCTCCTCAGAAATTTAGTTGATTGTGTGTGACAATAGTTTCAAGTTTCAGTTTCAAGTTTATTTTTTTCACCTCAGAATACTAGCAATTAACATTAATGTACAAAACAGCATATTAAAAAACATAATAGCATTCAAGGTGAAAGGATCCAGAGGGAAGCAGAGTTGCTTTTACTAAGTCTGCCCCCCTTGAAAAAAAGAATCATGCTATAGAAGTAAGCAAAAAGAGAAGAAAAACATTACAAGCAGAACCAAACAACATTTAGCCTAATAATAAAGGTTTAAAGCCAACCTTAAATGTTTGGGGTGTCGAGAAGAAGCTGTTAATACTTGACTTTAAGAGTATGGGGAAGTATAATGCTTAATGTGATCATGAAGGGAATTCCATAGAACAGCTCCAGAGTGTCTAATCTGAGACTTGGTGAGACATGTTCTAGAGTAGGGAATAGTGAGAAGATGCTTTTTCCTGGTATCATAATTATGATAATGCCTATTTTGAACATAAAAATTACTGTAACATTTTGGCAACTTGTAATGAACAAAATTATGCATGAAAACACCAAGCTGTCGAAGACAAAGAGAATACGGAGCGATTTGAAGAGAGGGTCTTAATGATGAGTGAAAGATACATTACAAATGTTTCGTACAGCACGCTTTTGCAGCAAATAAATGAACTGTAGGTAATCTTTTTTGGCATTCCCCCAAACCAGTAAGTTATAATTAATATATGGAAGTATGAGTGAATTGTAAAGTAGAAGAAGAGTACTTTGGGGTAGAAAATGTTTCAGATTATTGAGTACACCATTAATTCGGGAGATTTTACTGCAAACAGACGAAATATGTTCTTTCCAACTGAGTTAACCATCGATAATAGTGCCAAGAAACTTTGTGTGGCGACTTGCTGGGACTCTAGTTTGTTCAAAGTAAGAATTATATTTTCAGTATTAGGAACTTTATTATCGAAAACAAGAAGCTTGGTTTTATTCATATTGAGGGAAAGCTTGTTTGAATTTAGCCATTCAGCAATGTGTGAGAATTCCCACTGAGCCAGATTAAGCACAGTAGGCTAGTCAATTTTTTGTTTTGAAAAAGTACGGTGGTGTCATCTGCAAAAAGATAAAATTGAGCATCTAATGACGAATTACAAATGTCATTAATATAAATTAGAAAGAGGGGAGGACCGAGTATTGAGCCCTGAGGTACCAATGTTGCATGCTTAGGAGAAGAAAAGAGTCTTCACCGTTTCGGGTAATGTAATGAGGCCTATTTCTTAAGTAAGATGTAAAGCAGGCATGCGCATATCCTTTGCTCAATACTTTACATCTGTACATTGTGCTCAAAATAACACTGAAACTTTACCACTTTAATGTAACTCTCATAGTTGAGAACTGGGCTGGAATGAACTCCCAGTCCAAGTCCAGTTAGATCACATTCTTGACTAATTTCGATTCCCGGGAACCTGTTCCGGGCCATTTTCTAGTCTAGTAAAAACGCACTCAAGACCGGCATTGAATCAGCGGAATCCGGACGCTAAGGCCACGTTGCAGTGCACCCACACTCACACACACACACCCATACATTTTTTTGGCGTCAATCGGGGACACACGTTTTTAACAGTGAAAATGTGGATATCCCCACTTGGGGTGTATCCACACTGGACTAGGGAAAAAACGCTCATGTCCCCAATTTACATGTACTGCACGCATACACACACACTCATGCACCAACCCATGATGTGATAGGTTCACAACATGTAAAATGGGGAAAACGCCAAAAATGTTCAAACTTACTGAGACACATCTTTGAAAGGTGCAAAATCCAATTTCATGGTAAATTTTGCATTCGGGAATTGGGGATATCCCCACTTGCAGGTGTATCCAAACTTGCCCGGGGAAAAAAACGCTCACGTCCCCGATTTACATCTTTTACATACGCACACACACACACACACGGACATGTTTTGACCCCTCCTTCAGTTATGCACTTCTGGTCACCCTGGGGTACCTCACGATGCGTTAGCCCCTTAGACTAGTAACTTGGGAAAATTAACTGTTACCATGGCAACCGTTGCTAGTTTAGCTGGTATTGCCGTATATAGCCCAACAGGCCAAGTGACTACAATATCTCATCCTCCTCACGGAGCGATGAGATAATAAATCCCAGACATAGGCGACATGCCACTAATTTGTAGCGCCAACTCTTACATAATCAAACTAATGTAAAATAGTGTTCCTACAGCAACAAAAGTACTGCTGTTCATTCACTCTTCGGGAATTGCGAGGCAGAATATATCTCTTCTTAAGTTACGAAAAGCACCAAAATGTTGTCGCCATGTTTCGCCCACTAGATGCGCACAGCGCAACGACTGACTGTTGGAGACTAAGCCATTTTGGACCTAACTTTTGCTTTCAAATTGGACAAAATTTTGTACAGAGCATGTATAAGACCTTGGTCTCTAGTCAATAAATACTCTAAGGATAGCACCAAAGATATTATAAACATAGATTTCAAACTCCTGTGCCTACACTGTTACGCTCAGTGACTGCTCATGGAGACGCAAATATCGGGGAGGAAGTGTAAATTTGACATACGCGCCGTTCTATTCGGCGATCTGCGTATAAAAACAAGAACGCGTTACAGCAAATTCCATTGTTCAAAGAGGAGAGCGCGGGTGCACTTTTACAACGCGTTCTATACGCGCAGAATACATTTCTGTGTGTATTATCCGGAATATTTGACGTACACTTGTGCGCGCTCGAGAAACAAACGCGCTAGTTGATTTCTAATTGTGAGCGCGTAATAATTAAACGCACATATAAAAGTGCGTTACGTAAAGATACCATAGAAACTGACCAATGAATAAAGGCGAATAAGTCTATGAACTCTAAACCAGTCATTGTGCGTTCGAGTTCCAGTGTACTTATTTGCAATGCCGTCAGGAAGAAATAAACTTCTTGTAAGGGGAATTTAGGGCTGAGGAGTGGGATACTTCTTACATTTACAATGTTTCGAAATAACACGTATTAATAGTTTTGTAAGACATTCATTTCCCTGTGTTATTAAAATGACTGAAGAGTTATCAGCACTTCCGCTCCGATATTTTGGACACCGTGGGGAGTCAACGCGCCATTTTAAGTTTGGAATCTATGCTTGTAATATCTTTGGATAGTACACCATTACTTCAAGATAATAATCTGTCGGAATATTTTTGCTTTTGCCCCCCCCCCCCCCACAAAAATATCTAGCTACGCCACTGGCTGTGAGAAACAGCTCCCTGATCCGACGCACTGTTCCGTAAGCAGCGACAGAACCTCAACGTTTTTCATAAAAGATTCTCAAACAAAGAACTAGATGCACCTTAATTTTAAAACCTTTTCGTGAAAGTATATTCACACAGGGTGATTTAATTATTCATTACGTTATTATTGTGACAAGTAGATAAAAAGTCACGTTGGGAATTGGACTTTCAATTACACGGATGTCTTATGCGTCCTCTTATAGAGAACGTGCAGATGACGTATTTTGTACCACCTGATTAATTTCGCTGGACGGCAAAACCGCCACTTATTATATTGACTTACCACGCAAGGCTGGTTCAAAAAGGGCCTTCAACCTCTCTGGTGTACTCGAATATTTTTGGCCAAAATTGTTATTTATTGCTTATCATTTGTTGCACATGTCTCCAAGAACAGAAAAAGAAAGTTTCGCTCAAAGAAATTCAAGATTTGGAAAGACAAAGGAAGAAATAAGCAAACAGCAGTGTACGTAGCTAGTTCTTTTTGCCGTCCAAAATGAACGACAAATCCGTACAAAACCATGACGTCAATGCACGACCTCTAAAGAAGGACGGAAAGGTCTATAGCCTAAATACTCGATTCAGTATGACTCGCGGAATTGGTTGCTCTTTTTTGCGTTCATATCCATAACCGTAATTACCCTTTTAATAGCATGACTTCAACCTGGGTGCTCTTAAGGCTTCCTGCTTGTACTAAGTGTCGTCGAAAGTGTATGTTTCTACCAGTCGAGAGAAAATCCCCAAAACGAAATGTTTCTTATAAGGATCCGTACTTATGATTCTGATCGATTTCCATATTACACCGTCACAACTGAAATCGGTGATACCTGATTTTGAACTTCATTTACAGATAGTAAGATCGCTTTTGACTTGTGTAGTACCAGGACTTTCGCATTTGAATCTCACTCGTTGTCACCATGAATACTGCAGTTGACGTCTTGTTAACACAGTTTCCGTCAATGAACATAACTGCTACCAATGGGGATTATGGGACTATGGACACCTCTACCGATGGTGATGTTGACATTGTCACCGATTTACCACCTTTACATCTCAGTGTGTCCGTGTATTGGCTGGTCTTCTATATCTTTGTGTACGGTATAATAATTTTTGGTTCAATTATCGGTAATCAGCTCGTAATCTGGTCATATATCATCGAACCCAAACTTCGTCGTCCTACTAACACCTTCATAGTCAGTTTGGCTGTTGCTGATTTCATTACCGGGTTAATTGGTATCCCCACAGCCATTTTCGGTCGTCTGTTTACGGGACCTTACGTTTGCTTTGCCGGCACGAGACCGTTTCTGTACGTAATGGCATTCATAATGTGTTCTGTGTCAATAGATCATCTCGTCTTGATCACAATCGACAGGTAATGATGTTGTTTTGTTTTTGTCTTATTTTGTATTTGCCTTGCGGTCATGGGCGTGGATCATGGGGGGACGGGGGACGCGTCCCCTCACTTCTTTGGAAGTTGGGACACCTTCCAATAAGTCCCCCTACTTTTTCAAAAATGATGAAAACTAAAACTGTGATCAGGAATTGACACTACATTTAAGAGCTAAATTTCGCCCAAATATGGAACCCTTTGCCATATAGACACCTTCCAATTTCCTTTTTTTTAACCCCTCCCCAGGACGGCGATTTACAAATGGTGAAAAGTCCCCCCCCCCCCTTTGGAGTGGATCCACGCAACTTGCTTGCGGTATGTTTTCACCTGTTAAAATGTTTGAGTTTTAAGTACTTTTTTTCTGTAGTGTAAGCATGTTCGTTATTCTCGTTCCGTCGGTGAAGGTCAACGCCGGCACTCCTCTGCACAGACCCAACTGCGACTCGGCTGCAACGTGATTGAAAAGTAGTCAGGTCTCACTCGAGTTTGGTGCAGTGTAAGTCAAATTTTGTTCCCTACCCGACTACGATCCGGCAGTGGGTCCTCGTCATGATCAAATCGGTCATATTCAACAATATTTTATAACCTTCAAGAAACACGAAACATTAACGTCGCAGTCTATGGCAGTACAAAGCTGTCACCGACCTTATTGCTAACCGATTCTTTTAAATAGCGAATGGAGAATCGTTCGTATAAACCTTAAACCCGTATCCAAGGGGGGGGGGCAGGGGCGAAGTCTCCTGGGGAAAATTTTTCCCCCTTGAAGATCAAAATTTTCCATTGTCTTAATGCATTTTAGTATGTCTCAACCCCTGAAAAATATTTCGCTCCCTGGAAGTTTTTTCGCTCTCTTCAGTACCTTGTCTGGCTACGGGCCTGTATCCCTCCCTTGGCAGCTTGATAACTAAAAGAACTGTGGACATGGTTAGACTTTATAACTCCTTGTCACTAGTGAAAAATAGGACAGTGCTTAATAATAGAGCAGTTTAAAGGTATTTCCATCAGGGGACACAAGCAACTACTTGACCGACGTTTTGGTGCGGAAAAGGCAATTCGTCAACCAGTTACTATATTACTCTATAAGCCAATGGCTGATTGGGGAAGTAGAAGTTTAATTCCTCCATGATAATACTTAAGTTGCAGCCCAGTTCCTTGAAAAGTGTCTTTCCTTGGTGAAACGTCACCAGCAAAACCACTAGCAAAATGTCAAGTTCGTCCAGTCAATCTGTTAAAAATGTACAGATGGTTTAACTACCTGAACATTTTTAAAGGTATTTCCACTGAAACCGCTGTGGTTAGAATTCTAAACGCTTTCCACTGCGACTGTTTCTTTACGAAAGCCAAACTTAAAGGCAATAGACAGTCGCCCCAAAATTTTCTTTGAAAAATCAGCAAATTCTTGCAAATCTCATCTTATTGCTTTACAAGCACCTCTGAAGATGTTTTGAACATAACTATTACAAACAATAGGTAAAGCAAGGAGAAATTCTCCTTGAATTTCACAATTTACCAACAAAAATATTGTCACATGATCAGAATGGGCCAATCATGAACTAGAGTGACAGGATACACTCACTCTGATTGGGGTGACTGCATACTGCCTTTAATCTCTCTATAATTTCCTCCTTGCATTCAAAGAAATTTATTCGTGCTTAGCGAAACCTGATACACTGTACCATTTACAAGACGAGAAAGAAGGGTACAAAAAGAACACATTAAAGCAGAGTTCAGTAATAGATATAGAACCATGCAGAAACCAGGGAGTTGTTATCTGAAACATTCTTTCTTCCTTTGGATGAAAAGTGCACAGTGCACACTTAAAGTCAGTAAGCACAACAGTTCATTAGTTTCGACCTATCAGAGAACACACACGTGAAATAAGTAACTAGGAAGTTTTTTATTGGCAATAACGTAACTTTTTACCACAACGGTATAACTACACGCTGTTACAATATACATTTCGATTGAAATCGATGAATAGCATGACATGAATGACGCTTTCACATTAACCCACTGGTAGAAGAGATATTTGATTAATTTCAAGTTTGGCCATATATTCTAGATGCTGCTTACTTGGAATGGAGGCGAATATTATGAAGGACTTTTCAAATATTTCTGATCATTTCTAATTTATGCTCATTTCTTGATCATTTTATTTCTATATAAGATTGGATTGAATGTAACAGGTAACACTGTCATGCTTTCCCTGGAAACAGGACTTTTATATTCCAAGTATAGTGCAGTAGTCGTGGCGACAACGGTTCTACTAAAAGCTGTCGTAATAAACGGTTGGATTCAAATTGATATGCACTATGAAATGAGTGAACCTCTATTTGCGTCAAACAATTGGCTCACCGGCTATTTTTGATGAGTTACATGTGCAAAAAGTGTTGTAGATATTAATTATTTTGAGAAGAGCCAAATGTTGTGGTGTACATTTGCATATTCCTGATCATTTCTGATGGATATTATTTTATATCACTCAACCCCAATATAGAAAAAAGTATTGGATGTAACGAAAAATTTAAGCATTAACTTTACAACATTTGAACAAACAGAGACAAATTACAATATAGGCACGACACCATTAAGTTTAGTCATTTTGAGTCAGATGGGGATTATTGCTGAAAACAGTTTTGGTTCATCAATCTTGGTTGCCTGGCAGCTAGGCACATCTTTAGACTCACGTGCAAATTGTCAATACTTTGAAAATAATGCATCTTACATACAGGGGCGTCGTCAGAGCATTTATCATGGGGGTGGGGGTGGTGGTGCCGTATTTGCCGACTGAGAAAAAACGAATGCCGACTGAAAGTGTTAATAAGAGATGCAGTTAGAGCTGAGAACCGTTAGTCCAACCGGTAGTGGTCCAGCAGGGGTGGCGCCAGGATTTGCCCAACGGAGGGGGGGGGCAACGACCCGAAGCCTCGACAGCCCCGATGCCGTTGGTGAGGGGAGATTTGAAGAAAACCTGTGTACTATACCATGCCATTGCGGGACATGTATTACATAAAATTATGAATATACTAGAGGAAAATAGTTCCACCCGATTTAAGGATTTTACCGAAATCTAAACTGTGACATTGCAGAGCGCGCGAAGCGAGCGAAACTTTTTGGGTAAGCTTACACTAAAACGAATCTGTACTTATTTAAAGCTTATATAGGTCAACCAATGGCGTACCCAGGATTTCTGTGACGGGGGCATGCAATATGTTGTGTGATCGCTGGAGGACGGGTGTAAGGGGAGGGGGTGTTCCCCTCCCCCTTGAAAATTTTTGAAAAATTAGGTGTCCTTACATGCAATCTGGTGCCACATATGCCATATTTGGAAGTAAAATTTGTGTTAAAACATTTACGTTTTTTGAGGACCTGAAAAAATTGGCATCCGTGAGGGTGACATGGCCCAATGGCCTCCCCCCGTGTACGCCACTGAGGTCAACCGTCCAGGCAGTTGGGCCCTATCGGGCACAGCTTACATTGTACTTCCCTCTTCGAGTCACTAGCCGTACCGAAAGACAGACTCAAGAGAACATTAACTTAGTTTAACGAAATGAGATTCCCGGCATTTACATAAAACGATAAATTCTACTTAAGTTACTTGAAAAGATGGAAAGGGTTTGTTCCATATTTAGCTATTAGTAACGACACTGAGGAATAGTGGGCAAAGCATACCGAAAATTTGGGGTTTTATCTCAGAAATGACCCTTTTGAAAGCTAAAATAAGTAAACCGACCATGGGTAGCGACAGAATTTTCCCGACATGGGGCCGGGCCATGCTACCGACCCCAAGTTCCGACAGCATGTCGAGGGGGTGAAAAGAGGGTATGAAGGAGCCTAAATATCCCATGCCATTGCAGAGTACCGTATATTTAGCATTATATCCCTTAATATGTCAAAAGCCGAGTTACGCACTGATACCGGTCTTTTGAGTCTGAATCGTGAAATTGCAAAGGGTGCGGAAATTTTTGGTAGGCTGACACAAAAAACATGTTATCATTAAGAACAAAAAGAAAAACATAAAAACTGTAAGGGTTGTGGACTGTATCGGGGACAACATACATTGTGTCGAAACCACCTGGACTACCCGATTAAACAGCCAAACTTTGCTCCGTGAGTCGCTCACCAGCTGACCGTACCGGATGACACACACTAGAGAACGGCAGCTAGGCTTTGCGATATGGGATGAAATTTACGACCTCTACATAACCTGTGTACCCTGCCTACATTTTACTTGGTAAGACTGACAGGACTTATGCTATCTAGCTATGTGAAATGGAATTACTGAAGAAACTGGAGTGACATTACAGCGCGTAGTGCGTCGAAAATTTTGGGTTCTGATTACAGAAATTGTCCTCTTTCTTTCACTTCTTTTCCTCTTTCTTTTCCTCATGTTTCCTTCATTTTGCCGACTGGTGCAGAATTTACCGACTCAGTGCCAGAAACCACATGAGCGATGAACTCCTTTAGTATACAATTATACTGAAAAGCCCTATGTAGCTTTTTTGCCGACAGAATAGCCTACGTTTTAAGTTTCAAAAAGTGTTGCTTACGGGCTTTGAAAATATTGTAATAAACGTTGTCTACAAATGCATTCCAATCTCCTGTCTTCCGTCTGCACCAGCCCCTTTCTCTTGCCCTGCTTTGTCCCTCCCTCCCCTGTTCTTTTCTCTGTTCGCTCGGTCTTTCTCTCTCCCTCTTCTCTCTCTCTCCTCTTTTTTCTCCTTTTTTCCTCTTTCTTCTTCCCTCTAACTTTCCTTCGTTTGCACTTCCCTCTTTCCTTCATTTTGTCGACTAGTGCAGGATTTTGCCGACTGCGTGGATCGTGGGGGTGTCACACCCCCACACACCCCCTCTAGCGTCGTCCCTGCTTACATATTTCAAAAACTGATTATCATTTTGACCCTTAATTTGGCAGTACTGTTAACATATTGGCATCTAAAATGTGCTAAACTAGCCACTATTAATTTTACAGTATGCCAAAAGTATCAAACGTTCTCCTCAGGGATACAGCGCATCGATAAAGACTATGTAGGGGGCAGGGGGTTCGTGACCGGGAGACAGAATTCATGGCCTTTTGGGTTCGGTCACGCACTTTGAGAACAACCTTGTTCAATTCAACTAGGTTATCCAACCATATTTTTATTAAATGTAACCAAAACTCCAGTATAGTTGAATCAAAACTTAACTTAATTTTTAACAGGAGGTTGCTGAAATGTCTCTCATCCATTCTTACGGTTAGAATGGAGCAAGCACAATGTGATATAAGAGTTGGAGAAGTTTTGTGTGTTGAGCTAGCTTAGTATCCCGCGTTTGTCGTTAGTTCACATCAAGTGTTCGCCATGGTGTGGATATCTATTGCTCGCCGTTTGCACCATTAAGGTAAATTCCGTTTGTCATCATTTATCCCGTCGCCAAAACCCTATTTTGTCATGTTGTGAACTTTTTGCCTTTCAAACGTAATTTCGCTGTCATATCACATCATTTCCTCCAGTGCGTTTTCCGTTTTCAAACGATGTTAATGTTATGGCTCTACGGGACAGGTTTACCGTGCCGTTTGTGTTATGACACGATTCCATTTTTACAATTAGTTTTGCCTTCATAATAAACTCTGTTCATATTATTAAATTTTCATCTTAAGGATTCCTATACAGCAAAAGAAGTTTATCAAACGGAATCAGTTTTGACAGTGTAGTAACTTTTGACGTCATAATGACAATGTATAAAAACGATGTTCTATACCTGTTAAAAAAGAACTATTAATAATATGATAAGGTGAGAGAGGTGCTGTTTCCGTTCATCTTTGAAGAACTCTTAGCTGATTAATTTTTCTTATCTATACCCACCAATGCGCTGCTGCCGTCCCCTCATAGATGCCATAATGACTCTGTGTGCACCGTCTTTGGCGAGAAGGTCACCTAGTTTCGATACGGCAGTGTCAGACACCCAGCCTGTCCCTGATATCCTCTATCGAACTTTTTATTGACAATTAGCATTTACCACTGAAGATAAGATTCTACAGATTTTTAAGTCTGTTGGAATCTTTTTGTTTTTTGCAGATACATAGCCGTGACAAGACCGTTGAAGTACCCAACAATCATGACAACACGAAAATGCAGGATCTTCACAGCTTTTGTCTGGATATTTGGAAGTTTCTTTGGGATACTTCCCTTAATTTCTCCTCCGGCGAATCCAACGCTTTGGGTTTGTGGCCTAGCCAACTACGAAGGATCTACAGTTAGCATCCATCGTATCGGTTCCGTGGCTTCCATCCCCGTCATTCTATTTTTCCTTTGTCTCGTATACATTCGCATATATATCGTGGTTATGAAGCACGTCAGGGAGCAATCGGAACGTATCAAAGCACATACGAAGAAAGATGACGAATCGTCAGCCAAGTCTGCGATGATTAGAACGACTGTAACAACGTCTATCGTTCTCGGAGCGTTTGCTATTTGCTGGCTACCGACAACACTCAAATTCTTGGTGGAAGTTTATGTGACTACTACGGAGGAAAACTTATTCACGATTCAAACGATTGCGGAAATTCTGTCTTTTGGCAATTCCATGGTGAACCCCATTATTTACGGATATCGCAATACTTTGTTTCGTTCAACATACAAACGGATTTTCCTGCCGGTTTGTTGCAGTGGCTGCAAGGATGAAAGGGAGAGAACAAATCTTCGAACGCAATCGAAATCAGCGTCAGTTGCGACGATTTCAATTACCGCTTGAGAGCTGAGTACCTGAACTCTCGTATTTGAATTTGAATTCGATTAGGGGCATCGTGGACGCAGGAACTCTCTTACAAGGGGATTCGAGACTTACATGATTACAAACTGAGTGTATCGTATTGAATGTCGTATAAATGGTGTGTATCCTCACCACTCTACCCCATACTAGCTTCATGTGGCTGTTCTAGTTCTGGAAATTCTTTCAAGTTAACAACCTGAAAATATTCGCGCACTGCATATCTTGAACGTTTCAATGTCACTAATCAGGCCTGTTTAATCCTAAACAACGTGTGGCCTACCATACAGCTATTCTAGGAAATCTATTTGATTTTCAACGTTACATTACACATAAAAGCGCGCCTGAGCTTCACGTGGACAGTAGTTTAGGCCTACGTTTCGACACTTTCGATTCTTGGGCTGGTCCAAAGTTCGTGGAAAATAGGCTTGTTTGTGAGATGGGAGCTTCTTCGTAAGGACGCTAAAGGTGCGTTATCGGTATGTGGGTGTGTGTGTGTGTGTGGGTGTGTGTGTGTGTTAGGAGGGGAAGTGAGGAGGGGGTACTAATTTGAAGGTGGGACTTTATGTACAATTTCCCAATCTTTGGAATCTTAAGTTTATATTCAAGACGATGCATTTTTTACCCTTTAATAAAAGCGGAAAACTACGACTTCAGAACACCGATGACACCAAAAAAAAAAAAAAAATACAGAAAATAAAGCGACAACTTTTGCGTACTTATTGTGGGTAACAGCGAAGAGGAGGAGGAAGGCGGGGGAGGGGTCTCAAATCGGTAGTTTCCCCGCATGGATCCAGCTTTAATTATAAAATAAAAAATACATCATAGCGACGGGGAAGGTGGCATTTTTACATGCTTTTACATAACGTTTGAAGTTCTTTTGGAAACATTTTGTCCATTTTGGCTGCCATTTTGTTTTTCTGCCATTTGCGTTGACCTTGATCTCACAAGAAAACTTTCAAAAATTAATATTTGAATATTCATCACAAAACATGAACCGACTATTAAGAGTAGTTGTGTCAAAAATAATTTTAAAGACCATTATTATTATTATCATCATCATCATCATCATCATCATCATCATCATCATCATCATCATCATCATCATCATTATTATTATTAAATACAAAATATTAATATTATGTAGCCGTTTTGTGTTTGGCAGCCATTTTGATGGGTGATACCCAAAATATTTTCTTTTAGGCTATCACTTGAATACGTGCGCAGGAACCATGAAGATTCCAAAAACTATTGGGTAGCAGAGTTGTGGGGTGGTGATTTACGTGACGTGCCTCTGGCCAATGGCCTGTAGCCCATTATGAGTCCTCATGGCATAATATCACGTGATTTTATCCATGTGACGTCATAGATACGTCAAAATGTATTTTGCACACAGTAAGTTGCTCATTTGGTATCATGGTTCTATCCATTGGTAATACATTTGTGAGCCAAGAACCAAACCCTAAGGAGATACAGGCCCGCAAAGTTAAGAGCGGTGGTCATTTTGGGTTTGCAAATTGTTCAAAACCCCCAACATTGGACTGGAGGCGTTTATAACGATAATGTACATGTAATCGTGATTCCAGATTTTCTTTGGTTAGAATTATTTCTAGCAGAGGCCTATTTTTGGCTTATTTTACTCAGCCTATAAGGTAGGACGGGTTGTTTGCAACTGCATAGCTGCTCGCGATTGTACGAATACATTGTGCTAAGTCAGTGTCGTTCAATACAGAATTTACAAGCAGTACCTTGTTACGCACGTCCATTTCCCGAACTTATTCTCTTTTAGGTGACAATAGGGGGCTCCTCTGTATCCGTCACGACTTTAATTGCTCAATTGATTTCGTCACTGGCATCGATTATACCTAGTACGTAGCCTGCTTTGCTAAGACGTATTTCAACGGGTCACTGCAAATGAAAGCTCACAAGACGGCCTTTTACAATGATTTCAAATTTGTTGTACCATGACGGGTCAATATTTTCAACGAAGAGTGCTTGTATAACAGGGAAGTGATTCTTGCATTTCATTTCGTTCAAAATTCCATTTTGCATAACGCAAGAATGTAATGCAAAAACCTCCTAAAATACCTTAAATTTGCTTCATTTTTACATAGTCAATACCTCATTACATTTGCTACAGCATACAGTAAACATCACAAATTGAGGATAACAGTACAGCAACATGATTTAAATTGTGTCTCCAAATTTTTGGAGGGTGTTAAATTCGTCAGGTAATGATTCAGCAGACGATTTCTTCGTTGCCGAGGTAATTAAAGGAAAAATAAACAGAAATATAATTTCAAAAAATGTTTTAGAGTTTGATTATTATCTTAGGTGACTATTAAATACTTGTCTATTAAAAAAATTATTTTCGGTTTATCTAACTGCCCAAAACTAATGGAAGCACAGTAGAAGATGATTTTAAATACATTTTCCGCAACCTTTCAACTGTACCATCCAATTTTGCTTTTGCCGTCCTTACATCGGCAATAATTTTACTACACCGAACCTGAGTACAACGAAGAAATCGTCCAGTGATATATCTTGGGACATTATTGACAACGACTCGGACACAAATAACGACTGTTTTGAACGACTAAACAACGTCAGTAGTTTAATGAGACCATAATGTATTGGCAAGCAAACTTTTTCCTGTTAATTAAATGTTGCTTCTTGTCTTCTTGTGCTTTTTCCCAGAATGCAAATTCCTCGACGAGTGATATTGCAGTTAACATACAATAGTGTCCTGTTCCTACAAAATTTCATTAACTGTGCGGTGTGCGCTCTGCCACACTTATTATAATTGGACTATTGTAAACTTGAAAGCCATTAGCTTTTGATTCAGTATAAATGTGTAGTTACCGTATGTCTCGACGGTCGACATAGCAAAACATCTGGGAAAAGCCGGAAAGTTTATACAATTCTTCATGTTATTTTTTTGTTTTTCTAATGACTGATGGTGTCAGTGTTAAACATTCGAATAGCATTTTGCAGAAGAGTTTGCATTTATCTAGAAAAAGCAAGTAGAGTACCAACTTTAAAGCTGCTTTTATAGCTTCCTTAAAAATGTACAGATGTAAAACAACTTTGGAAGGGGGAAGTAGATAATGTGTTTATGTCGGTACCCGCACAGTACGAAGATATTTGAATGTGTTCAAAGATATCATTAAATGTGTTAAACGAATCAACCTTCATTTTTTTCCATATGACTGTGTTCACTCATTGGATACATGGTGTGTCGGTATTTTAATACAATGACCTGTGCATATGTAAAAGCTAGTGTATCTATTTTGCATTTATTTCAGAGTATAGCTTGGTTCATTTATTTAATTGTTGCTTTCTAGGAAACTGACATAACAGGTCTTGTAATTTAAGCATGATTTGTTTTAGTCATGCTGCAATTGTTAGCTCCATGCAGGAAACTTGTAAGGGGAACAAGAGGGTTATTTCTCTCCCACCTACCTTCTATACTTCTATATACAAATTGTTATTGGACCAGCAAGTGGTGACGCCTGCTTGTTTTGGAATTCTTCTCCCTTTTTAGTGCACTTTGACAAAATTTTGTGAATACTTCTGGTCTGGAAGGCCTAAGGGAATAGGGTAGCTAGCTGCAGACATTCTGATTTGTTGAGTAGGGGTTGGTCCCCTTTCCCGTCATGGCTTCGTTTGCTTTACACAAACTGGCAAAGGGCTGTATTAATTCTTGGAAACTGATATGAACTGCGGATCATAGGTTTACAGTGTGCATGTCTAGGCACGCTACTAGTTGATAGAAATGGGCCACATGTTACCAGATATTCTTCTGTTCTCCTACCAATTCGGCCATTCCAGTTATGTTTGAAAAGGAAGGCGCCAACAACGCTCCCCCTAAGACTTCCTCATAAACTAGGAATGTCCACTCAACTTTATGCAATAATTCAACTCCCTGCTTGATATCGCAAAAACAGAAAAGAGAAAGAAACAATACTGAAAAAAAAACATTTTCATATATATATATATATATATATATATATATATATATATATATATATATATATATATATATATATGTTAAAAATTTCATAAAAACAAACCTGTCGATGTCTTTCATCCTCGGGAGGGTAGGGGGGGTGCTACCCCAACGCTCTCCCTGGATACGAGCCTGAATGTAGAATGTTTCTTCAGGTTAATGGTACCAATGACAGAAGAGCCGTAATACTGGCCGTAATTACATTATGAAGTTTACGTATCATGACGGTAAAGATTTTGGTATGAATTCTTAAGGAGAATACGTCGTCACCAAATATACCGTGTACCGCCTATCGCTTGATTTTTTTTTTCCAATTTTCTGATTGGTTTAATTTTTTGTGAACGTATTGGAATAACTGTAATTTGTTTGAGCCAATTTCATTTAAGTCAGTTTCAGTTTTTCCGAATGATTTAACTACTGCTTTAACGTTTTACGACGTTTTTATGTCACAAATATAAAAACAAATAACGCATGCAAGAAAATGTATACATTTTGAGAGAAAAATTGAGTCCCAATTTCATGTACCTGGCAAATCGAAACGGGTAACACCGGCGGTCAACGATTGCCCCTCGAGACAGAAACCGGTATATCACCTGATAGAAATAGACTGAACAATGTATGCTACTCTTGCTTCTCGTCGTACATGTACATGTCTAACCCAGCCTACGTACGCTAATACAATACTGGGACCGTCCGGTCAACACTACAAAACGTATTAGAGAACTCGACTTACACGCTCATCACCCAGTGAAGGTCAAACATTGGCTACACTTCCACTTATCCATCACACCCAAAATATTAGCACTAATCGATCTGTAAGTAGCAAGATCGAAAATTATTTGCATCCGAAGAAACTGCAACGCTCTGCATAAATTCAGGTGTTTGGGTCTTGCTAGTTGCAAGGGGCGGTGACGATCCAAGATCTAAGTTCCTCTGGGAACACACGGCAACGAAATACCCGGGCCAGCCGCACTGTAGGGTGGACGTGCAATGCTCATTATGGTACTATTTGCAAATACCTTTTTGTAAAAGAAAGGAGGGACAACGCCTGAACCAACAACCCAGGTAAAGTTGTTCTTCAAATTATTAGACTCTGAATTGTTTGTAAGAAAATCTGAACTTGGATAGGCTAAAACTGAAAATAATATGTAGAATATGCCATATATAGCCTGCTTTTGGCAAGCCACCAGTTGGCGAAGATGTTATAAGGAGAGGCAGGAGCTTGACAAACAAGTTTTGCAAGACAAAGTACAGTTCAAGAGTGTAGTTGGTTGTTTACGTAGGGCATGAAACCTACTGTAGCACGATTGGGGGGGGGGGGGGAGGGAAGATTTTGAAGTTTCATACGGGGATGTCTTAATGGGTAAAATAAAGGGGCAGGGTTAACAAGATCGAAGGACGGTTCGCTAGATCGAAGCTTTACTAGACTCAAGATCTAACTCTAAACTATATCCTATAAACACCAAGTAAAGTTACTAACCCAAACCTTAATCCTAGCCTAGGCTAATAACCTGATTGACGTCATCTGTATATCAACATCCTAAATTCTGATCCTGTCACAGTAATGTCTCAAATGTTTTGATTTTCTTCCGATTTCCTTTGGGAGACATGTGATCGGTACCATCAGAAACCTAATCGAGCCTATCGACAGTGAAATTTTGGTAACTTCTCATATTTTTGGTGATATTCCTATTCTTGTCTCGACTCAGCCGTCTCCGTTGCCGTTAGCTTGGCCTGTACCTCATTCCCTAACACTCTCAGGCCCTTCTTAGTGCCTGTTCTCTAAGAGTCAGTGAGTCTTCCTCTCAACTTTGGCTGGTGTACACACTTCACTTGACAGTGACAATGAGTGTTGGGATGTCAACCCGGAGTGCAACAAAGGAAAGTGCTACTATGATTGGTAGTAACGCTGAGCTTCAGTCTATAATAGAAAGCTGCATTGAAAGAGTACTTGATCGAAAACTGGACAGCTTTCTCAAAAAAGTTGAGGAAAATACAAGGAAAATCAGGGAAGTTGAGCAAATTATAGATTCGCAGTCAACAAAAATGAAGGATCTCCAAACAAAAATCGACTTCCTACAGAATGCCTGTAATCGCATGGTAAAGGAGAACAACGACCTAGAGCAGTACTCACGGAGAAACTGTCTGAGAATATTCGGAATCCCAGAAACTGAGAACGAAAGTACGGACGACGAAGTCATTAAATTTGCTAAAAGCAGACTTGATGTTCAGATTGATCCATCCGAGATCGACAGATCACACCGTATTGGCAAGCCAGGCTCCCCAATTCCAAGGCACATTATTGTAAAATTCCTCAGTTATTCAGTTCGTCAACGTGTCATTAAGAACCGACGTCGTTTAAAAGGAACTGGAATCGTGGTTAAGGAAGACCTCACCAAGTATAACCAGTCTTCTTCAAGAAGCAAAGAAACTTGCTAAAGTTAAATCTGCGTGGTCTCACGACGGGAAAATTCTTGCCCTGGTTGACGTTAACGGCATTGAACGTAAGCAGAAAATATCTGACTTAAGTGAACTTGAGCGGTTGTCTTGAAAATTGTATGATGGTACATTGAATAGCCTTTTATTCTGCACTGTTTTCTACCTGCTTATTGAATTGATCTGTAAGTTAACAAATTAATCCAAAGGTTTACACTTTACTTAAGGTTTTTCAGTTACAGAACTTTTTGTTTCTTCTTCTCCTTCTTATTCTTCCTTTTGTCTCTATCTTTTCTACCTATCTGTCTCTTTCTTGTATGGAGCCTCTTGCCGATCGACATATTTTGTTTCCCTTTAATGACCTCACAAATACTCAACTTGACCATCTGCTATGGGATTGTAACGATGAAGATTATCATGACAGATCATTTGAAAATTACCTTAAGAATGCCATTAATGAAAATCACACGTCAAATAATTTTTCATGTAATTATTATAACGAATCCGAGTTTAATGAAACTATTAAAGATAAAAATGTTAATTTATCGATTTTCCATTTAAATATCAGAAGTCTCCCGAAGAATTATCCGCAGCTTGTTGTTTATCTCGATAACATAACACATGATTTTGATGTCATCCTTTTATCTGAAATAGGTCAAAGTAATATAGACCACCTTAGATGCATTTTGACTGGTTATGACCTTGAGTATGTTGCTTCCCCATCTAAGTGTGGTGGCGTTGGTATTTTCTATAGATCTATTTATAATATGCACTTTGTAAAGAAACAGGTTATCTCTAGTAACTTAAATTGCTCATGTTCACAGTGTCAGGTCGAAGATATTTGGGTAGGGCTAAGTAATGGTAATCAAACTTTTTGTGTCTCTGCGTGTTATCGACATCCTAAGGGTAATATCAAACACTTCTTAGAATCACTCGATCAAACCTTGAATTCTTCTTTTATTCCCCATATGTGTATTATTGGGGGTGATTTTAATATTGATGTTTTGAAAGTTGAGTCACGGTCTGTGTGTATCGATTATACAAACGTCATGCTATGTAACAACTTTATACCTACGATAACTCTACCTACTAGGATAAACGATTACAGTGCTACCCTAATTGACAATATTTTCATCAGGCTACCCAATAAGCTCCTTGATAATAATATGTTCTCTGGAAATTTTTTCACTGACTTAAGTGACCATCTCCCAAGTTTTTGTGTTATCGAGGGGTCTACTAACCATTCTAAAAGTAGACCATTCATTAGGTTTTATGATCAAAAGAATTTTAATAATTTTCTCTATTCGCTTGAATCCTATGATTTTTCGTTTGTTTATAGTTACAATGATGTTGATACATCATATAACAACCTCACCTCTATTTTACAACGTCTTCATGATGAACATTTTCCTCTGGTTAGAATGTCTAGAAAGAAGTATAATGACAAGCCTTGGATTACGCCAGGAATAAGGAAATCTATCTCTAGTAAAAACATTCTTTTTCGTAAATACATTAAAAGTCCTACTGATTCACTTAAACTTAAGCTTAGAACGCATCGTCGAATTCTGAATTGTATAATTAGGTCTGCTCAATCTTCTTACTATAGGGATATTTTAACTTCTAGACAAACCTCCTCAAAACAGGCGTGGTCAGTAATTAACAAACTTGTCAAGGGGAAAATTAAGACTCAGTCACAACGTATTACTTCTATTTCTTACGATGGTGTTACTTACACAGATGATCATGGTATTGCAAATGCATTTAACGATTACTTTTCTACTATAGGTAACAAGCTTAGCCACCACATTTTTTCTTCTGTAAATCCCTCAAAGTTCTTGGACAACCCTGTTCCCAATTCTATCTTCCTTTCACCCGTATCAGTTGCTGAAATCTGTGATCACATTAATTTCCTTAAGCCCGGTAAAGCCCCTGGAATTGACGGTATCCCTGCTAAACTTCTTAGGTCCGCAAGCTACATTTTGGCACCTGCCCTTTGTCATATCTTTAACAATGTGTTCCTCAGCGGTGTTTATCCCGATTCAATGAAAGTAGCCAAAGTTATCCCATTGTTCAAGAAAGGTGACTGTACTTTACCCGAGAATTACAGGCCGATAAGTTTACTGCCTTGCCTAAACAAGCTTTTGGAGGGTGTAATTGAAAAAAGGCTTAAAAAATTTTTCAATGATAATAATTCATTATATGATTTTCAATTTGGATTTAGAGAGGGTCATTCCACAACTCATGCATTGTTAGAAACTGTAAACTCTATTCGCTCTCAGCTTGATGTTGGTAATAATGTTTTAGGTCTTTATCTTGATCTTAAAAAAGCTTTTGACACCGTCGATCATAGTATACTTTTGCAAAAATTATATCATTATGGTATCCGTGGTAGTGCACACCAAATTCTGTCATCCTATTTATGTAACAGAAAGCAATGTATTTATGTAAATGGTACATATTCTAATTACTTAAGTGTTAATATTGGTGTCCCTCAAGGCTCCGTTCTAGGACCTTTGTTGTTTCTAATTTACATTAATGATGTACATAATGCTATTCCTAATGTATCTACTCGTTTGTTTGCTGATGATACAAATGTTTTTCTATTTGATCGTAGTTGTGATGATTTAATTGTAAGGGGTGTTGATACGCTCCATCGACTCTGCAGTTGGTTTGATACTAATAAGCTTACTCTTCATTTAGGAAAAACTAATTTCACCATTTTTCATTCTAGAGAGGTGGCTCACCCTTGTTATGACCATTTTGTATTTAAGGATGTAAAAATCAAGAAGTCAAGTAGTACTAGATATTTGGGATTAATTATTGATGAAAAGCTGAACTGGGTAGATCATATTAGCGATCTTTGTAACTCTCTAATAAAGTATACTGGTATTTTTTATCATCTTAGGGGAACCTTTCCCAAAACCACTGCTATTCAAGTATATTATTCATTTATTTATTCTAAGTTGAGGTATGCTATTGAAATTTATGGAACTGCCAAAAAATCTTACTTAAAACCGCTTCATATTCTTCACAATAGACTCATCAAGGTTCTGACAGGTAAACCCAGACGTTATCCTACCAATCAACTATACAGGGAGTTAAACCTACTCATGTTGTCCGATATTCATACTTACTGTATGTGTTCTTTTGTTTATAATTTTCGTAATAAATTGTTACCCGAAGTAATTTCTGACGCTGTGTGCCACCATCGTATCACTAATGATCGTATTACCCGGAATAACAACTTTTTCAATGTAACGCGTCATAGCTCTCATCATGGTAAATTGCTTCTCAATAATTACTGTTTTTCTCTGTGGCAGTCTCTGCCTTCCTCAATCACAACTGCAAAATCACTTGGGTCTTTTCAAATGAAGCTCAAGATATATCTCTCTAACACATATAATTAAGCATATTTTTTCTCGGATATTGTGCTCCCCTTCCTGGCTTCTTGTCTCCTTTTCTTCTTCTCTCTTTCCCTTCTTCCTTGTCTTTCCTCTTCTGCTCGCCTTTCATCTGTTACGTTTAATTTCTTTTTCTCGTTTGCTTTGTTTAAGTCCGTTTTGTTTTTTGTCATTTAATTTGTATTAACTGTTAAGTTGGTCACTAGCTTTGATAGCAGTTTCCCTGTTTTCTAGTGTCCTTCATATGTTTTTAAATCTACAATTCTTGTTGTTTAACTTTTGAAAATTTTTGTAAAACATATGAGAAATAAATTTGAATTGAATTGAATTGAATAATAGCGGCCTTTTGCACCTCTAAACTTTCTGAAAACAAATACGGTCAGATTTTCTGAGATAATTAAAATTGACAGGTATCAACTAGCAGCTCAAATGTGCCCTTGTTGCTTCAAGACCGCCGACTTACTCGTTTGAACAAGTCTGACCAACTTGTACACCGACTCACCTAGGATCGGTCAGTTGTTTAATTTCCAGTGTTGTAGTTGAGCACTTTTCGTCAAGTACGAAGTACTTTTGAGTTTTCATGGTTCCGAGTACTAAGTAGGCTACCAGGGACCGAGTACAGAATATTAGAACCCGAGTACCAAGTACCAGGGTCAGAGCAGCGCTTTTTTGAATCGGAATACTGAGTGGGCCTACTTATTCATCCAAAAATTTTACGAGGACTTTCAAAGTACTTTTAATTTTCCATATACAGTACAATACTCAGTATAGGACTACATGGGTTGTCTCCTTATCAAACATGTTAATTAATTGCTTTACTTACCAGTGACTTTAACATCTAAAGGCCTTCAAACGGACAAAACTCAGGTATACGGGAATCAATGGAAGAATGATTGCTGGTACGTACTTTCTGAAATTTAAATAAATGCTGAAGCTTCTTTCTAAACTCTTAACCGTCATGATATGGTAATTTAAATATCTTCTGCCGGCCAGATCGTTGGCTGTTCTGTGACTGGTAGCGGCTTTAAACAGACGAAACATTTTTACATTCAAGCGCAAATCAAGGGAGGGAAGTGGGGGAAGCCCTGGGTTGAAGCTTACTTTACTGCACTCTTCCGTAGGCTGCTATACTCGGCATTTGTCAAACTTGAAGCCACCCCCTCCGATGCAATTAAAAGATCCTGCATACGCGGATGTACAAGCATTCCTTTATTATTAGCTTAAACACTTAAAACGTTGGTCCGTTTCGTAGCCTCTAAACCCTTGTACAAGTTTCCAACGGGCACAAGCTACCCCTCATATAAAAGATCATGAGTAGGCCTTTTACAATGATTTCAAATTTGTGTACCATGACCGTTGAAATTTTGAGCCTGAGGAGGTTGTATATTGGGCACATGGTGATTCCTGCTCATATGAGGGGTAGCTTGTGCCCGTTGAAAACTTGTACAAGGGTCCAGAGGCCACGAAACGCACCAAATTTTAAGTTTTTTAAGTTAATATTAAAGGAATGGTTTCTCATTCGTCAAATACAGCCTTGTAGGTAGCGGACTAATATAAATTCAAATGTTCTTACACCGGAAAATATTGACTGACAAATTTAGTCCCTTAAATTTTTTTTTATTTTTATGGGAGCTTGTTTCTAGCTGTGTGACTTATAAAATACGATCAATTTTTCATATGGTTTTTATAGGCAGTGACTTGACTGGGCAAAATTCAAGGCAATTTGTCCAAGTTAAGTGCCATTTTTTATTGTATTACTCCTCTCTGTGAAGTGCCGTCTTTGGGTAGAGATCAAGGCTGGAAACATGTACCTATCATTCAGACCCCTCTTGCTGAAAATTTCGATCGCCATGGTATCAAAATTTGAAAGTGCCATAAGAGCCCACATTGTGAGCTTCAACCAGAGGGGTGGCATGTCCAGGATGAAAACTTCTACAAGGATCCAGGGGGCGGGGAAGTAGCCTGATTTAGTGTGTAAGTCAAAGGGGCAATAATTAGCGGTACGCTACTTGTATATCCTCGTACACAAGATTTTTCAATCGAAGGGGAAGGGGTGACTTCGAGTTTGACAAATGTCGAGTATAGCGGCCTTGGGAAGAGTGTAGTAAAGTATTTTCAACCCGCCCCCCACACCTCCCTTGATTCGCGCTTGAATGCAAAACGTTTCGTCTGGCTGTCAATCACAGAACAGCCGACATACCATATCATGAAGGTTAAGATTTTGGAAAGAAGTCTTAGCATTTATTTAAACTTCAGAAAGCGCGTGTACCAACAATTATTCTTCCATTGATTCGCGTACACCTCAGTGATTTTAATCCGTTTGAAGGCCTTTGGATGTTAAATTCACAAGTAAGCAAAGCAAGATACTTTACAGCGCTTGAAGTTTGACGTAAATTTGGTATCCGAGTTGGAGGATTTCTGCCCTTGAGTTCAAGGAACTGAAGATCAGAAAGTCAGGGAGACTGATCGTCGTCGGGACAGTGGTGACGCCACATGGAGTTAGGGACCATGTCCCCTCGTCGACTCCTCTGCGTTCCCATTTTTTCTTTTTTTGTTAATTAGGCTTCGTTTTGTTAATCATATCTTACTGTAAATTTCCAAATCAGGTCACTTCACGCTGTTGCACGTAGCCAACATTATCAAGTCGTGTAAGCCTACCCCCTTCCACAGAGCTTCTTTTTCGGTTGCAATTGGTAATAGTTTTATGAATATTTTCCCAATATGAGATGAAATCGATTTCATATATCATGTAATAAGCATTTGATACGAAAGGTATCAATAAAAACAGGGCTCTCGGCTACTTAGGTAGCCGAGAGACCTGTCTTTATTAATACCGAATTTGCCTACCTTCCCAAAGCAACTGTTGTTTCTTATGGAAAACAAGTCTGGGATGAATATTCATAAATTACCGACTTCAAAATACTTTTCTTGTATTGTAACTATGGACTAAGCCTCTTAGGGGGTAGGTGTAAGCATCTGCTAACAATAGACGACCATTGTCCTTGTTTGATGGTTCGCTGATTTGTCAAAGGAAGACAGCAGTTCCCTTAAACTTGACCAAGTCTCCCTCTGCGTTTTCCTGATCATTTCACACCACTAATTTCAATGGGAATCTCTGCGGAGTATATTACCCTACGAATGTAACACCTTGGAAAAAGTTGGGGTGGGAGGACAGTATAGACCATGTTTCTGAACTAACGTGCTCAATTTGTGATGTGAATGAGATAGAAAAGGAGTTGAAGTACACATCAGGCAAACACGAAGAAAGTTGAAGGTATTCCAGGCACCTTCTGCGATGCAAAATGGCATTTTGGATAAAGTATAAATAAGCATAAACCACCATGGCTCCAATTATACAAGCCCTCCTAGCTCAATTTTTCAACGGTCATGCATGGTACACAAATTGGAAATTATTGTAAAAGGCCTACTCGTGAGCTTTCATATGAGGGGTAGCTTGTACCCGTTGAAAACTTTTACAAGGGTCCAGAGGCCACGAAACGTACCAAATTTTAGGTTTTTAAGTTAATATTGAAGGAATGGTTTCGCGTTCGTCAAATATAGCATTGTAGGTAGCGGACTACTATAAATTCAAATGTTCTGAAGCCGAAAAACAATGGCTGACAAATTTAGTCCCTTATTTTTTTATTTTATGGGAGCTTGTTTCTGGCTGTGAGGAGGGTAGAGCAGGCTGGATCACACCCCCAGGGAGCTGAAAGCTCCCGTATTTGGGTGCCGTGTGGGAGTCGTTGTAATTCGGCCCCCGTTGGATAGGTGGTGTCTGTAGAGGCCTTTGTGAATATGGTGGTGTGTGTATACATGTGATTAAGGAGTCGAAGTACGCAATGGGGGTAGGTTTTTTTCCGTTTACCTAAGAGAACTTACCAGATAGTAAATGCTACGCAAAATGCAGCCTTAACAAGTCGGCTGATAAAAAGTACATTAGTTTTACACAAAATGAAACACGGAAGCAATATATGTTGAATTCTTATAGCTACAGTATAAGCTTTTGCCTAGCATACAAACATCTTGATTACGTATCCCGTCTGGAGGACATTAGGGATTAAGAGTTTGATCAGACAATAAATAATAGTACCAATCCAACAAACAGTTCCAAGAGCATACTCGAAATAAAGTCTTCTATTACTTAACCGATCTGAAGTATATTAACTAAAAATAACTACCAGTAAAAGTATGCCGACAGATTAAGTTGCGCCAGAGGGAAGGAATTAAGAGTTTGATCAGACAATCGCAAGCTATTACTGAATACCTGAAGTCACTGGGGTTTGAGTTTGTAGAAATCTGGGAGTGTGAATGGAGAAGCGACCCACCAAAATCTCCCGAGATTAGACAATTTTTAAAAGACCTATTTCCCTACCCTTGTCAAGAAAAATTTAAAATAACGGAACAAGAAATTATATCGAATCGGGAGAAATATTTGGTGTGGTAGAATGCGACATTACCCGCGTTCCCAACCAATTGAAACCCACTTTGCCGAAATGCCTCCAATCTTTAAAAATACAGAGGTAGGGATCGAAAATATAGGGGACCGTATGGTTCAGCACGCTTAAAGGTGCGACGCGTTACCCCGACCCCGCAGAACATTGATAGGAAGCATACACAGTACTAAGGTGTTACTCGCCACACCTCTGTTGCGTTGGTACCTCGAACAAGGGCTGGTCGTGACTAAAATTCACCAGGTAGTGCAATTCCTCCAAAGGGCGGTATTCAAACAGTTTGGAGAGGAGGTCAGCAACGCCAGGCGGGAGGGGACAAGGACCCGTCCAAAAGTAATATTGCCGATACGATGAAACTGATTGGAAATTCGGCCTATGGGAAAACGGTAACCAACAAAGAGCGCCAATTAAACCTACAAGTCTGGACAGATGTTAAAATATTCGAGGTGGTCAATGAACCCTTTTTAAAAAAACCTAACGCCTTTAGTGTCTGATATCTATGAAGCAGATTTGAATAAAAGCGTGATTGATTTGGATCTCCCGATTCATATTCGTTTTTTTTTTGTTTATCAAGATTTTACTACGACTTTATGATCAAATTTGTTCACCCCGATGACTTTGATTATTGTGAAATGAACACGGACTCGGCTTACTTGGCCATCTCTGGAGACTCTTTGGACGACGTCATCAAACCAGACATGCACAATGCCTTTGAGTTAGAAAACACTTGTTGTCTCCCCCGGCCGCACGGATACCGACGAACACAAACAGTATAGGACAAACGCACCCACAGTACAGGACAAACGCACCCCGGGATTGTTTAAGTTAGAGTGGAAAGGTGACGGCATTGTCGCTCTTAATGGTAAATGTTACTACTATTTTGGTTCCGAAAAGGAGAAAGTGAGTGTAAAGGTGTCAATAGGCTAGTGGGTCCAAGCATTTAACCAAAGAGAATTACTTAAAAGTTCTTCGCAATGGTTCTTCGGTGGAGGCACAAAACATGGGTTTAACACTGTGGGAAAATCAAATGCAGACTTATATTCAAGAAAAAACTGCATTATCGTATTTGTACATTAAGCGTAAAGTGAATGAGGAAGGAGTGTCTACTCTCCCTTGAGATGTATAACTCTTTTCATTTATCGTGTTATTTTGCATGCTGGTACCAAAATAAAATAAACGTGTACCCTATTATGGCTAGGTAGAGGTAATGGTGGCGGTATTGTAATATAATAAACGTGTAACCGATTTATTGTCGTGTTTGATGGTCGTTATTGCGTGTCTGTTTTTTCAAAGTTTATAAATGCGCTATCCCCTTTAGCCTTACTCTCAGTCTTTATTATGGATCCGAGGTTGCAACATCCCTTTACGTGCGTGAAAGCGGGACCTACTCAGTGTGGAAAAACAGTCTTCCTAAACCAGTTATTATCCCATGCGGAGGAGTTAATTAGAGACCCAACCCAAGTGATCCTATGGTTTTACGGGGAGTATCAGTCTCTGTACGACCAACTGGCAGAAACATTAGGTGATGCTGTAACCTTTATAGAAGGCGTTCCACCATCCTTTGACCATTACTTGCAAGAGCGGTAATTTGTTCTCAATATGGGGGGGGGGCATGGCCAGATTTTCCCCGGGATCGCCGCCCATGATTAATTGGATAAGTCTAAAAGGAACCTTATCATACTCGATGATCTGGTGAGCGAAACAGCTAATGATCACAAAATAAGTAATCTCTTTACAAATGGCTCCCATCACAAAAACTTGTCCGTCATCTTAGTCAGTCAAAATCTCTTCCACCGAGGCCGAGAAGGTCGAACCATTAGTCTAAATTCTCATTATTTGGTGGGATTCAAAAATCCCAGGGACGCTTTTAAATGATTTTAACTAAAACTCACAAAAATTGAGCTGTAATCCTATCCGAATCTCTCCAATGTGACCTGCCCTTAAAGCTGATTTTATAGCCTAATTAAAAATGTACATATGTAAAGTTACTTTGGAAGAACGTTAAGCACGGGGGAAGTAATGTGTTAATGTCGGTGCCCGCAGAGTACGAACAGGGAGGTCTAATAACACCTCCCTGGTACGAAGATATTTAAATGTGTTAAACGAATCAAGCTTGTCCGTCATCTTAGTCAGTCAAAATCTCTTCCACCGAGGCCGAGAAGGTCGAACCATTAGTCTAAATTCTCATTATTTGGTGGGATTCAAAAATCCCAGGGACGCTTCTCAAATTTCATATCTGGCGCGTCAAATGTTCCCAGAAAAACCCAAACATTAACAAAAGGCTTATAAAGACGCCACGCGTAAACCTTACGGTTACCTTTCTATAGATCTCAAAAGCAACACCCCCGAACAGTTTCGTTTGAGAACTCAGATATTTCCCGGTGGAATGCAATACGCTTACGTCAAAAAGTAGATAAAAGGAAACCCAACGTCCCGCTGAACAGACTGCACAAGAAAAAAATGAGCAAGCATCGCAACACGTTGAGGATCTTGGCCAACAGACGTATTTCTATCCCGCCTAAAAGAAAATTATTATTACAGAGAGGGGGTTCCTTGTTGGCAGCCCTATCACCGCCCCGTCCTGGGTAGCGTCCTACTCAAAAGTCGGTGATAATGGAACACACCAAAAAGCTGGTGCTAGTGTCCCCCGAAGTTTTAGAGCGTGTAAAAGGAGGTCGATCGCAAACGTTGGAAAAGACTAAAGTGCAAGAACTGGAAGAGCAGTTATCCTTCGTACTGGGTGACCCTTGCCTCGATGACGCCACTAAAATGAAACGCTATTCGGAAGTTTTGTAACGCTACACCGTGTACCATGCCAAAGCAAACGAGCCACTCAAGGTCAAAGTTCTACCGGAGACGAGTTCCAGCGTACAGCCCGGTGATACTTTACAAAAACGTGTTATAGAACGTGACGTCGTAGAAAGCATACCCCGCGCTTTCAAGAGTAAGACAAACCAATTACTCGGAAAAATAGCCTCCAATGACAGCGGTCTAGATTGGACCAATAGAGGAGAGTTGGTTGTAAATGACCACACTGTTAAAGGTTCCCGTATCGTAGACTTGGTAAACGATATGATGCGTAAAAGGAGAAGGGCCACACCTATCGGAATGGATGAATTTACCAAAGCTTTAGCCCGAATAAACACTACCCGAGAACTCATTGGTAATCTAGACCGTTGGCAAGACCTGAGTCGCTGGAGGGATCTGGGCGATGCTCCCCGAAAAGTGACAGAGCGACCTCTACACGAAGAAGTCTCAGAAGTCTCAGAAGACAATGACGGCAACGACCAAACGTTTTACGCAAAGGCCTATCACTTACCCACAAAGAAACGGCCAGGCATCTCCCCACGCAAAAGTAAAAAAGCAATGAGAGCTAGGGAAAAGTATTTAATACTTTTTAATACTGTTGTTTGACGGAAGCGAGCATTAGTTTGATAATGCACAGGCAGGATTTTTCAAGAGGGGGTTCGAATAGACCGTGTCACATCACGTCATCGTTTGTTTACGCGGCCATGTTGAGGGCACACATGGAACAAACATTATTTTGTTCACTGCATCTCTCCACTACACACTAGTTGTACACTACACCGTGCATGCACAGTATATTTTACACGCAGCTGTTGCGTCATTACCTGATTTATCATATGAATATGCATATCTGCCCCTCGCTTATTACCCCATGGCATGTGTGTTGCCGTAAGGAAAAAAATCTGGCGTTGGGTGTTATGGATCTGTAGGTGGTGAATCCTCATCTGCAGGGGAACTACAAGGGGTTGGTCATTAGTTTTCACATCAAAAAATGTCGTAAACCCACCCCAGATTGCTCCATCGGCGAAAATGCGCATACTTCCAGAAACGTAGGAAGAAGGTCCTTGTATAAGAAGTTTTTGAATTGAGGGGCGGAGAGCGGTGGTTTGAAAAAAAGGGAAAAAATGAATATTTCTCAGCGAAACGCACAACCAGTTAGCGCGTAAATACCGAGTAAATTTTTGCCAAAATGCCTTTCAAGTTGCAAAATAGCACTTCTTATGCCCTTTATGTTCCATTAATATATTGCCTTATTTGGAGATCTCATGTATTGGAGATTTACACTTTAGATTTAATAAATCCTGGTAGAAAACGATCGGCAGTACTGATCCCTTTTTGGCTTGTCAATTGTAACGCTTTTTGTAAGGCATGGCGTTCATGGGCCTTATGGCGAGCCCTTGCTGGCTGTCCCGAGTAACACTTCCATGGGGTCATGGGAAAGCTCTGGGTTGATTACAAATTGGGGACAGAAGTACGGCATGAACAACTAGAGTACAGATACCACCTTCTACTGGGAAGTGAGCAAGGGGGAAACAGGAATAACCGAATGGGTCTAGGATTTATAATCAAGTTTTAGAATACTTTTTCTTCGTTTCCTGAATTTATTAACTTTCAGGATCTACCGACAATGGGTGCGCCGAAATTTTGAATTCAAAATACCATATTTCATTACAAAGTTTCATCCAGACATTGCACACATGTTGGAAATGCCCTATACTGCAGAATTCCTTATTCTACAGCAAAAGCGTGTCATTGCAGACTTTCCTGTCTGTCATACATAATTTCCAGAGTGTAAGATGGTAAGAAAAAATTTGGTATCACAAACGCTCCAGATTGAGGGAAAGTGCCCTCGAAAACACAAACTTTTCACTATAGTTCAAGGGTGCGTCATGCGTGGGCGCCAAATATGGTGGGAAGAGCCATTTAACTGGAATCATAATTCATAGGAGCTGACGCAATTGCCTCTTTTTAATCACCCACTTGTCTGTCATATTAATAAACATAAAACCATAGTGGCTATCCCTCGGGAATTTACATCAGACCGACCCAGCTCAGTCATTACAAGAAAATGAATGCGCAAAAGTAGGCAAATGTACATAGCCTAACCTTGTTTGTAACATCGGAGGTACTCAAACTAATGATACTGTATACCTTCGAAGGGCGCGGAAAATGGTGGTGTTGGAATTATGACGTAATCATGCTTATTATATTATCCTTATATTCATAATGGATGTGTTTAATGAGTAACAATTTCTGTTTCTGCATCAAGAGGAAGGAAGAAGTCATAAGAAGTGACGAACCACCTCTAGTTCTAAAAGGGGGTTCGATTTCAAAGGGAGCTTCGATTTCAAAAAAGAACCTACTGACGAACCACTCGAACCCCCCCCCCCCCCCTGCGTACGGGCCTGATATATTACGGGAGTATGAAAGAAATCTTGGAACTATTGGAAACGAATTACCCCGAACAAATCCAATACCTCTACCACGAAAAAAGAAGTAGTCAGGATCAAAGGAAGGCTACCTGATATGCTGAGGTTTCAGACGGAGGCGCCGACCATGACTCAGAGTATGACATTAGACCCTACGTTAGATCTCAGACAGCCGCATAATCTGTTCGTGTACTGTAACATTGTGGAGCCTCACGTGGTCGGTCACACTAGGGTACCTCTCCTTCTCGTGGTCAACGTCAGATAACGGTACGAACGGTTGTACCTCTTCTCAAAAACGTGCCAAGGCTCTTGGAAAAGAAGCTTTACGGACGGATATGGACATTGCAGGGGATGTGCTCGACGGCAGATCTCTTAAGACTTTGGTAAACAAAGAGGATTGGCTGTCGGGAAGAAAGTGGCCCGAACGGCCGTCTCCAGCGTGGGGACGGGCTTCGACGGAATCAATAAAAATCGTAGGCAGTCTTCACCGACCACCAGAACCAACTCAGGCAAGAGAGCGAAAAGATCTCTAGATAGTGTTTATTAATCTATCATTCATCATGTCTCTCTTACACGAAGCCTCGTGCGAATGCACAAAGTCCGAGTTGGGTTTATTTACCGTACCGCTTACACAGACGAGTATAGAGAAAGGACAATGGATAGAATACCACCCCATCACTAACATTACTGACAGCGGACCCATCGAATTTTTCGTGTCTGGATCTTCCGAAGAACACGTCGATTTGGCCCAGACGCAACTGTACGTGAAAACTAAGATCACGCTGGCGGATAGAGGCAACATACCGGCAGATGCGAAAGTTGGTACAGTCAACCTCGTTTTACACTCTATGTTTAGCCAAATCGATGTCAGCCTCATCGAGTGACTTATATCTCCTTTACCCCTACTTACCCGTACCGCGCAATGATGGAGACGCTGTTAAGTTATGGTTCGGATGCCAAGCACTCTCAACTCACTTCAGCCCTTTTCTATAAGGACACGGCTGGACGCATAGCTCAGTCCGACCCCACTGCAGCTGGTGACGCTACAAATCATGGTTTACAAAAGAGATATGCCTTTAAAAATGGGAGTAATTGATAAATCCTAAAGCATAAATTTCAAGTTTCACTTTGAGTCGATATAAAACCCTGCGTAAAATGTTGAGGCTGTGTAGTTTACACGTACAAACCATGCCCCCATAGTATTCACTTTCCCATTCTCTTTCAATTAGCTTTGTTAGGATACTTGCAATATTCTGCTGTTTCCTTATACTAAGCTTACTATTATTCCAGTGTAAGGAGTCACCGACATTACAAAAATGTGATATAACATTAAGTCATACGTTTGATTCATCAAGTATTGTAAGGATATCACACAAGTTAAATTAGATACATTAATGGACTCACGATAGGCGTAGGAAGCGAGATGCTGGTGCTGGGGGCGTCAACAGTGTGATGTGGCGGAAGTATTCTCCCCCTCCCCCGCCCCTGTATTCAAGGCCGAAAACATGTTATTTGTTCCCTCTGTAAAAAATGTCACAAATTTGCACTAGTAATTTTCCTTAAAATCCACCCAATATGTTGTACCAAATTACATCTAAGGACCCTCAAATACTCACACCCTGTCGACCCCTCCCCCCTGGACGGCAGTTAAACACCGCGTTCAGCCCCTAGTCAAGAGCAGCTTTCTACGCCTTTGACACGTTTGTATGCTGACGCTTGACACCGTATAATAAACTGGGCTCCAGCGCAAGCGTCCGGATTACCCGTACTCAATGCCAGGTGTAGCAGAGTCAATCCGCCGCGCGAGTAGAATCTCCGCCCGGATAAACCACTCGAACGGAGTGGTTTATTGAGTAGGAAGTAAAATAGCTGCCCGGAGAAACTACCTGCGAGTGAAGTAACCGACCGGATAATATGTCCTATCAATTGATTGCCATAACGGCAGGCACGTATTTTCGAACAACATAAAACAAACGTTACGAAAGAGTAGCCCTATATAAACTCTCGCTGCGACGTTTAGAGATAGAAGTGTAGCGAATGGAATGTTAATCGGCGAAGATGAGAGTCAGGTCGCCATGACAGTTTTGGGTTACTGTTAAAATGGAAGTTTATCTAGGTTTAAATT
Source organism: Holothuria leucospilota (assembly GCA_029531755.1). Taxonomy (NCBI): domain Eukaryota; kingdom Metazoa; phylum Echinodermata; class Holothuroidea; order Aspidochirotida; family Holothuriidae; genus Holothuria; species Holothuria leucospilota. Next base: position 38,495,667 of record CM055976.1, read on the forward strand.
GTCTTCTCTGCTGTTGAAATGACACCATCTACAAGCCGAAACCTACTATTCAAATTCCTCAACTTCCTCTTCTCGCTTGGGGGTATCACACGTTGGTGGGAACCTCCCCGTTGTCACAAATGCACGAAATCGTACATTTCACGCCCAAACGTCGCCTTCTTGCCACGTTCGGACGCCATTGTAATAGATCCTAGCTAGCCATCTAATAAAAACGTAGTAAAGTGCTATATTAATAGGCGGAGATAAGCCGCAGAGAGCCTTAGCATAGGGATCGAAATATCGTAGAATGTAATTTGCGCAGAAGACCTACTCAGGACAAGTGTGACAGATTCAATTCTCCTCAGAGTAGACTATCCGGTCGGAGATTCTACTCGCGCAGAGTATTGACTCTGCTACAGCATTAGCAGGAAAAGTGTACTCAGACATATTGAAACAATATCACTCAGGCGTTTTTCAGGCTCGACTCAAGCTCCTTACCAACTGGCCAACTACAGTGCTGTAATGAACAGCAATATAATTAATAGAAATAAGAGATCTAGTATGAAGCTGTGTGACATGCAATTAGAAGTGCCGGTTGGGAGGGGAGGGGGGAGCTGGAGCGAACACCCCCTTCTACACGCATCCTTAAGTATTAGTACCGTACTCAATATGGCCTGAAAACGCCTCGATGATGTTGTTTCATTAATCTTGAATACATTTTTCTTTTAATGTTTATGCCCTTCAAACGTTTCGTAGTTTGCCGTATTAATGACATAAATATGGGTGGGGATGGGGCGGGGCAGACAAGGGAAGCAAAGGAGGCCGTGGTCTTCCCGGTCGCAGAATTTTCCAATTTCTTCCTAAAACACGTATTCAGGATAGAAGGTACGATAAAATATGTAATCCCGACACTTTGGTAGCGCACGAATTCGAGCGAGGGGGGTCCAAGATTTCTCCTTCGTGGAACTGCAGCCTGAAGCCCCGACAAGGGCGACGGGTTGCCGAAAAGTTGGCGGCAGGAAAATTCGACATTTTCGGCCCGCATTTTGGATTTTTAGTCGTGAAATTAGAAAATTTCAGTGGGGGACTTATTACAGGATCTGCCCTCATTTAAATCAAAATATCACGTAAATCACAGAGGCGAATGGGCGAATGTTGTGGGCTACTTCATATTTCATCTTTTTCCGACTGCATTGGAAAATTTACCCGACCGTGGGTATCCTTCCTCGACGAGGGGACATGGTCCCTAACCATGGGCGTCCGCAGAAAAAAATCAAGGGGGGCAAAATTTTTTAGGGGGCCCAACTTTTTTCATGGGAAATATTTTACTCCCAGAAAAGAGTTTAGATGCTACTTTTCACACAGTGTTGACAAAGGCGTAGCCAGGAATTTGTCAAGGGGGGGGGGGGCGAAGCCCATAGACAGACTCTCAGCGCTCCGCGCCACCATGGGTTGGCGTGGAGCGCAAGAAAATTTTGGCCCAAAATGCTTCCCAGATCGCTGGAAATGGCACTTCCAAGGCCTATTTACCGCATATAAAAAGGGGAAACACTAGCAATATCGTAAATATAAACTTTAAAAAATACCAAAAATATGCTTGTGGGGCTGCTGGGACCTGAATGTTGATATTTTTATTCAATTCCTGTTCTGAAAGTAGAAATTCACACTGATTGAACTGTTAAGAAATGTTGATGTTATATTTTCTTCGTTTTTTTTTCTTTATTTTTTCTTCGTTTTTTCAAGTTTTTGATTTTCCGGGGGGTGCAAGTGCCCCCCTTGCCCCCCCCCCTCCGGACGCCCATGTCCCTAACCCCTTCTGGCGTCACCACTGTCCCTACGACGATATGTCTGGTGGTAGCCAAAGGCTGTTCAAATTGTATTTCCATGCGAAGGTTTCCTTGCTTTTCGAGGTTGTGGTGCCCCCCAGAAGATAAATCGGAGTCAGATCAAACGCATACAATGTGTAGCCTCCGAGGTAATCCTTGCGACTGATAGCATTTCCCTCGTCTTGGTTCGTTTTATCGGTTCCAGAGAATAGTGTGTGGTAGGCCCTGATGTAGTTTGCACCGTCGTCCTCTGTAAAGCTTGGTTTTAGAGGCTTACAAAGAAATTGTTCACCATTCATATACACGGCCAAAAAGTTAGCTCCAAAATTACCAAAATTGAAAAGATTTTCCAGATACAAGCCGTTGAAGGCAGTGTTTCGCATGCATCCCACGATGATCCGTTTGGGCAGTTGACCCAGGAAGATGTGACCTTACACGAATGACATATTTCCCGACGGAACAGAAAGTACTTTGGTCACAACGCGCCTGATCGGGTACTTGGCAGTGGCATTCCCCAGGGCACGAGCGTAAGCCACAGTCACTCCGGGGTTAAGTTTGACTTTTCTGATACACAGGACGGCTTCCTTGACGACGACTTTGTACTCGACGTCGGTGTCACCCAACATGAGGCAAAATGTGTCTTTTCTCCTGATGGGTTTGAGTTTCATGTCGACGCCGTTCAGCAAATACTTGTCTTGAAAAAAGATATCACTGTGAACAGGCCCGAGCATATCGACGGTCTTGCTTCCTTTCGTATTGATTAAAAATACAATGATAAGACAATATATGTACAGAAAGTTAGTTCACATTAAAACCTTAAAAGTCTAAGAGTGTAAAAGTCTACAACAAATCGTTTAATGTTTTGGACTGATTGAAAAGGGCGGCTCTGTAGACAAAGGAATTCTTGAATAAAGTTATTCTGTGCTTAGGTAAAATGAATGGATTTCTTAGGTTTTTCTTTGATTGCACACTGAGGCTTTTGAGATAACTATGTAACGGGTGATTATGATCATCATGAATTTTTGTGGCCATTCTTATAAACTCATTTTTGGCAGAGACATTGACAGTCAGTTTCAGATAATTGAAATCTAGATGTAAGATCTTTGCAGAATACTTTAAAAATCTTAAAATTCTATCTTTGTCCTTTCGTAAAATAAAATGATACCAAACTGGCACTGCATAAATTAGATGTGGGAGTATGACAGATTTAAAAACACTTTCTTTAGCCTCCTTATTAAAGAAAGACACAGTATATGCTAATCCAGACATAATATAGTAAACTTTGCTTAAAATACTGGAAATATGATCAGAAAAAGTCAGTCTTTCATCAATACATACTCCTAAATATTTGGTTTTTCTAGTACGTTCCACCTCTGATCCTTCTATTTTGACACATTGTGATTTAGATAAAAGTAAACCTCCATGCTTGATATTCTTGTTGGTAAAACACATTTTCTTTGATTTCTTAGGATTAAGTATTAAATTCTTTCTATTGCACGTTGAAACAATATTATTTACAGTCTGTTGATAATTAAGTTGATCCCTGGTCACAGTGTTTCTTGAAATGTTACTTGACAACGCAGTATCATCAGCATATTTAATAATTGCATATTCATTAGACTTAATTTCATTTGTATAGATAGTAAATAGTAAAGCAGATAAAGGAGCTCCCTGTCGTACACCAACCTTAATTTCAGAAGCTTCTGAAAACCCTTTATCAAGTTTTACCTGTCTTTCCCATCCGTGTAAAAATTGTTGTAACCAGTGAAGTAGCCAAGGCTCATCAATAAATGTTGCTAGATCTGTTAATAATTGGTTCGGTAATACTGTGTTGAAGGCGCTAGAAAAGTCAAGGAATAGCACCTTTGATATAGTTGTTTCCTTATTATTCAAATTTAAAACAATATTGTGAATCAGTACAAGAATGGCATCAATACAGGATACTCCTTTCCTATAAGCAAATTACATATCGTCTCCAACTTTTTCTATATAATCCATTAATTTAGGGAGCAAAATCTTCTGTAAACTGTTAAAAGCAATACTGCCAAGATCAATTGGCCTAAAATCATTCACACATGAAGGAATCTTTACTTTAGGAACAGGGGTTGTAAGAGCATTTTTCCACAAGCAAGGTATATCACTCTTTAATATACTTCCTTGAAAAATGTACGTATATACGGGGGCTAATTCAGTGTGAAAAAATTTAAAAACCCACCAAGGTAATCCGTCAGAACCACAGGCAACACCGTTTTTTACTTTTTGAAATTGTTTACTTACTTCATTCACGTTTAATAAAGGAAAATGGCAGGCAGCAGGAAGTGGAGAAATAGAAGTATCCTTATCACGTGAACTGTTAAACCGTCCAAAATAATCACTTAAATCACTTCCAAATTTTGAGTCTATTGTCATTTTACAGTCATCCTTTGGCCCTCTTATAGATTTTATTACAGCCCAGAAGTCACGAGAATTTTGCTTTAATCCACCAAACACTTCACTTCGTATGTCATGGACATACTTGTTTATTGTTCTTTGAATTTTATTTCGTAGGTTATTATTTCCATCTTCAATTGCTTTCTGTTTTTCCTTTTCAAGCTGCTTAATTCTACCATCAGCAGGTATTCTCTTCATCCTGTCTTTGGGGTTCTCACGTTTCTTTGGTATGCATACATCTCTTACAAAGCAAATGTAGCTTGAAATTGTTTCGGTGAAGTCACTTAAGGTTTCACAATTTTTCTTGAAAACATCCCAAGCAGTAGTTTTAAGCACATCTTACATGTTCTCGATATTCTCTCTTGATAGATCCCTGTTCACTTTAGATTTTGGTTTTACAGAACTACGATGATGTTCAGAATACTTTGGGGTTATTAAGATACTAAAATGGTCCGAAGTCGATATTGGGTATAACCTCCTGGTAGAATAATAATCTCCCTTTACGTACACTGCGTCTAGTGTAGAGTTCGATCGCTGATATGTGCTGTAACTAGTTACTTTTTTAAAATTGTAACTAGACACTGGAATGAGTTACAATTTTCTGGAATGAACTGTATCTATAGCGAGTTACTGTTAAAGTGTAACGGGAACAAACCTGCACCACACACATGCGGTTTCCAGGGCGATCTGGAAGTGATGGGGGTGATCTTGATGATTGAACGGCTAGTTCTTTTGATCAAGGCAGCGCATCTTGATGACAAGTACATTCAGGGAGCTGTTACCCGAATAACAACTCACTGGTACATTCACATGCAAAATTTGATCACAGTCGGTTAAGCTCGTACTCTAAAGACACGAAGGCTCCGTCTCCCATTTGCACGTAGAGTAAGTAGACTGGTGCCGGGCACCCGACACTCTCGAGCGGTTAAAGACACGGTTTTTTGAATACACCTACCGCTTGAATATGTCAGAAGGTCTTGTGCCTATAGGCCTATTTTAGCTTGTTGTAAAGTAATGACGACGAGATGGTTTGAAGCAAGCAGATATCCGGTGCTGTGGCCAAGTGGATAAAGGCGGTAGCATTTGATGCGATGAAGCTTGTTGGCAACCGGGAGGTTCGGGGTTCGATCACAGGCCGTATCAAAGTAAGATGGGTTTTTCATCAAAAAGCAATCTACGGTTTTCCCCTCTGAACTGGCTTTTCAAAAAGAAACCAAATTTAGTCTAAACTGTTGAGTTGGTTAGCCACCCGACATGAACTTGTAATGCATAAGCCATACAGGCTTCTCCCACATTTGTGGTGGCTTAGCGTCGTAAAAACAACTGCCGATCATGGCCTGAATTATTATATATTGTTTGGGACATCCATCTACACTTCCGTTGCATTGAATTAAATTGACAAGGACTTTTCACATTGGATTATTTACTACTGGACATTATCAGATTGATTAGGAGGGAAATAGTCTAGACAATTTTTATTTCACCCAAACTTTGAGAACAGAATTAAGCCTACTATACAAAGGAATAGAATGTCTTTCTTCTTTTAACTCTCATTTATGACGCTCATTCAACTATAAAACACATTACCTAACCTGCTTATTGTACCAAAAGTCTAAAATTTCAAAAAAATATGTTACAAAGCTCGAAAACTGAATCCGAGTGGCCCAACTCCCAGATTAACAAGACATTCCTGAGCTGAGATACGAAATGTTGAAGCTGTTCACTCAATTTAAAATGGTACATTGTGCAGTAACTTGCGATGTCAATCATGAACTGCTCAAATTACATTCTTTGCTTTTCTTTGTTTTCTCGAAAACCACTGCATCTTGTAGCAAAATGTGATCACTGTCTTACACTGTTACAGGGTGGAACAAAACCTCTCCGTACAACATGCTATTCGTGACAACAGTCAATTTTTCAAGGTCATATAAACATTTTAATATCAAAAGGAAACGAAGCAGGTAATGTGAGTTGTACAAGAAGGACATCACAGTTTATTGCGCAATCGACTATTTCAAATTAAGTGAATAAATTGCAACATTTTATACCTTGGCAACGGAGCAAGCTATGAAAATGGGAGTTGGATAAACGTAATTCATTTTCCAACCTCTAAAATATCCATTCTTGTAATTCTAGACAAAAGGTTCACTTTAATCATCAACTCCCCGGACACAGTAATACTTTGTCCATGCCGCTGTTCTCGATTCCCGAAACGCTGCGCAAGCGATACTTGAAGGTATTTGTACCAGGGGCGTAGCGAAGGTGTTATCTTTTGGGGGGGGGGGGGTGTAGAGATTATGTTTTGCCGACAGATTTAGTAATATGCGTCGCGCGAAAACGAGCTTTAGCGGTTGGGGTCCAGGGGCCCGCCTTAGGGCCCCTGCTGGTGCCCAGGGGCAAAGCCCCGCTGGGGGCCCAGCGAAGCCCCTGGAAGCTCTTAGGTTTAAGCATATCTCTGGGTGAAAAATTACGTCTCAGGATGGATATGCTTTTGTTCGCAATGCATCATCAAATGCAAAGATTCCCAATAATTTTAATGTATTAGGCTATTCCTCTCGTCAGGCCGCTACAGTTTTAAGCGGTTGGGATCCAGAGTCCGGCCAGTGTTTTAGCTAGGACGTTTTCTCAATGCGACATGTACTGATCTGTGGCCTGGGGAGGGGTCTAAGGGGAGGGGGTGTCCGCCTTCCCTTTGGAATTTTTTGGAATTTGAAAGGTACCTAGATCGCAAATGGTGCAATATTTGAGTGAATTTCTGCCCTAATGAGGAAACTCAAAATTTACACCCGGGGAGAATTTGCTTGGCAGATTTTTTGTGCGACATTTGTCGCCGTTTATGCGATATTGTCGCACAAATAGGGGTTGGCTGAAACATTGGGCCCGCCTTATGGCCCCTGGTGGGGGTCCAGGGGGCTTCGCCCCCGGAAGCTCTGAGGTTTTAGCCTAATCTCTTGGTGAAAAATTAAGTCTCAAGCAGGATAGGTATATTTTGGTTCATAATACATTAGGCCTATCCAATGCAAAGATTCCGGATAATTTTAATGTGTTAAGCTATTCCTCCCGTCATGCCAGTATACTTCAGGAGCTGGAAGTGTCGTTCAGAATTGGAACACTATGCGTGCAGCGTTTGAACACTAGACGCGTCAGGCGTTAAAATATACGGTAAGTGTTCAAATAGGCGTCTGGCGTTGAAAAAGGGAGAGAAAAGTGTTCAGAATCTTAACACAAGTGTTCAAAACATGCTTTTAACGCCAGGATGGGTTCTGTATCTGTTTCATTTTGGTGTTCAAAAGTAAAATGCCTGAGATTTCAGTGAAGGGAAGACACGCGCGGCACGCATTATTTTATTCCCAGGATCATTTTTTCCCAGGATGTTTGTGGGTAAACCGGATCCTCAGGAGTTTGCAAAATGTGTTTGGAGTCAAGGTTAAATTTTAGATAACGGACTAAGGACATGGGCGTCCGCAGGTAGGGGCAAGGGGGGCACTTGCCCTCCCCTGGAAAATGAAAAATTTGAAAAAACGACAAGAAAAAATAAAGAAAAACGAAGAAAAATTAACATCAACATTTTTTCAAAGTTCACTCAGTGTTATTTATATGAAATAGATAGGCTTTAGAAGTGCCATTTCCAGCGATGTGGGAGGCTTTTGGGGCCAAAATTTTCTTGCGCTCCGCGTCAACCCATGTTTGCGAGGAGCTTTTTCCTCCCTAAAAAATTTTTGCAAAAATTTTTGCTCCTCCCTGAATTTTTTTCTGCGGACGCCCATGACTATAGATGCTTTCTCCATGGGTAATCGGATGCTGCTCCCTATGGTGATGATTAAAGTGAGGAAAAGTGTGCAGAAAGTGTTTTTTTTTTTCAAGAATGTCATATGATCCGAAATACGGTGCGCCTATACGGAAGCCTTTAATTCCCTTTCTTTCCCCGAGTTGCCGACCGACTCATTCACTCGTCCGATTACACCGACGGCCGTTGATAAGGCCGTATACGGCCGTCACATGCATAATCACTTTGCCGACTAGCCTGCTCTAAGCAGGCTATTGTTGAGTTTTATCAGCTACGAGTACAATTCTTAATATTTGCTTACCTAATGTTAATGTACAGTACACAGACGAAGTTTAATACAATACAATAGCCTGCCAACTTTCTAGCCAATCTCATTTCCGAGACAAAAATAACTTCATGTTAATTAATGCACACGTCATCAACGTTGGTAAGAGGTGGAGTCAACATGAGCGACCGGTTGCTCCGCTACAGCAGACAACTCTTTTCACTTGTATACACGTTATGCAGTGCAGCACGGCTATTACTGTATAGTTACTGGCTTAGCTGCTACCGTGTACATGTATACATATACAGCTAGCAAGGAACGTTGTCGTCTTGCGGCCATGCGAGGGCCTATAGACAGGCCAGTTTGTACAAACCGGCAAGATCTGGGACAAGATCCTCCGCCTAACGTTAGGCTTGACTTTTCACTGCAAGGATTAGCTCGATGTTTATCCCATACATGATAATTACGTACCTTTTTAAGATGTCACCGTATCTTCAGAAGTATTCGTATGTGCGTCGTCGCAGGCCGTTGATAGGCATGAATAGTTAGTACCGTGAACACCATGTGACCTTCTTATGAATAATAATTTATCCCGCATTTTGGGGATTCGCCTAAATGAAAACTGGACGAAGGTTTGCAGACTCTGTATAGAATATATATACAAGGGTGTGTTATGATTTCTGAGAGAGCGCCATCTTTTGGAATCTGCTACAGAGTCTGCTCCGCAGGCTATTTGCCGACGAGCCTTCAACTTGAATGGGCCAATTAGATGAAGAGCCGAATTTAAAAAAAAAAAAAAACGATAACAGATAACAGACTGGCCACGCGCTCTCGTTCTCTCTATTTCTTTCTTCTTTTCATTCTTCGTCTTCCCTTTCACTCCCTTCTTTTCCCTTTGCTTTCCCTACTTCTCCTCCTTCCTTTCCCTCTCCCCTTTTTGCCGACAGACCGAAAATTTGCCGACGGCGACCAAATTTTGGGGGGTGTGACACCCCCACACACCCCGCTACGGCCCTGGTTAGTACATACCTCGACGTTAAGTTTTACTGTACCAGTCGTTACCTCTAGAACTCCCTAGTAGTAGTAAGTTTACACTACAGCTACATAATCACTAATGACTGATACTAGTATTGTATTGGCCGGTTCATACTTAAAAATCTCCACGCGCTATGAACTACAGTAAGCTACGATTTAGCATACTCATGGGGTTTTCATTGTAAATGGGTCGGCAAACAGGCAAAGAGGTAATTTTGGTATCAAAGATGCATGACCTTTATTAAGTTACGATGTTAGTATTGAGTTCATGTCAAACAGGTTTCTAGTTTGTTGAGAGTCTATTTTGTACTTTTGTACCTGTACAGTACCCACACTCCCACGTACGTCTGCCCCTGGCACCTGTAGTCCCATCTAACAATACTAGGTGATACTACACACACAAAACTGATACTGCTATCAAGTGGAAATGTTTTTAATATTTGTGTCATGAGTATAAAAGTGGATTTATAACACTGTTTACGAATTTCCACTGCGTGACAGGCATGGGATATTACTGTACTGTACTACAATCCCTATCTAACCGAAGTGGACGGACAACCCTCTTATGAAGTCACACACTGGGAAGACATGGATCGAAAATTATTAAAGGCTCTGTAGAAGGCAGTTATAGAGAAAGATAAAATATATTCTTTATTTCAGTTAATGTTTTATCAAAAAGATACCTCAAAATAACATTTTTACACCATCCAACAAGAAGTTCATTAAAATGCACAGTATCTTACAATTGAGATGATGGAAATTATCGAGTTCATACAGTGAAGGCACACACTCTTGAATCACCTGTAACATAATACAACCCAACCAAGGGTTTGAGAATCATATTAGAACACTGCCCCCACCCCCACATACACAACAACCCTCACAAAAAATTGTAACACAGACAAGAATCATCATGAAGCCCATATCTTTAACTTGAGGTTTCTGCCTCATTGAACATGTCATTGCTACACCATACACGAGTCATTAGAAACAGGCATACCAAAGTGCACAGATGACCAGTACCAGTATACAAGGGAGAGGGGTCGACAACTTAAAGGTATGTGAAGTTCTTATAAATGATTGTACTGACATGTTCTGATGTATTACAAAACTGAAATGGAATTTTCCTGTCTCCCCCAACAGGGAAAACAAGCAAGTGAGCCACAACTGGAAAAAAGGCTGTGGCCAGCCCGACTTAAACCAATTGGTTACAGACTGAGCCGTAAAAACTCATCTAACTCTTACTCCTGTCTCAAACAGGGTTTGGTGGGGTAGGGTATAGGTATTACAAAAAATAAAATAAATAAATAAAAGAAAAAACAAAAAGAAAAGAGAACAAACAATGGTTTCATGAGGAATAAATAAAAAGAAAACAGAACAATGGTTTCAGGGGGTTGGGGGTCTAGAATGAAAACATGAAAAATCCAACACAGCAGCAGTGTTGTAACAAGTCATTGTGCTATTTCAATGGGAATAATTCTAAAAAATTCTTTAAGTCCAGTAAGTTTCCGTGATGGTGTCTTGAGGTTTGACCAGTTGCAATACAATGTGGCAGTGAGGAATCTCCCTCAATTACGAGAAACCAGGCAGGATGCATCAGTACACTGACATTTCAAGTTACATCGTACATGTGCCAATAAAGTCAATCATGATAGTTACATGATGCAAATTAAGATGGACATATCAGATGGCACTTGTGGCCAAACCCTTGTGTGTAATTGACAATGACATTTGCTTTATTGTATCTAAATAACACCTACAGGCAAACGTCAAGTTACACTTCTTTTTGATTCACTGTTGTCCTGTCATTTATGTAAAGCCCTGGTGCACTCTGACTGGATGTACATTTAATCTAATCAATATTTTCTAATCCAATGGTATGCAAAAGGAATTCACATCATGTCCACAACATGCAGAGCATTTTTGGAACCCTTGAGTAAACATTCATTATAAACTTTGGTGAACAAATGATGGTGGCATTCATCTTTACATGCTGTTACACTCCAGAGTATTATGTATGTACAATTAATGCTAGTAAAAACATGAAGACAATTGACTTCACACACATGTCAACCATGGAAATGATCTGACATTCACATGGTTCTTCTAAGTCTGAGAGGAAGCAATATGAATACTGTAATGATTAACTATGCTTTATAAACAATCTGTGAAGGCTAAGATCCTATTCATGTTAAACACACATTCACTATGAAAAATTAAGCATCAATTGTCATGGCAGCCAATTTTCTCATTAAAAATCAAGTTCCCTTTAAAATAACTTAGACACATTTTATACCACACCAAGATTTCACAAACACCATTCACCCTTAAAGGTGAAATGTAGATACTGTCATTTTAACTGAAGATTTGTAATTCAATAATTTAAAATGATGTAAAAGGGTCAATGGTGAAACAACCAGTGATTTTGATAAGTCAAGTCTCCATTGTGACTTTCTACAGGGTAAAGACAGAGCTCCAAATGGGGGGGGGGGAGGGGAGGGGGAGGGAAAGGAGGGTAATACTGGGAAAGAGTGACAGGTGTTTACAGGGTAAATGATGATGCAATGTTGCAGCGACATTTAATTGATTTTTCAGTACCCATTAATAAAAGTGACACATTTGTGCTTTGTTTCAAAATTTGTCATGATTAATTCTGGGAAAATTGAATGAAATGATTCACTTGGAATATATTTAACCTGCAGAAAGATTTCTAATTGGGTCTTTTTGTGCATCATCCTGCATTCGTAAATGTGACAGTGTTGCACAAACATCCACTGGCTAAATTACTGGAGAGACATTCTATACACCAAACCAATATAATTTAAGTCATTAATTGAGGTATTAAAGTAAAACAGCATTGTTTTGATTCAAGTAAAACTCTAAAGTACCATTAGCCTCCTTCAAACAATGCTTGCTTGACAACACAAAAAAAGTTCTCTTCCTAAACTTCCAACTTATCTGCCATTTGCAACATTTTTGATGCTAGGTATGGCTTTCAGGTCAATTTTTTTACAGAGTTGTAACCAAGTCACCCTTTTTGTGGCAAGTCAAGCCAACTAAAGCTATTTCATTCACTCCATTCAGTTTATATCCACTCAAATCACTGTGTCCATTCAGAAGGGGAAATTCTCTAGAGTTTGTAAACTCACGAAATTTTGGAAGATTGTGACGCAAGTTGAGACTCAACTTCTACTACATTTTTTCAGTTGTTTTTTTTCAGCCAACTGTTTCTTCAATGAAAAAGGTAACATTGTAGCCTTGTCAAAATATTCAAATGCTACTTAATGATTGTTTAGATCATGTATTATGGTTACTTTTTAACACTTATTGCAAAGTTTACAGTTGGGCAGACATTCATAAAATACCAAAGAATTCCTGTGGGCTTTTCATGACCATACAGTATGGAAACAAGTCTGCAAATCTGAAAAAAGAAATGAACCTTGCAAATGACAAAATGAAACATTTGAAAACTGTAACTTCCAGCATGCAATGTGCATTACACCATTTGGGGTTTGGCTAGTGCAAATTAGCACAACCCCACCCCACCAACACCACCAAATCTACCACAACCACTGCCAACTTAATAAAATTAAAGATGGCAGCATATATGCATGAATTGTTTCATGTGGCAGCAAAAAGTTACTGTTGCAGACCTTTTTCTGTTCACATATATTCATCACTTGGTACCACATGCAGCACTCAACGGCAGTGAATACCAGGCCATACAGTTCAAGAAAAAATGCATGTAAGTGACTGACTTTTTCTGATATTTACATTCAAGATTTGAAACTGTGCAGCTCCTACACTTAAAAGTAAATGATGCACAATGGAACTGACTGCCCACTAAGAGCTACTTCTGTTTTCAGTAAAAATCTGAAGGATCAGCAATTAATATTTTCTAAAAAAGCTGGGTGTTTATCCCAAAGTTTATCATACAAAATGTGCATATTTAAGAAGGCAATGTCATTTAATGATTCCACACACATTTACAAATAAATTACAAGGTACAATCATTGGAATTACCAAAAGCAGGGTGTAACAGTGTTTTAGACATACTTTAAGTCCTATCAAATACAAACAGGAGTTCCCAACTCAATCTAACATTGCAGATATCTAAATATCTTGCTTAGGTCACATCTTAAATTGAACCTTCCATGTTTTACTCTCCTTTTAACAGCTAACATTCCACTAGGAACTGTCTCCTCCTCTGTTCTTTCTCCTTCAACAAATTTTGGCACTGACTTACTTTGATTTTGGAATCCTCTCAACCAGTGATGTAGCCACCCTGCATTGTGTGACAAATGTCACACAAGGCAAAAAAAAAAAAAAAAGAGCAATTTCTGCAGGAGTTTATTAGGTAGAAACCATCTTGATTCAGTTTTGCAAGAGTCAGTAGGTACAAATTGTACTTCTCACATCATTTTCAAGGTCATTTTGGGTCAAATATGTGAAAGTATTTGTGGTTACCCAATTTCAGTTGTGTGGATATTCTACAATGCAATGTATGCATTGCTATTTTGTACTTGCTACATTTTTTGTTGTCACAGTTCCTGCCCCTTAAGGCATATAAAATTCCACGATTTTCCATTATCTTTCAAGACATAACTATGAATATTCCATGACCATACAAATTGTCTCCAGTATGAAGATCCCAGCTAACACTATGCATTGTGGATGGAATTTAAAAGAAGTCACAGTCATATTTTACAAAGTTTCATGACTTTATGGTGACTTGCATCAATTCTCAGAACATCCAATGGCTTTTCCAGTCCTGCAAAATGACTTTTGCAGGCTAGAGGAAACATTTGCAGGCTAAAGGAAACATATTATGTATTCTTTGTCCAATCTAAGCTGCCCTGGGATTAGCCTCAAAAAAGAAAAAACAAGGGAAAAAAAAAGAAAAATGAATCGCCAACATGAAAAACTTTAACCTCTGCTATTAGCTATGACATATGACAAAAACCTCTCATCAGAATTATGATACATCCTCATTAGGGTAACACTGCTGCAAAATGCAAGCTTTCCTTTGGTCTTTCACTTGCCACTCTATGTCATGGAGCAAAACACAAAGAAGCTCACTCCGCAACCAGAAATATCTGGAGGGCCGATCTAGGATAAAATGAACTCAACATTTATGAATAGCTGTATGAATTTGAAGCTAATGAAAAAGTGAATGGAAATAACCTTCTCTTGAACTGAAACAACACAATATATTCATTACATCCTCTTCTCATAGAGATGTCAAGCATTTTGAAAGGAATATTGGATACTTTCAGTGACTTCTAAAATTGTCACATTACTTTTCACAAAATTTTGTCAACATAGGAGTAAAAATTTGACACTTTGCCATATTTATTGCAGTCTGGGCCATAATCAACTGCTATACTTTCTGATGCCTAAGACTTGTTAAAACACAAAAATATATGATTTAAAAATTGCAGCTTATTCTTTTTCACTACTTCACCACAGAATGAACAGACCCAGAAAAAACTACTTGTAACGGGTCCCTCTCCTCATTTAAAAACTTGTTGCATACAACAGAAATACCTCAGAAAAGAGTCTGGCCAGGGTTGTAGCTAGCCAAATTTTAGTGCCGGGTAACTGTCTGATCTGACCCTCATGGCATCTACCCCATTTTTCAGCCATTAATTTTTCATTTTTCCCTTATTTTACTTTACTTTAGGGAATAAATTGTGGCCAGTTTTAGGTCTCAGTAGGCAGATTTGTGGTGGGTGGGGAGATGTGTTTGCCTGGAGTGCCTGGTGGGAATATCGAGTGCCGGGTGCAGCTGCCCAGCACTGCCCACCGTAGCTACAACCCTGAGTCTGCCATGTGCAACAGGCTGCAGCACAAGCAAAGAAGCTGAGCAAAGTGACATGGGTGGTATTTTATTAAGCTTCTTTCTCTTGTGTGAAGATACAAGCCTTCACGGCCAGTAGTAAACTAGAACTGCATTTGCTTGCAAATACGCAGAATTGTAGTGCATGTTAGACAAGCCCTTGCAGTTTGGAGTAGGCCAGATTTAATGTGAGTTTGATACGGCGTTTATTTACTCAAATATTTTTCACTACCTTCAGAAACGTTTGCAAAATTCTTTGCATACATAGTACATTCAAGGCATAAGAAACGACTGGCACATAGGCTAACAGGGTGATTTTATTGCACAATCATGTTTTTCTAAGAAACTTCCGAGCGGCTCTGACGTTGCAGAAAATCATCTTATTTTCAAGCTAGGTAGTGTCATTTGTGTTTTTGTATAATCTTGCTAGTTTTGTGAAAAGGTAAAACACATTGTAGGCCTAAGGATTTCTGATTTGATTCCGATTTGAAGTAAATATCTTGAATTTTGGGGTTTTCGTCTTATAGGTACCTGTAACACTACTATTGAGAGGAATTTCGGTTGAGCCTATACTGTGCACATTGAAGGTGATGCATACAGTATACGGTATACTGTGCACAGTATACCATATACTGTGCACATTGAAGGTGACGCCGCCCGTATATATCCAGCTCCCATCACATTAAATTTTACGATAAATTCATCCGCTGATTACTTCGTTTGCGAATTTCAAGTTATGTAGGCAAGTTGTGTTAATGAGAAAGCAAGCGCAAATTCAACTGAATTTTTTCTGAAATAAAAGACTGTCGGCATTTCATCAATCAGTAACATTTCACTCTACATTACAAGCTGTTTCTGTTTATGAACGAGTCCTTTGTCGGGACTAATTTAGAATGTGTGCAAGAAAGCGGTAAAAAATCATAGACAAGCTTAACATTAGCTGCCTGCACATTGATAGTACCGATAGTAAAAACGGACCGAAACCGTGTGGAACTTCTAGTCTCAACGTTCAGTCATGTAGGTACGCCTAGCTTGTCGTGCAACGCCAAGATTGTAGTGCGCACGCGCACTACAATAAAAAGGGTGAGTCAAATGTTCAGTGGAATTTGTTAAGAAATATGATATTCATGTGAAAAATCTTCAAACACATTCGGTATTTGAATCTTCCGCCTTGAATGGCATTAAAAATTTGATACCTTGGTCGAAAAATATTCACTCATGAGCTACACTTCTGAGCTGTACTTCTTTCTTGAAAATCTCAAAGGTAATAAAGTTACCCAGCTACTAAATTTAAAATTTCCTATCATTCTATATATATTTATGTAAAGTCATGGTTTTGAAGATATGAAAATATTCTATAAAATGAATGCAATGTTTCCCTTTAAAAACTTCTACTCGGACACTAACTGGCTTAATACTGCCACACGGAGAAACACCAATGGTTCGAGACAGGAAACCAAAGCTGTTACACTGAAGGTACCTACAAATCACACATAATTGATAACCTTACTCTTAGATATTGCACAGTTATATATTCTGGTGAGCTATATTTACTGAAAGCCCTGTAGCATTACTCCTGGACAGCTATCTTACATCACTTTTCCATGGAGTGAGGTTCAGCTTTGGCTTGCTTGATCAGGGAAAACCTCAATCACCTAAACAAACAAACAAAAAAAAAAAATGAAACTAGAAATAAAGAAATAAAAAGATACAAAAAAAAAAAAAAAACCTGCTGGTATCACCAAGAAGTGACAGGGTAACATTTTGAAAGGATAAAAACCAAGGTTATGGGCCCTGGTATTATACATTTTCATGTCATTGTACAATTTGACTATAAACAACCTTTGATCTTGGTTATGTGACCTTTGACCTTGTCAACATTTGAAGGCATCCATATTAGTCTATGATCAAAGGATGCCACCTTAAATTTATTCCTACTGTGTGGCAAAAGTTCCAATACCACACTTGAAATACTGTGTCCAACTGTGCAAAACTATGGTGGGGTGTGGAGAGGCCTGAAATTTCTGAAACTTTTAGCGTGACAATGTGTGTCATTAATAAATAGTTGACACACTTTTCCAAAGTGCCATGCATTGACCATCATTTTCAGTTTGGACATGAGGCAATGTGTGGAAAACCGAAATCACGCTTTGACACATGTAACAGGAGGCAAACTGGGGTAAAGGAGGCAAAGTGTGGAGATGTGTGGAGAAGTGTGGTGCTGAGTAAAGTGAATTCAATAGTTTGATTTCATTCACTGGCCTTGTTTGCCACACTTTGCCATGGTTTGCCACATGTGTCAACTTGACACAACTTTCCTCACTTTGACCCAGATTTCAACGTGTGACAATCATGCAGGGAAAAGTGTGCTCCTGTGTGTCAGATTGGTTCCAATACCACATGTGTCACCACACATAACCACACTTTTTCCTTATGTATTTTCATATGCCCTGCCACACGTGATTACGTGTGTTCACATGTGGCATACCATACTTTTTTTTGTAAGGGTAACAGACAGTGGAACATTTAATTTTTGCTTCTTCACAATAACATCTCCCATTATCTTCTTGAAAGTCTCTTTTTCAATCAACTTTAACTTTTCTACACACCCACACAAAATGGGAAAAAGGGCATCCATCAAAGCCTTTGTTAAAAGTGTCAGCTTAAGACTGTCACACTGCTACAAAGAATATTGCGATACATATGAATGGTTACCTTCACAAACTGGTGTTCAAGGAGCTCATTAGCTGACCATCTGTTTTTTGCATCTTGCTGAAGACAGTGAGACAAGAAGTCATGACCTTCCTTGTTCAGATAATTATCAGGAACACGAGGAGTTCCTCCACCTCCAACAATGTACATGATGGCATAGTTGTTGTCATACTCATGCCAAGGTCGCTGTTGAACATTTAAAAGAAGAAAATATAAAATGACACAATCCAACAGGAAAAAACACTTGAAGCATAGCCAATTTCATTCAAATGTGTCAAAAAGGTACTATGACAGAAAAAAAATTGATGAAATTCATCTCATATACAAATATGTCAATAGAACAGTACCAGTAACTTGAATACAACGCTCATTTTTCAGAATTAATTACAGCAATGATGATGAGGCCAATAATCCCATGTGAGAAATACAATAAGAAAAAAATTGCTATGTGACACATCACTCAAAACTTAATCCAATTCATTTTTTAAGTTAAATATATGAAAGCATACCAATGTACTGCAGTAAAAGGAACAATTTGTTTATGGGAAAGGTTCACAGTTCTGGCTGCCTATAAAACCAGCCAATTATACTGTAGACACACCTAAATATAAATTTGCAGAACTTGAAAAAAGTCTCACACAAAAATATTTCAAAAGTAAGAAATATCACTTTGGTTTCATTTTCAAATGCAAACACTTCTCTAAAGCTGCGAATGCCAGGCACACCATTACTTGAAACAAAAATTCAGGTTTTCAAGAAGACTTAATTGAGAAAGAGGAAGAAAGCATGACCAATATTCTAAATAAAACAGGTCAAAAGTAGGATTTGCAGACAAAAAGAAGGATAAAACTAGGACTTTTGAAGGCTTTCATTCATTGATATTCACCTATCTTCACAGTGCCACATTGAATACTCCACACATTTTTTTTTTTTTGCACAAGTTCAATACGGCATTTTATGCAATCGTTTTCTTTCAAAAAGTTGGATAAAGTAGAGAAAATGTAGGATAAAGTAAGATACCCAAGAAAAAATAGGAGAAGCAAGAGGAAGGTTCAAAAAGTGTGAAAAAGCAGGATAAGCAGGAGTCACTTGAAACCTCTTTTCTTCAAGCATTCATAACTGCATCATACTTGTCTTCACTGTAGTAAACTACCAAGCAGTTACACAAGTATTCACTCATGTTTAACAGTACATAGCTGAAACTTGACTATTGAGTTTTCTGTTAAAGACAAATCAATGTAGACTGTTCCAAAAATGGTAAGGCCTAATGTATTTGTAGTCCACTGCCATCACTTAGCAGCATGTAACTCATACTCACTTTATTTGCTATTTCAAGTTCATGATAAGGAAAATCAACACTTTTTCCAGACAAATTTTGCCACATCAGGAACTCCTCTGCTTAAAATTCAGGCAGTTTTGTTTGGAAATATAAACTGTGCATCTGTTACCTAAATCCAATTAAACTTGGTCTCTGTGTAGAGGGTTGATTGACTCCTAGTGACATCTTAGCCCTTCTTAAAGTAAATAAAGACTTCCTGTCCATACCCTACACAAAAGATTTAACTGTGCAATGAGTGGACATCTCAACAACTTATCTGTTGCACTTATCCAACTGTTCAAAGTTGCTTACAGGCCAGGGATTAAGTGTTATTCTAGAAGTGATAGTTGTTTCTTACAACAAAGAAATAGCCAGATAAAGAGGATTTTATTACACTGACCTCCTCTTTGTGAGGTCTGGTCAGAGAGTTCTGTTTTTTTAAGCAGACTTGTTCTAATGAATTTCAAGAATCAAGAAAAAAGCACTTTAGTAGCAAAAAAACGTATTTGCCACTTACTTAGGATTGTACTCTTAAGTTCTCCTACAAAGATGTGATCTTTGCACTAAAACACCATTGTTGACCTGAAACATACAGTGTATGCAGCCAGCCAACTTTTTCATGCACATATAATTGTGTATTTCTTGACTTTTATGCACTGCAAAAAAAGAAACTACAAGTGAAACATTTTTCATGGTCCAGACCATAAAGAAATCTTTCCAAATGGACCACATGAAATGTAAGGACTTTCAAGACCACATCAAAATTTCGCACAATTTCCAGGTTGGTTTTTCTCATTTTTCCTACTGTTTGAAGGCCCTGTTTGAATGAAACCAATCAAAATGTACCTTTCCAGTAGCCATCTCTATGACAACACAGCCAAGACTCCATATGTCAGCTGCCCTACCATAACCGTCTTCTGAAGAGTTGGTGATAATTTCAGGAGCCATAAATGCTACAAGGGGGTAAAAATAAAGGTTACTCTTACTAAATATTAGAAATGACAATGACCGAATACCATGTTCAAAGATGTTTCATTTCCACTTTCAGAGTGGTTTGTTTATCAAGTACAACACATTATCACACCATTCAGGTGCAAACAGTTGAACAATAATTCTACCCCTCAATTTGGAGCAAGTCCTAAAATATTGATGAAAATGATGTGTCCAGTATTATTTGTTTGCAAGGTACATTAATCTCCATCCTGGACAGAAGTCTAAGGCATGGGTTCTTGAGTGTTTTGTGCTAAGGACCACTTTCACTTGAGTTTAAACTTTGTAACAATTGCAGACGCCAAACCTACGTCACACAGTTTGCTTTTTTATTCAAATTTTGGGCTCCTAAAAATCTTCCGGGGACCATTCTAGAGCTCATCTTGAGCCACATATGGCCCGAAGGTCCCACTTATGAACCTAGGGTCTAAGAGGATGAACATGTTTGAGGTTTGCATGTGCCAAATGGATATTGTCCTTTGGTGCATTCACAATTTTTCATTTAGTGCTAGGTGGAATTTTCAAGCACTGGGTAGGCCTCCAACTAAGGTCACATCTCTGTACAGCTGATGTTAAACTTTTTCTTAAGAAGAGATAGCACTACATCATCAGACGTCTCTTAAAACATCCATATAAAACCACAAAGCCATCATATTGACAAGCAAAAGATAGTCACTTTGGTCAGGGAAGCAAGACGTTTTTCTGCCAAGGCATAAAGGAGGTCACTCTCATCATGGCCAACCAACCAGCTACAAGTAAGGATTGGAATACTTTATTTTACAAAACATGCATAACATCATTTTGATGCAAAATGCATCAAACATGTGAAGTTGGGTCATTGTCCTGGGAAGGCTGTAGGGGAGACAGCTGAAATTCTGTGGATATAGAATTTAATGCTTCCCAAACTTTCCATGTTTTAGTCTATTTTAGTTTGGGTCGAACTCCGGCAGTCCTCCACCGTCTTTGTTTTGCTGGTAACCATCTTGATTATTGCATACATGACTTACCAACTGTCCCCATTACTTCGTTGACCTCCCCATGGGTTGTGTGGTGTTTCTTTAACTTGATGGCGGCACCAAAGTCACCCAGCTTGACATGACCATCAGAATGAAGGAAGATGTTTGCCCCTGAAAACGTCAATTATATGAACATAATTCATGCTTAAACACTCTTAAGGCATCAGCTTTCTGCTCAAGTTCCTATCTGTTTAGTGTGACTATAAGCTACAAATTTCCAGGGGGTTACCAATTGCCCAATGGGTCATTATTTGCAGAACTTTGCCTCGTCTCCTTTACTGTAAACTAGTGCAACAAAAGAAAGTGTACCTGCTGGGTGGGGGGTAAGTTCCCATGTCTCCATGGCTTTGCACAGGTGAGGCAAGCTATAGATGCTAGGCTAAAATAGCCAAAATAAGTGGAAGCAAACAGGGGTGAAAGCGGGAGTACAGGGTAACAAAGGGTATGGTCATAGCAAGTGAAGAACATCTCCCCCCCTCACCCCCCTTCCGACAAGTGACACCAGTAAACCACCAACACAGCAATACTTGTTTCTTGAGCCAGCTCCTTCTTCCTTCTTCACTTGTTACAAAGGCTGACGGTCTCATCAGAACCATTTGCACTCCAACCCTCTGTTATCACTCCATACAAACAGTGCAAGTACAGATGACTCGACTCATGGAAACCTCTATGAGTAAAATTTCACAAAACGATACAATACCTTTGATGTCTCGATGTATGATGTTGTTGCTATGTAAGACACTAATAGCAGTGCATATTTCACGGGTGTATTGTCTGATCAGTCCCTCAGGAAGACCATTCTTTGCAGCCTCTGCGATTGTACCTTCATCACAATACTCCATGAACACCAACATTTCTTCCTGTAATAAAATACGATGACGATGATGATTCTATTTAAACTGTATCATATGGTGTATGAAAAGGTGAGAAATATTCATTTTATGGCACTCTTTAATCACGTATGTACATTATCTTAGGGCTTGGGATGGTTACCTGACTCTGAAAATACTTCAGAGTCATGACTGGGGCCAGTAGTCCAGGAGCGTCTCCACTTTGCTTGACAAAACAACTCCTAGGGAATTTTTAAACCTGTCAAAACACACAAAAAGCATGCTCTTTTTCTGGTTTTAATTAACTAAAACTGGCTCTTATGGTCTTCGTCATCTTTTAATCACTAGTTTTCCATTCAGATGACCACCACCAATTTTTGCCAATGGTAAATTAGGTACCTCATCTGTTGCAAAGCTTGTAGTGGAAGCCATGTAGTGTATTAACATTCAATACCAGGCTAGTAATCCACACTTTATAGCTGTCATGGTATATGTTTCTGCATCACATATGACATCACTGCAGGGGTACCAACTGCATTCAGAGTCACAATTCCTAACACTGCTGCCCCATGCCAACAATGCTGAAGTGGCCCAAACCTGCTTATGAAATACGGTCTCATACTCAGTGTGCCATGTATTCCTCAAGAACACTTCACTTTTGTCCTGGCCCTTCAAATATAACACTATATTACTGTACAATGTACACATTGCCATTTCTTTCATTGCTCTTACCCTGTGTAATTCAACTCCATAATACCGCACCAGGTTGTGATGGGATATTCCTTCTAAATAATGAATCTCATCGGCAATGTCCTTGATGACACTCTGGTCATTGCGCTGGAAACGGATCTAGAAATTAAAATGAACAAAATTTTCTATGTTTTAAAGCTTAGCTTCCAGGGAATAATCTGAATGCTTATCACATCACATTAACAGCACTGGAGCTACTGAATAGTACAACTGTCATGTAAAGTGGTTCAAGGGTTGAGAAATATCCCCCCCCCCCTTAACTCTGATGATTTAAGGAAAGATCTCAGGAATTAATGTGGGAAGAAAGAGGTAGAAGACAGTTTTAAAGACAGTGCACACAGATTGAAAAATGAAGTTTCACAATTAAATTACTTCATACAAGGGGTCACAGGTACAGTACACATACAATGCTTACAGCCTGGGTCACTGCCACAACAACCCACAACACCACGGCATCGGCCGTGGGTGTGACGCTGTGGCTAGTTCCATGACTAGAGTTCCATCGTGTCATAAGCAGTCAACCCCATTGAACATGTTCAATCGTAGCTGGACGCAGTCGGTGCACCAGAATGTCTATGATTTATGCAAATTGTCTACGATAGAGAGTCCCAGGTAGTGGTGGTGGTATGACCCGGGCTTAAAATGTGCATTAGATGCTGGAAACTTATCCACTGATGTAACATATCTGTACCAACTCAGAAGTCAAAGATTGTGATGCGATGGGAGGGTAATGCTTGGGATGGGCTCTATGAGTCAAGGGGGTGAAGCCTGGAGAGAAGTTACAATTTTTCTTTATGAGAGACTCTTTTACGTGTTTGTGAAATGTAACCCGCTAGAATTATTTATATTTTGAGGTACAGGAGGGCTTTCTCTTTGGCAATTTCGAATGAGAGAAGGAGGGCAATTGCTGAAACATTTGGCATTTTTTTGCCCTCCTCGGTATTTTCTTTGAAGGTGATTTTAGTTGCTACAGGGGAGTTATTGACTGTTGCCTCTCACTCCTGTATATTTTGTACACAAGGGTGGAGGAATGGCATGACATGAAAAGTTTGGACACTGACTAGATCATCACTTGACAAGCAATATTTAAAACTCACTTCAATCAAAGATATACCCTTTACCTCTTTCACTGCCAATGTTTCACCAGTATCCATGTTGATGCAGGAATACACTGTGGTGCCAAACTGACCATCACCAATCTTGAATCCCCTCTGCCATTTGAAGGTTACTTTCTTACAATTGATACTGATGACAGGACTAGGGGCAGTATCCTCTCTCACAAACCCTATCCTCTTCTGATTCTGCAACTTCTCATTTCTACGTTGCTCCATATCGGCCAATTTTTTGTTGATTTTGCGTGATCTTTCACCCGTTTTGATATTCAATTGAGGAGAATTGCACCTGGATGAAGGCTCAGAGGAATGGTCCCCCCCACCTACAATGGGTAGCAAATACTGGCCAAACTGAGATTTCTCAAAGTCTGCACTATTCATTCTGATAATGTTGTCTCTTGTTGGCACAGGAGACAAGGAAGACTCAGAAGATCGAGATGACTTTGATATATTAGACATACTGCGGGAAGGTCGATGGAAATCTGTATTTATTTCTGGAGCAGTAGGACTGGCTGGTCTTGAATCTGGATCACCTATCACATGATCAATGCACTTGGTAACCATGATTTTGAGCTCCTCATATTGATGATCTTCTAATGCAGCTACCTTTGGAGGTTCAAGAACTAAAATCAAAAAGTCAAGTCCCTGATTGGCCCATCTGGGTCGTTTGCCCCGCCCTCTTTCACACTTTTCAAGAACATAGGTCATCCACTGTTTTGCAAGACGCATCACACATTCTGTGTGCTGCGCTTTTTCATCTCCAGAAAGCAACCGCTCTACCTCTTTGTGATACTCAAAGGCAATTGAATAAAATAAATCCTGAGTGTCTTTCATGATACTGAATGAACCATCAAGTGGAATGCAGTCCCTCTCAATTCTATCGATAGCCTCCGTCAACTGACTACAGATGTTCAATGCATTGGTCTAAGGAAGAAATACACACAAAAAATAATATGAGCAATGAGTCTGTCAAGTTTAAAACACAACTGCAAAGTTGTGAACATTCCTGGTGTGTTTCATCCACTTTACTTCATGTATCGCAGCACAATACTGCATGGATATAAATAGTGCATACTGAAAAGTACAAAGTTAAGCAAAAAGTCAAAGCAACTCTTTCAGTAAAGGTCTAGGCTTCACATTTGAGCCATATGATTATGAGACACATCACTATTACAGTATGTGCTATTATGTCATGATTTTGACAAACATTTAATAAGGTTCTCAAAACCGTGTTTTTCTACAAAAACCCACACTTTCTTATTTTGCATCTTTTTCCACATGACAAATGGAAAATCCTCACTCTTTGGCAGCGCCGGTTAAGTGATATACTTGTGGCACCTCCTAGCTTCTACCTATTTGTTTTTTTAATTATTTGTGTTTTCTAAGGTCACCACTCACATATATCTGTATCACGAAGTGATACTCAAGGTTCTTAGTTTACTTAGTACTTAAAAATAGATCTGAACTAAGCTACAGTATAAGCTTAGTTCGGAAAAAGTGGTAACATATAATCACAGTATTTATAGCAATTCAAATCCAGAAAGTGCTTAACTTAACCATGCAAGCTGATAATGGGCCCACTGTTACAATTTGGATTAGCCATACAGTCAAACATTACTTCAAGTATATTTTCAGTTCAGGTATATTTTCAGTTGGCACAAACCTATAATTCTG
Organism: Holothuria leucospilota; assembly: GCA_029531755.1. Classification (NCBI taxonomy): domain Eukaryota; kingdom Metazoa; phylum Echinodermata; class Holothuroidea; order Aspidochirotida; family Holothuriidae; genus Holothuria; species Holothuria leucospilota. The sequence continues at coordinate 38,521,230 of CM055976.1, forward strand.
CCTGTATTAAGGATAAAAAAATTCTTTGTGCAATGAAGGAAGTGTTCATGGAACTACTATTAAATTTCATTTATTTGCACATGTAAACTGGTAATTTATTTCACACAACTATCTTTTAGCACCTTTGAACATCAGGTGTTGATGTTGAGGGTATGTAAATATTTCTGATTGATACTTGAGTGATAGTTTACATGTGAGCATGTACTAAACACACTACCAGGGTTTCCGCCAAAGGGGGGAAAGGGGGGGATTTGTCCCCCCCTTTCCAGAAGAAGGTGGGTAAAATCCCCCCCTTTTCATTTCCATAAAAATTAAAAAAATTGTCCATATCTTGGTTTCTCACTTAAGAAGAGGGCACCTTTGCAGCAATGTTTGGACTTTCATAAGTAAATGGCCTTTAAAACCCTTCAAAATGCACCTTATAGGGGTCTTGAAGCAAGCTTTTGTCCCCCTGAACCCACTTGTAACTTTAGCCAGGGACACCATCAATTTGGACTAGGGGTTTAGGAGCAATTAATCCCCCCCCTTTTTTGCATTTCTGGCGGAATCCCTGACTACTGCTATAAACATCATGAAGCTTTCAAGGATTTGACACAAACAAGAACCTACCAGAATAATAATAAAGGGGCTGTTTACTTTTCCCGTGTTTGCCACTCTATTCAAGTGATCATCAGGGTAAAAGTTCCCTTATAAAAATGTCACTGTTTAACAATCCATTCTGTATCAAATCTCTCATATCAATAGTGTCCCTACAATTCAGCATTAAGCAGTGCTGCTTAGATGCTTACATAGCTGGCTGAATGGCCTGTCCCTTAACAGGTGGATTTCAAGTCAGAAAGGAGCCAGCAAACTTAACTCTGCTCAATAGTGTAAGGTATTACTTAGTGCTGGTACCAGGGCTGACATCTGGCCAGGTTGTTTTTCATCCAAGTATTGCATATTTGGCCTTGGTGAAACAATAAAAATTGTCATCTACCCCTGAAAAGTCAGAGTTTGGCCAGGAAAATCATACACTATGATGATACACATGTAGAAACTCTTCAATTTAGCTAAACTTTTAGAAGCATTTGGTCATAAAGTATGACTTAAATCTGACATCACTACATGGTACAACTGAAGGGGCTCATACTGTTTTCTCATTTCAAGGGTTGAAATAACAGGAGGGACCAGAAGCCATGGCCTTCAGATAGGGCTCATCAATTTGCCTTGATGCCCCTCACAAATTGAAAATACCACAGGCTATAAAAGCCTTAACACCCTCCTGTATTCTTTCTGTAGAGAAGAAATTGCTCAGTTTCCAAGTTAAATCTGGACACCATTCCTGTTGGCTTTTTACCAAACAGAGGCCATTTGGTCTCTTCCTTTCTAGGTCTTTTTTTGAACCTTGTCATTTGAAAAATGGTTTCCTTATATGATTACCCTAAATCCTGTTCATGTGTATGTAATAATACCTTGCCAAGAGAAAGTCTATTTATGTTGCCAGTCTTTTGGCTCATGTGCAGAGATTGATGAAATAACTCAGAAAAACAGGTACACTGACTGAAGTCTCTGATAACACTACACTAGATATGCTGGAATTTTTTTGGTGGGTGAACGTGTTTAGCCAATGACTCAGGCCTATGGCCATATAAGATGATGATGGGGATAATAGCTTTCAGGAGGGGAAATATATTTTACAGAGGTGAGATTTACGTTAAGATGCATTAACGCTACAACACTTTTTGTTCTCAAAAATTTTCTTGTGGAAGGTGGCAAAAATTTGCCTGTCTCCTCCCATGACTTCAGGCTTGGAGTGACTTGAAAATTATCTTCACCACAAACCAAAAAGAAAACAACCATGCATTCACTGACCTTCAGCTGTTTAAGAGCCTGAGCAATTGTTCCATGGCTAGATGTATTCTCATTTACCAAACTGATGATATTCCCCACTGCTTTTTTAAAGACTCGTCGTTGTGTAAGGAGGAGAGATGAGTGATTGACCACGAGCAAAATACTGTTCACCTGCATGGCAAATAATGAGAAGGCTGCCAAAATTCAAAAGACTTAAGGCATGATGGAGGAACAGAAAGCCCTTGAACAGAGTGACCCTGACCTAACAGTACACTGTAAAGAAACAAACTGTTCCTTTTTACAGCAAAACAGTTGCCCCTTGTACAAACACCATCTCATAAAGACTCCATGACACATATCAGTAGGATGGATTAGGGGTAGGTGCGCTGAGAGAAGAGGGTGAGCACAGATAGTTTCCAATGTCCTAGAATGCAAGTTCCCAAAATTTTAAGAAGGCTCCCTCAATCATGCAATCAAACTTTATCAGCACCCAGTTTCTTGACCGCTGCATTAGAATAATTCAAATGACAGGAAGTATCACAGCTTCACATTCCACAATCAGTATCTAATTTGTCTAACATCATTCTAACCTAACTGTTACCACATATGATGCCCCAGGGCATGAAACATTTTCCAAAAAGGAGATGTTCAATAGGGCTGAATTGGCAACTCCAATTGTTAACTTATAAAAGCGTCTTGAGTGCTACATAAGAGGCTTCCGCCCTGAAAATGCAAATTTACATGGAACCTCTTATTCTATCAGTCACAGTCACGAAAATTGTTCCATTTTCCAAGACAAAAAATTAAGAGAGAGGATACTGGTCCAAGTAACTAATAAGGTAGGAGAAGCCAGCACTTTGTTGGGAATAGCTTTATTTATTGAAGAAAAAAAAATTAAACAATGGGGGCATTAACTAATAATTAGGAAAGGGGAGTTTAAAAGAGCAAATACCCTAAATAGAAAGATCAGTTATACACTAATGACTTCCTCATCTACATCCCTCTTATACACAGCAGGAATCTGGACTAACCTGGATGTCAGCTAACTGGATGGTTACCTCAACATTCAACATGACTTCAATCTCCTCCCCTGTCCACTTCCTCTCACTGTCCTCTGGTGCCTTCATCAACAGAATGTAACCATTAGTCAGTGCCATCTGAAGGGAATCAGCCATCCCTTCATGACTACAGAGGTCATCCAGTAATGAATGGATGATCTCAGACTGGTCCTTGATGCTGGCAGGTACAAAGACCCAAAGACCTGGCAGTTCAACTGTTTTAACCTGAATGAGTTAAAAGAAAATGTGAAAACATTCTACACTTGAACCTAAATGCCTTTTTGTGAAAGTAAGAACATTCCCATTTCTACCCACAAACACTCTCACAGTTCCATGCCAAATATTTGTAATGGGTTGCCATGCTTGGGATTGACATAATGCAGGGCCAATTAAACTATACTCATATGTGGACTTAGTCTCCCTATTTGGTCCAAGCATATATGCAGATCAAATAGCTGTTGATGAAACTTATCCTGCTGAGTGACTGTACTAAAAAGTTCACATCAGTATTCTCTAAAACACACTAGAGGGTAGATTGTTAGGAACAGGTTGTTTGGTCCTTTAGAATGGAATGCTCCACCAATCACATAAAAATGCCAGACAATTGATATATTCAAGAAACTGCTAAAATTGCATTTGTTTCAATAAGCTTAATATTGCAATACAGCCAAGTACTGTCCTTCAAACACCTTAGAATGACAAGTGTTTATGCTGAAACTATGTCTTTGATCGGTTGATTGATTGAGTGATGTTAAGCTAATTCTAGAGAATTGCCCTTCCCAAATGCAAGGAAAGTTTCAGACACTGAAAGAGGTTGCGACTGGGGATGGGACTTACAGAAACTTGGAAAAATAAAAAATGTGGGATGTGGCAATATTTACTTATCCCATTCATTTTCAGAGACAGACAAAGATTTATCAATATTCTAAATCTGGAAAGCTAGAATTATTACCCTGACATGTCCTGAATCTTGAAGTGCTTTAAGCAACTCTTCTTCTGACCCTGTACACTGGAACTCAGCAGCTATCTCTAGGTCCTGTGCAAATCAAAATTTGTACAGTAAATGACTCCATTCACATGTTTCACTGGAGGTATCTATACATAATGGTCACACATTATACAGAATGACTCTTCAAAGAGACTAGCTACATTATTTTTATTATCATCAGTTTCTCTGCCTGCCCCTCTTCTACTGCTTTCCCAACCTAGTCATTTACATATTTACCACATGCAATATTTTTGAAAGATACCTTCCATTGCATATCATAGCAGGGCTTTTTGAGGATTGCAGTATCTACTGTGTTAATCTTTTTTGCCTTAATTATTCTCAGTAATGACACTAAAGTAAATTTAAATGCAAATTCAAGCATAGATGAGATCTACTCATTTTTAACTTCAAGCATACTACTGAGCATGAAACACTAAAATAAAGGTAACTTTAAACCATTGAACTGAATTATTTACCCTGACAAACATCTTTGAGAAGGTTAGAGCCTTTGATAATCTGTCTCTTATCTCGATCACGAGTTTTCTCAAATTACGGCGACTTTCCTTCTCAACAGTGCTGAAAAAGTTAAAAGGGAGAAATATCAAAAATTTTCACTGCAAGGGTTGGCTCAAATACCACTTAAAGTATGCTTTCTCTGGTTATCATTTAAATGTAGTGGTAGAAGGGAGTTATACTATCATGAATGTTATATGAAACTACCATTAATAAAACATAAATCATTCCTGTAGATCAGACCTAACAGCAAATTATGAAGCTCGTCAATATGCTCTCTAAACACTGGCTTTCAACTTTTGGGCTTAGTCTTCTGTTTTGCTTTTTTATTTTAACTTTTTATGACAAGCAAATATCCTAGTGGCCTAAAAAATGCCCTTTACAAATATTGCTAAATGCTTTAATTTTGTTAAGAATATTACAGTTTACATTAATACTTGAAATCCTAAGTATTTCTCTGTAATGTTCCACACATTGGAGAGAATTTGGTGTAATTGGTCTTTCAAAAAGTACACTGTATCTCATGCAATACAGTGTACCTTTCAAGGCCATATTCCATTAATCCAAATGGTCCAAACTTTCTCACAAACACAGTTTACTATTAGTACATCCTTCAATATCAGCAACTATCTCATCACTTCATATTGAGCAGTTTCCAATACACTGCCAACCTCCTAGAACTGCTGAAGATACTATCGTTGTTTTCCAAACAATCTACTTTATACCATGCTGTTACCTGACAACCTGAGTGTGTTGCCTCTCTGTGGAGCCACCCTACTGTGCTGAGCAATCTTCATCTCACTAATCTGCACATGCCATTGACCAATAAGATGGGATTACATATATATGGCACACTTTGAATTTGCCCTCTCATCATGAAGATTAAGGAAGACTTACAAATAACAAATTTTAAGGATGATGTATTTTGGGGTGATGAGAGCCTGCATTTTTATTGCTACCACTTATGGAACTTAAATGGGTATGAAACAGAATACTACCCAAATTCAAGAAACAAGACTTAAGTTATCAAGCACTACTTCACATACCTATCATCTAAAGACTGACTGTCTTGAAGTTGACTGCATATTTCATCTAAACTATTCTCCAGAAACTCTGAGATGGATTCAAAGAGACTGCTTGCCATGATGCTGTTGATAGAGAGACAATCACAGTAAAAGTAACTGGGAGTCACTGAAAGTAACTGGAAGTAACTGTGAGTAATTGAGACTACATAATCAGTATGGGAATAATACCACACACAGTCAGGCTTTGGAAATAATTTCTCACAAATCATATGAAAACTCACCAGAATCTCTTTCCTGCCTGAGCTTCTCCACCTCTGATGGAAGGGCAAGCCTCTTTAGCAAACTTCCACTCCTCTTCCAAGATATTTTTAAGACTTACAGAAGCCTTTGGCAGTTTCTGAAGCATTTGCATCCAACTATGTAAGTACTCAAAGTAATGCTACAATACAAGCAATTCATGGAAAACATAAGGATATCGTCAATCCTGTAATGTACTGTGTAAAGTGATGATGGTACTAAAGAGGTTAACCAGAATGTTCATGAAACCACCAGTCACAGGTCAGAAGCCTCAGCCTCTTCCCCACCCCCTTTTTTCTAAGTTAAAAACGATCAGGCCATTCTGTTCTGTTGTCATTATCTTTTGCATTTACTAACAGAATATTAAAATGATAAACTTTAATTGTTCTGATTATGAACTACATAATGCCCCAGAAATCATAATCTGGGAAATTTAACAAATGTACTGGCTTTGGGAAATTTTCTCAGGGATGGAGGGAAGGCAGCAAGGTGGATCAGCTGTAAAGATATCTTCAGTGTGCTTACGTGAAGTGGTACCTGAAGTCACAAATAGGCTTCCCTTTCTTTAATTAAACCCCGGATCTGTCCCTCAGTTGCAAATGCATTTAGTAAGAAATAACCCCAAATAATTTATTTTTTACTTTTTATCTTCATAACCCTATCTGATACATTTGATGATAATGCAAAAAAGCTTGAACTGCGATGAAAAATTTCAAAATTTAATATTTTCTTAAATACATAGTACTTAAGAAAAATGCAAAATTGTAGCAAAACAATTGCAGGTGATGTGGGAAATCTAAAATTCAGTTAGGCACAGATCAGGGGTGGAAGTGGGGAAAGGGCTCTTGTGTCCCTCTCCCTGCTCTTGGCAACATGTGATTATTTGATGCATTAAAATTACAAAACCCTCTGGGAAGAACTAACATGTAAATTCATCTGATAAAGGTTATGGCAACAAATGATCAATCAATAGCAAGGTCATTACCTGGAGCATGTCTTCCAGGTCAGTTTCATATTCATCAATATCGCTGTCTAGGTGTTCTAATGTACCAACACTCTCCTTCACCAATGATGAAACCATCTTCTGATAATAGCCTTTGACCCTTGAAGCAGCTCGTAACACTTCCTTACATTCATTAAGTAGCTGAGAAAAGTATTCATTTATATACAGCGCATTTAACTTTTTATTGTTTTAATGTACCAGTGAAACTTTCTTCATCTCAAAATTGTTCAAACCAACAGTTGTTCTGATTGGAAACAAATCAACACACACAGAATTTTGATAACAAACTTGAAATACTGCTAACAACAGAAAATTATGAAAGGTGGCATTCATCCAATGACAGGATTTAGTGATTATACACAAACATACAAAGTTTGCAGTCAGAACTGTAGTCAACAATTACAGAACAAATGTTCTCCTCTAAGGCACTTCACGAATGCTAACAGCATCTCTGACAGTATGATGGAAAGCAAGGTGATGGGAGGTTGCCAAAATCAGGCAAGTCTTTTGCATTTTCAAAACACCTTAAAGTTTACATGCATTCCAATTTTAACAGTGGTAAGCCTACCGCAACTTGTTTCTGGCCTAACATTCATAATTTTTTAGGCTGGACCTACTACTTCTGGTTATGAATATGCATAAATAGGTCACCAAACCACATACCTGTTGAACACTGTGCAAAGAAGGCTCAGCAGTTGGTCTGTGTTCTAACCTAAATCGGAGACACTCATGCATCACATCAACAGGAATGCGAACCAAGAACAGAAAGATAGGGCTGGCAGAAGGGTAAGATGGGAAATGCATGTCGGTAAAAAGTCACATAATGCAGAGGAATTTCACGAGCTGTTACGACAGTAATATAACTTTTACTTCATTGGCATATATTCTGAAGATAATTCAATGGTGTATTTGTTGACAGAAACACATCAAGATCAGATCTGGAAAAAATGTTTATTTCCCAGCAAGCATGTCAAATTTTCCACAATTTAATACTGTACACTTTTTAATGCACAAAACTTGGCAAATTTCCCTGCAAGTAGCTTCCCAGATTCCATAATTTTTCCACCCTTCATCACGATACATGATGTTCATCAGTTTTGGGGTTAGAAAATAAAATCAAAAGGAGATCTCCCACTTTTGAAATACTTTTGTGCAGGATTATTTTTTTCAAACTTCAGTGGGACTGTTATATCTCGGGTGTTCCGAGTTGAAATCAGTGATATTTATGTAATTTGTAGAAAGCACCTCATCAAGATTTATGACTGTACAGTGCATAATAGTAATTGTGGAATATGTTGCCCATGCAAGACTGAGTTGATGCCTGTACTTCAAAATTAATGCTCTTATAAACAGCATGCAAGGGAACACTTTAACAGTCTTGATAAGGAACTGCAGTACAAACCGATTTCATCTACATCACAATGGGAGGATTTATTTCACAGCAGCGATTTCAAGTACATTTTGGCCAATCCCCTGCCAAAAGACTCATTGTCATGTCCAACTAAAGTACAGTATACAAAAGCTTGTGTAAAACACTTACATATTCCCAATATTCCCTGAAAGGACATGTCCCTTTTTGTAAACCCCTTTTCTACAGTGTGGTCAGTGTAAAACATTTCTAACTACTGTACAATGATAGAATTACCTACTGAATACTTTATACACCATGAAAAGACCTTAAAACTGTCTAAGGTATTTCACTTACAGATATGATGGAAGACACATTTTTGAGAAATCTGGATGCCAGGTACCAAAAATAGAGAGAATATCATCTGCTCTTGTATCTGCCTCCCAGGGGTCAATAGATGAAACAAGAGAAATTGATGAACCACTCTGTGTAAACAAAAGAAAATACAATATAAAAGATCACAAAGTGCAGTAACCCCAAAAGGTTACACAGTTGTAACAAGCCACTCCATTATTTTGTAGGGTAAAACTATGGAACTTAGATGTAGCTGTTTTGGAGTCTCAGTGAGAGTCACTGTAACAGCGGTTATGGGGAGAATTCAAGACAATTTTATCAGGCAAGGGAAGTTCCAAAGTACCAGCTGTGAGTCATGACTTGCTGCAACATGTAATTCCCTGTCATCTCCATTCAAATTGTATCCTTCTGATTAAGTTTACTGCTGCAAAACATTCTCTTGACAATACTTTTAACATGATTCAAAGGAAGGAGGATCTTGACTCAACCAAGCAGTAAGCGGTTGTCTAACTGGTTAATTACCAGAGCAAAGTTACCACAAAATATGAACTTCAGATGTAGCTGTTTGTGGAGTCTCAGTGTGAGTCACGGCATTATCGGTTATATGTATCTGTTAAAGCACTAACCTCTGAGATGCCTCTGGAGTAGGATGTCGTTCTTTCAATTCCTTGGATTGGTTTCTCTAAAGCAATTCTGACTTTACGAATGGTCTCCCCTAGCATCTGGTGTAATCTGTTGGTCATCTTCTGCAAACCTGAGTGTTTCAGATTACGGTCCACGAAGGGTCTGTAGATGGAGGTTATACTGTCATAGTCAAAGCTAAAGTGACATTCACTGAAGATGCGATTGACACGAGGGGAGTCCCCTTCCTGAGATCCTGGTTTTGAAGGTGTACTTGACATTGGAGATGTTGGTCCTGAAAAGGTATCTTCATCTTCTTCCAGAACTTTATCAAAACCATTTTCATGAGGAGGTGCAGCTTCTCTTTCTCCTGGAACTTCCTCATCATCACTATCTCCTCCACAGCTAAATGTAACAGACCGCCCTCTACGTAACCTCCTGCTATCAGGGTTGTCATTTTGAACCATAGCACTCTTGATTGGGGAAACATCAGGAACTGGTGAGTTTGTACCTTCAATCAAAAGACTTGGTCCGACAATCTTTGGAGGATCTTGAAGCTGAAAGTCTACTTTTCCATGACCATCTGAGGCTGACATGAAACCATTTTGATCGGAGCAAGAAAGTTGCGGCCACCAGATATCCTGGTCTTCAACTCCTAGGGCCTCACCAGCTAAAACCAAAGTTTGATCAATTTCATTGGTTAGATTCATCCAAAGTTGTAAAACTGACACCCGCTCTGTGAATTCACGATGACCCATTGTTGGAAAATCTTCAGTTAAGGCTTTGCTTGTGGGGTAAAGGGCTTCAACCAGTTCCAGTTTGTGCAATATACATGATATGCTTTTCCAAGCATCTTGTGTTTCTGTGATATATGACAACAATGCTTCATTAAGTGGAAGGCAAAGACTCCTGTGGCTACTTGTACTTTCAAGTCTTGACTTCCTACCAGTAACGACTTGGTTTGGGGAATTCATGGCTTGAATACCCAATGGGTTACCTTCATCACACTCACAATTGGCCCCATCAGACACTGTTCCTTTTGAGGAATGCCCTTTCAAGGAACAGGGCTTAGCAATTCTTATACTGGGCTTTTTAGCAAAACTTACAAATTTAAAAATCATTATTTCATTGTAAACCTCAGAAACAGCCTCCCTGCCTTTTATGAGTAGAACATCCTGCTGTTCTATTGGGATCATGTTATGACAAGCTTGAAGCTCCAACCACAGCATCTCAGGCCACCTTGTCTGAAAATGGTTTCTGCTCTCATCAGTGCCTATCGCTTGGCTTCTGGCATGGTCCTGTTCATGGCCTTTGTTGCCCATCCGGATTAACACAGCAAAAGTGCGATGAAACTTCAGTCGTTCATCAGCACACTGAGGCCCTGATGCAGAGTGCTTTTTCTGTTTCACAGGTGCCTGTATAACTTGATCACCTAAACCGACCTGATGAGAGGACAGACTTCGATACTGTTTGGTTGTGTCAATGAGTGGGGAAGGGGGAGGTACAAGTTCTGGTGACACACTTTTTGCAGTTTCTGTATTGTCAAAGCTTAAGGGGCTGTGGTTAAGTTTAAGTGCCCTCATTGCAGTGCGGTCTGTCTTCAGTCTCTGCATTTTCTTGTCATGCTTCTGTTTGGCAAATAGAGAATTCACAGCGGTATGCACACCAAGGTTTGGGGAGGACTGGCTTGTGGGTAATTTGTGAGTTGCATGTGATGGTTTACTAGATGTTTTACCCCTGGCTCTTCTAATATACCTCTGAGTCATAGGTGGTGTCTTGCTCAACAAATCCATGGGATCATCCTCTTCATCCTCTTCATCTTCCACAGCCTTGTTTTCATCAGAGCTCTCCTCATCCTGATGGTAAGTTTGATCATTGGCAATCATTTTAAACCTAAACAAAAAAAAAAAATTAAAAAAAATTTTTATGGGCCACGAGTTGCTGTTTTTTCTAACAAAATGTTTCAAATGCTAAGTAATGTACCCACTCATGTGAAAAAATTTCACCTTGCAATTTTCTTGCGTTACGTGTATAACCATAACCAGGGATGTAGCTAGCCAAATTTGAGTGCCGGGTAATTGTCTGATCTGGGGAAAGCACCTCACCCCACCCCCATGGCACCTACCCCATTTTTCAGGCATTAATATTTCATTTTTCCCTCATTTTACTTAAGGGAGTAAATTTAGGGCTAGTTTTAGGTCTCGATAGGCAAATTTGTGGTGGGCCGGGAGACGTGTGTTTGCCTGGAGTGCCGGGCGGCAATATCGAGTGCTGGGTGTCACCGCCCAGCGCCGCCCACCGTAGCTAGATCCCTGACCATAACACTAAAAGGCTAAGTGATTCCTTACCATTTGGATATAATTTTAGTATGTGGTAGTGCTTCCAAGTTAACACACTTTCAAATGAACTTATGTGCTTAAGTTTAGGTACCAAAAGTTAAGTCCTTGGGAAAAACTCAAACACTGATATTATGTTAACATGGTCATACATTAGTTTCTTGCTTTAAATTTTAAGAAATGCATGCCTGATATAAGATCCACATATAATTTCACATTTGACGAATCATGTTTAAGTTCTCACAGATTGACCTCTGGCGACTACTGTATGACTATGAACACCATTAACTAACAATACAGGTTATTTTTGAGTGGTATATTATAGCAAGTGGCATCCACATGTTAAGTATTATCCTCCTCTTTTAAACAATACTTTTACCAGCTTTTCATAGCCTGACCAATAGGGGGCCTCAAATGGTCTTAATATGACATCTGACCCCCACAAACACTAAGAAAGATCATCTACTTGATATGGGGCACAGAACTACCATATTTGACAATGACACAAGTTTCCTTCGGGATATCATGTTTACAAGATTTTTGCAGTTTTGACCTCCAACAGCCTTTGGCCCGTGCTAAAAACAAGACGTTTTATGTCCTCTACATGGGGCATCCACATGCCAAATAATTATATGAAGTCCCTCACTGTTACCACTGTATCTTGAGATGGGTTAAGCACTTTGCAAGGCATATACTGTATTATTTGATAAATGGTGGTCCTAAATGACCTTTGACCTCCACCAAAATTAAAAGACTTCTTTGACGTAAGATGAAGTACTGACATACCAAGTATGTGATTCAGTAAACTTTCCATTCTCAAGATTAAATGTTTACAGAGTTTTCACAGTATGACTTCTAGTGACCCCAAATGACCTTTGGCCTCCACCAAAAACAATAGGGACAACATCTACTGAGTATGGGTCATCAACATGCTACCTGTAAAATTATGAGATGACTGAAATCCCTACCTCTTACCTTTCTTGAGATATCATATTTACAAAGTTTTGAGCTTTTGATCTCTTAAGACCTCAAATGACCTTTGAATTCTACCAAAAACATTAGGGATCATCTACTCACGGGCCATCCACATGCCAAGCATGAGATCCCTAATTGCTTACCTTCTTGAGATATCATGCTTACAAGATTTTGACCTATTAACCACTTGTGACCCAAAATGATTTTTGAGCTCCACCAAAAATAATACGGATTATCTCCCAAATACAGGACATCCACATACTAAGTATGAGATGCCTTCCTGTGATGGTAACTTTCTTCACATGTCATGTTCACAAGGCTTTAGCCTTCTGACCTCTTGTGACAGCACGACCTTTAACCTCCACCAAAAACAATAGGATCATCTGCTCAGTATGGGCTATATACTTGGTAAGTATGAGATCCCTCAGAGTTACCCAAGTTCTTTTTTAGGGCCTACCATGTTTACAAGCAATTTCAAGACTCTTACATATTTTCACTCCTTCACCTCTGTTGACCTTACAGTGTATGACCTTTGATGTGCACCAAAAATAATGGGAACATCTACTACATAGACCCCATGCACATGCCAAGTATGAGATCCCTCGCAGTTTCTCTGCTTGAGATATAGTGTTTAGTAGGTCTTGACCTTTTGACTTCTACCAAAAACCACAATGATCATCTGCTCAACATGGGGTATCCACATGCTAAGTATGAGATCCTTCACAGTAACCCTTCTTGAGAAAACATGTTTGCAAGAAAGAAAAATATTCATACAAACATACTGTACATGCATGCATACATATATACAGTACATACAAACACACATACATGCATACTTCCACACACACATGCATACATACACACCCACACAAATCCATCACAAAAATCCCCTTGGCCTCTGGTAAGGAATAACCAGAAAGCCAAAAGGCTTAGTGATTCCTTGAATCACCCACATGACAAGCATGAGATCCCTCAGTTATACTTCTTGACCCAAAATGACCTACATGCTAAATATGAACAATCTACTGTACACGCCAGGTGTGAGTTCCCTCACAGTTTATCTTCCTTAAAATAATTATCATGTTTACTAGGTTTTGACTTTTTGTAACCTCAAATGACCTTTGCCCTCCATGAAAAATAACACGGATCATCTCTTCAATACGAACAATCCACATTTCAAGTGTGAGATCCCTCACAGTTATCCTTCTTGAGATATGGTGCTTACAAGGATTTGACCTTTTGACCTCTAATGACCCCAAATGACCTTTGACTCCACCAAAAATAATGTCACCTACTCAATATGGGCAATCCGCATGTAAAGTATGACATCCCTCACAGTTACCCTTTTGGAGAAAGTGTTTACAAGGTTTTGACCTTTTAACCTCTGTTGACCCTAAATGACCTCTGACTGCCACCAAATATAATAGGGGTCATCTACTCAATAAGGGTAATATACCATATGCTAATTATGAAATCCCTCACAGTTACCCTTCTGGAGGTATAGTATTTACAAGGATTTGACCTTTTCACCTCTGGTGACCCTAAATGACCTTTGACCTCCACCAAAAGCTATAAGTATCATCTACCATATATGGGCAATCCACATGCTAAGTATGAGATCCCTCACATTTACCATTCTTGAGATACAGTGTTTACAAGGTTTTGACCTGACCACTTGTGACTCCAAATGACCTTTGACCTCCACCAAATATAGTAGGGATCATCTACTCAATATATGGGCAATCCACCTGGTAAGTATGAGATCCCTCACATTTATCCTTCTAGAGATATTGTGTTTACAAGCAATTTCCAGGGTATTTACCATTTGACCTCTTGTCATCCAAATGATCTTTGACCTCCACCAAAAACGATAGGGATGATCTATTTAATATGGGCAATCCACAACATAAGTATGAGATCCCTCACCATTACTCTTCTTGAGATATCGTGTTAACCGTTTGACTCTGGTGACCCCAAATGGCCTTTGACCTCCACCAAAAACAATAGGGACCATCTACTCAATATGGGCAATCTACATGCAAAGTATGAGATCCCTGAGAGTTACCCTTCTTGAGATATTGTGTTTACAAGGTTTTGACCTTTTGACCTCTGGCTAAGCTTCCAACATTTCCGAATTCAAAATAGGAATGTAAGGATATGATAAGTAGAAATGTGCACAGTGAGCGCAAAGTGCAAAGTCCAATGCCCTTAATGAGTGGGGTCCAGGGGCTTGCCATAGACCCCTGGTGGAGTCCAGGGGAAAACCCCAGTAGAGGTACAGTGGGGAGAGTGGCCACAAGTTCCAGACTTCTCAGTGTTTTAGAAGCTTCAGGAGACCCATTTGTCTGTGATGTATGAATGGGAAACACTGTTAGCACAATGTACACTGGAAATGAAATACAGCAGGTTTAAGGGGCCAGAAACTTTATAAAAGCCATGTTGCATGCCTTGCATATTAAAGGTGCCTTTGTACTGGCTTTTTGACTACCACTCATGGAAGCTGGCACACATCAGCCAATGTTTTCCTCTGGGCGGGAAAATAACAGGACACAGCGGAAAGGCAGGACCATGGGAGGATTTCTGGAATTTTCCAACCAAAGCGGGAGGCTTGGGAGCTCTGCTCTGGTGACCCGAAATGGCCTTTGACCTCCATAGGTCAAACTCCAGACACCAATTCTGAATGTAGTCTACAATTCATTCACTGCGATTGCATTGTGACTTGTGAATTAATGGAAAATACTGTAGAACTTCCCTTCCAAATATCTCAAAAAGGTCACAATGGATTTTAAAACTACATGTAGTATCAGCTTGCAAATTCTGACTTCAAACAAGGCAAGGCTTCAGGATTTTTCTTGAGCCCTATCAGGCTGTGAACACATGACTTGTAATAAGGGGTGTCAAGATACAGCAGAATGGCATCAGGGTTATCCCTGCTGAAAGTATATGACTATATGACTATACTGTACATCGTAGTATCACAATGTTACCCAATGAAAATTGAACCTGTGAATTCATGTATTCAATTTAGACACTTAGTACATTTCAAACTTTTAATTGCTTGTTTTTGTAACAATTCTGTTTATTTCAGCAACATGACATGTATTTGAAAACATGAAAAACTGCAATAAATGTTTATGAATAGCATTAAAAAAACACAATGCATTCACTTACTTCTATTTTCTTCTCTTTTTTTGATATCGTGATACTTAAAGGATGTCCATGATTGTATCACAGGGAAACTAATATTGCGATTATCATGACTATCAATGAACCCTGACAGCCCTAGTTGTAATTCGCTTTGTTGTGGTTGAAAAGCTATGGCAGAAAAGGGCAAATAATCCTATAGGCCTACCTGGCTCATTGACTCCTTACAGAATTTTATCTGCTGCATGTTTGGAACATTTTAGCATGTCTCCATTTTGCCATGCTTGTTTTTGTAAGCTGAATGCAAATTCCATACAAAAATATAGGGGCCTAAAGTGACTGAATCCCTAGCTACTGCCCAATTCTGGAATCCTACCTGTAG
This sequence comes from Holothuria leucospilota, assembly GCA_029531755.1. Taxonomy (NCBI): domain Eukaryota; kingdom Metazoa; phylum Echinodermata; class Holothuroidea; order Aspidochirotida; family Holothuriidae; genus Holothuria; species Holothuria leucospilota. The sequence goes on from CM055976.1 coordinate 38,537,104, forward strand.
ATAGGCCTATATTACAAAAAAGCCAATGCAATAAAATAAAACAAACATCAGGTATTTTTTTAATGGCTTTGGGAAGCCTACAACCCATACTGGAGGTTCAACAGTTTCATTCAGATCTGTGGCATACAAAAATGTGCATCAATCTGTATGGCATACAGTATAGCAAAATCGCCTAATTCAATGAACTGTGCCATTGGCATGGTGTGCACAATGTTGATGTCACTGTGGCATATTACCCTTTTTCTGAGACTGGTGAGAAAAAGTTCGTGTAACCTGGCAAGTTGCAATGAAAAAATGGTGCAATTTTGTGTTGTACGGCATACTTTCCTGTTTGACCTACAGCAGAAAATGCAGCATTTCCCCCTGGTCAGAGCACTGAGCTGTTTAGATGCATCATTCCCAGTGGGAACTGAGAGGGTTGAGTGTACATTATTGTACATCCAACTTAGCTCTGGGCTGGTGTAACACATTCAAATAGCCTCCTAGTAGTATTATGCATGTTACCAATCCTAAGCAACAAGTAGCCCTGGCCAGGGAGCAGACACCTATGGGATTTGTTAATCTACATTAAGTTGCAGTATTTACAGTATGGTGCCTCAGAAGAAAGGAGTACAGCCAAAGAAATGCATTACATTCAGTCACAAACATTTCAACAAAATGAACTCAATAAAGGTTGTGTGACATACCACCAGACAGAGCTGTTTCACTTGTCAGTTATGTAAAGAATTAAGTCCTCCATTGGAAGATCCATTGGAATTATGTCAATATCTTTTACCGTTCTCAAAATATAGGTCTTGAAAGTTCGATGGTTTTTGAAGAAACTCATTGCCTATGCAAAAATAATTATGTGGAGTGTTGCACAGTGTTATAATTTCTTTTTTTAACCATATCCTTAATTACAGGTCAGATAGATTACAGTTTGTTGAGTGATATCTATGTTTCAGAAGGAAAGAATTTTAACTTCATAATTAATGATTCTGGGGATAACAATGCTACCAGTGTCCTTGAAATTAAGGTTGAAAAAACAAAGGCTAACATGAGCCCGATGGTATGTCCATCTTTCGATGTCACATATCTGCATATTTAGCTCATGTTTATTCATGCTACAAGTGTGAAAAAGAAATGACCCTGTAAAATGGTCAATACTTGATGGGTTTTAATGAGAATTGAGGCTAAATATCATTAATAGAAACGATACTGTAGTTAGTGCATCTCCCATCAGCTATATCAAGGAGTTGGCAGTTTTAATATTTGCAGCCTCTCATAATACTGTAAGATTGGCCCTTGAAGAGGATTTCATTCCTATGGCATTACATTTCTTTACTATACATTTCACTTCTGAGCCCTTGCCCAGCACACACAAAGTTGAAACTTCTCTATCCTCAAAAAGTTAGCATTTTTCACCAAACTTTGCTCAGATAATCTCTACCAGACTAGCACCATGTGCATTTACCTACAACTCAAGTATCTTTCCAACAGAATTCTTAAGAGTGGTGAATTTTAGTTTGACAATTCTGCTCATAATGCAAAGTCAATGGACAATACATCCAAGATCCTCTGATGAGGATCAACCCAAAACCTTGTTTTGGGTTGGAGATCAAGCAGTAAAGCAAGAATTTGCCAACTTAGGGATGCCTTGAATTTGGCTTAGGATACTGGGCACTGTTCTCCTTATGGCAGAGCAAGAGCAGACACAGCTCGCTTCACAGTGTCATTATATTAAAGCCAAAATAATTCCGTTCAAATTCTGGATTCCATTTTGTTAATATTTCTGAATCCATGATCTTCCTGTTTTCCCACCATTTCTTTGTATTTTGTCTATTTTTCAATAAACAAAGAAGTTTTACTATGAATTGTGTACAGTTTGCTGTGGACAGGGTCGCGGTAGTCCTGCATAAGTGTGTATGTTTTTCACATTTCTAAGCTGTTGTCGATTAGTAGTAGAGTCTACTGCAGTAGACCTTGATAAACAGTAACAGTATCCATTGTTCTCCACTTGAGTGTTCATGAATTCCGTGTTCTACAGTATTACTGATTCCATGAATTCTGTCCATTTTCTGTAATACGGAAAAATGTTGGCTCTACACTGTACATTATACCTACAGATGCACACAGCTAATAAACATTCATTGCTGTACTGTATGTGATACCATACATAAGACACTGAACTGAAAACTTTTGCTACCCTTGTCAGCAGTCTGCTTTATCCAGTCATGCGCAGTTAAGTCACATTTTATAGATGAGAGAGAAAATTTCAAAGTGTATGGTTACCAGTTTGGCGCAGTTTGTGTTTGTTTGCCATGAAATTGGTCTTTTTGAAAACTTAATAAGAGAACTTTAGTTTAGTAGTAAGCTAGTTTGCAGTAAAAATATAGAGCCAATGGGTAAGTTGTATGTACAGTACACCATCGCCAGTGAATCCTTGGCATGCACCATTATGCCATGCGATTCCCTTTGTCTACACCAAAGATCTTTGGCATATAGTGCATGAAATGCACGTTGGAAGATAACACACGTCTACCATTACAGTGATACAATTACAGAATACCATGCACATGGAAGCTCTGTTTGTGAAAATGTAAGGCTACAAATTCCTGGCAACAAATGTATTTGAGAATGACGCATTTATGATTATTGCACCACTGGTACTATTCTTTGGCTATGACTGAGGTACAGTATTTTTCTAGCCTTATAACCTTTTAAGAGGCTACGAGAATATGCAGTCAGTAGTCGATTTGTTTTTGTGAGAAGCCAAATGGATGTTCAGTAAAGATTCAATTTCCTTCACCGGGATATGCTTGCAAGATGCTACAGTACAGGCATATGAAGTCCACATTCTGAGGCAACTGCCTGTTATCTAGCGTGTGAAGGTTACGTAACTTTTCTTTCAAGAGGCTACAAGAATATGCAGCAAAAATTTAGGTTGTCTTTTACAAGGCTAATGCAGTCAGCATTCCAAAGGGTGCCGTGACTTACCGCCCGTAAGAATGGTTTGAACCACTTGTAACATTGGGTTGAACCATTTGTAATGAAAGTTCAGTTCGTCTTCAATTGCATTTCCTTACATTAATAAAAGCTTGGAGGTGTTCTACCATAAAAAAAGATTAAGTTATATGTAGGCCTAGGCCTAATGATATAAAGGCAAAATAAGCTGGTGGTTTAATCTGTTGATGAAACATTTTCATCTTGTGTATGGCCAAGATGCCAAGTAGGCTATACTAGGCCATGTTTTGTGATTTTACCAGTACTGCAATGAAATTTTACAGTAACTCCCTTATTTTCTGGTGATAAATGGTGTATAAGGGACTAAAAAAATAAACTGCAATATTTGTTTGGTAACTAGAAATTCAGGGTTGAAAGGGGGGGGGGGGCAGGGCAGGCATTCCCCCCCCCGATGGTTTTCCAACCCCAAAAATAAAATTGTCTAAAAATCGTTTTAAGACACATAATTTTGTATGGGGCAGGGTGAGGTGTTACAGTATGTCACCCATCTATCACAATATTAGTTAAATTGTTCTTTACAAAATACCTGAAACTTGCAATCCCCGCATGCATAACATTTTCTTTTTTCTCCATTGTTTACGTGAATGCAGGTTTAGTATTACATAAACACTAAGGCCATTATACATAAACGCGCAAACAAAAAGAGAGAGTACCGAGAATAAAGCTAAAACAATACAGTAGTATACCCTAACGCCAAGTTATTGTGAGACCTTACACATATGGTGTCACAGAGCAAAAGTTCTCCCTCTCTTAGAGAAAAGGTGTGTATCATTGCAAGTTACACCAAAAATACAGACAACTAATTTGTACATTAGGGGATATGCCTGATCCATGAATCTCTATCTTACCAAAACCTCAACCCTACCCATAACTCGGAATATATTTTCGTCCGGGGTAATCTTCGGTCTTTAGTGAACCTTCGACCAAGTGGACCTTCCGTCTATGGGTATTCCCCCCTGTCTGGATTATGTAATGTTTGGCAATCTCAAACATTTACTGTCTCTCCATTCCCAGCATGTGACCATTTAAAGTTTAGAATGTGAACATATATTGGGGGGTATCATGACTCAATCGAACATTTTGACAATAAAAATATAAAAACATTTAATAAATGAATTAAACTTTGAAGTAATATATGTCTCCCTTATTGCATGAGCATAGGAAGTGGTGGCTGGGGAGCTAAATCCCCCAGTCAAACATCTGGGGTGGGGGGCTGAAGTATGCTTCTGCCCCCAACATCCAAGGCCAAAAACCCCTTATTTGTCTCTTCAGAAAAAAACGTAAAAAAATTGCAGTAATTTTCCTTAAAATTTGCCCAAAATGTTGCATCAAATTGCATCTGAAGACCCTAAAATACCCAAGAATTTTCCAAAGGGGAAGGGGACACCTCCCCTCCCCTTAGACCTCTCCCCCAGGACGGCGATCTGAAACAAGGTTCAGCCCCCCAGTCTCGAAAAGCTACCTATGCCTATGCCTTACTGTGCTTTATTTTGGTGTTGTCTCGACTGAGTAATCCATGGAAAATGAATTTTAAATAGTAGGTGCATGGCCCTACACAACACAATCTTTACTGTATGAAGAAATCTTGAGTCAATCAGAAAAAGAGCAAAGAAAATTAGTTGCGGTGCCACAGGGTTCAGGGGGAGACCGCCTCATATCATTTGCAAGAACAAGGGGAGAGAGAAGGAAAAGAACAGGAAAAAGGAAAAGGAAAAAATGAAAGAGAAGAAGGGGAATCAAAGGAGAAAGAAGAAAAGAAGGGGAGGGGTAGGCATATATTTGATCCATATAATTAGTCCAGAGCTTCCAGGAGCCCTATACCGGTGTCTGCCAGCCTTTAGTTACCCTTTCATCTGTTTATAATGCACATATTAATCAACGAAAATATTCGTAAAAGTTCGTGCTTCTGTTGAATCTACAATGTAGGCACGTATTTTTGAGTGAAATCATACCCATACACAAGGGGGAGGGGGTGGACTTCAGGAGGTTTGTTGAGTACATACCCTTCTCTTAGACAACAAAGGCTATTGTCCTCTCTCACTAAACCAAAACTTAAAATATAATAAATTATTAAAACTTTCAGCCATATATGATCAGCTCAAAAAATACCAAAGACATCACCATTTTGCATCTAAGCAATCTTAAATTGATAAAAAATTCTCAAAGGGGACACCCTGCCCCAGAAAAGCATCTTTCCCCCAAGCAAAAATTAAAATTCAATAAATTTTGAACACTTTCTTCCATATATGATCACTTCAAAAAATATACCAAGATATCACCATTTTGCATCTAAGCAATCTTAAATTAATAAAAAATTTCTCAAAGGGGAGGGGCCACCCCTCCCCAGAAAAGCATCTTTCCCAAAACAAAAATTAAAATTACTAAATTATAAACTTTCCAGCCATATATGATCAGTTCAAAATATGTACCAAAGACATCATCTCTTTGCATCTAAGCTACCTTAAATTAACAAAAAATTTCCAAGGGGAGGGGTGTCATTAACCAAAATTTCCAAGGGGAGGGGGACACCCCCTCCCCCAGGACAGCGATCACTCATCTCATGCTTTGCCCCCTATCAAAATACCCTGCCGCCGCCCCTGTCTAGAACTTAGACTAGTGCTGAGTTTTATTGGGATCCATTATAGGTGAAGACACACACAAAGACGAAAAGTGCTATCCCTCCACCTACATTTAAAGAAGAACAACAATGAGCGTAAATGTGATGTGAAAACATGGTGCGAACAGCCTGTGATAGTTAGAGTGGGTTTTCGTGCTGGTTGATAATGGTGATAGCTACCTACAGTAGACACAGATTTGTTTAAAAGAGGCTACGGGGATACACAGTCACTGTGTAGCCTTGTACTTGCAGCCTAACCCCTGTAGAGCTTCAATGTATTCTGCAATCATGCCAAATTAACAGGGTTGATTATCTTTACTTAGTAATGGTTGCCCCAGACAATGATACTAAAGTTATATAGGAAAGTAGGTGAAGAATGATGCCTCACTGCTGCAAAAAGACTTGGACAGGTTATTTTCATGGTCTCAGACCTGGAAAATGTCTTTTAATGCAGGTACAGCTGTAAGTGCAAAGTCCTTCACTTTGGTCCTAAAAATTTCAGCTACGATTATAACATGAATGGTAGTATTTTGAGTGATGAGCTTTTGAGAAAGATGTCCAGAAAAATACTTCCTGAATGGTTATTGCAGATTATGGGCAGATTTTGCATTTAAATGTGTTAAAAATATTTTTAAAGGATTGTTTTCCTTATTAATACAAAATATTGTAATTTCACCACTGGCGGCCATTTTGCTTCTTCCGCCATCTTGGTTAACCTGAATTTCAACAAAAATGTTTTGAAAATAAATCTGGATTATTGGGCTCAAAATACAGCCAAATCTAAATAGCAATGGTCACAAATATAGGTTTTAATGTTATTTTCCCTATTATTATAATATATTGAAATTAAAACATTAACAGCTATTTTGATATTTCCGCCATCTTGGTTGAACCGGATCCTGCAAAAGTGTCCAGAAATTTACTTTGGGAATATTTACAACAGACTATGGGCACAGGATAGGTATACTTGTGTGAAAAGTATTTTTAATGATTATTTTTCTCATTATTATAATATAATGACATAATCATTGCATTGGCAGCCATTTTGCTTTTTCCGCCATCTTGGCTGACCTAAAACCCACCAATACAGTCCCAAAAATTAATTTTGGAATTAATGTCATATAATATGACTAAATTTCTAGAATTAATGCCTCAAAAATATTTTTACGAATATTTTCTTTATTTTTATTTAATACAAAATATTCATAAATATTACTGCCATTTTGTTTTTTGCAAAAAATTTTGAATGAGTGAGACCCAAAATATTTACTCCTACTACCAGTGTTTCCTCTAAGAAATTACCCATTGGGTCAATATACACAATTTGAGAAAATTTGACTCACTAGAAATTTCAAAGCCATGCATTCACACAGCATCAACTGCAAAGAATGAATGAAACCCTGCTTTTTAACTTTTTGCCATGAATATCAGTGCGTCAAATGGAAAAGTCACTGCGTCAAAATCGCGTCATAGCGGCTTAGCAGAAACACTGCCTACTACAGTACTTGATTACATGTACAGGGAACCATAAGGTTTCCAAATAAAAGATCGGTCTGAGAGTGGTGGGGTGGGAGTGCACGTGAAGTGCCCTTTGGCCCATGGCCTATACCCCATTTCGAGTCCTTATTTATCATGTGATTTTACCCATGTGACGTCATAGATACATCATAAAGTATTTTTAACATGATAATTTGCTAATTTGGTATCATGTTTCTATCCATCGGTAATACATTTATGGGCGATAACACCAACCCTTAAAAGGAGATACAGGCTCTCAAAGTTGAGAATGGCGGCCATTTTGAATTTATGCAAATTACTCAAAACCCCCAACATGTGTGACTGGAGGCATTATATCACGATAATGTACACGTGATGCCGATTCCATTGATACCAAATTTTCTTCGATTAGAATTATTTCCGACAAAAACTTATTTTAGGCAGCCTAAGTTCCGAGAAGCTAGATGCTGGTCCACCTCTGACCTGTCCGTTGGTGGATCACTGGCCTGGGGGAGGTGTATAAGGGGACGGGTGCCCCAGGTGCCCCCTCCTCTTGGAAAATTTTTGGATTTTATAGGTGTCTACATGCAAAATGGTGGCACTTACTTATTTTTGCATAGGACTGAGGGGTTATGATAAAGTCGGCTGAAACATTTTGTTCGTTCGTTGGGTTGAAATTTCTGAGACAAGTCCTGCCTCTAACCCACAAAATGGGCATTTGTTTTTGGTTTTGTAAGTTGCGTCCCGTGGCCATTAGACTCGATTGCTCCCATTAGAATATTTTTGATACCTGCTATAGAGGTCAGCTATGTCGCTACAGTCTACATAACAAGAGTACCTTTCGCAAGGCAAGCAGCGGGATGCACTATGATGTGATTGGTACTGTAATTTGCTAAATTTGTGGTTTAGTTGGGAGGTATACTTCCGAAGGCAGGGTTTTGTTTTGTGGCTCTATCATGTATTGAAATGAGGGTTTTTTCAAAGGGTTGGGTGGGTCTTCAGGTTTGGGTGTTCAATGCGGGCCAAACCCGCAAAATGCAGGTCACTTGGGAGGTATGGTTAATTCCATTTTAATGCACTGCTTTAAGGTTAACATTGATAAGTTCTTCCATGACTGTGGTAGAATCTAATTGTACATAGTAGGGTACCTGTCGACTGTGGGGGTGCGTGTCTAGCCTACTGTAACATTCCATGTCACAATCTTGGAATAATTCATTTCTTAAGTGCGCATTTGATGGTCACCCCATTATACTAGCCTCGTTTGGTGTTGGTTGTTTGTTTTCAGTTAAGGTAGCAATTCTCTAATTGTAACTAATTCTAGGTTTGTGCTAATTCCCATGTTTGTGACCATATTAGAAGCTGGTCAAGTGTTCCTCTAGACTGGGCATTAGAAAGTTCTCCTGAAGTCTCTCATAGAGCTTTCAATGAGTGGAACAGCCTGCCTGAGTGTGTTGTTAATTCCACTTCTGTCAATTGTTTAAAGATGAACATTGACAAGTTTTATTGTGACTGTGGCAAAATCTGACTGTGCTAGACTTTGTTGGTTATTTGGTTTTGTTTGGGGTCTGGATTACAATATAGGGCATCTTATAGGGCATTTGCCCTCCTCTGCCTTTTTAACATGTTATACTAGCCTATTACTATATTATGGATTCAGGGCATCTTATGAGGCCTAGGCTTAGCCCTCCTTTGCCCTTTAACCTGTTATGTTATGTTACTACCTGGTAGTTTATCCAGTCGGAGATCCCTCTATGTGGCAGATTCAAATACTGTAACATCTTTAGAGTCTACGGATGTTACAGTATTTGAATCTGCCACACCGGCTACGGTAACTTCCCACACAGCCACAGTTAACGTTACAGTAGCTACTCTTGAGTGTTTGCCTAACGTTACGCGAGGCCACAGAGAGTAGCCTAACTATAACATTAACATTACAGTACGCCTAGGTTAACAGTTGTCACAAAAAGCCATTTAACAAGTTAAGGTATCTTTACAAAGAAAATTTACGACAGTTTTGGAATACCGTTTGAATCGTGCTTGCGATCAAGCCCCACGCACATCGGCAAAACCTTCAGGTCTCAGATGGGCAAGCAATTTAGTTAAATGAATATCATGCCAGGAACTCAGCAGTGCCTGCACTGCACCATAAACCGACGTCTCTCAGTGGTGCTGATGTTTCCACAACTCAAAATGAAAATTCCTGCAACAAAGGCAAGCTTCCTTGACTTAAAATGGTTCCTAAAATTTGACTAATTTTGCAATTTTTCAAGCACACTACTGATTGATCGAAGACGTTGTTTCTAGAGCAAATATGAGAAAAGGCAAAACAGTAGCATGGCCGGATTAAAGGGTGGGAGAGGAAAGGGGTGCTGTCTTTGATATGGATGAAAAGGATGTTTATTAAAGGGTAAAGTCACCTCGGATTAGTGTTCCCCGGCTGGTATCCATTTCATGAATGGCTCTTGAAAATCTTGTGACAGTATTTTCTCACCGAATTGAAAAATTCATACAGAGTGACTAAGTCCTTGCGGTTTCCTAGAAAATGCAATGTTCATCTCCTGAAATATGAAGAAAGAGAGAAGGAAATAAGAGGATACTGGTGAGATTTAGCCGTTGTTTCAAAATAATCTTAACTATACTTCCATATGGCTGGATAGCCGAGGGGGAGCGCGCAGATTTCCAAATCGTATATGAAATTACTGAAGCCTATTTGAAAAAAAATACCGGAATGCTGAAAATTCCACTGTCCTAAATATGATTTCAAGGCTCTAAAAACAAGGAAAATCGCATGTAAGGGTCCCTTTTTCCCTAAATTTTCCCGGAGAGACACGGGTGGATACGTCCTTATAAGTTACACTTCCTGACGAATGTACGTCCCTCTTCCTCCTACATGATACACAGCTTGAATACCGTTCACCTGCTTATACGCTGGCTAAAGATTTTGAGTATTTTTCTCATACTGTGCCACAGCATGCTTTTTTAAAATGCCCATGATTACCTTTACCTATAAGCTAAACTTTTAATAGTTTTTAAATCTACCATGTCTTCTTGAAATCTCAGTTTGTTTCTAAAGCATAAAATTTAACTGAAAACAGAGATTGTGTGAATGAAAATTACAAGGTCTAAAATGTGCCATTTCCTCACTTATCTGCGAGGCATTTTGTCCAATTATTTTCTTGCAAGGCCTATGATACGCTTCAACCGACGATGGCTCCCTCACTTGGATATAAGGGGCCCTGGAGCGGCCGGCGTTGGGTACCAGCCTATGTAAGGTCAGTTGCCGTGACAGCCGAAAGTCAGTAAATCATGAGGAGAACTTCTTTTCCACATATACATACCTTTTCTCCCTCCCAGTAGCTCATGCAGCTTATGTTACAACCCTTCTTTTGTATGGCCATGGTCGGGTCCAAATGTTAAAACCAATCAGGCACAAGATAATCTGATTACATGCTTGGGCTGGCCAATGTGCTTAGCAAACAGTGGTCAACTTATTATTATTGTTTAATCAGTAAGGTGGATTTGCTTCTACTTTGTCAGTAGGGAGGAAGGATTAATCTGCTGCATAGTTTACTGGTGAAGTTGAACCCTATGTAAACACTTCAAAGCTTTTCCAAGGGTAACGGCATTTTTTATTTAGAGGATCCCCCCCCCCCCCAAAAAAAAAAAAACTCCTCGGCAACGTCGATTTCGATTAAACCCAAAAAAGCAAAGAAAAAAAATAATGAGTATTCCTAAAAATGCAATCAGGTCAACGCTAATTTCAAGCTTTACCAAAGATAGCACCATTTTTCATCTAAGCCAATCCTTATAGCCATACAATTTTCAAGGACTAAGGGTGTCGTATCCTCCTCTTAGACAGCACCTGTTGCTTTACGCCCAGGAAAAATAGGAAGACTAATCACTAAATAATGGCAATTACTTCTAAATATATATTCAGTTCGAAGCTTTGCCAAAGATATGACCTTTTTGCGACCGTGACTAGGCCAGGCCTTACATGTCACCTCTCCCCCTCAGCACTTTCCCCAGGACCTTCCCCACGATGGAACCCATGCACAGGTGAGGAAGGATAGACCTGACAGTGTGTCAAATATAAGCACGTCACTTGGTGCTACACTCACTAGTATCATGGACTGCCCCCTTAGGGATTTCGCACAGGCTTCGCCGCCCTGAACTAATTCCCGAAATATCTAGAAATAATTTTTTTTCACAAAATCTTCCCGGGAATACAAAAGAGTAACTTCCGGAAAACTGGAAGCAAAATACCGCAGTACCTGCGTGCACATGTAGGCTAAAATACAGCCGGATCCAGTGTTGTACGGTAACGTTATGCGCATGGGCGTCCGAGCTGGAGGGACGGAGGTGCCAAACGCCCACCTCCACTTTTGAAAATGGACTAATGGAGGGGATTTCATATCGTTTGTCCCAACTTTTTCAGATATTGGAACAAATATAGCAGGTACATGTTTGATTCTATAGCTTACAAAATAATTAATTCAATTAAATTAAGTTCGAAAATGGTGGAAACAGCCATTTAATGGATAATGGTGGGAAAGTACCTCAGATTACACCTCAGATCTTCTGAAACCCAATTTTTCAGGGGCCCCTAAAGTGGGCAATGGATCGACCCCTTGTTCCTAGGGATTCGAGAGTTGCACTTGAATTATTTTCATGATGGAAGGTTTTGTCCCCCTCCCCTCTCCACTTTTAAAAAGCTGTTGACTCTCATGGTAACGCCGAATTACCATTAACAGTTAACTGGTTGCAGTGTAGTATAGACCTTATGTACGATTGGCGTCAAGCGACGTCATTTTGGAGGCAAAACAATGAAGCACGAAGCACGAAGGAGACTTTGCACGCACATGTACAGGACTTGAGCGCGTTGACAAATCAGCTGTCTGCATTTGCTTGTGTAACTTGAAATGATACGCTCCCTCCAACTCCCTCCAGTCCAAACGAAGGAGAACTTTCTGCTCTGTGACGTCATATGCATAAGGTCTATTGAACTTGTGCTGTCGATATATATCGATCGAATGACTGGCATATTGAGATCTAAGCGCTGGCAACGAACTGAACGCTAAAACGTGGGCCAGGGTTTTCAAGTATTTTTGGCTGAGGGCCATAGTTTCATTGAGTTTCTGCTTTATCACTGCATTATCAGTAGCCACCTGGGTCAAATCCTTTTGGATGAGATTTGTATGAGTAGCCTGCCTATCATGTACGAGCTGACTGAAAAATTTGGTTGGGCTATATCTTCATTTTAAGAAATTATATCGATCCGATACTGGGTGGCAAAATGAGAAAAGGACCTGGCTTTACTGAAATTGATATTTAATACCAATGCAGGGGCGGATTTGGGGGGGGGGGCAGGGGGCCCGGCCCCCCTTCCAAAAAATTTTGAAAGTTTTTTTCAACTTCATAAAACAAAGGACAAGGACCTATTCCAATGAAATAGGCCTATGAGATGTGTCAGAGTGAAACTCAAACTTGTTCATTATTTTCTGCCTCAGAAAATAAGTGTTATGTTAATAACTCTGCTACTGACTTTCAGCTGATAACATTTTGGCTTATATTGGCCTCAGTAACTTTCTCTGGGCATTGCAAGGAGTTACTCATGAGCGCTGTATTAATGGATTGCTAACTTCAGTCTATTACCGGCCAGGCCGACAGCATTGGGAGCACTGCTTCTACTTTCAAGGGAATTTCAGAATTCTTTAATATTTAGACGAATATTTTCGATAACACCAGGCTTTTAATTATAACTTGCTGCAATATTACCCTGTAGTGTCTTATTTAAGCCTTGTAATTTATTTTAATGAAATGCACTGTGAATTTAGAGTAAAATTTAAAATTCATTAAATTATGAACATTTTCCAGCGATATATGATCAGTTCAAAAATATGCTAAAAAACTTCACCATTTTGCATCCAAGCAATCTTAAATTAACAAAAATTTCTCAAAGGGGAGGGGACACCCCTCCCCTTAGACCCCTCCCCAGAAAAGCATCTTTCACCCAACCAAAAATTAAAATTCACTGAATTATGAACACTTTCCAGCCATATAAGATCAGTTCAAAAAATGCACCACAGACATCACCATTTTGCATCTGAGCAGCCTTAAATTAACAAAAATTTCTCAAATGGGAGGGGGACAACCCCTCCCCTTAGATCCCTCCCCCAGGACGGCGATTACTCATCACATGCTTTTCCCCCTATCAAAATACCGTTGCACTGCCCCCGGGGGCACCCCCTCTCCTTAGACCCCTCCCCAGATCGGACTTTTATACAAACCACTATGACGTGGGCCCCCTTTTGCCAAATCCTGGATCCGCCACTGCAATGTCGACAGGGCCCAAACTTTTATCGTCTGCAGGTCTTTTTGCCAAAATCAGGTATGAGAAAAACAATATCATTAAACCGCGTTTTACCATGCAAAGAATGTACTCTAGTGTATCGCGTTATTAAGGATATCAGCTACACCACATTATCTGCAGGGCTGTATTCGAGTCCAGCTAACCCGATTCTGGACCAATTCCAATTCAAGTAGCCACCATTCCTGGCCAATTCCAAAGGTCCAGTGTTCCCAATTCCCGGGTCATTTTGAGTAAATATGTGCGTCAATCTGGGTTTTGATGCCCAAACCGAACAATCGTCCGTTTGGAAACAGGAACGCCCCAGATCGATGAAACATCATGCTCAGCCCACCCGAGACAGAAAGGCATCGGCAAGTTGGGGGTGCACCAAACCACCCTAACGGAAGGAGCTCTCAAACCACCAGGCATCACCACCATTATACAAAATATCTGTCTTGCACATGCAGTGTCTGTTATGGTACACTTTCCTTCCCAGCATGCATTGTACATCGAAGTTTCCCAACTCGTCTATTGTGTGACCAGCCAGTCACCCTGCTCCTTGCTGGGTTTGCATGGTGGAAAATTGTATTCTGGGGCAAAGAATTACGCAGGCTGGCCAAATTGCTTCAGTACTGGATGGCACATAGCTTCAGCTAACGTTGTGGCAAAAATTAAAACTCCACCACAATTAAATAAGGTTTGGAAATTAGAATAAGTGGTAAAATTACTATTAAATGAAGCTTAATTCAGAAAAAAAAATAATGAAATGCACACTTTATCTTTCCTCTAAAGCCCTAGTGCCCTGTGTTTCCCCTCCCAGACCGATTCCTTACTTATGACCACGGGTGACACTACCGGGGAGAGAGCAGCAACCAGGAGCACCGACAAGAGCAATGGATTGCTAAAGGGAAGGCGAACGCGAAAGTTTCGAAATGCCAATCGGGCCGGGGAAATTTTTTAATTTTATCGAAAAAGTTAATTTGAAAATTTTGAGTTTCATTGAAGAAAAAAATCATTTTGCATTAAAGAAATTCGGCACCTCCCGATACATTTGAAAGAACGGCAGTTCATCACGTAGGCTACAAATAGCAGGGCTATAATACCCGAGTCCGGACCTGCTCGACGGACCGGACTCTGATCAGTTCCAGACTCGAGTCAGTTTTTCAATCACTTGCCGCTTGGTAATATGCACCTATACCAGCTGCATTCGTAGTACCAAGAGTCTGTGCGTTAAAAGAGTACGTATTCGAAAACTGCTATGAAGTTTCCGTTAAGTTTAATGTGTAGACAACGCAACTGCTATACTAATAAGCATTTTCGCTGGATTCAGAATTGACCCAGAATTGAATCGGAGATGCTGAAATAGATTTTGGCCCAGACTTGAATATTCTACGGCTGGAGGGAACTCGGAGCCGATCGAGTTCAGACGATTCCACAAAAAATGAAAGTTGCACCAAATGTAAGTGCTACACTTATTACAGGGGCACAGTTTAATACATGAATGGCCACACACTCAGTAAATTACGGGGGGGGGGGGGGCAGAATAAAATTGACTCCTTAAGTGAACTTTTCAATAAACGTTTATTAGTGCTACCTTTTTAAAAATATAAAAATGTTTACATGCCATGCTACATTGTCAAATGGCCGGAATTGGAACCAGCCGCCCGTGCCACTGAGAATCGACTCGGAGTAGCCCAGAATGGTGATCACTGGAATCGGAATTGGGTAAGGTGGAATCGGTGACAGCCCTGAAAAAAAGGTCAGTCAGAAGTCGCACTACAACTTTGATCAACTATTTGGTGTTCATTCTAGAACAACGTTGCGCAGTTTAAAACATTTCCTCAATCTCCTATTATGCACTGCTTCTACTGGATTAAATTGAACACTTACTGACTAGGGATGCCGCGGTCAGAACATTCAGCGATTTGGATTAGACGCAGATACAGCTTCGAATTGATTTGATATGATTTGAATTTATTTGCACAACAAAACAAAACAACAAAAAGCAGGAAGAAAAACATACAAAGAGATAAAACAGTAAGGAACAGCAAAATAAGACGTGGACATGTGCAGGGATGACACAGAAAAGTCTGACAAGCAGACTTATTTCCACTGTGGTCCCTACAAACATACAATAGATGCTACATAAAAAGCGCAGCACAGTACGCACAGAAAATCAAAAAATTAAAAGTATACCGTATGGAGCTTTCTTCTTCCTCGCTCAATTTGGCATAAAAATATCTTCTTACTGCAGTTTTAAAAAAGCTAAGATTATTGCACCTTTGAATTTTGGCAGGTAAAGAGTTCCACAATTTGCAACTTGTAAATTTAAAAGTTTTAACGCCATAATTTGTAGAAAACCTAGGTACAAACACAGATGAGACGTTAGACCTAGTATTGTAAGAGTGATTCAATGCAGGCAGAATATCTAGTGATAAGTAATTGGGAGCTAAACCATTGAGGATCCTGTACATATGATTTAACTTTAATTGAGAAACTCTAAGCTTAAGCGGAAGCCAATTCATATTAAAAAAATTTGAAGAATTTAATGAGGTGCGAGGATGCAGATCAAGTACAAAACGCAAAACTTTATTTTGACAAACCTGGAGCATGTTTTGGGTCCACTAAACCACGAACAACAAGCATAATCAAAAACACATAGAATAAGTGAGTTTGCCAGTAACCTTCTGGAACTTAAATCGAGGTAGTTGCCTTTCCTATAAAGAAATTTTAACCTAGTATTAACTTTCTTTATGACATCATGACTCATGCTCTCATCTGATAAATTAGAGTCTAACCTGGCTCCCAAAAACTTCACACAAGAAATAGATCGAGTTTACATTTGTACCATTACACTGAATCTTAAGGTTGGGATGCTGTTTTAGCTTTTTTGTAGGTCCAAAAAGAATTGATTCAGTTTTATCCAAATGCAGAGACAATTTATTGTCAATTAACCACAAATTTAGTTTTTCAAGTTCCATACTCAGGGTAGATTCAATAGTACTAATATTATTACCAGAGACCAAAAGGGGAGAATCGTCAGCATAAGGGATTACTTGACAGGAAACAGCAGAGTACATATCATTTACATAAATGGAGAAAAGGAGCGGACCCAAAATGGATCCTTGAGGGACACCACAGTTTATAGCCAAATTACTAGATAATAGACCATTTATATCGACAACCTGATCTCTGTCTTTAAGGTAGGAAGTAAACCATAATTTCAAATTCAAAAGATATTCCAGTTTTCATTCACCCTCTTATCATTTCTCTTTATAACAAACTATCGATCCTCACGATCAAACAATTTGAAGTTGGAAAATGATTATGCATTTGGCAAAAATTGGTAGTAAATCATACTCGAGTCGATTAGTAATCAACTTCAATTGATTAGCAGTGATTAATATGGACAGTTAAAGCATATGCAAGGAGGCAGAACATGAGCAAACTTTGATTCGTAACCATTTTGCTACGATAAATTAAAATCGAGTTGCAATTAATGATTGGGTCTATGATTGGTGGGTCGCAAATTGCAGTGAGAACGAGACTACATCGTCCCTCGTAAATACAGATTATAACAAATTTTAACCCATTTTCTTTACGTTGTTATACTTGATTTTGGTAAATTTCCTTACATATTCCCATGTGATTTTATAAAATTGGAGTTGCCGGAAAAATTCGGTTACATAGGCTTTACAGTATATGTGTTCAAAATTTCCCAAAATCGGGAAATTTCCTCGAAAGTGGAAGTTCTGAACACCATTGAAAAGACTGCAGAGTAGCTTGAAGTTAACAACTTTACCCTCATTTGTTCACTTTGGCTGGTAATATATACCCTATCAACGCTTGCTGCTCAGTCGACTTTGTCACTCATATTGTCGGATACCTGCATTGCAGAAATGGATTCAACTAAATGTATATCTGATAAACTCCGTCTTGAACACGAAAGCGACAACCAGTGGAAAATAAGGAAGGAATTCCTACTTAAGAATGCAACATGCATCAAGGATATTGGTATCAACCGGCTTGTTTCACTGTCAATGACATGGTCAAATACCGTGTTTCTCGGCTGCCGGTAAGCCCTAATCGTATATGCAGATTTGTACTGAAGCCTGTTCCGCGATACAGCACCATCACGTATACCACACTGCAGCCACAATATGGGCGGGCAACGTACACAGTGTGCAGTGTCAGATAGTTTTGTGGCTGTGGAGACGTGGGAAGAGGGGTAAAAGAAAGAGGGAAGGATAGCAATAATGTTAAAATGCATATATAGGACAGTGATGCACATATTTTGAGAACAAATTCCCCCAGTGCATTCAGTGTGCACAGCATTCTCCTTCAACTTCAGTGGGATAGAAATCGAGGAATAACTTTATAACTGAATGAAGATACTGTACTGAGGTTCTATGGGGAATAGTTCATGTTGCTTATCCCATTGTCTTTATATTTTTCAGTCACAAGATGAAGCACATTCTAATGTTGTTGGCCTCTAAATTACAATTTGGAGTCCCTTTTTTAGTTTGATTTATGAGGAATTTGGCACGTCAAAACTGCCAGACAATGCAACTGTTTCTAGGAGAGTACTGTATTAGTCAATACTGTACACTGTCATCCAGCTTGACTAATAAGACATTCTAAGATATTTGCTTGTTGGAAAGAGAAATGTACTGTAGTTTTACAAGTTTATTAACAAACAGTCTGTCTAAAGACTCCTTAAATTTGATGTACTGTACAGTAGTTCATTGAATGATGATTTGTAGTATGGTGATTTGTGGTATTAGCAGCACACATGGCTCGCTTTTTACATGCACACTGTCTGTGCACCAGGGTTTCCACTGACCTGGGCACCCGGGTCAATGACACACAACTTTTGATTTTGACGCACAGACACAAAACTTCTGGGGTCAAACTGATGCACAGCTTTTTCACCCCAACAATCAGAAGTGATAAAGCAATTTCACCAACACATTCATTGTGTGAATTTACTCACAAAATGCAGCACTCTCCAGTTCCCAATTTTGTTCTGTGAGACATTTTCCACCTCTTTGTATGTTCTAATAAAAATCTGAATAAAAACTATCGCTGCAACAGTACAGAGCTACCTCCATTCCCTTGTATACATTAATGCCTAATTAACTGCACCACATGCACCTGGTTACATGATTAGACTTGACTTGAAACAAGTTTCAATTTCAGTTTAGTTTCAGTTTATTTCTTCCTTCCTTTGTAGGTATTTATAGCAAAACAGTACAAACAAGTATTTCATAATCATTTGCCATACAATACAATAATTAACATAAAAATACTGTACTACAGTACTTGAAAGGAAGAGGAACCAGAAGGAAGTCTTCACTTTTTTATTCTGGTTCCTATCAAAGTAAAGAATGAGAACAAGTGATCATATATATATAATCATATAGAAAAGAAAAAAAAAAAACAAGAACAAAACAAACAAACAAAGCACCGAAAGTGCAGGTGTATTGTAAACAGATCACAGATGTCAGCATGCGTACAGTAGATGATCGGAGTGTTCAGGTTTTATTCTGGCCCCTTCTCTTTTGACTCTTGTAAATTTATTCTAAAGGGTCAGTGACTCCTGAAAGAAAGTGATGAGTAAAAACCCTGCTGTGCACACAATGAACACTTATTATACAATTAATAGTCCAATGTATGCAAATATAAGATCTGGGACAAGATCCCTCATCTCCCCAATTTGTGCGCCCCAGTTTTAAGTCATGGCCTACTTTGGTAATTAATTTTGGAGGCTAATTCATTCACCTACTGTACGGTACTGTATACAAGCACAGACATGTGAGTAAACAGAACTGACCTGTCTTGACAATTTGTCTGCCCAAGAAAACTGTGGATCTCTGAAACCTGTGTTACAATTTGTCTCAAAAATATTACAGAAGAAAGGAAGGTAATAGATATCAACTTGCTGAATGATATTTAGAAGAAAATCAACCTTGATTGGATACATTCTGATGAAAAATGTCTCCTAATTCAGCTTTTACACTTAAATGGCTAGGCTTGTGCATTGCTACTATTACAGCATATGGAGTACAGTAATAATACCGTGTCGAAGCCTAGGTTCCCATTATGGGGGGGGGGGGGGGGGCGTGTGCAGAATTAGGGACATTGACTATATAGCACTAGTCATTACCACCATGGCTACATGATGGTACTATAGCTAAGTAGGGGTCATATGACAAACTGTAGGAGTAATTGCAAAATACCCATCAGGTTAGCTCTGTTTTGTTCTAAACTGTCAATAATATTCATAAATCAAAGATGTTTCAAGATCAAGGCATGCCTTGTAATGTGTTAGATAGTGCGACAACTACTGCAACTGCATTCCCTCCATCTTGTATTACTGTACAGTATATCATTTTTTAAGACATAATATCATTCATGTACCTTTTCATACTACTTTTAGAGGGCACAGGTATTACCATTCTGTACTCATTTTGTATTTTACTATTGTACATGGCATATTTTCTTGTGGGCTAATTGCCCAAGGCACAATTCTATGTACAGGTACATTATACCAGGCTGCATTCCATGCACAAAGTTCTGAAGATCGCCCACATAAAGGGACAGTCCCTGTTTGTGTGGCAGTAAAAGGAATTGGTCAAGTTGTAGTAGCATGCAACTATTACATAATTATGCTATTCTGTAAGTACTGCTAATTGAGGCCTTGTATCACTACATATAGGCAGCTTGTGTCAGTTGTGTGCAGAAAAAAAAAATGCAAACGTGCAGTCATTGAGCAGCATGAATGGATGCTTAATAGCTTATTCTCCCAAGTAAAGTACTGAATAGAGTAGTTTATCAACTGTTACGGCTTGTGGTCGCAAATCAAACCAATAACAGCGAAAGATCACAGAAGAATGAGGTTAAAATTCAACAACTTAACCATTATTTACAGTCTCCTTATCTTATTTAAATTTACAATAATCAATTAGATTTACTCACAATCCTTTACTTACAGTAATGTTATTCTGGTCTGGTCCAAGGGCTGGTAGTGCATGCACGTCAACGATGGTACAGTAGTAGACCTGCAGCGTGCTGTAGCGTAGGAACTGGTTCCACAAGCGAATAATGACAAGGCTAGGCGATGATGGATGATAACGATCTCAATACACAGTGTAGAAACGGCGTAAGGCAATTTATCACAAGTGTGCAGTGTCAGTGGCTGGCTTCAGGTGATTCAATCAGAGAATAACTTCTCAACAGCAGTATGACAGCGTCTGGTCTCGATGAAGTATTATGATATCTCTCTCTTATAACAGTTGTTGAACTGCCTTTTATACGCTAGGCTTTCAATCGAGAAATCTCTGGAATTCAATAGAACTTCTAGTGCACTCAGTCGAGCAATTACGAGAACGTTCCTTGTATGCACAGTAGTAAACAATGGTATTATTTCTTAGAAGTGTCGCCAGGCCGCTGCTATAATTGGCACATTATGTAAACAGTTCTCACTTGTAGACAATTCTAGAAAGGCTGCGTTGAAGTTGAATTCTCTGGAACTTTCCATTCGCTCGTCGACAGATTCAATCTGGTGTTCCTGATGAGTCGTCTTGTAACACAACTCTCTGACAAAAATGCTTCTAGTAAAATAATATTATGTAGTGACAGGTATGAGGACATTTGCCATGTCAGTGTGCTCATTTTATTTCAAAATCTTGTTCATCTTGTCCTTCCCCTAGTCACTTTCCTTTGGTTTATTAAAATTGTTCCATGTTGCCTGTTCACTCATTCTGATGTCCTTTGTCTGCTTTGAACACAAATATCCAGTAGGCATACGGTAGTTATCAGATGCAGGTGCTACCTGATATGAATTCAATGCCATTATCTCAAAAAAAAATTATACATTACAATTAAGGAACTTAAAGTAAAGTTGTGCTGTAAAAATTAAGGTGAATAAAATGGGTTAGAATAGTTACTGTACTTTTCTCTTGCACTCTTAAGCAACTCAAATCATCATATTTTATCTTCATGTTTAGTTGAAGTAAAATGTGATAGGTAGGAGTGACAAAATTACAAGCTTCAGATGTTTATTGGATCAAATGCATTCATTCAGTATCAATGCAAAGATAGAAGTGGGGACTGCAGAAAGTGAAGCAGACAAGGGAATGAATATATGCAAAACTTTTCTTTGTTATTGATAAACCAGTACTGTAAACAGTTTGGAAACATTGTAAGGTTTAGGCCGACAGCATCTCTCCTATAGTATCGACCATTACTTACCAACCACCCTTCTAGCATTATTTTTTAGTTTAACTTCCACTTATGATGCCAGAAATTGTGGCTGTCTCTAGTTTGTGGACAACTGCTCACTTTGACCTGATTTCTAGTACAACACTCTACATGCCTCTGTATCAGTTTTAAACTTTGAATATATACAATAGCCTACATATCTTGAAAACTGTGCAGTTTGCACTGTACTGTCTACTAAGTCGGTTGTTAAGATTTGTGAAAAAGACTCTTTGCAACAATTTCTTCTTGTTTTTTATATCATCTAGTTATCCTCCTGAGCTGTTGGAAAGGTTAACAAAAATGTCAGAGGGTATCACAGTAGATACACTGAATTACACTATAAACAAAACATTGGAATCCAGTTTTCATGCTGAAGGTGAACCTCCCAATGGAACCAAAAGAAAATTTGGAGAGCTTGATCAACCAGAAAGAACTTCTAGTAAAAAGAAAAGAAAGAAAGAAAGTAATGCTCTTGGTACTTTCCAACAAGTAGCAAATTCCACTGATTTATTTGACACTAGAGATGTACCTGCTGATTCATCTGAATCATGTTTTCAACTCAACAACAGATGGTGTGATGACGATACATCAATCATTGGTTCAACAACATGGCTGCCTCAGAAGGATTTCAAGATACCAACTGAAGTTCCAGTGAGACTGGAAGAGGGAATGGTCCAAAACTTTAAGCATCTGTATAAACTACTGGGTCAGTTTGTCATCATTAAACATGAGCGTGCTAGTCCTATTTCAGTGATTGTAGACTCTGCTAATCTCAATAAAATGGATATAACGTTCAATTTTGAATGTGAGTCTCCAACTGACCACTCCTGCTCAATATTCATAGGAAACGTGTTCGTGGGAAAAGGAAGCGGAATTACAAAGAAGATTGCCAAAAGTAATGCTGCCGAAAATGTGTTCAATATGATGAAAGATGTATTCCCAGTGGTGACGAAAACCTGCCTGGGAGAAAGTATGCTTCATCTGTCAGATGAAATTAAAGTGGCTGATATCTGTAAAGGTGATCCAACAGAGAATATGAAACAAGAGAATAAAGAACGCGAAAACGATGAGTTTAAAGAAATATCTGAGAGTAATGTTGGTCATAAACTTCTCCAGAAGATGGGATGGTCTGGTGGGGGGTTGGGTAAGGATGGCCAAGGTCGTAAAAATCCTGTTCCTGTTGAACAGAGGCCAAATAGGGCCGGTTTGGGAATAGACTTGACACAATATGAAGATAAAGAAGGAAGACTGCTAACAGTCAAAATGGATCGCAAACTTATTAGCAAACTCCTGGCAGAAGTTGCAGATGGTACACGAGAGCATTTGGTGTTTTCATCTTTACTAAGCAAAGAACAAAGATCCTTTATTCATTCGGCAAGTGTAAAATACGGACTTAAGAGTCAATCCTACGGTAAAGGCAGTGACCGTTTCCTAACTATTCAACGCAAAATGTCAAAGACAGATCTTCTTCAAAGTGCTCAGAGAGGAAGTGCTTTCTTAACTTTGGAGGGAAGTCAGAAATCAAAGTAAATTTTCAGTTGCATTTTGATTTAGTTGTTAGTATTCTCCACCCACATAACTGAACTTTGTTTTCAAAGACCTCATGTGGGAATATTCGTGTAGAGCAAAAATGTAAACGTTTTAATCTATTCTTGAGGATTTGGTCTTTGGTCAGGTCCAGGGTGCAGGTCATTTCATCTCAAACAACAGTCAAAGTGGCTGTTGATATCTGAAACGGAAAGTCATCGAAGAGTCACATGTATTAAGACGATGTCCAATGATGAAGTTATTTCTTTTTCCTATACGGTAGTGGCACCAGGAGTTTTCCGGGGGAGGGTTGCCGCGGAAGGGGAAAATTTTTGGGTGTCATTTATTTGAAAATTATGGGGTTTTATCAAAGAAAATTTGAGCATTTTATTGAAAAGTAACTTCGGGGTTTGATCAAAACATCTAGATCTGCCTACTTTGACAGCCAAAATAATTAAATTGTTGGGGCGGCTGATTGCCGTCTGCTATTACATGTTATAGCCATTAGGGCTTTCCGGCGAAATTGTAAAA
Organism: Holothuria leucospilota; assembly: GCA_029531755.1. Taxonomy (NCBI): domain Eukaryota; kingdom Metazoa; phylum Echinodermata; class Holothuroidea; order Aspidochirotida; family Holothuriidae; genus Holothuria; species Holothuria leucospilota. The sequence goes on from CM055976.1 coordinate 38,560,890, forward strand.
TCTCCCCAGCGGGGGTAGGACCTTCAAGACGGCGGTGGCCTTGCCCCCTTGCCCCTCGCCTGTCGTCACCCCTCGTTCAATATATATATATATATATATATATATATATATATATATATATATTTCTCTAATTCGGCACTTAGGGGGGAAGTTGTTGTTGAAAAGTCGACCTTAAGGGGAAAAAAATTTTCGGGTGAAATATAAGTTTCGCCTTAACGTTTCCACACACTTTTTCTATAGGAATACGTAAACCTACAAGGGCGCCCTCTTAGATTTACAAACTAGATGCCATTACTTCAAAGTTGTCAAATTTACGGACACCTAGAAGTTAACACGAACGGATGGCTGGCCATTGAAATAACGTTAAATTATATGTTTAGACGTTAGGGCGAATTTATTTCTTATGTATTTTATTATCTTTTATATATATATATATATATATATATATATATATAACGCTAAAACCCACGGTTGGGGGAAAAAATTTAGAGGGCGCTAGACGACCTTTCGAAAAGGCGAAAAAACAATAAAATACATAAGATTATATTTCGCCATTTGGTTGAATTTGAAAAACAGATATACATCAGCGTTATTTCAATGGCCCACCAATTGTACGTGTTAACAGATACGTAATTTGGTCAACATTGAAGTAATGGCATAGATATTATGTAGTGAAAAGGCCATTACCATCTGTTTACGTATTCCTATAGAAAAAGCGTGTAGTTTCGTTAAGTCGACCTGATTTTTTCCCCTTATAGACGATTTCCCCTTATAGGCGGGTTTTTTCATACGATATTTCCCCTTAATCCCAAATTAGAAATATATATATATATATATATATATATATATATATATATATGTATATATATATGTATATATATATATATATATATATATTAAGGTGATGGAATCCACGTATGCTCCATACAAAAAATACAGTAGACGTTAAGAAGGCCAACAGGCTGGTTGACATTTTGAAGCACGTATTCGATGTATTGCAAATATATACAATATACAGTGATACGAAATTTTCAAACACACCTGTGTTCTTCAACAGCGTATAACAACAAATGACTGGGAAAGTATAATATATATATATATATATATATATTTATATATATATATATATATATATTTATATATATATATATATATATATATATATATAGACATATACATATATATATATATACATATACATATACATATATATATATATACATATATATATATATTATATATATATATATATATTATATATGTATATCTATATATATAAAATATATATGGGTGTAGGGGTTGTCCATTATGTCACCTACAGAGTATCGTCCCAATCTGATGCAAAGTGCTTTATTTTACAGGTTTGAGACATTTTGTGGGGGCTTTACCCAAAGGGCTATCATGCTGTCGTAGGAAGAAAGCAGGAACCGGAGTGGAGAACCTATCCTAAAATGCCCTACAGTATCATCAGAGTAGCCTTATGGCAATGTTCCTTAAGATCTAAAATAATCTAAGATCTAGGGCCTTCTTTTTATGAGTATGCGCTGTAGATGATTGGACATAAAGCACTTTCTTGGACTTAAGGCTTTTCTTGTCTTTCATATTGAAAAAGAAATAAAATTATAAACAGTCTCATATCCTAAGCAAATGCTAATTACAAAGACATTTTAAAAGTCAGAAGAGCTATGTGTTTTAAGACCAACTTGTCATTAGAAAGTTCATGTTCTGAAGATTTACACAAAAATTTAGTTTTGGTCAGGGGCGGGGTTTGATGTTTAAAAGTTCGGGGAGGGGGGAGTTTGAGCAAGCCCGGGTGGAATACTAAACGGCGCCGAATGCTCCAAGAAAGGTGTGGGTGTAGTGTAGGGGCTCGCCGGGAGGCTCCTTGTGGGGTCCAGGAGCAACGCCCCCTGAAGGTCAAGGAGGAAACGCCTCCGGAAGTCCTAAGGTATTTAAAGAATTTAAACCATTGGAACGAATTATTTGGCTATCATAAAACTCAGCGCATTTGCACTAAGCATATCACAAAAATCACATTTTGACCATTTTAATAATAGCCTTAGTTAGAGTAACAGGTCATTTGTTCTGATGGAGAGGTTTTGCTTGTGGGTATAGTGAGAATGATAATGAAGAGTTTGTACGAAGCTATGGAACTTGCCACATGTCCTTCAGAAAGTCTATTGTAGCCTTTTGTTTTCTTTTATTTTTTAGATGCATTTTTATCCATTGCATAAAAAATTCTCCTACTTTCTCCTGTCACCCATTCTTTATTTTATGTTCATTTTTATCGATGGTCTGGGACAAAGGACCGTTCAAGGTTTTTATTATTGTGAAAAATAAGATATAAGTACTATAAATAATAGTACAGTATAATTTTGTAAGAACGATCAAGGTTTTGGTTATTCTGTATAGACTATAATACTTTCCAATGCCAGTGAAATGTTATGGGTAATTCTTAGAGAGACATGGCCATGGACGTCCGCAGTAAAAAATGCTAGGGAAGCAATTTTCATTGGAGGTTGCATATTCGTAAGGAGTGGCCGACGAAGCCTTTAACCGCAAGCGCCGAAGGTTGGGGACGGCAGGTCCTTCGCAGACTTTTTCTTGATGTTGATGGCTTTTACAGTCATTCCGCATGTTTTGTATGGGACATTTAGAGATTTTGATACCCTCTAATATCTCCTTTCAGCATTGTCAATCAATGGTGCAATGAAATAATAAAGGCAGGCTATGAGAGTGTTATGGACAACTTTCAGCTTCATTGGGCACATTACACAGGTTGTAGGCTTAGAAATGTACTGCGTTTCCTATGGGACCACAGAAAACGTCAATTTTCAAAACAAAATGTTCATTCCCAAGTTTCTCTGAAACTTTTTCCTGTCAAAAAAAATTGCAAAGTGCAGGATGGTTAGCCACATCACTTATGTACATATTGACAGGATTAAAAAAAATTTTCACAGTTCTGGAAATGTAGGAAACTTCCGCCCTAAAAGAAGTGTTTTGTATGGGACATTTTGTCCATACTGAAATTCTATACAGTTCCCAATTAATCTAGCAAATCTGTTAAAAACATTGATGAAAAATCATCTCGACATGAGTATTCATGAATTATGCAAACTTGTGTGAAAGATCGCTGGAAGGCTATTAAAACTGTACAAACTTAATACAAGAGTGCTGTTCTAAATCCACAAGGAAACCGATGAAAACTGTCTCCAGTGAGACCTGTTTTTCCGTTGGAAATATGCATGGGTGGCCATCACGGAGGGGGGGGGGAGGGGCAGGGGTGACATGTCCCCCCTCAATATTTTTAGTGGATGGACATAATATCAAGTGTTCCGCCCAATATTAGAGATATACAGAAAAAATAAATGTTACACACATTGTCGATACGAATAATTGTGATATTAGCCAATTAATGGCAGCTGGGGAGAACTTTAGATCAGAAATATGTGATATGTGTCCTCTGAATGTCTGAATGCACCGAATCGCTTGGCTTCCAGGGGCGAAGCCTCAGGACCGCAACAGGGGACCTATTGAGGTGCCCTGTACCCCCTTACCGGAGGTGCAAAGTGTTCACTCAAGCAGGTGCCCCCAATAATTTTAACAGATCGCCGCCCCAGGAAATATGAGAGAATTTCACCACTTTTAATTGCAAAAATTGCTGGTAGGGGTTAGACCACATTTCAATATGTGGGACTTCGTTTACAGTACATGCAGTACTGCCATTAGAGTACAGTACATGCAGAACTGCCATTAGAGTACAGTACATGCAGAACTGCCATTAGAGTACAGTACATGCAGAACTGCCATTAGAGTACAGTACATGCAGAACTGCCATTAGAGTACAGTACATGCAGAACTGCCATTAGAGTACAGTACATGCAGAACTGCCATTAGAGTACAGTACATGCAGAACTGCCATTAGAGTACAGTAGCTACACGGGGTCTCTGGTTTTCATGATGCTTCCAATTGTACCGTGGAAACCCCAATGTCAATCTGATACATTGTAGTCATTACTAGAAACGACAAGATCACTAAAATCATGTCATACCAAAAGGGAATTTAAGCAACCAAAAAGGAACTTTCAAAATGTGTCATGTAGATGAGATCTGTATGCTGCAAACTTAAGGAAAGTAAAGGTGATTAAAACATAAAAATCGACTGCTACACTCTATGAACTTGGAGATCAGTTACAGTACAGGACTAAATATGTTTTCAAGGAAATACTATTTTATCAGATGGATATCAAAACTGCATATTCAGCATTGAAGATACTCATTCACATATTCCCTTCTGATTGGAGTTTGTAACCTGATCGCCGTTCAGGCCTGCTAACCATGTGAGAAAGAACGAACATGATAGAAATCTTTAAGCGCTGTCGCAAAATTATCCATTGGAATATTTGATTTTAGGAATTACATAGCATGCTTTAACGGCAGAGGTGTTTAGATCGATAACGATAGTATCAAGAAACGTAAAATTAATACCATGAAGTTTATGTACGGATTTAATTGCAAATTAAAATTTTTTAGCGAATATATTTACTTTTTATGTGACAAGTATCAGATTTGCTTCGATTGTGACGACAGTCAAGTTACCAAATCCAAAGTCAGTTCATTGCCTCAAGCTAGAGATACATTTTCAAGTAAATATAATTTTGTGAAGTTGGACACCTGTGCAAACAAAGGAGGAGACGATGGAAATGGACCGAATAATGTCGTCCCATTGAGTTACATAAAGCAAGGAGCCACTCTAGTGGTAGCTCCCTGCATAAAGTAGTTGGAAGACTGTCATAGACTAAAACGTTAAAGTGTTCCTTAAGTGTAGAATTACAAGAATATATAATTTAGAGGTTGGAAAAGGATGCCATTCATCCAACTCCCATTTTTTCATAGCTTTGTTTGTTGCTGAGATATAAAAAGTTGAAATTTTTCCTCTTAATTTGAAGCAGTCGATTGCGCAGTAATATGTGTTATCCTTGTACAACTTGCATTACCTGCTTTAGTATATCCTTAACTTAAAGTATTTACCTGACCTTGAATTAGTGTTATCTTGCAAAGTATGTTATACAGAGAGAGTTTGTATAGTCAAGTCCCCTTATAACAGTAAGACAGGGGTCACATTTCAATGCAGTGGTGCCCAGGATATCTCGATCCTGACGTAACCTTTTGCTTCCCTTGCTAAACCATTCTGGTAGCGGTTCATTAATTCAAATGTTCTTACGGCGAAATATATTGCCTGACAAATTAATGGAAGCTTGTTTCTGACTGTGTTACAAAATTTAATGTGATCAATTTCTCATATGGTTTTTGTAGGCAGTGAATTGAAATACATATTGTGCAAAATTCCAGGCAATTTGATCAATTTTAGTGCTTGCGTATTTTCTCCTCTCTGTGCAGTGCCGTCTTTGCATGGGCGTCAATCCTGGGGGGGGGGGACAGGGGGACACGTCCCCCCCCCCCACATTTTGGAAAAATGCCCATTGACTTAAGATTTTTACACAGTAAATTTTTGACAGAAGTGGCCATGTCCCCCCCCCCCACATTCGAGTAAAGATTGACGCCCATGCGTCTTTGAGTAGTGATCAGGGCTGGAAACATATCATTTCAACCTGTCTAGCTTAAAATTTAATGGTCACGGTATAAAATTTGAACGTGCCATTAGAACCCATCTTGTGAACTTCAACCAGAGTGGTAGCATGTGCAGGTTGAAAAGTTCTACAAGGATCTTGGGGAGAGGAAGAAGACTGATTCAGTTTGTAAGTCAATGGGCCAAAAATTAGTATGGTACGCTATATACCAAAGGCTCAGGGGAGAGCGAAACGCAAATAGAGACTTTGTCAAGTGTAAAGGAACCATGCTATCTTGCTTTGACAAATACGGCAGCACACCTTGGAAGCAAGACAATATTCATCTGTTGTGCGTTGACAGTCTTACAGGAGACCCATAAGCAGCTTAATCTATAGTAGCGTTGGAATGGAAATAAAACAATGGCCTACGGCCAGTGGGGTAGCTAGACTTTTTTCCAGGGGGACTCGCACCTAACTTTTCCGATACTTTTTAGAAGCATGAGCATTACTGCATTATGGAACTTTTCTGCATTCTGCAATGTAGGTTGCAAACATACGGCTTACTCGTAACTTTTAGTGACTGGTGAAAGTAAGATTCGCTGGGAGACTACTGACTGGTGAGATCGAGTGAGATTCGCTGGGAGACTACTGACGCGGAGCGCTACCATCGGTTCGCGCGGAGCGTCCCGCCAGGGGGACTTTTTGCCAAAAATACCCCTAGATTGCAGGAAATGGCACTTCCCGTGCCTTATTATTGCATGCCTAGAGTTTGCGAGATTTCAGGTGTTTCATGTTTCTGAAAATTTTTAATTAAATATTTTGTTCACATTATAAAAAAAGTCTACGAAAAATTGAAAATCCCGAGGCCCACCGGTGTGTATAACTATATACTGCACTACTGTCAGCTTTCTGCAGGTTATGATCAGTTGGAGAAGGAACTATAAGGTAGCGTGATAACTGGCGTTTTACCGACAACCGACACTGACACATCGTTTACGTTATGTCAGTTAGATGAGGTTTTACGGCCCAGTTTCTAACCTACTGGTTTAAGTCGAGCCGGCCACTACCTTTTTTCCAGTTGTGGCTCACTGGCTTGTTTTCCCTACTCCATTGTTTATGCAGAGCATCACACACAACGGCAGTAGGTCCCATCTTTGATTCCTTGTCGAAGGCAGGCAAGGAATCTATGCGATGAGGATGTCGGTGTATGTGTGTGCGTATGTGCGTGTGTGTATGTGTGTGACAAGAATCTCGTTAGCACTCTAGTTTTTGAAGGGAAAGGGCGAGGCACTTCAAAGTTGGTTTGTGGGAAAAGCATATAAAGATCTCAGCTGGGATTGGTTTTGGTGTGGTTCAAAGGTCATCTGAGGTTAGCAGCAGGTGAAATATGGACAAACCATGTTTGCAGTATCTCATCAGCTGTATGTTGCCTGAACTTCAGACATGGTGGGTAGAGTAGTACCTCTTGAGTTATGAAAATTTCCAGAGATTTATTGGAGGTCAAAGGTCGTACAGGGTCATGACAGGTCATGGAGTAAAAAGTTTGTTAGCACTCTAATTTTTGAAGGAAACATGCAGGATACTTCAAGCTTGGCACATTGGTGTATTATGCAAAGATCTCCTTTGGGATTGTTGTTGGTGTGGGTCAAAGGTCATTTGAGGTCACTGTGAAGCAGAAACAGAAAAGCACAGAGCTGCATATATCTCAGGCACTACATGTTGCATGAAATTCAAACTTGCTTGGAAGTTGCTGCATTAAAGTTTACTAGCATTTTCGTTATTTCTTGGAGGTCACATGGGGTCAGGAGCAGTCATAGAGAGAAAAGTTTGGTCAACTCATGAAAAATTGGTTGATAGTTACTGTTTTAATGTTTAGTAATATTTTTATTTTCCCTAGAGGTCACACGGGGTCATGTGTGGTCAGAGAGTGAAAAGCTTGGTAACATTAACTTTTTACATGGAATATATGAACAACTCTGCAGGTGGGGTTGTTCTTATGTGTGGGTCACATAATAGGTTACAGGTGTTACGTTTAATTCAAACACTATATATTTTCTGCCTTTCACTTATCCTTATGATTTTATTGCTTTTAATATAACCATTTTGAACAGATCCATTTGCAGTTACTTGGTTTATGTTATGATTTTACAGGTTCTAAGCTCTTCTTTACTTGTGCCTCCCACTTTAATGAGAACTGGAGACATTGCTATTGATACAACATATACCACTTTAAGTACCAGAGGCAATAACAATTCTCCCTCTACTTGTCCACTGAGGATAACACTGTCACAGCTCACAAAGACAAATCACCTTTGTAGACTGATAGCGCTGGCATCTGACCCTAACTTGTTGGTGGTGTAGCTGTAAGAGTCACACCAGATTGACATATGATTGCCTATGGACCAGGCAAGAGAAAAAAAAATTGACAGTTTGTCCAGTGCAGTGTTGACAGCTCTTAAGTGTTTAGATTAATGTCAGTATAATGACCTAGTTTGTGGAAGGAGGATATATAAATCAGGCAATCCTTTGCTGTGTGTGAATTCCTTCTGTTTCTGCTGTCATATGCCAACACCAGTCATGTGGACCCATCTTTTCAGGGTAATTGTTCTTTAGGGAATACAGTACACCTTCCATTTCCCTGACACCTAACCTCCTAAAATCATAGCCTTGACAGTGGGGCTTTTTGACTGACTGAAAGCATTATGGAAACCTCAATATATTTTGGCATTCTGGTTTTTGTGAAGGATAAGAGTGGCACACTTCAGAGTTGATGTGTAAGTTCAATGTGTAAAGATCTCAGTTGGGATTGCTTTTAACAGAGGTCAAAGGTCAATTTAGGTCACCAGATGTCAAAATATAACATCTTTTGTAACCCCATTATCTCAATAAGGAATACATAAAGAAACTTTGTCATACATTTACTTCTATTGATAACACAAGCCTACCATGATGGTCCTCATTGATTGCAAGAAAGATTTAAACTTATGCTCTCATACCTACTCCATCTCTCAACTTGGCAAGGAATCACTACGCCTCTTGGCGTTCTTGTTAGAGTCTTTGGCAAGACTCGACCTGGGAATCGGACCCGAATGCTCTACCGCTAGACCAAACATGCGGTCTCGTTTGCGTTATGAGTGGAATTTTTACACCACACGAGACATTGGGTGAGAAACTGATACTTCATCGTGAGAGCGAGGGATTGCGCCGAAATGCGTGACTCTCACGCTGAATGGTTGTCAACTCTTACGCTGAATGCGTGAGAGTTGACAACCCTGCAACATAATCAATATTGTATTGTACGTAACAGTCTTCACTCTAAATAAAAATATGGAACACATTTAACTTATGGATGGGCGGATGGGCCTATGTGATATTCAATAGTTCAGGTAAATTTTTGGCATTGACTGTTCAAGTGGAGGATAATTGTTCTCTTTTTCATTTTGGCAAATATATCCAAGACAGAATCAACGTCTATGAGATTAGTGGAATTTTCTCTCTCGATACTTAGTAGTGGTGCTAGCCCTTGTAACCTCTCTGTTGTCATGCTTGAGCGTAAGTACGACTGAATAAGTTTTAATCTACTAAAAGACCTCTCTGCTGAAGCACTGGAGGCAGGAATTGTTAAGTATATCCGAATAAGGGTAACAATATTTGGAAAAACGTGAACAAGATTCTTATCGTTCAAGTATTTCAAGACCTTTCCTCTTTTCTTAGGTAAATTTTAGGTGTCCTCTGCCTTCCATATTCGAAAGATGTTACACAAGAGATTGTATCCTACTTTTGGAGAACATCACCAGATGATTCAATGTCATCTTTGTAAAATTCTGTTAACTCCTTAGGATTTAGGAATCCCTCTAAGGCCTCATTCTCTCAACTTGAAAAAACCGCACTGTAGTTGACACGTGTCACTTGATGATCTGGTGTCACAGATGGCAAATATCCGAATTTTTCATTTCTAGAGCCAGAGGGGGCTATTGCCCCCCTGCTCTCTGTAACTACGCCACTGCCTTCGGCTACTAAGTAGCTGGAGGCCATAGTTTTTATAAAATTTTAAATATTCATTCCAGACTAGCTTTCCGATGAGCATGGTATCCATGCTTGTTATAGGCTATGTTTGGGAATAAAACTTGGCAATGGTAAAGTTCAGGGTTTGATACTAAGCATTGCCAGGTATAAATATTAGGTGGGTGTTTCATCCAAGAGGAAGTTTTCCCATTTGAAAAGATCTTCCAAATTGGACTCCAATTGTGGCACTACAATAATGAATTGGCAGCCACCCACCGTGACGAGGTTAACACTTGTCACAGAAATTGAAGTAAGGGAGAATAGTGTACACAGCGTATCTCAGATAAGCAATGAAAGTTGTAAGGGCGCTTCCCCTGTACGGCAAAGAACCAGATAATTTTGTATGTCTCCATGCGTACAGTGTACTTTCAACTTGAAAAGTCAAGATTAGAAGTAACTTTCACAACAAAGATAAGTCATGGTGCCTTAATTTTTCGTTTAATATTCCTGACTTTGAAAACTTGTAGTTCTTCCGCCAATGTATAGGGTCAAAGCAACCAAGTAATGTTTGTATCATACGCCGTTGCTTTCTTGCCGTACAGACAGCTAAATGAGTGGCTTTAGTCTCGATCGCAGGACATTATTCTCCCTTACTTCAATTTCTATAGCTCTTGCAGGCTTTTTTCCGTTCGTGCTCACTTACGTGCGTCATTAACTTTACGAAAGCCTGAATTATGAACCAAACATGTACGAACCAAAAATGTTAGAATTATTTTCATGTTTGTGTTTCAAAGCCAGATATTGAGAAAAGATGAGTATTTCAAACGTTTTTACATAAGTTTGCTTACTTCATGTAAATTTTGGGAAGGAGAACCGTTGCATTGATGAAAATATTGCAAAAATGCTCCCAAATAGACGACAACCAGCAATATATTCTTAAAATAAGTAATACAAACCTTACCGTTAAAAATATTTTGAGTCCTTTACTCCTTAGCTGGGAGACACAGATTTCTTCAACCATATTCCTTGTCTTATATTCGGTTATAGAACAAGAGTATGGGTTATGTGAGACGTAATATTAACTTATAGAAAAGATGGTTGTATAATATCATATTTGAAATGTTACACAACATAATTTAAACAAGGTTCTAGACCCTATAGGTAAAGTAGATCGTGAAAATCTTGTCACTAAAACGCATCTCCTTGGATGGTGGAACCATTTACGTTTAGTTCAAAAGCCTTTGTTGTAAGTGACGGTGCACCAGTGACATATTGCCTTACACTGATTGGGTTGATCAATGATCAGTGTACATAATTACGATACAATCTCGTCTGGCAAAATATTGAACATGAAGGTGTTTGTATTGCTGGTGGATACATTACGATTGTGTGATATTGTGGTGTGTGAAACGTACTTGCTGTGTAAATTTCTAAACAAGGGGCTTAGTATACACTTCCCAAGAATATTTGTCAATAAAGCAATAAGAAGTGATGTCATTTTTCACTATTTTCACTATTTCATATAGGCCTAATAGGATCATACAGTTTAGATGCAAGGGACAAACACAAACATTTTCCACAGAAATCCATTCCAGAGCCCCTTGCATTTGGAACAGTCTTAAAAGGGCTCATTCAGTTAGGCCTCAGACTGAATATTTTGTGACGAGTCTGAAGAACATTATTGCATGACAATGCATTTAATTTGCCTTATTAGCTATTAATCACCTTCTATGGCCACCGAAAACGTAAAAATTGTAGTTTTTATGGGCTTAATAGCTCATAGCGGCGATGATCGTCCAAGCCCTTGATACACCAGCCACTCTGAAAAATACAACCTGTATTTAAAACTGAAGTCTTGATCACAACAGCTGCTCAAAAAAGGAGTAGAGAGCCTGTCGATCAAGCTGGAAAAAAACTTCACTAATTGGTTGTATTTGAACAGGGGTTGCATATAATTAATACCTTATGGTAAAAAGTGGCTGGTCATGAATTTGTAATAAATGATTTTAATCATTAAGTAACCTATTGTTGCCATTTCAGTTGTGTGTTAGATGTTCAGAATGTCTTATTTTAACCATTTACCATCAATTCAACAGGTGTGACGAAAAATCACAGAATTCATGAACCACTCAATAAGCCCCTTTAAGCCATAGGGACGGCAAGATAGAATGGTGGGGTGTGAAACAAATTTTTTAACGCAGTCAATATAGCACGGATATTTGGTGGGTTTGACCTTTGATGTGTAGGAGTATGATCATCGGTTGTCACCGCTCAAAAATGACAACAGTAAAAATTTGCATGATCGGTGAGCAAGAGAGATCTAAACTGGACTATTTGGCTTGAAAAACACCTGACGCTAAGAGACCTGGAAACTTTCACTCGTTTGGCTAAGGTTGCAGCAGCCAACCAGGTGGAAAGGTTTAATACTTCGTGTCTGCCGATGGAACACAAGGAGGCTTTCTTGGTTTTAGGTGACAAAGTCAATGATTCTGACATAAATCTGTTCCGGCCGACAGCGCCCAAAGTTGTAGTAGTGTTTAACAGTTAAAATGCTCCGCACCCACCGACCACTGAAAATAAACACAACACTGCTTACTCACAGTCCACCCCGCCTGTTCAGTGTTTTATTGACAAAGCATGGCTCAGTGCTAAATTTGAGTATTCGATAACTAACCCAGCTTGAAATTTCCATCCGGTGCAAGTTATATGAACTGTGTCATACCTGACCAACAGTTTCTAGACTCTAGAATGTAGGGTATGTGATACTTAGTATCAAGGTAAAGAAAAAAATGCTTGTATTATGTAACATTTGGAAGACAACATCAATAAAACAAGGTAAATTAAGGGTTTCAGTGTAGATCGTGAAAACCTAGTGTCACTTATAAATACACCTCTGTTGACGGTAGGATCATTTACGTTCAAATGTTTCGCTGTTCGTGATGTGATGGTACACCACTAACATTACTCTCTGGTCAGTGTGCAAGTATTTGCACAACTGGCTCCTCGCAAAATTTGTAATGTGACGGTTTATGCAAATTGCTATGGGTTACATAAATTCTTGTGATACCGTAGTGTGTTAAACGGAGCACGTGCCCTGTCATTTTCTGAAGGAAAAGCTACGTATACACCTTCTTGTCGATAAACCAAGGTAGATCGGTGCAATTGAAAGCTATCGAGAAATAGGAACATTAAAATAGAAAGTATATCAACTATTTCATGATACATTACCTAACTTTGGTGAAGTGCATCCTTTATTGTTTCCAGTGGATATATATTTATTTTCATTGCTGAAGCAGTGCTTTCGATTCCCGATTCTTTATAAGAAGACAATATTCGGGTAACACATAAATACGAAAATATATAACTAATTAGCTATATTTATTGTTATCATAATATTTCCTGTAGTTTTGATGTGATAAAAGACGAATAATTAGTGGTCATTAGCGGTTAAAAGCAAGGTTTCTGTGTAACCGAAAAGGAAATACACTGTTGTGCACTTCAAATATGAATATGTTAATTACTTGTGATGAATGGCTCTATCAGAAATGGAAGATAATACTCAACTAAGCAATTAATATAGCCATAAAGTAAAATCTCCGCAATAATCTTGCTAACCTATAGCTGGATATAGCCATGGCTTATTCTTGATAACTTCATTGCGTTGTTAAAGGAGTAGGGGTCAACTGCAAACTTAGCTCTTTAAGTAAACACTATGCTATATTTTGATCATTACTTTCCTTGTAATATGATCTTATCATACTATTCAATAGTCTTCTCTCAAAATGATATATATATATATATATATATATATATATATATATATCTATATATATATATATATATATATATATATATATGATCGTATTGGTGTGACGGTACGACAGTATGGGTTCCTCCAAATTGTTTCCGGCGTCTCGTGTCCAACGAAAAATTAGGGCAGATTTTTTTCACAAGCATAACTGTTACAGTGATAGCTCCTATTTTAATTACCTAATTATAAACACGTGTAAAGAATGATGTGACTGTAATATGATAAGAAATATCATAAGTATAACGAGTTCGTAGATGGTGTAGTGGACAGTGCTGGCTTTCTCACATAGACGGCCCAGGTTTGAATCCGTTCCGTTCCAAGACAACTCTTTGTTATTCAATTCTGGTGGGGTTCGAAGGTCATGGAGGTAAGCAGAGGTCGATTTGTGAAAACATCGTCAAATTATATGGCCAAGAAGTATAAATTTGAGGGACGAATCTTAGTGTAACAAAGCATCCCTTTTCCACCGGGAATTACTAAGCCTTTGGACTTTCTGGTTAAGAAGCTAATTCGTCATGACATTATTTTCTACAAAAGATTGAGGAGCATAGGAACAAAGAATCTTTTAAACATTGAATTCTACTGTAAGCCATTCTCGATAGAACTGAGGTCAATTCTCGTTTGTTCTTGTAACAAAATCGTTGCAGTTAACTGTCAAATTCACTGCAGGAAAATGAATGTATACATAAACCATCCTTTTCTCATAGAAACCTGTACTCATCTTTATTGCCCAGTATTATTGTGCTACTTTAGTAGACCGGAATTCTGTGTGAGTATTTCAAGTGGAAAGTAGTTTGCTTTATTATCAGTTCTTAGAAGCACTTCGAATGTACTTCCTTGTGTTAGTAAGAACACCCTCGACCCAAACTTGGTACGGTTTGTTTAAAATAGAAAAAAAAAAAAACTTCCACAGCAGTTCAACATTTTACTACAGTTTAGACATACCCATAAGTAAGAACGAAATCAGAATGGGGAAATATGATTAGAACAACGAATTTGTGTCTAACTGCAGTCCTATCTGTCGAGACCATCCAAATCGTTGAAGCTTTTGAAGACTGTTCTTGCTTATACACCTAATTATTGTATGGTACTTTTTACCAATTTAATGATCCCAAAACAAGAGTGGTTGAAACTTTCAAAAAGACCGCAAAAATTTTCTTTTTAATAAAATATACTTCGTGGTACTTTGAGTAAGTTTTGGAGGATTAAATATATCAGTAACAAATAAATTTTTGTAATGAGCAAACTGCTATTATTATTTAAGTACAACCAAACTGTTAAAGTTTTCCTAAGTGACATTCCTGTGTACTCTTATACTGTTAAAAATAAATCTGTTAATTCACAAATATTCTTTGGTAAAAGGGTTTCCAAACAATTTCTGTAAACCAAACTACAAAAATGTTCTGTTTAATTTTATTTCTTTTGTAAAATTTAAAGATTTCTTAAGTTAAAATAAACAGAGATTACATGTAAATTTTAGCAAATTATTTAGATATGGTGTACAAATTAAAGTACATTTCTTTATGATTTAAATTACGTCCCATAAGGGGTCATGTGACTAACCTCTCGGTCTATAGACTTCCACATTTCTGAACATGCTCTTAACTTTAAGGCCGAGAAGATACTTTTTCTGAAAGGCCGAGAAAACAGTTGCCCAAAATTGGCAGTTCAGTTTATTACGGTATAGTGATTATGTAAAGGGAAATTCATATCATTGGAGCATTATTAAAATTCTCAATAATGTAATCACAGTTTACAAAATAAATAACACAAACAATACCAATACATCAGATGTAAACATTTTAAAGCAAAGTAAATAATTAGCTATTTAGTTCCTGATTAAAACAAACAAAAAACAAACATTAAGTAATGACGTAGCAATCATTGTAAAAGAAAAATATGGACAGTCGTAAACTCCTCACACTTAAGTCAAATGTTCCATACGTCGTAAAGCAGTAAATTTAAGGACATTTCTACAAATGGTATGTTTTAAAGACAAAATATTTGTTTTTTGAAAAAGGCCAAGACTTCATTATTTGTTTCATTATTACGTTAAAAGCCATGTATGTTAGTTGAGTAACAGTACACTTATGTAAAACAGAAAGAGCACAAAAGTACTGTAAAAATGTCTGTAAATTTACAGAAATTTTTAACAGTGTAGTATCTTTAATCCAATTTATGATTCTTATAGCTCGAAAACTAAAAGAAACTTGTAACTTTTTGCAGTACTATTGCAAACAATATGTACGGTGTCAGTTTAAAAACAGTGTGTGGAGCAATAGCACCGAATCCTTTAACCCAATTGTTAAACAAAAATATTTACAAAATAAAGCTTAAAAACTTTACGTTTTAAAGCATTCCATAATAATAATTAAAATTTGCATAAAAATATACTAACAATTAGGTTTGTGAAAAGATAAATGTTATTATCTATAATTTAATCTCTGGAATGGCAAAAATATTCAGCCCTCCCTTTTTGTTGGTCGCAAATCGATACAATTTGAAGGTACGCCAAACTGATTCTTGAGAATTCGTGTTAACAAGGCGGTTTAAAAGGTTTTTTCGTAGTTCACGTCTGGTGACCTCAGATGACCCCTGTTCATGGACGTAGGAGCCGAAGTAGATTTTGGGGGCTGTAACGACTTGCCCGAAAAATCTTACCCAAAATTTCCGCGCGCTGCACGCGTGTCAAATATGTTAATTTACATGTCATATTGGCATGCATCGGTTATCACGCCGCATGCCAATTACACACAATACCTTCCATGTTGGTTAAAATTTTGTGGGAACTCGTTACAATAATAATATTTATAGTCAGTGGCGTAGCCCGTACTTCTGTAATGGGGGTGGGGGCAGGCATTTTGTTGTGTGATTGCCGGCCTGGGAAAGGGGTTTAAGGGGAGGGGGCCCCCTCCCTTTGAAAATGTTTGAAAAATTAGGTGTCATTACATGCACATGTTACCTTTGAAGTAAATTTGTGTTAAAAAATTTACGTATTTTAGGTAATAAAAAATCGGCATAAGTGAGGGGGCATGGCCCAGTGGCCCCTTAAATACACCACTGATAACCATAATATAAGTTTAACCACTAAAAAACACACTGGTGAATTAATAACCAATATTTAGGTGCTAGTGCAATTCAAACCAGAACTTTATTTTAATTACCAAGGAAGTTTTTGAAACTATTGATTACCTACATCATTGCATTATTTTTCTTTCAGTAGGTGCTCGATAAATTCTCAGCATATTGCCCGAATTTTCACACAAATATTTGGTTAGGGGCTACAGCCCACCTCCAGTCCCCCGCTTCCTACGCCTATACTTCTGACCTCCATAAAAGTAGAAACTGTGTTTACAAGCATCTTACAAGGTGTTCGTAATTCACCGTCATTACCCTCAGAGGAGTTAACCTTTGTACTCTACTTAGTCCAATATGGTCCATTGAACATTTCATTAGTGTGAAAAGTATCTTCGCTTCCGTCTTGAGGTATCGTGTTTTCTAAGTTTTTGGTGGTTTTACCTCTGGTAACTTTTGGCTTGCACTAAAAAAAGACGGGATTCTTTTTAATATGACAAATCTACATACCAAGCGGACTTGAATGAATACATTGCCATGAGTAAGAATACAAGTGGAGTGTCTCTTTTCGTGAGCACGAGAAAGAGCAGACGTCTTTTTGATGAGTATAAGTATAAAATTTTTTATTAGCTGCAATGCATAACTCCAGAATCTGTGAGTACAAATTCATGATCACAAGTACGAGTACTTTTCCCAAAGTCCTCTCGACTCTCGGGCGAAGAGCCATGGGGCAAAACCAAACTTTACTCTTCTGCTCCCCAAGAGAGCTACGTCCCTGAAAGAACAAAAACTTAACTGACCAACCTCTCCACCCTCAGGCCCCTACATCAAGGGTCCCATTCTCAACTGGCTGAAAAGAACAGATACTACACATCTCTACACAAGCTATTTTATTCCAAAGTCCCTTCGATTCTCTGGCGAAGAGCGAAGGGGCGAAACCAAACATCACTCCCGAAGGAGTTCTGCTCCCTAAAGGAGCTACGTCCCCGAGAGAAAACAGACCTAACTACCAGCCTCTCGACCCTCAGACCTCTATATCATGGGTCTGTCATGTGTGGTCCCGTTCTTGACAGGCTGAAAAGAACAGATACTACACATGATATTAGCCACAACTCTACACAAGTAATTTTTGTACAAAACTGTGACTACGACTTCGTTCTCACTACAAGTCTGATACCAGGAACTGTATCCATCATTCCTATCTTGAGATATGGTGTTTACAAGGCAAGCGTCACAAACACACGCATGTACACACACATACATACACTCGCCAGAGTGATTGCATTGATACTTTCGCCTTTACCAAGGAATAAAAAAATACCCAGTATAATATTACATCCATTCAAATAAACGTATGCATAAAAAGAGTGAAAGCACCTCAATGATTGGCTGATGGTTAGTGACGATGTTGAAAGAATCTCTTAAATGGTTAGAAAACAAAAGGTCGCATTAGCTCACGAACACAGATGTACGAACTGAAATCCTGATTATTAAGTGAAAAAGGAGAAAGGCGAATGACATGCTTATCTGTTTATAGATGCATTAATGCTTCAGCTGAGCATAAACAAGCGAGACGGGCCAATTAAAAAGAAAAACACGCAAGGTACGAATATGAGATTTCCTCATTTGAGGTAAGAAATTCTCAGGTATTGTTATGAGACAGTTACTGCAAATAGCTGATACTGCTGTGTTTATGTGAAAGCCACATTTTGTTCTAGAATTAAATACAATTGTCACAGTCAAACTAGTGAAGGTGACAAAAATGTCTTACATCTCACATGAAATGGGATGTGGTCCTTTCAATCTAAATAGGAGTGGCAATGGTATATGAAGAGAAAAATAATTTGGATAAGTTACATATGTTATACTAATTTCCAATAAATCCATCCTATAAGTGTTTGCCTATGTAAAAGAATTTGAACGTTCGCATGTGCTGACTAAGTGCTGGACAAGTGGACCACCAAGGCATTTCCCATTGGCCTAGTATCTTTCGTCTACCTGTGTTAGTTAATTTGGTTTGTGTTCAATACAGATAAACTCCTCCTATGAGACTGAATGAGGGATAAAGGATAAGTTAGTACAATTCTCGCTCTTAAATGGTGTGAAATGTTGTAAGAACATAGTTCTTTCATTAAAGGTCATAAGACGTCACCCAACTTATTTTAAAACAACTGTTATATCTCAGAAATATCCTTATCTTTCCCTTCAAAAATCTTTCATGATATGTCAGAATATGAATATTGCAAATTCAAGGTAAACCAAGGATTTTCTCTGAATTTTACCTCCACTGAGAAAAATATTGCACATGACTTCAAGAATCATTCATGAAATGGGATACCTGAGTACTCTAATCCTAATGGATTGACTCCTTCAATTGTAAAGAATGATCAGTCCTCGATATTCTGCCTTATTTGCCACATGCCAGAGAATTCTACTGTTAGCTCCTCAAAGGTACCAATTTTAAGTATAGGTTAAGCCTATTGGTTAGCGTTCACGGCTTTGAAATGTGTGTCCTTTTTTGGCACTATGTTTGTAAGGTTGGCATTTCGTTGTTTCTACACTTCTTTGGTAGGCAGCGTAACATTCGTTTTTGTAAAGTTTATTGCTCAGTTGAGGGAATTACATGGAATTGTAAATTAATCCAATCTTTCCACTGTTTTTATTAAATTTGTGAGAAGTTTGTAGACTGACAATCCGAAAAATGCAAGACGAATGTTTAGACAGGGAAAAATTGCCAACTGCAAGGTAAAGTGACAGCATACAGCGAGAAAGTTGCGCGGCACGCCTTGTGATTTACTAATTGAATGCATGGGATCAAAAATCCATTGTTTGATTCAGTACTTTAACCACATATTAGACCTGTTGGATTACTGTGTGGCTCTCGTCGTGTAGAGATTTTACCCCCAAACGGTCAACCCATGCCCAACTTTCTTCGTCTCCCCACCGTTTGCTGGCAAAACGTTTTATCTATGTAGCCTTATGGTTTCTCCTATTTCCAGACATTTATTGTGTCTCGTGCTCTTCATTTAGCTACTTTACAGTTAGGCCTACATAACTGATGTAAAATGAATGTATATAAACAAGGAGTAAAATTTGCAAGTAATTCTGTTAAAAGAAAAACAACTGAAAGAACGGGATGATTTATTGATTGAAAATGTTGGTTTTCTGAGTAACCGAACTTTTCATTATATGTTCATTTAAGTTCAAGTGATGAATGATAATTAAATAATGGTAAGTTTTTACAAACCATAAAGTCCAAAGGCTTAGTGATTACCTGGCGAAAGGGTATGCTTTGTTGCACTGAGGTTTATCCCTCAAATTTATACTTCTTGACTATATCATGTTTACGATGTTTTTAAAATTTGACTTTTGCTGACATTTGAACCCCACCAAAAGTTTAACGTAATGAAAAAACTTAAAAATAAAAAAAAACTCCAAAAACTAAAATAAAAAATAAAAAATAAATAATAGAGTGTCTTGGAATGAAATTGAACCCGCGTCGTCTGTGTGAAACACCGAGCACTATGCTACTACACCATCAAAGAACTCGTTAAGCAAAATGGTTTTCTAATCATACTATAGTCACTTTTGTATACGTGTTTATAATTTGTTTATTCAAATTAAAATTATTACCGTAATAGTTATGCTCGTGAAAAATATGTCGTTCTCTGTAATTTTCGATTGGAATGGAACAAAAATTCAGCCCTAAGTTTTCGTTGTTCACGAAACGCCAGACACAAATTGGAGGTACCACCCACTGTCTGTTTGGTTTACGAGGTTTTCGTGGTTTCACCTCTGATGACCCCGCAGATGACTTTTAACCTCCAAAATCCATAAGGTTCTCTCCCTCTTAAAGTAATAAATGTACACATCAGTTATGAAAAGTCTCCATCATCCCTTTCTTGAAATATTCTGTTTTCCTAGGTTGTAGGTATTTGACCTCTAATGAACTCAAATGACATATGAACTCCACTGTAAACAATATTAGGTTTCTTTCTTCTCACTACGATGAAGTTATATACCACATATGAAAGGGTTTATCATCACTATCCTGAGATATCACATTTATTTATTTATTCATTTTTCAAATTCTGTATTTTCACCCTCGTCGAAGTCATTTAACCTTTTACCGCTATAAAAACCAGTTAGGATTCATCTTCTGAGTATAACGAATCCACATGGCAAGTATGAAAAGTATCCATCTTTCATACCTAGAAAGTGCGTGTTTATAATGTTCTCAGGCTGTAAGCTCTGTGACCTCACATGACCTTTCATCTGCACCAAAAACAAGAGTGTGATTCCTTTGGCCTTCGGCAAGGAATCAAAAAGAAAATTGTGCTCTTCAAATGCGACTTAGTGTACAGCTAACGATACGGGGATAACACAAAAAACCTAGCCTTGTGTTCAGTACAATAGTTAACGCTGCTTTCTTCAAAGAATGACTAATTGCCAAAAAGCGCTTGGAAGGCAAAAAAACTTGTAGAACCATTTACAGATTCCTCAAAGCGGTTCCTGCCAAAACCGTGTGAGTATGAAGGAAAAGGGTAGAGATCCAATGCAGGGTTGTAGACGCCCAAGTCCGAACTCGGACTCAATTCTGGACTCGAGTCTGTTTTTAATAGACTAGAAATTGGCCAAGAATGGTAGGTCCCGGAATCAGAATAGGCCTGGAATGGACTGCAGCTGGACTTGGACTCGGAGTCAATTCTAGTCTTGTCCAAAAAAAATGGAAGTTTCACAGGCTCATAGCCAGGAATTCTGATATACGGGCTACCGGCACCGCATGGGGAGGGGAGGGGCATCAAAGAAGATTATGTTTGTAGTCAGTAGTGCCAACATATGATAACAGCTTGCGGGACCACAGGGGATAATTTCTCAAGCTTACCACATACAGCTTCAAGGTATCGGCTTTACTTATGCACGTGCGCGCAAAGTGCACAAAAATTCCTCTCTTCTGATGGGAATTTCCCCTCCTCTTACAATACAGAGACGTGGAAATTCTCCATAAGTGAGGGGAACAAGACTATGATCACAATGAAGCGTCTTCAGCTCCGCAAGAGCAGGTGAATAGTGGAGTGGTGAGGGGACCAGGGACTGTCATATGGCAGGCTTGGTGTGGCCCAGTATGATTTCGGTAGGATCCACAGGGAAATTGCCCAAATGTCCGAGGAATTAACAAAATGGTAACACTGGCATGGGACTTTGAGCAGGACTTTGAATGACAGTGAGAGCACATGTACACCAACGTCTTCACAGTTAACAATTCAGATGGTAATTATCGTATTTCTACTTTGAACGAAATTTTGCATGAACAGAAAAAGTAAATAAATTTGTGGAACAAGTAAATTTAGCTTCAAACCATATAGTCATCCCGTTACAAATGTTACTCAACGTATTTGTTGATATACATAAACACCCCTTGATGCCCGGCATGTTACTTTGAGCTTTCACCAAGCTTTGGCTAGAATAGTTCACTAGAGTTTTTGTGCTAATAGGGTTCATAGGTGAGGCAACGTCGATCGTGAGAATTGGGCGCTAAGGGCGCCGAAGTTTTGCAAGAAAATTATTGACCATGGTAAAACCTGCATGCAGATTCAGCAAGGGGTGGTGAAGTGCTAAGCTCGACAAGGAGACCAAGCTCCCCTAAGTAGTCCAGAACCCAAGGCCCCGACAGAAGCGACAGGTTGCCAAAAGGATGCCAAATGCCAAACTCTGGGCACCCTTAGCGCTCCAATAATTTGCTGTTCTGTTGAAGAAAACTTGAAAATATTTGGTTCTTATTAGGGAAAGTTAGAAAATTTGGGCTTCTATTGAAGAAGCTGTCCCCTCCTCATCCTACACAGTTTTTCCAACTATGTAATTACTCCTATCCCCTTCCAAAACTGTGTAGAGCCCCTAATTGTGCAGACGCAAACCTAGTTTATTGCTTAGGGTCATATTCTGGTGAGTATACAAGGCCATAATATGTAATCAGAACATCCTCTGTTCATGCTGTGGAATGTGAGCTACTCTGCATCTTTTGACTGTGATATCAATCAAAGAGCAGTCACCAATGACCAATTGAGAACTTTGCTTTCTCCCAACCAAAAATGTATTTGGGGTGATGAGTGTCTGTAAATTAAGACGCCGGGCGATTGGTCGCGAGGGGATAACCCCTTCCACCTGGACTCATCATTGAGACACTTTACTTTTCTTACAAAATATGTTTACCATGATGCTAAGTCTGATTTAAGAATTTTCTAAATGGTAAGTTAAAGGGGACAGAACTTTTCATGGATTCAATTTTGTGTTTTTCCAGAGTCACGCCTGCCCGGAAGAACAATGGCATAATTGTGAAACCTTTACTTTCATAAAGCCAACATATCTGAAACGGCTGTTAAAGTTATATGTAACTGAAAATGAAAGCGAGCGAAGCGCGGGAAAATTTGTGTAATTTTAGAAAAAAACGTTACAGAATTAAACAAAATACGTCATTATTAAACAAATTTTGGGATCATTTTTGGTCAAAAGTCGCCTGGTGTCATGCGGGGGCTACCGTTTAATGTATCAAAATTTATTTCTATCGATTTTCCATATGGGGGTACAGTGGTCCGCAAGGGGGTGGGCACGGGCCCCCACCTGCCTACGGGCCTGAAATTTAATTTTTGTTACTTAAATACTCATTCTCATCGGTGCACATTTAAAGCATGATTGGTAGAACGCAATCAACTTAATTTCAAGGAGACTATGAAACTTACTCCTTAAAATGACCTTTTCTATGAAACGTACTTGAGAAATAGCTCAAAAAGTATGTTATATTTTACATTGTCACATAGCCGAATTCAAAATTAGACCGGTATAAGGGACACTGGAATCGAAATCAGCTCGGAATCGGGTAAGCTGGACTCGAATACAACCCTGAGTCTTTCTAAAAGACGTCAAGTAATCCAATCTGTGTCCCAAACTTTTCAAGGAGTAACTTTAAAATAGCTTCCAAGTTGTACCAAGGTAAAAATCACGAATGCTTCATTTAAAAACACAGAGATTAGTGAGACTATTATCCCATAAACCAGTGCAACTTTATAACAGTTTTGCTAAGCTAAGCATAGTCGCTGCACTTGTTAATTGTTGGAATTAATTTTATGAATGATACATACTACAAATATTCGTTTACAAGTGTTTTTATCTCTTTATATAAAGGTTCAACATGTTGATTATCGCCTTCTTACTGTTAGGTGGGTTTGAACGTGTTTTCGGTCAAGGTAAGAGCTGATCCAGGATTGTTGCGTTGCAAAAGGAATATTTCCATAAAAGTTTATATTTGTACAAGGTGACTCTTCCTAGTAGCCTGGATCTTATGCAGTTTTCTATATGAGATTTCAAATAAAGATGATTGTTCAAAAAGTAAAATCAGAATGAATATTTAACTACAGACTTTACGTCTAAATGGACCAAGCATTTATTACACTTATACAGTTATCAAAGTTAAATGACTTAAATGTGCATTTATATTTATTTTTTGTTTCGTTATGAGGATATCAGCCATACGTAGAAGGAGTACATTTATTAGAATTAAGTAGTACTTTATTACCTACAGTAGTTATGTTAAGTCTGCAGGTTTTAGGCTAGATCATGGAACCATGACAAATTTACAGTATGCAACCACTACATGTGCACATAGCTTTTGGGCTCACATGCCAAGATGATCCCACAGAACTGACGGTCATAAGAGTTGGCAATGAATTGGGAAAGTCTGGCAACGAATTGGGAGATATGCCCTTCACTGACACTTTACTTTATGGACTCTCAAGGTTGACTGGTACTGGGTATATTATGACACAGAAGTTTCTTCAAAAGAACACCTTTGTCAAAAATGTTATTGAAAAAATTGGATTCTATGGAAAATTTATACATTCCTCGATCTAAATTTTGTCAAATTCAAGCCCCTAGAACGTTGTAAATGATAAAAGAAAAGTAAGCAATAAATCACAATAACTTAACACCTGTTCAAAAGCTATGAAACTTACTCCCTGCCGTCAAGAGAGTTGGCACCCCAGAATTCTGTGGTCAGCAACGACTTGGTAAATAAAATGAAATATTCGTAAAACGATGTACTAGGTCAATACAACTCAAGTGAGGGAGTAGGTGCAGCTAGGAAACACCTGGTTTATGAGCTCTGCTTTATGACTAGATAGATTTTAGGCTGACAGGTATTTTATTGGTTTGTACGACAGTATCTTCTGTGGGATCAAATTCTCATGCACCGTTTGGGCATACTTTTATCTTTAGCCAACATAAAGTAAAGCAGTAACTTTGGTATAGAGTTTGTCATATGTTAAATTACATGTATATCCAATATCCCACTGACAGTAAAGTTAGAATCACCACCTTGTTTGATTGCTGCTCTATAGCCTATGATCTGAAATGCACATTTATCATCATTGCGAGGTATCGTATCACGTCTAATGCAGTGGCGTAGCCATGGGAGGGGGGACAGGGGACACTGCCCCCTAACATTTTTCGTAACACGTTCTTGCCCCCCAAATAATTTCAAGCGATGTGTTTAAAAGAAAAAAAACGGGAAGAGTTTTCTTTGACGGACAAAAATACAAGATATACCTTATAAACAAACTTTGATAAATATGACCAGCTTGGCAATTAATAATCAATTTGGCCAGTTGGCAGGTGAGATCTTAATTGAAAACAATAACAAGAAATGATGGCGTCCTGATCAAATTTGTCAAAACATAGCTTAACCGCATGCATGCATATACCGTACCATGTGTACAATGTACATTGTACATGCTGCTGCACGCTGCACTAGGCTTCAGTACAGTAAGTGTAAAAACTTATTTTGGTTGCCCCCCCCCCCCCAACATAGAAAATTCTGGCTACGACACTGGTCTAATGGAAGAGTAAAAGTCAAATGAAAATTACTATTATCTTGCAGAATGGGTCCAATCAAGTGGGGGTAAAATCCCTGATAATGCTTTCCCAGGCGGAACAGACAAAGACGGTTCAGTCTTGTATGTTTGTAAGGCACATTTTCCAAAGGAGACATGTGCTGGGAAAGTGAGTAATGAACTCGGAAACTGTCGCATTCCGTATCACGACAAAGAACTCAACGTGTCAACCTATGAAGTGCTCACTTCTCCCCCATGGGAGGATTACACACTGGCATGGACTGATGATGACTACACAAATGGTGCATTGCCAGGAAATGCTGTCAGCACTGACACGGGATTCTATGTTGGTCGCTACAACAAGGATGGACGTTACATACCGGGAAAGATTGTTGTAAGTCTCGGCGTTCTTTACTACGGTTATGCTGGAAGGGAACACTCAACCGAAAACTACGAAGTACTTGTCAAAACTTCGCGATCTGTAGATCATTATGAACTGTACAACGTTAAATATTATCTTGATCAAGTTGCCTACGACCTATCGCCTGAACAGATTGTTCTATCTCAGAAAACTGTTGTAAATGCTGGTTCCTACCATACAACAGAGTCACTCTCAATGAATTTCGAGGACGACAAAACTAGAGAATGGTCTTTTACAAGTGGTTTTGAAGTCCACGCGGGAATAAACATAACAGTTACTGCTGAGTTACCGATCTTCGGTAACTCCTCGTCATCTACAGAGGTTGAATTGGGAGCCTCTTGTTCTACTTCATATACTCATGGAGGAGTATATGAGACCTCAGAAACTACTACTAAGGAACTTACTGTCAATCTTCCTGCTTATAATAATGTCTCTGTTTTCATACTTGGGAAGAGAGAAACATGTAACATTCCATACAGGGGGACATTAAAGGTTGTATTCACTAACGGTGATTCCTACACTCAAAGCGGTGTCGAGGGTATGTATACAGGTGTTCAATCCACGTCATTCGAAACCTCAATCAAGAGCACGCCAAATAAAGGAATCAAAACAGTTTCCACCTTTTCCATTTGGATAACAATTTTGTTTCTTAATTTTCATATGAATATCTTTTAGACTTAAGTATTATTGTGATGGCTTTTATTGATGTTTGTTCTGATGTTTAGGGTGTTTTCCATAACACAGTGAAATTTTCGCAAACTGTTTCTGTATATTGTCCAAAAGAATAATTTCAAATAAAATATTTCTAAAAATATTTAACCAATAAGTGTATGTAGAATTAGATGCTTGCTTTTAAAACCAGCAGGGATGGATCTAGGGTCTTTTTTGACAGGGGAGGTCCAACATGAAAAAGGCATATCCCGATTTTTTAGGTGTCATACATGATACCGATTATATGGTAGCAACATATTGGCAAAATATGAATACGTCAGGTTAGAAATACCTACAACAACAGTGTACCGTGCATTCACACTCTCATCTTTTGTGAAAGATCGAGAGCCGTTTGTATCTTACTTCAAAGCACACTGACAGTACTGCATTGCCAGCACCGTGGCCATGTCGAAATCTATGGGGGCTGGGGCAATCCAGTCGGGTACCTAGGATAGACGAAAATCGGGTGGATCCTCCGTTGGCACCCCATGTATGGTTGATATATACGGTGATAAAAATGTAATGTGGCTAAAATTGGAAATAGTAGGCCTACCATCTATGGTTATATGTTTAGAAACCTTATCAATAGTTCAGGAGCTTTTCTTTTTGAGCTGGATATATTAGAAGGGGTTGTCGTCTACAGGGAGGGGGGACACTATGCTCTTTGAGAAAATTATGTTCATGTATGGTGGCTTAGATGCAAAATGGGCTGATATTTGGAAAGCTTTGATTTGGATGAAATATTTAGAAACTCTTATTATTTAGTGATTTTTTTACTTTTCTTTTGGCTGGATGTAAGAGAAGAGATGTCTTTTTTGGGTGGGGGGAGGGGGGAGGGGGAGGGGGTGGGGGGAGGGACATTACTCCACTTGGAGAATGTTTCATGCAAGTTGGCTTACATACAAACAGTGCTGTAGTCGAGTCCCTACCTTCCGAGTCCCAGTCCGAGACCGAGTCACTGGCATTCGAGTCCAAGACCGAGTCCGAGTCACAAGCTCCGAACCTGAGTCCCCACTATAGAAAAGTGTTCTCTAAGAATGGGAATTCACAAATGATCAATTTTTCAATGGCTTTATGCAATGTTGTTGTGTGTTATGATATAGGCCCTGGGGTCTGAATGGCAGCCCAAGGGTCACATTCGGCCCACAATGTGTTCTAGTCCAGCTGCAGCCAAACAAACTGAGACCGAAAAAGAGTGTTGAAAAAATGCCTCAACAATCGAGATTTATCAGTTTTGAAGGTATTTTAGAAAGGGAAAATTTCTGGAATGAAAGGGGGAGGAAAACTTCCCTACAACTACTCTAGTTGGTCATCTTACTATTACGTCATTAAGGACAGCAGTGAAGTTATTGCTCCAACGCTTCATGCAGCAAGGAATGTCGACGGAGGGGTTCCACACCTCCTATCTTGAAAAATATTTCAGTAGGCGTTGTTACTAAATGGAAGTGTCAAGGCTGAATTTTCGACTTTCTAACTCAGAATTTCCATCTTCAGGCATGTGACTAAAAATCGGGCCACTGGCAGAGAAATGAACATTCTGACTGCCAAAATCATAAAACATCGCACTCTTTGTTCTCGT
This sequence comes from Holothuria leucospilota, assembly GCA_029531755.1. Taxonomy (NCBI): domain Eukaryota; kingdom Metazoa; phylum Echinodermata; class Holothuroidea; order Aspidochirotida; family Holothuriidae; genus Holothuria; species Holothuria leucospilota. The sequence goes on from CM055976.1 coordinate 38,588,944, forward strand.
TTTATCTGTTTATTGGTCATGTGGTGTTACTGCATTAATGCCAAACATGGTACTGCTTTTGTTTGAGGACCATTTAATATATCTTTTAAAACTTGTTAAAAGCTGTCAACTTAATTTTCTTGCGTTTAAGTTTTGAATCGGAAAAAAGAATTTTTTAAATGTTCCGGGAACCCACTGGGCTCTAAACGTGAAGACATACCGTTTTTCAAACAGCAACTACAAAGGATTTTGGGATAACCTGAGAGTTTTTGTGTGGGTCGTTTTTTGCCACAGTTAAATACCATTGATAAAAATGACGCGTACCGAAACTCTATCCCACAAAAATCTCTTGAAATTGCTGTTTGGAAAATGGTCTATGAGAACGTCTTTTTTACCAATGAGCCACAGCTCTGCAAACAGTTCCCGTTCCTGAGGGTGACTAGTACAAAACGATTATGTAGAAGGCACAATGAGGATACAAATTTGCCAACTAAACAATTGTGCCGACAACGTGACATCACATCAGTCTGGAACCGAAGTAGGTTGGTGCGCTAAAAGTGAAGTGATTTGCTTCATCTTGGTTAAAGTGAAGTAAGATTGACGGCAAGCCCTAAACCAAGGGGGGTGGGCAGGAGAGAAGCTATTTTTGCCCCCAAGAAGATAAAAAAAATTGCCATTGCCTTGATACATTTTAGTACCGTATGGCTCGCCCAATGAAAAATATTTCGCCCCTGAAAGCTTTTTCGCCTCTTCACCAAGCCCTCTGCTACACCCCTCCGTGCAAACCATACCATCATCAATAATCACCCACTCACACCCACATGCTCACTGCGTAGTCAAATCGACTGGCCATTAGTCTGACATAAGTAATGCAGTGGTGGTGATGGGGTAGCTAGGCAGACCAGTTGAAATGAACTTACGAAATTTGAGGAGACGATATGCCCTTTGATGAAAAAATACGTAGGCTAATAGTTTTTCTCTTATATGCATTTTGTTATTTGAACTGTGGTTTGCTAATGACGATATTTCAGAGTAAGGAACAGGCTGTAACATCCGAGTCCGGACTCGTACTCGATTCCGGAGTCGAGTCCGTTTTTCGTCGGACTCGGAATTGGCCCGGAAGGGCAGGTCACTGAAGCGGAATTAGCCCGGAATGAGCTCAGCTGAACTCGGACTCGGAGCCGATTCCAGTCGAGTCCACAAAACGAAAGTTTCATTAATGTTACTTAGGCAATATCATTATTGGCGAACTATTTAACAAGTAAATGGTCACATACAGTCAACTTATTTACAGGGTCTCAGCCAGTGTATGAAATTTACTCCTGGAAATTTCCCGTTTACATCATAAGTGTAATTGTAACAAAAAGCATCTGCATGAGGCCTTACATTGTCAAATGGCTGAATGGCCGGCCTCGGAATTGGAAAACCTGGAATCGGAATTGTCTAGGAATCGGAGGGTACTTGACTCGGAACTGGTCCGGAATGGCGTTCGGTGGACTCGGTTACAGCCCTGGCAAAGAATATGGTATCAACTTAGCTACAACTTACACAGCCTGGTAACCTGTCACTTAAGGCAGGAGGCCTTTCGACCAAAAAGATATTCTTGTCACGCTATATGAGCCAATAAATAGTGACGCTCCACTCAAATAATGTCACGATAAACTACCTTCTCCCCAGCTAAACACATCAACATAGATTTGCTTGAATTAATCTGACATGATCTTATTTGTTGCCCTCTCTGTCAGTCTGGATTGGGGCTATTTAAAAGTAATGGTCGAATTGATCACCTGTTGAGTGCGCATTTGATGCTATTTTACAGATAGATAAGTGTTCAGGATTATGTATACTATTTTAAATATCCCAGAGCTTCCGGGGCTTCCATCTTTTTATTCCATTCTGTTCTGCTCTGAACCAATCTGGATTGAAAGTGAAATTCTTGAACATTACAGAGAACTGTTTAGACAGGTTACATTATTTACATATGCCAAGTGACCCGTCTATCCCGCTATTTGAATCCCAAATATGAAAGGATACCGATGATTTGCACAGATGTATTGGTCACTATATCGAACATACTCTGTAAAATCTTGGAAAACAATGGGTTAGCCTCATGCAATCTTCTTCTGTAACAACGGTAACCTAAAATTAAGCAAAGTCCCTGTTAACCTTTATGCAGTTCACAAATTCAGTTTTTAGATGGTGTACAACCGTGCATATGCAGGATAAGTGTAAAAAGTTGCTTCCTTTATTGCTATCAAAAATGCGTAGATTATTGTCGTCTAGTCCTGATTGATGAAATAATACATTCATCCATAAAAATTAACCATTAAAATATAACAAAAGCTATGTTGTTGAAACTTTGTTGTATTATGTGCATATCTCATCAGAGGGAGATACGTTAAGAATACCTCTTCACCTGTCTCTTCCACGGATGCCTGAACTGAAATAGGGTTTTACAATAACATCAGCAAATGTTCCACTTGACAGCCTTTATCATACTTAACAACATAGCTTTCCAGGTTTTACAGGAATGACAACTTCCTAATTAATTTGAAAGGAGTGGATCGGTGAAAGAACAGCTCTGTGTAGACTAAACAAGTGAAAGCAATGTTTACCACATGTGATCTCGAATGGTCTCTGTTACAAGACGACCCGTCAGGAACACCGGATTGAATCCATCGACGAGCGAATGGAAAGTTCCAGAGAATTCAACTTCAACGCAGCCTTTCTAGAACTGTCTAGAAGTGAGAACTGTTTACGTTATGTCCCAATTATAGCAGCGACCTGGCAGCACTTCTAAGAAACTACAATTGCATGTTTACTACGGTGCATACAAGGAACGTTCTCGTAATTGCTGGACTGTGTGCACTAGAAGTTTCTGTTAAATTCTGGAGAGTTCTCGATTAAAAGCCTGGTGTATAAAAGGCAGTTCAACAACTGTTATCGGAGAGAGACATCAAGAGAGATATAGCATAAAACTTCATCAAGCCCAGACACTGCTGAGATATCCTAAGCCAGCCACTGACACTGAACACTTGTGATAAATTGCCTTACGCCGTTTCTACGCTGTGTATTGAGATTGTTATCATCCACGCTAGCCTTGTCGTTATTCGCTCGTGGAACCAGTTCCTACGCTACAGCACGCTGCAGGTCTACTACTGTACCATCGTCAACGTGCATGCACTACCAGCCCTTGGACCAGACCAGGCAAATACTAATTAAAGGATTGTGAGTAAGTCTAATTAATTATTGTAAATTTAAGTGAGATAAGGAGATTGTAAATAATCATTAAGTTGTTGAATTTTAATCTCGTTCTTCTGTGATCTTTCGCTGTTATTGGTTTGACTTGCGACCACAAGCCGTAACATCTCTTAGTCATAACATCCCATTTCATCAAAGAAGTGATTAACCATGCAAGTACACCTTTTGGTTGTATAAAGTAGGAATATCTATAGGTTGCCTAAATACATCATTGGTGTGAAGCTATTGGTTCAAAAAGTCTATCGGTGTCTCTATAGCCATATTTTTTTTTTATTTAGAACAACCCAAGCATCTGACACGTCAACCCAGAAGGGTTTGTTTATTGACTTAGTAGTAGCTGTTATGGAGTGTTACTTTTCTACTTAGGTACGTGGCTCTTTGTGATATCCAGAAAGATATCTGGATTGAGTGAGTCCTTGCCGAAAGTAAATGTTTTGTCGGAATGAGGCTTTACACCTTGACTTATATCATGCTCTACGATGTTTGCACAATTTCACTACTGTTGCAATTTCTTATATTGTGTTACTATTGATTTCTTAACCAAGGTTCAGGCAATTCGTGATGGGCTGGACAATTTGCCCCTATACAATCCGACATATAAACAGGTGGAGTTATTGTCAAACTTCACAGTTGTAGAAGACCAGGATGTGAAGAGGGCAGTATTAAGTTTGGGGACTAAACATTGTGACTTATACCGAACGTACCAACGTGGTTGCTAAAGAAATGCATAGATGAAATTGTTCCACTAATCACCGAAATTGCCAACAAGTCTATGCAAAATGATGAATTTACTGAATTGTGGAAAGTATCTATTGTGAAGGCCCTATTAAAGAAACCGGGAATGGAATTGCAGTACGGTAACTATCGGCCCATCAGTAATTTGCCATTTCTCTCAAAAGTGATCGAGAAATTGGTAATATACACATCATGACACATGCTCTTCTACAAGATTATCAATCCACATATCGCCGAAAATACAGTTGCGAACCTGCTCTTGTCAAATTGTTCAACCACTCTCGCTGGTCAATGGAGAAAAAACGGGTAACTACTATATGCGCAATTGATCTTAGCGCAACATTCGACACCGTTGACCATGATGTATTACTCGCACTGTTGAAGAATCGATTTAGCATCTCTGGCAATGCTTTCTCATGGTTCCAAGCATACCTTAGACCAAGGCAATTCCGAGTACGTGTTGGTGAGACAAACTCCGAACCTCGTGCGGTAGACTATTCTGTACCACAGGGCTAGGTGGTTGGTCCGCAATTATTTTAGGCGTATGCTAGCACATTAGGTGACATCGTTATGTCGGAACATAACATCAGCCTTTATGGGTTTGGAGATAATCACGTGTTGAGTAGGGATATTGATTTAAATGATCCACTTTCAGAAAGAAGAAGCATCTCCGGCTTAGAGGAGTGCCTAAACTGTGTTAAAGAATGGATGGATTGCAACAGACTAAACAAGGGCAACAATGTTGCCGAAGCTAGCTCAGCTTATCCTGTTGACCTAAAAGTCCGCAGTCAATATTTCTGATGGGTTTGTAACTCATACGTACTGTACGTTAGAAAGCAAAGAGGTAAATGTAAATGCAATGAAATATGTATTGAACTCCTGAAGACTCTGAAAGACTAAATCTGGTACACAAAGTTAACTTTATATACTGCACAGATGTTAGTATAAGTACAAATAATAAATGTTTATGAGTGTGCTGCTGTGTAGACCTCATTTGTTTTCCGCAATTGGACTCAGATAGTAACTTCCGATAAAGAAATGTTACAAATGGTTAAAGGTCTTAAAGCGATATTTTGCCTCAAAGATATTCCTTGAACCGTCCAGGGACAAAAGTTCAAATGCGGGTTGCCACTATGATCTGGAAAAACCAAAACTGCTCAATTGCTCGATCAATATAAAGGGATAATTTCTAAATTAAATTCTTTACGCGCCTTATTCTAACTTAGTACTCTTTAGTACCGTTTTCCCCTACAAAATTATTTTACTGCATAATATTTTTATGATTGAGATCTACCAGGTATAAATCGTCGATCGCTTTTAAGACCGGTGAATGTGTCGCAACAGGCCGGAGGGTAAATACAGTTCGTAGAGAGCGTTTGGAAAATATGCACACGTACACTAAGTCTAAGGCTATTTAAATATTATCCCCCTTGGCTTCCCCTTACCAACTTTGGTGGGGCTTTCGGCAACGGAGAACAAGACTAAGCGGCTCCTGCAGTGTCGACGCCCATGTGACTGCACCAGGCTCGTAGCCTGGTGCATGCTGGTACCAGGTACATACTGAATGGGGACGAAATGGCTTCCAGGGGCTAAAAATTTTAAGGGGGCCAAATATGTACAAATGCCATTAAGCCATTGGCAACTTGAAAACTTGCTAGGGGGCGAAAAAATTTCAAAGAGGGATTCGCCCTCTTGGCCCGCTTGGCTAGAAGCCTGAGCTGCACAATTCCTGCCTCTGAGACTAACAATGATATGGCACACGCCTTCAAACAGCACGTTTTCATTTTCAAACCGAAACTTGTTTTTGGAATGTTAGCACAACCGTCAAGCTTAAACCGAATGAAGCATTGTATTTTCAATCAACGTGCTATGTTCTTTTTTTTTAAAAGAAAGGGGGTTGGTTCCTCTTTCCCTTACGACATTTCCTAGACAACATTCACCTTAACTTGAAGTAGCTGTGTACCCCGCGCCGGCATCCCAATTCACGAGTAGCTTCTTTCCTTCATGTGACAATATAAACTAATTTGCTATTGAAGGAGGATAAGTCATTTGTTTACCTTTCATACTAAATATTTTTTGTCCAGAAATGTTAAGAAAAATGTTTGTAAAGGAGATACAAGGAGATTTGAAAGATTAAGGTAATGTTTACAAATAACTTGAAACTTGAGGCGACTGCATATATTTTCTTTAAACTTTAAGCCAAACTCCTAAAACCATTCAGACATCAGGCTAAGTTGAATACTTGTTTCTGCCTCAACACAAAAATGTGTATAGGCCTAGCTTATACCACTGTTTCGCACAAGGCCACTTATTCTCAAGAACTTGCACAACTTTCAAACGTCCGGTATTTCTTTTCGAGTAGGCCTAACCATCCAACCAGTTTAGCTAAGTCTATTATTAAAACGCCTGAATGAGATCAGTGCCACATGTTCACGTAACGCCTCCATAATAGGCTGTACAGTCCCGTATTCATGTCATATCCCTGGTTTGGAAAGCAAAGAGCTAAGCAAACATAGTCTGACATAGTGGGGTATCCCAGTAGGTTATTCAATCAAAACCACAGTTATGTATGTTTCCCGAAAGGATACTTGTGGGAGAAAACCTTTTGTTCTAAAAAAGTTGAAAGATGTGGAGAAACACAATCTTTACAACAATTAATCCCAACATGGCAGTCTATGTAAGTAGTAGTGATAGTAAGAGAGTTGGTCTCAAGCAGTTTAGTTGTGCGGCGTAGTGATGTTAGTACCCAGCTCCGAGGAAATACTATTTCAGTAACTGCAGTAACCGACCGGATGTGATTGTTTATACACATGCGGAGCTCATTGTACCTGTTTTGCAAATTTTCCAGGTACGCGACGTCTGTAGGTCATACTTTCGAAGCGAAAATTTTGATAGGAGCTCTCTGATGTACACGTACAATTTGCATATAAAATTTTTAAATTGATCAACGCCAAAACTGAGTACACCTTAAAAAATTGTATTTCTACCACATTACTTGCTTTGTGAAGCGTCTAGCACGATTCTGGTCAATTTCATTGTCACTGTTTAGGTTGCATGTGTTGCGACACCCCTACCTGCATAAAAAGTGAGAAACGGGTTTTAAAAAGACATGGAAAATTCAATACAGGCTGACATACAAACATTCAGTCTTTTAAATACTTATTTTCAATTCAAAATTATTATTTATCCGATAATCCAAATTGCAGTACTGTCTGATTGTCATAAACTTCTAAGCAGAATTATGTCTTCAGTTAAAAGCACCCCTAGCAACATAATAGCAATGACTAATTAGCAGGAAGACAGTTCTTCGACTGTAAAGTAAGGCAAAATAAAAAAGAAGATACTGTTGTAAATTCGGTAAAAAAGTAGTAAAGATCACATGCTATAAAATGTCGCAACTAAATTAGATTATATTTTTAAGCACTCAAGTCTGTGCATACTTTTCATAATGTATTCTGTGGTGTAAAAGTATCTAAATATTTACAATTCCCCTACTACAATAATAGTAACGACTACCTTTGATATAATCGTAAAGCAGAATTAATTCCTCCATCTTCGACTTACATGCTTTTGGCTTCAGTTGTGCCAAGGACAAACACACAAAACATCCTTACAATTGCAGTCAATTACGACTTTGTACATTATTAAACAGCTGGTGACCCCAAGATTTCCGTAGCAAAAACGGCGTTCGCTTTCTCTTCGTAAAGACAATGCATCAAGCAACAGTGACTGCTCATTCGTACAAGTTTGTGATAGTCAATTTCGACTTGACAATTCACAGTCCCTCTCAAGGTTTTGCAGGTCGAGGAGAGTGACTCCAAAGATTTCCCTTTCGGGAAACCAAAAATCGATAATTGTAGTAATTGTCGTATTGATGTGAAACCCCGTAATCAAATGGTATATACCCAACACACTATCGATGTGGCGTACCCACGCTAAACTTAACTGATTTACATAATTTGCACACCTATTACGTAAATCGATTGCTTTCAACAATAGTGAACAAGTGTGTTGCTACCTGAGTTGAAGGCGTGTGTGAAGCGTGATTATAAAATGAACTTCGATATCACCAGCACACTTCCACGTTTCATATGTAAAGCTGGTCACAATTTTGTAATACGAAAAAAATTCCTTCGAAACAAAGTTAATTAGACATGAGTAAGTCTGACATTGAGCTTAAGAAAATCATTAAAATCATATACGTAATCATATACAAAAAAACCGCTGAAAAGAGAACTACGAATTTCGCTGCTTGTACCTATGCTTGTACCCATTGAACCACATGAAGTGGAAGTAGTACCACCAAGTTACGTCATAGTTCCAAATAGAAATATACATTTGACACAGGGAGAGTTTTAGTTATGTGTCTTAAATATCGTTGTATTTATGCCTAAAGGGTAAAGAAAGAGCCTTCAATACATTTTTCAAATTTTTATGACAACATTAAATTTACCGCATCTTTCCTGGCAATCACAATATCTCAAAGAAAATATTATTTGCCAGAAATATACCTATGGTATAATAGAACGAACCAACATGTCTCATGAACCTTCGACGGGGGGGGGGGGGAGCTAAACCGAGACACATATTGGGGAAAACCATGCACATCAAATAACATGACAGTTTCTACTATTGTACAAATTACTAAAAAAAGTAAATATTTACGTGCTCCTCCCTCATGCACTTCTCTTACAACTACTATTATGGTATCTAAACTGGGATAATATAAATCCTTCACGACAAATCACCTAATTAGTGTTGGTATGATCTGAATCTCATTATTTTGCACAAAATATTCCCGAACATGGGGACTTCGCCAGAATTTGTTTCAAAAAGTGCTGTTTTCATGCCTTTAATGATTGCAGAAACGAAAAAAAATTTAACTTTTATTCAGCACAAATTGAACTATCTATATGAAACATATTATCAAGATTGGTTCAAAACTGAAAGACAAGTAGGGAATTTTACGTTTTCAAACAAAGCCCCCTCCCGAGGTCAAATAGCGGTCAAATTAATCAAAAGGAGTCGCAACATACAGATATCACTTTCGCTAACATCTCTACCAAATTTCAGCCAAATCTAACGAAAAACAGCGAAATGTCAGGCAAAAAACGCAAATGTTATGGTGACAGACGTTTGTCGTGACGTAGAAGTTTTGCCGTGCACGACAGCAATAGCTCAGCTGAAAGCTTTCAGCTGAGCTAAAAATGAATAATGACAAAACAGAGTTGACATATGACAAACACATATTGACGAAAATTTATCTCTGAAAGAACACATAACTCTTAAAGCACGGAGTGCATCACTTAATCGTCACCGAATTCGAATTATTAGAAATTATTTAGATCATGATTCTTGTCGTACTATTGTACAAGCTCTTGTCATTTCACACTTAGATTCGCCAGTGCTAAGGTCTGTTTAAAATCTTTGCACTGGCTTCCAATTAATCAACGTATTAAACATAAGGTGCTATCCTTAGTATTCCAATCTCTCAACGGTGACGCTCCACAGTATTTAAAGAATTTACTGCGTGAAGCACCTAAGTCAAAGTACAGATTACGATCCAGTGACCAGGAGTCAATATACCTTACTACTGTAGCTGTTCCATTCACACGCAATTCCACATTTGCTGACAGGTCTTTTTCCGTCTATGGCCCTAAGTTGTGGTATGCCCTGCCAGACAGCATCAAATGTAGTTCAAGTATTGAAATATTTAAGGCTAAGTTAAAAAACCCACCTGTTTAACGAAGCATTTAGTATGTAGTAAATTATTTTTATTGTAAAGCGCCTCAGAAAACCTTTGGTTGTGTAGTGCGCTATATCAAGTGTTATTAACATTAACATAACATTAACATTACTCCACATAACAGTCAATGTTTCGCAAAAATGTTTTCTGTGTTTCTTCCGGTTGTCCATCTTTTTAAAATATATCATGCTGTAAACCCTTTGGTTCAAAAAGTCTGTCAGTGTTACAACAGCTATATTTTACTAGACCATCCCGAGCATCAGGCATTTTTGGACCAACCAAAGCATCAGACACATCAACCCATAAGGGCTTTTTCATTGACTTGGTACAGCCTTTTATGAAGTGTTCCTTTTCTACTTCTGGACATTGTTCTTTATGAAATCCAGAAAACGCAAAGGCTGGGTGATTCCTTACCGAAAGCAAATACTTTGTCGGAATGAGGATTATCGTTTATACAATTTGACTGCTGTGACCTTTGACTTAAGCAAAAAACAATGAGTTTTTTTGTCAAGACGTAGGTCATCTACATGCTACGTATTAGATTCCCCACAGTTACAGTCACAGTTTGGCTTCTTTTTACCTTTGACAGCCTGTGACCTTTGACCGCTATCAAAACAATTGACTTATTTAACGCCATATAGGGCATCCGTGGCAACAATGAAGTCCATCAAAATTACTCTTCTTTTTGCAATTTCTTAAAATAAATGTAATAACGTTTGCGGTATGTGCAAAGCTCTAGCTTGGTATGACTCAAACGTTTCCTTCTGTTTATATGTAAAATGAGAAAATTATAAGGATGTTACTTCTGATTACGGTAACCAGAATATATGTTATCTCAGTTGCAAACTACCTACTTTAGAAATTGTCATTCCACATCTAGACTAACGTCAATGGATCCCTAAACAAGGGGTCGACATTCTCCAGCTCAGTTTCACGAGAACACATATTTGAGTTAACCGCTCCCATAATGAAATGTGGGGAGGATTCTGTGCAAAAACTGAAAGTGAAAATAAATACGATACTCTAGTCTCCCGCACCGAGACTCAAGGCATATTTCAAATATTTTCCCAGTTATACGTAGCAAAGTTAATAAATTTGTAACTCCCTTTTATAAGGGCAGTAGGTTTACTGACAAATCTCTCAATAACTCTCTTGTAGATAGCCTGAGAAAGAAAGAGGCTTAGAGGACCTGTTGTATCAAAGTACAAGAATATACGAGTTGGGAAGTTCGGTACTTCCGGTGGGGTCACAAGGTCACCTGTACCGTGAAATCCTTTTCGCCTGCGTGAGTGATTCACTTGACCTTTGACCCATCCCATAAAGAGTTGTGGGAGAACAATTTCCCAACTCGTCTATTGTTACTTATTTCTGTTGAGCCACACCCATCCTCTCTCCAACCTCTTGGACTACTTCTAATGAAGCCCCAATAGAATGTAATTGGGAAAGCATTAAGATTAAACTTCGGCATAAAAGAATCAAAGCTAAGAGGGTTCCCCTGGAATCAAAAGATCTGCTACAAACACCATTACTTTATATGAAGTCATAAAACAAGATTTTTTTATCGATAGTAATATAATGGTTATTCCAAATAACCTGGTTACCAAAATTTTCCATAGGATTAAGACAGGAGGCTTCAACCCATTTACGAAAAAGTTCTTTTACAAAAATATTAGGAATTCCAGAAATGTCCACCTCTCTACCATTATAATGTATAAGTAATTCTCAAAACCCACTAAATTCTGGTCAAAGAAATTTTTACCATACTCCTTTGGTGTCACTACACTAGCATCGAATCCGAGTAGACTTCAAACTGTTCATAAAGGTCTTAATACCCTTCACTTTTAATCCCACCTCATCTAGACTCTTCAATGAACCGCGTACGTTGATTTTATCAGGGTTACCTGACCGTATGAAATTAGAAATAACACTTTCAAGTTATTTCACAAAATTTTGAGGGGGATTTGGCAGTACGTAGAAAAGACAAACTTATTATGACAGGGCAAGAGTTTTTACTATTATGCTACGACTTACAGAAGAGAGTTCCCTGGTGGAACCCTGACGTGGGCCAAAGCATCTTTTCAGGCGTGACAGCTTCGGCAAAAATTAACCATCATTAATAACAGTAATAGCTAACATCGTCACAGGTCCAAGTGATAACTTAATATCTTAAATGAAAGCAGGCTGACGATGAATATCCGTGCCAAGTGGGAATAATTACACTTATATAGCTTGATAGTTAACCAAGAAGAGAGTTTGAAGACATTTGAAATTCCGATTACTTCCTCTTACGAACTTTTGTTCCCGTCGACGATAAAAGTGTAGTGAATTGTCTGATTGTTTTAGCAAGTTGTTTGTTAGTTTGAATAATCATTTGGGCCATCAATATTCACCTTAGTAAATTGACAGTAGGCTGTTTTCCAAGGACCTTGTAACCCACAGGACACAGACCCTTTCTACTCTTTCTCTCAGCAGCTAGGGGTGAGTCATTGGCAGTGTTTGCTCCATAACGACTCCATCCTTAGTCTTGGAGACTTGGTTGCTGGGATCTAGTACTGCCGTTCACCAACCGTCGCACCTGGATTTTGAATTCGGGGTAAGTTCATGTTATTTTACCACTTACTCTAAAAGAAAGCATCGTCGGCGGACTGAATAATTCTAGTTTCTTGCCCCTAGATTACAATACATTTAAACTCGTTACTAGTGTTGATGAAAAGAGAACTTCAGTAAAGAGTATGGAGAGTGAGGTACTACCTCCCTGGCATGGAAAGATAAGGGCTGAGAGGACAGCCCTGTTGCATTCTTCTCTGAATCGGACGAAAACCTGTCCAGTAGCCATTACTACTCACACAAGCCTTTCTGTTTCTGTATCAGGTATCTATCCAATTTAAAAACTCAGCACTGAAGTTAAAGAACAGAAGTATTTTATGGATGAAACTCCAATCTAGTTGGTCAAAGGCTCTCTCAAAGTCAGCCATTAACAGGAAACCCAGAACGTTGAAAAATGAATGATCTATTAAATTAAAAATATACCGTCTTCTCCAATAAATCTGCCCAGAATGAAACCAGTTTTGTTTGAACCAATTGATTTTGTAATCTGCGTTTAAGAGTGTTATTGGGCAGAATTTTTTTAAACAATGCATATTATCTTTATCAGGTTTGGGGACGAGATGTAATGATGGGGAGTGTAGTGATACCTCGTGACTGGAAAGATGATGATTGAAGTAAGAGAAGTTGAGGGCGCTCACAATGTATGCTTTACCCATTCTTTTTGTTTTGAAATTTTGATGTAGACTTCACAGTAATGTTTTCATTGAAATGTACTGTGCTGTGCAATACTGCATCAACATGTTCTGTAACCTGGATGAAATTAATTTCGTTTGCATGCATTTGTCTGTTTTCTGCTTTATACTTACAGCTGGGGCACTGGCCACCAACACCAAGAGCCAGTACTGAGCATGAAGATAATTCCAGTTTTTATTACCTTTCCAACAAGAAAATTTGTTATCCTGTATATCCTGTTTTACATAAAAGAGGATGAAAATGGAATGAGAATTCTGCATAATGGCAGACGTTATATGTAGTAGCTAACTGTGGTAGTAGATTAGTTTTTGTTGGGGGCAGTGTTTACATTTAAAGAGAGCCGGATTGTGCGATTCTTGCGCTTTCCACAACCATTGGTTTCAAAATCGGGTGCCGGAATTTCGCTTTTTTTTGGTAAACCTATGGAGAAAAAGTTGACATTTTATTTTGAAACTTATCGAGAGCCCTCTAACTATTTTGTAAGGAATAAATCCTCCCCTCCCTTCCAATTCTGAGACCTAGTGCAACTCTTGTTGGGGGATACCCATTCGCTCGAGGGATAAGCACTCACACTTTCTACAGTGTGTGTCTGAAGATTAGAATAGAAACTATGCAAGTTTTCTTTTCTCTCCTTATTCAACCAAGGTTGCATAATTATGTCAAGAGAATGACTGAAAGGGGTCTCACTGCAGCCTTTCAGAGAGAGCCAAGACACCTCTTAGTTACGACTGTTCAGTATTGGAAAGGAAGCATAGTGTTGCTGCTAGCGAGTCTGCATTGTTAACACCATACTTGAAGTGTAAAGTGTGCATCGGGTGGCAATACCACACATTGAAAATAAGTGCCACAGGCACAAAGAAACTTGATCCACATGCCTAAGGCATTCAGAGATACTTTTAAAGACTTCAGCTTGTCACTGAAGAGAAGACAAGAAATTACGACTGTGATAGTCTCTAGGAATTAATTTGCTAACTATTAGTAAAACGCTTCTTGCAATTGACTGCGAAACTCAAATTTTGCTCCCCAATTTTTATCCATCTCAATATTCGTGACTTTCCCTATCTTCCTCCCAGCCTGCCTTTCAAAAATCTTGAGATGCAATTAATACCAAAAGAAATAAGAGTTTAACGGGATTTTGCTGTGTCTTCTGCAGTTGCTTCGATCAATAGAGTAACTGCCGACCGGCCCCACATTGCACAGGCCATAATCTCGATTAAATACCATAGAATAAATGGACGTGGCGGGTCGTAAATGGCTCGCGGGCCGCCAGTAGAGAACCTAAAGGTTGATTGCTTTTCCTTAGTAACGAAATTGTGATTTTAAATTGAAGCTTTAAGTTCTTTTCGGCTGTAATAGTTACTGTGCTACGAAGTTACACTGTTCACGGGCAAGTAATTGCCACTGAACAATGAACTATTTATGTGTCATGAAGAATTGATTGAATTTGTCCTAAAATAAGCGGACATATGAAAGACACAGTGATTTATAAACAATACTCTACATTGCAAATAAGTTTTGTTGGAACAGAGTAATTTTAGGCTTAGATGCAAAATGTAGAGGACTCTATTTCCCACCCTTCCAATAATTTTAAAAAACAAGGGGAAGGGGGATACAAAACTTAACTCGTAAGTTTTAACATCCTATCAGCCATAAGTTTGACCTACAAAACAGCTGAAGGGCAACTTGTTGATTCACACTCTCTCCCTGCATATGTCAGTTTCTCACTTATTAAATGTAATTCGCCACGCCTTAAGTGCCTCAATGTAAGTTTACATTACAACACTTTTCAATCACCGTACTGTTTCAATAATTTGTATGAGGCTTTCAAACTACATCAGCCACTGAATGAACCTGAAAATTTAAGGTTCACAAAAAATGGGCAGAATTTTGAGTAAATACTGATTTATTGTTGGAAATAGTTTTAGTAATTACGAAGCTGCTCACAGACTACGTAGATTTCTACAAGCTTACTACTGCCTCAGTGTGCGAAGAATCTTCAAGACGTAACTGTATCTGTGATAGGCCTACCAACATTCAATGGAGTATTTGAAGATGCTCACCAAAATGAGGCAAAGGCTCTAGTCTCTTGCGTGGTTAACATCATATCGATCCGGATCGAAGTTATAAACCGCGTGGGCACATAGATATTAACTGAAATCAAGCGCCTAACTAGGATTTGTTCATGGAAGTTCAGGATGGAATCACTGGGACTTGACTCCTGCCCAGTGAAAGACGTGTAATTACTCACACGCACTCGCACACACTTACACACACACACACATATATATATATATATATATATGACCTTTTTGGGAGACTATTATCTTATATATATTATATACATAATTATAAATATACATATTAATATATAATAATTCATTAAAATATAAACATATGTTAAACTCCTCTATTGAGTAGATTTAGGATTTTTGCGTGCAACGGGAGGGAGCTGTTTTTGCTGACACCCCAGAGAGCATAGGCGTAGGAGGCGGGGAGCGGGAGGGGGTGCGAAAATTCGGGCAAAATGCCGAGAATTTTTCGGGCACTTACTGAAAGAAAAATAATGCAATGATGTACCTAAAGGGTCTTAATAGTTTAAAAAACTCCCTTGGTAATTAATATAAAGTTCTGATTTGAATTGCACCAGCACCTATATATTAAGTATTAATTCATCAGTGTGTTTTTTAATGGTTGAACTTATATTATGATTATCAGTGGTGCATTTGAGGGGCCACGCCCCACCCTCACTGATGTTGATTTTTTTTCCTACCTAAAATGCGTTAAAGTTTTAACGCAAAGTTTACTTCAAAGGTAGCATATGTGGCACCAGATTGCATGTAAGGACACCTGATTTTTCAAAATTTTCAAAGAGGAGGCGGTAATGCCGATTTTTGTTTTCTTAGTAACTAAAATACGTAATTGTTTTAACGCAAATTTTACTTCAAAGATAGCATATGTGGCACCAGATTGCATGTAAGGACACCTAATTTTTCAAAAATTTTCAAAGGGGAGGGGGGGCACCCCTCCCCCAGGCCGGCGATCACCGACTTTGGTCAAAATTAAAACCAGTATAGAAGGTAGTAACACGGCATATTATTGTATGTATTTGGCATGTGGTGTGATAAAAACGATGCATGCCTATATGATATGTACATTAACATGTTGAAACGTGCGTGGAGCGCGCAGAAAATTGGGGTTATTTTTCGGGCAAGTCGTTCCACCCCCTCCACCAAATCAACTTGGGCTCCTACGCCTATGCCAGAGAGTACTTAACAAATATTTTCAGATTCAAAGCATTACTAAGCCTTTTGACTTTCTGGTTTATCTTACAGGGCTGTAACCGAGTCCACCTAATCCGAGTCCGAGCCAATTCCGATTCCAGTGACCCCAATTCCGGGCCAATTCCGAGTCCGGTACCCCCTGAGTCCAAGCCGAGTCCGAGTCCAGAGGACCCGAGTCCGAGCTGAGTCCGAGTCCATCCCATACATAAATGTGCAGTAAAATTGGCAGCGCCGCGGTGTAGTGTGAATACAGGGGCATGAGTGCAGGTACAGGTACCAGCTGGTCATGAGTACGGGTACCAAGCCTTGTGCGTGGGTACAGGTATGGGAACCGGGCCATGAGTACGGATGGGGGCCGGCACAGGTACGGGTAACAGGTTATGAGCCCGGACACGGGTACTGGTCATGAGTATGGGGTTTTGAGTTTGGGTATGGTATGTATGCCAGCTGGTATGGGTGCAAGTCCCGGGTCACGAACTTGAACACAGACAAGGGGTAACACAACACGAGTATGGATACCAGGTCACGACTCAACAACTTTCATACCCAAGTGTAGGTATTTAATTTCAAACTTGAAGGAATTTAATGAGCACTGGTACAGGATCTGACCAGATGGTATGGGTGCAGTTACATGGTCATGAGTATAATTATAGGCACCACCAGCTACTATCATGGGTACAAGAATAATATTAGGTGTACTTAGTAATAAGTTTGGCAGCCACTCTATATGAGTATCATATACAGTATCTGGAATATTTACAAAGTTCTAGAACACAACCACACTGTAATGTCTGGTACTCAGGTGCCCTTCTCTGGGGGACATGCCCACCCCTAAATTTCTCTTAGCCCCTCAAAAATTGCACAAATTTCATAAAGGCTAGTAGTGAAGACATAGATATCCCCAGAAATGTTAGCTTAAAATATATTAAAGCCCAGCTGCAAATTAAATCTACATATTGTAGCCGGCCCACCCCACCCCACTACCCCCCAAAAAATATGTCGCAACATCCTTACAATTGCGTCTGCTGATGCCTGTACTGACACGTCATCATCTCTATGGTTTGAAGTAAAGTGCAATTTCCATACCTGTTACACTACTTGATTTCAAGTACACAAAACTTACAACTTTGGCAAATTAGTATTGATTATTTTCTGATGCCTATAAACATATAGCTAATTCACTGCCATTTTGTGTGATTGGACTTTACACTTTGTAATCCTAAAGGCTGATGGTCAGTGCTTGAACAGCTTAATCAACTTGAACCATGGGCTTGTTGTATGAACCAAGGATGTATTGGAGCAACTACCTACTATTTACAGTACAATCAAAGCCAATTAACAGTTTTTACAACAAAAACAGTCAGATTTGCTGGGTCTGAGAGTTTAAGAGGAGATATACAAATCTCCAAAACACAGGAAGATTCAAGGAAAATACAAACTATGTATAGCAGTATGGTACCTAATAATACCTTGAGTTGTGCCTAATCCATTCACTGGTACAATATGTGCCTATTGATTGTTACACACCTTACACAATGCAAACAATGAACATAGGTCTGTGCCTTGCCTTGCAGAACATTGTCAGTGAATCTCCTAAAATCCTCCCATTCAAACCATAAAGTTATTACGGGCTCTGAAGGAGGTGATGCTTTTTTGCATCCTGTCTTCTGTAACAAATTTTACAAAAGGCTATACTGTGTAGACTATATACTAAGGAAGGCTTAGTATTAAACTGCTACAAAGAGGGTAGTTCTTGCATTTGTAAGTTTTATCCAGATAAGATGTAAACAAACTGTCTATAACAGCATATGTCTAGGTCAATAGCTTCTGTTGATGTATATGAATTTTGCAGTACTAACTGTACAGATCAGTCATGTGCATGAATGGAGCTTAAATTTTGTAAACTTAATTTACTGTAGTTCAAGGACCTTTGTACTATACTTTTGATGAGGGTAATATGCAGAGGGCAGGTGGTGGCTGGATGGGGATCAACTGGGAGAGTAGGCTATAGGCCTGGAGGCCTATATTGCCAACATCACAAATCTTGGTTACAATTAAAGGCAGTCCTCAGATCCAGTTGACCCCAGTTGCACTAGTATATAGACCTACATGATCTGAAGTACAGTGTATATGTTGTATCACACAGTATTAGTAGAATGCACCTGTAGTAAGTCAAGACTATAGATTTGTACATGTAGTACCAGTTCTGCTAGAAAGTTCAGCGTTACATTAAGTTACGTAGTCGTTCCTTGCTACCTATAGTATATACTACAGCCTTACCTGGGGAAAACAGTTCATTGATTGGTACGGTTTTAACTTTCATGGTTCAGTTCTAATGAGTTCATCATCATGTAAAGTACTGCAGCATGAACAACTCATCTCCCTCATGGACGACACACGGTGCAGACACAGTATGAGTAAGAAGCTTTTTTAAAACTTTTAGGTTAAATCTATCTAGCAAGCGTTGCTCGTAACCACTTGCCAACAAGACCAGCTGCTGCATATACTGGACATGTACTGTAGAACTTTCATGCAGCCAGCATAGGGACTTTGAACCGCAGTATATTGTTGGGCCTATGCCTAACAGTTAGAACTCATCCTGTTCAAGCTGCAACTTAACTATGTGTGCTGTATATGATTCATTGGTTCAATACATACACTGCACTACACATGAATGAAGACATATATGACTGCAGCTGGTTTTTCATGGGCATTGACAAACATTGACCTGTTGGCTTTACTGGTGACTAACGTGTCCATGCAACCTGAAGCCTGTAGTAGCTGCATATATATTAAAGAGCCTGGAATATAACCAGAGACACTGGAGCCTGCATGCACTTTGGCCTTCAAGCCATTTCACTTTACCATGATGACGATAAAAATTTACCTCTGAAGGCCAAAAATCAAGCCCTAGGTGATGCCTGTATTATATTTGATGTCCTTACACAACCCTCCCCATTGTCAGGTTTCAGGTTGCTGATTCCCCCTCCCCCCTCCACTTTTGGGCACCCTGCCCCCTCAGGCAGTCCTGGCATAATCACTGATAGCCTATTGCACAATTCTCAGACTGCTTTTGAGTTGTAAGTAAACACAATAGGTCTCAGGTAGTCACTTAGAGGTCAGTGAGCACCCCCACTACCTGTACATACACCCCATCAAAAGAGATATGTTCAAAAATGCTGCCAGACTCTGACTCGACTCTGACTCGGATCCTGGTTTGACTCGGACACAGCTTGGTCTCAAGGCCTTCTGGACTCTGACTTGGATTCTGACCATCGACTCAGACTTTGCTCAGACTTGGGACGGGTGGACTTGACTCCAACCCTGCCCAACAGTAACCTTCACTTTTGTTGTATTTAACTTCACATTTTGCAAACTAGTGGTCATTGCTTGAATAGATAAATCAGTTTAAGTTGAATAACCTGAAGAGATATTGTGTCAGTTCTTCAATCAAAGAATTTCTGTAGCTGGGTAATGACAATGGTTAATGCCACTGTTGCCATTACAGGAACTAGGCATGATACAAGTTCAACCAGGCATGTATCATGTAGCACTTCTCCAACTAACTTAGAGGGCCATTTTTGTTAAAACCTTCTCTTTTTTTATTTCATACATTCTTGAGTAGTTCATTGGTTACACGACCAGACCAATTAATTTTCCCATGTACCCCTGGCTAGCCTGGAGCCCCAGGAGGACTTAGCAAATCCTTTCCCTAAGAAAAGCCCTTGTCGCACCTACAAAATTACAACCTGAGTAAGTTTCAACCCCAGCTGATTCTCAATAAATAACTCCCATGCCCCCACTGTTGCAAACATCCCCAGGGGCACTTTTCCCAGACAATGGGCTGATAGCCCAGTGGTAAATATGAGCTAATATGCTAGGGGGGCATCAAATTTTCACTTAAGTGGACTCGGCTGGACTCGGCTTCGAGTCCGAGTCCAGTTGCAGCCCATTCCGGGCCAATTCCGATTCCAGGACCTCCCATTCCGGGGCAATTCCGAGTCCAGAAAAAACTGGACTCGAGTCCGGAATTGAGTCCGAGCCCGGACTCGGATGTTACAGCCCTGTTATCTTGTTATAATGATGGGTCATGCTCCTTCGATTAAGCATTCGACTGCTCTTTACACTTCAGAAGACATGAATAGGTCTGATTTGCAAAACGCTTTCCATTTTTACCTTCAGCGCTTTATCACTGGTTTGTCTATGTTTGATTGGCTTCATGCTAATTAAAATATTTCAATCTTTAAAGATGATTGTCACTTTCGGGGTGAAGCTGAGGACCCTTGTATACTTTAAAAACATGCTTCTATTCCATTTTGCAGACCCGAGTCTTCTCAACACAGTACTATATACATAAATACCTAGGTGTAAAATTATTTGAGTCCTACCTATTTACATAAGAAACTGAAAGTTATATAAACTGTAACAGTCGTCTAACAGTACTCTTTATGATTGGCGATTGTGAGTGCGGGTCCAATGACATGCTGGAGTGTGGGGATAATAGCACTCAAATGTCTCAACAACAAATAAATAAGCTACTGGAACTGTATAAGTTATTAAACTCTAAAGACAGCCGTACACTACACGACTTTGAACACCGCAACTCAACTCGATCGTCGGATCTCCAACAGTCGTGTAGTGTGCATGAGTTTATGACTGCGACTGAAAGTTTTAGGACCAGATTTAAGTCGCGCCGACTTCAGTCGGGAAGGACGAACATGTTGGTTCTTCCCGACTGAAGTCGGCACGACTTTAAACTGATCTTAAAATTGCCAATCGCATTCTTAAACTCTTGCACACCTCACGCCTGTTGGCGACCGGACGATCGAGTTGGGTTGCAGTGTGCTAAGTTGTGTAGTGTACGGCTAGCTTTAGGATAACATTTAAATATGAGTGATCTTGGTAATAAGTACACACAAAATATACAAGTGAGATGGGAAATCAAAAATAAAACTCACAGCATATGTTGTATACAATGAATTATTGGAAGGAGAAACAAATCTTCTCCCCCAAATACTTAACAATTACCGTTATCATTAGAAGAACATGGAGACAAACATCAAAACGGACGAATCCCTGCTTGTCAATTTAACCGAGCTGGAATACTGCACATGGAGTGAGTGGACCCTAGAAAAGGTGGTATAGCAACATCTTGAGTAGAAAGAGTCTTTGATTAAAACAAGCTTTGGCACAATCTCGCCACACCTGGACACCAACAGCCAACGTCAAGTTTCAAGTTAACTACAGCAATGATACACAACCAGTCTATAGACCTGTGTATGTATTACACGAGTGACAGATGATCAGACACTCTGAATAAGCAGGAGGCTGGGAGAACAATCCTATCCTATGTGCAAATACACAATGGGCATGGTACATACATTTATATCTGTCCATAGGCTTTGACGTAAGGGGTAAGGTGTCTCCCCAACAGTTTGACTGATGGAGTGGAGATAGCTTTTAGCCCCCCTTCCCACCCCCATAATTTGATGATAAGTGTCTTGGTATTTATACAAAATAGCTTGAAAGGCTTTGAAAATTAATAGTTGTTATCATTTCTAATTTTTTATTTGTTAGTGATAAATTTAAGTCATTCTCAACAGTTATGAGGTGTAAAGAAGTCACAAACTGTCGATGAGCTTTGCTCGAATCCACACTTGAAATCGAATTTATACCGCAACTATTGGTGGCACTACACCGGGGTTCATGATGAGGAATGGGTGACTTTAGATATTTCCTTGACTATTCTTTCGGCCTTGCTAATGAAGCACTTATCCAAAAACATACAGAGCTATATAACCCTTGTTCTATTGTGAGCAGCTTCCGATGAAATGCATTTAATTATGCTTCGGATAATAACTAAATTGCGTTAAAAATGCATTCTTTTAGTGCCCTTCGTGTATACTCAAAATCTCAGAGTAACTAAGTACGCGTACCATACATATATCTAACGTATATTCTTCACAATCCCCTTGCATCATGAAACCGACCCGCCGTTAGGGTCAGGCAATTTTGACAACTGATCCAGTTGTGATGTTTGTGGTCTAATCACTGCACATCAAATAAATATGAAGATATGTTAAATTGTCCCATGGACACACACCAAAGACCCTACGATTGGGCCCTCGTTCTTCTTTCTCTGCCCCTAATGATTTCCTTTGTCTACCCATTGTCGTACTGAAGGGACAGCTCGTCCCAGGTACCAGCCTTAGGGGTACAATGGCATGGCTGAAAAGTTCCCTAAATGATTAAGATTTCTAAAAAGTTATCAATTCAAAGTTTTGCCAAAGGTAGCATCATTTGCATCTAACCCATTTTACATGTACAAAACTCTCCGAAGGAAGAGAGGGGTTCAGCTTAGTCCCCCTCCTCTAGGACCAAAATGCCAACTGTCCCATGTACGCCACTGACTTTATCAAATACAACACTTGGATCCCACACTAAAGAATGAAATGACTTCATTATTCATTGTACATACATTTACCCCATGACAACCAAATTTTTGCTATGGACAATTTACTAACTGAAAATAGGCTACGGCATCTTCTAGTCCGATTCAGTGTAACATATTAAAAAAGTAGACCAACTATGTGGATCCAAATCCCTTAATGTAACCGCTTTGCGTTCAGGCACCATCAAATTTATAATTTCTTAATAAGACAGGTGGAAGCCCCTCCCCTCTGGCCACAGATCTATAACTGAACAAACCAGTCATGTTTCTATTTTATGTGGCATTAAAGTCAACATTATCGGGCAACCTGACATTTCTGGTCACTTAAGCATCCCCTGGTATTTAGATTGTCGTCATGGCCGTACGGGCCGGGGGTGCTTGGGGGCGGCCGCCCCCAAATGTCAGAAACCTGACTAAATCGGGCAGATATTTTGTCTTAGTCGGGCGGAAAATTGGGCAGTTAAATTAGGTCCGGAGTCTGGCAAAAATCAACGCCCTCCCTGAGAAAAACAGTCCCGTACGGCCATGATAGTCGTGTACTGCCTGTTCAACGGTAGGCAGGTTTTTCTAGGAATTTATATTTGAGAACTTATTTATACTTTTGTCAGCTCTGTAACTGCTGCATGCCCCCATTTTGTGAATTATTTTGCCTCTTTTATCTTAACTCGTATAGTAATTACAACATTACTGTGTTTGGACACAACTTGCATATCTGTTAGAGCCTATTTAATTGTTTACTATGTGAAGCAGTGCGTCATAAAATGTCATGAATCTTATCAAATTATTAATATTATTGACTATCTGACATTTACTATGATCATTATCTTATTTTTAATTTAAATTATTTAGAGGGAGTATAAATGTCTTGATGGGGCAGATATTAAAGGACCAATATGTGACACTGAGCGAAGTGCCACCATCAGTTAGCGAATAGTATGCCAAACAGCAGATAGCTGGATATGCCTCTTTCCACGCCTGTGACTAACATCAGTTCTGAACATCATTATTTTTACAAGTCGGTGCTTTCAGGAAGGAAATAAGGGAAAAGGGAAAATATTCAACTCACTTTATAGGGGATGATGGTAGTAGCTGTTACTCAAGAAGCTTAACTTACAACTCGGTTAATGCAGACGTGCGAACACATTTTGAACTACATCCGGATCACAGGCGCACTTATACGTAACCCAAATTACTTCATTGATCAGATTTTGATGAGAGTGATCCAATCTGGATCATTTTCGTCCAAATCTGATCACATGAATGATCCTGATTGAAGGTCTGTGCCCATCTGATCCGCACTTTTTTAGAGTGCAAAGTGTTTAAGCTTGTAGAAAAAATGCGTCGAAAAAATTGAAAGTTAGGTCCGCTTTTTCAGTTTCTTTACCACCTATAACTAAAGAAATAATGACGGTAACTGCATTAAATTTGCCAAACACTGATTCATATAAGACCACGATGAAGGACCTCAATATAAGACGTAAGTACTTACTAAAGACAGTTCATTACTTCTCAGGTAATCTAGAACGGGATAAAGCATGACAAACCCATGATGTGAAGGTCAAGCGATTGATTCGCCTTAAGTCTTAGTGTTCCTTGGTGACGTCACTCCTTTCAGGAAGCAGACCTCCTTCGGGCGTAGCCTAATCTTTGGTTTTCGGCCTTCGGCTTTCGTCAGAGAGTTGAGGGGACTTTTGAAAAAGTACACGAAAGTTACCAAGCGCAGTCTAATAGCAACTACCTGCTTAGATGACAGAAAGCCTTGACAGCAGTTTTCAGTGGGTAAATTACTGAGCAGGTCAGATCAGGAAGTTGCTATAAATAGCAACTCTCTCTGTTAAGAATCTCCCTTGGCAGATACTCAAGTAATTAAATAAGAGCAGCGTCATACCTGTATGCGGGTGATATATTATCATTTGGGGTGATATATTCGGGTGATATATTATTGCTGGGGCTCCACTGGCTAGTGGCGCTGCTATACAATGTCCATTGGGAATAGCTAAATGCTTCTTTCTGATTGTCTTAAGTCTTTAAATGCCTCAAAAGCTTCCTGTGTTCTTCCCCTGAACCTGCATCCTACCGGAGCCCTTACGGCTCCTAGGGAGCTTTTGGCTGCTTCGCTTATTTTTTCAGCCGCCTCGTCCTCCATATTTTTGGACAATCCCTGCGGCTGTTCATAAGCATTGCTAATCCTAAGCGTTTCTTTATTTCTCATATTCAGTCTAATAATTTTAGAAATATTAAAGTTCAACTTCATCTCAGTTCGTGCTGCTTTTACTACCTTTCTACATGTCTTCCTTTGGATGTGATTAGCTAAGTTGAAAAAAGATGTTTAAACTGTTTTGGACGACGAAAATGGCCCTCTAACTTTAATTATGTTCCCTTTTGAGATACTTGTCAGTCAGAAAGACTTTGGCGAATACCTGACATTATGTACAAGCTGATATTCAAATTATTTCAACTAAGCTTTTTTCCTAACTTCTCTTCCATTTGAACAAAAAAAAAAATCTGTGCACCGCACCTCCCACATAAAACTACAGTAGCCTTTCTGTACTGATTTTAAATTGGCCGATGGCATAGTATTCTCCTGAGCATGTTTCTCTGTGTGATTTTAATGGTACTGTAATCTGACCTTGTCTTAGCAGTGGACTATGCTACATCACATTTCCCTGAAATTAACAAATCATGGACTGATTAATATCCAGTCAAAGTCCCAGCTGTTGATGTAGATACCAGGTGTTAATTTTTAAATCTGTTGGTGATGCAGAAATCCTTTGAGACTTAATGGAAGAGGGGTAATTAAAAACAAAGTTAAAAAGATAGAAATAAAACCGTGGAAGTAATTAACCCAGAAAGACTTTGTAAAATCTTTATTTACTTAGACCATTGATTAATCTTCCATGATGATTACAAGACGTAAGGTACTTTCTTAAAATGATACTTCAGAGGAACAGGTCCGTCTTACAGACAAAAGTACTGCCTAATCCGCCCAGGAATAAAATGTAATAGTAAAAGGGATCACTAAAGTGATAACTTGGAGAAAGTTCAAGACTCATAATAGTTTTACAAATGAATAGTTTAGATTCGAAATCGTGCAATCAAGTATCAATCAAATACTTTAAATTGGAAAGCACAGGGCAGAGTCAATGGAAGAATGATAGAGTACTGTTGTGCTACATGACTTGATCTTAATGAGAAGTTTTCCTTTTCACAATTCATGATTTAACTCCAATATTTCAATTTTTACCGTTTTAATGGATTTTTTTCCAAAATCGAAAATTCTTTCTTTCAAAATAGCCACTTTATGAAGTAACAAAATGACCAGGGCGGATCTAAGGTCTTTTCTGAGGGGGATCCAACATAAAAAAGGCACATGTATTTTTTTTTTAAATTTTGGTTCCCATAAACGTCAGCGATTATACAATTTACCGCATATTGACAAAGAAATGATAAACCAAGAGACATGCAAAAACTGGAATCAAAATCTGGAATCTAAACGGTGAAATTGCAAAGCGCGCGAAGCGAACGAAATTTTTTTGGGTAAGCCAACACTTATAAGAATTTGTACTAATTTAAAGCTTATACAGAACAATTGTCCGGACAGTTGGGCCCTATCGGGCATAACTTTATTGTACTTCCCTCCTTGAGTCACTAGCCGTACCGTACAACAGACACAAGTGAACGTTAACCAGGTTTAGCGAAATGCGATTCAATTCCCGACATTTACAAAAATCCATGCATTCTACTTATTAACTTGAAAAGGTGGAAAGGGTTTGTACTATATTTAGCTGTAAGTATAACGGAACTGAGAAAGAGTGGACAAGGCGTACCGAAAATTTTGGGTTTTATCCCAGAAATTACCCTTATGAAAGCCAAAATAAGTAAACCGACCATGGTTGGCGGCAGAATCCGACATTTCCTGTTTCGAGGGGATGATGACAAGGGCAATGGAGGGGCCTCATTATCCCATGCTATTGCAGGCATATTTTGCATTATATCGCTTAATACTTCAAGATCCGAGTTGCGCACTGATAGTGTTCTTTGAATCTGGATCATGAAATTGAAAAGCGCGCGAAGCGGGGGAACATGTATGATAGGCTAACACATAAAACATATCACGAAACGAAAAAAGAACTGTCGGTTTGTAGGCCGTATCGGGTGTAACATACATTGTATCGAAACCACCTGGACTACAAGATGAAATAGCCAAACTTTGCTCCGTAAGTCGCTCACCAACTGACTCTACCGCATGACACACACAAGAGAACACCAACTAGGCATTGCGGTATGGGATGAAAGTTACGACCTTTACATAAACTATTCTCTGCCTATATGTTACTTGGTAAGGTGGACAGGACTTTTGCTATACTGCTATGCGGTATGGAACTATTGAAGAAAATCGAGTGACTCTACAGCGCGCGTAGCGCGCCGAAAATTTTGGGTTCTTACTAGAGAAATTATCCTTTTGAGAAAAAAAAACAGGTAAACCGTCGGGGCGTCTAGTTGTCGTCGGGGACTGCATACTTTCGACTAGGGCTCCCCGACGAACCTGTAAAACTTCCCTGATAAGGGGCCAGCCTTCCCCGACGGGGTCATGAACCCTTCCCCCACCTGGCGCTACCGCTATCTCGACTGGGGGAGGGGGCTAAAATACTGTATGTTGTGTTTCCTATATAGCTGGGGCGCGACTGTCAAAAATACTCTGTCAGAACAGATGACTGAAGTCGAATGTTTTCTTTTTATTTGCGACAACAGACCGGTCATTGGTCCAAAGACGTCCAAAAAATTGAACTGACTAACCGTTATTTGACCTGGTGGCATGAGCGTCAATCCTGGGGGGACGGGGCGAAAAGTCCCCCCACATTTCGATGGGTGGGGGCCACAATATCAAATGTCCCCCACATTTGCGTAAAAGAGTAGTCTCGTGGCTCTGTTTGACTGGCTTTTGTGAGTGGCATGTAGGTTTGTTGGGCAATTATTAAGTGTCTCGATGCAGATTCTAAAAGTAGATTTCGTCAGGAAATCTTATTTAATGACAAAATTTCGACGCGCTTCGCGCGCATGCGTCACGGTTTGCACTCCTTCTCATGACCATTTGAAAGGTAATTATACATGGAACTATTCTGATCACAACACTTTCCGAAAACAGACATACATCTCCAAACATCTGCAGGGGCCTTGCATCAATATGGGATCATTCAATCAGTGGCAGAGGGGAGGGCCATTCGGCCATGCCTACCCTCACTGATTCCGATTTTTTAAGTTCCTAAAAATATGTAAATTTTTTAACACAAATTTACTTCAAAAGGTAGCATATCTGGCACCAGGATGCATGTAAGGACACCGAATTTTTCAAAACTTTTCAAAGGGGGAGGGTGATACCCCCTCCCCTTAGCCCCCTCCCCCAGGCCAACGGTCACACAGCATACTGCATGCCCCCCTTGAGAGAAATCCAGGGCTCGCCACTTCATTCAGTCTAATTTGTAGCATGATGTGGAAGGTTGAAACTACGTTGTTGCCGTTAAATACTTTTCAAAAATTTTTACCGCCGAAGCCATTATCGGTATAGATGGTGATTGTTAATACCAGGGAGTTGTTTACGACTACCAGGGAGCAGGGAGGTGCTAGTCCTAACAACTCCCTGCAGGGAGGTACAACTCCCTGCGACTACAAAGCATTCTGAAAACGCCCTTGCTTATCCTTCACACCTTTGCTATACTACGATCAGCTCCAAAAATATCCCAAAGATAGTACCATTTTGCATCTAAGCAACCTTAAATTAACAAAAATTTCTCAAAAGGGGAGGGCTACCCCCTCCCCTTAAACCCCTCCCCCAGGACGACACATTTATGTAGTGACAAAGGAAGGATCCCACTGCTGTATACAAAACGCAGAGCGCATAACAAAGTGCAATTTAAACGCCTCCACTCAGTTGGAAAAAACATCCAGCCGGTCGGAATTTGGGACCTTCACACCCCCAAATATATCACCTTAGCAACGGGCCTGGTCCATGATCTACGCTGCGAAGTGTGGTTTCAGCTATTTTATGATGAAAATAACTTCTTGAAGTAATTCCGTTGACTCCGTGTATTTCACCTGGCAGATCATCTATGATGGTCATGTTAACTTTGAAATGATAATTCTTATTAGAATAGGACAACGTCATTCATCATAAGGGGGGAAGTAAAGGGCCTATAGGAAGACGCCCCCTCTTCAAAACCGAAGGGATTGGTTTGTGCTAACGGTATGTCCCCGTCCCCCCACATTTGAATACGGATTGACGCCCTGCCTGGTAGTGATTTTATATAGTAATTTTGAAATGAAAGAAACACCGATTCGTCTATATTGTGACTTCTGGTCAACTCTTGGCTGTGTACTTTAAACTAAGATTGGCTTTTATTCCCATCGCTAGGGCAACACTATAAATCAAGAGAATAATTCCAGACCATGAATATCATAGCGAAACGTTTTTACCAACTCACTCGTGTTCATGAGAGGAGAGATGCTACCGGGTGGAGGGAAGGTTTCGTAGATGTAGCGTTTAGGGAGTGTGAACAGATCATTATTTTGTTAGACCAAAAGACTAGCAGTGACCTTTTGGAATCAATATTAAAACACAGTAGTAGTAAAACGTTGCATAAAGAGCTAGCTATTGAGTATCACGTAATATCTGCGCGTTTTGTATTACTTTGAATGTCCAAGCACGCCACACGCGGTTCCAAGCGAAAAATGATTAGAATGCCTGACTGTCACGCAGGCAGTAAGAGTTAGAGTTAGATGAGGTTTTACGGCTCAGTTTCTAACCAATTGGTTTAAAGGGAAATATTGTGTATAGGGCACAGAAAATTTTCATATTTTTTAAAACCATGATTAATAGATACAGATCAGAATGATAGGAAATTTTGATTACGGCAGCATGGTATCTTCATTTTCAAGGAATATGGTTTTCACAGAAAGAACGATTTGTTGGCCCAAACTTTCGAAATTTCAAATGATACAACATCCATAACTCTTGTTATGCGTTATATCTGGTAAGATGAGGCTATTGTTTGAGTTCTCTTGTTAGACTGGAAGGTGTAATAAGGATTAGAGCTACTTTCGTTGTATGTCATGTTGGTATATTTTAAACGCAATATTTCCCTTTAAGTCGGACCGGCCGCGGCCTTTTTTGCAGTTGCGGCTCACTGGCTTGTTTTTCCCTACTCCATTGCAGGCAGCAACTTGAAGACATGCAGTAGTCACATTCTCTGTCAACGATTGCACTGTTCGTGTTTCGGGGCGGGCAATATAGGCTACCATAGTCAAATATATTACCGAAAGTTTCTGCGATACATGGCTAGACTTTTACGGGTGGGGGTAACTAAAATCTTCTCGGAATTGGACAACTGTCATTACCTATGAAACTGTCGTGGCTTTTTTTTTAATTTTTTATTTTTTTAGGCTAGTGTGAAAAAACCCAATTTTGAAAAAGGGCAAATTGGGAAACTTGAGGGGGGTCCGGACGTCGGCGACCCCCTGGATCCGCCACTGATGACAGCTTCTTGACCAAGAAATACAAAAATCTTTATTTATACACTATGATTTTAATGCATTCGATTGTTATTTTCCAATTTGACATAAAACATGCATTTTAAATTTTAGAAGGAAACTTTAATGTTAAAGTCAAACTTGGCGGTCATTTTGGGAATCACATTAGCATAAAGAGCGTCAACTGGAAAGTTAGCAATAAAAGTATCGACCAAAAAGAGAAAGTTTCAGTAGCTTCAGAATCTAAGGGGACCGAGTTGATAACGCTTTCGAATGACGCAATGTGAACATTTGTATACACGCCAGGGACATTTTCCCTTGTGTAAGGATGGTAGCCAGAGAATACTTTCGTCACTGATGCCCTGTAAGGGACCTTAACATTGGCCTCTTTGCCTATGATCCAAACAGTTACATTCGAATCAGCCTGAAGGCGGACTTCTACTTCATGATCATTGGTTTCTGAAGTTGTATATGAATCCCCATAGGTGTACGATCTGGTTGCGGATGCGCCGATACTCCACCCAGCTGACGCATTAACGATACCAGGTATTCCAGCTGAAACTGTCATTGTTAACTCGGGGTGAATTTCAAAATTGTTCATTTGAGACCACTGGATAGTAGTAGATAGTGTGATTTGCATTGACAATGTTGTTGTTACATCGGAAGGACTCTTATGTTGTACATCCTTCCGAGCAAGAATAACATTGTCGGGTGAGATTGTTTGCGAAGCCTGAGACAAATCATAAACCACGTCGAGAAGTTTGTAATGATCAACTCGTCGTGGTTTCATGACTAGTACTTCGTAACCACTGGTCTCGTATTTTTCGTTTCCATTATAACCGTAAAAGAAGTTATTTCGTCCTGGAACTACTTTCCCCAACAAGTAGTAATTGCGATATCGGTAGCGACCCACATAGACTCCGTTAGCAGCACTCACAGCATCTGATGGTACCTCGCCGTTGGAGTATGTTCCATCTGTCCACTCCAAAGTATATTCTGCCCAAGGAGGTTGGATGAGTACCCAATAATTGTCCGGTAGAATGTGTTCCCTGTGATTAAACGGAATGCGACAATTTCCCAACCTTTGACTTGTTTTCCCACAAGCCACTGTATTTTCTACCCATCCCTTGCAAACGAAAAGGGCATTACCGTCCTCGTCGAAGGTTTCACCGGAAAAAGCATATGCTGGAATACTCCCACGCCCCGCTGGGGACCACGCTGAAAGCAAAAAAAAAAAAGTTTTGAGAGTTTACTAAGTTTACATTGTGTGTTAATAATCGTTCTTTTACATAAATCTAAAATCTAAATTTCGCGTAGTTAGGAAAGTAACCAAATAGAGCAGACTCTACGTGTACAAAATTTGGTGCAAAATTTTCGAATGCAAAGTGTGGAAATGTCGAAATTTACAAAAAAGAACAAAGAAAGATGATGAAAAGCAAATAGGAAAGACACATTGAAGAATAGAAATAACAGGACAGAAAAAAGGAAGGGGAAAAGAAGAGAAATGTACCTATCATTGATGTCATCGTGTTTACTAGCAAACCTGGTCACAAACAACACAAGCTTGTAATAAGCCTGTACACACAAATAAAACGCAAAAGGCGATTCCTTCTGCTTTCGGCAAGAAATCAAAAATTATCTTGAGCCAACTTAGTTCTTGAAGAAATATGGATATTCTCTGGTCTTGGTTTTGGTCCAACTTGTTTATGGAAAGGGTGGATGTCAAGAGTATGCTTGATGAAAGTTCAAAAGCTATCGTGCAGCAGAAACATGATGATGATGATGATGATGATGATGGTGGTGGTGGTGGTGATGGTGATGGTGATGGTGAGGTGACGGTGATGGTGATGATGATAATAATAATAGTAAAAATAACGATAACGACGATCATCATCATCATCATCATCATCATCATCATCATCATCATCATCATCATCATCATCATCATCATCATCATATGATGACGATGACGATGACGACTATCCTGAACGCTTATGGGGAAAGCAGTTAGTTTAAGTTCGCAGGGTTTAAATCAGATGCAACATTCTTTGGGGGAAAAGGTGATGGTTGTGCTCATAACATCTGTGTTATTACAATAATTACGCTGATTATGATTTTGATCATCACCATCACTATCACCGTCATCATCATTACATCACAATATCACCATCATCACCCTCATTATTATCATTATGACTATTATGACAGAGACTTTTGTGTAAGTTAGTGAACAGGAACTATGAAGAGTTCCAGTAATATTGTCGTTTCTCTGTCATTTCTTTTAGGTGTACTTACTCGAACATTTTTGTTGCAGTGAAAACGTTATGTAAGGTACTCAGAAAAGTTTACAAAAAATCGTCGTTTATCTGTTTTCATAATTTAAAGTGAGATTGTAAATGTACCAATAGCATGAAATAACCAGTTAGAAAAAAATTTAGCAGTGACATCAACCTAATGTAAATTTGACCAGCAAAACTTTTAGAGTGGAACCGCTTTACTATCACATTCAAATCTTTTAATAAGTCAGTCCATATAGCAAAAGTGTAAAAGTACTAATCTAGTGTCGGCGAGAAGGGTCGGGACGAAACTATGTGTTTCACATGATTTGTGGACAAGCGGGTTCTTTCTGTGCAAACAAATATGACTTAGGTGTAGTTACTGCCCTAAAATTCAAGTTGACATTTTCTTCCAGAAATAGCCACGGTGTTTGCAGCATGAACGTGCTCATGCGTCATTGCAGTCAAGTGCCCCTACAGGGCAGAACTATTTCCGGAAACGAACACCTGGCTAGCTTTACTAAAGTAAGCGCCACTACGTAGTGCCTCTAGACTAAATGTGCCAGGGTGTCTATGCTGGCTAATATGTCTTGTTGGCCTTAACGCTGAGCTCAACGGCTACCTGCACAGGTAGTGGTGAGCCCATAAAATTCCAGTTTTAAAACTTTCGGATAAAATTTGAACTCATTCCGAATTGTGGGGGCACCGACTCCAAATCTGGATCATATTATCTGATCAGATCTGGATTAGATAAGTTTTCAGGGGGACCGACTCCAAATTCGGATTATTTGTTTGAACAGATTTGGATAAAAATGATCCAATCTGGATCATTTTTTATCCATATCTGATCAAATAAATGAACAAGACGTATAAGAGTGTCACTGAATGCTATATCACCCCGTTCACTACCTCGTCAAGCTACGGGCCTGTGTAGTGGTTTGCATCATAGTAATGGTGCAATTTTTATGTACAAAACCTGAAGACTGTACATTAATGGCACTGTAGATCAAAACTGCTAATGCCAGATGAAAGCATTACTAAGCGAGATAAGTCATGCGTTCTTCCGACCTTTGTCGAAATCCTCCTAACAAAGATACGGTGTTGCAATAAAAGGCCCGTTTCAATTATTGAAGTTCAGCAAATTATCTTTATGTAAAATACCATTCATCTTTTTTGTCGTTAAGACAACAATGTAATATTCTCTGTGATTTAATTCCCTAATAATCATTTTTTCACTTCCAATCTCAAATAGAATCTTAATAGGGTCCAAATTACTATGAGAAGTTACCTTGTAGAAAAAATATACTTTCATACGAAAGGTTCTTCATGCAACGCAATAATTTTGAAACAGCTCTTACCTTGACTGGAAACACGTCCAAACCACCCGACTAACACTACCGTAGCAATAAGCAACATGTTAATCCTTTACATAAAGAGGTAAGGTAACCTGTAGAAGAATTATCGTTGATGAAAATGTATCAACTATCATATGAATTACAAATAACAAGATCTGCAACGATATTAAAGTCAGCAAAGCTATTATTAAGTTTTGTAGATAAAAGTCTCAACCTTTTCTCCTATGAATTAACAAACCGTAAACCTTTGACGCAACAGAACTAAAAAGCTGGTGTTGTGTTACACTAGTAGAAGCTGGGAACACAGCCTGGATTACTTGGTAGTCTGTTACAACGAAATTTTAGCCTTTTTTATCTCCCAAGTCTAGTTACCTTTTGCGCCCTGTCAGTTTTCGTAGCTGTAAGTTTATTGGCATAATTAAAGGTTTGCTCCTTGCTTATATAAATACCCTGTGGTGTTATAATCATTTATTATTTGAACTTTCATTATATGCACGTTTGATCTTTCAAAAAGCAACATTTCGACCATTATATCATTCCGTTCTGTTACGTGTTTTTTTTTACAGAACTGATTCCAAATTTACGGGCCTTGTTCAAATATTGTGTTGATCTACATTTATTATGTAAATATATAAATACGTCATACCATAAGGCTGCTGAGATAAAAGGCTAGGCTGGAAAGCAATGCGGACACAGAACAAATGGAGCCAGGGCTGTGCGAATCACCGTCAACAGGTGTGACCACTTCACGATGAGAGCCACTCAGTAACCAAACTGGTTTAATCTTTGGTTAGATTACACAACCAAACAAAGCCCTACGGCCTTTAATTTCGCAACCATTCAATCGGTGAATAGCAAGACATGCTGTACAACTACGTGGATATCTTTTTTTACGTTATACCGTTAAGTCTACACAGACAAATAAGAACTTGGCCAGTATATAGATAAATGGGTCATACCCTCCCGCCAAACAGTTTAGACGTCATTGCTGTGTTATTTCTATGCAGCCGACCTAAATCGTTCTCGTAAAACCTGTCTCAAGCCCTTGCAACACAACTAAAACTTTCCATTGTCTTGACATTGGTTAAGACATTCTTCAAATTACCAATCTACAAATTTTTGCAACATTTAATCAGAACAGTGGATTATTTCCCAACTCCAGAAAATGTCCTCCCTTGTCTTTCAAAAAAGGGATAAACTTTATTGTCGACTAAATCGGTGCAGGAACGATGTTATATATGGAAATGATTGTTGAGTAGCGTCATCAGCACAGCTGTCATCCGAAGCTGTAACAATAAAGCAGTGAAGTTCAGCCACCTGTTATATTCTTTATTTACCATCTTTTGTTGTCATCTTTATACAGAACAGAAACATGCCGGTGAGGATGGGATTAATTCACTTTCACCACTTTCATTGTGTGTAGCCGCCTGCAGTGGGACAACGTTACGTTGGTAGCTAATACTGGCAAAGGCCTACGCAGCAGCCTACGTAAGTAAAACGTAGCCCAGTCAGTATAGGCCACCCAGAACTTTTAAATCACTGCTTTCTTTAAATGAATTAAGTACAGACCGTTTTTATCATCCTCGAAATGGTAAATTCAAATGAAATATTGCCCTCTCAATCAATGCCCGGAAGTGACGACATTCCACCTGGCACAAGCTTCGATGTTTGATTTCCTATTATTTTCCCATAGACTCATTTCTTATTCTGATGTGATATTAAGTTTTTGATACTCCTTTTTAGCACTTAAAAGTCTCATTTTAGTTTTACATTCATTTTTTTACTTACAGTCTCTGCCAATTACATGCATAGTAAATAAACTTCAAATCACATATTCTCATTTTTGCGAAACGCATATTTCTCCATAAAATGGCAAATAACGCTCTAACATATTTCCAGTGCCGATACAGAAAATTTCCAAACAATCTGGCAACTATCCTACACCTTTTTAATTCTGGAACTCCACGACTGTTTCACCGTGGTAGTTAGCAAGTTTAACTCTCTCGAAGTCTATCTTCCTAGAATAACTAGGATTGGGCTTCCCACATCACATACCTCAACCTTTCTTTAAACAATGCATTTCAGCTTAAGAATAAATCGTAATCATTGACCCTATTTTATTTGAATCCCTGCAGCATTGCCTGCATTGGTTACTTTATAATAACAAGGAACGATAGGAATGATCAAAACACCAAACCCTGGTAATACTAACAAAGTCACAGTACTCAAAAATAAACCAGATAGCCTAAATGCATAGTGATTCCTCGCCGAGAGGAAAGAAAGATATCAATCATTGCATTTTGAGCTACTGTATTTACCAGCAATTCCCAAGGTTTTAGCTGTTTCAGCTACCGAGATTTTGTAAAACCTTTAACCTCTATCAAAAAGAATGAGTTTTATCTTGTGACCATAACATATCCAAAAGCCAAGTATGAAAAGAATACACGCTTCCTATGCTGGGATACTGTGTTTAAAAAGGACTCGGTGGTGACCTCACATGACCTCCAACTTCCACCAAAAAGTGTAGCCTTCTTCCTCTTAAATAGTATAAATTTGAGTACCAAATGTGAAAAGTACCATTCCTAACTTGAGATATTGTACTCAGTTTTTGCCCTCTGGTAAACTCACATGACCTTTGACCTCTGCAAAATACAAAAAGGGTCTTCTGACTCTAAAGCATCTACATGCCAGGTATGAAGCTTATCCATGTTTCCTACCTTGACATATCAAATTTACAGTGTTTTTGAATTTTGACCTCTGGTGACCTGACATAACCTCTGATCTCCACCAAAATAATAGGGTTCTCTCTCTCCATAATGTAAATCCAAACATCGAGTATGAAAAGCACCCATCGTTCTTATCTTGAAATATCGTGTTCACAAGTAATTCGCAAGGATACTGAAGTTTTATCTTCCGTGACCTCAGATAACGATTGACCTCTACACAAAGACAATAAACTTCATTTTCTGACTATAACGCATCCACGTGCCAAGTATGGTAAGTATTCATGCTTTCTACCTTGATAATTCGTGTTTTCAAGGTGTTGGGTGTTTGACCTCTGTTAACCTCACATGACCTCTGACCACCAACAAGAGCAATAGGGTTCTATTTCTGAAGATAATATATCTAATACAAAGTATGAAAGTATCCATTAATCTTATCCTGAGATATCGTTTTTACAAGCCAAGAGTCACAAATACACATACATACACGCACACACATTCACAAGCCATCGTGACTGCATTGATTCGTTTCGCTCTATGGCAAGGAATCAAAAAGTTGTATCCCAATGTGGCAGCACTGGCCAAACTTTATTATTTCTAAAACGCTACATTCGAACGACAGTTTTTACCATTTCAAGGCTTATTAATATGTCCTTCATTCGGTAACTTTGTTAAACCTTCATCTGTTTTTGAACATAATAAACATTAACGGGAAATACTGGCAGTTCATATTGTATATTCAGTCCTTAGCGCACACAACCATTTAAACTTTTCACAAGAACAAAGTTTTTAGGTTGGACTTGGTGGAAATTAATAAAACTGTTGTAAAATATCCACATTATTTCTCAATTCAAGTTTTCGATGATACCGGTCTATTTTCAGAAAAGAAGGCAACATCCCAGTCCATGTGAACTTTAATACCAATCCTCTTTTGAATGTATTTAAACGCTAACAATAAGTGCGACTTTGAACTACACAGGGCAATAATTGTCCCATTAAAATACCTGCAGACAATTTCTTACCTCAAATAGAAAACTTTGAAGTGCGATTATTCAGGTTTGTTCTTCTTGGCCTGTTTCAAATGCTTGTGCCCAGCTGAAGCATTTTAGGGCACCTACATGCATATCCCGCGTCGTTTCTCTTTCCATGTAATAATAGTCTTCATCCGTGTTCGTGACCTAATGCCACCTTGTTAGATTTAATCTGCAGTCGGAATTTGATTGGATATGGTTTCAAAGGGTGTCACTAGGTAAACAATCAGCCAATCATTAAGGTACTCACTGTTTTATTCATACATTTATTTGAACAAATACAGTACAATGCTGAGTATTCCTTTTTGATTCCTTACCGAAAGCGAAAGCCCGGAATCTATCCAATCACGCGAGTGTATGCGTGGGTGTGTGTAGCTACAATCCTCCACCAAAGTACATGAGACCAAGTAGGTATTAGGAAGGAACCCAACATTTTACAAACAAGTTGATGCAATGTTCACTTCCGATCATGGTAAGCGTGCTTTTCTCCTCTAAATGTCTATCACCATTACCAGGATCGACTAGAATAAGTGACCTACTTTTAAAGTGACAACGAATAGATCTACTCCTTGCATTGATCGATTGACTTTACCAGTTGTCAAACAAACATATAAAATTTTGCACTTTTGACGTTATTGATCGTAATGATGATCAATTCTTTTAACTTCATTCAGGAATTTTCACACAACTTGCATTTCGAGTTTATTTCTGAGTAAAGGGGAAATTTGACAATATTGTCCAAAATTATTTAGGCTTACACAGACGGCGCTTCAAATTCGTAGGTACGCAAAGGGAGTATTTAAACTTCTATTAACAGTCGTTTCTCTTAAAATCTTGATTAAAGCTTGGCCCCAGTTTGTAACAAACCCCGAATCAAAGTATTTTTCAACAAAGGCGATTGTGTTAGAATTATTTGGGTGTGAAAGGGGCAGATTGTCATTGAGAAGGGGAAAGTCAACAAGGCTTAACAATGCGAACAAGGGGACCTGTCAATCAAAGTTTGATATTGAAAGGGACTAAATAATTTCCAAGTACTTATTGTCTGAGAGATTTGGTGTTTTTGTCTCCTTTGTAACAGCTCCCTGATTGGACAATCCAGCTCCCAGTATCAGTGTTGAAGTCTCAGAACACGTTGCGCTGTCGCAACATTAAAAGGGGAATGGGAGTACAGACAGGGGGATGGTGATCTCACTGTTGCTTGTTTTGCTTGTTTTGTCCCATCATTTTTGTCGAGAACTGTAGATATTATGTCTGTATGTTTGTGACACTTTGCTTGTAAAACGATATCTTAAGATAACAATGACGGATACTTCTCATACTTGAAATACATAATATCACATTAATAGAAAGATCCCTATTGTTTTGGTAGGGGTCAAAAGTCATATGAGGTCAACAGGGGTCAAAAACCGAAAACCTTGTACACACGATACTTGCCTAGGTATAGAAAACATGGGGCACCGAAAATCTTAAAAACTGCTTGTAAACACGATTTCTCAAGATAGTAATTATAGACAGTTTTCATATTTGGTATATAACTTTGCGTTTCCGAGTTTTAGAACACTGCCAATGCAGAAGTTTGGCTCGCTTTGCACGCATTATCATGGTTTTCACTCCATGCCTGATGGAAATTATTAAGACAATGCGAGAACTATTTTCTAAAAACTTGTAATTCATCCTCTGTCTCAAGAGGAGATTAAGTGGTAACCTTGTATTATGGTTAAACTTGTGGCGTGATGTTCATAATTTGAAGTATATTACTCATTGCGCAAGCTTACTTTAAGGCCAAAGTGCATTTTCAGAGAATACGCATTGTGAAACACGCAACGTGTAAGTCGTAATCCTCTCCCTGGTCATTCCTTAGTGGAAGCTGTGCATTTGGATTCTGTGATATGATTTTGGTACACGCACTCCTGAAAGGTATTCGGATTTCAGCTATTATAGCATCTTACAAACGTCCGCATTTTTGTGATTACTCCAGAGCTTCCACGAGGCACTACGCGGCAGGGCTGGAGTCGAGTCCATACATCTCGAGTCCGAGCCGAGTCCGAGTCCAGAAGGGCCCGAGTCCAAGCCAAGTCCGAGTCCAGAACACCTCGAGTCCGGGCCGAGTCCGAGTCCACAGGCTCCGAGTCCGAGCCAAGTCCGAGTCCAGCTGCATCTTGGAATCTGACTCTTTCGATAGGGTTCAAAGGTTGTCCTGGGGGCGGGGCGAGCTCATATAACAGATGAGCTCATATAACTAGCTGAAACCTGTATGGCTAAAATTGTTCCACACAAAAACACAGTCTATTGAGAATGAAACTGTGGAATATCAGCGTTGTTACCTGCAAACTTGGAAACTTGCGTGGGGATGACAAGGTCCTCAATGGGGAGAGGCAGGGACTGCGGTGAGGAAGGGGAGTTTTGGGGCTATAGTCCCTGCGCTTTTTCTGCCATGGTCATGTAGGGCCACCTTAAACTGCTTTGTTTAAACATTAATTTGGCTGCTTTAATGATTAGCCCCCACCCCCACTTCAAAATTGGCTCTAGCTGCAGCCTCTGCAAGGGGCAGTAAATTTTACATAGAAAGGGGAATCAAATATATACAGAACAAGCATGCAGGGCAGAGGAATGGAAAAAGATGTGTATGGAACAAACATCCAGGGCTGGGAATGAAATAAGTACAGAACAAGTATGCAGAGCACACCTTAGCATAAAAACTGAGGATTTCCCTATTTATATGGCCACTTTGGTGTCCCATCAAAGTGACTTGACTTGTATGTGGTAATTTTCCCCACCTACAGTAGTGTGGAGCTTTTGGGGTCCATAAGTACTGTATTTCACCAATGAATTTTTGGCTACGACATTGCCTCTTTGCAAACCCCAAATTAATTGTTACATATGTACCAAATACCCTTCAAACACTTTCTTTACTGGTATTACCAATAGCAGATAGCCACATTAAAGAACATTTGCTTTGCTCCTAGCTACCATTATTTCTTATTTACACCCCGCCAGGCTACAACTAAACAAACAAAATAAAAGACCACATGAAAATGTGCACTGCAGCTTCTGCATTGGAGAAAGATGAAATGCGCAGTTACAGTTCGAATGATGGAAATCCAAATTACTAGTTAAAAACCACCTACAGAGGTCTTAAAAACAAATCCTGTTAATTTTATAACTAAAAAACAGTCATACAGTAAGCTAACAGCATACATGCCTGGCTATTTATGGTCTGGTATCACTATTTTCATAGGCACAGGAACTGCTCTTAGTTTCTGATGGATGGGGTGTTGCTCAACATTTTAAACCACCATCTTGGGAGAGAAGGGAGGGGAATTGTCAAAGGAAGAGAGCAATCTTCTGTGGACTATTATTGCACATGTTGCATGGGGGCCAAAATTTCCAAATATGGCACATGGGCCTCTACTTGAATGGCTTCCTAATTTAACCTAAAGTGCAGGTCTCACTGCAGTAGCATGCTAATCTGTTCAAAAGCTCAACCCGCCCTGTATTATAATTAAGACACAAGCCTATGATCATTTTGTATTGTTTATGCAATTCATGTCTATACCTGGGCCTTGTACCTGCAGCTACTAGTACCACAGTACAACACATATGCAGGTAGTAGCCATGATAAAATTTTGACGGTGGTACGTAGCGAATGCACATTACGCACAAGCACTGAGCTGCACATATTCTACATTTTTGCAAGTTGGTAGCCTCACAGAACTGGCTAATTCAAGTTCATGTGCCCAGAACTAGACTGGTGTTTTCGTGCAGTTTATATACTGGACACAGAGCGTGCAAACTGAACAAATCAATACATACAGTGCACATAACCTTAACGTTAGTTCCTGCCTGATCACTGAGAAGTAATTCTGTACTAACGTTACACTATTCCAAGAAATGCTAGTACAATTTACATGTCACAGACCGAAGGCTATGCAGCGGCCTACAACTGGCATGCATATGGTAAGTGGTGTGTACTTACAAGCATCATGCTTTTACTGTAGCCTACAACTTCCAACAACAAAGTGTAAGCGGTAACTATTTGATAGATGTATCCAGAAAATGAATATAAAGCTGGTTACTCATACTGTGTCTTCCAAGCAGGGATGTGAGCTCCACAATTTAGAGTAGTAAGCATGATGAAGTTTTTACAGCTAAAACGACACTATAAATTAAAGCTATTTGAAGGTTGGTCCCCAGGTAAGGTAGTAATAAGGTAATGTGTAACTTAATGTACTGTGAGGACGTTCTAACAGAACTAGTACCACATGTACAAAACTTATAGGTACAAACATTGGGACTGGAGCACATGCATACAGTAGGATCCCCACAACATTAATTGGTATGCACAGTACAGTATGCACTAAATTATAAAATATTATTACCTATGGATAAAACTGCTGTAAAGCTAGCATGGCTTCCTACAGGGTCAGATAATTGAAGAGGCGCTTTATAAAAATTGTGACCAAACTTTGTAATGCGGACAATATCACTAATTCCTGCTCACTTATTTCATCCAAACCCAGTCCCTCCCCTCATAGTCATACATTCCCATCAACAAATATAGACTATAGCACAATAAGTCCCCTGAATAAAATGAACTGAAAATTTAAGCTCTGCATGATATTATAGTGCATGTAAATGACTGTTGGTCCTACAAAGGGGGACTAAATGAGTGAATGGCCAATCTGCATCCTACATAATTCCTCTTCAGTAAACTTAGACAAATCAGCAGCCACCAGTTGACCTATGTAGGTGGACAGTTTATTCACATACTAGCCTACTGATCAGGATGACTTAATATAAAAGCAAGAAGTCCCTGTGTAGCATTACTAAGCATTGTCTGACTATATACAAGATTGATTATTTCTCTCTTCTTTTGTAAAGTTTCTAAACACACAGAGAGCATAATGCTGGAAACAACATTTGCCCTCTCCACAAAGTCCATGATAACTTCATGGTTTGAATAGGAAGC
This sequence comes from Holothuria leucospilota, assembly GCA_029531755.1. NCBI lineage: Eukaryota > Metazoa > Echinodermata > Holothuroidea > Aspidochirotida > Holothuriidae > Holothuria > Holothuria leucospilota. The sequence continues at coordinate 38,631,575 of CM055976.1, forward strand.
TTTAGGAGATTCAAGTTTACTTACAATGTGCTGCTAGGCAAGGCACAAACCTGTGAATTGTTGGCAGTGTGCAAGGTGTGCAATAATCAATAAGCATCAGGCCTTCTTTTATACCATAATGAATGGAACTAGGTTCAAGGCATTGGTTCTATTCTTTGGATCTTCTTAGTAGTTGAAGATTTGTGTAACCCTCCTTTTAAACTTTCAGATTCAGCTACTTGAACTAACTACTGTTGTTGTAATTTAATCTGTTAATTAGCTTTGATTGGAGTAATACAGATACTACTGGTTGTGCAACATGTACATCCAAGGTCATGTACTGTATACAGCAAGAGCCATTGGTGCAAGTTTACAGCTGTATAATTATTCTGGTAAAGCTATGTAGATAAATTGTCCTGATTACTCAAAAAGTCAACATGCACTTTTTGCAAATTTTGAAAGTAATTAGGCCTAATCCTGGTGGACTCGACTGGACTCGGCCTCAAGTCCGAGTCCTCAGAGGTTCGAGTCCAAGCCAAGTCCGAGTCCAGAGAGGCCCGAGTCCGAGCCAAGTCCGAGTCCACAAAAAATTGGACTCGAGTCCGGACTCGAGTCCGAGTTCGGACTCGAGTCCTCCAGCCCTGCTACGCGGGTCTCATAGCACCATGTTCCATGCCACCTCCAAAATACCACAAAATATTGGCAATTTCTTAACATAAATCATTTCAAAGTTTTGCAGAAGGTAGCACCATTTTGCATCTAATCCACCTTACCTCAACAAAACTTTCATAACGGGAGGAACTTCAACCCCTTTATTTAGATATTACACCCTTTCCTACCACCCAACAAAGAATAGGAACAATTTTTCAAGATATAATCAGTTCAAAACTTTGCCAGAGAAAACATCATTTTGCATCAAAGCCATCCTAAACGGACAAAACTTTTTCAAAGGGGAGGTGCCATGGTTTCCTTTATGACCACTTTCCATGATAGCACTCTGGCACAAGGTGAAAAAGAAAGGGCCAACCCCTGATGCAAAGTATCGAAAATACGAATTTGCATACTTAACACCAACTTTCTAGGTTACTTTGGGATGGATGGGATTACGACATCATCGCTCGTGGTGCCCTTTATCATCAAATCATGAATGCCTCACCGGACAGGGGGCTGTGTCGCAATTTCCGTGGAGGAAGGAGTTTCCACCACATTTTTCGGGACCCTTAGTGTAAACGATAAAGTATATCATCCCGACCGACGGTTTATCTTTTCTTGCTTTTAATGACAAAAGTAGATTTCTCTATAAAAGCCCTAAAAACGTTTGGGCTGCTTCGCACACATGTTGGGTTTCTTTATTCCGTTTCTTGAATAGTTCTGTTCCATATATCATACAGGAAAGCTAACAACCCCCGGCACAAACTTACCTATAGATCCTAGCTTCTCCTGAAGCCGCTCTTTGGCCACTTGTCACGTGGGATATTCGCAGAGTCACAAAGCTTTTGCTTTGTTTACAAACATTTTTGGCCATAACTAGACTGATTGCCTATATGGTAGCTTAAGCGATTTGAATATTCACAAGCCACATGCAGAATCTGCAATATTCGGTTCTCCCCACTCACAGTTCCTTGCATGGCCGCTCTTCTGGGCTTTGCCCCAGCCATGACTTGGGCCCCTGAGGCAGTCCCCTGGACCTCGCTTACACTTGATTTGCGCTTTGCAAGTCATTTTTGTCAGCATTGCCTCTCGTCACTCGGCAAACACGACACGCCCCATCCAGAATGCCCTGGCGTGCCCTTAGGGCGTAAGCAGACCACAACTAATGCGTTTTGGTATATGGACATGGGATGGATATAGGAAATAGGCCACTAACCTCCATCATATAACGTTGATAACATATTCGTTTTAATTATCTCACGTTGGAAAGGTAGAGAGCCGTAAGCATTACTAATTTGACAGGGTGACGTATTGTCATCATTGAGATTCTTCATGAAACAAGTATTTACATTTGCCTAAGAAAACTATTTAATTAATGTATTTAGTACATCACTGGAGTAGAAACCTGGGGTTAAGAGGAGCCAAAGCCCCTTCAGTCAAACAATAGGTTTGTGGAAAAAGAGCCTCCCCCACTATGACTTGTTACCTCTGTCTGTAAAACTGTCAGCACTGTTCAGTAGTTTTCTTAAAAAGTTGAAGAATATGGCGAACCAAATTGTATTTGAGGACCCTGTATATTCACAACTTTCCCAAAAGAGAGGGACAACCCCTTCCATTAGACCCACTTGACAGGGCGGTCATCCGAAAATATTTTCACACTCCACCCCCAACCACCAGCTGAGAAAACTTCCTACGCCTATGTAGTAAACGATAAATAGATCAAAACAACTGATTAAATATTTTGTCTGAAATGCGTTATAGCATTCAGGGTAATGTTGAGCTGTACTTCTTTCTGGGAACAACTATCTTAGCTTGCACGGCTTTCTTTGCAAATCAGACCAGGAGTTTCTCTTTGTCAAATAGCAACTCCCTGATCAGACGCATGAATGTTTTCAAAAGTGTAAGAGCCACTGAATATTTTACTCTTATCCACATTCGTTCAAGAGTTATAAAAACACTTTATCATCCCTAATTGTCTGGTTGGAATGTTTTCTGGTGTAGTGCTTTATGAACTAGGGGAAGTCAAAATATCAGCAATACTGATGTATACAATATGATCTCCAAATTTAATGTAAGTCTCAGGCGCGGATCCAGACATTTCGAAAAGGGGGGGGGGCTGAACGCCCCCTTGAATTTTCTCCTAGATTAACATTATGCCAAATTTTGCGTATTTGTTATTGTTGATATGGCAAAAAGGGGACTGAGGCGGGGAAAGCCCCCTTGGGTCCGTGCCTGAGCCTAACATAAAAAACTTAGAAACTAAAGAAGTTCCTTCTTTAAAGACCCTTTATTTCAGTACATTAAATATCTGAATGAAAAGTTAACATCATATTGGAACATTTTCGAAAGTTAACACCATGTGTACAAGTTTATGTATCGCTTTTAATCTGTAACACACAAACTTTTGATCAGTTTTATAAACTCGTGAGGAAAATCTTTCAGTTGATTACATACCCAATGCATTACGGGGAGGCTGCGTGTTAGCGTTTACCAAGATTCCGAGAAAGGGCAGATCAATGCTAAACACGTTTTAATTGAAAGAACATTACAGGTCTACAGAATTTTTTCAAAATATTTTCTCTACATTGCGGTAGTTCATAAGATAAATAATGCAATAGTGATCTGCTCTTACGATTAACATTTCTAGCTAACTTATTCCCCAAAGAGGGAGGACTAAGAGTTCTTTAAGCAAAGCAATGAGTGCAAAATTACTACGTATGATATGTTGTACGAGATATGTAGAGAAAGCACACGGCGGGTGAACATAACATTACTTCAACTGAGTTTTGTATTAAATGTTATGACATCTTACATTCTGAGCGGTGTAGAGTGTAACACTGCCCTGCAAGCCCATGTAACGTGTTTTGTTGCAAGTATGATAAGTAGAAAAAAAATTATGTTATCCAAACAGTGTCACTTACCAGTGTTAGGTTGCAGTTTGCCTTTCCTCCTTCGTACTTGACGGTATTATGAGAAAGCTCTTTTGATCAAAGTAGCAACGTTTGCTGAAGTTTTAATTTAATTAAGTGTATGGAAATCGAGGGAGGGTAGAAGTTATTGTTTTCGACATGTGAATAAACGCAAGTAGTCTATAATTAGATATTCAAAGTGGTCTGCAGTCTTGCATTTCAGTTGGCAACCATAAATATCTTAGGGTAAGGCAAACTATCTCTTTCACTTTCCAATAAATATTCGTCTGTCATATTACACCGAAATGTCATGGAAATTGTTGCTACAACTAGCAAAGAAAACTGCTACTAACTTTATCCAATGTAACTGTTCCTGATATTTGCTTTGAGTTTGACTAATGTATATTTATTACACGAAAATCTCCAGTCTACTTATTCCGATGTCCCATCCTCTCACTGGTGAAGAGCCGAAGGGTCAAAACCAAAATGGAGCTACGTATCCAAGGGACAACTTAGACTAAACATGATCAACCACTTGACCTTCAAACCCCCAAAATCATGGGTCCAATCTGTCACATAATGTGACAGAAAAGTGCTCCAAAAGTAGCAACCAACCTAAAGAATCCTTGAAATGAAAAGAACGGGAAACATTTATAGCATATTTACAAATTATCTACAATTAAGTAAACTTATGTTGCCCAGTATGAGTGAATCTGGGTTTGAACACGTTCTTTAGTACAAGTAATTAATCTTGTATCTCCTCCCCCAACCTACAGTATAGGGATCGTGTTTTTTGTTTGTTTTTTGTTTTTGATTTTCTAACAGCAGAGGTCAATTAGAGAGAGATAACCTCTAATTACGAATATTGAAATTCTTTTCAGCAATTGTATGCAATTGACTCCTGCTTCAGATACTAACAGGACAGGTACTACGTTAAAGAAGCTGAGTAGTGGCGTACTTCCAAAATAAATACATCATACGAAACGAGATGATTACCCTCTGTGCGGGGCTAATTTTAAAAATATTAATCCTAATGAGTTTTATATTCTCATTTGAAATAATCTTGCAAAGTAATTTTGCCACAATGTTCTTATACTATTTCTTGGGTTATTTGATTTTATACTTTTAAGATATTTTATAATTTGTTTTTTGAATTTCTAGTTCTTAACTTTTTCTTCTGGCACCGGCAAGTTTGAATCGTTCCACTTGTATTGGTTCTGATCGATGCATCTACCCAGGCATGCATTACACACAACTCACAATGTACGTACGTACGTAGTATATTAGCGTTACTAGTGGCAAGGCACACGCCTATTTCGCGCATCATCTGCAGGAGGTTCATGAAGAACAATGTGGATTTGCAGGTATTGAAACTGTTTTTTCGATCAATGAGTTTGTTTTTCGTGGTAGACCTAGGCCCTAACGCTAACCTAAGTTAGGCTAACGTTAGTACTGTTAACGACAGTAACAAGTGTACTGTTACACCAGACACACTGCATGCATGCTTTGATAAGTATCGGTATCGGATGGAATCGATAAACCAAGAAGCATAACCAGATGTGACGTAACGAAGTCGGCGGGTCCAAGAATTTATTCTACTTCGGCGACTACTCAGCTCCTTTAAGCAAATCACAACACATAGGCGGACTGGCCGTTCTGGCCATGCTTCAAACCTAGCCCGGGCTCCTCTTTAGGGCCATTTTAAGCCTGTTGCTTCAAGAAAGACCCTTTACCTATGTCACAGTCAGTAAACCAACTTTTACCGCTATTTTTTTCAAATACCCAGTCCACAATTTCACAATTTCATGTATCCAATAAGTCAACACCGCCATCGTTCAAGGGGAAGCTGACCATTCAGTCAGAGCCAGACAGTGGGTGCTACAATTTGTTAGTTAGTTAGTTAGATGAGGTTTAACGTCCCAGTTTCCAACCAATTGGTTCAAGTCGAGACGACCACGGCCTTTTTTCCAGTTGTGGCTCACTGGCTTGTTTGCCCTACTCCATTGATTCTGCTGAGCACCAAGCACAAAGGCAGTAGGTTCCATTTTTAAAGTCTTTGGTATGACCCGGCCAGGATTTGAACCCTAGACCTTCCGGCTGCAAGTCGGATGCTCTAACCACTTGGCCACTGCAGTCGGCCACTGCAGTGGGTGCTACAAGTGCACCACTACGTACAAGGGATTTGGCTGAATTCACATTATTCCAATATCGTTGGTTGGAGATATGTTTTGGAAGTAACCTTTTTGTAATTTACATTGAAATCTTAACTTTTTTCAAGGTCTAAATTTTCATTAAAATAGTGCTAAGCCAAATATTATGTTGAAATATCATATTTTCTTTACGTTGTAGCACGTCGCAAGTACCCCATGTAGTGGGGGGATGAAAAGTTATCCAGTTAAATTGTCGTGCGAAAATGGATTTAATTGCTTAACTTTGTCAATTTCAGTCCTATGAATTCAAAGAAGCTCGGTGCCGTATTATGCAAGGTCGTTTTCAACCCCCAGTTTGCTTGTTAAAATAGACGACATCTTCCCTCCATTTTCTGTAATAAATGCTCCTGTGAGATGGGTGGACATTTATGACCTTATTTGATAACTTTCGATAAATATTAGGCCAAATGAAGTAATCGTCTGCAGACTGTTATAATAGAGTTATATCAGTCGTATGTTGTGATTTGACAATTCTATATACCAAGTATTAGAAGTACCCATCGTTTATATCTTGAAATTTTGTACTAATAAGGCTTTAGGATCTTGACCTCTGGGGACCTCAAATGACCTCTGACCAGAACGATAAGGTTCTTTCTCCTAATATGAAACATCAATGTGCTAAGTGTGAAAAGTACCCATCATTCATATCTTGAGATAATCGTGTTTACATCAGATAACCTTTGCCCTCTACCAAAAGGATAGGGTTCATTTATTGGCCATTAGGTATCCACGATTCAAAGTATAAAAGTATTCGTGCTTTCTACCTTGAGATATCGTGTTCAAAATGTTTTAGGTTACTAATGCTTGCTGATCTCAAAAAAGGTCTGACTTCCACCAGAAATAATAGGGTTCTTTCTCCAATATAATTAATTGGTAATATATGTCTGTTTCAAATTGGTATATGTCGAATTAAATCGGTATATATCGAATTGAACCAGTACATATAATTTTCGAAGATTATGTAATGCGTCGTCTTTGCCATTTTCACATGGGCGGGGGCCCATTGATATCCGAAAAATTTCCGAAATTTTTCTTAAATGAGTGCAACCAGAAAGACGAGATTTTGTGACACCCTTCAGCCTTACGGTAAACAAACAAAGAAAGAATATGATATATCAACGTAGTATGGACTTCAGTTTGCTACACGGAAGTATGTATACATCTAACTTGCATAGCCTTCGTGTGCTTACTGTTACTAAAGTAACTGTCCCTTATTCGAATTTGACAATGTCACTTTACAGAGAGTTTGTAGCCTCTCTCCTTTTCCCTTCCATATCCCAAAGAAGAATACATTGCATTATTATTTACTGGAAAAATTTTCGATCAGCCAGTCACATGAATATTATCCTAGGTGGACTTTGATGACCCTGTTTCACCTAAATTTAAATTGAGGTGTGCAGTATCTTTGTATCTTTACTGTGAACAGGAGACATAGGCCTACTTGAAGAAGTAATGAAAAATCTGTCAAGGTTTTGTGAATTGTTTGTTTTGCTTCTTTTCAACAAGAATTTTTGGCAAGGTCTCACTTGTGCCATGTGAAGTGAAAAGTAGTACTATCACCCCAGATTATGTTAGTTAATTGAATATATTAAATAAATGGAATAAAGTATATTTCCTTACATTCTCAAGCAGCAGTGCTGAACAATGACACGAAGAGTCTTGTCAACATCCTAGAAATGGAATGTGCATCCACAGAGGTCTGGTATTTATTCTGACTATTACATTACAAGAACAAGACACAAGTTTTGAGGAAAAGACAGCACTCTCTATTTCAGTTTGCAAAATGGGCGTGGGCCATGGGTGGACGGGGGACGCATCCCCTTACTTTTTTGGAAGGAAACATCTCCAATAAGTCCCCCACTTTTTCAAAAATGGTGAAAACTAAAACTGTGATGAATTATAATATAACATATACTACGAATTGACGCTACATTTTAAAAGCTAAATTGTGCCCCAAAATGAATATGGCATCATTTGCCATAAAGACATCTTCTAATTTCTTTTTTTTTAAAAGGGGAGATGGACACCCCTCCCTTTAGACCCCTTCCCAGGAAGACGATTTGCAAATGGTGAAAAGTAGAAGATTTATTTCATATAAGTTCAGTCACATAACAACAAGGCTGTATTTCTGCATTGTGTATGTCACTCAAGCATTACAGACATTGGGAAAAAGCTATTTGTAATATTAGTGACGTCACTTGGATTAAAATTACATTTGAATAAGATGGTTGAGCTATTTCTGTAGAGGTAAAATTCAAAACACAGCCTCCAATAACCCTGTGTGTTATCTGTATATCTGAGAATTAATGTACATTTTAGACTCGCAATAAAGGTATCGATGTAAACTTTATTTAAACCCCTTAAAGGATAAGATTAATAACAGTATGCCGCTTGATTTTTTTCTGGGTTATCTGCCCACATGAAATTTAAAGTAGTACCATTACGCTACTTCAGAAAATGAGCAAGTGGACTGGAAAGGAAAAGAAATGAAAATACTAACTGTGAAATAGCACTTATTTTCTCTATCAGATTCTTCTCCTGGTGGCGTTGTTTGCTTTTTCTTTCTTTACTATAATAAATACAATCAGATCGAATGTTAAAATTAAAAAAATCGTACCTAACAAAAGGGTCAAGGTGTCACGTAGTGCTAATTTCTCAAAAAATAGTTTCTGTAATTCGTTCAATATAAATATGATCATCTAGAAGACAATTGTTAAATTTCCAAAAACCAGGGCCTCTTCTGTAGACATAATTAAATGAGAAGGTTAGGTTAGGTTAGGTTAGGTTAGATGAGGTTTAACGTCCCAGTTTCCAACCAATTGAATGAGAAGGAGACAATAGAATGATTAGAACGCAGTCCAGAGAAGAATTTGTCAGAACGTATTTTGACGGCAAGCTTCGGGAATTAAGAAAGAAATCAAGAAGACAGTGAGTCCCGGGGTAACATTGGAACGCCAAGAAAAATGCTTCAATCGAGGATTCTTTCCCGCTAAATGTCCACTAAGTCAAAATAATTCATTACTTTAATAAACGCATCTCTGGCATGGAAATTAGTACGCCTATTAACGTTTTGCTTGTCCAGATCAAGATTAAAGACAATGTTAAAGTCCAGTGTCCAACGATGACATTATCACATTGAAATTACTTAGCACTGGAGCAAAAGATTGATAAAACTTTTAGTAATCAACGTTTAGACCATAGACACAAAGTAAGGGAAAATACATTCAGCAAACTTCAAATCTAATACAATATAGCGACCAGCATCATGAACATTCCTTTAAATGATATCAAAGGATAAAGTAGGTTTAAAAGGAATACAAGCACCATGGCTGGCAGTGTTGCCGTGAGACAATACATCCTTTCTGCCCCACTCATTTTGCCAGCACCTAGCCTCTCTGTGGTCAGAGAGTGTCTCTTGTAAAAAAAATACCGAACTCTAATTTATGCAAAGGTAAACACTCCCCACCTTGGTTCTGTTGTTTTAGACCTCTTACAGTTTATGTACATGTACTAAAATCGACTGTCATCAGTTATTGAAATATATAACGCTGTGTATTTCCAAGCACGCACAATTTTTATGGCAGTACCCGACATGTATATGTGTAATAGAAATGAGATGAAATATTGCAAGAGTAACAAATCTAGAAAACAAGACAAGGAAAAAAGGAAGCAATAAAAACGAAAACATAAGACAAACGAAGTCGTGGTGCGACAGTGAGTGTAGAAGGTAAGCCCACTAGACGTTGGACCGCACTCAAGCTAATTCCTTAAAAATTGATCATAATCTCTCTGCAACCTAGCAACGGTTTCGTTTTACCATTGGACCGATGTCGACTTCAGCTATCGGCTTGATCATTGGGTGATTAAAATAAGAAGCCTTTGCCTTGACATGTTTCTTAACAACAATAATGCGTGCTTGAACTGACCTTGATATAAATAAGGGTATTGGACATCATGTTTCTGTATAATTCCTGGTATTTTTGCTCTTAACTGATCACGTGCCTCCCTCACTGTATGGGTAACGTCGTCAGAGATGAAAATCTTTCAACCTTTGTAAAGCTTTCTTTTAAGCTTGGATGGTGCTGCTTGTGCTGCATCAACACTTTTTCTCTGTCACAGTAGCGGAGAAATTGGGTCTCGGCCCTCCGGGGGATCGATGGATCTTCTCTTTTTCAATAGAGTGAAAGCACAGTTTTCAAGATGTTATGCTTAATTTAGGTTTCGACCTGTGTTACTCCTAAACTTAGTTACAAAACTAAGTCAAATTAACTTTGTATGGCGTTTTATTCCAAACAGAGTGACAGAATCGCGACCGTTGCAAATTTTTTACAAAACTTTCGCTTCGTTTTGAAAGAGGCATAAAAAGGTAAGATAATTGTAAATGGGCGAGCGATTTTATTGGATTGACTACCAACTATTAGCTGGTGATAAGGCTTATAAGGACTTAGGCCCTTTATTTAGTGCTTTCAATTGGATGTCTTTCTTCTTGTGACGTCATTCACTACTAGTAGTACTTTAACAAGGGGCCGCATAAATTAATGTGTAGGTTTTTTACCGCAATGATAGTAATGAGAGGACTTTAAACTCAAAGCGACTTTTTAATAAAACTAGGTCAGTACAAATGCCCCTACCCCATTTAAAGAGACTATATGCCTATAAGCTAAAGAGACAGAGCCTTACTCTTTTGCAGCAGTCTGAAAAGTTTCCTCAAGTTCTCCAAACTTGCAGGACATAAATCTGTGATCACAATTTTACTTAAAATCAAGCCGATGTGGTCTCATTTGGGACACCAAGCGACACCAGAGAGAAAATACTCCTTTTTTCAGGCGATTGGCAATGCTATATATGGCAATGGATAAAATCGTTATAGTTCTACCCCAGATATAGCAAACGACAAACCTCTTTGTGTTAACTTTTTAACCCAGCTTAGTTCTAATAGAAATCTCAAGAGCAAGATAATCGAATGATTACTAGATGACCTTGAATGCGAAAACCTCACTTAAAAGGAAGTTTTGGCGAGCTATCTCCATTCGGATAACAACTTCCTGATCTAACAACCGCAATACATTAAATACTGCTTGCTGAACTAAATAAGCTAGCAAAACCGCTCTGCATGTAGGTTAAGTGTCCTCGGCTTCATGTGGTGTGTGGTAATGTCACTAGCAATGGAAAGTGTGCCAGCCAGAGCCCACGACGGCAACAGCCTATAGTCATGAAGCTTCCGTCGTATTTACAACAATATATCTTATATAGTAAGAAACTGTGCATCTTAACCCTTTGGGAAACCTAAAAAGTTCCAAAAAAGTAGCAATGTATACACATTTAATGGCAATGAAAAGTGGGTAGAAGAGAATCTGAATTTGAACTGGATCCTATGACCCCTTCATTATTTTATAGTGCAAGGCATGTCAATTATCCTGCAGGTTACACTTGTGCCGAACGATTGTGCAATTGATTTTAGTGTCATTACAATAAACACTATAAAATAAGTCTTAATTGACATGTAAAGTAAATAGGGCAACGTGTTTTCCTTTTCTCTACCACGTGTTGCATACTCGATAAATATCCTAGGCTGACAACCTAATAATTAATGGTTAAAGAGTACTTCCTTGTTTATGTCGTGACTACAAATAATCAAATGTATCATCAAAAAGAAATTTCAATGTATGAAAAAAGACAAGGATTATCATAGCCATAATTTACATAACGTTGCCTTTATATATAGGTATTATTATTTTATGTAACATGCAGCTGCCTCCAGCCTCACCTTCATAAAGGCAGAAAAGGCAGGAAAGGTAAATGTATAAACGTAGACGAGGTTTGCAATCACGGTAAGTTATATTAAGCTGGTACTGTATTTACTGCTCTTATGTACGGTAGTTACAGGTAATACAAGCTTTGTCTTAACTCACCTTTTACAAAATGTGCGAATGGGTGAAGTATTGCCTCAATAGATAAATCACTGATAAATGCTCTTTCTGTTTCTGTTGCATGATGAAACTTAATCCCAAGATGAGGAAATATCACAGATGAGGCTATTTAAATGCTTCAAGGCATACTATTGCTATCATTATTGCAACAATTTTATAGGAGTTGTTATCTCTCAACTGAAGATTTCACATCTTGGCAATGGCACACATCTCAACATTACTGTTAGTTTTGTCATCAACTAGTGTTTTAGGCGAAGGTAAGGGAAGAATTTTCACGTTGTAATTTTTCACCTTTTCGTTTTGCTTTTTTATGTTCAATCCCTCTTCAAAGTGATTTCCTTAAAACTTTCTTTGAAAAAACTGAGGTAAAATTTAATAACATTAATAATCCAGTCTTTGAAAAGCAGGCTTTTTATGACGTAAAGTGACCACAAGTGTGGAGGAAGCCGCATTTATAGTGTATAGCATTACAACTTTACTTCGAGTGACAGGCAATTTCAAACTTCAGATCAGATCAGTTCAAATGGGAAAACCTTGAAGAATTATGGAACTCCGAACCTCATGGATGTTATCGTTTAATTGCTTCAAATGACCACCCCTTAAACATGCGGCCACAGCTCTGGTTACAAATAATTTGACACAGAATTTGCTTAAAATACACTGCAAACATCCGGATCAGAAGGGCACTTACCCTGAACAGGGATTATTAACTTAATCAAATTTGGGTACAAAATGATCCTGATTGGCTGACATTTATCCAAATTTAATCATTAGCAAATGATCCTGTTTCCGGGATGGTACACCTCTGATCCGGACTGGGTTCAACTTTTATTCGGACGATTTAAGAGTGATATCAAATCAACTGGTGAGTTCTTGAATTTTTCACCATTAGATTGTGTGATTTTAATATCATTTAACGGCCAAATGAACACAGCGGAAACGACATTGGCATCAGAGCTTTAATATTTGCATGCTGCCTCTTGGTAAATCTGGGAAATGAAAAAGGTTTTGTTTCAGTTGTATATTTTATTTATGAACGTATCTTTTGGTATACATCCCATCCGGACTAGCTGTAAGGATATAAAAACAAAGCACAATGTGCCGTCACTTGTGAATTGTAGTTCTCCAAATTTCCCATTCTTTCAAATGAAAAAATCATAGTTAATAGCACTTGTAAACACAGTTAGTGATCGAACCGTAGGCGACGAAATTGTATAAGAATTTTTAAGAACTAAGTGTGCTTACTTGCCTGACGTCTCTAAATAATGGTCATGCTTTGTTTCTATTTCTTGATAAGGTTTTGGTCGCAAAACTTACCTGACAAATTATTAAAAACTAGAGATGTGAAATTGTTTACAGAATATTTCATATAAAATTGTTTTGCCATATAAAACCATCTCCGCAATAGATAAAAGGCATTTATTAGTGATATTTCATAACGGATACCCCATCAAACATTGCATCTCTGAAAAAAATCAAATTTCTCTGAAAGTTAATATCTTTCTTGTGCAATATGCAATTGTGATACGGCTTTTAGCTCGGATATTATCAAACTAGTCACTAACAAGTACCTTCAATTGTTCTACTAATGGAAGACCATAGAAATTTAAGCGTGTTATTCATTTCCCATGTTCAGATAATTTAAGAAGAATGTCAAGGTCACGTCAGATTGATCATTACGAGCTTTTCAACGTAGCATACAACTTGTCACAAGCCTCACAAACAGTTTCATCAGAACATGTCCTTCTAGCTGAAAAGAGTGTTCAAAATAACAGCCCTTACGATACAACATCAACACTATCCATGGAGATCACGCAAACTACTACCAGCGAGTGGTCTGAAATAAACAGTCATGAAATCCACGCAGGGTTAACAATAACAGTTTCGGCTCCGCTACCCTTTCGCGCTAAATTTTCAGCCGAATTTGAGATTGGCACATCTTTTACCAGTTCGTACAGCTATGGAGAATCTCATACAACTTCAGAAACCACTGTTCAAGAGGTAAGCGTGGACTTGCCGGCTTATTCGGCTGTAAAAGTATCGATGATAGCAAAAGAGACAGATGTTAACGTTCCTTACACAGCAACATTGAAGACGGTCTACACTGATAAAGGATCCTACCAGAGAAATGTTTCTGGTGTATACAGAAATGCTCATCAAACGGCACTCGAAAGTGTCATCGAGGCAATACCCTTCAATAATACTCAAGTCTCGGGGGCAATCCAAACTTCACCTGTTTGGTCGAAAACGTTCATGCTAACTTTTCACCTGGGGTTTTTAATATTTCTGTCTTGATCTAACCAATTGTGAAGTATGACACTTACGTCAAAAGGTTATACGATTTTTTGTCTAAAGTACAGATGCACCTAAATTCATGATAAATTAGAATACTGGAATCAATTGCTTTCAACCCATCTTTTAAAAAAATTATGTACGATATCTCTTTATCAGACGTTGACCCAAAGTGCACGCATTTTTATTGACCAAGCATAAAATGAAAATGAATGGAATACTTGGATTTATCGGAATGCGAATGAACGCTACTTGTCAAAAATGCACACATTAATGTTTTCTTAACGTAATAACTATATAAAGACATAAAAAGTGATTGTTTGACAGATCATATCAGTAGGTAATCGTAAAAATAGTAGTAAACCATGAAAGTACACCCACTATTGTCATACAGACTATAGCCTTTGTCTCATGTTTTCTTTGTTACATTTTTTTCTGACTTATGATTACATGATTTCGGGAATCCAAAAATGTAACTTCCACAATTGTAATAAGCTTTGTACACTTCAAAAAGGTGCCATATCTAACATAATGATAGCGAGAGTCCTTTTGTTTCGTCTTATACTTAACACTCGGAAAATTTGACCTAAGGGTTTAAGGTAAAATTTCTTCAGTTGTTAGCAATGTTCATCCCTGAGTAACACCACTGTCCCTTTTGTCACTTCTCGTTTGCAAGCTAAAATATGCGTTTTCGGTTTAAATGACAACTATAGTTTTACATCTTTCTTCTATTACGATTTCAAAATCATATAAAGTTTCACTGTTTAGTAACTAAATTGATGTCGTCTATGAGATATAAAAACCTGTCGGTAGCCAAGGGGTCAAAGACCCCCGACCCATCAAAACAGTCGCCCTTAAATAATTTGAGGGCCAGAAAAAATTCTACCCATGAAATATCACATCTCTAAAAATCGTCCCGCTAGAAAAGTATTGTTCAACACCATGTCTGGCTACGAGGGTGACTAAACAGAGACTTGCAAGTAATGAGGTAACTGTCCAAGGTTTTTTAAGTAATATATAAGTGACTGTTTCATAACATCATACAAGTTTAATTTGTTTAATTGCTTTATAGACCTCGATGATACAAATCTAGAGTCTAAAATTTAAATGACATTATCTCTGATCTCTTGACCAGCGGTTGTGTCAATTCCTTTAAAACCAATTTCAATTTGTCACCATTTTCTATAATTGTGATTACCTCAAGGAATACACCATCTTTTTTTCTTTCGAGAAAATGACTTTTAAGTAATTTCTACTGTGTCTAATTTATCTAGTAACTTCCAGTTCCATTCAGTAGACACTGTTGTCTTGTACAAATTATTGCCTCGTTTATTCGAAATGGAGATGAAAAGAGTTAGCGCAACGTCAAAGTAAAAGAAAGTGACGTTGCACACTGTACAGATCATTTGATCTCCATCCAGTGTGAATAAAGTGCAGATAACTTCAATCCTTCAGCCATTTCTTTGGAATCACTGTGACTTTTGAGTAGTTTCAAAGTTCACGGCAAATATAGGTCCTTTCGTCACTTTTAGTATAAACATAAATCTTTATAATATGAAACTACAGGTAATTGAACTCTGAGACTGTACGTTTACAACCAGTTTACTAGAATAATTGAGTTGAAGAAGTCTTTTTCTGTCTCTTAAAATAAAATCAAATGTTTCCTTTAAGGATTGTCTTTCTTAAGAAAGGCAGTTTCAAAAAGTGATTATAATTATGGCGACTGAGGAAATTTTAAATAGTAGTGGAAACGAAAATACAGTTTCATTTGAATGCATTGATGTGAATGCTAATGTCGCAATTCTGAAAACATAATAATGTTTGTTGTAATGTACTCTCTTAAGTTTGAATGGAATTTCATTATTTTAGAAAGAACTTTGTCATTACTGAGTGTTCTGCAGCAAATTATTTAAAGGAGCTGAATAGTGGCGTACTTCCAAAATAAATACATCATATCAAACGAAATGATTGACCGTCTGTGTGGGGCTAATTTTAAAAATATTAATCTATAATGCGTTTTATATTCTCATCTAAAACAATCTTGCAAAGTAATTTTGCAGTTATGTTCCTATACTATTTCTTGTGTTATTTGATTTTACACTTGCAAGATATTTTACAATTTGTTTTTTGAATTTCTAGTTCGTTACTTTTTCTTCTGGCACCGGCAATTTTGAATCGTTTCCACTTGTATCGGTTCTGATCGATGCATCTAACCAGGCATGTAGTACACAAAACTTACAACGTACGTACGTATGTAGTATATTACCGTTACTAGTGGCAAGGCACACGCCTATTTCGCACAACATCTGCAGGAGGTTCATGAAAAACACTGTGGATTTTGCGGGTACTGAAACTGTGTTTTTTCGATCAATGAGTTTGTTTTTCGTGGTAGACCTAGGCCCTAACGCTAGCCAAAGTTAGGCTAACGTTAGCACTGTTAACGACAGTAACAAGTGTACTGTTACTCCAGACACACTGCATGCATGGCTTTGATAAGTATGGGTATCGAATCGAATCGATAAACCAAGTAGCATAACCGGTTGTGACTTAACGGAGTCGGCGGGTCCGAGAATTTATTCTACTTTGGCGGCTACTCAGCTCCTTTAAAAATACTACCAGGGCTGAGAAAATCATACAATTTTATACTCGAGAAGGAAACGAATGTTTCTATTAGTATTAATTAATTAAATAATATTAGTAGTCTATGGGACAAATAAAAGAGGAAACGTGATGCACATGTGTAGGTGGGTCGCCTTATTGTCAAAGGTCTCTTGGTGACGCTTAAACTACCTGATTGGGTACAAATACTCACTTCAGGGTCTCTGATGAGAACAAAGGCCAAAAGGTGTAGGGTTCAAGGAAATAAAGCTCACGAAATCTCCCAACATTCGCATTGCTGTGGAAAAGGAACAAAATGTTCAATTGCTTTTACTATTACTGCATGTATCACAGCAGGTGACAAAACAATTGTAATTTTCCCAGTTTTGAATGCTTAGTAAAACTAATGCCTACTCAATATGAATACTGGACAGGGAATAAATTGTGTCAACCTTATGTAGAAATGTAGGTCCGGGGATGGGAAATATACTCCCCTACGGTTTGGAGATGCTGACCATTGGGTTCCATCTTTTCATACAAATCTCCCCTACTGGCTCTGACAAAAATTACACAGACATGATTACTGTTCAAAAATTTCGTCGCTCTTTTATAACATAAGCCTGCTGAAAGTCTGGTTTGTTATTCTGCTACTGGTAATAACAAAAGATTATTTTTGTTCGCCAATTCTCCGAAAAACAGTTTTAGTTATGCTGTCTTTTAGCAAGTATCACTCTTTGTAGGGAGTTAAATACAAAGCTACTACCACTGTTTGAAGAGAGTAAGTCCGGAATTTCGTCTAATTCGACAATAATTTTGTCTTCTATCATATGTTACCTGCCATCAAAACATTGTCTTTACTGCAAAACTATAAATGCTTCGTTAGCTAAAACTTCATTACTCCGGAATGTGCATCATTGTACTGCATTTTTATGTCTCTAACAAAATAAATCCAATTTTTTTAGTGTACGTGCTAAAAATTTTTTGTAGACGTGCCCAGCCCCGATATGAAAGTAGTCCTGTGTGCTCATTACATGAATACTTCTAGTCTAAAATTTTCTGCGAGACTTTAGCTTACCCACTTAAGTTAACAATGAAACTCTAAATGCAAAAGAGTGAAATTCACTCAAACAAAGACTGTAGTTTGGGAACACTCCTTGTAAGAGTAAATTTCGCTCAGGGTGGAGTGAAAATTCACTCCAAGTTGAGCGATATTTCATTCCATGCGAGTGAAGTATCGCTCTATTTGGAGTGAATTTTCACTCTCCCCCGGGTGAAATTCACTCTTACTAGGAGTGGTCCTAAACTACAGTCTTTGTTGAAGTGAATTTCACTCTTTTGCGTGAAGAGTAGAGAGATGGCAGGGGCGTAGACTGAGGGGGTGCAGGGGGTGCGGAGTCACCTAACCGCACCATGCAGAGTTCGGCTCAAAATGCGATAAAAAGTTCCTCGAAACACATTTGGCGAAAATGAAGCTCAAGACTACCTTGTTACTACCTGACCGCCGTCCCCACACACTAGTCCTGTGCCTACAAGAGGATGCACGTAAGTCGGCAAATATAAATTTACCTGACATCTTTCGTATACGCAACGACACGAATGCATTATATTTATAGTGGAGATAACTAGGCAGTACGGTAATGTACAAACCAGAAGGAGGAATTTGACCCATTGGGCGTGTGTAATTAAGGATTATGCATCTTTTAGCTGAGACGATGCCGCAGATTTTGGAACCGAATGCAAATGTCCATAAGAACCACAGTAAATTTTAAGTAAGGGTACTGTCTTACATCGTATGGGTAGTCGGTGAACCTTGCATATTTGAAGGAAAGGGCAAATTTTATAGGAATTTTTCAAGAGTTTGTGTCGGGGTTGAATATTATTGGCTTGGTCTCTGTGACCAGGCTACAATTGCCGTCCAAACAAATGAAACAAGCTGACATGACCGAGTTGCATTTTCCTCCTCATTCCCTCAATCAATGTTGCTCCATTTTGGTTAGTTTGAAGTGATTGCTTGTGGCTAAAACAACTTGCCAACATTAAAACGGGGAACTAGGTTTGTTTTATATACTTTTGGCGGCGATTGTGGACAGGTTTCTGTTACTTTGACTCAAGCATATGACGGCTAAACTTCATAAGTAGTGAACCCTCGAAAAGGTCTGGGTCATTAATCAAGATTGTCTCATGATTGAAAAATATCACAAAGAGTTACATCTGAAAAGCTTCTGGTAAAGTCCATTGAGTTTCGCTTTGGTAGCGCATTTTACACTTACCAAAGAAGCCTACTCTTTGGCCGTGGCAAGATCTTGGGTAACATATGTCTCTGTTCGGTATGAGCAGATGCCATTCATATTTATGACAAGTTCATATTGTAAGAAGTTTTCCGTAGTGCCTAAATGTCGTGGATTGTGACAAGTCTTGCGGGGTCGCCTCTGTTTCCAGTCGAGTTCAGAGGTGGCACCAGGTGGGGGCAGGGGACATTTCTGTCGGCACCCATGGTCAGTGAATACTCATTTTGGCCTTCAAAAGGGTCATTTCTGCGATAAACTTAAAAAATTTTCTTTCGCAGGTACGTTACTTAGAGCTTAATTCGGCCTAAATAGGCAGCAAACCCTTTCCACCTTTTCAAATAAGTTAAAGTAGAATACATGAATTTATGTGAATGTCGGAATTTCATCTTATGTCCCAAAACCTAGTTAATTTTCTCTTTTGTCTGTCGCATGGTACGGCTAGTGACTAGAGGATGGAAGTACAATGTAAGTTACTTCCCAATAGGACCCGCCTGCCTGTACAATTTACCTGCATAAGCTTTAAACAAGTGATTCTTTTTTGTGTATATACTCTTACCCCAAAAATATTAGGGCTCTTCGCGCGCTTTGCAATTTTACAGTTTAGATTACGGGGAAACATTAAACTAGCTTGGAACTATGTGCCTTTAGTAAATTTTATTAAATATATGCCCCCTAATGGCATGATCTAGTACACAGCTTTTCTTCAAATCCCACCTTACCAACCCTCGACGGCATCGGGGCTGTCGGGGCTTCGGGTCGCTGCCCTTTCCCCCCGTCGGGGAGTGACATCTTGGCGCCACTCCTGTTGCGATGAAGAGATTTTAGCAGTGCCTTGTATTCCCTCCTAAGCGAATGTTGGTTTACATGGGAAACTCTTTCTCACATGTATATGTTTTGCTACCTTCAAGTTAAATTCCCTTAGCTTATTTGCAGGAGGTCTAGAGTGTCGCTCCCAAATGTACATTCCCTTTCGCAATTTAGGCAAGGGTTAAGTGTCGTTCTCAAAAGCATACCTTTGAAACTTTTATATGAGAACTGGAAGCGACATTTTCGAAAAGGATCTCATAAGGCGTTAAGTTATGAACATTACATGAGAAGTTGATCCCACAGAAGACACAGTCGTACAATCCAATAAAATACCCGTCATCCTAACATCTATCTAGTCATAAAGCAGAGCTCATAAACGAGGTGTTCCCTAGCTGCACCCACTCCCTCACTTGACTGAGTTTTATTGACCTTACAGATCGTTTTATGCAATTATTCAATTTTATTTACCAAGTCGTTGCTAACCACAGCATTCTGTGGTGTTAACTCTCTTGACGGCAGGGAGTAAGTTTAATAGCTGTCGAACAGCTGTCGCTCAGCTGTCAAGCTATTGTGATTTATTGCTTACTTTTCTTCTATCATTTTTAACGTTCTGGTGGCTTGAATTTGACAAAAAATACATCGAGGAACTTAGGTGTAAATTTTCCATAGAATCTGAATTTTAGAATAATATTTTTGACAAATGTGTACTTTTGAAGAAAACCCTGTGTCATAATACAGCCACTACCAGAGTCAACCTTGAGAAAGTTCATAAAATAAAGTGGTATTGAAGGGCATATCTCCCAATTCATTGCCAAACTTTCCCTATTCATTGCCAACTCTCACGACTGTCAGTTCTGTGGAATCATCTTGGCATGTATTATTTCGGACCTTATCTTGATAAGCCTGATTATAGATCTTAATCATTATTGTTATCGAGAACTCATTCTTGTAGTATACTGATCGAAGGACTGGTTCGCCTCTTAATAGGTTATAGGGGTTCGTGGCTACTTATAGTCTTATTTTCCTTTAGGAGCATGACATTGTGTCCTACCGAACTCGGAATAATTTTGCCGGTATGTCAGGTCGAAGCACAGAAGATCAATCAGTG
Organism: Holothuria leucospilota; assembly: GCA_029531755.1. Classification (NCBI taxonomy): domain Eukaryota; kingdom Metazoa; phylum Echinodermata; class Holothuroidea; order Aspidochirotida; family Holothuriidae; genus Holothuria; species Holothuria leucospilota. The sequence goes on from CM055976.1 coordinate 38,652,347, forward strand.
ATTACCCACTAGTTTTTTCTATTTCACAACACAAGAGGACAGACATGGGATGGGTGGCAACTTTTCCAGTGTAGGAACCGGCAATTTGAGGAGGCAAACAAGCTTACTATAAATCTCTAGAATATTTCAGCTGATTAAAACTTTTCCACAAAGCTCGTTCACCTCCCCCTCCCCCATTGTTCTGCTGCCTAACCATAGGTCTGTGCTTGCTTCTTGGAACTGAATTGGATCTTCTCAATGGTCGCACCCACCCAGGCCCAGAACAGCCAACGCACCTGGTATGGAATTTACTACCGTTCCAATTAAAAAGTTTTAACAATTATTGTTTGTAACGATTTGTATTTCAAATTATTTATGAAAAGGACCAACATATTATTCATCGTTACTGTGCTGTTAGTCTGTTTTGGTTCTAGAGAAGGTGAAAGCTGACCTAAAACTATTGTTCTAACAAAAGATCATTTCCTGTACAGGTTTTTTTGCATCAAATAGCCAGTTTACCAAGAAACTCATTTTCATTTAGCATTCATTAAAGTGAAAAGTGTACCAGATGGTGTTTTGTTAACTTTTTACCTACTGGTGAAGTGTTAAATTATTATTTATCTTATGAAATAAGACACTGAATTGTTCTGAATAACTTGTGTTTCTATTTCTAAGTTTGGCTCACAAATGCTGGAAACCATCCACAACTTGGACCTGTCCTTCACTGCGGCTCAGTTAGACGACAATACAATTTAGTCACTTACCAATGAAAATTAAATTTTTGATGAGGGATGATAAATACGAAACATTTAAATCCACTTATACCACGTGCTAGATGTAGGATCCTTACATTTATCCTCTCAGCAAACTTCAAATAATTGTGCGATATGTGAAAAACTCATGCCACTGTCTTTATCCTAGTGTATTTATGAATAATTCATTTCCATGCTTATATCACTTAAAGTAGCATCAGCTGAGATAAAAGCAAAGTACGTTTTAAGTGATTAACCTAACTATTGACTTTCTGGATAACTTTTTTAACGTTTCTCCAGGATCAGAATTAATGTAGAAAGATACATGTAAACTCGTTCAATATAAACATAAGGGTAAAAATCGGGAGGTGGGGCGCCACAGTCCCTCAGTCAAAAATGCTTCTTCCCTCATCAATTTAAGGACGAAAACCCCTATTTTATTCCTCTGTAAAATATGTAAAACATTTGTAGTAATCTTTCCTAAAAATTTGCCTAATTTGTTGCAGCAAATTGCATCTAAGGACCCTCAAATAATAAAAATTTTTCCAAAAGACGGGGTTCACTCCCTCCCTTAGACTCCTCTCTAGGCCCGCGGTTCCAAGCAACGTTCAACCCAGTCGAAAAACAGCTTCCCTACGTCTGTGAATATACACACGTAGGATACCAGATTATGTAAATTAGGTAATGCCGCATTACTAATAGGGGTATCTCAACGCATTTTTCATACCATGATCTGCTTTTCTAATGTCCTTGTTTACATAGGACACAGCAAAAACTTGCAACTTCGTTAAGCTTAACCCTTTCCCACAGTGGCGTAGCTAGGATTTTTTGTTTGGGGGCTCTGGGGGCTGGAGACTTTTGTGGGGGAGCTCCCGTTTACTATCTAAGCGGAGGGTCACCATAGGTTGGCGCGGAGCGAACCAAACAATTGAGATTTTAATACATCCCAGATCGCCGGAAATGGCACTTTCCAGGCTTGATAGTAGCCATCAAGAAGTGCAAATTTTGTGAACAAAAATGTGAAGTTTGATTTTATTCTCAAACGACATTTCTGTGAGGACGGATTCAGTGGCGTAGCCAGGTTTTTTGTCGGGGGGGGGGGGGGCAAGAGCACCAAGATTTCCCCCAATTGGTGATCTGCTTCCTAATAATCAGTGTTCTCCGCAGGTCCAAATTTTGTCCGGGTGATTTCTTCTGACCTGGCTGATGTGACTGATCGCCGTCCTGGGGGAGGGGTTAAAGGGGAGGGGAAAACCCCGCATGTAAGGTGGACTAGATGCAAAATGGTGCCACATTTGGTGCTAAATGAAAATTGAATTCCCACCAAGAATTTCTATTTTTTAGGAAGCTTTTCTTTATCTTGCTTGTCTTGATGAATTTTTCTTGAGTCCTACTGGTACTTCAGAATCACAATGGGTGAATTACAGTAATTTAGTGAACCCTGGCACACCTTTCCCTTCATCAGTTCACCACATTCACCACAATCAGTGAATTTAACGAGGACCTGCCCTGGTATCAGAGTATAGCACTTGACCACTGACCCATTCCAACAAACTGCATATTCCACAATGCTGCTCCTTTAATTATCAAGAAACATTGGAAGTATACAGTAAAAGGACAGAGTCCCTTGTCTGAGGTCCAGACAGGGACGACGCTAGAGGAGGGTGTGGGGGTGTGAACACCCCCCCCCCCCCGTCCACGCAGTCGGCAAAATCCTGCACTGGTCGGCAAATGAAGGAAACATGACGAAAAGAAAGGGAAAAAAGTGAAAGAAAGAGGACAATTTCTGTAATCAGAACCCAAAATTTTCGACGCACCTACGCGCGCTGTAATGTCACCCCGGTTTCTCAGTAGTTCCATTCCACATAGCTAGATAGCATAAGTCCTGTCAACCTTACCAAGTAACATGTAGGCAGGGTACACAGGTTATGTAAATTTCATCCCATATCGCAAAGCCTAGTTGCCGTTCTCTAGTCTGTGTCATGCGGTATACGGTCAGTTGGTGGGCGACTCACGGAGTAAAGTTTGGCTAGTCCAGGTGGTTTCGACACAATGTGTGTTGTCCCTGATACAGCCTACAACCCTTACAGTTTTTATGTTTTTACTGTTTTTCTTTCTTCTTAATGATAACATTTTTTTGTGTCAGCCTATCAAAAATTTTCGCGCTCCTCAGACTCAAAAGAACAGTATCAGTGCGCAACTCGGCTCTTGACATATTAAGTGATATTATGCTAAATATACGGTACTCTGCAATGCCATGGGATAGTTAGGCTCCTTCATATCCCTTTCTCAGCCCCTCGATATGCTATCGGAACTTGGGGTCGCTGGCATGGCCCGGCCCCATGTTGGGAAAATTCTGTCGCCACCCATGGTCGGTTTACTTATTTTAGCTTTCAAAAGGGTCATTTCTGCGATAAAACCCCAAATTTTCGGTATGCTTTGCCTGCTCTTCCTCAGTTTCGTTACTAATAGCTGAATATAGAAAAAACCCTTTCCGTCTTTTCAAGTAACTTAAGTAGAATTTATCGTTTTATGTAAATGCCGGGAATCTCATCTCATTTCGCTAAACTAAGTTACTAGTAATGTTCTCTTGAGTCTGTCTTTCGGTGCGGCTAGTGACTCGAAGAGGGAAGTCATTATAATGTAAGTTGTGCCCGATTGGGCCCAACTGCCTGGACAGTTGACCTCAGTGGAGTACACAGGGGGGAGGCCATTGGGCAATATCCCCCTCACGGATGCCAATTTTTTTGTGGTCCCTAAAAAACGTAAATGTTTTAACACAAATTTTACTCCCAAAGATGGCATGTGTGGCACCAGATTGCATGTAAGGACACCTAATCTTTCAAAAATTTTCAGAGGGGAGGGGGACACTCCCCCTTACACCCCTCCCCCAGTTCGGCGATCACACAACATATTGCACCCCCTCCCCCCTTGAAAGAAATCCTGGGTACGCTACTGGTTGACCTATATAAGCTTTAAATAAGTACAAATTCTTTTTAGTGTAAGCTTACCCTAAAGTTTCGCGCGCTTTGCAATTTCAGTTTAGATTTCGGGAAAAACCTTAAAATCGGGCGGAAGTATTTTCCTCTAGTATATACAAAATTTTATGCTATATGCCCCGCAATGACATGGTATAGTACACAGGTTTTCTTCAAATCTCCCCTCACCAACGGTATTGGGGCTGTCGAGGCTCCGGGTCGTTGCCCCCCCCCCCGTGGGCAAATCCTGGCGCCACCCCTGCTGGACCACTACCGATTCTCAGCTCTAACTGCATCTCTTATCAACACTTTCAGTCGGCATTTCTTTGTTCTTAGTCGGCAAATACGGCACCACACCCCCCCCCCATGATAAATGCTCTGGCGACGCCCTGGGTCCAAAGATCCCATGCTGTTCAAAACAGAGAGTAAAACATAACTAGTACAACTATTAGCATGGTGTCATTATTCCATCTCTGAAAACCTTAATGCAGACTGGTTGTGCCAGTGTGGCATTTACTTTAAAATAAGTAAAGTGTACTGGTTGAGAAATTTGATTATGCGCAAATTTCACCATATATTCACTTTTAAAATTTCCCCTAATATTTTTCCAGTGAGGGCAACTTGCCCCCCTGCCCCCCCCCCCTGGCTACGCCACTGGACGGATTAGCTCAGCCAGTCTGACTTTTAGTCCAAGGACTGTAAGTTTGAATCCCGTTTACTCAGTGGCGTATCTAAGATTTCTCTCACGGGGTTCCATGCAGTTTTCTGTGTGATCGCCGGTCTGGGGGAGGGGTCTAAGGGGAAGGGTGTCCACTCCCCTATGAAAATTTTTGAAAAATTAGGTGTTCTTACATGCAAACTGGTGCCACATATGCTACCTTTTTGAAGTAAAATTTGTGTTAAAAAATTAACGTATAATTAGAAACTAAGGAAAATTCGACATCAGTGGGGGGATGGCCCAATGGCCTCCCCTGTGTACACCACTGCGTTTACTATCTAAGCGGAGCGCCACCATAGGTTCGCGCGGAGTTTTCCAAGAAAATTTGAAGGTTTAATACATCCCAGATCGCCGGGAATGGCACTTGCCAGGCTTGATAGTGGCCCATTAAAATGTGCAATTTTTGTGAAAAGATCGTAAACTTTGATTTTATTCTCAAACACATTTCCGTGAGGACAGATTAGCTCGGCTGGCCGAACTTGGGGTCCGAGGATTTCAAGTTTGAATCCCGGTTACCATCTTAGCGTAGCGCCACCATAAGTTGGCGCGGACGTTCCAAGAAAATTTGGTATTTTAATACATCCCAGATCGCCGGAAATGGCACTTGCAAGGCTTGATAGCAGCCATCAAGATGTACAATTTTGGTGGAAAAATGTTAACTTTGATTTTATTTTATTCTCAGACACATTGAGTTTGTCACGATCAATCCGAATCTATTCAAAATTATTCAGTGGGTGAATTTTTTTCTCAGATCGCCAATGGGGGTGGGGCACAGGGGCGTCGATTTTGTGTGTGTGTGTGGGGGGGGATCGCGCCCCCCGTAGCTACGCCACTGCTTTCGTACACCCTACACGCTATTAGACAATCGAAGAGCAGTGTTGATGAAGGCAAGGCACGCGTAACACTAGCCTATGGTATCTAGGCCTAGTTCTCACGTACACTTTGTTCCCTGAACTAGGCCTTGGCTATTGTTGTAAAAAGTTTCTCCCGCGTGTTACTGTGAGAGTAACATCGTCTGCGTGCGTTTCTGCAGTGATTGTTGCTACTTACGCGTATGCGCGTGTATGAACATAACCATAGCTCTGGAATATGTCACAATTGAACAGTAGTGCGTGCTGTTTAGTTTACAATAGTGTGAACGTCCTTAGAAACAAGATTTAGCAGTTTCATTTAGGGGATAAATGCGAGGGTGCCCGGTCTTAAATGTGATTTGAGACCGACAATGACGTCATCACAGAGGCTGAGCGGACCGAGGCGACAGCCGAGGTCCGCTGCCTCTGTGATGACGTCATCGGAGGTCTCGAATCACATTTAAGACCGGGCACCCTGCTTTTATCCCCATTCATAAACACTCAACATTAAAATGTTGGGAATCGACAAAAAAAATGAATTTTCCACAAAATTTTACAGATCAAATTTTAATTCTCCCAGCTAACTTAGGACTCTATTATGACGTCATGTTTAGTTTCTTGCGATAGTAGCGAACAACTTTAAGCCAAAAGAAAGTGAACAACCACGCAAATATTTTCACTTAACATATTGATTGTAATCTCAATTCATCGAACGAAATTTAACTGGATTAATTTAACGCAAAATCGTTTATCTCTGAATTATCATACATCGTTGTAGAGATGAGGCTGAGCATTAAAACAAGGAAACTAACTTCTAGCTGGCTGTTGTTTACAGTGAAGTTCTACTCCACGAAAATTTCACAGAGGTAAATACACATACAGTGCTGTGCAGGTACGGTCTACTGTAATATATTGTGTGCATTGCAGTGCACCATTCAACGACATGCATTGGGACATTTGACTGCAAGTAGTTAACGCACAAGATCGTTCAAGATCCATAAGTAAGACGGTGGTTTTAAATGTCTAAAGCATTTTTGGAAAAGGATTATAGTGTTGGTAACTTTGAAAATGTGTTCAAGTTTTGAATACAGATTATGCAGGCCTAACGTTAGGACTAGCTTAAAAACTATTTACAACATTAGTTCATAAGAAGCCTAGCTCGGCGTAGAACTAGAAATGAAGACCGTGCTGGCCTGTTAAATGTCTGTTAGTGTTAGCGGAATTGGTTCAAACGTAAAAACCTGACAGTGACACAGTAAAACCTGTTTACCATTGCTCTGCCTGTCATAGTTATAACACAGGCCCCATGCTGGCATTAGCAGCACACAGACCAAATTCACTTTTCTTTACCATGCAGTCCAACTTAGGAAAATAAGGAGTGGAATATTTGTACCAGGCAGACCGTTAACAAAATGTACCCATGGCATATACTGTAAGGTTATATACGCTCTTTTAGCCATACCACTGCCAGTATCAAAGAAGATGAATATAGTTTTGCTAGCATTCATTCATGGGATGAAATGAGCATTATGCTTTGGAATGGTTATAGCTACAGGGGTGCTAGGCATAACAGTGTAATACTACAGTAGTTTACAGTAACTGGTTTTCTTACACAGATGTTATGGTTTATGTTGCTATGGTAACACATCATGGACAAAGCATAGTGCACAATGCAGTAGTAACAGTGATATTCAATTCACCTTGAAAAAGTAATTCTCCTAAACTGGCAAAGACCAGTCTCGAATGCGATTCGAGACTGGTCTCGAATGGTTTTCAGCCAATCAGAATGCAGGAAATCAATAAAGGTGTTTATGAATGAATGTTTAAAATCAAAACAGGATTGTTTGTGTAAATGAAACTTTTGCTCTATTTTTGGTCACTATGTTCCAATATTCTTAGAATGAAGGGTCTAAAACATATAAACGACCGTAGGAGTATACGTGAATTTTTGAAGGTGCGGTAGTCCAATTTTCCAAATGGCTATATATTGCTGACCTAGTATGGGAAGCCCCAAAGCGACCCAAATACTAGGTCAGCAGCAGCAGACTGTGGACTAGCTTAACACCTGATTTAATAATAACAATAGGTGAAATTAAAGTTAAAAGGTCGTCATTCATTTCGTCTAAATTAACTCCGATAATAAGTAATTATTATCAAAATCATGACAAAGGCTCTATGGCAATTGGCAAAGCAGTAAAAGGCCTGACTGGGAAAAGAAGTACATCTTATCTCTCTATTGGAGAAATGTAAGCAGTCCCCACAAAGAATTAAAGTTTAAAAATCAAATAGGGTCAATTTTAAGACTGACGTCGTGACACGTCTTTGAATTTCTGTCTCTGAATTTATTTTGCAAAGTGGGTTTACTCAGAGAACGGAGGAATTCCTGCTAATTCTTCCATGGCAGGAACAGTGGTAACGGTTTTGCCATTTATGTCTTTAAGGTACTTTTCAAAACTAAAACAGGTACTGGGAAAGTTAATGCTAAACTCAGAAATTGTCTATTTCCTTACTTCAACGAAGAACACCCTAGATCGACTTATTCCTAACTTACTATGCCTCCATGGGAAGTCCATACACTGACACGGAGAAACACCGAAAAGGAAAGCAGGAGAGTACCTGGAAGTACCGTCAGCTCTGAATAGGGGATCTATATGTCGGTCGCTACAACAGGGATAGATGTACTGTACCGGGTAAGACACAGCGCTTTTTTACAGTTATGACGGACGTGAATACCAAACAATACCAATTGGAGTTATGAGGTACTTCTTAAAACGTCCCCATCCGTAGATCATTACGAACTTTACGATATTGCATATGGTCTTAGCCGTTTATCTTACGAACTCACACCTAACAAACAAGTAACTCTATCTCGTAAAAATGTTAAAATGACAGTTCTCATGTTATAACATGGTTTCTCTCAATGGAGTATACTGACTCTAATCGAGCGAGTGATCTCAAACGAAGGAATGAAGATATCCGTGACTGTTGAGAGACTGCTTCTTGGTATACTCGTCATCAGAGGTTGGATAAGCCTGAGTAAGTTCACCATCTTCTTCATGCACAAAAGGAGGGTCGTATAGAACCACTACTCAATATCCTTCAGTGAATCTTCCTGCGTATTCCAATGTAATTGTTTCAATGATTGCAAAGAAAGTAACCAGCAGCATTCCATACACATGGAAGCTAAATAATTGGCTTCACTCACCATCAGTATGACGATTAATATTACTATAAAGTTGTAAGTACCAAGTATGGAAATTGTCCATCATTGCTATCAAAATGACGGTCATGTAGGTATGGGACCCTTAAGAAAAATATGACAGGAGTATTTTTCTGATATTTTTGTAATAACCCTTAGGAGATCAAGAAAAGACAAAAATCGCTACTTACCTCAAAGTGATCTCGAATGGTCTCACAGTCATAAAACTTTCCCTCGTTATCACAGTAGCCATCACAAAGGTGAAGTTTTGTTTGTATAGATGGGTAATATAGGTAGTTTACCTGTCTATTTGAGATAAGTCATTGTTCCTTACTCTTGGTCAAAATACTTCTGTCGTCGTTGTCTTACAGTCATTTAGCCTCACCCAAGCAGAAAGCACGTCCACCCAGAGGGGCTTTTCCCTTTGTCAATAAAAGATGTAAGGAAGAACATGCTCTTACCAAATTAATTGAGTATAGAGCTGTTTTGAATATAAATGTCCATTATGAGTCTCTCTTATACATGAGACTTTAAAGGAACTTGCATTGTCATTTACCGTCTAAAGCGGCTCTCTTCAAAGAAATTATGACACTAAGTCCAATTAACCTTGTCTTAACCTTATCTGACCTGGTTTCACCCAATAGATAGTTCTTAGTGACGTCACAGCTTGGGTTAGCAACCGCCATGTCTGAGGGCAAGCCTGCACACATGCCGGGGTTGCCCTCAGACATGGCTGAAATAATACACGTATAAAGCTCCTATGACGTCACGAGAGAACTACTTATAGTCTACAGTAATATCATTATTTAACATTCATACCAAACTGTCAATTTTGAGCCATGAGTGTGTGTACTATAACACGTTTATCTGGAAATAATTGGTGTCATTCATGTAAAATGAACCCTTAAAATACTTTCTTCATATGCCTAATGACAAGAACAGGATCAAGTTTAATGTTTATCAAACAAAATGCATAAAAAGTCCTTTTGATAATAATAAAGGTAACTTGACTAAAAAGAGGTGGCTACGCAAAGACATCTTTTGATCTCTTAAGCAGAAGAGTAATAATATCTCCTTTTACATCAGCAAATACATTATAACCGATAAGATAAAATTCCAGGCACTTTTAATTCTTACTCAACTATGGGCCTAAACTTAGCAAAATTCCCCGATTATTCTTCTTCTACTTTCTTTGATTTTAACATTTAAAATTTCCAACTCATGTCTCAGATAATTAGCCCACGGCAAGACTTCAGTGCTAAATTCCACTTACAAGTCCTTCGAATTTGCACGGAGACAATTCAACAAATAACGAGTTTCACCTAATCGAACTATGCAGAGCGTGTGATCACTGTAAACACAAATTAGTCAAAACAGTGTCTGAATCGACTTACCACCTTAGTCACGATATTTGACTAGTTTCTGATGATATCTGACTAATTTCACGATGATGGACTAACAATTGTTAGTCAAAAAGTAGTCAAAAATTAGTCAACGAGGCTAAAAGTGGGTCAGAAACTAAAGCAATTGGTCAAACAGTAGTCAAAGGTTATTGACCAACGTGATTAGTCGATTCAGACACCATGATTTTGACTAATTTGTGTTTACAGTGATGTGCACATTGTGAATGACCGCTTTGGTGAAGATCCAGTGGTGGGTAATTTGACGTGTGATGAAAACATCACGCGATTGATTATGTAATCTCCTCACCTGAATTATTCCCAAGGATCGTAAACTTCCAAGTCGATGAGTTCAACCACTTTCTATCAGATGAGTACAATCCTATTATTTTGAATTTAAATTTTATTACCGACATTTTAAAACGAGTAACTGCGTTACTACTGCACAAAAATATGTTATGGGATCCCGGTAAAACAGGAAAAATTTTTGATGCCTTTACAAAATTGATATTAATAATATTATCAATGAGATAAATCCATCTTACAAGATTGTATGTACAAACTCCTAGTAGAGGTAAACCAAATCTACTATTGGTAACACTTGTGGCCATAGATGGTTTGACAGAGATTGCAGGGTTGCTCAATCTGAGTATATGAAGTGTAAAAGGTTGTACAGACATGATGGAAGTATGTCGGCAAAAGCCAAAATTCCCATCTGTTCGTAAATAATATCGACATATTTTTTAAAAAAAAAAATCGCAATATACATATTTTTCTAATCTTCATCAAGATCATAAATACTGGCGCGTTATTAACAAGGCCTCAGACAATGAGAGTGCTAAAAATAATATCCCAATCGAAACCTACGACTATTTCAAATCATTACATGAAGTCACTGGTAACACTGTTAATACAGGTCCACTTGACAGTACCTTTGTATCAATCAACGATGACTTGAATAGACCAATCTTAGTCTCTGAAGTTGAGTGGCATGTCATAAAACTTCGGAATAACAAATCCCCATCCCAGGTGTTGATTTAATTATCAATGAATTTATTAAACACAGTCCCTGGGGAATGCTTCAACTTTTGACTGTGATATTTAATCTTGTTCTTGACTCTGGTATTATTCCCACAGACTGGTCAATAGGATTAATTTTTTCAATATTTAAAGGAAAAGGTTCGGTCGATGATCCTGACAATTACAGGGGTATTACACTTTTAAGTTGTATTGGTAAATTGTTTACTGCTATCCTTATTGAAAGAATTCACAATTACCTAGAGTGGTCAGGAACCTTAGGAGATAAGCAAGCTGGTTTCAGAAGTGGTTTTTCCACCTTAGACCATATTTTCACACTATACTCAATTATTGACCTGTATCTCAAGGACAAAGAACGGATGCAGTGTGCATTCATCGATTACAGTAAAGCTTTTGACACTGTGAAGCATTCTTATCTCTGGCAGAAACTCATCGCAAGTAATATTAACGGTAAGGTCCTAAAAGTGATTTACAGTCTCTTCAGAAATGCAAAACTTTTGTTAGAAATAGTGGGGTTAAATCTGATCTTTTCTATCGCAATGTTGGGGTGAGACAGGTAGGAAACCTTTCCCCAATTCTACGTGCTCTATTCATTAACGACTTTGAAAATTTTGTAAGAAGTTATTATAAAGGATTGGATAACTTGTCTACTAGTATACAGTGTCATTTAAGTAATAAATATATATAAGTCTATGGGAGGATTTTTTGTGCACTGACGACACAATTGTATGAAAATAATTTACAGACAACTTCAGTGAAACATTATTGTGATTTATGGCACTTAGATGTTAGCACTAAGAAAACTAAAGTTGTTATATTTCCAGAGGAAAGGTGAGAAGAACACCCGTTTCTTTTATTTCGGCAAAGACAAAGTTGATATAGTGGACGACTATACTTATTTAGGAACTATCTTCAATTTTCATAACAAGTTTAAAAATACAAAAACTAAGCAAATTAATCAAGCACGAGGTGCTCTTTACGGCCTTCTCTCCAAAGGCTATACTTTTCATTTACCAATAGATTTACAACTCCAGCTTTTTGATCAGGTTGTTTTACCCGTGCTGATATATGGTTGTGAAATCTGGGGATATGAAGACACTTCCGTCTGCTATTGACAGTTTCTATGCCACGTTCTGTAAACAGCTTTTTAAATTAAATAAATATACCCCTAACTATATGGTTTTGGGGAAATTCGGGAGGCCAAAATTGGAAAAGTTTATTGAATTGAAAATGGTTATTTCTTGGGCAAGAACTGTAAGTAATAATCGTAACTCTCCCATGTTGTATATCGATTAATGCGAATATTGTACGAAAAAGATATTTATTGTTTCAAGTGGATTCTTAAGGTAAAAATATTTTAGATAACGCAGGAATGTCTTTCGTTTGGACTTTTGCCCAAGATCACTCTCCCCTTAATATAAATTTACTGAAACAGATACTGGATAGACGGTTGAGCGATATTAATGAACAGCAATAGCTTTCTAAGGTAAATAATAATTCCAGTTGTAAAACTACCGTATACTTAAACTCGCTTAGTTCTGGAAGATTATTTTCAAAGGGTGAATTTCAATGAAAGAAAGTTATGTGTAGATTTCGTTGTTCAAATAGTAGGTTACCGACAGTCACTGGGAGATGTGAAAATGTTGATTTTAGCCTGAGATTCTGACAGTGTACTTAATGCGATGAAGGAAAACTTGGAAATTAATTTCATTATTTATATCAGTGTACTGCACTAAAGTAGAATAAAATCTGAAAATCATGCTTTTGAACCAGGCCAAACACTTCAAAAATGCAACAATTATTCCAAAGTAAAAACTTGAGTACACTAAAAAACCTCTGTAATTTTTTGTAAAGAAATAATGAATCTGTTCTAAAGTAAGGCGTTCTTTTTTCAACTTAAGTACTAAGACGAACCAATATCGTAGTTTCCTTTTACTATATATCTTTCATTCTCTAATTGATGAGCTGATGCCAATTTCTTTTTCATTCCTTTCTATTTTTTTCGCTTCCCACATTGTTCTTATATATTTGTTGATTTTGTTTTAGACTGGTGTAGCGGCAAAGCATGAATCGGTTGTCTAACTTCGTGTTTCCTTATTCAGATCATAAACATGGTTGTTTGGAGAACCCGGGAGCCACGAATTTAGGTTAGTATTTATACGTTTGGAAAAAATCACGTCAAATCCTTACATGTTGTGGTAAGCAAGTTTTCTGCAATGAGATTGGTTTAATGGTTTGTCCTGATCTAGTCTGATTTACATGATTTCTGTGGTTTTGATTACGATTCTTTTGTTTTGTTGCAGTAAACCGTATAACCATCTATCAGTTACTATACGTACGTCTAGATGGTACAGAGTGTAACGTTAAGTTTTATGGGCTTTATCAAGATGAAGTAACTGAGAGACCTTGTACTCTATTTATTCGTGTTAACGTGTCCATAGCTGTGGCAACTGGAAGGGCGCATAAGGCATCCGCATGAAGCCAGACTGGACTTTAAGCTACAACTTGTATACCTCTAATAGAGGTGAAAAAAATAAAAGAGCAGAACAGAACAGCTGTGCTCAGACTCTGAGGGGTGGTGTCACGTGACGCTCCTACTGAGTATCACTGTACATAGGCAGGCATTTCCAGTAACTACTTGCAGTTTCGAGCCGCGCGTGCACCGTTCAAGAGGCGCCTGAGGACTGTACTCATCTATGGTGGTGATATATGAGGCACAGAAGCGAGTTAACACGCTACGGAACAGCCCCCTCGTTTTCTCTCAATCAACCCGGGAGTTAAAGGCCAAAGGGTCAATGGAGAATATAACTTGTAAATTTTGAGGAGGGGTGGACAATTTCCCCTGCTTTCCTATGACGAGCTGATTTTGGTAAGCTTATGGGTCCGAAGCGATTGTAGTTCTATTATTGATTCCTTGACGTAGTCAAAGGAATCTATGCGATGGTAATGCCGTGTGTGTGTGTGTGGGTGTGTGTGTGTGTATGTGAAGCTTTGTTTGTAAGCACTCTGTCTCGCGAAGGGTAACCTCTAGGGATCTCATACTTGGCATGTAGATATCCCTTATTAAGTAGATGATCCCTATTGTTTTGGTGTAGGTCAAATGTCATTTGGGTTCACCAGATCTCAAATGGTAAATATCTTAGAATCTGATTGTAAACACTTTGTCTCAAGAAGGATAGATGTAAGGGATCGCATACTTACCATGTGAATTGCCCATATTGAGTAGATGATCTCTATTGTTTTTGGTGGAGGTCAAAGGTCACTTGAGTTCAAAGGTTAAAATCTTGTAAACACAATATCTCAAGAAGGATAACTGTGAGATATATCATACTTAGCGTATGGATCGCTAATATTTAGTACATGATCCCTGTCATTTTTCGTGGTGGTCAAACAAAGGTCATTTGGGGTCATAAAAGGCCAGAACCTTGTAAACATGGTATTTTAAGGAGGATAACCGTGAGGTATCTCATACTTGGCCTGTGGATTGTTCACATATTGTTCATATTTAGCATGTAGATGGCCATATAGGGTATGTGATCCCAATTGATTTAAGTGAAGGTGAAAGGTCATTTTGGGTCACAAGATTTCAAGAGGTCAAACCCTTATTAACATGATATCTCAAGTATGATAACTGTGAGGGATCTCATGCTTGTCATGTGGGTGATTCATGTTTTTTACAATATATCCATATGGCAAGGAATGCCTTTTGGCTTTCTGGTTAGTTCTTATTTGATCAATTTGATCAAAAACTCCTATACTCAGACTGTTGAGTGTGACGTCAGCTGTGTGAACAAAGTTTTGTTTTCGTTTCAAGTTAGAGTTCTGACGGCTCATCTAACAACCGCAATACATTACATACTGTGTTTTCTGAACTGAATAAGCTAGCAAAACCGCTCTGCATGTAGGTTTAGTGTCCTCGGCTTAATGTCACTAACAATGGAAAGTGTGCCAGACAGAGTCCACGACCGACGGTAACAGCCTATAGTCATGAAGCTTCTGTCGTATTTAAAAAGATATTATTAGTAAGAAACTGTGCATCTTTCTTTTTGGGAACCTATACCGTTTTAAAAAAGTAGCAATGTATATATGGCAATCAAAATTTGAGTAGAAAAGAATCTAAATTTGAACTGGATCCTACGACCCCTCTATTATTTTACAGTGCAAGGCATGTCTATTTCCACGTTACACTTGTGTCGAACGATTGTAACGTTGGTTTAAGTTTCATTACAATGAACAATGTAAATAGGCCTTGACATGTTAAGTAAATAGGGCAACGTGTTCCCTTCTACCACGTATTGTATAGCTGATGAATATCTTAGCCTGACAACCTAGTAATTAATTGTTAAAGAGTACTTCCTTGTTTATTAGAAATAAAAATATTTATCCTCAAAAAGAAAGTTGAATGTATGAAAACATACAAGGATTGCCATCGCCATAATTTACATAACGTTGCCATTGTATATAGTGGTCCTTATTTTATGTAACATGCAGTTGCCTCTAACCTCACCTTCATAAAGGCAGAAAAGGCAGGAAAGGTAAATGCATAAACGTAAACGAGGTTTGCAATCACAGTAAGTATATTAAGCTGGTATTGTATTTACTGCTGTTATGTACGGTAGTCTCTCTAATCAGGTAATACAAGCTTCGACCTGACTCACCTTTTACAAAATGTGCGAATGGGTGAAGTATTGCCGCAAAAGATAAATCACTGATAAATGCTCTTTCTGTTTCTGTTGCATGATGTAACTTAATCTCAAGATGAGGAAATATCACAGATGAGGCTATTTAAATGCTTCAATGCATACTATTGCTATCATTATTACAACAATTTTAGAGGAGTTGTTATCTCTCAATTGAAGATTTCACATCTTGGCAATGGCACACATCTCAACATTACTGTTAGTTTTGTCAGCAACTAGTGTTTTAGGCGAAGGTAAGGGAAGAATTTTCACGTTGTACTTTTTGACCTTTTCGTTTGCTTTTGATGTTCAATTCCTCTTCAAAATGATTTCCTAAAAATTTCCTTTGACAAAAAAAAGGTAAAATTTAATAAGATTTACAACCCAGTCTTTGAAAAGCAGGCCTTTATGACGTAAAGTGACAACAAGTGTGGAGGAAGCCGCATTAATAGTGTATAACATTACAACTTTACGTCGGTTGGCTGGCCAATTCAAACTTAAGATCAGTTCAAATGAGAAAACCCAGAGGAATTATCGAACTCAGAACCTCATGGATCTTATGGATCTTTTTACAAATAATTTGACACAGAATTTGCTTAAAATACACTGCAAACACCTGGATCAAAAGGGCACTTACCCTGAATAGGGATCATTAACTTAATCAAATTTGTGTTAAAAACTATCCGGATTGGATCATATTTATCGAAATTTAATCATTAGCAAATGATCCTGTTTCCGGGTTGGCACCCCTCTGATCCGGACTGGGTTCAACTTTTATTCGGACGTTTTTAGAGTGATATCAAATCAACTAGTGATCGAACCGTAGACGACGAAATTGTGTAAGAATTTTTAAGGACTAGGTATGCTTACTTGCTTGAAGTCTCTAAATAATGGTCATGCTTTGTTTCTATTTCTCGATAAGGTTTTGGTAGCAAAACCAGGGAGCTGCCAGACTTACCTGACAAATTATTTAAAAACTAGAGATGTGAAATTGTCTGCAGAATATTTCATATAAAATTGTTTTCGCATATAAAACCAACTCTGCAATAGATTAAAGGCATTTATTAGTGATATTTTATACCGGATATCACATCAACCATTGCATCTCTGAAAAATTAAATTCTCTGAAAGTTAGTATCTTTCTTGTGCAACATGCAATTGTGATACGGTTTTTAGCTCGGTAGTATCAAAACTAGTCACCAATAAGTGCCTTTAACTGTTCTAATAATGAAAGATCATAGGAACTTAAGCGTGTTTATCGTTTCCTACGTTCAGATAATTTTAGAAGAATGTCGAGGTCACGTCAGGTTGATCATTACGAGCTTTTCAACGTAGCATACAACTTGTCACAAGCCTCACAAACAGTTTCATCAGAACATGTCCTTCTAGCTGAAAAGAGTGTTCAAAATAACAGCCCTTACGATACAACATCAACACTGTCCATGGAGATCACGCAAACTACTACCAGCGAGTGGTCTGAAATGAATAGTTATGAAGTTCACGCAGGCTTAAAAATAACAGTTTCAGCTGGGATACCATTTCTTGCCAAGGCTTCAGCTGAATTTGAGATTGGCACATCTGTTACCAGTTCGTACAGCTATGGAGAATCTCATGCAACTTCAGAAACCACTGTTCAAGAAGTAAGCGTGGACCTGCCGGCTTATTCGGCTGTAAAAGTATCGATGATAGCAAAAGAGGCAGATGTTAACGTTCCTTACACAGCAACACTGAAGACGGTTTACACTGATCAAGTATCCGACCAGAGAAATGTTTCCGGTGTATACAGAAATGCTCACCAAACGGCATTAGAAAGCGTCATCGAGGCAATACCCTTCAATAATACTCAAGTCTCGGGGGCAATTCAAACTTTACCTGTTTGGTCGAAAACGTTCATGCTAACTTTTCACTTGGGGTTTTTAATGTTTATGTATTGATCTAACCGATTGTAAAGTATGACACTTACGTCGGAAGGTTATACGATTTCTTTTTCTAAAGTACAGATGCACCTAAATTCATGATAAATAAGAATATTAGAATCAATTGCTTTAAACTCATCTTTTAAGAAATTATGTACGATATCTCTTTATCAGACGTTGACTTTAAGCGCACACATTTTTATTGACCTAGCATAAAATAAAAATAAACGGAATAATTAGATTTATCGTAATGCGAACGAAAAGTTTCTTGTCAAAAGTGCACACATGAATGTTTTCTTACTGTAATCACTGCATAAAGACAGAAAGAGTGATTGTTTTATGACAGATCATATCAGTAGATAAATAGTTAAAATAGTAGTAAACCATGAAAGTTAACCCAACAGTTTGGGAGATTCCCCCTTTCGGGAGAATCTAGTTTTCCCCGATCGGGAGAAAACTTGGTCATGGGTGCAGCCATTTTGTCTATTTTAACCACAATCCCACGCGTTCTTTGTATACATTGTCAGTGGGAATGGGTTTTGGAACCCCCTTGCAATAATTGTCGGTCTAATGTAAAGGAATCAAATGTATATTTGGAAGGTTTATTGTCATAGCTACAGAGAAGCCACGTCCTAATCTGTGGTTCTCCATGCCGTTTTCGATTTTTTTAGAGGTTTCCATTCTTTCTTAACCTGTTAGGCTGGCAAGCCTATACAATGTGTTGCATACCTTTTCCCCCTTTGGGAGAATTTTGGTTTTCCCCCAAACGCGAGAATCTCCCGGACTGCCCAACATGTACAACACCAATAGTTGGAGTATTTTCCTAGTCCTATGTTTTCATTGTTACATTATTTTTCTGATTTGTGATTACATGTTTTCGGGAATCCAAATATTGTTACTTACACAACTGTAATAGGTTTTTTTTTACTTTTTAAAAGGTGCCATAACTAACATAATGACAGCGAGAGTCCATTTGTTTTATCTTTTACTTAACACTCGGAAAAATTAGACCTGAAGGTGCAAACTAAGGTAAAATTCTTTAGTTTTTAGCAATGCCCCTCCTTGAGCTACACCACTATCCCTTTGTCACTTCTCGTTTGCAAGCTTAAATGTGCGTTTTTCGTTTGAATGACAACTAAAATGGAACACCTTTGTTCTATTGCGGTTCTGTTTCGATTTCAAAATCATATTAGGTTTCACTGTTAAGTATCTTAATTGCAACCATCTATGGCATATAAACACATGTCGGTTGCCAAGGGGCCAAAGATCTCCGACCCATCAAAACAGTCCCCCGTAAATATTTTGAGGACTAGAAACAATTCTACCCTTGACATATCACATCTCTAAAAATCCTCCTGCTAGAAAAGTACCGGTGCCCAGCTCAACACTATGTCAGTAAGTCCGGAATTTCTGACCAATTAGACAATAATTTTGTCGGCTATCATACTTTATTTGCCATGAAAACATTGTCATTACTGAAAAACTATAAATGCTTCATTAGCTTAAACGTGGTTCCTCCAAATATACATCATTGTATTGCATATTTATGTTTCGGGCGAAATAAATACAACGTTTTTAGCATACGTGCTAAAAATTTCGTCAGAGGTGCCCAGCTACCAATATGAAAGTAGCCCTGTGTGCTCATTACATGAATACTTCTAGTCTAAAATTTGAATGTAACTATTTGTATTTCAAATTTATTTATGAAAAGGATCAACATGTTGTTCATCGATTGTTACTGTGCGGTTAGACTGTTTGATCGTGGTTTCCAAAGATGAGGAAAGCCGATCTAATACTATTGTTCTAACAAAAGATCATTTCCTGTACAGGTTTTTTGCATCAGATAACCAACTCACCAATAAACTAATGTTCATGTAACATTTATTGAAGTGAAAGGTGTCTTGTTAACTTTGTATCTACTGGTGAAGTGTTAAATTATTTGTTACGACAAAGGACACTGAATTGTTCTCAGTTACTTGTGTTTCAGTTTCTGAGTTTGGATTGAAAATGCTTGTAATCATCCACAATTTGGACTCTGCCCTTCAGTGTGGTTCAGTTAGACGACAATTTATCTTAGTCACTTACCAATGAACATTACCTTTTCTGATTAGGAATGATAAATACGAAACATTGAAACCTACTAATACCACCTGCTAGATGTAGGATCCTTACATTTATCTTAACAAACCAACTTCACATAAACTGTAGAGTATGTGTAAAACTCATGCCACTCTCTTTATCCTGGTTTATTAATCAGATATTCATTTCCATGTTATACCACTTAAAGAAGCTATGGCATCCCCCCAAATATATTTAGACATATCTTCATAGTTCTCAATCCAGTTGGTGACTGTACTTTGATTGACATTCATTCAAACAAAAATAGCAACACTCTGGTTGGTAATGATGACTTGGACAGTTAGTTGTGTTCTTTATTAGGCTCACAGTCACACGCAGTTTGTTTTTCACTTAACTGTTGCCTCGAGCAATTGGAACTCAGTGCAGGCTACTGTGGCTCTGTCTTGGAAGTGTTCTACTGCCACACGGTTGTCTGTGTTTAAATTGGAGGTGGGTAGAAGTTAGGTTAGTTGGGAGAATCGTCACTGTCTGAGGTGAACTTAGAGGGCCTTTAAAGGGGAATTTTCATGATCCCAGACAGTTCCAATTCTCCCAACTATGCATCTTCTAGCTCCTCCCATAACTGTATGAGGCTCTTCCTTGTGCAAGAGTAAACCTGTTTCATTGCTTAAGGCCATGTCCTGGTGAGCATACAAGGCTATAAAATGTAATAAAAGTACTCGCTCTGCCTTGTGTGGAATGTGAGCTACTCTGCATCTTTCAAATTTTCAAACTTTGATGTCAATCAAAGAGCAGTCACCAACTGAGAATTTTCATATACATACACTAAAAATATACTTTGGGGTGATGACAGTCTTTCTTTAAAGTAGCATCAGCTGAGATAAAAACAAATTAGGTTTTAAGTGATAAAACTAACTATTAACTTGCTGGCTACATTCCTTTAGATATTCCTCCAGGAGCAAGATAGAAACATGTAAATTCGTTCGATATAAACATAGGCGTAGGAAGCGGGGGATGCTCAAGTCCCTCTGTCAAAAATGTGGTGGAGAGGAAGAATGCTTCCGCCCCCATCGATTCAAGGACGAAAACCCCTGTTTTGTTCCTTTGTAAAATATGTAAAATATGGTAATTTTCCCTAAACTTGCCTAATTTGTTGCACCAAATTGCATGTAAGGACCCTCAAATAATAAAAAAATTTCCAAAAGAAGGGGTTCACCCTTAGACCCCTCCCTAGGCGGGAAGTCTTAAGTAACGTTCAGCCTCCAGTCGAGAACAGCTTCCTACGCCTATGAATATCAACGCATCGTATAGTAGATTATGTAAATTAGGTATTGCTGCATTACTTATTGGGGTATCTAAATGCATTTTTCATACCATAATCTGTTTGTCTAATGCTTTTTTACATAGGACATAGTAAACAGTTGCAACTTCTTTCAGTTTTATCCCTTTCCTACACCCTACAAGCTATTAGGCCATCGAAGGCAAGTGTTGATGAATGGAAGGCATGCTTTATACTTGATTTGATAATACCAATAAGTGTTACTAATTAAAGTTAGAGGATCGTCATTCATTTGGTCTAAATAAATTCCGATGGTAAGTAAGTACTATCAGTAAAGGGGGTGTATCCATAACACAGTTGGAGCTCCGCAAAAGACTGATTTAAATATGAATCTTTCAGCAGAATGGCTTGTTTTAGATTTCATATTTTACTAATATTAAAACTGAGATTTTGTAAAAGGTGCTTGTTTCCTGTGAGTCATTTAGATAAGTGCAAATACTATGCAACCGCTGTACTTTTAAGTGTGTGCCCTAAACTTTACAATGCATACATATTAGTTTGTGCTTCTCTCTCCTAAAGTTTAGTGACAGTAAACAGGTAAAGGGACTGCTTACTGAGATACGTCATGTCTCCGACTAAAGCTTGCATCCGTAAATGTTGCATGCAGATTGCCCTTTCAATGTCATTTTGTTGTCACAGTATCATCTAGTTTACATTGTGAAATTATTTAGTCTCGTTCAAGTATTCCACGACAGTGTCTGTCGGTGTCGTATGAAAAACGTATACCAAAAAATCAAATCGGGAGGGTCGCAATATTTCCTTTACACAAATGGGAAATCTTATATGACACTCACTGCAAAAACAACCATTCATAACATTAATCAATTGTCTTTACTTCTAATGTAAAAGTTTTGATCTCTCCGAAGAAAGGGACAGTTATCATTTCACAAGCGAGATTAGTAACGGTAGTTTTTTTTTAATTGACTGCCTTTTTTACCAGGTGCTGTTTAAGATCTCTGCACTGATATTCTCTGCTTTTCAATTAACATCATTCTTTTCATTTTAGATGACAATTATTTTTGTATATGAATACTTTTTAAGCAATCGTGTAGCTGACTTTGCAATTTTATACATAGTTTTTCTAAAAACTAGGCTTTGTAAAAGCAGCGTGCCAGCAATACCTTTAATCTTTTCAGAAATATCATGTTTTTGATATAAAGACGACTTAACATACAATGATGTACGTTGTGACTGAATACATGAACAGCATTTGTGTTTTGCTCAGTGATGAGACACAATATGAAGTTACAACTCAGATGATTGCACAAGGAGTAATGTTTCCCCCTCCAACCAAACACTAAGAAAATGATCGTGATTGAAATTTACAGCTGACATGTGTTTCTTTTGTCAAATCTTTCCTTAATTCACCAAGAAAAGGAAAGAAGTGGGTCTCAGAGAGGTAAAACTACATTCGTATACATGATATTTGAACCAGACAATTATGTAACTTTGTGACAGAATATATAAAAGGAAGTAACGATAACACAAAATTATACATATGTCCGAGTAGTATATTATGTCTTTAACGACTTTTTTGTTGTCCACGACTTAAGTTGGTCAATAAGATACTTTACTACAAGACACATGCTAAATACTCTAACATTGATTCCTTATTTTGCTTACAAAAAGTGTCCATATCATTGTGGTTTGGTGTAGATAATACATTCGTACATAAACCTAAAGCCTAAAGGCTTGGTGATTCCTGGCCGAAAGGGGGTGCTTTGGTACACTGGGGTTCATCCCTCAAATTTATACTTCTTGACTATATCATTTTTACGATATTTTAACAATTTGACCTCTGCTGACCTCATATGACCTTTGAAACCCACGAAAAATTGGATATCAAGAAATGAAAAAAACTTGTCTTAAAATTGATTCGAACCTGGACCGTCTGTGTGAGAAGTCAGCACTAATCCACTACGCCTCAAGCAACTCGTCGAGAGTATGGTATTTCAAATCATTCTAAAGTCACAGGATCCTTAACACTTGTTCATAATTAGGTAATTCAAATTTGAATTACTACTGTAACAGTTTTTCTTGTGAAAAAATGAATGTTGTTCTCTATAACGTTTTCTTTGAAATGGTGGAAAACTTCAGCTCTAACTTTGAGTTGGTCACGAAACGTAGGGCACAATTTGCAAGTTCCGCCCACTGCCTATTTAGTTTACGAGATCTTCGCAGTTTTACCACTGATGATCAAGATGACCTTCGACTTTGTCTCTTAAAGTAACACATCTATATACCAAGTATGAAAAGTATCCATCAGCCAGTCTTAGTATATCGTCTTTTTAAGGTTTCCGACTTTTTACCTCTGATGGCCTTAAATGACATCTGACCTCCACTGAAAACAGTAAGGTTTTTTCTCTTAAAATGATAATGTTACTAGGCGCTAACTAGGACAACCAGAAGGTTACGACGCTAACTGAGGTTTGACCTCTGCTCCTGCAACCCACTTTATCGATTGGCAACGATTTCATTGTTCGAGTAGTGAAATGGCCAGGCTTTATAAGAGGGGCATAACGTCATAGCTATAAAAGGAACATTACGTCATGGCACATTGTGTTGACTGCTCAGACGTATTCTCGAACGTTCTCCGTCATTCTCTGAATAGAATGTTCTCGTCATACAGTGCTCAGCATATGTATATGTATGTATGTATGTATGTATGTATGTATGTATGTATGTATGTATGTATGTATGTATGTATGTATGTATGTATGTATGTATGCATGTATGTATGTATGTATGTATGTATGTATGTATGTATGTATGTATGTATGTATGTATGTATGTATGTATGTATGTATGTATGTATGTATGTATGTATGTATGTATGTATGTATGTATGTATGTATGTATGTATGTTGTATGTATGTATGTATGTATGTATGTATGTATGTATGTATGTATGTATGTATGTATGTATGTATGTATGTATGTATGTATGTATGTATGTATGTATGTATGTATGTATGTATGTATGTATGTATGTATGTATATATATAGTAGGTAAAAATGAAGTAGTAAATAGTGCTAAAAGTTTGTGAAAAATTCCACGACGTTTCGGGTTTAAACCCTTCATCAGGTGGCAAAAATGCAACTGATCGTTGACACGGTTGACACGGCCAAACGTACAATTTAAAAAATACACAATAAAATTGGGCACGGTAAACCTCGGCTAGGAAAACAGACAGTGTTAAGTGGTTACCACAAGTCAAAATGATGCAGGAATTGCTGCGTTATAACAGTTCAAGTCTAACGTTCAGACCATGTGGGGACAGGGTTCCAAGTTTCATGATTAGGCGGTTTTCGGCAGCTAGGCGGTCATGATAGGAACCTCGACACGAGATGGCCGCCGAAACCATCAAGTCACGGATCAAGCATGTTGACGGGGGATTGAAGTGTGTGGCTACCGGGAACCCTGGGAGGTTCTGTTTGATTGACCGGGCAAGTATTGCATCTCCCACGGTTGCAAGGAAAAGTTCCTGGGGTGTTAGGCACTACTGCTTGAGGTTGAGAGGCACGGACCAAGTGCTTAGATATGTTCTTTTCAATTCTGAATGCTGTGATGGGGGGTTCAGGGAAATGGTCACTGGTCGATGGGTCATGACGGAGGGTCTCTACATTCCTGTAAATGGCACGTACAATGGGAGGTACAGATGGGTGAAAGGATAGGACCAACGGGATACGTCTGGTGGGTGTATGGTCAGTTTTGGGGGCAAGGGGAGAGGCTCTATCAATTCCTTGTATGCGTTTCAGGGCATTAGAGAGCACTCTTTGTGGATACTGGCGTGCCCTGAAACGCATACAAGGAATTGATAGAGCCTCTCCCCTTGCCCCCAAAACTGACCATACCTAACACCCCAGGAACTTTTCCTTGCAACCGTGGGAGATGCAATACTTGCCCGGTGGTCAGTTATGACAAAAACCTTTCCATTTTAGGTCCCAACAACAACCGGTTTAACGTTCATCAGCATTTTACCTGTACTTCAGCCAATGTTGTTTACGTTCTCGTATGTAAACGCTGTCATATACTGTACGTGGGAGAAACAAAACGTCGTCTTGCTGACCGAGTCACTGAGCACCTGAGGTCAATCAAACAGAACCTCCCAGGGTTCCCGGTAGCCACACACTTCAATCCCCCGTCAACATGCTTGATCCGTGACTTGATGGTTTCGGCGGCCATCTCGTGTCGAGGTTCCTATCATGACCGCCTAGCTGCCGAAAACCGCCTAATCATGAAACTTGGAACCCTGTCCCCACATGGTCTGAACGTTAGACTTGAACTGTTATAACGCAGCAATTCCTGCATTTTTTTTGACTTGTGGTAACCACTTAACACTGTCTGTTTTCCTAGTCGAGGTTTACCGTGCCCAATTTTATTGTGTATTTTTTTAATTGTACGTTTGGCCGTGTCAACCGTGTCAACGATCAGTTGCATTTTTGCCACCTGATGAAGGGTTTAAACCCGAAACGTCGTGGAATTTTTCACAAACTTTTAGCACTATTTACTACTTCATTTTTACCTACTTACTTCATAAGTGCTACGCAGTACTTTGACCTTATATATATATATATATATATATATATATATATATATTATATATATATATATATATATACATATATATATATATATATATATATATATATATTATATATATATATATATATATATATAGTTCAAGAAAAGTAGCATCACCCCAGTAACAAACAAATAGCATAAGCAGAAAATGGTGAAACATATTTAAATTTTCGGACCACACAGGGCCCTTCATCAGTTTCGACGAGAGGCAACTTAACAACAAATGTACTAAAGAACACGAAAACACCGTAAACGAATAACTGAAGAGAAGCAACTTTAAGAGAGAGAGAGCTGAAAGCGATTACAATTGAAGCGTAACAATAACACAATGGCTATCTGGAATTAATACGTGATTTACGAACTTGGACATGAAACCCATCATTGATGTTAAGGCCTTTTGGAAAGACAGTGTCAAGCCTCCAAATCCAGCTTGTTTCTTTATCACGTAGGCCGTGTTCGCTGTCAAGGACTTCTAAAATAGTGAAATTGAATTCGTTTGGAGAATGAATAGAAAGGTGCTCATACAAACGCCAGCAATCATTGCGTTGCCTAGTAGCAGGTCTAGAAAACGAACGTAAGGAGGACTTGTGCTGGTTTAGCCGAGCGCGAAGTTTAACAGAGGATCCCACGTACTGTAAATTGCAAGAAGGGCAAATGATACAATAAATGCAAAACGTAGAATTACAAGAACCTCCCTTCGCTTTTAAGTTAAAAACTTTTCCATTAGCTTGGCTACGCAGGGAACTAGTACTTAACATAATATTACACAAAGAGCAACGCTTGTTCCCACATGGTGTGCAAGCCCGGTTGGGGTCCAGAAGATCGTTCCCAGGGGCCTTAAGCTTAGCACGAACAAGAGTATCACGCAGGCTGGGTGGGTTACGAAAACTTAATACGGGCAGGTTAGGAACCGCATTACGCATGTAATCAGACTGGTGAAGGAGAGGCTGATACTTTTTCAAAATAGCAGAAATATCAGGAAGACCGGGATGATAAGAAGTGACTAAAGGGACCCTTTCCTTCTTAGGTGACCGAGGACGCGTGGTCTCATCACGAGCCAAAGCGCGACCGATCTCCTTACCAACCTTTTTACGGCTATGACCCCTGCGATGGAGATGTTCCTTCAGCTCATGGCACCGTTTTTGAGCAGTAGCAGCATCAGAACATATGCGTTTAATTCGAATGGCTTGACTAAAAGCTATGCTCCTTTTTATGTGACCCGGGTGGCAACTCGTACTTAAAAGATACTGGTGGGAGTCAGTGGGTTTAGAATAAAGATCAGTGCGAAGACAACGTCTATCATCAACCATGACTGAGACATCCAAAAAATTTACCACTTTTGGTGAAAATTCGTAAGTAAATTTGATGGTAGGATGATGACTGTTAATTAATTCTAAAAAAGTGTGGAGCTGATCTTCCCCATGATTCCAGATCATAAATACATCATCGATGAACCTTAGCCATAATTGAGGTTTATAAAGAGATTTGGTTAAGAATTCTTGCTCTAGAACGGCCAAAAATATATTGGCATATGAGGGAGCCAATTTCGTACCGATAGCGGTACCAAGCGTCTGTAAGTAAAGCTCATTGTTAAATTCAAATACATTTTTTGAAAGCACAGACTCCGTAAGTTTACAAATCGCGTTAACAGATTCTCGAGGAAAATGGCTCTTGTCAAGATAATATGCCAGATTACGAATACCATCCTTGTGTGGAATACTTGGGTATAGAGCTGATACATCAACTGTCACCAGTAAGGAATTAGGAGCCAAAGGACCTAGTGCACGAATTTTTACGAGGAAGTCGTTAGTGTCCTTCACATACGATGGAATCGAGGACACAAGAGGCTGAATAAACCAATCTACCAGCTCCGAAATTCCTTCAGTTGGAGAGCCGCAGCATGAAATCACCGGTCTACCAGGAACCCCTGCTTTATGGATTTTCGGCAGAAGGTAGAAACGAGCCGGTTTCGTGTTATTTGGTAGAGCAAAATTGTACATATCATCTGTAATTATGCCATTCTTTCTTAGAAAGGCAAGGTCTGCACAAATTTCACGTACAAAGGTGGGAGTAGGGTCAGACGTGAGTTTCCGGTAAACACGAGGGTCATCCAGCTGACGGTAAGCTTCACTGACATACCGCTCCCGAACCATGACCACTACGCACGAGCCCTTGTCAGCTTGTTTAATAACCACGTGATCATTGTCCTTCAGTTCACGAATGGCCCGATATATATATATATATATATATATATATATATATATACCAAGTATGAGAATTGTTTATCGTGGCTATCTTGAGATATTGTGTTTACAAGCAGTTTTTAAGAATTTCGTATTTTCAACTTCAGTGACCCAAGATTACCTTTGACCTCTACCAAAACCAATAGGCTTCATCTTCTTCGCATCTACATGCAAAGTATAAAAAGAATCCATGCTTCCTTAATAAAGATATCGTGTTTACAAGGTTTTCGGTATTTGAACTCTGTTGACCACATGACCTTGAGCCCCCAAAACTCTGAGGATATTTTTCTTAATATGATAATTCTATATTCTAAGTATAAAAACTATCCATCATTGCTATCATGAGATATCATGTTTACCAGCCAGGCGTCGCAAACGCACATACATACACACCCTCACACATACATATACTTACACTATACCTATGCCTGATTGCACAGATTCCTTTTGCTTCGGCAAGGAATCAAAAAGTGTTGACAGTTTGACACTGAAAGCATTTAAGTGTAAAAGCACGTACACATTTGAAAGTTACGGTGGTTTCTTTTAATTTATCCATTCTAAGCAGTAACAAATGGGTTACCATCCCACCTGTCTCCTCAATGAATATTTGAACTGAAATAAGGAATTACAATAATAACACAAAATGTTCCATATCCTTTATCAGACATTAACATAGTACAGAATGACGTTCATGAAGGTATGGGACACTTACGACAAATATGGTAGTAGTGTTTTCTGATAGTTTTGGAAAAGCCCTTCGGAGACCGAAAAGGGAGAAAACCTGAAAGTGATTGCGAATGGCATCACAGTCATAAAAGTTTCCCTCTTTATCACAGAAGTCATTTACAACGTTGAATTTTTTTGTGGTATAGTTGGGAAATATTAAAAGGTTGTCTGTCCTTTTAAAAAAAGTCATTGTTACTCTTGGGCAGAAGAACCCTGTCGTTGCCCTATAGTCTTTTTAGCCGCACCCAAGCAGAGAGCACTTCAACTCAGAAGGGGCTTTTGGCTATGTCAATAAAAGATCTTTTTCTTAATATGATAATTCTGTTTTCTGAGTCTGAAAATTATCCATCATTGCTATCTTGAGATACCGTGTTTACAAGCCAGGCGTCGCAAACACACATATATACATCCACACACATGCATATACTTACACTCGCCTGATTGCATATATTCATTTTGCTTCGGCAAGGAATTAAAATGTGTTGACAGTTTGACAAGGAAAGTTTACAAGCCAGACGTCACAAACACACATGCTCTTACCAAATTAATTGACTAGATCTCTTTTCAATCCCAATGTCCATTATAAGTCTCCCTTTTCTATGAAACTTTAAAAGAATTTATGAATGCATTGCCGTTTACCATCATAAGCGGGTCTCTTCATAGAAATTAAAAAACTGAGTTCTATTAACTTTGTCTGGCGATTCATTCCAAACAAAGTGGAAGAATGGCGGTCGTCGGGAATTTATAACAAAACTTTTGCTTCGTTTTGAAAGAGACATAAAGAGGTAAGACAATCGTAAAAAGGACGAGCGATTTTATTGCATTGATTTTACCCAATACCGTAATATCATTATTTAACATTCATACAAAACGATCACTTTTGAGCTTTAAGTGTGTGAACCATAACATGTTTATCCGAAATGAGTGATGTTATTCATGAAAAACGAACCCTTAAAATATTTTCTCAATATACCTAATGACAGAAACAGGACCAAAGTTTACTGTTGCTAAAACAAATCAACTTCACAGAAATGTTTAAAAACTCTATTATAATCAAAAGGGTAAATTGACTAAAAAATGGTGGGTATGTAAAGACATTTTTGGATCTCACAAGCAGGGGAGTAATAATTCCTCCCTTTACATCAAAATAACATTTTAACCGATAAAATCGAAATTTGCAGATACTTTCAATGATTAGTTTACCACTATGGGTCTAATCTTAGCAAAATTAGTCTTCCACTCTCTTTGATTTTAACATTCAAATTTCCAACTCGTGCTCTTTTTTCTCTCACCGACAAATGTCTCTGAAATAATCAGATAGGCTAATGAATGGAGATAATAATTTGCAAAATTTTGGGGGAGGGGTGGGGCAATTTCTCCCTGTGCACCAGTGACGAGCTGCTTTTGGTTAGCATATGGGTCCAAAGCGATTGTATTTGTATTATTTTTGTAGGAAAAAACAATGCAATATATCAATAGACTGTGGTTCTTTTTGATGAATTTGATCAAATACTACTATACTCACACTCTTGAGTGTAAGGTCAAGCTGGGAGAACAAAGGTTTGTTTTCCATGTTTGAGTTCTCATGACCTCTCAACTAACAACCTCTGTACTTGAAATACTGTGCTTGCTTAACTGAATAAGCTGGCAAAAGCGCTCTGCATGTAGGTTAAGTGTCCTCGACCTCATGTGGTGTGCGGTAATATTACTAACAATGGAAAGTATGCCAACCAGATACCATGAGTTCAACAGGCTGTGGTCATGAAACTTCTATCGTATTTAGATGTTACTGATAAGTAACTGTGCAGCTTTTTCTTATGAGACCCCCCCCCCTCCCACTCCCAAAAATTCAACATTTAGCAATGTACAGTATATATATTTAAAGGCAATTAAACTTTGGGAGGAAAAGATGTTGAATTTGAACTGAATCCTTCGACCCCTTAATTGCTTTGTAGTATAAGTCATTTCATTTCATTTCATTTATTTTTCACAAACATCATAAAAATATAGACAGATATAAATTTACAGAAAGCTGTGGAGGAAGCCTGGAAAAGCAAAATGCTTGTACCAAGCAGGCCACCTTTATAAAAAAAAACTTAACAAGAAATACAGACATAACTAACTTATGGTATAAAGCATGTCCATTTTCCAGTTGCACTTGTGACGAGTGATTGCAACATTGGTGTTAGTTTCATTACAATCAACAGTTTAAAGCCTTAATTGACCTGTCAAGTGGTAGGGCAATGTGTTTTTTCTTTTCTGGTACCACGTATTGCATACGTAGTGAACACCTTACCCTGGCAACTTAATAACTAATGGTCAAAACTTAATAACTAATGGTCAAAGAGTATTCCTTGTTTATTTCTATAAATTAATAAAAACAGCATCAAAAAGAAAGTTGAAGGTATCTAGACAAGAGCTATTATCATCATAATTTACGTACCCTTGACATTGTATTTAGGGGGCCTTATTTATGTAATATGCAACTGCCTCTAACCTCACCTTCACAAAATGTGGGTGAAGTATGTTATTAATGGCTAAACCAAAGAGCACTTGGACTCTAATTTTCTGAACTAGATTAGTCAGCTGTAGCAGGGGAATTTAGTTGTATAAACTGATAAAAGTAAACGAAGTTTGCAATCACAGTAAGCTATATTACGCTGGTATTGTATTTATCTAGCAATAGCATACCATGCTATGGCTTGTTACTTAACAAGGTCACAAAAAGAATTTTTACAACTCAAACCTTTGGGTATGCTATACAAAACTTCAATCCAAAGTTGCAAAATTATTCTTTGCTGGGTAATATCCTGACACATCACACAAGAATTTTTTCAGCGAATTCAAGAGACTAAACCTATTACCACGGTTTATTAATTCCTAGCATATCTCGTTTGCGAACACGTCACTGAGTTTTTGGAGAGTCGGTCAACCCCCCTTTAAATGTTAGGTATGGTAACCAGGTAATAAAAGCTTAGTCCGAACTCACGTTTTACAAAATGTGACTAATGGGTGAAGTACTGCGGCAAAAGATAAACCACTGATTAACAGCTCTTTCTGTTTCTGTTGCATGATGTAACTTCATCAAACGATAAGGAAATGTTGCAGATGAAGGATATATATGCTTCAATGAATACCACTGCAATTATTATTAGAGTTATCTCTCACTTTAAGAGTTCACATCATGGCAATGGCACCCATCTCTGCATTACTGTTAGTTTTGTCAGCAACTAGTGTTTTAGGTGAAGGTAAGAGAAGAATTTCAAGTTGTTAATTTTTACTTTTTCGTTTTGCTTTTTGTTATTGAATTTTCGATTCTAAGTATGAGAAAGGGAAAATTTCATCGTTTTAAAAGTCAAGCATTTCACGATGTTAAGGTTTATACATGTTTTATACATTGAAACTTCAGATCACGTCGTGTTGCCGAACAATTCAAACTTCAGATCAGGGGCGTAGCCAGGAATTTGTCATGGGGGGTGAAGCCCATAGACAGACTCTCAGCGCTCCGCGCCACCATGTGTTGGCGCGAAGCGCAAGGAAATTTTAGCCCAAAATGCCTCCCAGATCGCTGGAAATGGTACTTCCCAGGTCCATTTACCTCATATAAATAGGGAAAACACTAGCAATATTGTGAAAATAAATATTAAAAAAATACCAAAAATATGCTCACGGGGGGGGGGGCGGAGGCGGCTTCCCCCTTCGCCACCCCTTGGCTAAGCGCCTGCTTAAGATCAAGTATGGTTTCGTGTGAAGTAGTCAGTTAATATGGGAAAAGGAAAAGACAGGCGATCGAACTCAGAACCTCATGGATGCTCACCTGTAAGGGCCTCAAATGACACACCCCTTATACATACGGCAACGCCTCTGGTTAGAGATAATTTGAAATCAAATTTTGTAACAATACACTCCAAAAACGTCCGGGTCAGAGGGGCACCAATCCGGAATCGGGATCATTAACTTAATCAAATTTTTGTAACAAAATGATCCGGATTTGATCATACTTATCCAAATCTGATCAAGCAAATGATCCTTAGTATGGGTTGGTCCCCCCCCCCTCAGGATTGGGCCCAAATTGTAGTTGGACGTTTTTAGGAGTGATGTAAAATCGACTGGTGAGGTCTTGAATATTCCACCATTACATTGTGTGATATTGATATCATTTAACGGCGGTACTAACACAGCGGGAACGACATTTGCATCAGAGCTTTATTATTTGCAGCCTGCCTGTTTGTAAATCTGGGAAATAAAGTAAGAATAATTGGATGAGCATGAATCGGCCCGTCAAGATATTTTGAAACACCTATTCTTGAGGCCTCCTTGGCTATGACATTGATGACAGTATTTAAACTGCTGTGTAACGCATGGTTTTCTTTAAGATTGTAAATTTTATTTGTGAACCTATCTTTTGGCATACGGTATGCGGAGAGGTGTGAAGATATAAACATAAAGCACAATTTGCCTCCACTTGTAAATTCTGTTCTCCATTTTTCCCTTTCTTGCAAATGAAAAGTCCTATTTAAGAGCATTTCTAAGCATAACTAGTGATCAAATCGGGGGCGACCCAATCGTATAAGCCTTTTAAGTACTAAGTGTGCTAACTTGTCAGAAGTTTCCAAATAATGATCATAATTTGTTTTTATTTATTGATAAAGTTTAGATATCAACTTACCTGACAACTTATTTAAATACTAGAAATGTAAAATAGTTTTGCAGAATATAAAATATTAAATTGCTTTTGCCACATAAAACATTACTTTCCTCAATAGATTAAAGGCTATTATTAATGGTATTTTATAACAGATTTCCCCTCAAACATCGCATCTAGAAAATTACACTTTTCTAAAAGCTAGTGTATGTTTACAAACCATGCAATTATGATGCGGTTTTTAGTTCCTGAAAAGGAAAACTGTCTGCATTTCGCTCTATCATCAGAATCCGTCACCAACAAGTGCCTTCAACTGTTTCACTGATGAAAGATCATAGGAACGTTTTTTTTTTCTCATTCCTTCTTTCAGATGTTTTTAGAAGAATGTTGAGGTCACGTCAAGTAGATCATTACGAGCTTACCAACGTAGTGTACAACTTGTCACAAGCCTCACAAATAATCTCGTCGGGAAACGTCCTTCTAGCTGAAAAGAGTGTTCAAAATAACAGCCCTTACGATACATCATCAGCACTGTCCATGGAGATCACGCAAACTACCACTAGTGAGTGGTCTGAAATAAACAGTTATGAAATGCACGTAGGGTTAAAAATGAGAGTTTCAGCCGGGATACCATTTCTTGCCAAGGCTTCAGCTGAATTTGAGGTTGGAGCATCTGTTAACAGATCGTACAGCTATGGAAAATCTCACACAACTTCAGAAACTACTGTTCAAGAAGTAACCGTGGACCTGCCGGCTTATTCGGCTGTAAAAGTATCGATGATAGCAAAAGAGGCAGATGTTAACGTTCCTTACACAGCAACATTGAAGACGGTCTACACTGATAAAGGATCCGACCAGAGAAATGTTTCTGGTGTATACAGAAATGCTCACCAAACGGCAGTCGAAAGTGTCATCGAGAAAATACCCTTTAATAGCACTGCATTCTCGGGGGCGATCCAAACTTTACCCTTTTGGTCGACGGCATGCTTGTTAACATTTCACTTGGGGTTTTTAAAGCTTGTGTAATGATCTTACTGATTGCAAACTATGAAATATACGTCAGAAGGTTATAAGTTTTTCTGCACCTGCATTTAAAATATAAATCAGATAATTGGGGAATTAGAATCAAAGGCTTTAAACTCATCTTATAAAAAACATAAATCTGATATTCCTTTATAATACGTTTAGTACAGCAAACTTTCGGCTTGACCCAGCATAAAACAGTAAACTGAAATGATTGGAATACCTACATTTATAAAATGCAAATGAACGGTACTTGGGAAGACTGAACACATGAATGTTTTCTAAATGTAATAACTGCATGATTATTTTCAAGAAATAGTGATTGTTGTGTGACAAATTATGTCAGTAGGTAAATATAGAAAAGTCGTATTAAAAATAAAAGTAAACCATGAAAGTACACCCATGTACGACAGCCATCATTCGAGTAAGTATTTTCATACAGACTATAGCCTTTGTCTCAAGTTTTCGTTTTAACATAATTTTTTCTAACTTGTGATTATATGATTTCGGGAATCCAAATAATGTTTACTAACTTACTCAATTGTTATAACTCACACTTGAAAAAGGTGCCATTTCCACATAATGACAGCGAGAGCCCTTTTGTTTCGTCTTACTTAACACTCGGAAAATTAGACCTAAGAGTTCTAAAGCTAAGTTTCTTTAGTTATTGGCAATGATCCCTATTGAGGTCCTTTTGTCACTTCTCGCTTGCAAGCTGAAATATTCGTTTCTCGTTTGAATGATAAGTGTAACACAACACCTTTGTTCTATCACGTTTGTTTTCATTTGAAAATAATATAAAGTTTCACTGTTTAGTAAGTAAATGAGAACCTTGTAAAGTACCTTTATCCATGTAAACACCGGTCTGTAGCCAAGGGGCTAAAGACCACCGACCGTTCAAAACAGTCGCACTTAAATATTTTGAGGACAAGAAATTACTCTTGCCTTGACATGTCACATCTCTAATTTTTTTCCCTCTAGTAAAGTACCTACGCTCAACACCATGTCTGGCTACGAGTGTGACTAAACAGAGAGCTTCAAGAACTGAGTTAACTGTACAAGGTTTTAATTAAGTAATAGATAAGTGAATGGTTCGTAGCATCATATAATTTTAGTTTTTTTATATTGCTTTATAGACCTTGATGATGCAAATCAAGGGTCCAGAATTTAAATGATATTATCTCTGATCTCTTACCAGCAGTTGCATTATTCACCAGTTCACTTTTTAAACGAGATTTTAAAATTTTGCACCATTTTCTGTAATTGTGATTACCTCATGAAAAACATCATATATTTTTTTTCGAAAAATGACTTTCATGTAGTTTTTTCTGTCCAATATATCAAGTAACTTCCAGTTTCATTTCGCAGCCACTGTTGTGTCTTGTACAAATTTTTGCCTCGTTTATTAGAAATGGAGATGAGAAGAGTTAGCGTAGCGTCAAAGTAAACGAAGTGACGTTGCACACTACAGACCATTTGATTTCCATTCAGTCTGTAGAAATTGCAGACAACTTTAGTCCTTCAGCTATTTCTTTGGAATCGCTTTGACTTTCGAATAGTTTGAAAGTTCATGGCAAACTATAGGTCCTTCCGTCACTACAGTATAAGCATAAGTCTATATAATATGTATATAGTTACAGGTAATCGCACTCTGAGGCTGACTGTTTACAGCCAGTTTACCACAACAATTGAGTTGAAGAGGTCTTATTCTCTCTTTTTAAATTAAAATCAAATGTTTCCTATAAGGGTGTTTGTTCAAAAAGTGATCATAATTCCGGAGACTGAGGAAGTTTGAAATAGTAACGGGAACAAACTACAGTTTCATTTGAATACATAAATGTGAATGTTAATGTCACAATTGCGAAAATATAACTATAATTATTGTAATGTACTTTTTTAAGTTTGAATGGATTTTCATTATTTAAGAAAGAGATTTGCCATCAGTGAGTGTTTTACAGCAAATTATTTATAAATGCTAATAGGGCTGAGAAAATAATCCAGTTTTATCAATACTGGAGGACATAAAGAATGTTTTATTGAACACTTAGCGTTTTATGGGACAAGTTAAGGAAAGATACATGATGCACATGTGTAGGTGGGTCGCCTCATTGTCGAAGGTCTCTTGGTGGCGTTTTAACTGCCTCATTGGGTACAAATACTCACTTAAGGATCTCTGATGGGTACAAAAGCCAAGAGGCTGTGGCGTTCAAGGAGATAAAGCTTACGAAATCCCCCAACATTCGCAATGCTGTGGATAACAACGAATTTTCAATTTAAGTAAAACCCTCTCAAATTTCTCACAGCTTGGAGCCTTAGGTCCCTTCAAAACTACCCTCTGATAACATTTGTCACTTTGCTAAAATATCCCAGGGGTGGGGTGCAAATTAGCATAGACACTCTTTACATGGGCCATTGCCCTACACTTTGGACTTCATACACCCCTGTTAATTACCGAGACGAAACACATCCTGTTCCTGTTTCCTATCATTTTCCATAGACTCATTTTTCAGTCTACATCGAATGTTTAGTTTCTGATACTCCTTTTAATAATCTGGAACTATCGTTTTCATTTTAAACATCCATTCCGCTATTAATAATCTCCCCCATCGCCCACTACATGTATAATAATAAAACTTCAATGTACTGTTTGATGTAAGATCACCAATTCGAACACATCACGCATATTGTCAGGGATTTGCACTGGCTTCCCATCCTGGACAGAATCATTTTCAAAATACTTATGTTGGTATATCGCTCTTTTGTCGGTGCCTTGCTTCCATATTTGTCTGAACTTCTTCAACCATTTCAAGTGAATCGCAATTCCATGAGATCACACAATAAATCTCTTGTCTGTGAACGACGGTCAAATCGATCATGGGGAATAAGGGCTTTTGCTACTGCCGGTCCTTTTTGTACGGAACAACTTACCTGAACATGTGAAACTTAGTCCATCCCTTGCATCTTTCAAACGTTCTCTGAAGACTCATCTTATACAAACTGTTTAATTTTCTGTACTGTGTATGTTGCATTTTGTGTCACTGCGCCATGAGTGTCTTTTCTTGACGGATACCGGAGCATTATAAATTTCCACTTATTATTATCATTATTATTATTCTCCTCTTTACCAGTTTACGAAACGAACATTTCTCCATACTATGGCACTTATAGCTTTTACGTATTTTCAGTGTTGCAACAAACAATTTCCAGACAATTTGGCAACTGGTCTTGACATTTTTTTGTGGCTGAAACTCCACGACTGTTTCAAGCATAGGCGTAGGAGGCTGGGGCTGGGTGGGTTTTAACTTCATTGAATAGTTCCCACACAACTTGCCTTTCGAGTTTTGTTTCTAAGTGATGAGGAGATCTCTCACAATTGGGAAAAATGATTTAGTCGTGAACAGTGCCAAAAAAGCAGACAGAGCATGAAATTCGTATGGACTCTAAAGAAGTACATTATTTAAATTTTCATTGACAGTCTATTAGCTAAATATCTTGTCGATAACAATTCTCAATTCAAAGTATGTCCTAACAAAGGCAATTATTTCAGGAAAACTTGGGTGCGAAAGGGACATGTCATCGTTTGGAAAGGGGAAGTTGGAACAAACACCTGTCAATCAAACTTTGATACCTGAAAGGGACTCAATAATTTTTAAGTTCTTATTATCTGAAGAATTTGGTTGTTGTGTAGCCATCCTAACATCTCCCTTCATTTACTGACTTGGATGGGCTTGCCTCCTTACATACCTCTTGCATTTCAGCTTAAAAATATGTAGGACTCATTGACTCTTATCATTTTGAGCCAACGCAGCATTGGCTGTATTAGTTACAGCCAACGAGGGATGAGCAAAATACCAAATCATGGTTAAACAAACACTTCACAGTGCCCCACAAATAAAGAGGCTGCATGCCACTCTGACAGGTGGTGGTGGACATAACCATATATACGTCATGTACATGACATCACAACCAAAGATATTATAAGCATAGATTCCAAACTTAAAATGGCGCGTTGACTCCTCATGGAGGCCGAAATATCGGGGCGGAAGTGCTGATCACTCCTCAGTCGTTTTGAAAACAAACAGGCAAATGAATGTCTTACAAAAGTATTAATACTTGTTATTTCGGAATGTTGTTGACTGAAGAAGTACTACGTCTCAATAAATTCCACTTAAACAAGAATAACTTATTTCTTCAACGCGGCATTCCACGTATTTACACTTGAACATGAACGCACAATGACTGGTATTGCAAGTTCATGGACATTCATTGGTCAGTTTCTATGGTATCTTCAAGTGGCGCACTTTTATATGCGCGTTCAATTACTTACGCGCTCACAACGGGAAAGCAACTATAGCGCGTTTGTTTCCACAGCGCGCAGAACTGTGCGTCAAGTATTCCGGATAATACACAGAGAAAGGTATTCTGCGCGTATAGAACGCGTTGTAAAAGTGCATGCACGCTGACCTCTTTTAACAATGAAATTTTCCGTGACGCGTTCTTATTTTTGTGCGCAGATCGCGGAATATAACGGCGCGCATGTCAAATTAACACTTCCGCCCCGATATATGCGTCTCCTTGAGGAGTCACTGAGCGTAACAGTGTAGGTATAGGAGTTTGGAATCTATGCTTATAATATCTTTGATCACAACCAGAAAGTGCGTCCCCAATGTGGTAAGCGCTTATCATTGCAACTTCTACGAACAAATGCTGACAGCTGATTTTTGAACCGATCGGATACGCCCGCAGTCTTCTACGCGCGCATGCAAAGTTTACTTCGCGTGTGTGTAGTGTGCTTCATTGGTTTGCTTCCAAAATGACTTCTCGTGACGTCAATGCATAAGATCCAGTCATGTCACCGGGCCCCTGACGATTCCACTGTGGATGTGCATTTTATAGCCAAAAGGGTTGCAGGTTTATCGAATTTGCAGCAGTAAATTACCTTGTAGCTTGGTAGAAGAGCTAATTGGATGGGATGAATTGATAGATCTAGATCTGACGGGTATTTTACAAAACATTACGGAATCATGTCCTACCCCTTATCATTAACAAAGGCTATGGCTGCAATCAAACATGAAGGATTACAGAGATATCAGAACTACCAAGCTGCTGTAAAGAAAAGGTGAAGCACAAAAAATCTGCTCAAACGCTATTACCGCTCTTTCAATCATCACGTCAGTATTTCAAAAGCAAAAAGGGATATTTTCTCCCGGGCAATATATTTTCACTGGAGGGTATCCCAATTCATATGCTAAAGTACCCCCTTAACGTTTTTGGACACAACACTGAAGCTAAATGGGGAAATAACATATTATCTATTCAGAGTGTTGAAGTGACAAGAAGAATTTACATACTTTTCCACAAGTTTTGTTTTGAATGAACACTCTATTAACGTAGTGCCTATATTTGAACTTCAATTCCTAGCTTTATCACTTTTCGATTACTTACTTAACAATTTACAAGTCGTTACGGTGATGATATTTTTACTGCATAACACAAAGTGTTGCATATTTTAGTTTCTGCATTTTTTTAAACATTTAAAGTGGCCATGACACGTAAATTGGAGTAACGGGAGACTAATTTAGCCTAAGGTACACAAAAAGTTCTTTCTAAAACTGTTTTCATCACCCTTACAGCCTTGAGCATTAAAAAGAAATTAATGTTTAAAAAAATTGCACCAAAAAATAGACTGTTGAAAATGAGCATTCAAGCCAACACAATAGTGACGTCATTTTAGGAACACCAGCCTCCGTATACCGAACCTGGCGTACAGCATAGCCTATACATACGTAAGGGATAGTAATGATTGTAATTCACGTCATGTCTTGAATTTGAACTTTATTATGTCTCTTTGGAGAGTGGTGTCGGTCTGTTATATTTTGGGGCTGCAGTAGGCTATTACTAATAATTACAAATACTCTTGATTCATAACCGAAGAACGTAAAAAACTCGGCAGCGTACTGTTCGGTTCGGTCTGCAGTAATAAGTACAGTGAGTGGACTGACAGCAGCCAGCGAAATACTGTGTACACTCGATCATAGGCTGTTCCATGATTTCCACTGACACTTGCACGAAAGTAACCTAAAGTTCATATTTTGACTGCCTACATAAAACTTTCCAAGCTAAAGTCCCTTTCAATTGCTCCAAATGCTTCTCATGCTCGAATTGTTGTGGTGTTGTACTTTCACCTCACCTAACAGTCTCAAATACGGTTCTATGCGCCGTAACGAATTACTCACCCCATCTGCACCACTGACGTCTTGTTCAGTATTGCCTTCGCCTTTCTGATTTCAAATCCAAGAAAACTCACTTTACCGACAGTCCAATATTCCTGTCTGATCAGGGAGTTGCCATTAGATGGCAACTCCCTGACTCAGATCCGCCAATCCAAAGAAAGTATTAAACTTGGTTTCACATCGTACCTACTACGAAACAGTGCTAATGATACATTGTGTAGTATCAGGTATGTTGTGTACTGTACCCATGGAAGTAGTACTTCCATGCTGTACCTATGCTGTTGCGTTGTAAATGTTTGCACATGCAGCTACTTATCATGACATCAAGACTAAAAACCTGCGTGAAATGCATTTAATTGACTAAAACAACTGGTAAGCACGAGAAAAGGCATAACAATTCCAAAAATTAGAACTTTTTTACGCAGGTTTTACATTGTATCGACCTTGGTAACCGGTACAATGGAATGCAAACACTGTATCAAATGTCCGAAGGATACCACGGCAAACAACGACCAGTTCCTAAAGTGACGTCACATGACGTAACAAGATTTTGAAAATTTTCGCGAAGACTAACTTTTCAAGGCTGGAAGAGGGTATATTTTTTCTCGGTTTTCGAGCGGAAAAACAAGCTGTAAACAAACAGAATGGTTGGTTTTCGTTGTAGGAAACGTATTTCAAAGATACCAAAGGGTTTAAACCGTTCATTTACACGTGGCATAGCCACTTTAATGTTCTGCCACCGTGAACAATAACGTAGCTTGTGTGGCTGTAAAGCTGAAACGTGATAATTAAGAGGTTGCAGTTACCCTAAGCATAAGCACGCAGTTTCATGACATATAGAGAATCTTGGTAAGCTGGTACCAAATTTAAGTTACTTTTCGACATTATCGCATTTCGCGGAATAATTAGTTCCATCCTTACCTGCATCCACTTGATCTCCTACTTTTTTTCTCATCCATAAATAAATGAAGGAAGACACTCGTTTGCCTTGCCCCTACCATTAACGGTCTTTCTCTTCGCAACGCCAGATCACAGTGCAGTCGAAAGCTCTTCGAAACGTGATTTTAGCATGCTTCAGAGTATTAAAGGTCATCACTTTGCCATCATCAGCCAAACAGGTTGGGGAGTTGCATTTTGTTATGGATGCACAAAGTTACTGTGACAGTATTTTTCATGACGTATGAGTGTTTACTCTGTGGTTGAATTATGTGTAATTTTATGTAATTGA
Source organism: Holothuria leucospilota (assembly GCA_029531755.1). Classification (NCBI taxonomy): domain Eukaryota; kingdom Metazoa; phylum Echinodermata; class Holothuroidea; order Aspidochirotida; family Holothuriidae; genus Holothuria; species Holothuria leucospilota. Next base: position 38,693,958 of record CM055976.1, read on the forward strand.
GAAAGAGAACATGGTATTTAGAGTGCAAAACATTATATATACCCATCACCAGCTGTATGTGCATTCAGACGACATCCAGAAGTGTTACCGAATAATTAAATCTACTTTTTACAGCGTGAAAACGTTTTACTCTTCAGAGCCAGGTAATTCTATCTTCACTTCAACTCTATTTCTTTTACGACAGTTCTGAAGTTATTTAGGCTAACTAAACTATTCTTAACTATGGCTAGTAAAGAGCACGTTATAGTAAAACCATTAAGAAGATAACTGATTTTTAAACGAATTGTTACCAGTCGTGTAGCGAGTAGTTCATTGTAAGCAGTAACAACCCTCTATTAGGATAAATTAAATATTGTTTTGAATACATGTTTGATAATTTTAGGAGGACGTAAGAGAGGATGGCTGGGTTATAGAGCGCATATCCTCCATAACTGCCCTTTATTACACCAAGTGGTTCATGAGTTTTGCCCAAAGTATCGTTATAAGAAGGTACATGTATATTGGCCCGGTAAATTTGGCAATACACCCTTTATCTCCCGGTATTCCAGCTTTCGAGTTTTTTTTTTTACTTATACAAGTCATTCCCCATAAATATATCAAAACCTTTACTACGCTAGAAATTAAATTCAAATTTTCAGGTCACAAAATGTTTCTGTGTTTTTGTTATAAATTTGCAATTATTTTTTGTCTTTTAGCTTTTATTAAAAGGACTCGTAATTTCGTTATGTTCTAATCCTTAATGCAAAACTCCTCAAGAGATTAGCGGAGGTCAAAAGCTAAAAAAATATTCAGATCAAAATAAAATTGTATTAGCCCTGCAGACAAACGGAACTTTCGTTTTAAAATTTCACATTTAAGTCATAATTCATGGTTGGAAATGGTTTTGCCCTTTTCGGAAACATTAAAACTGTTTTACATTGCTAATGGGTAGTGTAATACTAAGTGTAGTGTAAATATTGCAGGGACAACTTAATTACTCTGCCAGTTTAAGAGGTATGCTAACAAGTACTGTCGGTGCAAATATGATGGCTTAGAAGAGATCGATGTTTTCAATTGTAACATAATTTTATGTTTGGTTATTTAGAAGTAAGAGCCAAGGCATAAAACCACATGTGTTCATGTTCATTTAGATTTTATGTGATATCTTTACAAAATAAATCTCCTCTCCAAGCTAACCTATATAGGTTAACAAAACACTTATTTCCTCTACATCTGTTTTGAGAATTGGTGGTCCCATTCAATAGGTTATTTGGCACTATCACACGGTCGATGTGTTATCCATCGTGGGTTTGTCTCAGGGGCGGCGCCAGGGTTTTTCGATAGGGGTGGCAAAGCATGCTGGGTCGGACCCAGCTTCATTGTTTGGGGGTGCAGGCATTGAAGACTTCCGGGCCTCACCCTACCCCCCTCCCCCTGTCAGAACCTGCGTTTTGGCGTTTTCATTTTCTTGGACTTTATTTTTCTATAAAAAAAAAATAAACTTTTTTGTCTGAAATAAATACGAACTGTGAGGAGGTTTGTTTGTCTGTCAGTGAAAATTTGCCCCTCACTGAATGAGACGCTTCAACTATGCAGCAGGCGCGGCGGAACGAAAAAAAAAATGGGGGGGGGTTGGGGCTGAGTGCAGCAAGACTATCTAAGCGGAGCGCCACCATCGGTTGGCGCGGAGCGTACAAGAAAATTTTGGGCTTTACAAACCCTCCAGATGGCCGGAAATGGCACTTCCCAAGTGTTCTAAGCTGCATGTACCCAGCCTTGAAATATGGATCATATGTCTGCAATTTCTCAATTAAGGAGAAAAAATAAATCTATGAAAAATGGTAATACATATTTCTAAGCGGAGCGCCACCATCTGTTGGCGTGGAGCGTTCAAGAAAATTTTTGACTTTACAAACCCTCCAGATGGCTGGAAACGGCACTTCCCGAGTGTTCTAAACTGTATGTATTCATCCTTGAAATATGGATCTCATGTCTGCAATTTCTTAATTAATGAGAAAAAATTAATCCTCATTATGTGATTTTTTTCTTGCTTATAGAAAAGCCGAATCACTGAGGAAGGTTTATACGCAAAACTGAATTTTATAAAAGGGAGAGGAATCATAACTCTTATGAGATAACATTAAATTTTTACCTATAGCTTTTCGAGTTTTTGAACCAATGATGTAACCAAATTTGCAAGCTAAAGTAAACTTTACGCAAACAGGAGTGACGTCATTTCCTCGCATTAATAGACTGAATTATGTGTATCGTTAAATTTAAATCCGATTTAGTGTCCTTCATAATCGTATGGTATCATTACGTAATATGCATAGGAGATATTGTAATTTTGCAAATTGTACCCTTAAGGGTCTGTAAGCCAAAACGATTGAAAGGCACAGAAAAGAGAGAACTGCTCATCAATGTGAGAATGTGAAATCGCTCCAGCTTGCTTTGAGTTTACTTTGTTTTGAAAATACAGTTAAATCAACTTTTTATGTTGAAAGAAACGCACATAGAAAATGCATTTTTGTGGTCTACAAAGAACTGCCAAATTTTAGCTAAATTTAAAGTGTACCTAAAGGCTAAAAATTCAAAAACATGTTACAAAGCTTGAAAAATGAATCCAAATGGTCTAACTGCCATCTTTACAGGAATTCCTGAGCTGAGATATATAAAATGTTGGTGCTTATTCAATTTAAAATGGTAGATGCGCAATAATTTGTAATGTCATTCTTGTACAACTCAAATTACATTCTTTGTTTTCTTTATTTTTTCGAAAGCCTCTGCACCTTGTCCCAAAATGTGATCACTTTCTCACTGTTATAGGGTGACTTGACTATACAAAACCTCACCGTACAACAGTAATTTTTGCAAGTTTATATAAACATTTCAATTTCAAAAGGAAACAAAAGCAAGTAATGTGAGTTTTACAAGAAGATCATCACAAATTATTGCGCAATCGACTATTTCAAATAAAATGAATAAATTTTAACTTTTCATATCTCAGCAACAGGGTGAGCTATGAAAATGAGAGTTGGATGAGTAAAATTCATTTCCAACGTCTAAAATATATATTCTTATAATTCCACACTTTAGGTCCACTTTAAACTCCTAAAATGAAACGTGCATGTATGGGATAAGGGACAAAACTGATTGCAATTTGTTTTATTGCAGTATTATTTATGTAAAATTTGGATTTAAATCTTAAGAATGAATTCACAGGCAGAGGTATAAATAATTGGTTGGGATGGCGTCACCAGGGAGGGAGAGGGAGGAGGGAGAGGGAGAGGGAGAGGGAGGAGGGAGGAGGGAGGAGGGAGGGAGATACCGTACCATAACACACGTCAGTCTTTAAGCGCCTGTCACACCTCACCGGATTGCAATAACGGAGAGGGAACGAAGACCCAAAATGTCACTCCGTTGATGTACGTTAGTATCTGTTTAGTCTCCTGTTCTCCTCCGCCGACTTCGTTTCATGACCGGGAACGTCCGGTATGAACGGCGAGAGATTTTGAACATGCACAAAACTTGGACCAGACGTCGACCGAAAAAGGTCCCCCTTACGTGTTTGTTACTTATCCGCTAAGCTTCCGTTTTATCATTTTCTCGTGCGTTTCTCATACTGGACTTCTCCGTTAGTATCCGTTCGTCTCCAGTGATTGCTATTGCTCACCGGATCATTACCGGACAACAAACGGATGAAACGTAGAAGTACAGTACCTGTACCGAATGATCGACGGATACTAACGCATAAGTAACGGAAGCGTAAAGGAATAGAACTGACAATGACCGGATAGGTAACGTACGTTTAACTGAAGAAACTAAAAACACAGGCAAAGAAACGTATAGGGGGGACGGACATAGACCGAAGATGCAGCGTACTTACATCCTGTCCCCTCCTCATACTATAGCTTAACAAACGTTTTTGCCGTTTTTTCTTGAATTTTTTGGGTGCGACTGATTCTTTCCCCCTGCATCCGCCCCAGACATGAGATGAGTGATCGCGGTTCTGAGGGAGGGGCTAAGGGGAGGGGTGTGAAATATTTTTCGACTACCGGGAAGCCTTAGACGCAATCTGGTACAATATTTTGCATCTTTTGAAGTCATATTTTTTCTCGAGAAATCTAGTTTCTAGGTAAGTAATCCAACGTTCTTTACTTTTGGCCGACTACAGTTTTCCAACTTTGTTGCACTTATTGTCGACGATTACATAACAAACGGGCAAGGACGGCGATTTGTGTTGGCTATTGGGGGAGGGGCGCAGAATGGAAGTTGCCATCGAAGCGGAGCCATCATAGTTTTTTGTGAAGCGTACAAGAGAATTTTCGCCCTACAGACCCCCCAGACTGCATGAAATGGCACTTCTCGGGATATTGGAGGCAGTTTTGAACTGTACGATACTTGATAAGTGACGACTGACAGGCATGAGCGTGTGAACGGGTTTGGTTGCGTTGGTATAGAAGCGGAGCTCCACTAACGTTTCTAAAATGTTGCCAAAATGGCTTCTGTATCGCAATTAAATGGTCCTTCTCAGACCTTTCAAATTGCACTGAAGCCATCTTGATATGTGGCATGATTTGTATTGGCTGGCGCGGACTGCGCCGATAAAACTTTTGCCAAAACATCTCCCAGATCGCAAGAAATCACCCTTCCCAGATCTTTCAAATTTGCACTGAAGACATCTAGATATGTTAAACGCCTCATATATATTTTCCCACTTTCACGGAACTGCTTCCTCTGGTATAACCTTTCCTGCGTACCAATTTAACCATTTTGTGATTGTTGTGACATGATTGAACAATGTAGGCCTACACGGAAGTGAAAATCCTACCTCCCCCCTCCTCCACTGATTGGATACGATACTGCACTACAGACATGTCACTGCATGTGTAGGGCAAGAGTACAACTAGAGCTGGTAGGTCCATGCGTACTGGATTTACACACTAAAATATGATGTAGGCCTACTTCTCCGTGAGCGACGGTCGTGAAAGTAGCCATGGAATTCAAAATAGATACCACATTTGCGCGTAGTCCGAGAATTTACAGAATATTGATAAATACGTCGGTCAAATACGGATTTGAATTAACTTTTAATCACTCAAATCTGTCAGTTTAGTGTTGAATACTATGTTTTATTTGTTTTCAAATAGACAACAATTTTCACAGAATCTCGCCAGGGGATATACTGTATTTTTGGCCCCCCTAATGTTTACGCTAGTAGGTATTAACCCTTAAGCGACAAAAAAAAAAAAAAAAACACAACAAAAAAACTCAGAGAGAAATTCATCAATGGTTCTTCTGGGATGTAGAAGGGGCCTAAGTGTAAGCTCTGCGGTGGATGCAGTAACGGGCGGATGTACAATGAGTTAGACAGGGAAGACAACGCGCGCGAAGCGCGCAAAATTTTCGAGGATTTACACCGAAAATGTCCTATATGCGACGGATAATGTATCACAATGCTTTATTCTATGATACTGTTACACCTCACCCCACCCCCTACACAATTATGTGTCTTAAAACGTTATTTAGACGATTTTATTTTTTGGGTCAAAAACCATAGGGGGGGGGGCAAATGCCTGCCCTGCCCCCCTGTGGCGCCGCCCCTGGTTTGTCTAGAATAACACACGGTGTGTGGCTCTTTTCACTCCTTGAATCAAAGTTTGACCAAAATCTGGCCTATTTGCCTCGTTGAATAGAACTTTCAATCTTTCAGCTCATGAAATTATTCATATTTTCACACTCATAAATATTCATAATTTTTATATTAGTCCATATCCCTTTCGGTCTCCTAACATTTACCGATGTTTCACAAAACTAAATATTTAAAACCGATAATGAGTTTCTGTTGAAATGGTATATTAACAGGCGTTGTGGTACTACGAATTACTTTACTCAATCAAAAACTAATGATAAAAAAAATCAACTAATCACTTTTGACAAACTCCTGCCAGGCTAATAAATTACTTAATGGTAACTTGAAAAATGAACGTGACAATACAAAAACAAGTTTCTGTTTCTTTATAATTTCGTATAGTTTGTAAGTCTTTGTGAAACTATAATCGATGTAATCATTAATTATGTTTCTCGTGCATTGCTTTGTAGGCTACGTCGAATGTAAGCAATTAGTGTGATTTATAATTGCTGATGCCTCTAGTGTATCACTGCGGTAGCTTCAAAAGGTATATTTACAGGTGATGGCGATGAATATTTTTAAATTCACAAAAAGTCGTGTAACGATCCCTAAATGTAAGTTAAATGAAAATTCACTTGAAGTGACACCTATGGTGCATTTACAAGAACTTCCTGGCAGGAAGTATGTATGTACTGTAAACGAGCCCTCCAGAGGAAAGGAAGATATTAGGGTTAGCAATAGACAAACGACAGGAACTCCAGTGTTGATGTAATGTCGTATTTCATGTATGCTGTCAATGTAATCTATGTTAGCCACTAAAAGAAAGTGAACATTGCTTTCTATGCGAGGTGAGGGTTTCAAAATATGGAGACTTTGTTTGATAGCCAATGACGCTGTCCATTGAACAAACTGTAATGCAGTTCATACTAGGCGTAGGAAAAGGGTGCAGAGGGGACGACCGCCCCAGCGCCCTAGTACAGTGAGCTAATACCCCCTTTTGCCCCCACACTCTCAAGGGTTCGATCGTAATTTGCCTTCAGCAGGCCAATATGATGTTTTACATTGCACTGAAGTTTCCCCCTTGTACATTAAATATAAAGAGCATTCAAAATTAAATGAAAACTGTTATGAAGGATTATAAAGGTTCATGTTTTTTAGAGAAATCCCTTGGCCAACATATGCTTATGCTGTAATTTTTGTTGGTTGGTTTCTTGACACTTTAACATCTCATCGTATATAACTGAAATTTCATCAGGGGTGCATTGATGACACCCGAACCGTAGGTCGTGTATAGTCTGGAGAGATCATTGATCTGACCTGCGAGACAATTCGCTATTCAATTTCATTCTTGGATACTGACATTATAACAGTATTTTATATCACCATTTAACCAAGGAGGCCCTATCGGAGAACTTTTCAATTTTTTTACCAGCTATAGCCAATATAGTGGGTACGATAAAGTGTGCAACCGGGTCAAGCGGCGATCAATCACCCCGATGACTTGCCCTTTATTGTTCTCAAGGAGCGCAAATCCTTGAACGCAATCACAAAATGTTTGGCGTCCAGCGTTCTGTAGGGTTTTTTTTTTGTTTATCTTTCATAATTTGTCGTAAATAATGTCCTTCCACTTTGCCTAGTAAGCTAAACATACTTTGTTATTCTACACTGTTTTGTTAATGCTACAAAAGTTTATGCTCAATCACACAGTCGTTCCTTTGTATGTTACGAGTTACAATGGAAAATATATCGAGGCCGGCTCTATTCTGCTCACCTTCAATACGGATTTTTTAACATGTATTTCAAATTTTTGCCGCCCTCGCATTTCTGCAGACTATTTATAAAACAGGAAATTAGTTCTACACTGGTAAGGAACAGGCTGGGTCAGTACTTGCCGGCTCGTGACGAAATAGTGTTCATTTTCCATTATTCTTATATGTTTTGCTTCGTTTCACAAGACATGTTGGTTTCCTGAACCCAAATTTGACATTAATTGTGGTGCATGAACACACGTGAGAAGATCATACTAGTGGAACCATTTTGCATCAAAACTCCCTAAAAGTGCAAAAATTTTCCATGTCAAGGTACACACCTATCCTAACAAATCTCTTCCCAAGGACGGTCGTCTCGAATGTCCAAGTAGTCTTCATAGGGAAAGTCCCCACATCTAGGATTATGCTTGTAATTAAAACGTTAATTCCTGTTTTTGAATAGCTCTTAATTTCTTCATCATGAGATACCAAAATGAAGGCAGTTTAGATACACTTTCAAGGTCTGGAAAATGACATTTTCAGCAGTCTGGGAGCCACTTTAAATTGCATGCTTTGCTCCAACTCGTGGTGACGCCTCACTAGGATAGTATCACGAACCCTTCAAGAGACCACTTACAATACATTTTTATTTCACCCCGACCTTCAGAATACCTTCCCACGCCTACGTGCATCGTTGTTCTACTGTATTCCTGCATTTGTCACGTTTCATTGTTTTGATGCATAGTATATGAGGAACTGAATTCATATATGACTTCTGGCCAAATATTCAATTTATTCCTTCGTCTACTTACTTCGTCTGGTTCTTCGGATACTAGCAGATGAAGTAAGTACATCTGATACTTTTCTTAAAGAAAGTGATGTCATCTTCTCACACGTTATGAGAAATTCCTTTTCCCTTTGAGTTTTCATCCATCGTTTAAACCTTGAAATAAACAGAAATACGAATTTACCCAATTTTCCAAAGTGAGTGTGCAAGCCATGCCTCTCGTGTATTCACAATACACGAAAGGATGAAATTATGGACGAGATAGACAATATATTGTAAAGCTTGCAGAAAAACATATCAGTGTTGGTTTACTGCTTTCTCTAAGCACACGATGGGTTTTTCCATCTCATTTATTAAGCTCAATCAAACTTGAGTTCATATATACAGACAGATGAATACATTTGTTAAGTAGCCGTTCAAGCTTTGATCCAAAATGAGAATTTTATACTTGTTACACAAGTACATGTAACTTAGCTACTTTATCAGAACGAGGAAAAGGCCATTCTATTTTTACTCCTGCTAGCACTGACAATACACAGTAAAATCAACCGAAATACTGCAGAAATTTCATATATCTATACTATAGACTTTATGTACATGAATTTATTCCATATGAAGTTATTGTAAGGACATTCGAAGCCATACCAAAGAAAACAATTGATTATTGGAATGTCTCCTAGAAACTCAGGATTCTCAATTCATTGTTTTTGCTTGCACTATGAAGCTCAAAATTTATGAGAGATCTTAATTTTTCATGAAAAACTTCAGCATAAGGTTTTGTATTCTCCTGCCAGTTTACAGCTAAAAATGTGATATTTGGCATTTAGTGAAAAGAAATTTAAAGGATGCCTGAAATCATCCAAGCAACCAAACTTGGCAAGCTTCCAATTAAGAAAAGGTGTATTTTTTAAACAGCGGTGAAATACTTTGCCGAAATTGCGTAATAAATGCACAAGACCAGAAAAGATATTTTCAGGTCTCTGACTGACCTCACAGAAACCGCAAAGACTTTGGGTTAAAAACGTGATAACATCATCTGCTCACATGAAGAGAACCACACATAAGATTTAATGCTACTTTGGCACAAATGTTTCTATTGATATCATCTTTAAAATATTGTAAATGATTTTTTTTTCAACTTAAACCCTGCTGTTGAATGATATCGCGGTTATTTTGAAAGAAAAACGAATGTCCAAAGCTATCTCGATTTTCTGACATTTCTATGCTTTGTAAGCTCCTTTTGTTTCGAAGTCATGCTATTGTGACGTCTCTTTCTACCTCCAAAGTGCAAAGAGAACAAAAGGAGTAGAGGATTTCTTTGAGCAGATGATGTCATTACGGCACTGGAAACGGTTCTGTGATTATTTTGTCAATACAAATTCTGCATGTTTTCCTAATTTTTCTTTTGAAATGGCTTCCATTTTCCGTAACCCTAATATCACTGTAAAGGACTTGAGCTTAAACTTCCTATTCGCAACATAAACAAGTAACGCATTTACTGATTGAAGTTTCTCGAATATGGACCGAAAGACTGCTCCTTTGATTTCGTTGTGTATAACTGCTCTGTCGCTGCTGCAATGTGAATTCTAATTACTGCAAAATGCAAAAGATGGGGTGGCGTAATTTACTTGGATCCTACCTCTCCATCAGATTTTAAGTCGACTAAAAAGTTGAGCACCAGGAGACTTCACATAAGTACAGAATTCAAGTCATCAGAATTAAGCTTTCATCTGTTCTCAAAAAAAAAAAAAAAAAAAAAAAAATGCTAAGCAAAACATAGGTTTAACGCGTGCCTGAAATGTACTTTAAGATAGTAAAACTATATCGTTTAATACGTTAATGTGTAAAAAATGAGGTCCCAATGTTAGATGGTTAGTTGTTAAGTTCGAAAAAGCACCTTCCTGTTATTAAAACAAGTCAAACTTTCACCCTCTTCATATTCCTCTGACCGAGCCAGATAATTTATAATGGCTCAAATCTCTACCCCCTGTTTCGAATTTGTAGTGACGAATAATACAGACATGATATGACATGGCGAAATTGCCTCTCTAAAAATGGTCAGCTCTTCGCTTCCTTGTTATGCCTATGGGTGTATATTTCAGGTGAAGCGGTGAGCGCAAAGAAAACTTGATTGACACAATCATTTTCCACATAAATGTATTTTCAGAACTCCTGGCATTTGCACCAGTATCAAGCGATGTGGTTGACAGTATGATTTACCCCACACAGAACACAGAATGGTGGGTTTGAAAAACAACACTGTTATAAGTAATCGGTAAAGGCCGAATTCAAGCCAATGTTCTCTTAACACCTATTCTGGATGATTTCCTTTGCATTGGTCAAGATTCGACACTTACGGTTTCTTCGACGGTCGAAGGGTAGAAGTTCGACCGAAGCTCTTATCCAGAGTTGTTAATCCGTATACTTCCCCACTACGGCTAGAGTCGCGTTCATAACTTCCGAGTCCAGGTCTGAGTCCGAGTCCTAAACAGCCTTAATCCGAATCCGAGTCCGAGTCGCTGGTAGTCGAGTCCAAGTCCGAGTCTGAGTAACAGAGTCCGAGTTCCCCTAAACAGAATGGTACGCTTAGAATAAGAATTAACAAATAACCAATATTTACACTGCCTTTAATTCAACCTTTCTTGTGTGTTACGATAGAGACCTGTGGTCTTGATTACTTTTCGGTAAGGTCAGAGTTTTCATCACAAAAGCTTCGCAGGCCACAGACAAGCTGTACTTTGTCCTTATTGTCCCTTGTCCTTGCTGTTCTTTGTCGTTATTGTTTTTCCTTGTTGAAATGATTACATGGCACTTTGGGAGTGGGAAGGGCCCTTCTCAAGAGGACTTTTGGTCCTGAAATTCGTGACAGGCTCTGGTCGACTTCACGGCACTGTCCCGATAAAACGCCAGGGGTGAAGCCCAAAAGTTTGTATCTACTTTATTTTGGACTTCAAGAAAAATAAAAGCAACTAATAATCTTCAAATTGTTCCAGGTTGCACACTAAACAGATCATGGATCGCGAATACTTAAAACTGACATGAGGCTCTGACAGTGTCATATTCAGTTGCCAACTTTTGTTGGCAGTTAGCCTAATAAGACATTTTTTGTCAGAAATGCCTCCTTGGCAGTGGCGCCGGCACGGGGGTGGGGGGACCCAATCGATTTCAGTTTTTTTTTTTTTGAAAATTTTAAAATAAGGATCCCAAAAGGCGTTTCAGCTTTATATTTTAGTAGGGGGTAGGTGAGGTGTGTTTTTGACCGAGTGATGGATCTAACGGAATCATTTTCTATCACATATTGTTCTAACACTAGTTTCGCAAACCTTCGCAAACCATCAAAATTTCCGCGCGCTCCCGGGCTTCAAACTTTACCTCAATATTGTTCTTATCAATATCTTCAAGTAGCATCTCCCGGAGAACCACAGCAGCAAAGCTGTTTACGAATTCTCAGGTAAAAGACTGGCTTTGTGAGTGACAAATAGGTTTGCTGGGGGAACTGAAAGTGTCTCGATGCAGAGCATGAATGCAGGTTTTATCATGGAAATCTTTATTTAATGAAAAAGTTCGGCGCGCTTTGCGCGCATTCGTCACGGTTTGCACTCCATTTCATGACAATTATTAAGGTAATAATACATGCAACTATTCTGATCACAAAACTGGTACACAAGAGAAGTAAATCTCCAACCTCGCATCGCTATGGGATCTTTTAATCGAATTTGTAGCATGATGTGGAATGTTGAAAGTACGCATTTACCGTTATACATTTTCAAAAAATTTTACCGTGTGCCTAGCGCGCAGCTATTATCAGTTTGGATGATGATTGTTAATACACTTACGACGAAAAAGCATTCTGATAAGTGCTTGTTAATCCTTCACCCCCTTTTGCTATACCTATCATTGAGGTCAAATATCACCTCCCTGCACCTATACCCTCCCTCCCATTCCCCATTGCTGGAGGCTGTTCGTCTGGATTTTCCTTCAAACTTAGTAAATACGATAGTTGTAAAGTGCTCGGCGTCTTACTCTGTAGTATTATTTGGATGTCAGGCAAAAAGCATCATGTCAGTGTGTCCCATTTTATATAATCAATCTAGAGCCTTCCAGGACATCCTATACCGGTGTCAGCCAGCCTAAGATAACCTTTTATAATGCACAATGAAGCAAAAGAAATTTTCGTATATACTACTCCAAGAATGTTTCTGTACTACTTCCTTTATGAAGCGAAGCTATGAAAAAAGTACGACGGAACTTTGTGTTATGTGTGCTTGGAGCACGCCGAGAATTACCGGTCGTATTGAGGAATATGCGCTCCTTGAGATCAAAAACATAAATTTCAGCAAGGACAGCTGATCGCCATCGGAGGTTCACAGTACTTAATCGTTCCCACTAAGGCTCCCAAACGAAGTCGGAAAAAAATCATTCATTTCCCTGGCAGCTGCTTCAGCCAGGCGCGTGGCCACGAGGGGGGGGGGGGGGGGGCAGATGTTAGCCAACTCCCTAACCCAAATTGTGCGTGTCCTAATAAAATGTGTAAGAATTAAGGACGGTGACTGATGCCTTACCCCCCTCCCCCCAATTTGATACCTGGGCCCCCTAAAAAATTCATCCTAGCTACGCCCCTGGCTTCAGCTGCTAATTTTCCTGGCAAAAATGGCCAAAGGTGATTCAACAGCCTATATTGAAATATCTTGAATGAAATTGCTAATGGTTGCCGACGAATTCTTTTACGGGTTCTTAAATTTTTGTTTCATCTAAATTTTCTTCGACGGCTGGATTGGGTTGTCTCGCAGGCGGGATTTAGCCCGTAGGCCGCCAGTGATGATATAGGCGTTACCGTAGAAATTTAACTTAAATCATCTACACTAGCAAGCGCATAATGCGAAGACGTACATACTGTGTTGAATACAGGCCGGAGATGCAGAGAACAAGGTAACTAGCTGCCATGAGACGACGGATTACACTGCATAAAACTGCCACAAAATTCAGCCGGTGGCGGGGATTTAAAGCCGAGTTAAGAGTCCGGACTGTACGAGGCCAAGCCCTTGCTTTCCGAGACAGAGACCTTAAAATCGTGACTCAAGACCGGGTTTGGGTCTCACAGCACTGCTCACTACGTACCCTTTCAACTTAAAATATAGAAGCCAAAAGCTCAATAAATCTCACGCTCAATTAAGTCCCAGTGGATGACTTGAATCTTACAGGTTTTAGAATCTAAATTTGCAAAAGAAGAAAGTCTTTCTTACTGCATTATTCGGATCTCACGGATTTGCCTTTTCTTCTTGTGGTGTTACCAAATAGTTCATCGTGCAATAGAATGTACGGAAGAGAATATTCCACGCTGTGAGCAGTGTCAGCAGTTCAACGAAGAATTCATGTAAGAGTATACGTTGTGTTTTAAGCCAGGGAGTTGTTACGGATGGAGTTCAAGCACCTTATGTTTCAGACAATAAGCACTTGAGAATAAATAAACCCTTTTTGTTAGGGGAGGTACTTATTAACAGGTCCACTAGTTCCTCTTCTAACCTTCCTTATCAGAGCAGGGAGTTGTTAGGGAAGGAGATCCAACACTCAAATCCGTCAGACAATGTGTGCTTGAAAATAACTTAATCCATTTTCAGGTAACAAAATTTGATTGAGAGGTCCCGTTATTCCCATTGTTTGGCCTTTTCTGACTTACACTTTCTAATAATGGTCCGCACTCCCTTCAAACCCAAGTAATCCAGCCTAACAAAGGTAATTGTTAACACGTTACTTTGAAGTACAGCCTCTTTGCCGACAACGGCTAAGCTTCAGTAAAGGTTTTAAGTTAAACGACTGTCCATAAACGTTCAACTAATGTAAGTTCTTTGTGTTCCTAAGATCTTAATGGGTCGTCATGTTGACACATCGTTCAAGCCTACCAAAACATCACAATTTTCACAACTTGCTGCATTAGTAGCAAGCATTGTCGACATAGGGGTTTTTAAGGAATTCTGTACTGAAGTTAATTGAAATGACGTTAACTACTGCGACGATAAACGACGAAAGCTTAAAATTTTGAATTTTTCATTGACGACTGGCAATACTATGCTAATTGGTGAAATCATCATGATTAGTGTTTGAGATGTAGCAGACGACACATACCATTGTCTTCAGTACCTAATCTCTTTCAAGTCTTAGAGAAGTCTCAAGAGCAAGGCAATAGGCAGATTAATGTCGGCAACCAACCACCTAGTATCAAAGGACATATAAAGGTTGGATCTCCTTCTCTCACAGCTACCTGATCAGCGTTTCATCCTTTGATACTACGGTAATCCTCAGGCAGATTTCATGAAGACAATGCTTTGAAGTGATCTGCTCCACCGGCAGATGTTAAACCTTTATCATCTTCCTGATATAAACGACTGTAATAGCACTTTTAAGGGATCCAATTTCTTTATTATTCTAATGTTTACGCATGTACGGGTGGATCCCTTTTCATCGGTGAAGCTGGTAAGTCTACATTTTTTTCTACAAAAGTTAAACAACTTCCGCATTGTTCCCAAAATTAAAAATCAAGGATCCATGTTCAGTAAGTTATTTGAACTTTCACTGAACTTTTAAAAAGCGTTTAACTGGCGTAAAGAGATGAAATGAATTTTGTTTTCCTTGACGACTGGTAATATCATGGCAATGGGTTAAATCCCCCTAAAACTGTGTGAGGAGTAGCAGAAAGCGATTGTCGTCACATTATGTAATCCCTTTCAAGTGGTAAAGAAATTGATCGAGCGAGACAGACGGGAGATTATTGTCGACGAACCATAGTGACAAAGGAAAGAGAATTGTTTCTACCCCATCCGTAACAACTCTCTGGTTAAGCACAATATTGAAAACTTTGTGTAAAATGATTTGATTTCCTGTTTTTAACCGTCTGTACAAAAGGTAAAGATTTTTCGTTGGCACAACATTCCACCCCTTCTTCCCACTCTTTAATTTTATGATATATGATTCATCACGACACTTCCTTATTTTACCAATCAGTTCCGCCTTTGCAGCTTCGAGGCTTCAGTTCAGCCTTGGCTACTGAGGGTCCCTACCCTTACGACCCAAACACTTTAAGATAGACTAGCGATGACGAAATGAATGCAACGAACTAAAACTATTGTATACCAACTTTGCTCATTTGTGTCATTTTAAATGTTGTTCTTACAAAAGCTGCAGAGAACAACTTATGTCAACAAAATATACAAAAATGGACAACAATTTCAACTTTTATACAGATCATTATACTAGACTCCATAACGGTTGACTGTAATGTTTTGTAAAAAAATTGTGCTTAGTCTGTGCAATTAGAAAAGGAAGATGAAACATATTGACATATTGCATTTATTTTTTCTGGAATGTGAATTATTAATGGACGGATAAATTTGTGCCATGCAATGCATAAAGAATTACAAACAGTAGCGACCACAGTATTATGCAGTCACAGGAAAGACGAATATACTGAAAGAATTATGGCATTAAAAAACAGACGGCATGATATTAAACTTCGGTAATAGTTACAGTAATTAACTTCGTGTGTTTATACACAATTTTCCAATTGTTATTGCCACATAATCATGTTATTAATTATCACACATGCACAATCTAAGGAGCTAACTTTTTCAAATATACTAGCGCACAAAGGCAGACATAATCTTAGTCCTGGCCATAAACTATTTGGATATTTCTGTGACACTCATTCCTGTCGATGAAAGCCATGGAAACCCAATTTTGCAGCAACATGTCTTTTTATATTCCAAATCTTACTTTTTAGCAAGTTTGGTCACCAAGATTTCCTTAATGGTTGAAAATTTTGATTAAAAATTAAGATAATACTATTTGCACACTAGATGCTATTATACGAAGTAAACAGAAAACTGGCACAAAAACAGAAAGCTGGAATCTCATAAGCCACAAAGATTACTTCCAATGGATTTAATTTTGGTCAGCATAATTTCATTAATGGTTTACTCCTTCATTCTATGCAATTATATAAAAACGACAATGGAAATAATCCCATTCAAGGATTATTCATAAAATTTGAAAGAAAAAGAAGTACTTAGCATCAAATATATCTTCTCCACGTGGTCATAGAATAAACATTTAAACATTAGCAAAATAAATACTCAGCAAAGTCAAGGTGAATATGGAATGCTTTAGAATACCCTGTGAGTAAATTCTGTAAAAATCTTAAAAAAAAAAAACATCATTTTCATGTCAGATGTAATGTATACAAAAAAAATAAGAAAGCTGTGCACAACAACAGGAAAATGGATTCTCCGACCTAAGCAATAAAAATTATTTGCAATTTACGTGATCTTTCGTAATTTACAGCATGGGTTATGCATTTAATGACCTTATTTGAATAACATCCAAAAACAAATATTGTTGTGAGACGCCAAAAGTTCCAGAAATATTTAAAATTAACCTTCTTTGTTTGCTTTGGCCACACTTCTTTCAATGATTTGACCGAGGTGAGCTTAGGTACAAGTTTTTTACATCACCAGCTTTTGAATATTTGAAAAAGTGCACAGTCTAACAATACAATGTTGCTGAGGAAAGAAACTGAAAATAATTGCACTCAAATTATTATCAAGAAGAGAATAAATATAATACAAGCTCATTACTGAACCCCCTTTTTTACATCTCGTAGAACATTCTACAAGGAAGCAGAGTCCATTGCAGCATGTAAATGCTTTGACAAAATATGAATGGAATTTCTTTGGAATAAATGCGCTGTACTAGACCTTGTATGAAATACTGCCATCATTCATACATGAAGGAATGCAAAGACAATTTTACAACTAAATTTTACAAAAAGTACTTTGGGGAAATTCTGATTTATTTTTTGCACTATGTCACAATCGATTGCACGAGAGTGTTAAGTAGTTTTCACTCTTTGCTTGCCTGTGTGACCAGCTTTTCACATGAAACGTAAAGGAATGATATATTATCCTTGTGGAACCTTGAAGTGCTTATATCTAAGACATTAAGATGCAGCTGGCTGTTACCCTGACCAAATTGGTTGTAGATTTATAAATAATATGTGCCTGTATGTACTGCTGGGGGAAGGGGGGGGGGGGGGTTATTGTTTAATGAGAGAACATTTTTCTTCAATCTCTTATATTTGAAGAGATGCTGAGGAGATGCCCCTCCCTCTTCCCCACCTGTGTACATAATGGACCTCACAAACCACTTCCAGATAACTGGCATATGACACACTATCATTATTTTATTTTTTTTGCAAACAATACAGAGTAAGTATTCTACTATGTCATCTCCAAAAAGGACCCTCTCAAAACTTCAGTCTGGTGGGCAAACACTTTTGGCGTCTTGCTAGAAAAATGTTAGAAAATGCCCCAAATCCAGAGCCAGGTTTGAATACAGTTTGAAACTGCATAGAAAGTGGGACGATTGAGAGCTTATGTGCACCACATGATGCATATCACTGAACATAATGAATGGCCACTTGATATTCAATTTCAAAAACTGAATCTGACCATCATCTAGAACAACTAGAACACTCTGATGATGTGTTGAGAGTCCATGACAAGCTACCCTGGTAAGATGATGCATGACCCTTTTACATGTGAACTCTGACTTAACTGAGGTAAAGCATGCCCCCATCTTCACACTTAAGAAGCAGCATCTGAGTCTGTTTGATGACTGGACACTGTTGGAAACTCAAATTTGAGCACCACACCATGCACATGTATCATTGAACATACTGAGTACCAACCTGAGCCAATCGCAGAAAGTGCACCTGCCCATCATCTAGGCCGACTACTACACTCTGATTATCTGCTGAAAGTCCATGACAAGCTACCCTGATCAGACGATGAGAGTATTTGCCTTTAACAGGTGACACTCCAACTTTACTGAGGTAAAGCACACCCTCGTGTTCTTGCGTAAGAAGTAGCATCTGAGTCTGCATGGAGACTGGAAACTGTTGGAAGATAAATCTTGCATCAGCTGCTTTAATGTTTGTGTAATCTCCCTCTATGACAGTTGAATATAGCATCTCCCCAGACGACTGCTTCAGCACACTTACTATACACTGCACATAAGGAGAAATCGCAGACACACTCCTGTCACGTGGTGTACCTTTACCCTTTACTGTCCGAGCTTTCTTTTTCTTTTCTTGGAAAAAGACCACTGGGTTTAGCCCCAAGAATGAAACATGATGGTATCTTGTCACAGACCCATCAACTGGTATCACAATTTTCACATTTTGGGAGAAGACATCCCATAGTCTCACTTCTAATGGTCCTTTGAGAAAGTCAGTCTTCTTGCCAGCAATCAGAGTTGAGTGGAGCACATCTTCTGAAGCTTTAATTGACAGAGTGGCCAGTAACTCACTTTTAGCAGAGAGACAGGCTGCAGTAATCTGTGCACAAAAATCAATGTTACTTTGATTACTACTTTCACTCTGGGGAAAGCCACTTCCTTACAATGCAAAAGACATATAGTACCTGCATAGTATAGTTCCAAATAGCAATTACAAAGGATTATGGGATAGAGTTTTGGTAGCCATCTCTCTGTCGATGGCTAAAGTGAGGCCAAAAATGACGCATACCAAAACTCAATTCCATAATCCTTTGTAACTGCTAATTGGAGAAGGGTCTATTGCTGATAACTGGGTGCACAGTTATCTTCTACATGTATCTGAGAATAAAATACTCCAGAGCTCATGTGACACCCCTCAGTGGTATAAATCAAATAAAACAAAAGCTACTGTGTTAAAATCAGCTTTTATTTCTGGAAATACCTTAAAACTTTTGATTGCAAAAACGATTTGTCTATCTATCCCCAGATCAACATCCTTTGAGCAGGTTTTTGTTCTGATGTGAAGAAAATTCATAACCTTGTTAACTTTCACATTTTGATCTACACACTTAAAGAAAGTCACCAGCAGATAGCTAGCACAGGTTGCACAGGGTGTGTGTGAGTGTTGAGGGAGGGGAGAGGATAAGGGATATAAGATATGGTTAGGAGATTTCTAAACAGCAAAGATGCAACGCTTCCAACTGCAGTCCCACATGTATCTATCTTGTATTGTCAATACCATATATTTTCTCTCAAATTCCCACAGCGGTGTATTTGTTAACTCATCAAACTGCAGATAAGATTAAATCCCACCTGCATATGAAATTAAGCATTCATAAAACAGGAATTTAGTCTTCACATTCTTGAAACCTAATTTTAGTCAAGAGGGCTTAACCCTCCAATTCTCTTTTTTCTTAAACATTCATGTTATTTTCAGTACTGCTGTTTTCCTTTTCTTTTCTAAGTGTTTCATTTTTTTTATTTTTTTTATTGTGCTTTCTTTCCACAAGGGTGAATTGTTAATGTGTTATGAGATATTAGAACACTACCTTTTCCAAACTATGTAGTATCTTTGCAACTTTGTGACTTTTCTCATGCTGATTCTACCACCTGCATCCCCTACCTCAAATCAATGCAATCAAACTAAAAAAGTACCTGATAGGAGGGATCTAGGACAAATTCTGTGGTCATCATGTTGTATTCCTTCCAAGTGGGAACGATTGATGGCTGATTCTTCCAGTCATTTATGGCACTAGGTGAGACAACTTGGAGTAAAAGTACTGTTCCTAATCGGTTGAGTATTGTGAAGCACGCCAGCAAACCAGAGGTGAATTTTATAAACAGGTAATTTGGGTTTGCATAAGGAATTAACCTGAGATAAATAAAGAAAAATTTGCAAAATTACTGTTTTCTTGGTATTTACTTCTTGATTAAATAATATGACAAGTTTGAGGCACACTGACATTCAAATCTCTGCATTGAGAAACAAAAACTTCCAGGACACTACTCTCAAAATAATGTAAAGAGAGGTATTGTTAAAATGAAGTTGATCTTAACCTTTGACCTTAACCATCCCTCTGCAATAACCTTACAAAATATAAAACTTAAGTTTTTTTACCTGTCACCTCGCTTCTCTTGATTCAATCACTCTCACACCAAATTTTGAGGCTACTTCCCTTTCTCTCACCTCCCCATCTCCCCCCACCCTTTCAGAAGTACCTATGACCCAAACAATTGATATGACACATCCATTGAAAAACTGACAAAGGAAATAAACAAACACAACTGTGAAACAAATCTTGCTTACAAGTGTTCAGATTCTATTGTGTTCTGGTTGTAGACAACAGGTGTCTTCTTCTCAAACCAGATATCCATCCCACCTTTACCACAGAGGGCAGCAACAAAAAGTGCATCTTCCGATATTGCCACCACTTCACGAGAGTCTAAGACATGAGAAAGATATTGAAACATATTTTGACTAAATGTTCTTGTGTCATAAACACACCAGTATGAAACATTTCATGAAATTAATCTTCTTTTTCTCTAGATTATACCATGAGAAAAGCTACCACACCTCTTTGGCCCAGAGTTTTTTCTCAGCCATCAAAACATTTTTGGACCAAACCATATCTACAAAGAATACACATTTTAGAAGACTAACATTATTTTTTTTTATACCACTTGCCAGTGGTCTAAAAAATCATGACCAGACAACTCATCCTTGCAGAACAATTCCCACAAAATTGCTTCCTCCCTGGTCAAGTTCACCCAGGACAATTCCCACATCAGACAACTCAACTTGCCCCTGGACAGTTCCCACCTATTACGAGTACCACACAGACTATTTCCCCATCAACAAATTAGGAATTTTCCAGTGTAAAAACTGTCTACAGTAAAACTGTCCAAAGATGTAATTGTCCTGAAGGAGTTGTGCAGACTGGAATTGTCCCAACAGGAATTGTCCCAAGGAGGGAGAGTTATCAGGGAACCAAAATGAATACAGGAGGCCATTATGATTAATGGACTACATATGGCTTTTGAGTTTGTAAAAGTATCAACAACATACAACAGATGAACAATTATCTGACATTAAACTTCCACCTACTCATTCATGAGAATAACATTAACCAATCCTTCTGTGTAATGAAGTGACATATTCATAAAGTAACATACCACAGGATTGCTTTGGGACAAATGTCTTACAGACCAGTGGTGGATTCATCTGCATGTCCCAAAGGTAGAGCTTCTGATTGCTAGAGGTCACAGCTTTAGTACCATCCCCTGAAAACAATCCGGCAGTCACTCTCCCTTCATGTCTCTGTTAGAAACACAAAAAACAATATAACAGGTCAGGGACCTTTGAGAAGAGCAACTCACTTGTTATCACAGCAAATGCAAGGCTGCTACGATTTTGGTAATACCAACATACCTGCTCACCTGCTTAAATAAATAAATGTAAGGAAATTTCTTTCTTTATGACTAGAAAATATGAGCATTATTTCTGTTGAGGTACAAAAAAGTTGTTGGTTTTTAGAGGAAACTTATTTTGTTTTGAGTCTTCTAATTTTAATTCACTGCCTTTTCTCTCACTTACTCCCCACCACTTCCTTCCGAGCCTGGCCACGCTTATACCAGTGCCTGCAAACCAATTCAAAATGTGATCATGCATGAGAAAGACAGAATATGATCCATCCCTTTCTCCCTGAAAGGTAAGAGTATATACTACAATAATGCTGAAGATTAAACTTATCTACTCATTTGCTTTCACAGTTTTATTCCAAAATTCGAAATCCCATAAAAATGTTATGTCAAGTTTCTTTTGGGAGGATGTGTTAAATAGCGAAATAAACTGCCCTGACCTCCCCTCCCTTCCCCCTCAACACCACTTTCAAACACCCCTTCAAAGCCACAAAAGTTGTCAGTCAAGTAATCAGGGCTTCTAAACTGGTAGTGAAGTATCTCAAGGGTAATGAAGAGCAAATGAATTGAAGGATGACTGGTCTACAAATTTTTAGAGTAAGCAAAGAAGTTTTAAATAAAACAAACTTTTTATATCATTCCTCACCTGCACAATAACATTGCCTTTACTAGAAGCTGCAGCGGTGTCCCAGATTCGTACACTCTTATCCTCACTCCCAGTCACCAACAGAGTATTTTTCTCAGGCCCAATACAGAAGTCACAACAAAGCACAGGAGCAGTGTGACCCTGCAGAGAGTTCCACTCGACTGGAGGTGACAGTCTTAAAACCTGTGCGTGAAAAAATGTACACTTAATTTTTTAGGGTATGTAGGTAAACATTTGACATGATATGAGAGGTTCACTTGGTGAGGTTAGCAATGCAAATCCCCAACCCTTGCAAAAAATAACTAAATGTTTAAGCAGGAATGGCAAACATTAAAATTCAGTAAAACATTCAGTAATGTCATTAATATTACCACAAATTTTCCTGCAAAACCTACAACATTTTGCTAAACAGTACCATTCAAAATGATATTTAGATGAACTTATTAACATGAGTGTGTTGTCTTAACTACATAAAAGGATAATATGGCCAGTAAATTACCTCATAACTTTCAACTCCTAATAGTGAAGTTTGTGCTCTTTCATGTTATATTTAGAAAATCAATACTAGGTAACTTGACTTATATTGTTTGATTAATGCCAATTACAAACGCAAAAATGCGCTTTTCAGCTAAAGTACTATATTTTCAACCACACCATAACCTACCATACCACACTGCACCATACCATGCAATATCATGCCAAACTATACCATATATAAACTTATACCAAACTAAACCATACATACCATCCTAGACCATACCATGCTAAGCCATACCCTCTGACATCATAATTTACACAACATACATACCATACCATATTACTTATAAACCCCTTTTAAAACATAACTTTACAGTCAAACTTCACTGTGACTATGAAAGTGTATTTTATTGGCCTAATTATTTTAAAGATGAGCACAAGTTTTGCAACACTGCTTTTCCATTTTATCCACTATTATATTAAAGACAAAGCTCATGGGTTTATTGCATCTTTTGGTTGCAAACTGTACACGTGAATCATTTGCAGAAGGCTTTCTCAAACCTGAACTGAATGGCAAATAGAGAGAAGTAGCAACACAAGCTAACCAGTGGGAAACATATGCTACTAACGTTTACTAAAGGAAATTTTGCTAATTTTCAATATGAGTCATTGGCAATCAGTATCTCTAAACACAAGTTTCCTTTTAATATACACACAACTTAACTCTATCAGAAGCACAGAGTTGTTGTTATTCTTTATAACCAGCATACCTAAGTGACCAAAATGAAGACAACTAAGCAATAAAAATTACCTCAATTTTTTTGCATTCACCTAATGGGACTATGTAGTCCAACTTAGGAGAGCAGACAGATATGGCATTCATGCAGTTCAGAGAGAGGGGATGTCCAATGCATTTACAACTATTTCCTTTAACATTCCAAATGAATGTACCATTTGGAAGGACACCAAGCAGCCTCTTGCTATCATTAGAGAACGACAGAGTAGAGTTCTTTAAGTCCATAATACCTTTGCCAGTGTCAAATTCCTTCCCTTTCTGAAGTAAAGAATGTTGATAAGTTAATAAAAAAGGAGCACTTTCACAGAAAATGACAATGCAGTCAAAAAGTTTTGTAAAACACTAAACTTTAATTACCATGAAGTTGTTTGATCTCTTCTCCACAGTGCCACCATTTCACTGTAACAAACTATAGTGTTGTGCAGATACTACGAGAAGTCAATATTACCTGTACTGGTATTTTTTATTCTCAGTGTCTAAAGAGCTAGGAGTTATGTAATATTCATGAGGTGAAACATTTGGTCTAACAGTAAGACAAACTAAAACAATGTCACATTTCAATGAATTATCTGACAAGAAATATCACTTATGTATTATCTTCATTTAGGGTAAATTTTCTGATACTGATAAGGTACGAAAATAGGGGATATTGGCCAATACTGATAATCAATACCGGTAATTGGTCCAACATTATAACAATACGCAGGGACAAAATGTTGCTTCTTTTTTGACCCCTTAAATGATTTCATGCAATAATTTCATAAAGTTACTTAACCTGGTTCAGATTTGAGTTTTGGCTAAGAGGGCTATTGTCCAGTTAAAAAACATTCCGCCCCTAAACAGTTAACAGGTGATATTTTATATCCACAAGGACTATTTCCATTGTTTCTGCTGATAACTAACTGTATGTATGAGGGGAAGAGGGTAATTCTTGTAGATTCTGGCATTTTGTTCACCCTCCTAAACATCATTCTGGAGGTGATTTTGGCCGCTGAAAGGTAGACCCACCTGTTGCTCCCACTTATTTTGCAAACTGGTGCATACGTAAACAAGACAAGATTTAATCTCCTGAATGACTTCATAGACTATCTCCAAAAAGGAAAAAGATATGACAGCAGAAAACTGATGAATTTAGCTAAGTCCGCAAGCTGTATTAAGGTATTGACAAACAAACAAGCTACATTAAGGTATTGACAGACAAAATGTGTACACTTTGTATGTGACTGGTACAACTCACCGATTCTTTGGTGATGTCCCATAAAAATACATTTCTGTACGCCAAAGCCATCAATTTCCCATTTGAAGCAAACGCTACTGCACATGGTCGACACTAACAACACGAAGAATGTAAGAAAAGATTTTAAGTATGACTACGTTAGTCACTGCAACTGCTTAGGATCTGAGATTTAAGTGGAGGGGCAGATTTTAAATCCGTTAAACTAATCAAAACACAAACCGTTACATTGAGAGTCACCTTGTTTGCCTTGGGGTCACAAGCCATAAGATCATTCACAAAGCACAAATGCTTTAAGGACGTATACATTCACCATAATTTTAATCATTTTATCCCATTATCCACACTCATGTAAGACTTTTTTCATCACATCACAAAGTGTTTGCCACAGAATTGTTATCTTCATCTGGAATAACTCCCTTACTATAAAATATTAATATCTGGAACTATGACGGTACTGGTAAGAGATACAAGAAAATTTAAAAGATGTACCTTAAGTTTCAAAATGAGTCCGAGGGAACTATTTAATCCCTTCATGTCTCCATGGTTATGTTTTAATATCAATTATACAAACTTGTGTTAAACAGTCAAAATTATGGAATGTGTGAATTTAAGCAGAATTAATATTCTAGAATTTGTTAATACTCTAATAAAAAGTTCAGCATGAGTGCTGATCAGGGGAAGAGGGGCAGGGGAAACATGTCCCCTCCACATTTTGAGCTGGGGGTATGAATCAAAATGTCCCCACCCCATATTTGATTGTAGAACCAATCATCAAAATGCTCCCATATTCCTTTCAAGATGTGGATAGACAACCAATGCTATTTTTGCTCTCAGCAAGTTAAGATTCTGCAATAATAGCTTCCAATTTTTGGCATACGTTGCACCCTAATGGGGTATTATTAAGTTTTTCCACAATTCTATTCCATAAACCAACAACCCCTCCAACTTTACTGAGTAACCTTTTGATAGTCTCCTCAGTTTCCTGTGGAGGTCAAGGTAAGCCACTTGCCAGAGGTTCTACTATCATCCTGCAGACAAGTTATGCAGGATTCAACTCGTGTTATTCCTGATACAGGCCAACTGGCTTAACTGTTTACTAAAATTGCTCTCACTGAGGGCAGATTCTTGAACACAAGACAATATTTTTGGTGCTCTATGGGTGCTGTAAATTAATACCTCAACATTACTGGCCAATTTACTATTCCATTCAATCAATCTACCTTCTTACCAATTATGTCCCCTGTATTATGAAATGGACCAGCCTGATGTCAAATTAGGCTATTGTGAAATAAAAATGATCAAACTGGACTTTTGTGGTCCATTTACTGCATATTCTACAATGACCACAAGTGTGCGAAAAAGCCCTAAAACTTTGGAGGGCTTCACCATGATCCCAGGGGGCATAGGCTCATGAGAATCATTTCCCAAGGTGTAGCAAAAGGACCTAAAAGTTTTTCCTAATTGGCAAACAATCACATTTTGAATTCTGCTCTGAAAAGAACCATTTTTGAAGTGGCTGAAATTGAAATTAGTTTGCCCAGGGGGTGGGGGTGGCCCCCACCTTATAAAGTTATTATATGCAAGTGAGTATTATGCCTGGATCCCATCAGGGATACTGAGGATGGCCCCTAGCTCATGACAATGTGGAAAAGGTTTGCACTTCCATTGGACCTTCATCGACACTGGGTTACCTTGTCCTGTCTCCCCTCCTCCTCCACCACCCCACATTTGAAAAGCTATCTGGGCTCCTGACAGTATCTGAATCTTACCCTTAATTCTTTCTTCTGTATCATAGCTCCAGTGCTGGTACTGTAAATGTTGACACGACCCATCTGACTAACAAAAATGTGCTTGCAGCTCTTTGGGATGAAGGCTTGTAAACAGCTCTCCAGCTCAACAGAAATATTTTGAAAGACTTGACCTGCAATGAAAACAGAAATGTGAGCTTCCAAAAATTAGAAATTAACAGCCCACATATATGCAGACAGTATAAAGGAACTATAACATGTGAGGTATGATAGCAGGTCTTTGTTAAAATCAAAAGTGCTGAACTTGGCAGTCTTTTGATCTCCACAAGATCAAGCTGTGTTTGTCAGCACAAAATAATGGTGGCTGCAATGTTAAGCAATTTTTCACAATGCAATGAAAAGTCGACCCTAAAAAAAAAATTTGTGACATTTTAAGATCCAAATGGCCATTTCTAAACCATCCCTGCTACCCTTCATCTATTACCTTACCTCTAGCCAGACCACCTCCACTTCCTAGACCAACTAGTTTGATTCCTGTTGCATTTAGTACTGTTAACCAGTGACAGTGTCCAGGCCAAGCTAGTTATTACACCTGACCTCCCCTTTATGAGGTCTGGTCAGAGTGTCCTGACTTTTAAGCAGGCTAAGTTTGTAATGTCCCTGCTAGTTTCATCTATTACCTTACCTCTAGCCAGACCACCTCCGCTACCTAGGCCAACTAGTTTGATTCCTGTTGCATTTAATACTGCTAACCAGTGACAGTGTCCAGGCCAAGCTAGTTTAATAGCATCAGCTTCGGTTTCCATCTCTAAAGTACCACTGGCCACCTGTCAAGAGAGAGAAAACCAAGGAAATGTTACAATACAAAGTAGAACAATTTTGAAAAATTGTAATGAACAGACATTATCTACCAAGAGTGATGACCAATTCCAAAACCAAAACAAAAAAGAAATAAGAAATCACAGTTTTGCTTGTCTGAAGTTAATAATAACTCACATTAAATTTATTATCTTTCCTTAAAAAATCAGACTTACTCAGTATTTTGCTTGAAAGTATTGCAAAATATCTACTTTCCAGGATGGTGTGTTTCTTTCATGAAGAATGGAATTTGTTAAAAAAAAAAACCATTCCTCCCCCACCCCACCCCCCACCTAAAATGAAACTGTAGTACTACATACCCGCCATGCCCTGACCATTCCATCTTTGCAAGCAGTCGCCACATGGTACCCGTTCCCAGAAAACTTAACGACAGTCACTGCAGCCTTGTGAGTCAGGGTCATGGCCTCAGGGTTGGCTGATTGGCTCTTTGATAAGTTCAACAGACAATGCACTGATGGGGAAAGAAGCAATGCACATAATTAAGCCAAGCTGAAATATGATCAGCTGAGGCAAACATTATCATCAAGAAGATACAGGAATCAGATTTCCATCATGAATATCTATATCCCCCTACTTCTAGTTAATGCATCCTCAAGATGCCAGGCCAGTGCAAGACTGAAAGGGGTTCAAAGTAGTTTGAGATGACATTACACACCCCACCTTCACCCAGCACCCCCATCCCAACAAGATTTTAATTTGTTCTAATGCTATATGCAGAGAATATTGTGTCATTTGTATGCTTCTTATTTCAAACTATTACTGAGATAGACCAAAAACGGTATACTGCAAAATCTTTATAACATTCTATGAAAGTTGAATGCAAGTTTACACAGAAGTTAAACACTCCAGTGACAAAATATCACAGACCTACCACTGCAGGAAAGCTACCATTTTGCACACAATGAAAATTAAAATTATTTTACAGAGGTACATTTTATTAAGTGCCAATATTTCTGGTTATATGTTTTCATCAGAAGATTATATAATTGTGCATGTGCAGATTCTCTTTGCTTGCACATAAGTCTATAGCCTTACTGGCTGAAAACTGAATACTGAAGACTGTCCTAGAACAGTGAACCCCCAAGGTTTCCTAGGGTACTTCTAACAATAATAACAACTGCAATCGTATGATATTTGTTCTAATATAGTTTCCTTGCTGTTGTAATATAAAAGTTTCAGCAAACATAATAACAAAATATACTTAAACAATCAAAAACAAATCCCGGGCCATAGACTTTACCACATTATTGACAAGTCACATAAACTTGCTAGGCAAGCCAGAATGGGGTTTACATTACAGCACCCAAACTTTAAAGAGCTATGGAATCATTATTATACATCCTATTTCTGATGCAGTATGTTTGAACACACTTCTTGCCATTTATACACAGCTGTAATTGTCAGGATGATACAATCTGGGCTGTTGTTGTGCATACTGTGTAGGAAAATATGATTACCTGAGTACCTTCAAATTGTGCCTCACACAGTTTCCCAAAGGAGGTTAATGCAATTTGTGTAAGTATCAACCATACAGGGTAACTACTGATGAGGAACAACTAATAATGTCAGTTTTCAGCCAAAGTAGCCTGAACTGTAAGTGTACTCTTTGAAGATAGAAGAAATGTGAAATACTTGATAATATATCTTACTTTTGGTTGCATTCAGCTTCAAGAAATTTCTTGCTACTGGCACACAGCTGGAATTATCAGGTTCATTCAGTGCTTGTTGACACACCAGATCAGGGTGGTCCTGAAGAATAATGGTGTTGGCACGGATCATCTTGTAAAAGTCACGAAATTTCACTCTCTTTTCACATTTCTTGCTTGCCTAAAATGATAAAATTTATAGTAATGGTATGAATGTAACACTCCCTTTAATAATTTAATGGAAGAAACATGACATGTGAAACAAATTTATTGGAAGCAGGAATGCATCAGCTTTTTTCAGAAATACATTACCAGTTATTTTTGATGACACATGAGTTTGAGATTGCTACCATCTTATTTCCACATTTCCTCTTGAAGTGATGTCAATCCTCCAATGAGAGTTTACAAAAACAGCCCCTTCAAAGACTTTCACTGCCTTTGCAAGGTCAATTGTCCATTTCATACTCTATAATATACTGAAAATCTGAATGTCTTTCCCTCCACAGTTGCTCTGCTGGTCAACTTACAGTTATCTAATCTGAACATTGCACTGGTCACCCTGAGAGGCTTAATGCAATAGCCCTTATATTCATTGACGTTACATGACATCATTTTGGAGGCAAACAATGAAACTAGCACACTGCTCACATGACATAGATTTCACAAACAAGTGTAGTACACTTTTGTATGTATCCCTCTGGTACACCAATCAGCTATCTGCATTTATCAGTGCAAGTTGCAGAGATACGAGCTTGCCTCCATTGGAGGGTGTACTTTTTGTTCTGTGACGTTATATGGGAAACGACAGCTTGGATTTGCCATCCTTCTGCAAATTAAATCAAAGTTAGATTGACCAATCACCATTTAGAGGTTATTTCTCAGAACAATGGAGTTTGATATAGCTACTAAGTGGAATATTAACATATCAAGGCCATTTACAGTTCTACTTAAAGGGCCAATTTCCTCTTCTTAAATCCTTCAAATTTTCCCAACATTTTACTTAAAAGCCTTACCCTCCTTCACCCCTGCCAAATGTCATTAATACCCAACTAAGGTCAAATGTTAGTTTCATAACATGTTAAAATTTGAGAATCCATATGTGTTGCCCCTCCATTCCACCAATCTACACTTTTCAATTTACACCTATTTAATCTATACAAGTCATTGACCGATAAGATGGGCTTTACTCATTTCAAAGAAGTTGGAATTTGCTTGACCTCTTTGAAAGTATATCAAAGAAAAAAAGCAAAACACAAATGTGTGTGAGGTTAATGTACACATGCTGTATATTGCAAAGAGGAAGTCTGCATATAAAGGCAGGTTTTACAATTTCCTCAACTATCTGCCCTTCATAGTTCTTTACTTGTGCAGTAAGACTATCCACTTGCTAACAAAGCCCTCTGAATGGCACATTAAATCAAAAGGACAATGTATGGTAAACTGCTTTTAATATGCACTTACATTTGGCTTTACACTTGTACTTTGATTCTCATGCAAATGAGCTATGCATTGAAGATTCTAGAAGGGGACTTTAGAGGATTTCCTACAAACTTCATGTAAAGATGATATTATAAGTTATTGTCAAAATAGATGAGATGACAATAACCCAGAGGAGGAGGCATATAATTAGTATAAGTAGTGGGGGTCTTGGGGTCAGCAGCCCCTTCTGGGGAGAAAATGTCAATATCAGAGCAAAACAATTTGACTGTTGATGCTAAATTCATGACATAATAGTTTGTCAAGTAGCAAAAATTTTAGAGCAAACACCTTCCTGCCCTTTATTAAATGTTTGCCATGCCCCTATGGCAGGAGATGATTACTATCTATCCGATATGAGTACACTCAGCACCAAAAGCTAATGAAAGTGTTTTCCCCTCCAAAAACAAGCATCATTAGTACTGAAAAGTATCACGTTTATGATACACATCTGGTATAAACCATCTACAGAAACAACATAAGAATTATTCAAAAGACATGATAATGCTATCAACATCAAATTTAATTTCATCCAATAGCCCTTGAAAAGATTTTTATCGATACATCTCTTACCTCATCAAGTTCCAGGAGCAACTGGTAAATTTCTCCTGTGTAACACTTAGCCTCTATCCAAGGTATGGAACACATCACCTTTATTACAGTAAAGGAAAAAAATGAGTCAGAAAATAATTTCCATACTGACCATTTATGTCATAACTGTAAAAACGGATGTCCAGGGTTCAAGATAGTAACCTAGGAAGGCTTACACACTAAACTCAAAGGCTATTTTTATGGGTTGGGCTGACAATCTACTAGAAATATCAAACATACTGAAGAAAACAATATTTCTTAGAGGAAATATATAGTTACTTATGTGACACACACAAGTTTTACACTACTGTACACCAAACTTAAACCGTTCCTTTCACGTCAACCGTAGTTAAAAACTGATGTCAACCCAAGAGCCTGTATGTCTACCTCATCCTGTAGAGTACAAATGAACATCTTCATAAATGCCAAACATGGCTTTGCACTTCATAGTTTTACAACTCATCCACACATCCTTCCTTGGCATCTTGACCAAAAGATATTTTATGATGTATGTCAGTGTTGACAACATGACACATTCTCCCCAAAACGGTCAATATTTACTTTTTTGTATAGTAATACATATGGGTGAACAGTTCAGGTGAAGCAGTGAGCTCAAAGAAACAACTGATTGACACAAACCTTTTTCCCATAAATGTATTTTCAGATCTGACTGCACTTGCAACAGCTTGAGGTCATGAGATTAATAACATGAGACACCCCACTAAGACAAAAGACTGCTGGGGTTTGAAAAGTTCTTATTGCATTCAATACAGAATGATGAGCAAGAAACTATACTAATGCTATTTTAGTGTAAGACACGGAAGTGTGGTTTATCTTTCCTTTATCTCTGTTGAAACTTTAATACTTTCTTGCCTTGCTGAAATACATATTATGAAGGTACTGCTTTTGATCTGCTAAGCAGGGTCACAGGTACTGTAACAGGGGCAAAAATTACTACTACCAACCCTCAAAGACCAGAATATTTATAACAATTTACCTGTTCAGCTTCTTGCCACATGGCTCCATTGATTAAATGTGTTGGAAGTTCATTCAACTTTCGCATGTTATACTTTCTGGCCTCGTCGAGGCCAATCTGTGGCCCATCATTCAAGAAAAGAGGCTGAGCTTGGACTCGTCTATGAGCCACCTTTACCCCTCCATTTACCTTGTCATGGTATGGTTTAGGTGTTTCAGCCCACCTGTTGAAGATTTTAATAAAAATACAACAAAGTAAAACAGTCAACAACTGACAGGCAAACTCAATTCAACAGATGCTTTTTTATTCTACATAAATATCAACATCAAATCATTAAAATGACATGAAATTTCTTTAACAGGCCTGACCTTACCTGCTCATAAAATAGTTAGCTAGACTCTGATGTAGGAAAGGTGCAGAATCAGCAACATAGCGGGAGTAAGCCACTTCATGGAAGAGCCGATGATGCCATCTAAACAGAACAGTATTGTCTGTACCTCCCTCCACAAGGTATGGTCCTGATAACAGAATTATTAGCAGAAAGTAATTTGCAAAAGAACATTTTGAGAGGCTCATGCAATGAGGACTTAGAAAAGATTCAAGAAACAATTTGATTTTGGTGCACTTCGACAGCGTACTCACGGAATTATGAATTCATTTACAAGATATTTTGGACCAGATCTGAACAGCAATCTAAATTCCATGACTTATCCATGACATTCCATGACATATGTAGTGCACCTCCTTATGGCTATCCATTCCATACACTTTATTACAATACCCCAAAACAATTTTAAGCAATAATCTGGGTTCATTTTCAAACACTTATCTATCATCTTGTGCCAAACTGAGAAGCATAAAAAACAGAAGACAATGTTTATACCAGCACACTAGCTTCCTTCTCTGTCCAACGTTCTGCCTAATGTCACAATACACAAATGCAAACACCTTACCTAGATCTAATCGTAATCTTGTCCACAAGAGTGGGGGTAGTCTCCTGATTGGTGGAATGTGAAATTCAAATGCATCATCAAGCACAACATCAT
The DNA here is from genome assembly GCA_029531755.1 of Holothuria leucospilota. NCBI lineage: Eukaryota > Metazoa > Echinodermata > Holothuroidea > Aspidochirotida > Holothuriidae > Holothuria > Holothuria leucospilota. The sequence goes on from CM055976.1 coordinate 38,726,867, forward strand.
CACATGAGAGCACATCTAACAGCTCACTGGCTGAGATTCCAGTCTTGGATGCTGTCAGGTAACCTAATGCCGACCTCACAAACACTTCTCCATGCTTGGTTTCAAGTCTAGATACAAAAGACAAAATTATAAGATTCACAACCTTCCTATATCTTTACAAAATTACACTCTAATAGGAAGTACAGTATAAATCAATGGCAACATTTCATTACTATGGGTTAAATCCTTTTGAATAGATTCATTGTTTTAATATTAAAGAAAGACACGAGTTGCAAACACAAAAGATGTGCTCTTGTTGGCTTTGCTTTCAAATAAATTTCAATACAAGTACATATGTTTTATACCAGAGACATAAAAAATCTTTTAACATATCTGCTTCATGATCCATGCTTTCAATACAAGAAAAAGCACATCAAAACATAAGTCTTACTCAGAAAAAAATTGCTCAATAAGTCCTTCAGTTGTGTTTGCCAGGTTACAGCTTTCAATTGGAGTGTAAGATTTCCAGTTAGCTGTGATGTCACTGGCTAGTCGGATGTACAAGGCAGTGGGGTTGTTGCTCTGCAAGACACGAGTCTTCTGATAAAATGCTAGAGTTCTGGAAATGAAAAAATATATATAAAACTATTTCAGTGCCTGGGTTGTATTTCAAATGGCCAAGACAGACCATACAAACCCTTAGCTATGCTAGCTAGCCATACCACTGGCACTTGATGAAAATTATCCACATATCACAGATCAGCACAAACATGACAGAAAAAATAACAGCACATTATTTTGTTCTAAATTTTTTACTATTTTCCATTATGATCACAGCAATTAATGGATATAAGCTAAATCATCATACAAAACACACTAACTGCAATTGCTACAGCATAATCCAAAACACAACCCTGATTTTATCTTGTCAAAGTTCAAAATGCTTGATGAAATTAAATCAAAATATTTTTGAGACAATGTGCCTTAGTGTCTTTCACCAAAAAAGGAAGAACTCATTGAGAGCAAAAGAATAGAAAACCATGTTCCTCTGATGCTACCAGAATTAAATGTAAAGATGTTTTATCTACTCAGATGAGGAAGACTACAGTACCTGCCTCTTTTTTTCAAGAGCAGCTCTAGAATGTTTAACTTGTCCTTCTCTCCTAGGGGTAGAACCTGACCAAAAAAAAAAGACATAACTGTTAAATACTGTGTCAAAATTGCCTTTAAAATAAATGTCTTTAAATAGTCATTTAATGGGTACTTAAATAAATTTTAGGCTTCACTCACATTTATGATAAAAAAGAATATTTGAGTACAGGGAATATTTTCATTACTCACTATCAACATTACTAATTTGACAATTTTCAAGATGCTACATTGGAGTCATTAATCAAACTGAGGAACAGATACCAAAGTTCTAAATGGACAGTTTAGATTGGGTGCTGCACCTGGTTTGGAATCCAATTCACCCTAAACCTGGTTTTGACTGAAGCTTATAACATATGCTTGGATTTCTCTTGCCCATGTCATTGATAAAGATCCACTATAAACAAAACTGGAAATCCCTTTATGACAATTTTCCATGGTAATTGGGGTAATGCTGAAGGCATTACCCTTTCAGTTGCCAGCCTAGATTTGAATACATTCATGGCTACAGCCCTAGATAAACTCTACAAGAAAGTCAATACACACTGTGCTCTGGTTTGACAAAAGTTTCTACAGGTTATTAAAAGGGGCAAGTCTCTTGTATGAGGTTGATAGTTCACACCTCTTGTGCAAAAACTTAAGGCCACCACGCAACTTACTGTACATTATCACTTAATCATAGGGTAAATCAGCACAAATGACATATATGTACATGAGAGAGCCATGCAGCTGCTTATGACTTTGTGCACTGCAATTCAAACACATTGTTGTGACCTAGTTTCAAAACATTGTCACTGGTTTTAAGTCATATGACAACACCACCACACCATACCATTATCTAACTTATGCTTATATGGTAGCACTAATGTCTTAAAGAAAGGTTTTTTGCACAATCATACTTATTAGCTTCAATGCAGAAAACCTTACAATGTCATAGATTCCAGTCAGGAAACCTGAATATTCACAACTGTAACCAACCTGACCAACTTTAACCAATCTTTAACCAACTTTCCTTAAACCCTAAATTAGTCACGAGGTCATGCTCATTACAGAATTTTGACCAGTGAGACAGTACTGTATGTCTCATTGAATTGTAATGTGGAAAGTAGAATAGTGTGAAACTATTTGTATGATAATGGCTTCTCCCATGATAATAATCACATCTCAAAAATACTAGTGTAATCACCACGACCAGTTACCTACCCAAGGTAACAGCACAGCTACAGAATTACATTCCCATTTACATTCAGTGTTAGCACTCACATGGTCACAAGTTACACTCAAAGTCATTCACAAATGTTGTCCCTATTTTGACTTGTGACACACTGTAAAGAGGACCAAAGTGCAAACAAAGTATATAAGGCCCACAACCATTAGCTGAGATTTGAAGCCACATACTGCATGTAAGTTTGGGAGTGCACTTACATGGATCAAGCAGCACTTTTTAGTGTTATAAACACTGATTTATAGTGAACAATTTGTTTATTTGTGTTTGCTTAAAGACAGACAGTCATCATCCCAAAGTACATTTTTAGTGTGACATATCAAAATTCTCAGGTGGTTACTGCTCTTTGACTGACGCACACCAAAGTTTGAAAATTCAAATGATGCAGAGTAACTTACATTCCACACAATGCAGAGAGTGTGTTTGGATTACACATTATAATAGCCTTGTACGCTCACCAGGGCATGGCCTGAAGCAATAAAATAGGTTTGTGTATTCAAAAGGAGGAGGTTTACACAGTTATGGGAAGAGCTACAAGTTGCTTAGCTGGGATAACCGTGGGATGACAAAAATTGCCCTTTAAAGGGCATATAAGCAGTCACCCCAAACTTATTTTAAATAATAGCTAAATTTCACAAATTCCCCATTATTTCTCTTCCAAGTATCAAGTATCTTTCATGATATTTTTGGACTTAAATATTTCATATGCAAGGTAAAGCAAGGAGTCAATCATCATAAAGTTCACAATTTAGTGAGAAAAACATTGTCACATGATTCTCAGGAGCCATCCATGAAACAGGGTAGACAACTGCACTAATCAAAATTGGGGTCACTGCATTTTCCTTTTTAGTATGCATTTAGTTTTGCATTACATAATGTAGGCCTCTGCTTGTAAAATGTATGTACATTCATCCTGAATTTGAGTATGGTGACTACGTTTAGGTTAGTTTGTAGATGAAAGCACTATTTCAAACTTTTTCTTCTACACTGTTGATTTTAGGTGCTTTTTGTACAGTATTTTGTATCTTTGAATTGAGTAGTACTACTTGTGAATATCATCCATCTGACTCCCACATGTCTGAAGTATAAACAAGTAATAAGTAGGACAGAACTAGGCCATTAACAATGGTAAATGAAATCACACCTGTGTTATCCCCCCCCCCCCCAACACCCTCACCACCTCCCCACCTTGTATCTATGGCTCTATGGGTCTGTCAAGAACTATAAAAAGAAGGAATGGGTAAATACAAAACTTCTTTCAGCAACAAGCAAAAATATGTTCATCTTCACAAACTGCTCCAGTACCAAGGTGATGCTGTGATTGAATTATCAACGAAACAAATAAGAATGGATACCTAAAGTTGCCTTTGCTATAAACATGAATTTATTTTACCTTTACAAGTTCATCTGCAAGGTTCTTAGCAGCAGCCAGACAGGACTCCACCTCACAGCGAACACTCAATACAAAACAGACATTCTCAGGAATATCCTGTGGCATCCAACCCAAGTCAAGTCCATTATCTTCATTAGAGAGTTGATCCAAGGAATCAAGAAAAATATCTGAAAATGAAAAAAACAAACAAACATTTTAATAAACCAAAATTTTGAGATATCAAATGTTAATAAAAAGATATGGGTTTGTAAAATGAGACAACTCTGACCAATTTGCTACACATGAAAACAGGAGATATGCAAAATTTTTGTCTTGAGACCTTCAGATTCCAAAATTTCTACAAGACCCATCTGTGATAATTATGTGGGATTCCCCCCTCAGTCTGAATCATTTCATGTTGCCTAGAACAGCCTTACTTTTTCAATTTATTCCTCATGTGTACCTGACTTACTGAAATAATAAGTAAAACAAGAACTGATGTGGAAGAAATTAAATAAACTCGCCCCCCCAACCCCCCATTTTCTAATTCATAAACTGCAACACAAAATTTTGGGGAAAAGTGGCAAAGTGTTGCTGACTTTACATCCTAGTGTGCTGTCTTAGAAAATCACGATAGAAACAATATATTAACCAGAATGCAAAAATGCATTGAGGTTTCGATGATATATGTTCTATTCCAAATAATGCCATGATGTCCCATATCTTTCAGTCACTGGTCAAATTTCCCAAGAATTCCCAAGATCGTCATCTGGGGTTATGAGAGGTCAAAAAGCAAAATTTCCCAAAGAATTCCCAAGATAGTCATCAGGGTCACCAAAGGACAAAATGCAAAATATCCCAAGTATTCCCAAGGCCTAACGTTACAGTATAGCCTAGAGGCTATGCTAAATACTTGGCAAGGCCTAGCTAAGAAACATTAGCCTAGGTCTAGCCTAGGCCTAGCTATAAGTATAAACCTAGCCTAGGCCTATGCACAGGCAGTTCTAACGTTATATAGTACATACATATATATAAATAGACACGGTAGCGCACTTCTTCCACACCGAGGTGTTCAGTAGCCAGATTTGGCAGATTTGGCCATATACGCACGAATACATGGCCAAGTTAGTAAAAGATTTGCCAGTTTGGCCAAAGTAGTTGAGGATTTGGCCTTATTAGTGCATTTTAGCCAAATCTGGCTACTGATCGCCTTGGTGTGGAAGAAGTGCGCTACCTTGTCTATTTATATATATGTATGTACTATATAACGTTAGAACTGCCTGTGGGCCTATGCACAGCTGGTCACAGAAATATCTCTGTAAATACTACAAACTTAGATGATGGGTACCAACATTTGACAGGCAATAACTGCTTTGACTAGCCCTAGCCTAGGCCATAGCTATTACAGTAACCTAGGCCTACCTCTAATAAGTAATATCAGCCCATACATACTGTACTACAATTAGGCTAGCCTGTACTGTGGCAGTTAGGCTAGGACTTAGTCACAGGACTAGGACCTTGTCTAGGCCTAGCCCATAAACCTGGAACTCTGCATTAGATTTATGTACTGAGTCTAACGTTATTGTGTGTGTAGGCTAATGTTTGTTGTTGGTTTTGTAACAACACTTAGGCCTAGGCCCTAACTGTTAGGCCTAGGCCTACGTTAAAACTTGATCTGCCTGGTAAATTTTCCACTAAAGTTACTCATACTACTCTGCTACTCTGAAGAGGAGCCATATTACAACATACTGTGATATTCCTGCTGTAATTTTTATTATTCCATTTCTTGGTGCTATTTTTCCAATCCAGTTACAGTCAAATCTAACATTAACGTTGGGCTACTCAGCCAGCTCAACAGACCTTGGCAGGAGTCTGTCACTGCACTCAGAAACTAGCTTTTAACACAGTTTTTGATTGGTTGAAAGTGGATCTGTTTACAACTGATCAACCAATGATATGGTAGCTTATGGAATGTCATGGATCTGCTGCAAACTATCTACTGATTGGCTTAACATCAACTTGTTGACAAAAATTTAACCAATAACATAACAGCATAGATTACTGGGCTCAAATAAATACACTACAGTACTGTACAGAAAAGTGAAATACTGTGGTCTATTCTCAGTCTTTTGATATGTTGGCTAAAGAATAATAAAGTTCGTGAAAGGACCTATTTACTCATTCAAAATTTGGATTATCAAGGAAAAATCCGTATTCCCATATTTACAATGATTTTCCGTATTGAATATGGAAAGTCTGTGCTGGTTGGGAGCTCTGTCTCAGGGTTTGACCCCCCTGGTGACCCCAGATGACTTCTGACCCCCACCAAAAATGATAGAGTTCTTCCTCTTACTATAAGGCATCTAAATACAAGGTATGAAATTTATCCAAGCTTCCCACCTCGAGATATCGTGTTGACAAGGTTTTCAGAGTTTGACCCCCGGTGACCCCAGATGACCTTTGACCTCCAACAAAAATGATAGGGTTCTTCCTCTTACCATAACGCATCTACATAATAAGTATGAAATTCATCCAAGCTTCCTACCTCAAGATATTGTGTTAACAATATTTTCAGGGTTTGACCCCGGTGACCCCAGGTGACCTTTGACCTTCACCAAAACAATAGGGTTCTTCCTCTCAATATGGGGCATCCATGTACCACGTTTGAGAACTGTCAGAGCTTCCCTTCTTGAGATATCGTGTTAACAAAGTTTTCAGAGTTTGACCCCCGGTGACCCCAGATGACCTTTGACCTCCACCAAAAGTAAAAGGGTTCTTCCTCTTACCATAATGCATCTACATACAAAGTATGAAATTCACCCAAGCTTCCTACCTCAAGATATTGTGTTAACAATGTTTTCAGGGTTTGACCCCCGGTGACCCCAGGTGACCTTTGACCTCCACCAAAACAATAGGGTTGTTCCTCTCAATATGGGGCATCCATGAACCACGTTTGAGAACTGTCAGAGCTTCCCTTCTTGAGATATCGTGTTAACAAAGTTTTCAGAGTTTGACCCCCGGTGACCCCAGATGACCTTTGACCTCCACCAAAAGTAAAAGGGTTCTTCCTCTTACCATAATGCATCTACATACAAAGTATGAAATTCACCCAAGCTTCCTACCTCAAGATATTGTGTTAACAATGTTTTCAGGGTTTGACCCCCGGTGACCCCAGGTGACCTTTGACCTCCACCAAAAACAATACGGTTGTTCCTCTCAGTATGGGGCATCCATGTACCAAGTTTGAGAACTGTCAGAGCTTCCTTTCTTGAGATATCGTGTTAACAAAGTTTTCAGAGTTTGACCCCCGGTGACCCCAGATGACCTTTGACCTCCACCAAAAATGATAGGGTTCTTCCTCTTACCCTAATGCATCTACATACAAAGTATGAAACTCATCCAAGCTTCCTACCTCAAGATATTGTGTTAACAATGTTTTCAGGGTTTGACCCCAGGTGACCCCAGGTGACCTTTGACCTCCACCAAAAACAATAGGGTGCTTCCTCTCAATATCGGGCATCCATGTACTACATTTGAGAACTGTCAGAGCTTTCTTTCTTGAGATATCGTGTTAACACGGTTTTCAGAATTTGACCCCCGGTGACCCCAGGTGACCTTTGACCTCCAACAAAAACAATAGGGTTCTTCCTCTCAATATGGGGCATCTATGTACCAATTTTGAGAACTGTAAGAGCTTCCCTTCTTGAGATATCGTGTTAACGAAGTTTTCAGGGTTTGACCTCCGGTGACCCCAGATGACCTTTGACCTCCACCAAAAATGATAGGGTTCTTCCTCTTACCATAACGCCAGTGAACCACAACTGGAAAAAAGGCCGTGGTCGTCTCGACTTGAACCAATTGGTTGGAAACTGGGACGTTAAACCTCATCTAACCTAACCTAACTTTACCATAACGCATCTACATACTAAGTATGAAATTCATCCAAGCTTCCTACCTCAAGATATTGTGTTAACAATGTTTTCAGGTTTTGACCCCTGGTGACCCCAGGTGACCTTTGACCTCCACCAGAAACAATAGGGTTCTTCCTCTCAATATGGGGCATCTATGTACTAAGTTTGAGAACTGTCAGAGCTTCCCTTCTTGAGATATCGTGTTAACGAAGTTTCTAGGGTTTGACCCCTGGTGACCCCAGATGACCTTTGACCTCCACCAAAAATGACAGGGTTCTTCCTCTTACCGTAACGCATCTACATACAAAGTATGAAATTCATCCAAGCTTCCTATCTTGAGATATTGTGTTAAGGTTTTCAGGTTTTGACCCCCTGTGACCCCAGGTGACCTTTGACCCCCACCAAAAACAATAGGGTTCTTCCTCTCAATATGGGGCATCTATGTACCAAGTTTGAAAACTGTCAGAGTTTCCCTTCTTGAGATATCGTGTTAACGAGCAAAGTGTCACAAACACACACACACATACAGTTGTGTTTTGCATTCAGTTTGAGGACTTCATTGTTTTCTCTATTGTGTTTGCTTCCTTAACCCTAACTTTAACAATAGACTCTCTATTGTTAAACTTCTGAGGACATGGGAAATCCATTGTATTTCCTTCTAAGGACCTGAAATCCATTCTTTAGGTCCTCAATCTGAATGCAAAGTTTGTGCATGCACACACGCACATACACACATACACACATACACACACATACATACATACACTCGCCATCATGACCGCATAGGTTTCTCTTTTCATCGAAACCAAAAACAATAGGTAGCTTAAGTGAAGACACTTTTATGTCACATATGTATTAAAATAAACGATGACACTTCTTAGACTTCTTTTTGAAAGTAATATTACTGTATTTCTCATACTGAATTCAACTGTTAAATGATCTTTCTACAACCTTCATTCTTCTTGGTGAGTAGCTCAGAACAGATTTATGGCATCTCTTGCAGTTACTAGACTATGAAAAAGTACAAAATTGCAATCATGAAAGACTAAAGCTTACACAAATTTGTTTTATCTGCAACTCTTTCCAGCAAACTGGCAAAATGTTTCTGTAAGGCTTTGAAATCAGTTGGGATGTTCTGAACAATATTAAAACAGGCCAGTAGCTGTTGGGAATAATTTAAGATAACATTAAACATACAAGCATTCTACTATCAGACTGTTACAGAATGTTACACAATCAAATATCATATACCACTGAAATAATCAGAAAGCCAAAAGGCTTAGTGATTCCTTGACTCTGGAATACAGATTAAAAATAGTACAGTTCTTCTTCCAAATTGGTACAGTTTCATTATGGAATTATACAATTACTGTGTTGATGTTTACAAGCAAATTTAGAGATCCTTGGACAGAGATTAAGCAGATTGATATGGTGACAGGTTTCAGTGTTTGACCTCTGAAGACCACATGTGACCTTTGATCTCTCCCAAAAAGTGTAGGATACTTTCATTTAATGCAATGCATCAACATACAAAATATGAGACCTTTTTGACCAATTTATTAAGATATTGTAATTACAAGGTTTTCAGTAGTTGACCTCTGGAGACTTTACATGACCTTTGACCTCTACCAAAAACAATAGGCTTCCAGTGTTCTCCACAGGTTACAAAACAAAAAGGGTGGCTATCAAGTGCAAAGCACGTGCATGGCAATCGCCTGGGGAGGGGTTTGATGGTAGGGGGTGCCCCCTCTCTTCCGAAAATTTTGAGACTCAATACCATGAAATGGCACCAAATGGTGTTGCATAACTGGTTATTTTTGCTCATTCTTTTTTTGATACTTAGGAATCAATGTTGACATCCGTTACCTATAGAATTTAATTGCTAAAAATATTATGAGAACAAATTTGAGGGTGCATTTTTAGAGGGGTGGACAAATTTTTTAGTGGATAGAAACTATTTTTGAGGGGCGGCCATTTTCACTTGGAGGGCGAGTCTAAAAACCTCTGTGGAGAACACTGGCTTCTTCTCAATATGGTGCACTCACGTACTATGTATAATACAAATTTGAGTTTCCTTTCCTGAGATATTGTATTAACGAGCTACAAGTCACAAACCCACACACATGCACACACAAACATGCCAGAATTAATGCATAGATTCCTTGAAAGAAATAAAAAAAATTGTTAGGCAACCCTATGTGCCATTGCTAACTACTATTAAAGCCGATGTGGAAGGTTGCAGTTTAAGCCTGCTCTTCATGAAACAAAATTCCCTAAATTTACCCACTGTTCTATCTGATAAGTTTTTAATATTATGGAAGAATTATGGTAACCTATCAAGCAAATATGCTGTTTGGATATGACTAAAAATGTATTACAAAAACCACTTTCTTCTAGTTTTGGGCCGATCAAATTCTCCGATTCACTGATGGCTGAGAAGCCTTACAGGTAATACAAGCCAAAATGTGAGGAGCCATGGTAGATCAGGTACTATGCCTGCCACACGCCATATTTCAGTGCCAATGAAAATGGCACCTACAAAGCTTTATCCTAACACTCAAACCATAGTTGTATGGCTATCCTACATACCTAGTGGGTTAGGACTAAAGGGGCCTATCTTTAATTAATTAACATTAATTAATTAACATTATGAGGAAAACTCCCTAAAATTGATCGTGTGTTTGGTCAAGCGGTAGAGCATCCGCCTCTCATGCAGGAGGCCTGGGTTTGATTCCCAGGTAGAGTCATACCAAAGACTTTAAAAATGGAACCTACTGCCATTGTGCGTGATGCTCCGCATAAGTAATGGAATAAGGGAAAACAAGCCAGTGAGCCACAAACGGAAAAAAGGCCGTGGCCAGCTCGACTTGAACCAATTGGTTGGAAACTGGGCCGTTAAACCTCATCTAACTAACTAACTTACCCTCAAATTGACTGTAGCCTCTTTCATACAGGTCTTCATCACATGTGAAACATACAGCCAATGAGCACTGTCACTTTTATGAAATGTTTCAATGCTAAAAAGTTATTAAACTATATGCTACAATTAATGGAACATAAACTCCCAAAATTTTGAGCCCCTTTTCTCAGTGTGAAGCAGATTTTCCAGCAGACACAATATACTTTGTTGCATATCTGAGTTAACACACAACATCAATAGAATTCCACATACATGATGTTGTATATGTGTATATGTGTAACATCCCACAGATTGCTCAAGTATTTGATTAACTTTTCTTATTCCCTTTTTGTGAACACTCAAAATGGATGAAACTAGAATTCATGAAGAACTCTATTTCCATATTAACATATGATTCATTAACTAAACATGGACCAAGATAACAAAGAAAAACACAATCCCATAATTACCTGATAACAAAGGCTGCGAAGTAGTTCTCTGATATTGGAAGATTTAGGGGTTGTCCCCACAAGTCTTAAAAGAAAGAAAGGCCTACAAGAGAAACATAATAATAATATTTAAGGTCTAACTACCATATGTGATACTACAATTATGCATTTACTATTAAAACCCCTTTAAGGCAATCTGCAGGTATTGTATCTTTGAATAGAGATTCTGAGCAATTCAAAATACATAAACAGTGCCTTCTCTAAAATTTGCGATTGGGAACAGTACTTACGGGCAAAAAACTTGGCAAATTCAACATACACCTCCAAATACGTACATATGACACTCTGATTGGTGAATGAAATGTACAGGTCAGAAAGATTGTCTGTGCACAGCAGCAACACTAACAATTAAGGAGGCTCAACAAAGTGAATATGCAAATACAACCAGCGGTAGGTTGTTTTGGAAGAGGTGAACATGATACTGTAATTTCTTCAAGAGAAGAGATTGTATTGGGAGAGTACACAATATGGCTGGAGGTACTATGGATAGCTTGATTTAGAGGAGAGGCTAAAAGATTAACTTCTGAGAAAATATGAACCATGAAGGATGATGCTACCTGCTACTGATGGAGGAAGGGGGTGGGGGGGGGGTGTAACCAGTGGAAGCAATGTAAAAGATTCCCTTTCATCCTTTTAATAACTAGCCTTTCCATTTCTGTACTGAACCAGCTGTTGTTTGTTAATTTCAAAATACAATCTTTAAATTACTGTCTCTTCTTGCCATTTGTACATTTGCACATCACAAACTTAACAAAACTTTAATTTAAAAATCTTTTCACCTCTACACTGGTACTGTTTTTTAAGGACAGCACTTATGCTTACTCTTAAACATTTACACTTTATGACAATTCAGTAATTCAGGGGCAAAACATTTTTATCACTTAATTATGAAAAGGACATGACAAAAATACTATAAAAAGGTGAATATAGCAAAAACATTTTATATGGGTTTTGCTTTACTAGAGTAAAACATTGAGTCTCATACTTTATATGAATTATACCTTTTATACAGGACTAAAATTTTAGTACAATGTGTTTGACACCACATGCAGGAATGTGTCATGTCAATGTTTTCTTGTACATGAGCTCCAAATTATCAATGGGGGCACTACAATCTTGTACAAAACTCGTTGGAACACCCCTGTACCCCTGCTCCCCCCTACCATGTTGGAGATAATAATTTAAATTCGAGATGCACCGCTTTCTTTTGTTCACAACATTGTACTGTGGACGAGGGGTTTTGTAGATCGTGTACAACTTCATATTGTACATGGTACAATGGTGGGAGGTGTTCCAACCGTTTTGTCCAGGATAGTAGGTAAGAGGTACTACCTCAGCATCGTCCATGGTTTTGGCACTGAGTTATTCAAAGAGATTTACAGGTTGTACCATTCCAGCAGTGTGGCCTAAGGAGACAATCCTACTCACCTGTCATCTTTGCCTGCCCACTGATTCACACTCTCAGCAAATGCTTTACAGAGAAGAGATGTTTTACCACAGCCACCACCACCGTACACAAGGACAACCTGGAATAACAGCACATAAGAAAGACACTTTGGTATGTACGTGTACACAACAAGAGTAGTGACACCTCCATAATGATGACAAGTATAAAACCTTTAAGAAGTAAGTCATTTTTTACAAAGTTTAATTCTGTAACTCATACAGAACTACTTCACAGCCTAGCAGGGATTAGGTACTACACCATCCTACAGAAGTTTGATGTATTTCAGTTTACTGAATGGTTACAATCTTACACACTGCATCCACAGCAGGAAATGTGAGAACCTCTCAAAGTTATGGTGAGGTGATAAGGGAGTTCAGTGCATTTACACACTAAGAAGATGACACATATGTTATGATGACAGATTTAAAACCCCCAAAGAAAAAAAGTTTTAACAAAGGCTACAACTTGAGACTATAAACGTAAACTGCTTTACAATCGAGCAGTGATAATCTCTAGCCCTCCCAGCTTGTTTAGAAAATGACTGGAGACAAAGGACACACTCTGGGCCATCAGGTTTGGATGCTACACAGCTGTCTCAGGAGCAGGACTGTAAGCTATTAGCACTATTCTATCCAGTTACAGGTACCCTCTACAAACCAACCAAAATGCGGAGGTGATTCTAGCCTATAGATACTCCTGATCCAATTCGGCATAGTACCTAGGAACAAAATACAAATGTGGCTTGATGATTATGAATTCACTTCTACAAAACTTGTATGAAATTCACATAAAAAAGAACAAATACAATGTAAATTAACCAACGAACTGCTTGAGAAAACCATAACAATTCATCCAACCTTTGCAAGTTCCATGGCTTTGTGGATATTCTCTAGGATATCCTCTCTTCCTTCAAATGTCTCTGCCCTTTCTCTAGCAAAGAGGATGTGATTTAGGACTTCAGAGTAAAGTGGATGTTCTGTAGCTGATACAGTATCAATGGCACCTGATAAAGACATAAGATGCATGATAATCAAGACCTTATAACATTAGTTTATAGGTAGGGTTTAAGCAAAAAAAAAAAATAATCTTCATATGTGAAACAGGAACTGAATCTAACCAATTTGGTGAAACTACAATTCAATTCAGACATGTAGTCAAATGAAGTCAATACATTTGTGACCCAAAGTGAGCTTGAGCCAAGCAGGGGTTATATCACCTCCTCACATTATGAGCAATGCTTTGTTTCCTTTGTTTTTTCAATCTGTTTTATTAACCTTCAAGTTAACTGGGACAGGAGCTCCCCACTGGGAATTTAAAGTTTGTAACATTTCTGTGCCTCTCATGCATTCACAGTCTGATAACATGGAATTATGAAGGAGAAAACTAGTTGTAAAGTTCAAAGAAAAAGAGAACAGTGCTCATTAATGTAAGGTTATAATGTCATATGTGCTTGCTTCAAGTTCACTTTGGTTTGAAAATGTGACAACTTTATCTGCTCATATCTTCAGAACCACACACTGGATTTCAGTGCAAATTTCACTAGAATGCTTAGAAAAAGTACCCTTCTAACACATCAAAACTTGATTCGAGCTATAGACCCTTCTTTTAAGAAAATGGGAGGGATTGTCATCTCATTCTTACAATTTTACAAACAAAACATTAACATGAAGAAAATCCCCAATCTCCTTTGCAGAGAAAACATGAAATTTTTCCTTCAAACACAACATGTATAAAAGAGATAATGGTTATTCCTTTTAATGAAGCATTTTTCTGGAATACGATTTGTTTTTTTCTTTTAATCTAGGCCTGTAACAAATGTAAATGTATGTTGCTTTCAGTAGAGAACAACAACTGTCTTCAGGTTTTGTGACTTCACTTCACTGCACACAATTGTAGACTCTACAGAATCATCTCAAAGAACATTTCCTCTCTCTGAAAAATGATCTCTGTTGTTCTTTCTTCAAACTGTTCACTACCCTCAGTGTCATGGATCTCAAGAATCATTGAAATTTGAGTTTCCATGCAAATTCTTGGAAGGTTTACAAAGCTCTTGCAAAATCTATAAAGAAGACTTCTGCTTGGTAATTATCTCAAGTAGCTCACCACTATAAAAAGTGCTCACTGTCCACAAGCTGTCTTGCTTTTTACATGCATGAACCAAATTTTCCAAAAACAGGAAAGGTAAGACCCAAGCACCATTCATCTTAAGCTTAATCCTGATGGCAGGTATTTGATAATGTGAGTGATTACCTTGACTGTGGTCAAGCCTACCCTAGAAAGGGCTATGGATTATAATTTGACACTCTGTGCATGGCTTTCAACATAACTTTTTAAATTAAATTTGGAATATTTTCCAAAAGGTCACTTCTGATGAGGAAACAGTTGCTAGCCTACAACTGTGGATGAAAACCCTGGACATTTTGAAGATTAAACCTGGAACCTCCCCATTTGATTATCTATCATTCTTAAAAATCCTACATATGGCATGTGGTCTTTGCATATCCTGCCTATGCCCCCTTCTTTCACAAGAGATATTTTTCACACTAAGAGGAGTCAGTCTTACATCCACTTATCCCTCTGTACCTATATTCCTGTTATTTTGTGTTATAGCAAAGATTACAATTAGCCCACGATGAAGTCACCAACATGGTACTGAAGTCCTTGTTACTGTAGAAAGGCTGTGAGGCTAAGTAGATTATCTTAGAAATAGAGAGTAAAATTGATTGTTTGAACAAGAATCATACTTTCAGTGAATGTTGTTAGAAATTTGCTTCAGAAAAACTGAAAAGTAACAAACATATAACTTACCCTTTTGAATTGAATTTATCATGAAACTACAAAACTGGTCGGCAAAGTTCTTCAATGAAGTTTTATTCTGCTCGTCCTGACTCATTGCATCCAAGTCTGGCAAGAACTTCAGATTATATCTGCATAGAATTCAGTGAAATACAAAACTGTCAGCACTGTGTTCCAATAAATGAAGCATGGTCAGACCATTTGCTCTCAGGTCCCAGAAAAGTCAAACTACAGGTAGGAAAATCAGGTTTGTGCAGACGGCACATCTATTGTGAGACCTGTCATGGAGTAATTCATAAAGAAAGGGTGACTTGATTTTAATACCTGTACACAGAACAAAACTAAGCTGGATTATCATTCTAAATACAACTGATTACACAACAAAGAATGAACATTTTATACTCTCATTCAACTCAGGTGTAACATGTTCTCCTGGCAATACTCACACTGCTAGAATTATTTTCACTTTTCCTTTTTGACTAAAAATGTTAATTTGAACTTGCAAAATTACTCTCTTCTTCTACAATATATTGTAATGAGAGGACTTGTGTAGTCCAGTCATTCCGTGATACCTAGGCAGTCCCAGTGCTCCCACAGCCTTTTCAACAAAATAAAGGTTTTTTCAAAGGTTGTAAAATATGAAGTAAAGGTTTTTAAAGGTTGCCAAATGCAAAATATAGGAAAATAAAGTCCTAACTTTGAGCAAATTTCAAATAATTAAATACTCACCGACCTAATTGACTTTACTTACATTAAGAGTCCCTCCCATTCTATAACTTATCTTGAATCTTTGAGCCTGTTTTGTGTTATGGATCATACCTAGCTGTCCAAATATTCACTTCATCTGAAAAGGAAAATTAAGTTTCCCATTAGTGTTAAGCTTTTCTTCAAATAGTGATAATAACTTGTGCTTTAATATATTACCATGGTGCAAACAATTTCAATATAAGTACTGAGTAAGGTAAGGGTCTCAGTAAAATCTAACAAACGCTTTTTGCATTGCACACATATATACTACTGTGTTTTCACCAAACACAAACAATGCAAATATTTGCCACCTTAAACCAAATCAACATCTACCTTTTTGTTGGATAAGCCTAATACAATTTATCAAAGGCAAGGAGACTTCTGTATGAATATTAACAAGATCTCTTCTGTTAAGACCTTCACTCATCTTCAAGCAGGTAAAACCCCTGTTCCAACATACACATGCTTGCTTACATGCTTGCTTACTGTATACACATGTAACTCAAAATTGTAGTTCCTATATAACCTAGAAAAAGGACCTGTCATTCAGGTATATGGACTCTAGATTCATGCATTTACTTAATGTTTTCTTCAACATACATTACTGACCTTTAAATTTTATAGCAAACATTTCTCCCTCTCCTGAAAATTTAGTCCACTTTCTCTTGAAATACTCTAGGCTGTGACCCTCCAACAGTGTATTTAGCTAGGATGTGTTCTCAATGTGACATTTACCGATCAGTGACCTGGGGGAGGGGTCTAAGGGGAGGGGTGTCCCCCTCCCCTTTGGAGAATTTTGGAGATTTGAAATATGCCTGGATGGCAAATAGTGCAATATTTGAGTGGATTTCTGCCCTTATGAAGAAGTGGCAAAATTATTCTGGTGAGGCATTCTCTGTCAAAATTTAAACCTGCATGGAATTTGCTTGTCAGATTTTTTTTGTGTGACATTTGTCGCCGTTTATGCGGCACTGTCACACAAATAGGGGCTGGGTAAAACACTGCTCTCCAAGTAATCAGGCTATATATATTTTTGACAGGTTTATAATTCTAGGAACAATAATCCATGTCTGATTTAACAAGCATCCCCTGAGAGGACATTATTGGTACAGACAACATAGAATATGTTTTATAATACTCACCTTGTAAGTTATCACTGTCATATGCTCTCTCTCAGCTAGGAGTAGATCCTCCAAAACAGACTCTGAAAGACTCAAAATACTCAAAGTTTTTGAAAGGATTCAGATCCTTTTAAGATTTATTTTACTACAAAACTTGTTGACTTTATTTGTAACTAAAAACAAAAATAAAGGTTTTTAAAGGTTTTAAAGAGTTTTTCAAAAAATTAAAGAGCCATTTTTCCAATAAAGGTTTTTTAAAGGTTTTACAGGTTTTAAAGGTTTCTGTGGGAGTGCTGCAGTCCTATTTTTGGAATAAAAAGTTTATAAGTTTAACACAAACATAGAGTGATCTGTGTGTCACATGAGTAATGCTATCAACTATTGTGCAACCTACTATTTTAATTCAAAGGAGTTGCTGAACCAACCCAAACATACAGTATTTAGAACCCCCTGGGTGTCTCTATACCTAACAGGTTAATGCACTTTGACTGACATAAATTCACATAACAGCTACAATCTAGTAAGTCAATGATGATCAGTGAAATGTGATGTACTTGCATCATTGCACGACAGACAGCTTACACACAATACAAGTTCTTGGCATAATAGTGACCTTAAGGAATTTGAACTCAGTACAGACTACTGTAACTTTGTCTGAGAGATGAAGACAGATTTTCTGTACACTGGAGGAGCTAAAAGTTAACTTTACCATGAAAATTTCAATTGTCTGCAAAGCAAGAATGCACCCTTTTGTGATCTAGAACATTTCACACCTCAGCACACAAATGACCTGTCAAGAGGGGTATTGAACAAATTACTATGTTCGGTTTGAACCCCTTTTGACTTTTTGTGTTTTTCTCATTTCAGACTTCAGGACTAAAAGTGAAGACTAGTTCCCTTTTAACCTTACCTGTAGCAATTGGATGCTGGCATCACACCTTTAATGTTTTCTTTCATCTTCTGCAATCTATTCTGTGCATCATTATCAATCATGTTGTTACCTTGAACATCAATAAACTTGGTAGCAAACTTGTCATTTTCCTTGAAATTAGTCAAAGTTCTTTCAAAAATGTAATTCTGGAAGTCCTCCTTGGTCTTGGCATCTTCTAGGCCTTCAACAATTTCCCCTACAAGCAAGAAGCAAGGATGCCAGAAGTTGTAGCACCCATTTTCTTTGTAAATATCACACAAATGTGAAAGGAATACAATTTTGTGTAGCTTGCTGACATTAATTGGAGAGTAATAAAATGTAGGCCAGATTCATGTTCCCCGAGTCATAGCAAGACCCTAAAACACAGGACTTGCGGGTTGTATTCTTGCACAGTTCCCAGCAAATTGATTGCAACACAGACAATAATATGTTGTAGATGTAGCACTGACATCACCTGCTTGACAAGCTGGGACCAGGGACCGGAGTTACAGTACTTAAAATTTTTAGGAAATCACATTGTGAAGACTTTTATGCAGTACCTTTTAACAATAATCAGGACTATTACTGTATGGCACTGTCACTGACTTATTTAATTACTATATGTCGTCATTTCGATGACTAATGCAGCTTTTGTCTTGTACAGACGTTACACATACCTGGATTGCACGTTTATGTTTACACTGTGCATGAACATATTGTTAACATACGTACATTTCAGTAAATATGTAGTGAAGTATTTAACTACAATACTTGCACGTAGTTGTAATGTCATGCAGTCTTTTACTACCCTCACAATATACTTCTCTAACAGGAGGAAAGATTTTTTATTCTAAGGCTGATATCTATAAGCTTACAGTGATGAAATAACAAAGTGGAGTATGATTAAGGAGAATAATGTATGTCCATGAGGCAAAATTTGTCTTTGCTGAAATCAGTCATAGCTACTGCAGCTTTTAGGGGAAGCTGTTCCCAACTAAAGTTCCCGCCACTGGTTCATTACTTCAAACAGCTGCACCAATGAGCAGAAGCTTTGTTAAAAACTTTGATGACCATTCTGGTATAACAGTAGCCCAACAACAAAGGGGGTTTACATTACAATTAACAAGCAATTCTGTCCTGAAATTTAGTACTGGTAAAAAGGGATCAAATTACTCATGGTCATTGAAGGTTAGATCACCTTTCAGTTTAATCTGAGATAAACTGCAACCATATGTCAACCTTTAGGACTATTGATAAATGCTTGAATCAGCACTAAATTGGCACTGATTACAACTCTTGAAAAGGTTTGGCAAAGGAAGATTTTGCAAAATGAGTTTCACTTGAACGTGTAGTGCAGCAGTATGGGTGCATTAGTAGTCACTGTAAGCAATTGATTTCATGTTTACTGGACATATGCAGCTTACTGTACCTTTAATGTTTGCCCAAAGAGCTCATTATGTTTTTTTTTCTTCATCTCAACAGTTTACCATCTTCTAATAAGGGAGTACACAATTCCATTGGCAGCAATACATTGCCCTTTTTAGTCTTAGTCCAAAAATTTTTGTTTCATCATAGATGACATTACTGTAATTTATGAAATGTACTTGGCAGCTAGAATTAGATTTTACAAGGAAGCTGGTAAGAATATATTATTTCATTTCATTTATTTGATTCTCCCACAGCTTGGCAACTGTGACAATACATATACAAATGTAGTACCTTGGCTGATTGGCTAATACTGAGATATGTTTGAGAGGAAACAATAAGTACATCGTTACATAATCATTTAAGACCACTCAGATACAAATTACATAATTGATAATTGCAAGATGGGGGAAGGGAGAGATTGCAAAAACTCTTGAGAGCTTAAATGGGCAATCACTCCCCAGTGGAAACAGTTACACCAAAACAAGTGGCACTGTATATGGCATGTGGTTTGTCTATCTTTTGCATTGACATGATCGCTCATTTCACTTCATGCCTATGAGAATGACTTACCTTCTGTAATTGACATTGTCAACAAATGAACAGTATCTGGATCTAAACCAGCCCCTTTAATTGCAGAGAACAAGGAATGCTGTATGATGGTAAATATTTTATTCCATTCGTCATTGGCAGCCTGATCATCCTTGTAGAAATTAGGTAACACCTCATCAATTGGTTGTAGGACATACTCCATATCTATGTCAGGGAATGGACATAGCAAAAATATTAAACAACTCACTATAGCTTGCAAGGGGGATAATGGTTACTGAAGTAATGGGATAAATCTTTAAGAATATCAATGAGATCAATTTTTCATATCAACTGTGCCGAAAGAAGAACATGCACTTTACATTCTGAATACATGTCAATTACTAGTACCAGTGATATCCTTTAAAAATACTGTTGCAAGACAGAAGCCCACCCTTTAAGGTATACACTCTCTTGCTTTCTTACATAGCTGCTCAATCTCATCTTCATTGTGTTAGAAGGTCTTCTGTGAATATCTCTTCCATATTTTGTTTTCTTTTCTTAGCTACGGTCACTGGCCCCGATAAGCATTTATGTTTTTCTAAATTGTCAAGCCATATGTTATTCTGTAAAGACTGTATATAAAGCTTTTGTAATGCTGTTCATATGCGAAATAAATTTGAACTGAATTGAACTGAGTTGCATTTGTACCCTAATTTGACCAAGCTGTGTCGCAATGTGATCCCTGGAGTACTCACCTATTTCATTCTTATCCAGCTTATACCATGTTTTAATAAGATTAAGTGCTTCAGCCTCCCTAGGATCACTTTCTGCTTTTCTTTCTATGTACCGCAGAATTGTCTCAAAGTCTCTCATTTTCACAACAGGAGGAACTGGACGGAAACCATACTTCTGTCCCAAAATGACAACAAATGATGGACCACATGACTTTTCCCTGAGAAAAGACAAGTGAATGAAACTCTCTTGAAAATGTTAGTCACAAATAAACAAAATTAAATGCAGACTATTTATCACCATCACAAAATACATTCTCTGTAACATCCCTCAACCTTACAATTGATCAAAGTACTTCTGGATGTCACATATACACATGGCATATCAAACTGTGACAAAAACGGCCGCTGTATGTGGTGCAAATCATAATGAGTGGATCAGTGAAAAGCACTTTTCATTTCATAGCAGCAGTAAGAGTCAACAGACAGGCAAAGCAAATGATATCAGAGGAATGCTCTTCCTCTCCTCCCCATATTTTTGGGATACACAGTTGGTATGATTTCTTCTAGTTTGCATAAAATTCAACTCAATCATAATGAGTGGATCAGTGAAAAGCACAAACAAATCTAGCCTAGGGTACCTAGGCCTAGTTCTCATGTACACTTTGTTCCCTGAACTAGGCCTAGGCTATTGCAACGCAAACTTTTGACCATATGTTACTGTGAGAGTAACATCGTCTGCGTGCGTTGCTGCAGTGATTGTTGCTATATACGCGTATGCGCGTGTATGAACGTAACCATAGCTATGGACTATGTCACAACTGAACAGCAATGCGTGCTATTTAGCATACAATAGCGTGAACGTCCTAGTTACACGATTTAGCAGTTTCATAGAATGTTTACAAAACAGAACAGGATCGTTTGTGTAAATCAAAACCTTTGGTCTCTTTTTGGACACTAAGTGCAAATAATCTTAGAATGAAGGGTCTTAAACATATAAATGACCCATACAAGTCAATTACTAAGGAGTATATGTGAATCTGAGAAAGATTGAGACCATTCAAAATTTTTGAAGTTGCGGTAGCCCAATTTTGACAATGACTATATTGCTGACCTAGTATGGGAAGCCCCAAAGCGACCAAAATACTAGGTCAGTAGACTGCGGACTAAAACAAATCATACCAGAAGAATATTTTCCCTCTCATCCCCATATTTTGGGGAAACACGGTTGGTGTGATTTCTTTTAGTTTACGTTTATAACTTCAAGCTAATATAAATAAAATGAAGTAATTTGTGTTGTGTACAGATGTGAGAATTGCATGCATACAGTAAAGCAGTGCCAAAAGATGATTTCTTTCACCATGTACTTTTTGGAGTACGTAACAACTTTGCAACTTACTTGCACCTCTCAACCTCCTGTAGGCATATTTCTGCAGCTTTGTGCTGGTTGCATAGCGACTTCCTAATCCCCCATCTAAAGTCCACTGCATTGAAATCAAGACCCAACTTGCGACAGTAAGTTCTGATGTAAGGATAAACGTCCTCCATCAAGGTGTCACGTTCTAGGACAGTGTCAGTGAAAGTTGAGCTGATAAAGATCCACACTTCTTTCGCATTTCTCACATGCTTATCTGGTATGCTGCCCTCAATCAACGATCGGAAGAAAGGTTGATTTTCAACATCATCATCATCTAACTCTCCTAATTTCTGTCTTTTCTTTTGGATAGCTGCTTCAGCCTCTTGTAAAATTTTCTTCCAAGGTTGTCGTTCAGATCTTGGCTCAGACCAAAGACTCTCAGGGTTTCCTTTCATTCGTATTGTGGCTAACAGAGCCAACCGATGTGGTTTAAATGAATCCCAGTACTGCATGCTGAGTTTCTGCTGGGCTGCAAGACTTCTGGGCAGGCCCAACGCATCCTTGCTGCTGGATGCTGCACTTCCCATGATGAAAGCTGGAGGTTAGCCAGTAAAATGCATTACAACAAAAGAAGCTGAATAAAAAGGATGCAAAACAGAAAAGTTTATAATATTTCTCTTTACTGTACAATAGCAAGGTATGACAAAAAAAGGAATTTCACATCTCAAGTGACTATACATTAATTTTAGAGAATCTTCAGCTTTCTAAAGCTGCTCATATCATTCCTACAGAACTAAAAATTCTCACTGATTTGTCTATCTTTTTCTGAGTGTTACACAGAATTCTTTATTTTTCAACTAGTGCTGAGCTAAAATTTTCAGTGATGGGTGAGGCTGCTTATCAGTTACTCCAATGTGGGCACACTGATACCTTTTTCTTTAGCCATGTTCATTTTCATAAAATAGTGCTGCTCGTACTGGATATTGCCTAAAAAATAAATTTCTTTCTCTCGCAAATCAAAGTTAAAATTGTCCCAAATGTCATGTTGCACATAATGTATACTGTGCAATAACAAAAAATTGCACTGGTAATTTCATTTTCATTTACTGTACAGTATGCCCACTGTAGTGATGTTGCATTGATCAGGGGTACAGAGCTACAGTAAGGTAAGGCTGCATCCAAGCATTTGCACATGAATTTTCCACCAAAAAATATTGGCAGTCCAGTGAAAAATGGGACAAAAAATTATTGCTTTTGGACCATTTTGTCCAACATTGTCCTGCCATTCAAAACCATCAAGGACAATTATTCCAGTACTGCAACCTTGACTACTCCATCATAAAACAGGATTGAATTAATAACAAGCAGTGTCCTAAACCTTCAAGGTTTCTTTGTGTTATTGAAGATAAACAAAGTTTGTCTCTCAGCCATAAGCACCAATGAATGAGGTAGGAAATCCCCATTTTAAAGTGGAAAAGTCGGCCAATCATGCAATAAACTATTCTTCTCTTTGTAACCTTGAATATAATTGTCCAAAAGGAGCGACTTTTCATACCAAAAATGTCCAGAAGGCATAGGACAGAAATGGAAGATGAAAAACCATTGTCCAAAATCTTTCAAAATTGTCCCATTTTTCACTGGGTTTGGACTAAAATATATCTTCAGTGATGGCTGGTTTTTGTCAATGAATGGAATTGTCTGCCTGAGTGGGTTGTTCACTCTACTTCAGTGCACTGCTTTAAGGTTAACATTGACAAGTTCCTCCATGACTGTGTTAGAATCTAATTGGACAGTACTGGGCTCACTTGGTGTTGGTCTGGTCGTTTATTTAGTAAAGGTTTGGGCTTTGGGGCAACTTATGAGGCCTTAGCCCTCCTTTGCCCTTTAACCTGCTATGTTATGTTAAAAGGCACTCAATATTCTACCCACAAACTTTGACTAGGTATACACACATCCAAGTACAGTATCTGTGCATCAAACCAGCAGGTACAACCAGTTGGGCTACATAAATTTCCTAACACAAAATTGTTGACATGCCCAATAACATACTGGACACCAAGTCACCGAAGCTGCATCATTTTCAAAAATAACTTTGTACTTAAGGTGGTTCAATCAGCATTCAAGTATCCTGATGCTTGCATGCAAAAGCTTTTCAGTGATACTGTCTTTCAAAGTTACTTTACTCCATGCTTAGTAATGCCTGGTGTTACACCAAATAAATGCTCTGTCTTATTTCCTGTCTGTTATTTTGAATTTCTTTTACTAAATGCACAAGTAACATTCAGGAGACCATCAGAGAATGTTACATGCAGGGAACAGTGGTTTCTTTGAAAAATAAAAACAGCTCCAGACAATAGTAAAACAGCTTCAAAACAGCTTCAAAATGAAGGTAGTCAGAAGCTGTTTTTAGCTCTAGAGAGGAAAAGCTTATTTCCGAGCCCTGCTATAGTAATTAAACCTCCATTTTCTAATTCCCCTATCATTTCCTACATTGTTATTTGTTGCCTAGCTTACTTTGATAGAGTACTGAAGTGATGTCGTGACTTCTGCATACTTGCCCTTGGCGATGGTTATAAACTTCGACCTGATTAGCCTAACATACTTAATGAAATACCTTTAAAAACTGTGATTTTCAGGCATATATAAAACCACATGGCACAAAGTAGAGCTGAATATTTGTCACAATGGTACTCTTTCTACCTATGGAACAATACTATTAAAACATAGTGAAGGATACGCATCATGTAAAACGATGTACGAAATGTAGCCGTCATTGACTAAGAAAATGCAACTTGGGCCAAGTAATATGCGTAATTACCAATATGTTCCTGGACATATGGCACCTGACATCATTGATTTCATTATTGAAATGAGAATAACTTCAGTTGGTAAAAATGTTAATGAGTCCATACCGCCAGGGTTCAATTTAGAATTTTTTCCTACATGCACAGGTGCATGTACTGTATGTAGGTCATCAAAACTACTGTACATGCACAGCAAAATTTTTACATGCACCAAACAATTTTGCTGTAAAACAATTCATTTATATCATTGGTTGAGATACAATGCATGAATTATTTAAATAATAGCCTGTGAGTGAAAACCATGCACACATTTTTTTACCCCTTTTCTTACGTGACATGTTCCTCAAGACCCGTACCAGCTCGTTTCTATTTTGCCACATTGGAGGGTGGTTCTTTTACGATGGGGGTTTAATTAATATTTCCTCCTGCCTGATCACGAACACCAAAACTTGAAAATGACTAAGAGCAATTAAGTCTTGATTTCTGATGTCTCGCCGTGAACTGGCGAACAACGTCAATGGGCCGAAAGAGTGTTTCTGCTTGCTTCAAGTGTGAGATTGTCCCACTGACATACTGACACGTAAAAGGAACGTAGAAGCAATGCTCAGGCTGGCAACACTGCTTCGAGAATTACAGATGTGGAATGATAATCGCTGATGTTGGTGTTGCTGTAAGAAAGGAGACGCTAGTTTTACGCTCAGATTTCTGTGAAATGACTGCTTGTCTAACCTGAGCAAGAAAGAACAATGCAATGGATGATTCAAACCAATATATGATTGCTTTGTACTGTAACTTAGGGTTTGTCCATGAAGTTAGGCCCAGGAGGCTAGCGTGCACGAAGTGCATGTAAGCCTCCACATATGCACATGGGAAATTCTATGTGCACCTGTGCATGTGTGCACTCGGGTAAATCAAACCCTGCATAGCGCATTACTTCCATGGGCGGCTCTAAGAAATTTTGCTTGGGGGGGCAAACTCAAGTCCATATTCAGGGAGTTTCGGAAGACCCCCCCCAACAATATTAATGGTCAGCTCCGGATAGTACAATAGCCTCAATGGGAGTATGCATAGGCGTAGGATCCCAAGTTGATGGGGGGGGGGGGGCTGTAACGATCTGCCAGAAAAATAGAAACAAAAATTACTGCGCGCTCCGCGCGTGTTCAGAATGTTAATGTACATATCATATAGGCATGCATCCGTTATCACACAGCATGCCAATTACATACAATAATTTACCACGTTACTACCTATTCCATATTGGTTATAATTCTGGGGAAGTTGTTACAATAATGATGATAATAATCAGTGGTGTAGCCAAGATTTCTCTCTCCCAAGGGGGTGGCGCAGGCACTATGCTGTGTGATCGCCGGCCTGGGGGAGGGGTCTAAGGGGAGGGGGTGTCCCCCTCCCCTTTGAAAATTTTTTGAAAAATTAGGTGTCCATACATGCAATCTGGTGCCACATATGCTACCTTTGAAGTAAAATTTGTGTGAAAAAAATTACCGTACGTATTTTAGTACTAAAAGAAAAAACAGGCATCACCCCCTACCCTTCGAAATTTTTTGAAAAGTTAGGTGTCCTTACATGCAATCTGGTGCCACATATGCTACCTTTGAAGTAAAATTTTGTTTTATTTTAGGTACTAAAAAAATTGGCGTCAGTGACAGGGGCATGCCCTAATGGCTCCTCAAATACACCACTGTCTGATAATCATAATATATGAGTTTAACCATTAAAAACACACTGGTGTATAAATACCGAATATATAGGCCTAGATGATGGTGCAATCCAAATCAGACCTATATTTTAATTATCAAGGAAGTTTTTAAAGTATCGATTTCCGTTAAGCTACATTATTGCATTTTTTTCAGTGGGTTCCCGAAAAATTCTCAGAATATTGCCTGAATTTTCACAAAAATATTTTGTTGGGGGAGCTGCAGCCTCCCGCCCCCCGCCTCCTACACCTATGGGAGTAGGCCTATGGTTATTATTATGTATTACAGCGATGCCCCATGTAGTTTTCAAAAGCTCTTCAAAAACCATTTCAGCCAGTAAGTCATGAGCTGACTACTTTAAAAATAAATACAACCATATCAACCTATCACTACCGTACTACCATACAGGTGGAGTAAGAGCCTGGTGAAATGGGGAAGGCGGCTTGATCCATTTGTATAAAATGAGCCCCACCTTTAAATATTTTACTGTTTCATTTCATTGTGTCACAATATGTTTCAGCTTTGCCAAGAAGACATAAAATGCTGGTTTTCTGGATTGTTCTCTTAAACTAACGGAAATTTCGAGCATGAAGACACTTGAAAACGATGAAGTGATAGCACTAGTATTTTGGATCTCAGTACCGTTCCGAAACAATTTTTTTAGGGGGGGGGGGGGAATTCCCCTAACTCAGAACGACGTCTCATCCTATATACAAATAGCTAGACCACTAGTCAAAAGTATCATCACACTGAGCTTAGGTTGACTGTTTGGTGTGTTTATTTTTAAATCAATTGAAACGACGGTATAATTTAGCACAGAGGTGGAGAACCTTTTGCTTATAACAGGCCATTTGACAGTCATAAGACTGCTCGTGGGCCAACGGCGCTGTCAGTTTTGGACAAAGGAAGGGAAACCTCTCCTTCTATGGGAAACACAATACTTTTAGACAACATGCCCGTTACAACTTTTTTTAGACAGATACCTATGCTAATCTGGCCAGGTGACACCCGGGCAAAACTGCTTTTAGTCATGAATGATAATCAACACGACTAATGGGTTGTGTATCTAATGACCCCGAAAGCTCTGAAGTGTCTGCAGAACTATGGGCATTTCACTCCAGCATTACCGTTACACTCTGTAAATGACATTATGATGCCTAAGCTAATCAGATTACAAATATCACAGCGTGATCATTTGTTTTGATTAATTACCTTAGCTCGCACTAACGGCAGGTCCATTTGTGATGTCTGAAGTATATATAGTAGCAAACAGGCAACTGAGAAAACGCGCGCGAAGCGCGCCAAAAAAAATGTCGTTTTGAAAGCAGTTTGTTAATGTTTAACCTTCACATTGCATTGGAAAGTTATTCACTTCTTTAATTTTTAAGCCCACTCAAGGAAAAGGGAGGGCCTAACCCATCTCGAATTACATGTTTTTTTATTCCTCATTTTTATTTTTGAAAATTGTAGACCATGCTTTGCAAACTTTTGGGGGGGCAAATGCCCCCCCCCGTGCCCCTATGGCAAGCCGCTAATGATTACTTCGTATAAGACACGCACTTAAAGCTCCCTATACCAGATCTACAAAACCTCTTCAATGATACAGTACCGTTCGAAAGTAAACGGAATTTAATTCAACCAGTAAAAATTTGTAAAAATAATTTGAATATGCATAAAACCATACATTAATTGGACTCTCATTTATATTAAAGAAGCCATTTTAATTCAATGAATTGAAAAAGTTGAGTCCTATGATAAAGCATGCAATATGGGGATTCTGTTTGTATGGCGCCAGTGGCTAAAATGACTTCACACTTCGGTACTCTATATCACCTAGGCCCTATCACAAGAATGGACATTTTTGTATTTCAAAATACTGCACTGATGTTTTGGTATCTATAAACAATGGGATGTCATGTTTGACCAGATACCATCTCAACAAAAGATCCCAATGACAAAGTGTTAGGTAGACCTAGCTAAGCTATAGTTGTGACCCACAACATTTTCCAGATGAAAAATATGGTCCAGCCTAGATGTCAACAATGCTTACAGCCCCTGTTCCACAGCATGTAGAACGCACAGTTGAGAAATTGTTGGCAACAGCCTATGGAGGCCAGTGATTTTACTGATATATTTCTCCCTGACGGAACTAACCCAACGTTGGAGCTTAACTGAACGTGAGGCCTAACAAAAGTGTAACCTATGTACGTATCTCCATTTAAACAAGTCTTCATCATAAGCAAAGCACTGCAGGAATTAAATAGGCTATCTGTAAGTAACCTGTAGCTGGCTTAACGTTAGTACTCCTGACTCTTTGACCTAACTGTTAATTTAAGGCTAAACCTACGATGTTATCACTGAAGTTGGCAATTCCTTACTCAAATCTGGAGCTGTAAGATGAACACGGACTGTTATCACCTCCAAACCCGAATGTTTCTGAAGTTCTGGGACGAGAACCTAGTGGCAAGCACAGATCTCGTAACGGGTAGCCTACTGAGTGACTGATTTGGTGGCATAAAACTTAAAAGGCTGGTCATATGTATCGATTTCAGACCTGACCAAACAAACGTACGAAGAACTGCAGATTCACCGCCAGCGATCTCGCAAGGCCACTGGCATGCATGCGATTTCAGTATACCTTGATTACGTAATGCACAACTGGCGTTAACTCCTACCTCGCATGCAAAGATTGGGTAGCACTTCGACGTACATCGTGGGAAGTAAAAGTAAATTTTTGAAGTATTCTACATATATTTATGAAAAGTTTATAATACAACTTGTAGTGCTTGAGGTATGCATGCAACTATTTAAAGCGGCAGTACAGCGTTAAAACTTAAGTTGGAACCCCGGTGACAGTTGTCGTTGGCTACCATGGTAACAAGGCACAATTAGTATTATCTACCGCACAAAGGAACTTATCCGGTTCATTAGTCTCAATGGCGTTCAGGCAATAACACTGCTTCTAAATTTAGGAAGTGTTAAATAGTGCTGAATCAGGTAGTTGTTGAATTGAGCTCTCCATAATTCAGGTAGCCCACGGACCTTGGCCATGTGGTGCATCAGGATTTTTAAAGTGGGGGAGGGAGAAAATGGCAAAAGAAAATGTTGGGGCAAAAATTTTTGTGCGTAGAGCGAGCTTTAGCGGGTGGGGTCCAGGGGCAAAGCCGATGGGGGTCCAGGGGAAGAAGTCCCCGGAAGCTCTGAGGTTTAGCATATCCGTGGGTGAAAAATTAAGTCTTAGGAAGACTCTTCCTGACATGGGCGTCACCAAGGGGAGGTCGGGGTGTGCAAACGACCCCCCTTTGAGCTTTTTTTTACAGAACAGAAACGATTAAAGGATGAACCAAAAATCGAAATAGGTTTCTTCTGCCATTGCAAAGTTTAAATTTCTTTTAATGTGTTGAGTGGTTAACTTCGCTGCAATTGCAATTACAGATCGAGTCCCCCAAATTACTATTTTCCGTTACCTATTTTAATGGAATAAATGACATGTACAGTATTTTCTATGTCTTGAAGGAGAAAGATTGAAAGTAAAAAACAAAGTAAATTGGTAAAAATCACATTTTGCACAAACTTACTGTTCTGTTCTGTAGAGCCTGATAACTTAAGCAATTATGAGACGCTATTTATTGCAGATGTGAACGATTTTCTTAAATTTCTTTGCATTGCAGAGTTCAGTTTGCTTAAAACTTTGCTGTGACTGGTTGTTTGAGGTTAGCTTTTTTACCTCCTTAATCTTCAATATTTTATCATATTCCACGAGCTTCCATGGGTTTTTGTCCAGTGAATCCTTTGGCTCTGGATACTACCAGTTGGTTCCCTTGACCGAGCCCATGGTTCCCATGATAGGCCTCTAACTTTGAAAGAAAAACGTTCTGGTGCCATTGCCATTTTAAGACTTAAAAGCTTTCTCTTTGATCTCCATCCATGGGTTCACGTTTTGCTTTTATATGAAATCATATTTTGGGCATTGTCAAACTAGCAATATTGACGATAATTTCACCGCATTATAGGCACTTGGACCGTCTAACCCCTCAGAGCTACCGGGGCTTCGCCCCTGGACCCCACCAGGGGCCCTTAAGCGGGCCCCTGGACCCAACGCCGTAGTGCTAGTGTTACGCGAACATTGCCGATAACGCTGCAGTAACTTTCTCCTTCACACAAAATACGACCCCCCTTTAAAAATGTCTGGTGACGCCCATGCCTGAGAATATATTTTGGTTTATAATGCATCATCAAATGCAAAGATTCCAAATAATTTTAATGTATTAGGCTATTCCTACCGTCGATCACGTAAGGTCACTATACCTTTAAGCGGGGGGTCCAGGGCCTGCCCTAGGGCCCCTTGTGGGGTCAAGGGTTTAACGCCCCGGAAGCTCTAAGGTTTTAGCATACCTCTGGGTGAAATAGGCCTATAAAGTATGTGGACTGATATATTTTGGTTCATAATGCATCTTCAAATGCAAAGGTTCCAAATCATAGTTTAAAATTTTAATGTATATAGGCTATTCATTCAGCCAGGCAACTATACCTTTAGATGGGTGGGGTCCAGGGACCCGCCTTAGAGCTCCTGGTGGGGGTCCAGGAGTGAAGCCCCTGGAAGCTCTGAGGTTTTTAGCATAGATCTGGGTAAAAATTAAGCCTCAGGATAGGTATATTTTGGTTAATAATACATCCTCCAGTGCAAAGATTTCAAATAATTTTAATGCATTAGGCTATTCCTCCCGTCAGACCACTTTACTTCAGGAACTGAGTGGGCATCTAGGGGGCAAAGCTTCTGACTGGGGGGAAAATGCTCCCCATGCCCCCTGGTGCCGCCACTGACCTTGGCCAGATGTCCAAGTGTCTTGTCCTGCGAATTTTTATCACTTTTAAGTTGGTTATGTACCCGTCGTATGTACCGAGCTACTGGTTGGGTGAAAAATAACAAACGTAAATGTGGCCAGGTACCTTTGTAATTAAGGGAAAATGCAGTCCCCCAACATAAATTTGTGTACCCCGTCATCCTATTTCAGGAACAGCTCATATCAATCATGTGACAATATTTTAAGGCTTAGAGTATTTATGATATCCATGCAAAATAATTTCTCCTTGGTTTACCTTCAATATTTAATACTTTACTACAATAGTAACAAAATGAACGATATACTTGTGAGCTTAATAAGAGGAGATGTGTGAGATTAAGCAGATTTTTGGCAATAAAATTGGGGACCGCTCTCTTCCTTAAACCGTGGTAGGCCTTTTTTAAGGTATAAGCGGATCAGCAAAAAGCCCATACCTACGGGCCAAGGGGACAGACAGGTAAAGGATGCCCTAGAAAAATTTCTCCCCTAGACAATAAAAAATTTGCATTGTGAATTAAAGCACATTAGTATATCTCACATGCCCTTCAAACCTATTTCACGTACCCGGGCCCTGAAAGCTACCTCCTCCCCACTTCAGTACGGTTTAGTACGATTTATAATTAATTCGGGGCATGTCACTGTAACGATCAAAATTCAGTAATGGGTTTAAAGTTGATTTTTAACAAGGGGTGAAAAATATTTTTCACGGGCAGGGGATCAACCCAAAGGCCACCCTCCCCCTCCGTTTTCTAAATTCAGGATTCCGTTTTGTTAATTTTTTCATTTTTCGTGATCTTCCCGTTTTCCTGCCATTTTCCCCCATGTTTTGTCCGTTTTCAATAAATCATGTTTTACCATGAATTATGTACAGTTTGCTGTGGACAGGGTCTCGGTTGCCCTGCGTACCGTACTATAGAGAGATTTCAGTCACGTGACTTTAACCAACTAGATGCAATTTTGAAGGGCAAGATAGTGCGTCTTCTTTGTTTTGACGGGCACGCGTCCATTGTGTCACAGTCGTATCTATGGTTATGCCGTGCGCGCGTGCTGTAAATACGACTGTGTGTGTGTGTTTTGCCCTTCAGTTCCTGGGAATCCATTGCGCGTGACGTCACATGAAATCCCTTTATATACATGTGCACATTTTTAAGTTCGCGACGCTAGGCTATAGAGGGATTTCAGTCACGTGACTTTAACCGACTAGACGCAATTTTGAAGGGCAAGATCGCGCGTCTTTTTTGTTTTGAAGGGCAAGATCGCGCGTCTCTTTGGTTTTGACCGGCACGCGTCCATTGTGTCACAGTAGTATCTATGGTTATGTCGTGCGCGTGAGCTGTCAATTCGCTCACGGCGTGTGTGTTTTGCCCTTCAGTGCCTGCGAATCCAGTGCGCGTGACGTCACATGAAATCCCTCTATAGAGGTTATGCACCGACGTCACTGTGTCGCGCGTTTCTCTATTTTTCCATTCAGGCGTACATTGTGCAACAATTGTTACTTGGTGCTGTCGTGCGCGTATCGGTAACACACTTACTGCACATGATCAGTTCCATCCAGCAAAACGCACTGGCGTCACGTGCATAACCTCTATATAGTAGAGTTAGTCTCCTCGATTAACAGTAACAGTATGATCCATTGTTCTCCGCTTTGAGTGATCTAAAACTGAAAATTTACAACTTCTGCTCACATTTCTAATGTTTTTTTTTTCATTGCGAGTCAAAATCCCGAATTCCGTGTTCTTTTACCCATTCCTTGAATTCTATCCGTTTTCCGTAACGCGGATGTTGACTTTATTGTATCGTCGGGTCGCAGTCGCAATGTAGGTAAACCACGCAACACACTTCAGAGGCGGATATGCGTAAGTCTAAGCTATCTACTGTTCATCAATCACACATGGGGCGAGCACATTGACTTTCTGCAGCCGGCTTCTGATTTCACAAACGTTTGTTTATTGTCTAATTCAGAGAAAAGGGTCGCAATATTGGGTCGATGACAGCTGTTTATGCAGGCGTCGGACTGACCAGAAGTTGACACCAGATGGACACACAAATGGAATTTGGAATTTCGGGCGAAGATAGCCCCGAACTTGGTCAACAGCCAATCAACAGCCGAAGCAAGTACGATGCCCACAGAAGGTCACACGATGGCCCCCAACCACACACGAAGGCAACACGAACATGTTAATTTTATAGTAGTTTATACCCGAAGGACAGACGAAAGCGACACGAAGGGCAGACGAAGGCTACACGATGTCGTATTGAGAGTATGATGCGTTCGAAATAGGTCACGAAGGCGTCACGAAGCCCCCAGAGGCCCGCACTAGAAACTCCAAAAGACGGAAAACCGAGCAATTTGGCAGTCTTACCCCTATGAAAGTGGCCCAGTCCCCCCCCCCCCCACTGCCCTCCCAGAGAAATATTTCTGCTTATACGCTACTGGATAAGTACATTGTCAAATGCTACAGGCAAAGAGTAAGAAATGACAGAGTGAAATTAAACAACTTTACCTGTTAGAAGACCTGTAAGAGTTGCTCATCATGTTCTCTGAGGTGCATCAAAAGAAGCTGTGCTGCTGTCTTCTTTTTCCTGGTTGTCTCATCATCAAAATATGCCATTCTGCAGGAACTGAATTGTGATTAAAGGCCCTCTAAGCTGACCCCAGACAGTAAAAATTCTCCCAACTACCCTAACTTCTAGTCCCGCCTCCAATTTAAACACAAGCAACGGCTAGTGGTAGACACTTCCAAAACAGAGCCACAGTAGCCTGCACTGAGTTTCAATTGCTGGAGGCAATATTGAAAACCACAAAACCCAAAGGCTTAGTGATTCCTTGCCGAAGGGGGATGCTTTGTTGCACTGAGGTTTATCCCTCAAATTTATCTTGCTTGACAATATCATTTTACGATGTTTTAACAATTTGACCTCTTTTGATCTCACACGACCTTTGAACCCAACCAAATATAACCAAAAGGAGAAAAGGAAGTGTCCCTTGGACTCCATCAGTGGCCATACGGAGAGCCCTAGACCTCCCACCTCTAAGGGAGCGCTATTTAAAGTATGTACGTCAGATTCGACACCTGCTGTGAAGGTAAGGGGGGACAGGGACGTCAATACCGAGGGTATGTGAGGGGGGTACCCCCAGAAATTTCAAAGTGCGGTCGGTCAGGAAAAAATTGCCACTTTCATTTGCAATTAATTTACATTGTCAGAAAAAAATTATTTGGGGCTACAGAGATGATGGGAAATTTTATGAGTTCAGCCTGTAATCGTCGAACTGCTAATAGCGAGAAAGGAAAGGATGGTTACCCACAATAGTAATTTTTTTTATCTCGAATGACATTTCAAGGTCTGTAGAAGGTAAGCAGGATTATCTATCACACGTTGCCTGCTATGTTGCTGTGATCACAACCATATAACAAATGACCCTTTTGGTAGAATAAATGTTAACTGCTCGCCACAAGTTGGTTCACATGAATTTTCTTACCATTGCGTGTCCGTCATTAGATGATCATTTCTTTATGTTTTATTACCATACACTTATTTCTTTACATTGTTAGTACTGTTGTACTAGGTTGTGCCCACTGGTGGTTTGTTGAAACAGGGAGTTGCGATTTGACAAGTAGCAACTCCCTGGTTGAAGTTCAGCAAATGCTTGAAAATTCTGAAACACTGCTATTGCTAAATGGTATACTAATTTTGGTCTTATTAGATTCAGTTGCCTGTACCAGCCCTAGGGTTGAGTAAACAAAGGCAGTGGCAGATGACATTTCAAGATCTGCTGAAGGTAAGCATACCTTGCCTGTTTGGTGATCACAACCTTCTAGTATGGGTGATATTCTAAACCAGTGGCGGATCCAGGATTTGGCAAAAGGGGGGGGGGGCCCAGGTCATAGTGGTTTGTATAAAAGTCCGATCTGGGGGAGGGGTCTAAGGAGAGTGGTTTCCCCCGGGGGCAGTGCAGTTGGGTATGCCAGGGTATTTTGATAGGGGACAAAGCATGTGATGAGTAATCGCCGTCCTGGGGGAGGGGTCTAAGGGGAGGGGGTGTCCTCTCCCCTTTGAGAAATTTTTGTTAATTTAAGGTTGCTCAGATGCAAAATGGTGATGTCTGTGGTGTATTTTTTGAACTGATCTTATATGGCTGGAAAGCGTTCATAATTCAGTGAATTTTAATTTTTGGTTAGGTGAAAGATGCTTTTTGGGAGGGGTCTAAGGGGAGGGGGTATCCCCCTCCCCTTTGAGAAACTTTTGTTAATTTTAAGGTTGCCCTGATGCAAAATGGTGATGTCTCTGGTGTACTTTTTGAATTGATCATATATGGCTAGAAAGCATTCATAATTCAGTGATTTTAATTTTTGGTTGGGTAAAAGATGCTTTTCTGCGGAGGGGTCTAAGGGGAAGGGAAGGGGTGTCCCCCTCCCCTTTGAGAAATTTTTGTTAATTTAAGGTTGCTCAAATGCAAAATGGTGATGTCTGTGGTGTATTTTTTGAACTGATCATATATGGCTGGAAAGCGTTCATAATTCAGTGATTTTAATTTTTGGTTGGGTGAAAGATGCTTTCTGGGGAGGGGTCTAAGGGGAGGAAGGGGATGTCCCCCTCCCCTTTGAGAAATCTTTGTTAATTTAAGGTTGCTCAGATGCAATATGGTGATGTCTGTGGTGTACTTTTTGAACTGATCATATATCGCTGGAAAGCGTTCATAATTCAGTGATTTTAATTTTTGGTTGGGTGAAAGATGCTTTTCTGGGGAGGGGTCTAAGGGGAGGGATGTCCCCTCCCCTTTGAGAAATTTTTGTTAATTTAAGATTGCTTAGATGCAAAATGGTGATGCCTTTAGTATATTTTTGAACTAATCATATATCGCTGGAAAATGTTCATAATTTAGTGAACTTTAAATTTTACCCTTAATTCACAGTGCATTTCATTAAAATAAATTACAAGGCTTAAATAAGACACTACAGGGTAATATTGCAGCAAGTTATAGTTAAAAGCCTGATGTTGTCGAAAATATTCCTCTAAATATTAAAGAATTCTGAAATTCCCTTGAAAGTAGAAGCAGCTCTCCCAATGCTGTGGGCCTGGCCGGTAATAGACTGAAGTTAGCAATCCATTAATACAGCGCTCATGAGTAACTCCTTGCAATGCCCAGAGAAAGTTATTGAGGCCAATATAAGCCAAAATGTTATCAGTTGAAAGTCAGTAGCAGAGTTATTAATATAACACTTATTTTCTGAGGAAGGAAATAATGAACAAGTTTGAGTTTCACTCTGACACATCTCATAGGCCTATTTCATTGGAATAGGGCCTTGTCCTTTGTTTTATGAAGTTGAAAAAAAACTTTCAAAATTTTTGGAAGGGGGGGGGGGCCGGGCCCCCCAGGCCCCCCCCCCTAAATCCGCCCATATAAACGATATACATCAAACGGCAAAACTGAGGTGGGATTTTACCATGGAGGGACTCTAATGCAAAGAACGTTGTCATGATAAATAATTAATTTTACCTATGAGAACTGACCTCTCAAAATCTACAAATGAATGTGACTAATTGTTCAATCAGTGATATACTGTCTTCTATCTACACACTATGTTGCAAAACATGCAAACATGCTACAGTGGGCAATGTACCAAGCAAACGAAGCCCCAACACCTACCAGCTGCATGCAGAGTTAAATTAGAATGTGAGGTAGCGTTGTACATTTAATGTTTTCACGGCCATTATTTTATTTGTCCTATAAAATCTCAGGAATTGAAAT
The DNA here is from genome assembly GCA_029531755.1 of Holothuria leucospilota. Lineage (NCBI taxonomy): Eukaryota > Metazoa > Echinodermata > Holothuroidea > Aspidochirotida > Holothuriidae > Holothuria > Holothuria leucospilota. The sequence continues at coordinate 38,764,091 of CM055976.1, forward strand.
TTGTGGAAGCTGCCTTGTGATTTACGGCACAAGATTCTACCAGATGCACTACAACTGTTTCCCTGCCTATCCTTCCGTTGCACATTTTTCTGAGATAGAACCATTTATGTGAAGGGACTCAGGGAGTATAACATTTGGTTTAACCAACTGTACTGCTTACTAATCTGCATACATACATACAATCATACATCAATATTGATCTTATAAGAATGTTTGGCAACGACTTATGAATTGTAAAGACTAAAAAATACGAAGGCAAAATATTTTAACGACAACAATATTGGTCTCTTAAAGACTCATGGAGATTTTGTAGTCAAGTTAAACTCTACAATGTTTTTATAGTTGATCCGGTTTATAATAAGTAATAATGTTATTTCAGGAACTGAGGAGTGCAATTGTTTTTCTTTTCAGATAAACTGCAAGGAAAACCCAGACAAGCTACTGCAAACAGTAAATGGGAGGAGGATATGATTTTTGTTTAACATTTTAATCAGAAGTTCATAACCCCATCTTCTAATACGACAAGCAAGACTCACTGTGAATGGACCTAGATACTGTAAGCGTTGTTCCGTTGTGTTGGGTATTCTTCGCGGATTATAGAGAACTGTTGCATAAGGATCTAAAATTTCACTAGTGTCTTGCTATATACTAAGTTCATGTCAGATAGGCCGATTGTCAATGGTGACTCTAAGAATTACGAGATCCGTCCAAATTGCACTGCAGACTATGGAAAAAATTACAATGAAGCTTTCTACCCCTTAATCGCGCCTGCTTCTAAGATTGGATGGTTTAATTTATGGCCAAAGGTAGGGAGGCGGGTGGTTTCCTTGTATGGCTTCCAAATAAAACATCCCGTAAATCATCTCAGAATACACAACACCTTCTGAATTGAAGCCGCTTAAGATAGTGATATCCCACAAGTGTGATATATAATATTTGATTGTTTAATATATCATATATCAAATATCTGACCTCCATATTCTTTAATTTTCCAAACAATGCCCCGTGGCAAAGATTCACCAGCAGCAGTTGTAATTTCTTCGGTGTGACCCCCATAGAGTAGCAACTTTGCATTCTAATCCTCTCTCGGGAAGGCACTTCAGATTTTCCAGATAGTGACATGATTAATCTGGTGCTAGCAAGCACTCCCTCCTTTGTGAAAGTTGTCTGTTCCAGGTGTTTAGGCAATGTCCTTGTGTCCTCTTTGACGTCACATATGCGATCAAGAGAGAAATTACTGACGAAAATGTATTTCATCATGGGTTAATTTCAGATACCTTTGATACAAGACACAAATTATATCAATGGTTTTATATGTGAATCACAGCTATACAAGTTTATCATTGGATTGCAAACAATTTGAAATCTATGAATTCTTATGCTCTGGTAAACGCTTTGCCAAGGTTTGTAGAATTTTTGCAAAATGTTACAATTATAAAGTCTCGTTACTGCGTTTTCATTTCCTCATAAGGGGTAACCTAAAATTTTTTGAAGAATCTATATCGTAAGGCTTCCTGTTTCTGTTCTTTATTAATCGAGAAATCAGGGAAATTGAGAGTCAGAATACTTTTTCAAATTAGGTTGACCGCATTTTCCCATTTAAAGTCAGAAGTACTCAAATGGAAGCATTATTGTTCTAAGAGAACTTCTCTTTTCTTTTTCAGACCAATCCCCCCAAAGCTAAAGTTACCAAAGGAGAGTTACTTGCTATTCATCTTCCTATCTTTCCTACTCATCCATAACTTCAGCTCTAAAAACCAGTTGGTCCTACAGACAAGATGGACTTTTAAAAGCATATGCGTAGAAAAAGGTAGACAGCGTTTGACCACCTTACTCGCTAGTTCAGAGGAGATCACCATTCACATTAATTGTCCTTTACTTAATAACAATTATAAATTAATGATTTAATTTATATAAAAAACGTCAAAAATTTTCGGGCGCTTTCACACACAATACATTGTCTGTACATTTTCCTTCTTTTGTAGGAAAAATTTAGGGATAAATGCAACTTGATGAAATATTACAGGTTTCATGCTATTTTAGAAACAAATGCTTTGCCGACAGGCCTATTCTAATGTTGTAAGTCTGTTGGATGTAGTTTTCTTGACATTTCAGTATCGTTTAGCATGTTACTGAAATTTACAACTATCAAGTTCATTGGGGGTGCACGAGGAGCACTCGGCCCCCGGCCTAGGCAGTATGTAGTCTGCATTTGAAGAGACCATTTATCTGGCCTGCAAGACACTTTGCTATTGCAATTTAATTAAATGACATTAAAAGTATTCCTACTTTTCTATTGAACCAGTCGTTGCACAGGAGAGGGACATGGACTAAGGTGCCCCCTTGCAAAGTTTTCCATTACATTGGTTAGCCATGGTCAAAGATAGTGGGTATGATATAAAGTGTGTAATCTCCGAAGGAATTCAACGGTTTACCATTTGTTGCTGTCAAGGAGCGCAAATTCTTTTATATACGTAGGCTACCCAAGTTTTCGCGCTTCGCGCTTTGTGGAGTTTCTTCCCTTAACTTTTACATTTTTCGCTTTTGTAGTAAACAGTAAATATCCTACCACCTTACCTAGTAACCTTGCCATACGTATATCGTAGTTTTTCTCTCGTATGTGGCACCATACAATGCAAAACAAGTTGTCTCCTGTCGAAGTGGGCTTTATATTTGCTCACCATCAATGTACAATTTTCCAACATATATGGCAAATTTTTGGTACCGTCCGGAATCATGCAGCCATATTTATACAAACACTTAGTCAGCACTGCATTGCTAAGAAGTGGGCTATGTGGCTATGTCAGTGGAGGAGTGAAAGCCCGGCGTATCACGAAAAATTGTTTGTTTTCTTAAATTCCAGATATGTTTTGTTTGTCTCACGAAAGACACTGGTTCCAACTTACGTGTGCATGAATAACCACGAGAAGCTAAAATGTAATAAGAATACCACCACTTTGTATCTTAACTCCTTCTAGATGCAAAACTTTCCAAAAGCGAGCGGCACACTGATGGCAGACTGGCCACTACACTTAAAAAGGATTTTCTGTGAAAGCAGAGTTTTGAAGACAGCTGTTTGACATCAAGGGAAAGCCAGTACTGAGTAGTACTATGTTGTCCTCGGTGTTTCTAACACCTAAGCTAATCCGTGGTCCATTGAGGATCAGTGTATCCAAGGTGACTGCAGGTTTCAAGATGGCCAATTTGACAGCTAACCTCATTTGCTACATTGGCAATCCTTTCTTACAGTAATAACTCTAGGCTATTTTGAAGCTCATTTACCCTCTGTCCACACAATCCTAAGTTGCACACAAGATCTAAGCATGAATACGAACTTCTAAGCCTGAATGATTTCCACTCTACCCTCATTTATCCAAAAATTGATCCTTAAATCATAATACTTAGTCTTGAGGTCTACTGCGGATTGCATCTTGAGCCTACGCAAAGGTTATTGGAATATCAAAGTAGATTTTTGACACTAAAATGAGAAAGGGAGGGACTTAGCCCTGTTGCTGGTTTTGGTCCATGTAAAAATTTGGCATCTCAGGTGATCAGGGCAAGTATCAGGTGCCACGGAACCGAGACTTTTATGAACATGGGATTCCAGGTTTATTCCAAGTGGTATACAAAAGGGTACATTTCCTACGGTAACTGTGTAACTCAGCATAACTGACTATAGGAACATATTTACGTTATATGCTTTGTGTGCATGTTCATATTGTCTTTTACTACGACTATCCTTGTATATTACCATGTTTTTCTCAATTGATATATGTTATGCATGTATTCATGTTGATTAATTGGCATTCCATGTCTGCAATGAAAAGATTGTATTGCATAGCTTGGCCTCACATTTCTTTTTGTGTGTATCCTTTTCTCTTCAAAAAAATAAATAAATAAAAATAAATATAAATAGGTAAATGAATAAAAATAACAGACAATCCATTTGTGATGGGGTCAGGAGCATGCAGCAACCCCCTAATAAATCGCCAGCCCTACAAAAATTTTCAGAACTTATAACTTTCAATTGTCAATTATAGACACATTAAGGTATCTCACCTCATAAAAAATTTAAATCCGCATTCAGAGTAATTTCACCTTAAACACCCGAACATCTCGTTTAAGAATAATACGACCATGCAAATATTTTGCGATCACACCAAGCAAGACAAGATTTTCTTTGACCAAAGTATTTGAAATCGGCCTTATTTATTGATAATATAAACTGTAATAAGATGCTGTATGTCCCACATTCTCGATAACCCCATAGTTTCCTTGGCTCGGGCCAAGGGTCGTTTCCACGCACTGTTTATCTGCACATGGTGGCAAAGGAAGAATTGGATCCGTGGCAAAGTTCGACAGATTCAAATATGCACAATTTCCACCAACTGTCTGAGTGTATCTGGGGTGGGTTGAAAGACAGACACTTATCACCCCCAATATACATTTTGGTGTGAGAATATCGAAAATTCTCAGTCTATGTGTGTTTTTGCCCGGTTGCATCAAATATTACGACATGTATTGTCTACAGCCTACTTATATTGCAATTTCTCCAAGACCCCCGGCAAGAGGGCAGGGAAGGATGCCCTAGAAAAGTTTCTCTCCTAAACAATTAAAAATTTGCATTGCAAATTGACGCATATTAGTATATCTCACACCTTTCAAACCTTCTTAAAGTACCCCGGCCCTGAAAGCTATTCCACCACCCTCGCTTTGTCTGGTCTGGTCAACAATTACAATGGCTCGGGAAGCATGCGGAAAAATCGTGAGATCTCCGCAATGAGAAGAGTAATTACATACAGGCTACGCTACTATTCACATATATTTGATTTAGTTAATAAGCTACAGACCTTTAGTACAGGCCCGTAACCACAATTTTTCTCACCAAGCCTGGAGAACCGTAGTACGAATCATAATCAGGAGAAGTCACTGTAACCATCAAAATTCAAAAATTTGTTTAGGGTTTGATTTTTTTTAACAAGTGCTCAAATATTTTTCACTGGCAGGGATCAACCCCATCAAAATCTACCCTGGCTTCGAACGCAGTGTATGCTGGCTGGCGGTCGGGGAAAAGAGAAAGTTACCTATTGCATAATTGTTCGTCATGAAATAACAGAATCCGACAATGTGAACTAAAAACCCCTTTGAAATGTGATGCAACTCAACCGGACTGCTTGGCAAGGTGAGGAATCTCGTGTCCAAAAATTAGGGTTTGCGAGATTGGCCTGCCTAGTTTGATTTTTCTGCATTTTCTTAATAGTTCGGATATGCTGAACCCAAAAAACTGCAGGGTTTCATTTTTTCTGACATTGGAAAGTCTGCCATTTTGAATTTCAAACTGGTCGCCATTTTTTACAGAAAAAGGACCATAACTTCCTTATTCTAGGAGCTATAAGATTGGCTGTGATGGCTAAACCCATGTTTTTAATACCAACTAATCCATTGATGATATTGCCACCAAGTATAAATGGCGGCCATGTTGAATTCCAAGATGACCGCTTTTTTTCGTTAGTCGGTATGAAAATCGCTTTAAATGTATCGCCATACAGGTATGACCATCTATTTAGTCTAAAAATTTAATCTGCAGATTATTCATGAATGAATTCATGGGAATTGTGACGGACAAACTAAATTTCATGATGGTGCTCATTTATGGATTGTAGTCTGGGTAACCCCGTCACAACGGACATAGTGTCTTGTGGTCCCTTTCACACATCCCTAGATGTCATGGAACATATCACGCTGATTTTTCCTTCCAATGAAGTAAACATGCAAATATTGATTAGTATTTGCTAGGATACTCGACACTTTTAGAGCTCTACCGAGAGCAGTGACATCATGATATGCAGTAACAGCGAGTAGTGGCATCAGGGTCGTTACCAATCTTAGAAATGTAAATTACTTTCACAGTATTTACCCTCAATGTAATAAAACCTTAAGTTTTAGTTGGGTATTACACTTGACCAAGTTGAAGGGTAAGTGAGGAGACCAAGAGAAAGCACGCCCTTCGGCAAAGTTACCCTGACTAATACAACAGCCTTCACATTTTTCTCGTTTAAAAGCCCTTGTTATGAAAATAATGTCAATTCTCAACCTCATTCCATTGACCAAAGCCTGCCTTCATTAGACCATGGCAAATTTGTGAGGAGACAGTGATGATGATTGTCCCCTTTAGAGGGCAATTTGGTAGATGTTCTTGGGCCTGGAGGATGCGTACCTTCACACCACACCTTGGGAGAAAGCAAAGAAGGACAACCTGATCTAGCATCTAGATTAGGTAGAATCTAATGATATGGGCTGGGTGTTTGCTGGAACTGTGTACGTTCAGTACATACCAGATGTTCCCTACAAAACATAATGTGGTGCAAGGAAACAGGGCTCTTGTGATTTTTTTTTTTTTTTTTGCTTTCCGGGCAATTTTGAGGCCGAGTTTTGATTTTCACGTTGACATATCGATGTGTAATTCTGCTTAAAATCATAAGAATTGTTGTAAGTGTTTCAAATGAATTGTTTTTATTTAGTTTTTATTTATTTCCGACAGAGACTAGAAATTTCAGACAGAGGGCTTCGGAGGCTTTGTGGGGGGGGGGGGCGACCGCCCCCTGCCCCCCTCTAGCTACGCCACTGGGGTAACTAAAGCCGTTCATGAATGTCTACTCTAGAAGGTCTGATTGGTGGGAATGCACCGATGGTGGCTGTGGACCTCACTTGAAGCCACTACACAAACCTGCCGATATCAAATCACAATGTTAATCATGTAAACGTTAGCGTTCATCCTTCCCAGCCTTAGGAAGGGGATCTGGGTGACAGCTTTGAATATAAAACAGGCTAATCACGTGGCATACCCATAACCACGACATCTCAGAGCGTTGCCTACCATTAATGTGGAGACATATTTTCATACAGCTCCCTCATTCGGACCCTCCATGTCCCGCCGGTCGAAATCCTCGAGATACTACTTACGCACTCTGGGAGGGCATCATTTCCTGTCCTCTGGGGCTGAGGACACCAACTAAGCTTATCTCTACCCGTATCTTCGCTTGGGAGGACAGTCATAGTTTGTCTTTCAGAGAGAAACCTCCATATGGGACCTTCCATATCCCTGTTGGTCCAAACCGTCTTGAGATACTTCTTGAGATACCACTAAGCACTTGTAGAGGTCATTACTTAATGTCGTCCGAGACTGAGGACACCAAGCTTATCTCTACCCATATCCCTTGGAAGGACGGTCAGGGTTTGTGTCTTACAGAGAAACGTGATCACTTTGATCCCCACTAACAGGTCGCATGAGTGATTAATGGAGAAAATCTGCACCCCATCTCTACCCTGCGAGACTAGACCTGAATAGAGGTAAAAATCATATTACAATCTGGAAATGACATTGAACTAGTTTATAACAGACCTCGAAATTGGAACTTTACTATTATTTTTTGTAATTCCATGCGTCCCAATGGCCGTTAAACTTGATGGTGCTAGGAGACTGTGGGTGGAAGAGGTAGGTTGTCATATAAGAGTTACATTGAAAAGATAAATACAAGCTATCTAAGGGGAATATTTGCAATGGCGCAACAATATTCCCTGCAAATTTTTAGCGTGGCTTGTATTAAATGTTTCGTAGTTTCCCGTATAAATGACATCGAAAAGGGTGGGGTGGGGCGGAGTGGAGGGGGAGGGAGAACTGGAAGCCGTGGTCTTTCGTCGCAAAATTTTCTAATTCCGTCGTGAGACGACATGTAGTCAGGATAGTAGGTACGATAAGGTGTGTAATCACGAAGCTTGGTTAGGCCAAAATATTGCGACAGGGGCAGAAAGCTAACCGACGTGAGACTTCAGCTTGAAACCCCGCCAAGAGCGACGGGTTGCCTAAACGTTATCGAGAGCAAACTTTTCGGATCGCATTTTGGGTTTTTAGTTAGCTGGTTAGTGAAATAGGAAAAATGGGGGTGGGGGCCTTGGGAACATTTATCGCAGGATTTTCGGCCTTTATTTAAAGCACTGTATAATATCAAGTAAATTACAGAAGCAGCTGGCCGTTGTGGGTTCTTCATATTTTATCGTTTCCCGACGAAACTGAAATGGTGACGAACCCTTACTACCTGTGAGCTGTCACCAGAGGCCTGGTTGAAATGTCCAGGTGGAGAACTTTTATAAGAAACTAGGGGTGGAGAACTGACCTGATTTAGTGTGGGTAGTTTGCCAGGTATAAGCTTACCCCTCACAAGAGAGTCGACAAGTTGGCCATTCATGGCAATTTCAATTTTTCATACAATGACCGTGAGGATTTTTGCTAGCGGAGCTCAAAGTTTCTGTACCTTTACCCAGGCCGGGGTTTTCAATCACTCAAAGCCTGATCTACGGCCGTCAGTTTCTAAGCCCATAACTTCTTCAAAATTGCTTCAGTGACCCCATTTTCTCACCAGTAATATTTCATCTAGTCCCTCTCTTATTAAATTGACAAAAAACACCCATTCTCTTCGGGAATATATTGCAAAAGTTGTCCCAATGTCTCCTCGCGGTGATATTTTTGAAGGCGAACAAATGGACTGTACGTATGGATGAGGGCGTGCTATCTTAAAACAACATCAGAAAAAACCGCCGAGGAAGACTTGGTCAAGTGTGAAGGACCCAATCTCTTCTCTTCACAAATCATCACCCATTGAAACGAGGAAAACAATGGTCACGTATTGTTGGCAGATGCTTAGGCCTACCCCTAAGAGGTTTTATACATAGTTGCTATAGAAATAAAAGCATTTTGAAGACGGTAACTTTTGAATATTCACCTCAAACTGGTTTTCCACTCGGCCTTTATTTAAAGTACTGTATAATATCAAGCAGAAGCAGCTGGCGGTTGTGGGTTCTTCATATTTTATCGTTTCCCGACGAAACTGAAATGGTGACGAACCCTTACTACTGTCACAAGTAAGCCGAATGCCGCCCTTCTGTTGCGACCCCAGGTTGTTTCCTCCCTGCCAGCGAAATTTGGCAAAAATATTTTACACACACAATGAAGATCAGAAAAATTCGATTGAGAAGATTCTCTAGATTTCAACAATGATTCATGATTATTTTGTCTCTCCTTCTCAAATTATTAAATGATGATCAATGAATTTCAATTTACAACATATATTTACCTTAAATCCTATCGGCCTAGTACACCGATGAATTATTTACCCCACTAAATTATCTTAATTGTGATCACTTACGCGACGCGAGGGCCCTTTTCGGTTTCCTTCTGGTTCTTTTCTGGCTTCTCCTGATACGCGTGTTAACCGACTCCTGGAGTTCGCTTTCGCTAGTCCCGTCGTTGTCACCATGCAGCTCGGTCCGCCACCAGCAGAGTATGGTACTCGTGCCTTTGTCACCCAGATGACGAAGCAAACTGGTCCTCCTTTAATAAAATTAAATTCGGCGCCCGTGACTACGTATCTCAGTCGAAATACGGATCTTCCAATTCACTTTATCATACAATCCCTCACCATCTCCTCCTTTCGAAAATCAATTGATTAATACATCCAATTATGTCAGAGTCGATCTGCTTCCATTGATTGTCAGAATGATTCTCTCGAATCATTTATTTTCTCACCAGTCCATCTGCTATGCTCCAAGTCTGTTTCCGTTCGTCCCTTTGTCGGCAACTATTTTTAAAACTTTCCAGGAAACCCTTCCGGTACAGTTCCGCTGCACGTGCAAGCTCTTGTCAATCATACTTGAACTTTCCCCGAGTGATGGCACTCTTCCAAATAAGTTGGCTCAACCGTGACAACTACCTGTGAGCTTTCACCAGAGGCGTGGGTGAAATGTCCAGGTGGAGAACTTTTATAAGAAACTAGGGGTGGAGAACTGACCTGATTTAGTGTGGGTACTTTGCCAGGTATAAGCTTACCCCTCACAAGAGAGCCGACAAGTTGGGAGTGAGAACTTTTTGCTAGCGGAGCTCAAAGTTTCTGTACCTTTACCCAGGCCGCGGTTTTTAATCACTCAAAGCCTGATCTACGGCCGTCAGGTTCTAAGCCCATAATTTCTTCAAAATTGCTTCAATGACCCCATTTTCTCACCAGTAATACTTCATCTAGTCCCTCTCTTATTAAATTGACAAAAGACACCCATTCTCTTCGGGAATATATTGCAAAAGTTGCCCCAATGTCTCCTCGCGGTGATATTTTTGAAGGCGAACAAATGGACTGTACGTATGGATGAGGGCGTGCTATCTTAAAACGACATCAGAAAAAACCGCCGAGGAAGACTTGGTCAAGTGTGAAGGACCCAATCTCTTCTCTTCACAAATCATCACCCATTGAAACGAGGAGAACAATGGTCACGTATTGTTGGCAGATGCTTAGGCCTACCCCTAAGAGGCTTTATACATAGTTGCTATAGAAATAAAAGCATTTTGAAGACGGTAACTTTTGAATATTCACCTCAAACTGGTTTTCCACTCGAACTAAGGGTTGCTTCAGGAAGCTAGGCGAATTCGGTCTCAATAAAATCAGAAGCCCCGGCGACCTACGTCGCCGGGGCTTCTGATTTTATTGAGACCTTTCCTGTCAACTGCTAATAACATCAAATATGGAATCGATTTCATCTCAAAATGGGAAAATATTCATAAAACTGTTACCACTTGCAACCGAAAAATTGCTTTGTGGAAGGGGTGAGGGTAGCACGCCCTGACAATGTAGGCCATATTCAATAGCGTCTAGTGGCCTGATTTAGAAATTTGCAGCAGTATATGATTAAAAAACGAAGCCAAATTAGGAAAAGGAAAAATGAGAACTCAAAGGAGTCTATAAAAGCTACAACAAGGAAGATAAAAAAGGAAAACGCAACTCTAAACCCGCCAAACGAAAAAAGACTCACTGCTCAGTCTCCGAAGACTTGAACACACGCACTAAGCACTCGGAGTCGAGTGCCTTTCCAACTGACCTACGACAATGTTGGAAATCAGTTTGATTATATTAATAATAGTAATCTACTGTAAAGCTGTATGACATAAAAGTACAACTGCCGAGGGGGTAGGGGCAGCTGCACCGAACACTATTTTTTTCCCGCATCCTTAGTACTTTATATTGCTTGAAACACGCTCAAATGATGCTGTTTCATTTCTTGAGTGTTATACATATTCGCTGTAAATGTTTAGCGTGGCTTGTAAATGTTTCGTAGTTTCCCGTATAAATGACATCGAAAAGGGTGAGATGGGGGCGGGATGGAGGGAGAACTGGAAGCCGTGGTCTTTCGTCGCAAAATTTTCTAATTCCGTCGTGAGACGACATGTAGTCAGGATAGTAGGTACGATAAAGTGTGTAATCACGAAGCTTGGTTAGGCCAAAATGTTGCGACAGGGGCAGAAAGCTAACCGACGTGAGACTTCAGCTTGAAACCCCGCCAAGAGATACGGGTTGCCTAAAGGTTATCGAGAGCAAACTTTTCGGATCGCATTTTGGGTTTTTAGTTAGCTGGCTAGTGAAATAGGAAAAATGGGGATGGGGGCTTGGGAAGATTTATCGCAGGATTTTCGGCCTTTATTTAAAGTACTGTATAATATCAAGCAGAAGCAGCTGGCCGTTGTGGGTTCTTCATATTTTATCGTTTCCCGACGAAACTGAAATGGTGACGAACCCTTACTACCTGTGAGCTTTCACCAGAGGCCTGGGTGAAATGTCCAGGTGGAGAACTTTTATAAGAAACTAGGGGTGGAGAACTGACCTGATTTAGTGTGGGTACTTTGCCAGGTATAAGCTTACCCCTCACAAGAGAGCCGACAAGTTGGCCATTCATGGCAATTTCAATTTTTCATACAATGACCGTGAGGATTTTTGCTAGCGGAGCTCAAAGTTTCTGTACCTTTACCCAGGCCGGGGTTTTCAATCACTCAAAGCCTGATCTACGGCCGTCAGGTTCTAAGCCCATAACTTCTTCAAAATTGCTTCAATGACCCCATTTTCTCACCAGTAATATTTCATCTAGTCCCTCTCTTATTAAATTGACAAAAGACACCCATTCTCTTCGGGAATATATTGCAAAAGTTGCCCCAATGTCTCCTCGCGGTGATATTTTTGAAGGCGAACAAATGGACTGTACGTATGGATGAGGGCGTGCTATCTTAAAACGACATCAGAAAAAACCGCCGAGGAAGACTTGGTCAAGTGTGAAGGACCCAATCTCTTCTCTTCACAAATCATCACCCATTGAAACGAGGAGAACAATGATCACGTATTGTTGGCAGATGCTTAGGCCTACCCCTAAGAGGCTTTATACATAGTTGCTATAGAAATAAAAGCATTTTGAAGACAGTAACTTTTGAATATTCACCTCAAACTGGTTTTCCACTCGAACTGAGGGTTGCTTCAGGAAGCTAGGCGAATTCGGTCTCAATAAAATCAGAAGCCCCGGCGACTTACGTCGCCGGGGCTTCTGATTTTATTGAGACCTTTCCTGTCAACTGCTAATAACATCTAATATGGAATCGATTTCATCTCAAAATGGGAAAATATTCATAAAACTGTTACCACTTGCAACCGAAAAAAATGCTTTGTGGAAGGGGTGAGGGTAGCACGCCCTGACAATTAAGCCATATTCAATAGCGTCTAGTGGCCTGATTTAGAAGTTTACAGCAGTATATGATTTAAAAACGAAGCCAAATTAGGAAAAGGAAAAATGAGAACTCAAAGGAGTCTATAAAAGCTACAACAAGGAAGATAAAAAAGGAAAACGCAACTCTAAACCCGCCAAACGAGAAAAGACTCACTGCTCAGTCTCCGAAGACTTGAACACACGCACTAAGCACTCGGAGTCGAGTGCCTTTCCAACTGACCTACAACAATGTTGGAAATCAGTTTGATTATATTAATAATAGTAATCTACTGTAAAGCTGTATGGCATAGAAGTACAACAACCGAAGGGGTAGGGGCAGCTGCACCGAACACTCCTTTTCTCCCGCATCCTTAGTACTTTATATTGCTTGAAACACGCTCAAATGATGCTGTTTCATTTCTTGAGTGTTATACATATTCGCTGTAAATGTTTCGTAGTTTCCCGTATAAATGACATCGAAAAGGGTGAGATGGGGGCGGGATGGAGGGAGAACTGGAAGCCGTGGTCTTTCGTCGCAAAATTTTCTAATTCCGGCGTGAGACGACATGTAGTCAGGATAGTAGGTACGATAAAGTGTGTAATCACGAAGCTTGGTTAGGCCAAAATGTTGCGACAGGGACAGAAAGCTCACCGACGTGAGACTTCAGCTTGAAACCCCGCCAAGAGATACGGGTTGCCTAAAGGTTATCGAGAGCAAACTTTTCGGATCGCATTTTGGGTTTTTAGTTAGCTGGTTAGTGAAATAGGAAAAATGGGGATGGGGGCTTGGGAAGATTTATCGCAGGATTTTCGGCCTTTATTTAAAGCACTGTATAATATCAAGTAAATTACAGAAGCAGCTGGCCGTTGTGGGTCCTTCATATTTTATCGTTTCCCGACGAAACTGAAATGGTGACGAACCCTTACTACCTGTGAGCTTTCACCAGAGGCCTGGGTGAAATGTCCAGGTGGAGAACTTTTATAAGAAACTAGGGGTGGAGAACTGACCTGATTTAGTGTGGGTACTTTGCCAAGTGTAAGCTTACCCCTCACAAGAGAGCCGACAAGTTGGCCATTCATGGCAATTTCAATTTTTCATACAATGACCGTGAGGAATTTTGCTAGCGGAGCTCAAAGTTTCTGTACCTTTACCCAGGCCCGGGTTTTTGATCACTCAAAGCCTGATCTACGGCCGTCAGGTTCTAAGCCCATAATTTCTTCAAAATTGCTTCAATGACCCCATTTTCTCACCAGTAATATTTCATCTAGTCCCTCTCTTATTGAATTGACAAAAGACACCCATTCTCTTCGGGAATATATTGCAAAAGTTGCCCCAATGTCTCATATTTTTGAAGGCGAACAAATGGACTGTACGTATGGATGAGGGCGTGCTATCTTAAAACGACATCAGAAAAAACCGCCGAGGAAGACTTGGTCAAGTGTGAAGGACCCAATCTCTTCTCTTCACAAATCATCACCCATTGAAACGAGGAAAACAATGGTCACGTATTGTTGGCAGATGCTTAGGCCTACCCCTAAGAGGCTTTATACATAGTTGCTATAGAAATAAAAGCATTTTGAAGACGGTAACTTTTGAATATTCACCTCAAACTGGTTTTCCACTCGAACTAAGGGTTGCTTCAGGAAGCTAGGCGAATTCGGTCTCAATAAAATCAGAAGCCCCGGCGACTTACGTCGCCGGGGCTTCTGATTTTATTGAGACCTTTCCTGTCAACTGCTAATAACATCAAATATGGAATCGATTTCATCTCAAAATGGGAAAATATTCATAAAACTGTTACCACTTGCAACCGAAAAAAAATGCTTTGTGGAAGGGGTGAGGGTAGCACGCCCTGACAATGTAAGCCATATTCAATAGCGTCTAGTGGCCTGATTTGGAAATTTACAGCAGTATATGATTAAAAAACGAAGCCAAATTAGGGAAAGGAAAAATGAGAACTCAAAGGAGTCTATAAAAGCTACAACAAGGAAGATAAAAAGGAAAACGCAACTCTAAACCAGCCAAACGAGAAAAGACTCACTGCTCAGTCTCCGAAGACTTGAACACACGCACTAAGCACTCGGAGTCGAGTGCCTTTCCAACTGACCTACGACAATGTTGGAAATCAGTTTGATTATATTAATAATAGTAATCTACTGTAAAGCTGTATGACATAAAAGTACAACTGCCGAGGGAGTAGGGGCAGCTGCACCGAACACTCCTTTTCTCCCGCATCCTTAGTACTTTATATTGCTTGAAACACGCTCAAATGATGCTGTTTCATTTCTTGAGTGTTATACATATTCGCTGTACATGTTCAGCGTGGCTTGTAAATGTTTCGTAGTTTCCCGTATAAATGACATCGAAAAGGGTGAGATGGGGGCGGGATGGAGGGAGAACTGGAAGCCGTGGTCTTTCGTCGCAAAATTTTCTAATTCCGTCGTGAGACGACATGTAGTCAGGATAGTAGGTACGATAAAGTGTGTAATCACGAAGCTTGGTTAGGCCAAAATGTTGCGACAGGGGCAGAAAGCTCACCGACGTGAGACTTCAGCTTGAAACCCCGCCAAGAGCGACGGGTTGCCTAAAGGTTATCGAGAGCAAACTTTTCGGATCGCATTTTGGGTTTTTAGTTAGCTGGTTAGTGAAATAGGAAAAATGGGGATGGGGGCTTGGGAAGATTTATCGCAGGATTTTCGGCCTTTATTTAAAGCACTGTATAATATCAAGTAAATTACAGAAGCGGTTGGCCGTTGTGGGTCCTTCATATTTTATCGTTTCCCGACGAAACTGAAATGGTGACGAACCCTTACTACCTGTGAGCTTTCACCAGAGGCCTGGGTGAAATGTCCAGGTGGAGAACTTTTATAAGAAACTAGGGGTGGAGAACTGACCTGATTTAGTGTGGGTACTTTGCCAGGTATAAGCTTACCCCTCACAAGAGAGCCGACAAGTTGGCCATTCATGGCAATTTCAATTTTTCATACAATGACCGTGAGGATTTTTTGCTAGCGGAGCTCAAAGTTTCTGTACCTTTACCCAGGCCGGGGTTTTCAATCACTCAAAGCCTGATCTACGGCCGTCAGGTTCTAAGCCCATAATTTCTTCAAAATTGCTTCAATGACCCCATTTTCTCACCAGTAATATTTCATCTAGTCCCTCTCTTATTGAATTGACAAAAGACACCCATTCTCTTCGGTAATATATTGCAAAAGTTGCCCCAATGTCTCCTCGAGGTGATATTTTTGAAGGCGAACAAATGGACTGTACGTATGGATGAGGGCGTGCTATCTTAAAACGACATCAGAAAAAACCGCCGAGGAAGACTTGGTCAAGTGTGAAGGACCCAATCTCTTCTCTTCACAAATCATCACCCATTGAAACGAGGAGAACAATGATCACGTATTGTTGGCAGATGCTTAGGCCTACCCCTAAGAGGCTTTATACATAGTTGCTATAGAAATAAAAGCATTTTGAAGACGGTAACTTTTGAATATTCACCTCAAACTGGTTTTCCACTCGAACTAAGGGTTGCTTCAGGAAGCTAGGCGAATTCGGTCTCAATAAAATCAGAAGCCCCGGCGACCTACGTCGCCGGGGCTTCTGATTTTATTGAGACCTTTCCTGTCAACTGCTAATAACATCAAATATGGAATCGATTTCATCTCAAAATGGGAAAATATTCATAAAACTGTTACCACTTGCAACCGAAAAAAATGCTTTGTGGAAGGGGTGAGGGTAGCACGCCCTGACAATGTAAGCCATATTCAATAGCGTCTAGTGGCCTGATCTTTAGAAATTTACAGCAGTATATGATTAAAAAACGACGCCAAATTAGGAAAAGGAAAAATGAGAACTCAAAGGAGTCTATAAAAGCTACAACAAGGAAGATAAAAAAGGAAAACGCAACTCTAAACCCGCCAAACGAGAAAAGACTCACTGCTCAGTCTCCGAAGACTTGAACACACGCACTAAGCACTCGGAGTCGAGTGCCTTTCCAACTGACCTACGACAATGTTGGAAATCAGTTTGATTATATTAATAATAGTAATCTACTGTAAAGCTGTATGACATAAAAGTACAACTGCCGATGGGGTAGGGGCAGCTGCACCGAACACTCCTTTTCTCCCGCATCCTTAGTACTTTATATTGCTTGAAACACGCTCACATGATGCTGTTTTATTTCCTGAATGTTATATATTTGCGATGGGTGCGTCTGAGACAGGCCGAAAATTTAATATTTTAAAACAGTGCAAAATGTTTTACTTTATTGTGGAGTACCCGAGTTATAAAAGTTACATTAAAGTGCTCTTCTTCTTGTTTCCTCTTCCATTCATTTTACCCTTTCAGCAGTCCGTTAATATAGCTACCCTTCCAAGTAAATACCGTCATGAACTTTGTACGCTATCGCTTGCGATTTGAGATGACAGGTGTGGTCGGAGTTGCATAGGACGTTGCAACAATAATTTTGCTCAAGCTGACATGTTGCAATAAACAACAATGTACGATGGATGCACGAGAAGCGAGTCCCAAAAAGACATTCTTTAAGTCATTTTAGTTAATTGATGTTCTTTTTTTTATTTTGCACTATTCAAAAGTTATCAATGTAACAACCAAAAATAATACTAGGCCTACAGAGCACATTACTTTGTAATATTTTGAAAATCTGGGAAGGGTTGGAGTGTGCTTGTATAGGCGATTCCCGCTTGCCGAAAAGTGTGGGGTATATCCTTATCCCCGGATTTTCACCTATGGTACCTACTGACCTAAGTGCCCCTTGGATTGACAGAAACGGCACTTGCCAAGACTTTTTCAAGTAACTTATACATGTTGTTCTGTGTGTTTAATGTGTTAAAATGTTCACATTCCCAACTTCGTGAAGTTAAGAAACTTTGTTCTTTGAAGTCGCCAAATCCCTTTCCACCGACGATTACGAAAGTCCTTTGTGTATACATGCTTACTTTTTAGGCCATACGAGTAAGGGAGCATGTGAGTACCGTATAGAAAAATGAAATAGATATTGAATTCGAAGTAATACAGATTTCTCATCAACCTTGCGTAGACTGTAGGACCTCAGGGCGCAACTTGTAGAGTTCAACTGGTAAGATGTAATGGAGTAAAAGTAGTGAATGGGAGAACGGCTGGCCAGCACCCCCCCCCCCCACACACACACACATACACATACTCCAAAGTATCTGCTTATGTCTCTGTGCGAGGAATGACGCTTACAAGCTAAAAGGCTTCACAGAATGGTTTCAAACGGACTCACATTTATGACTTAATACAATGGAGGAATGATTGATGATATGCGGCACCTGAAGGTGAAAAATGTAAACACTTCTTTCCAAATCCTTACCGTGATGAAATCGTAAATTAATGACAGTTAGATTCTCGGCTATTCTGGGATTGGTAGCTTTATCTTGACATAGCCTTCTGAATTCAAGCGGTTATCCGGGGGGGGGGGGGGGCATTGGGGCCGCAATGAAAAAAATTGCTGCACTTTTTATATGTCGTTATACTCGGTGTTTGACAAAATTGAAGTCAAACGTATGTACAAGGCCGTAGGTAACTAGTCCTAGACCATTCCCCTCTTAATAGCTTAAACACTTAAAAGTTGGCCTTTTGTGGCGTCTGGAGCCCTATTCAAGCTCTACACGGGCACAAGCTTCACAGCCCTTATATCATAGCTTCTGAGTTGGCTCTTAATCATAACCATTCAAATTTGGGGCTGTGAGAGCGTCGACAAGATGTTGGGACTAGGTTTCCCCATGCCACTCTACTTGATTGCCTTCTCCATAGTGGAAGGAAATAAGGTAAAACGTTGCCTAAAATACCTTCAGTTTTCATTTCTGCGTTATGAGTGCTTGAATTTGTTAGCGACATCATCCACATCACAAGTCTAGCGCATCCCTTCAATAACGAGGTATACACTGTGCTTTTAAAAATTTTAGGAACTAAATTTGTCAGTCAATATTTTAGAGCGGAGAAAATTTCTTGATTTAATTAGGCAGAGAAAACGCCTAGAGAGACATGGTCAAGTTCAAGGAACGGCACTGTCTCCCTTTCACAAATAAAGGGTACGATGAAACGATGTCAATACTTACCTAATGTTGGCAGATTCTTACGCGCCCTAAGCAGCTTAACTAATAGTTAAAATGGATGGAAAGTATTTCAAAATCGATAATCTTTTAAACATCCATGCTAGACTGGCTTTGAGGTAGAAGGAAGACTTGCTTTAGAAAGATAGACAAATTTGATCTCAATAAAAACAATTGCCCCGGCTATTTCTCCCCCTCCCCTCCTTGGCTACTTTCCTTATTTCAATGAAATCCCAAGACTGATGTGAGATAATACAATTCCTCATACCTCCTACGAGATCTCACAATTTTTCAAGAACTTCTCATGCGAGCTCACTAATTCTCATGAACGCCTTATGAAATCTCGAAAATATTAACTGAAATGATTGGCATGAGATCTTAAGAAGTTGCATTTCATAATATCGTACAAGTTCGTGGTAGTATGCGCTGAGTGAGAGGAAAGAGGACAATTCTCCTACCATTTATCGGAAAAACATTCAGCCAAAATTTGGGCATGAATGGTTGGCAAATCTAGCACAGAATTGGTAAAAACATACAAATCTTATCCCCAGAAGTTCCCCATTTTCACCTGTATGCTGGAAGTTTTTCCAAATTTGTTTCCCCATCAATTATGGTGCTCTTGGCGCCTATAACACTTTTGTTTGCACAGATATTAGCGAAAGGTCAGACAAAAAGTGAAGTATCTTTGTTGGCCCAACAAAATCAGTAAGATCTAGCTCGGCTATTCATGGGCACTCAAGGAAATTTAATAGTCTTTTGAGCATTTATTACAGCGGATTATTTGAATAAAAACTTGATGATTGTTCATAGCTCTAGTTCGTTATATATACTGTTCCGACAATTTCTGAGCAAATCGGCTTCAAGATGAACTTCTCATTGAAGAGGCAAAACAAGAAGTATGTTCTCTGTAATGGTGGTAATCACAACTTGCAAACAAATTGAGACTCGTGCTGAACGAACGATGGATTGATGTCCTCAAGTCTGTTACAACCTAAAAAAATAGAGGCAAACTGTAAAATTCGTTTGTGTTTAAATCCAAACCAGTTTAAAACATTGGTCATATGTATGGAGCACATGAAATTCTCACACACGAAATGTGTTTGCTCAACAGACCCTTAACTAAATAGCAATTACAAAGGATTGTGGGACAGAGTTTTGGTGTGCGGCGGTTTTATCAATAGCATTTTACTGTGGCCAAAAATGACGCGTACCAAAACTCTCTCCCACAATCCACAGCAACTTCTATTTTAAAAAGGGTGTTTGACAACTTTCCTTTTATTTTAAATGATTAAGTGTCACATTTTGGAATAAGCAGTAATGTAATGCGAGATAACCTCTTGGTTTTCCCTCAATATGTTATATTATTGTTTTGAAACAATGAAAAATATAAAAATGTACTTGAAAGAGGTATAGGAGGGAGAAATGTGACTAAATTTAGCTAAATTTGAAATCATGGTTGGAAGGACCACTTGCATATTTTCACGAGAGCAATATATAAATGACTTCACAAATACCGATAGCGACACCGACACAGACCGTGACACCCATACCGAAATCGAACTTTACACTTAGAAAATTTTTCCTCATGCACTATCGACTTGTAGATTGCACAAGAGAAGTGCCAATCAATCAGTGTATAATGGTACACGTATCTCCTCTTACGTCAGATTAAAACATTACGAGATAGGTCAAAGTCTCTTGAGCATAATCCTGTAGCAATGGCGAGAGGGTCGCTTGTTCAGCAATTTCAGCTGGAACAAGATCTTCGCTATGCCTGGAGGTATCTGAATGACTCAGTGAAACGTAAAGTGATTTCATCACATACTTACCAACTAAGGACATCGTGTTCACAAATTCATGCTTCAGCATGTCTAGTATTTCCGTTACGCCATCAGTTCCCTAAGAAGAAAATAAGAAGCCCAAATGCAATTTCAAACGGGATTATTAAAAGCAATTTCAAACGGAAGTCTTCTTACTAACACTTGTAACCGTCCCACGTAATTCTTTATCTCTAAGCAGAATTAATTTAATTTTCTTTCTTCCATTACAGTACCAGAAAGTCGCTACAATCTCTTATTTATGAGAAGTTTGTTAAGTTGCTGGAATGGTTTGATTGCTTGGCTTTCTTGCAGACGCATGGTCACCTTTGTAGCGGCGGTTCGCTTAAATGTCATGATGTCATACTAAGTTCAAATAGGCATTTTCAGGAGAAACGGTGCCAAGGCACAGATTCAGAAATTTTCGGGGTTCCACGATGGAAAATCTCAAGTGCAACGAATGTGCACCGCAGGTGGGAATCGTGAGTTTGCACGCGTGTGGTGCGGGATGAAAGGGCCCGGTGGGATCGTTGTCCAGCGGCGGAGCCCCGGTAGAGGAACAAGGAAGCTCTCGCAATATTACACATGGAAAATCCAAAATTGGCTCCAGTTACTCTGTTGGATATGTTCTAGTATATCACATTTTATGTTAATGGCTGAATGCAGGTTACCCTAAGGGGGTCTAAGTGTTTCTTTTCTTTTGTTATAAGGTTTATGAGATAAAAGACGACATTACTCGTAAAACTCGTCGAATTATCCATTTAAGATATAATGTTCAATGGTAAAAGGTGCATTCAGGCAGTGCTTTGAATCACCTCAGTTTCCAAACAAAAATGGGTCTGCCAATGGGTCATCTTCATCATCATCATCATCATCATCATCATCATCATCATCATCATCATCATCATCATCATCATCATCATCATCATCATCATCATCATCATCATCATCATCATCATCATCATCATCATCATCATCATCATCATCATAATAATAATAAATTTATTTCATATACTGGTTTACATTGGACATTTCAAACCGGTTTACAAAGATAAAACAAAAAAAAAACAAGATAAACCATAAATAACCAAATAAAATCACTGATGAAATTAGACAAAAGAAAGTAAGAAGAAAAAATACCTAAAAAAATTAAGCACCAAATAACGACATGAAAATTAAAAGCAAACTAAGCAAAAAGTTAAACAAAAAATTAACAATTAAAAAAATCCCT
This sequence comes from Holothuria leucospilota, assembly GCA_029531755.1. Classification (NCBI taxonomy): domain Eukaryota; kingdom Metazoa; phylum Echinodermata; class Holothuroidea; order Aspidochirotida; family Holothuriidae; genus Holothuria; species Holothuria leucospilota. Next base: position 38,785,805 of record CM055976.1, read on the forward strand.
AAAAAGATGAGTTTTCAAATTAACTTTAAAAGTCTTTACACAATTACAGTTTTTAGGACTCTGGAAGTTTGTTGAATAAACTTGCCGCCATTACTTTAAAATTTCTTTTCCCATAAAAAACTGTCCCATCATTGATACCCCTGGTATAAGATTTATCAAGGAGAAACTTACTGCAAGATCTTAGAGTGCGGATGGGTTGATAAATTTTCAATAAGTCACTCAAATAGGAGGGAGCTAAGCCATTAATTATCTTGTAAGTCATTAAAAGTACTTTAAATTCGATTCTTTTCTCTATAGGTAACCAGTGCAGCTCCGCTAAAAGATTTGAGACACTGTCAAACTTGGATCTAGGAGTAACAATCATTCATCTTCATCCCTAAATAAATTTCACTTCAACTTCTGTAGAAATCTTTTGCTTAAACTCCTATTACACAGGGACCGCGGAGACTGGGGGTACGGGAGCTTTAGCCCCCACACGTTTCCTGCCGTGGGCAATTTAGGTCGCCTAAAAAGGCTTTTATTTTCTTGAACATATTGGGCCGCTTCGATGATTAGGCCCCTCCCCCCACACTTCAAAATTGGCTCCGGGGGCCCCTGTACACCATTGTGAATTTTGATGGGTGTCTGTTAAGTTGTCCTTGCCCATACACGTGCCGGTGTCTCTTCTTGTTACAATGCTTTTGCAATAAATATTCTACATCGGAAAGGGACAAAGTGGCACGTTCCATGCCTGTCTGACGTATTTTACCATCCCAGAACGTCCGTAGTTGAAAATTTGGTATCTTAATCCTTCTAAACATGAAGAGAGTTTCACTCTATATTAAAGCTTTGTTACCAGAGTCCAATGTACAAGTCGTGCCCCCAGGGCAAAATCATTATGTCCACGTCCATAGATCTGTACACTACAGGTTATTTTCTCAGCCATTCAGCCGTTTCGCACAGCACATTATAGCCCTCCGTCCGCACATTATAGCCCTCTGTCTCATGACGGAGGGCTATAACGTGCAAACCCTGGTGTTTCCTAACTCGAAACGCCACACAGCTCTTACAGAGTTACATTGTGAATTGGTAGGCCTATTTAGAAAATCTTGTTGATTTTTCTTTTCTTTTTCTTCTTTCTTTGCTCTTTTTCTCTTCTTTTTTTTTTCCTTCCATTTTACGCGGCAAGGGAAGGCTCATCCTTCCTTGGCCCCCACCTGATGGCGCCAACGGTACGGTCAGTAAGCCTTTGTAAGGCTAAGCGTAACCTTTGTAATTAACGTGTTCACTAGCCCCTGTATGAAGTGACATAGAGTTGACCGGTTTAAGTCTTATTTACTATACACTAAACTGAAATAAGCTATATTTATAAGATATCATTTTCAAACGCAGGGCGGTAGTGACGTCACACTTCTACAGCAAATTTATGAACCTGGTAATTTGTTAAAATAATGGTGATACAAAACAATTAATATTAGTTTATTTTAAACTGAAAATGCAGTCACCCAAGTTTGAATTAAAACTTCATCCTAATGTGTGGGTGGTTCTTTTGAATCAAGTGACTTTAGCCTTTGTTTGTAATATTTATCTTCAAAAACATCTTCAGAGGTACTTGTAAGGCAAACAATGGTAAATTACAAGAAATTGCTGACTTCTTAAAACAAATTTGGGGCGACAGCTTATTCTTTTTAAGCCAAGCATCAATTGCAAGTTATGTGTTTTCTTACACATATAATGACACACATTTTATAAGCTGAAGAAGGAAAGGCATATACTTTACGTTGTATACAAGCCCCCAGATTGCTGGACGTCCTACAAAGACTGCTTTTGCGCCAATAGCGAGTGCTTTGAATATATCTCTCCCACTTCTGACACCACCGTCCATGTAAACTTCCACTCCAGAACCACGAACAGCATTAACAACCTCTGGCAAAGCCTCGATCTGTGTTTGCAAAATAATGCAGTTTTAAGGAGGCTTATTGAGTTGGTTTACAAAATTCATGATTTTCTTCACACCTGTTGAGTTGTGCTCACATCTTGATGTAAATGGTCATACTAAGAGATTCTGCCCATCTGACACACAACTAAAATGGCAAGGACAGGGTAATCAATGATTAGAGTCTTTTGTTAAAAAATTCGTGACCAGACACGTTTTACCCATTAGGTATTAATCATATGCAACGCCTGTTCACAAAACCTACGATTTCTCATATTTTCGATAACTTTAGGAAGTCTTGCATGAGTAATGAGGCTAATTTAAAACATTGTCATGCAATGATTTCCTTCAAACTCGTCACAAATAATCGATATCAACTCAATGAGCCCTTTTAACTACTATTACTGTAAAACAACAAATATTCCGTTTATGAAATGGAAAAGAATTTTGAAGGACAATAAAAATTCTTTGTCATAATCTTCGAGCGAATTTACTTTTCGGAGGTCCCTTTTTGCCAGGTTTAATTTTGTGGTCCTAAATTCACCGGGAGGCAGCCAGACGTGTTGATTGGACGAGGGAATAATGACCGTGGCAAAAAGGTATCCCCACGATTAAGGGAAAAAAGAGCTCTGTCACATGTAAATCCAATCAAAAAAGAGCATTGCTAAGAATGCTTCAGCTTAAAAATACAAAGTGTTCCCCCGTCATAATTATGTTCGGTCCAGATGCCTATGTTAGGTCTCCTCGTGAGGTTCAGGAGCCACTCCCGGTGCATTTAAAAAATAGGTCGGCGTCTTTATGTAATGTTTAACTATCTTTAATGACATTAATATGCACTAAACAGATCACATGTGTAACTATGACAAGTGTTGTAAGATTTGAAGTCCTATCGACTTGTCAATCTGGTGACAGAGAAGAATTGTGAATGGGAGAATTGGAAGATAGATGATATAAGGGTTGACTAGGGCTTTAGAGCAAGTTGGGCAATAACCCAATTCCGGTTAGGAGGCATACTGAACCAACGGCTGGGTATTTTTTTGCCCAGGTTGGGCAATCAATGTTAGAAGTTTACACTTCTATCAATACTCCAATGAGAACCAACTACTTATTAAGAAACAATATTTTATCTGTAAGTACAAGCCGTCCCAATTCTGTTCATTGTGCATAGCTAATTGTATTTGTCTTCTTGATGCGTGTCGCTGCTGTGCGGCATCACATAAATAGCTTCTTCGTTGAGCTTGAATCTGGTAAAAAACATCTTTGAGGGACAGATAGCAAAGAGGCCAGTGATCTAACCAGGGAGTTGTTATCCTAATGGAGGTAGCGCGAGAAGTTTAATTTATGCTAATACTATACCTGTTTTAAGACCTGTTTAAGTGTTAAACCCCACTGTATGTAAATGCGAAGAGCAACCACCCCCGAACGTCATACGAACAATCCCTAAAGGCATTAGTCACAGACTTTCTAGCATCTCATCCAACGAGAATGAATTCAAGAAATCTATCCAACAATACCAGAACGCACTGGACGATAGTGGACACGATTACATTCTTAAATACAAATCAAGGGAAGAAACATAACGCAAACACCGAGTCAGGCAAAGAAACATCACATGGTTGAACCAATTGGTTGGAAACTGGGACGTTAAACCTCATCTAACCTAACCTAACCTAACCACATGGTTCAACCAGCCGTTTGATCTGAGGGTAAAACACAACGTCGGACGACAGTTCTTGAAAATCGTAATCGAAAGTTTCACTAAAGGAGACACACCCCAGAAGATTTTCAATAAGAATACACTTAAAACTGTCCTACAGCTGCATGCCAAATATGAAATCTATCGTGGATGCCCACAATAAGAAAATCGTGAAGGCCCAAATGTCTGCACCTGAAGCCAACCCGTGCAACTGCAGGAATGAAAACGATTGCCCGTTGGACGGAAAGTGCAGAACAGCAAATGTTGTATATCAAGCCACCGTGAAAAGCAATGACAGCAAGGAGACGTATGTAGGGCTGACTGAGAACACCTTCAAACTGAGTCACGCGAACCACCAGCAATCATTCACTAAGGAAAAGTACGGGAACCAAACAGAGCTGTCGAAACATGTTTGGACTCTGAAGAACAGTAACACGGATTTCAAAATTCATTGGAAAATCCTGGGCCATGCCCGATCATACTCAAATGTTAGCAAACGGTGCAATCTGTGTACGATGGAGAATTTTTTTATTATTTGCCATCCAAAGATGGCGTCTCTAAATCAAAGATCTGAGCTAGTCAGCACGTGCCGACATGGGTCCAAATTCAAACCCACAAACTTTACCGGAGTAACTTAAGGCCTGTGTACACTATCAACATTTCAGGACACATGTGTCGACTCAAGATGCTACAACACCTTGTTACCGTAAATGTTGAAAGTGTGTACAGAGCAAAAAAAGTTGGCAACATGAGTCCCAACATGTGTCGACACATGTCAAATAATTCAAAATCAATTTTCCGGCAACATGTGTCCAAGCTCTGAACAATCAGAAATCGTATTTGAATCAGCAGCTGAACCACCTCAGGTAGCGCACCACTAATTCAAGGGGAACATCCGCGGAGGATGTCACACAAAGAATTTAACACGCTAGAATTTTTTCTTTTTTTTGGGGGGGGGGGGGGCAGTTTAGATCATGTTGCTGAAAAGATGTGTTCCAATTGTGATGTGTATCCGGTGAGAAAGGAATTGAAATACTCATCCTGCAAAGTTAGAGAAATTGAAGACATTTCATTCACTCTCGTGAGCTTTCCCGCAGGCCTATGAAATTAGCCCCGGGCAGGTCACTCTAGTAGGTGATTGTCATGGGGGCTATTTAAAGGGAGGGGAAATTTGACCGGGGTAATTGCCTAAGAAGAATTGACGAGGGAGGTGGGCAATTGTTCAGGGGATCCTGATACCGGTTTGGAAATATTCCACTTTTGGGCAACAGTATGTATCAGTGTTCTCCAGTTGGTGTAATAGCGTGGCGGGCCCCAGCTAATTTCAAAATTGCTTTTGAATAATGGTTTTTCTATACGACAAGCCATCTAAAAATTAGGGGTGGTACCAGAGAACCCTGAGGGCTATGCTCAGTCGGGGAAGCCTGCCCCCCGTCAGTGAAGTTTGGCGTTCCCGTCGAGAAATTGAGGAGGGCCCGACGGAATATATGGAATTTTCCCTAATGTTAACTGTCATCTCGTGGCTCCCATGTCGACTACCCCTCCTCCTCCCCCACCCCTCCTCCTCCCCCACCATGTCCTCTCCATTAAATCCATTGAAATTCCCCCCTCCGAACCGCCTGTCAGAGCCCGAACCCTTCTTAGTTGCGGACCCAGGTGGCTAGCCCCCTCCCTTCGTTACGAAAACATTACAAAAGTAAAAGTAAGAATAAAGGGAGAGAGAGAAGAACGAAAACGCAAAATAATGTACGTGGTGATGTCAGTGGTGGCGCCAAGTTGGGCGGGGTATGCCCCCCTCCCCGTTTGGGAAGGCTGCCTGTCGGGAAAATTTTCCGGTTTTGTCGGGGATCTGTTATGAATACGAAAAAATATGTAGTTCCCGACATTAGCCAGTCGCCCTACGAATGACTTAATTTCGGTCCAAATAAGGGCAAATTCTTCAATACAAACCCAAATATTTGTAATGTTCTTGGTTGAAAACTCAAATGTTTTCAAATTTCCTATGGTAAAAGCTCAACTTTCTTCAAATTTTTTCCAATAAGGGCCCGAAATTTTCGTCGCGCTTCAAGTGTCCAATTTCGCTTCAGACATCGCTTCGGCACTCTATCATCGAGGCTTCGGGTTACTGCCCCCGTCGGGGAGCTTTTCCCTCCTGTCGAGCAAATCCTGGTGCCACGCACCCCTGGTTTGTGTAGGGGTAGGTGAGGCGCGCGTCGGGGCTGGAAACTGCTGGATCCCCTCGGGGAACGTGGACCCCGTGTACAATTACCAGTATTATTTCAGCTGCTCCCAAAACACATCTTTTTCTTTCTGAATCCTCCATCTTCCTTCCAAAATCCTGCTTTCCCGCTCTTTTTTGACAACATGTTGCTCAAGTGTGTCGCAACATGTGTCGCAACATGTGTCCGCGACATGTGTCTAGTGTATGCAAGGTCAAAATTTCTGTGTCCAGGTGTGTCAGCAACATGTGTCGACACATGTGTCCTGAAATGTTGACAGTGTACACGGGGCTTTAGACAACCGCGCGCAGTCATAAAGTGCTTGCAAACAATTATGCACATGAGATGTTTTCAAACCGTTACAGAGTAGCATAATTCACTGATGAGAGGAGGCGGTGAAAACACCTCTTCGAAACAAGTTTGTCGGAATTAAAATGGCGAAAATATAATCTATCTAATGTTCGTGTTATCATTGCAATTGAACTGCTCCTTTACAAAAGTAGAGCACTCTTTGAACATAATCTGGCCTAGAAGCCGCAAATATATATATACATATATATATATATATATATATATATATATATATATATATATATATATATATATATATATATATATATATATATATATATATATACATATATATATATATATATATACCGTACATAACATGTATAAATATATACTTTCACACTTTTTAGTGATGGTAGTACAGCACAAAGAACTATGTGATCCTTAAAAACGAATTTAAATTTGATTTCGGTATGTTAAAGGAAAACCCCATCGCAGCATTTAGAGGAAATTTTGCTCCCAGTTCCTAATTGTAGTTCTCGTGCTTCAAGCAGATGGAAGTTTCGCATTTCAACCTGAAGTGGAATTAAAACAAGCACATTTGTGACACTATTACCTCACGATTAACAAACACTTTTTAGTTAACAATAGTTGGACTTAAACCGTAAAGCTATGCATTTGTACTCATTGAAACTAAAATCTGGGCACTACTAAACATGAAATTAAACGTTGAAACGAAAAAATCGGTCCATATTTAGAAAAAATATCGATCATATTCTTCAAAGGAAATCTGCAAGCTGGCAATCTGGTGGACTTTCTGTCTGCTTCTACTAGAGTGTTTACGATTTTCAGCCAGCCAAGGTCATTTAATTACATGCGGTGAGATGACGTCGAAGTATCGCCCAATTTGAACCCTCTTTGGGACGAATTTTCTCATGATGAACGTATAGATCACTTTAAGGTTTCTAACCCACGTCCCCCCAGTGTCCAACACAAATCGCCGCCCCTGGATGATATTATGTTAATGTTAGCCATAGCACGGCACCAGGCCAGTAGGCCAGGCCAGTGTTTTGGAATGCCTAAAACCTGCTCTTAGGATAACTGACACTAAAACTGGCCTTTTGACGGTCCGCACATCCCACTACGACCGAGAGACGGGATGACTGACTTCGGATCTGTGATCAGCGTGGTCGATAACCTCTAAGACCAATTCTTATCAAGCGTGAGTAGCTTCGATTTCATCCTCTTCTTCCCCTGGGGTGGGGAATGGGTGAGAGGGATAACCTTCCTTCAACTTCAGAATAACGATAATAACACTCCTGGGATTTCGGACATGCTCATTTCAAAAATATAATTTTCAGTGCTTTAGTTTTTGAAATATCTGGTTTTTGTTAGAGGGCGCCCTCTATTGAGCCATAGACCAATGCAAATAAGCTGTGACATCAATATGACCCACCTTTATGTTATAAAATATGTTGCAGTCCTTTCATGATATTTTTTATCGTAGATATGTTCTTTTTGGTGAGCTTGAGGAACAACAGGGGAGTGAGGGCGCTTTAAGTATATGAAGGAGAAATATGATAGCATTATGTTTTGGCCTAGAAAATTGAGAAAAAGTGACCTTTAATTCTTCTGCTGTCTTTCAATGTACCTTTTTAAGGGAAATATACCTGCAAAAGGGCGCTGTGAAATGGGGTGAGAGCCCCTTCCCCTGGGGTATGAACCTAGGACCTATCTGAATTAACGTATGACTTCTTTGATAAAATTCCACGTTTTCAGTTCCATATGAAAACGTCCTTAGAACAGTTTTTACATTATCGGTAAATTTTTTTTACATTATCGGTAGACGAACTTATTTACATTATCGGTAAATTTTTTTACATTATCGGTTCAAAGAGTTTTTTACATTATCGGTAATTTTTTTTACATTATCGGTTGTTTTTACATTATCGGTAAATTTTTTTTACATTATCGGTAGACGAACTTATTTACATTATCGGTAAATTTTTTTACATTATCGGTTCAAAGAGTTTTTTACATTATCGGTAATTTTTTTTACATTATCGGTTGTTTTTACATTATCGGTAAATTTTTTTTACATTATCGGTCGTTTTTACATTATCGGTTGATTTTTACATTATCGGTTGTAACAAATGTTACCCATATCCATACAGATACATTGGTTCTCAGACCTACTTTAAGTCATAATCTTACCGGGGCTTGAACACCGTCCAATTGTCTTCCACCATGAGCTGAGACAATTATTCCTTGTACTCCGCAAGCCACGGCATCACGAGCGCTCTCAGCTTTATAGAAAATAGAGAGAATCAAATGATTCGTTCCAGTCAAAGATATCCGCCGACTAACCGGGCCCCATAGAAATGAAGGCCCCAATCCATGACGAGAGATTTTATCCATCTACGTGAAAATTTATCTCAGCCCAGGTCCTATGGCTGCATCCTTCCATCTCAGAATGTGTACTTTGATCGCACAGTGTGTACTCATCTTGGATAAAGAAGCTTATTTGCTTTTTTTTTGGAAAAAAATTGCAGTTTATAATTCGTGCTTCTATTTTAAAGTTCACTTAATTTTTTCACTTTTAACCGTTTTGATAAAGTGCTTACATTATGTTTCCTATCATATTACAAGGAATTATTATGAAAGGATGTCATTGAATTTTATCCCCAAAGTCAATAAACTGCAAGTATTTTACACCCCCCCCCCCCATGGTCATTGGGCGCACCAGCTCTATTTCTTGTGCTAAATGAGGGGTGAGGGGGCTCAAAGTTAAGTAGTGCATAGGTTGATGTTTCCCTTAAGTCGTTGAAAGACTTTCTCCTCTTTACCTGTAAGGATTCCTTTCAAGATGATTGGAAGTTTTGTTATCGATTTCATCCAAGTTATGTAATCCCATTTTGTACCACCGGTTGACTGGTAACGCCCATACGTGTACAGATGTTCATCACCAGTAGATTTGGCCTTTAAGATATCCTCGGCAGCTCCCTGGAAGTTCACTAAACTACCGGAAATGAAGAACAATTGGAACACTAGTAAGAACCGCATTACAACTAAGCCATTCCTCTGATTTTATACTGTTCTCCATTAAAGTGCACCTTAAGTCCAGAATTACACTGGAATATACATTTCAGAAGTTGCAAAATGAATCTCATACATCAAAATCCTATTTTCATAGCTTACTCCGTTGCTGAGATATAAAATATTGAAATTTATTCACTTTACTTGAAGTAGCCGATTGCGTAATAATTTGTGATGTTCTTCTTGTACAACTCACATTACCGGCTCTTGTTTCCTCTTGAAATTAAAATGTTCATAACCTTGAAACTTTTACTGTCACCCTACAACAGTAAGACATTGCTCGCAATTTGGCACAAGGTGCAGTAGCTTTCGAAAAACAAAGGAAAACAAAGATGGTAATTTTAGTAGTACAAGAATACCATTATAAATTATTACTCAATCTACCATTTTAAATTAAGCAAATAAGCTTCAACATTTGATATCTTAGCTCAGAAAATGTCCTTTGAAGACGAAAGTTGGACTAGTTGGTTTCATTTTTAAGCTATGTCACATATATCTTGGACAGTTTAGACTTTAAGTACATTTTAAGATATTGTTCTTGACTTTGGCCTAAGCATATTTGTAAATTGTTAGTACGTCATGCACTCATGACACTAATTGTTTATGCAGGCCTTTAACACTTGGAAGAATCTCATCGTTCAGTAACTTGAAAAAAAACATGATAAATTTTTAAAGGGTTACCGTATTGAAGGTAATTTATTAAAAAGGCTAGGCTCCTAACTTACCACGTTCTATTGATGTCTGCCTTTGGCAGGGACACCATACCGTTTTAAGAAAAGAGTGGGAAATGAAACGGTTACGCTTATAATTAGAACAAACAGGGCTTGTTTATTTCGTACTATTTGCTTGAAAAGAATATTTCGAGAGCTTATGGGTTGTGTTGAAATATTGCAATGTTGAAAAGTTATGAGAGATCTGTATGATATCTTATTAGTCCAACTATGTAAATACAGACATGGTGTCTTACCCTCGAGAATTTTGATCTCCAAATCGTTTCTTTATGTCACCCCCGCTTCGAAAACTTCTTTTAAACAAACCAGCTGACGGTGTATCAACAGTTACCACGATAGCTTTAAAACCACTTTTTTCAGCCCGTCTTATCATGTCGACGGTGTTTCTGCGGTCCCTAAACGGGTAAATTTGCATCCAAAGAAGCGCCCTTGGGGCTGCAGCTGCTATTTCTTCTATTGTCATTACAGAAAAGCAACTTACAATCATTATTACCCTTGCTGAATCGGCAGCTGTGATAAAATGAACGAATTGAAGTAATCGTACAAATATACTTGTCTACTTAGAAAGTTTCACAAATAAGAAAGGTGTAGAAGAAAATTCTAACAGCCAAGTTTTAAGACGTTTCATTTTATGATTTTTGTAACATGAGATGTTTTACCTCTAAGGTATTGTGTTTTTTTTTTTCAAATGCAGGCGAAGATTATTAATAGACTCATTTGGCAATCTGCCCAGGGCCTACGAAGAAAATAGAATCTGTGGAGAAATGGCAGTCTACGAAAAATACAAGACAGCGTTGAAAAATGTTAACTGCATCTGTTAACATGTTTTTGTGGCCTTGTGTCTAGGGAATCAGAACTCACAATCCGGGCCTTCTTAAATGGAGGGACAGTCCTTAAATTACGTATATGATAAAGTTACAAGTTGTAAAGTTTATATAAAAGGGACCATGGAGGTCTTATTCTGTTCTTGAAAAATGGCCAAATGATTTTTACAACAGAAGGCCGTCATAAATTTGCAAAACTGTTAGCTCATAATTACTGGTATGAAGCTACACATCCACCACAACTTTGATAATTCCTTCATTATTGTTAATCCAGTTTGGGTATTTCTTAGATGCATGCGAAAAAAAAACTGATATTTTAGTCGTTCTCACCGTGGAAATCGAGACAAGACCCAAAGCTTGGTTCCTGTTATTCAAGTGTCGAATGAAACGAAACTCATAGTTCTGCTATCAAATCTCTTACAATAATAAAGACCGCCTGTCTTTATTCACATTCTTGGAAGTAGTGACATCTTTCAACGTTATTATTATGGGTTTTCAGTATTTGTAAAGTCTTTTCATTTTCCTGATTCAAGCAAACTTTTAGTTTCTAATTCTTTACAGGGTCTACCTCTGACGTCATTGTGTTGCACATGTCCCTTGTCACAATACAGAGTGAACCTGTATGTGGGAGTCGACACGTATTGTCAACACACCCTCGTTTGAGCCTTGACCACCAACACTAACCAGAAAGCCTAAAGGCTTTGTGATTTCTTTCCGAGAAAAGAAATACTTCGTTGCACTCGGGGATTTATCCCTCAGATTATCCTTGCGATATCATGATGTTTTCAAAATTTGACCTCTGGTGACCTCACAAGACCATTAAAGGAGCTGAATAGTGGCGTACTTTCAAAATAAATACATTATACCAAACAAAATGATTACCCTCCTCGCGGGGCTAATTTTAAAAATATTAATCCTAACCCGTTTTATATTCTCATTTAAAATAATCTTGCAAAGTAATTTTGCAATAACGTTCGGTACTGTTACTTGTGTTATTTGGTTTTACATTTGCAAGATATTTTACAATTTGCTCTTTGAATTTCTAGTTCGTCACTTTTTCTTCTGGCACCCGCAATTTTGAATCGTTTCCACTTGTATCGGTTCTGATCGATGCATCTGCCCAGGCATGTAGTACACACAACTTACAACGTACGTACGTATGTAGTATATTAGCGTTACGAGTGGCAAGGCCCACGCCTATTTCGCACATCATCTGCAGGAGGTTCATGAACAACATTGTGGATTTTACAGGTATTGAAACTGTTTTTTCGATCTATGAGTTTGTTTTTCGTGGTAGACCTAGGCCCGAACGCTAGCCTAAGTTAGGCTAACGTTAGTACTGTGAACGACAGTAACAAGTGTACTGTTACACCAGACACACTGCATGCATGGCTTTGATAAGTATCGGTATCGGATTGAATCGATAAACCAAGAAGCATAACCGGATGTGACGTAACGAAGTCGGCGGCTCCGAGAATTTAGTCTACTTTAGCGGCTACTCATCTTTAAACTCAACCGAAAATCGAATAAAAAATGAAAAAAGTGTCCTAGAGGTGTTTCGAAACCAGGCCATTTGTGTGAGAAACTGAGCACTTTCCTCTACACAATCAACAGACTCGTTATACGTATAGTGTGTCTAATACTGTTATAGTCACAGAGTCGTTCACACGTGTTCATAGTTAGGTACTTTAAATTAGAATAACCAGACAACGTAAAAGTAACGCTTTAGAAAAAATATGTTTATTTCTACAATTTTATCTTTGGAACGGTATAAAAATCCAACCCTAAACAGTCCGGGAGATTCTCCCGTTTGGGGGGGGGGCAAAATTCTCCCGAAAGGGGGGAAAGCTTATGCAACACATTGTTTAGGCTTGCCAGCCTAACAAAAGCAATGGTTAAGAAAGAATGGAAACCTCTCAAAAACTCGAAAACGGCGTGGTGAACCACCGATTAGGACGTGGCTTTTCTGTAGCTATGACAATAAACCTTCCAAATATACATTTAATTCCTTTACATTAGACCGACAATTTTTGCAAGGGGGTTCCAAAACCCATTTCCCACTGACAATGTATACAAAGAACGCGTGGGATTGTGGGTAAATTAGACAAAATGGCGGCGCCTATGAACAAGTTTTCTCCCGATCGGGGGAAAAGTAGATTCTCCCGAATGGGGGAATCTCCCGAGCTGCTAAATGACCTCTGACCTCCACTGCAGAGAAAAGGGCTCTTTCTCTCAATATGATAACTATAAGTATTTTTGTAAGTATGAAAAGCGTCCGTATTTTCACTTTCGGGTGACTTCAGCTAACGTTTGACGTTTACTAAAAACAATAGCGTTCAGTTACTGACTATAAAGCATCCGCATGCTAATTATGCAAAGTATCCATGCGTCCTTCCCAGAGATATCGAACGTTAAATGGTAGAACATGCCCTGCACAGATCGGGGATCCAATTGTTTTTAGTTTTTCGTGTTTAAATGTTATTGTAACCAACGGATAATGAGATTTTCCTTAACTTATGCACGAAATTTGGTCGTTTCCTTGTGTCTAGACTCATGTAGAAAATTTCATCAGGTTGTACCCATCATACTAAGATCTTAAGTAAAAATTCCATGCTGTTATCAATTTTGAGTGTACTTTTATCAGTTTTATGTCACATGAGCTGCTGTAATAGGCTGAATGTATTTTCCACTAAACAATTTATGCAGAACAATAATGAAAAATGGCAAAAAACAGTTGAGTTTTCTCAACGTTGACGTAGATCCAGTGATCACTTTATATAGTGCGTTTCCTTTGTTAAACTTTGTGTGCTTGTGCATGCTATTGAGACGAAGCCCCACTTAGTATTGAAAGTAGGTTTTTTCTTTTGTACGTGCTTCACTTCATGTGCCTCAACAATTCATATCACCATACTCCACGATCACCAACATGGTCTCAACTGAACCCCACCCACATTAACGTATCCTTTTCCACTCAGGAATTCGGTTCCCGGACAATTCGCCCCACACAATTCTTACCCGGACAATTCCAATTTTTTGGTGGGGAAGTTTTCTGAGGGGTAGTTGTCATGGGTGAGGGTTTTCCGGCGAAATATGTCCAGGGTTGGAATTGTCCGGTGGGTTGTGTCCAGGCGTACATTGTCCGGGTTATCCGAGGGGAGATGTCCGGTCACGCAGGAAATCACTTGAACTGGTGGTGAGAATGCCAGCTTCTAAGATGTTGACTAGCTGGAGTTGTAACTTACCTCTGGCAGTGGCCTTATCGCCATCAGGATGACAGGCACCCTGAAAGCCAGTAGGAGCAATACCGAGGGGAAAGCTGACAGGTTGGCCTTGAACATGTGTTGAAACATCAATCTTTGTCTCGGAACGAAGCACAAGAGGTCTCAGTCGAAATCTATTTCAGGTTTGAAAGAAACACACAATAGAATTTCAATGGGTCATTAACAGCATGAAGTATAAAAAGAACGATCAAACCTATTTTTGCCCAAATAACGTAAAATTGAAATACCAGTATCACTCGAAAAAGTCAGGTTCAAGTTGAACCGAAAACGGATCAAATGGGCACTTTACAGAAAAAGGATCAAATATTTGACTAGTTTCGGTTGGAAACCAACCATTTCATTTTCATTTCATTTTCAACATGAACCAAATCTAGTTAAATATTTGACCAGATTTCGGTTCAGTTCCCATTTAACTGATTCCGTTCAACTTTGAACAGGACGTTTTTAAAGTGAAATTTTCAAAATAGCCTATACTCCATACATCAGAACCAAAGAACTAATAGAAACTCTGCTACTTGTAAGACTTTGTCACTTAATGACGGAAGACCTGAATCTAAGTCACATTTCCCCGAAACCACAGTATATATAGCCCATAAGAGGGGGCCAAACCCCACTGAGCTAGTCTGGATTATAAGATCTTGTTGCATGAGTGTCACGGCTTCGTGTTTTCTTAGGTGTAACGACGACTGCTTTCATTCTACTGAAATTGTTGGAATGTTGTAATGTGATTGTCTCTGATATGGTCAATAGTTCGTTAGTATAATCAGTTTGTACTGGACTGGCGCTTAGTGGTTCGGGGTTCAGGATGATGCCGCTGAATGTTTGCAAGGTATATATATATTTATATATATATATATATATATATATATATATATATATATATATATATATATATATATATATATATATATATATATAAAGTAACGTATATGAACAATTAAAATTTTTCACGGTAGTATTTTTAGGGCCGTGCTGAAGAATTTTTACTTACAGATAGGAAAATCTACGATACACATGAGCAAAATCAGTTCATCTGTCGGGGCCTTCGCCCTTTATCGGGAATAGGCCTAATATGCATTGAACTGCATCCAGCAGGGATGCACGATGAAAAAGCCAAGAGTCTCGCCACAAGAGATTACGTAGCCTACTGTACACAAACAAGATTACAACCATGCTCTGAGTGATGAAATTCCTAACTTCTATTGTACATTACTCTCATTTTGCACTCAACACCCAGGCCTTTTCGTCCCTTGACCAAATATCACGTGTTTATATGTAGCATATAGGTACACATATATTGTCTGGCAACGGTCTGGTTGCCAGGAAGGTGGTAAAAAGTCTAAGCTAAGTGAGCGGGCAAACAGCCTCTTTGTGATACTAACTTGAGGAAAAATCTTCTTGTACTCAAAAATATTGTATTGTGAAAAGGCAATACGTTCGTGGAATAAAACTCACGTATGAATATATATGATTAATTTATTAAAGTGGATACTTGTATTCATACGTACATTTTTTCAGTCTGAGGTTTGAAAGGTTGCCATGACATCAGTGAAAGGTGCGAGCAAAGCGCGCCCGAAGTGAAGCCTATTTGCGACCATGAAGTGTGCTCAAATTTGTCCCATACTCATTAATATAGCACAATTTTACCACATTAGACATGCAGGCATACTTGCTATAAGGCCTTCATGGAACTTAATTACCAGTCATACGTTTTAATATCAAATTCCTGAACTCTTTCCTATTTCTAGGTGAGCACAATTTAATCAGTCAGTTTACCTTTGGAAAGCTCTCTTACTGTCCTCAAGTGTCTGCTCATCTCCTGTACCTGTTGCAAAGTAATCGATGAGGAAGTCGGGGATTTTCCCGTGGATTACCTTTTCAAAGTCAGCTACGCAGGAAATTCCCGGTGTTGGCATTTTGCATTAACCTTTACAAATAGAAAAGGATGCATATATTTTCCCTGCATATATTTTCCTTGTGAAAATCAATTTTACTTTAACTTTACTTGGTAAGAGAAGATACTAGACACCAGTTACCAGTAACCTCTGACTTAATGGGGAGCACCACCGAAATATGTCAGAAAAGTTTTTCTTTACATTGAGAAGAAACAGTCACCGTTTTGAGAATTGTGGTTGTTTAATGGAGTAATTATTTTAAGGGTAAAGAGATCATAATCATAATAATGATGATGACGACGACGACGCGACGCGACGACGACGACGTCAACGGATAACAAAAATATGTGCAGTAATTATGCAGTTTTCTTAGCCACAAATAACGTATGGTCGTGGACTGACCCTAACCCTTATATGGTTAAATACACAAGAAATAAACTCCTCTAAAATACGTAGAAAACACATTACTCTCTCACTGGCATTAGCAAGACCGAAACCATGCTTTATCTGTCAAAACGTCTGTGCTCCTTTTACACAGTGCTAGCTAGCATAGTTTTGCTCATATTTGAGCCAAATTATTTCAGAAAGAATAACACTTACAGGTAGTAGGCTCTACAGGAAATATCGTTGGTGCTAGTCTTTGCGCCAACCAGTGTGCCCACAGAGATAGTCTGGAAAGGTTAAATCGGTGGGGCTTGTGTTTGTTCCTACCGCTACCTTCCCTAAGCTAGGAAGAGTCCGGAGAATACAACTGCAGGCTTAAGTTTAGCAAACCTTACTAAATTAATTATATTGACAGGCATCAAGCGCTAACTTGCCAGTAGCTAGCGAATACCAAAATATAAAACTGTCCCAGCCCTACACAAAATAAATACAAAGTTTGCATGAAAATAAGCTGAAGGTCCTTGCAGATAATAACACAGATCGATTTAGCTACGAGCTGCACTTCCAGATGTAGTTTGTGCTAACTGTAGAAAGCTAATAAATTTACTGTCTCGTATAGTCCTCAATCAGTCCACACACTACGCTCCATTTGCGATAACATGCACTTTGCTCCTTGTATTCGGAGCGTAGTTTAACGGAGCTTAGGATACTAGGCACTGATTGCAGGCTACATTTGTTAGAGCGGTAGAGCTCGATCTTTGCACCGATTGAGACCAATTAGTGTGTGGTGTAGGTATCAAGGTGACGCACTAAGCTTGTAGTCCAGGTCGAGTTGTAGCCTTTTGGGGGTTTGCCTTTTATGCCTGCTTTTAAACTTTTCAAAATTGATGAGTGACTTAACAATCTACTTTTCTTTTAATAGCAGAGAGATCAGTAGACCTAGTTATTCAATTGAAGGAAATATTGGGCATAAAAAATGATCCTTGAGGCCAAAATTTCACGACGAAAAACAAAGAAATTGTGAATTGTCAGTACCACTCATTTCATGTAGGTGTAAATCTGGGAGTCCGACTTTCCCCAATATATACTACTTGGCTATAGGACTACCCATTAAAAAAATTAAAGTTAAGGTCATTGGAATATACACTTTAAGAGAATCTGGTACTCAAATTTGTCCCCAGGCGCTAAAATTACCCAAATAGCCGGTTTTTTTCGAAAAGGGCCATATTCGACAGGTCGCTACAACTAAACGGATCAATATTTTGGGAAAACTTTCAGTATGTTGTGGGAGACTATGTTTATTTTACCACTTATACTTCTAAAAATTTCTTAGACCCCAAATGTTGGTGCAAAAGAGCCTTTCTTGACCTGAATCAGCCAAAATGATCAAAATGGCGGCCATTTTGAATTGGCTGGCTAACCCCCCCCCCCCTTGCACATGAAAAAAAAAAATTAGCACATACTACTCTCATTGTCTGATCATCTACTCTACACCTTGTCAAAGTTTTACCAAATGTAGCAAAAAAAAAAAAAATACAACAAACCAAAACGTCCCTTACTATTAAGCACATTATCCAGGTACCTCTGTAGGCGCAAACATCCTAGTTTCAAGTTCTAGAACATTCGTTTGAGAAGTAAACAACCTTGTATGGGATGCCGTAAGGGCCAAAATAATAATTACTACACTACAGTTGCTTATTGTTCCACTTTTCACGTCATAAGAGTAACCTTGCTAATATCGGTTAAGACTGTTATGAATATAGCTGTTTATTTAGTGTACCTATTATATTTTGACCTCAGGATTACCTCCTTTGGGTTTAGAAGCAATCTGCTCTTTAGTGACCTGCAGTTTTGCCCCTATCTAAAGTTTTTGTTTCCAAGATGAAGTAACCGAAGAATTTAGTAATATTTTTAAACATGGGGACACCTGTGTTACTACGTCCTATCGTAGCAGGGGCAAATCCAAATTTTGACAAAGGGGAGGGGACATAATCCCGTAAGGGCAAAGTTCGAAGTTAAGCCGAACGCACACGGACGACAAAAAATGTGAAACACGCAACGTTTCGTGTTTTCTCACGCCGTGCGTGGGACGAAAAAAAAAAAGAATAGCGAAACACTTGTTTAGCTAAACACTTGTTTCGCGAAATGCTGTTTTCTGTTTTTGGTCAGCGCACACGGACGTCAGAAAACACGAAACGTGTTTCCTGTTTCGTGTTTCGCGTTTTCTGTCGTCCGTGTGCGTTCGGCTTTACGAGCGTCAAATGTACGGTTGAATATCAATATCGTAAAGTCCATCGCTTCTGCGAAGGCTTGAGTTGAGCTCCATGAAGATAACCGAATAAAGATGAAGATTTCTGATTTGTCTTTCATTTATTCTGGTGTTTATTCTTCCTCAAATTAAACATATACAAGTGATTGACGGAGATAAATTATTACAATCATGCTGGAATCGTACTGGTTGGCCTTAAAAAATGATTTGGGAGCTACATGCACCAAAAGTTTTACAAGTGACTTCATGCTTCTTAGAGTTCTGCAGCAACAGTGCCACATCTTGCGGCTTGGGCCTTTCACACATCCAAGTCTCGTGTGCCTAAAGAAGTCTAAAGAAATGAATGCAGCCCCCTGACAGGTCCATAGTTGTCAGGCACCCTTAAAATGCATATTAATTAATAAAGTGAAATCAGTTGACCAATTAGGAGGTTTTAAAGGGGTGGAATTGACCGCGCCCACAAATAAGGATGGGATGGGGGTGAGACGTGGAAGTTGTGACGTGGAAGTTCTCACTTACACCAAACACGTGACAGAAAACAGGAACGACTACCAGGTGCAAGGGGTATTTCTAAAAGCAGGTCATCAGCCTTGTTTATCTCAAATTAATTCTCATGAGAATTAATTTGAGATAAACAAGGCTGCTTGGCGTACTAGCAGCTGAATGACCTGCTCAATGAATTGACGACCTGATTTTAGAAATATATGATACGTACTAAATACTATCCAACAGTACGTAGCGTCAAGGAAGGGGTTCTGGAAAAAAATTCGATTAGAAGTTAGACACTGCTAAATGGTATTTGCTGGCATCTAGCAATGAATAGGACTACACAAACTTTGTAGTGCAGCTTTGGAATCGCCCCAACAAACGGAAGTGATGCCGAAGGTGAGGGGGGGGGTGAAGCCGGAAAAATACCCCTCTGGATCCACACCGGTAGTCCAGATCAAGGCTTATTTTTATACCATTGCTCTTAGAGCTGAAATTACCCTGCCTAGAGTGAATCAGATAAACTCGACATGGTTTAACAATTGTGCAACCTATGCTTGGTGTTTACTTTCCATAAAGTATGAGCGATTACTTCAAACTTCTACCATACAAGACAACCACACCAGTTATGTAAATTTTATTGTATCAATGATAAACTTACTTTCAACGGTAAACCTTCAATACTGATTGTACGTCTTCCTCCCATTAACGTGTACCCATGGCACAAATTTAAACATACTCAACGTACCACAGTAGGTACTGTTATATGTCAGACTCTATGTAAGTGCTATGACAGATTTCTCCACATTGAACATACATTATTTAAAACACAACGTTAACCCTTAAATGCGATATCAATCTTATTGAATTAAAGGTTCAGCATGGATATCAACAACAGTTTGTAAATAAATGGTAATAAAGACGTGTTACGGATGACAGATTCCATGATCGCGACTTTGAATAAGACCAAAGTACAAAATATATGAGAACTTGCAAGTTCAAACATTGTAACCTAACAGTAATTGTACATAAATGCATGTTTACGCTAGCTACGAACTTACCTATTATCAGTTATGCAGTGATTACGCCTTTCCTTCAAGTGCGCCGTAAAATCAGTTACTGAATTACCATCATGCTCTTCTTAAAAACAATGCTACATTGTACCGACTACATGATAAACATGTATATAAGATCCCCAGGCACTAGGTCCACGAGCAGGCGCGTAGCCAAGGAGGGGGCAAAGGTCCCCTCCTTGAGCATATTTTTTGTATTTTTATGTATTTTTAATGATTTTTATGATATTGCTAGTAACTCAAAATAAAAAATGTTTAAATACAACTTACAAGGCCTGGGAAGTGCCATTTCCAGCAATCCGGGAAACATTTTCAGCCAAAATTTTCTTGTACGCTTCGCGCCAACTATGGTGACACTACGCTTAGATAGTTTGCCTGTGGGCTTCGCCCCCTCTTTGGCAAATTCCTGGCTTTGCGCCTGTCCACGAGGGAGCTGGGACACTGGGAAGACATGCTTCTGCTTTTCAAAAATGGTGAGAGGCTTCTGTTGCAACCTAACTACCCTGATCGGGACCACAAAATTTCCCTTAAAAGTCCCCTCGATCTGAAGTGGTCTCTCATTGGGCTCTTGTTGAAAGCTTTCTTGAGATACTGCGCGCTTCCATTATCAGCGTGGGTGAGGTTGGTTTCTTTTACATTGCTCTTTTGCATTAAATATTGTCATATAAATGATTGCATTGATTACTTTAAGTGTATTAGTTACCTGTTTTGTAATTGCAGTATTTGAGTTAGCATTTTTACATAAATACGCTACTAACTCAGTTCCAGTGCCAATTTTGCAGTGTCATAACTAACTACCTACTGCAGGATATAAATACTCCGAGGCAGGGTCGGCACCAGAGAGGAGGTGAGGGCAGGGGAAAGAGATAAGGGACTGAGTATACACGTCGTTATTATGTACACGCTATTATGATATCTAAAATCACATAGAATTGATTTGATTTTAATATTCTACATACAGCAGCTCTATTGCTGGATCATTCCTGGACCAAAACAATAGACCCACGAAATGACGAACAGCCGAAGGTCATATAGGGTCCCATTTCCAAGAGGTTTGATTAAACTCCTGGATTCCCCCTTGTGAACAGGCCTTACTATATATTGCAGGTGTACGTAGAATACTGTGCCAGAAACGGCCTCTCTCTGATCAGGGAGTTGTCCGAATAACAACTCCCTGCAATTGACTCAGAAAGGGGGCTATGCCAATGCTCCCCGGGTTCGATGTTCCCGAGGTTCAATGTTCCCAGGTTTTGATGTTCCCCGGGTTCAACGTTCCCAGGCAGGGGCGGATGCAGGTTTTGACTAAAGGGGGGTTTTGCGATATAGTTACTATCTAAGCGGAGCGCCACCATGAGTTGGCGCGAAGGGTACAGAGAAATTTTTTGGTCCAGAAGACCCCCAGATTGCAGGAAATGGCATTTTCCACGCGTTTCCTAGGCTCTTTGATCCGTATAAAAACAAGCTTTCATTGAAATTCTCTGTGTCAGAAATTTTATGATAAATGTCCTGTCAGAAAGTTGTCTCCCTCCTTGTGAGAGATGCATGCTATACAGCCCGATAACGATCTTGGGCGTCAGGGGTTCGGAGCATTCAGTCATTTGTTGTGCTCTCTCTACGCACTCACAGTGACTCACTCAAAGTTGGTCGCTTGTGCTCAATAAAGAAAACTTGGTTTCTCTTTTTGAAATCTTCTGGAAGTATTTTGGTATGGGGCCTTAAAATTAAACTGGTAGGCTTAATCGCATGCATGGGATTTTTGGTTGTCTCGTTATCTGAGAGGAGCCCGACCATCGGTTGGCGCGGCGCCAGGGGTGGTGCCAGGATTTGTCCGACGGGGGCAGACTCCCCGACGTCGGGCCAGGGACCCGAAGCCCCTACAGCCATGACTGTCGTCGAGGAATTGGTGAGGAAGGATTTGAAGAAAACTTTTGTATTAGATTATGACATTGCGAGGCATACATTTCATAAAATTGTGTATACTAGAGATATATATTTCGGCCCTGATTTATCGTTTTTCCTAGAATCTAAACTGTGAAATTTCAAAGCGCGCGAAGCGCGCGAAATTTTTTGGATAGGCCTACACTAAAAATAATCTGTACTTATTTGAAGCATATATATATGGGTCAATTGTCAAGGCAGTTGGGCCATATCGGGCATAACCTACGCTGAACTTCTTTCCTCGAGTCACTAGCAGTACCGCACGACAGACACAAGAGAACATTAACTAGGTTTAGCAAAATAAGATGGAATGACCGACATTTACATAAATCCATGTATTCTACTTATATTAAGTTACTTGAAAAGGTGGAAAGGGTTTTTAATATATTTAGCTATTAGTAACCGAACTGAGGAAGAGTGGGCAAAGTGGACCGAAAATTTTGGATTTTATCACAGAAATGACCCTTTTGAAAGCCAAAATAAGTAAACCGACCAGGTCGGTAGCGACAGCATCTTCCCGACAGGGGGCCGGATCATGCAGTGACCCGAAGTTCCGACAGCCCCTGTGTCGAAGGGGTGGTAAGGAGGGGATATGAAGGAGCCTAAATATTCCAAGTCATTGCAGGGGCACATTTTGCATAATATCACTGAATACTTCATGAGCAGAGTTGCGCACTGATATTGTACTTTTGAATCTGAAACGTAAAATTGCAAAGCGCGCGAAGCGCCCGCATTTTTTTTGGGGGGGGGGGTTACACAAAAAATATATGTAATCATTAAGAACAAAAAGAAAAAAGAAAAACTGTAAGGGTTGTAGACCATATCAGGGATAACATACATTTTATCGAAACCACCTGGACTACCCTATGACATACCCAAACTTTTCTCCTTGAGTTGCTCACCATGCAACTGACCGTACCGCATGACACACACAAGACAACAGCAAGTAGACTTGGCGATATGGGATGGAATTTACGACCTCTACATAAACTGTGTACTCTACCTACATGTTACTTGTTAAGTTTGACAGGTCTTGTGCTATCTAGCAATGTAGAATGGAAGTACTGAAGAAACTGGAGTGACTCTACCGCGCGCCTAGCGCGCCGAAAATTTTGGGTTCTTTTAAGGGAAATTGTCCTCTTGAGCAGTGTCGCAGCCAGGGTTTGGTGATTGGGGGCCACAGATGACGTCGAAATGCCACCTCAGTTTTCCCCCAGGTCTGCATAAATTGTACCTATTTATGGGTACCTGCGATAGTATACAGCAGTGATAATCTTTCCTTTGTCACTTCATAAAGGTGCTGACCTGGGTGAGGGGTCTAAGGGGAGGGGGTGTACCCTCTTCTTTGAGAAAATTTTGTTAATTTAAGGTTGCTTAGATGCAAAATGGTGATATCTTTGGAATATTTTTTGAACTGATCATATATGGCTGGAAAATATCCATAATTTAAATGAATTCTAAGTTTTGGTTAAGCAAAAGAGGAGAGTATGGTTAGGTGAAAGAGGAGAGTATGCGTCCCTGCGATAGTAGACAGGAGTGATAATCTTTCCTTTGTCACTTCATGAAGGTGCTGACCTAGGTGAGGGGTCTAAGGGGAGGGGGTGTCCCTCTCCCCTTTGAGAAAATTTTGTTAATTTAAGGTTGCTTAGATGCAAAATGGTGCTATCTTTGGGATACGTTTGGCACTGATCATATATTGCTGGAAAATATCCAAACATTAGTGAATTCTATTTTTTGGTAAGGTGAAAGAGGAGAGTAGGCCTATGTTGTCCAACAGAAGGGTATGTTGTCAGCAAACCACCTGAAGTCCCACTTTTGGCTACTTTAATGAATGCCTTCTATTCGGGGAAAGATTTTACTTAAAAATACGTGCGTTGAGTCCACGGAAACATTCTTGGACTGTTACGAAAATTTTCCTTTGTTTCATTGTGCATTATGAAAGGGTATTTCTAAGGCTGGCAGGCAGCGGTATAGGGCCTCCTGGAAGCTCTGGATTAATTATATAAAATGGGGCACTTACATGATGCTTATTACCTGACATCCAAATGATACTATAGAGTATGATGCCGAGCACTTTGCAACTGTCGTATGTTTACAAAGTTTGAACGAAAACCCAGACAAATACCTTCTAGGTATAGCAAAAGGGGTGTAGGACTAAAAGCGCATTTCAAAATGCTTTTTCGTCGTAAGTGTATTAACAATCGCCATCTATAGGCCTACCGGTAATGGCTGCATTTGAAAAAATGTATAACCGACGGCAAATACGTACTTTCAACCTTCCAGATCATGCTACAAATTAGACTGAAAGATCCCATAGGCCTATAGAGGTTGGAGATATACTTATGTTTCTCGGAAAACTGTGATCAGAATAGTTGCATGTATTATAATCTTAATAATGGCCATAAGATGTGATGCAAACCGTGACGAATGCGCGCGAAGCGCGCCGAAATTTTTCAATTAATAAGATTACAATGACAAAACCTGCATTCATGATCCTCTGCATCGAAACACTTTCAATTCCTCAACAAACCTATATGCCAATCACAAAGCCAATCTTTTACTGAGAATTCATAAACAGCCTTCAACTTTGGTTACTGTGCTTCTACGGGAGTTACTACCGGAAATTATTGACAACAAGGATATCACTGAGGTAAGGTTTGGAGCGCGCGAAGCGCGCGAAAATTTTGATAGTTTGCGAAAGATTTGGGATAATTCTGATAGTTTGAGAACCATTTGTGATTGAAAATGATAACCACAGATACATCACTCGGCTGAAAACACACCTCACCCTTCCCCCTACAGAAATCTATAGCTTAAACGCCTCTTGAGATCATTTTAAAATTATCAAAAAAAATTTTCTGATATCGATTGGGGGCACGCGCAGCCCCATGCCCCCCCCCCCCCGTGCCGGCGCCACTGCTCTTGAGAGCAAAAAACAGGTAAACCGTCGGGGCGACTTGTCGCCGTTAGGGACTACACACTTTACCGTATCGACTAAGACTCCCCGACTGTAAAAAAAAAACTGTAAAAAACTGTAAAACTTCCCCGACGGGGGGGGGGGGGCATGGCCCCCTGTCTCCCACCTTGCGCCATCACTGATCGGCGTGAACCAAGAAAAATTGACCCTTCTCAGACCTTAAAATCTATACTTAGGCCATCCTCATGTTTCATGCTTTGTATGTTTGTCATTTCTATGGAAACATTACGTTTTTTGATACCCTCCCTTGCTGTACATACAACCATGTCGTCTAGAGGCACGAAGGAAAATAAGCTAAAATACCGCCTACAGTACAGGTCACTGGCACTTCCGATATGCAAGAAACTCCAGGCAAACACCCACTCTTTTGCATGGAATAATGTTTAAACGTGATGGTCATAACGTACTCTTGGATAAAAAGGAATATATCTTGTGTAACAAATGAAAGGGATTCAGTATGTAAGCGAATTTTGGATTGTAATTCCTTCCAGAACAATGGTAACTTCTTTAGATATATGTTCCAACTGAACAGTCTAATTTTCTAAGTCTAATTTTTCCCTGCACGTCTTTACATCCAACGGATGTCCAAAGTATGATTAGCCTTCTCGATTTCTGATTATATTAGGTGATTCCAATTCAACGACAACCACTTTCAGTCAACACAATATTTGAATTTTTCAGCGAGAGTACAAGTGAAAAGCTGGAGTCGCCTTCTCATTTTTTAAAACAGAGTTAGGCACTACTGGATGCGATTTCATTGCATATGGGAACCAAGATTAGAGCTGGACCTCCTCTTGAAGGACTCACTGACTCTATAAGGATTTTGAATGAGAGAGAATCGGGACGATAGAAGGAAAAATACTCTGTCAGCAAACTTATAATTATGGCATATTAATTGCATTGTTGTAACTGAAAATAACCTTCAAAACATACCGGGGAAAATAAACAATATATTATACAAAATGAAAAAAAAATCCTCGAAAATCAAAGGGGGGTGGGGGGGTTAAACCCCTAAAACCCCCCCTTGGATCCGCCCCTGCCAGGGTTCGATGTTCCCTAACCCCTAATCCTAACCCGAACCTGGGAACAATGAATCCTGGGAACCTCGAACCTCGAGAAGATCTAACTTTGGGAACATTGAACCTCGAGAACATTGAACCTCGCGAACATTGACATTTCTGGGAACATCGAACCCTGGGAATAACGAACCTCGTAGTCATCGACAACTATTGAAATAGTACAAAAACGGGGAAAATCGAACCCTGGGAACATCGTGTAGACCCCCTCAAAGAGACATCTAAGTTGGAATTTGTGAAGCGGCGCCGGAGTAAGGAGTCATATAGACACGAATGAAGGGCGCCTTTAGAAATAGAAGGAAGCGTTTGAGCAAAACATTAAGTTTCAAATAAAAAAGGGGAAATAAAGCTTAGCAATTTGGTGAAACTTTTATTCAAATCGGACATGTAGTTTTCGAGATATCAGGAAATGAAGTTACACATTTGTGACCAAAGTGAGCTTGAGACAAGCAGGGGTTGTATCACCTCACAATGGTGAGCAATGCTTTTGTTTTCTTTGCTTTTTCAGTACGTTGTGTTGACCTTGAAGTTAATAGGACAGGCGTTCTCCACGGAGATTTCAAAGTTTATAAAATTCCCACGCCTCCCATGCATTTACATTCCTATAACATGGGATTATGGAGGAGAAAAGTGGTTGGTAAAGTTTATATGAAAACAAAAGAATGTTCATTAATGTGAGGTTCTGAAGCCATATATGTGGTTGCCTTTCAAGTTCACTTTGGGCTGAAAATGTAACAACTTTAACTCCTAATACCGTGAGAACCACACCTTGGGTTTCAATGCAAATTTCACCCGAATGCTTAGAATAAGTACCCCTCTAACAATACCAAAACTTGATTTGAGCCCTAGACCCTTCTTTAATAAAAATAAATTTCAGGACTGTCGAAACCGGGGACTGGGGGGCACCAGCCCCCAAATTTTAGTCTAAAGTTTTTTGTCTTAAAAGCGACCAAAATTGCCTTCGAAAATGCCAAAACTCTGGCGTTGAATGGATCAACTCCCTCAATCTTAAGGCCGGCTCATACTTGAGTATAGCGCTATAAACTATGAAAGTTTAACACTGTTCAACTTTGAGCTATGTCCGTGATTGGCCAGGAGAGCAAAGGATGACCATAAGGTTCTTCGAGCTTCATAGCGCGTGAAAATTTGAAAGTATGAACCGGACTCTTCGAGATCTTCCCTGTATTTGGACCAATAACTGGAACAATTACGCAATAGAGGCATGCAAAGGGACTCACCATCACAATAGCCTTAAAACATTTAAAGGAGTATGGGGGTAAAATTTTCATCAATTAACGGGATGGGGAGGGAAGGGCTGCATGGTAACGTATACATGTATGGACGATAAGTTTTGTTTGTATGAGCCTAAGATTGTCTTAGTAATCACCAGAAGTGAGATAAGAAAATTACCCACGCGAAACGAGTAGGAAACTAACTTTCCATTACTGAATGAGTTATTCAAAGGGTCGTCTCATACTAGCACACAAGTATCAGGAATAGTTGCACTCTAAAAACAGCACTCTGGTCAAGCCTTGGGTGTGAAAAGGGTCGTGGCCACAGATTAGCAAACGGGTCATCTCCTGGTTGTACTAAGGAAACCTGGGTTAAATTTTACCAGAGACATGTTATATATTTGATCAGGATTTGAAACCAGTCATAAATTTAACCAAGGAAGTTTTAATTTTGACCCGTTTTCAAGTTATTATTGATCAGACAATGGATGGGTAATCAGTGACAATGATCCTTGTTACAGATAACCAGGAGAGTGCAGTTTTGAAGTCAAGACCGTCATATCCGAGACCGAGACCGAGACCAAGACCAGAGGATGTTGAGACCAAGACCAGGAGCAGAACTTCGAGATCGAGATCGAGACCAGCAAGGTATGAGACCGAGACTGATACCGAATGTACATATTGTATAGGAAAATGAAACAAACTGTCCAACTTTTTCAATACTTTTTACCTGACTTTACTACCTTTTGCTCTACAAACGACCTATAGCACCAACAGTGCATCAGCTCATTGATATATACACCTGTTTTCTATTATCATATGCCAAAAATAGTTAACATAACTAATAACTTAATATAATCATGTCTTTTTTCTACTGTGGCCCTTTTTTTAAATCAGTCAGTGCCACAAGTGTTCAGTGGTGATGAACTTGGTGTCAATTAATGCATCATAGTGAGTTTGTCACCAGCCCACAGAAAAATAAGTCACAGAAATCTAGTTAGTGTCAACTTTTCCTTCGGACCAAACATGACCATGGAGCTTAAACGCAGTTCAATAATGGGACATTTTGTTTTTGAGACTAGAATAGGATTGCAGATAACTATGAAGGCATAACATATAACATACAGTTAACAGTGTGTAATATTTAGGCCTAGACTCACAGCTTTCAGAGTTGCAAGATAGCTGTAGTATCATGTCTGATCATGATGGCCAAATGTTTTGCATTTGCACTTTTTCCCATCGAAGAAAGAATTCTGGTCGATAACTTGAGATATTTATATATGGAACTGGTTTTTTAGTTCATTCTATTTTTTCGATAGCCAAATGATCATAAGGAGCAAGATTGAATTAAATATGGTCATAATAAGGCCAACAGCTGGAAATGGACAGCACTAAACAAACACTAAGAAGGGGATTTCAACACACACAGCACACAGCGAACACGCAATGCAGTACAGTGCCAGACTATCACTGTTCTGCTTATACTGCGTAACCGAACCTGTATGCTAGTCCAATGCGTTATTATCCCCATTGACCAAGTTAAAGACCCGCTCACTAGTCCACAGAAGAAAGTTCAACCCATAATAAATATAGTGTATGGACTCGCTGGATGAATGATTTTTCCATTTTTTGAAAGTAATGAACTAAAAATTATTTTGAAATAAATGAGTTATTTCAAAAAAGAAAAAAATGAAAACAACAACAAAGACAAGTTTTTTTTTTTTGCGGGTCTCCAAGCGGAAAAATTTCCGAGACCGAGACCACAGGGTGTCGAGTCCGAGACCGGGAAGTCCGTGCCGGATAATATGGGGGTAGTATACCTCTTCAATCAAATTCCGTAGTGTTCGACTCACCAAAATGAATCTTTTTGCGATATACGGATAATTAGAAACGGATTTTTTAAGGCAGTGGTGGCAACGGGATTTGCAAGACGGGAAGGGGAAAGCTCCCCTACAAGAACCATCAAGAAAGCCCATACTACAGAACGGCGAAACCAAAATTTCGCGTTCCGCGTTCCAAAATGTTTGAGTTTTTATCTAGAAAATGGGGTTTTAATTGGGCAAAATTGGGAAATTTTACGTGTTTATGGAAGAAAGTAGTTGGCCGGGGTTTTGTTGGAGAAAAACTTGAAAACGTGGGTAAATCTCTCCTCCTTTAGAGGAAAATTAAGCAAATTGTTGGGGGACTGAGTCAAGTTGGGCATTATATACCTTATCACAAATCAGTAAGACTGAAAATATTGACAAATTTCCACGACGGGTGGTTGATTCCCGACGATTAGGGAACAAGTTATGATTATTCGTTACTTGTCATCAGAATTATGTGACACCAGGGAGGTGACATAAGCTACCACCTCCCTGCTTACACAAACCGTGCTCATAGCCCCTGCAACATGTGCCTGAAAGAAAAGCTACGCAACGCTAATGCCGACAAGTCCCTTTTACCGAACAAAAGATTGGAGCTCATCTCGAAGTATAGACATGTCAATCCACAGCCAAGCCAGTTCAATAGCGTGGAACCATCGCAATAGCGTGGAACCCTTGGGACTTAACCAAATTCCTATCGTTTTTTAAATTACATGAAACACTGGAAAAAAACAGAAACATAACATGCCAACTATAGTATATTGCAAAAGAAAACACAAAATATTTCAAGCAGTCAAAAGCTGTTCTTCAAATGCAAAAACAGAGTAACGGAACGAACTTAACAGACTAAATACTTCGGAGGGTGTTCGCACATAAGTGCTCTTGAAAGGAACATTCTCTGTTTAGACCAGTGGTGTGTTTTGAGTTGAAGGATCGTCTTTATTTCTCGCTGGCTTCTCTCTTGGGCTGTGATAACGTTGGTAAACAAAATGTCGCATTTAAGGTGGGGTAAGCTAGGGAGATTGTAATCTTCTGCTACGGAAAAGCCAGTGCTGTTTTCACGTATACCGTGTATGTAGTTATATGAGTATAAAACTTGTGGTAGTTTCTCCAACGTATGTGGCGAGGGAAAAAAAGTGCAATTACACGCAACCACCATTTTCCGAGTCGCAGTTGAATTTTCCAGGTTTCAAAACCCTGTCTGTGGCATTGTGAATTATGGTGGGTGCAGTATCTACGTGTCTACGTACTGGACATCTGGGTTTATTACACTAAGTTATCATTACCTGAGAGTTAGAGTTAGAGGTAGGTGAGATTTTACGGCTCTGTTTCTAACCAATTGATTTAAGTCGGGCCGACCACGGCCTTTTTTCCAGTTGTGGCTCACTGGCTTGCTTCCCCTACTCCATTGCTTATGCTGCACCAGTCTCAATGACAGTAGGCTCCATTCTCATTACCTGAGGGAAGCATACCTGTGGGGATTAAGGAGCACGAACTACCGTCGAACATATATATATATATATATATATATATATATATATATATATATATATATATATATATATATATATAAATATATATATATAAGGTCGAAATGCTGCGGAGCACTATAGAAATGTGTAGTGTGTAGGTCGATAAAGGTGGTAGGTTCCTCAAGCATGTACAACATGCCTCTATATCATAGGTATATATATATATATACATATATATATATATATATACACATAAGGTCGAAATGCTGCGGAGCACTATAGAAATGTGTAGGTCGATAAAGGTGGTAGGAAAGGTGGTAGGAAGTGCTTAAAAGTTTGCGGAAGTTCCTCAAGCATGTACAACATGCCCCTATATCATAGGTGAGAGTGCCTTCAATACCAACATAGTACAGTAGAAGTAGTCTAATATTTCGAGGTCCTACCTCTTTCACAGAGACTTGAGTAATATGGCAAATTATAAATACATTCTACAACGTAAACTAATTCAAAATACCTAAATCTTTGTTTAGGTCCCTCGTATGGCTATTGATGTATAGGATTAGCCTACTCACTTAAGCTTTTCGTTTCTCGTTTCCCCAACTAAAAAAGATGCAAATTTCTGGCGCGGTTGGCGCGTACCACACTTTTACTTGCACCAAATTTGGTGCAAGTAAAGTTTGAGCAAAGTTCGACAAATTGTGAAAAATATTTCTTTCACCACCATATTGGAAGGAACCAACACAGTTATGTATGAGTACTCACAAAATTTTCATTTGGTCCTATATGACATTTTATTACAAAGAATTATTTGACTGCAAAAGGTTGATGATTACTAGAAGAGCGAGTTTGATTCAAATGGTATACCGACAATATCCAACATTGCTGGCTTCAAGATAATCTACTCGTTGGAGAGCATATCTCTTCTGCAAAAATTACAACTTGCAAACAAGTTGAGATTCGTGCTGAACAAACGACTGATTGATGTCCTCAAGTCTGTTACAACCTGAAAAATAGAGTAGGGAACGATATTGTCCATGTGTGTGTTTAAAGATGAATTTTCCTCATCCCAAACAGTTCCAATTCTCTCAACTGAGTCACTTCTAGCCCCTCCTAAAACTGTTTTAAGCCTCTCCTTGTTCAGACACAAACCTAGCTTACTGCTCAAGGACATATGAGCATGCAAGGCCCTAATGTTATAATCAGAATGCTCTCTCTACATGCTGTTCAATGTGAACTACTCTGCATCTTTTGAATTTTTTAACTGTGATGTCAATCAAAGAGCAGAGACCAATTGAGAATTTTAGTTACCCCGGACCAAAAATGTACTTGGGGTGATGGATGAGTGAGTGTCTTTAATTTCCAACCACTTGTAGATTAAATTAGTACGGTTACACGTTTGGAATTCATCCAACTTCTCATAGATCAAAATCATTTGCTTAGTTACAACTTTCCAAATGTGCTATACTTAAAATGTGGTATGATTTAAGCTTTCTCCTTACTTTAAAGAGCGAAATGGCACAGTTTTGAATTGCCGTACCACTTATTGCAATTTATGTATGACTGTTCAAATCATGTGACTAATTACATTTACTGATACTTTAAAATACACAAGTTAAGGCCTTGTTTTATCTTAAATATGCAGTAGTAGTTTTTGAAACAGTAGGAAAGATTCGGACCTGTGTGGGCTGTAAGGGAAATTAAAAAAATGATATATTTAGTTATTTTTGTCAAAATACGATTGAGGAGCCTACTTATTTACCGCAACGATAGCAATATACTGTACCCGATACCGATACTAAAAGATGTTGAATTTTGTACCTATAAAATCGTCCGTGATGCTACAAACGTGCATGTTCATTGTACAAGAGCACCGCAATGTCAATTGGTCTATTGTAGTGCACGTAAAAGTTAGTTACGCCACATGTAAGCATTCTCTGATTAGTCCAAACTATTAAAGCGTATGTGTCGTTATATCTCTAGCAAGAAAATAGCTCACTGAGCGATTAAAACTAGAAAAATCTTCTGTACATCGGTCATCTGTAAAATATAAAAATAATGGTATAAGTTAGCATTATCTTAATCGGTTATACTTATCAGATTTTCATCATACGCCTCACCAACTAAGGACATCGTGTTAACGAATTCGTGTTTTAGCATGTCAAGTACTTCTGTTACGCCGTCAGTTCCCTGGGTAAGAAAAATAAAAAGAAACAATTTTAAACTACATTCATCTCACACATAACAGTTTTAACCTCCCCATATTCCTCATTAGATGCTGAATTTTACATTTTGCCTCTCAGATCTTAAATGGGTACATTATTTCAGACCTATAGCTATGCGGGTTGGTAACCAGAGGGGGCGGACAACCCCTACCTAACAAAGAGTTTTTCTCATGTCAACCTTTGGACAAAAATTTGTTTCAAAATTTAAAAAAAAGTGCTACACCCGTTGGTTACGAGAGATTTTAAGATAATTCAAAAGCGCCCTCAATTTTTGTTGAATTTTGACATCTTTTGTTTGAGTCGCCATCTTGCTTTCGTGAACGCAAGTGACAATACAAGAAGGCCGATTCAGGGCAAAAAATAGACAAATTTTCGTTGTCATTCGTCGTTATTCGTCGCAACAGAAAGCTGGTAGCAGAGCTAGGTTTAATATGGCGGAACCAGAGGTAGAGGAAACAAATTCGGCCACCGAAAAGTCCTTCAAACGGTGGAAAGTCGAGAAAGCCAAGGCAAAGTCGGCATTCACAAGGGCCCGGCACCAACTGCTAGAATTGGTAAACAGTAAAGACGTTGTAGAAAAAGCCACACTGCAGAGTGCGTGGAGTAAGCTAGATGAAGTACAGTGTACTGTACAAGATATTTTAACGAAGCTATTAGAACATTCAGTGACTGTTGATGCTGATGATAAGGAAATTAATAAAATCGAAATAGAAATAGATAAACTAGATGCAGAATTTTCTGATGCATATAACGAGTTGCATCGTCGAATGAAATGTCTGAACTTTGGAACAGACAAAGAACAAGATACAGTACAATTAAGAGCTGGGCCTATGAACGTTCGTACCGAGCCTACACAAGACAGTAGGCCTAATACAGACACTGAATTCGTAGGTGTAGACGTAACACCACATAGTGCACAAGAGGCCCAAGTTAAAACAGAAGCAGATAGTCAGGAACATTCAACGTTACCCAGTGGGGCAAATGCAGGCGAAGGGCAGTCAGAGCCAGTAGCACAGGCTATAAGTACGACAAGAAACTCAACTGAAACAGGCATCGGCCAGGATATGTGGAAGCAGCTTAAGCGGGTCTCGATTCCAGTGTTTTCAGGAGACGTCAAAGTTTATGAGAACTGGAAGGCAGCATTCCTGGCGTGTATAGACGTGGCACCGGCGACCCCAGAGTACAAACTTTTACAGTTGAGGCAATATTTGTCTGGTGAAGCACTTAAGGTAATTGAAAACTTAGGACATTCAGCTACGGCCTATCAGGCAGCCAAGGATAGGCTTGATAGGAAATATGGGGGTAAAAGAAGGCAAATTGCCTTGCGATTTGAAGAACTACATGAGTTCAAACCCATAAGGGCAGGTAATGCTAAAGATGTAGAACATTTTGCAGACTTACTTGACATAACTATCATTAAGCAATGGAAGCCATTCTTTTAACCATCTGTGCCACACGTGGCGTATCAACTCCTGTACGCGCCTCCATCGTCGCTTTGGGTTGAAACTAATACCGTCGACGGCCTCTACAGCAAACTGACCACCAGCTTGTCCGTGCAGGAAATGATTTGGGGTAAGTGGGATTTTGTCATGCAAATCTGCTGTTTGGTAAGTGAGGGGTCTGGAGTTCAATAAAGCCTCTACACCTGTGAACACTGTCAATAACTCTTCGTCTGTAATGTCTGCTTTGTGAACGACAGCTGAGATTGCCTTTTTAGCAGCCTTGATCAGTGTTTCATGGACCCCTCCGAAGTGGGGCCCTAGCGGGGGATTAAAATGCCACGTCACACCTCTGGTGGAAGAAGATCTCACAATCTTATCTTTGTCCATTTGATTAATGAGCTCTTTTAGTTCCTTATTTGCCCTCACAAAGTTAGTCCCGTTATCCGAAATCATCTCGATTGGCAGACCTCTGCGATTTACCATTCTATTAAAGGCATTCAAGAACGAGTCAGTGTCGAGTCCCCAGGCTAATTCCAAATGCACCGCACGCGAGGCTAAACATGTGAAAAGACATAGATACCGTTTTTGCTGGATCCTTCCCCGACCCTGCTTTGAGAGAAATGGACCTGCGAAATCGACGGCTGTTCGTGCAAACGCTCTTAAGGGCATTTTAACTCTGATACTTGGGAGGGGCGCCATAATCTGCGAAGCTGCCTTTGTCTTCCGCCTACGACACCCAAAACACGCTCTTTCCCAATCTCTAATTGCCTCCCTGCCTGCTATGACCCAGTAACGACTAGACAGATCCGCTAATGTTTGATTTGTCCCGCCAATGTGATCTCTTTTGTCATGAAAATGCTTTATTATCAACTTAGTCACCCAACTCTTTCTTGGTAGGATGACCGGATATCTACTATCGAAAGATAAGTACATGGCATTCTTTAGGCGCCCGTCGCAGCGAATTAAGCCTTCATCATCCATCTTGGGATTTAAACTAAGAAGTTTACTGGCATGCGGCAATGGTTTTCTTTGCTCTAAAGCCTGATACTCCTCTGAAAACACTCTTCGTTGTGTATGCCTAATGATACAATTCTCTGACTCTTGTAGCTCCTCTGGTGTTAGCTCGCCCTTCTTTCTTTCTGCTATTGCGAGCCTGCAATTGTTCAGGAACCTTAGGACCCAAGCATGAATTCTGGTTAAATTTGACCAACTGGAATATCGAAGTGGATCCAATCGCCAAATGGTAATTTCGTCAGATTTCTCAGGCGCTGCCAAGCTCACTGTTACCATGGTAACAGATATACTGCTATTCTTCTTGTTCTCTTCTTGAGAGCCTTTTTCGACTTTGTTTTTCGGCCAGTTTGTTTCTTCTTGTTGCAGATATGATGGTCCTGACCACCAAAATTCCTTGCTTGTTAACTCTCTGGCAGACACCCCTCTTGTCACGAGGTCTGCTGGATTCGATGCCGTAGGTACGTATCTCCACTGCTGTGGACTTGAAGACTCTTGGATTTCACCTACGCGATGGGCTACGAAAGGCTTAAACTTACGACTATGACCTCGTACCCACCAAAGCACATTTACACTATCTGACCAGAATGTCATGTGCCTCATATCTAGCTCCAATGCTTGGCACACAGATTTGGCTAGTCTCACACCCAATACTGCCGCCATTTATTCTAGGCGAGGGATACTTATCGCTGATAAAGGAGCGACCTTGCCCTTAGAGGCTGCTAAGCGGACGACTACCTGCCCACTACTGTACGACGTAAGAATATATACTACCGCCCCATATGCGTCTTGCGATGCATCTACAAAGGTATGTGTTGTCATTGAACTTATCGCATGGTTCTCATCTAATCTCAAACATCTTGGTAGTCTTAAATCGGCTAAATGGGGTAATTCTTTGAACCACTGTGAGACTTTCTTTGCAATGCTACCCTCCACTGGGTCATCCCAGTCCACCCCCGCTGCCCACAACTCTTGAAGCAACACCTTTCCCCGTATAATGAAGGGGGAAAGAAAACCCAGGGGGTCAAAAACAGTAGCGAGTTTGCGGAGAATGTTCCTTTTTGTGAGCAAGTAGTCCGCGGGTGGGGGGTTCGGTTGGAAGGTAAAGATATCTTCTGTCGCTTTCCACAAAACCCCTAAGGTTTTGATAGATGGCAATTCGCCTTCCTCTAGTCTCAGTTCTGAAATACGATCCCCTACCGGTATTTGTCTCATCACTTCTGGCGAATTCGATAACCACTTTCTAGCGTGCATACCGGCTAATCCCCACAGTGCCGACAACTGTCGATATAACTCGCCACCAGTTTCTTTGTTAGGCACTGATGTCATACTATCGTCCATATACGTGGACTTATAAACGGTTTCCGCGGCCAACGGGAAATCGGACTTATGCGACTCCGCATTCTGCTGTGCAACGAACTGCGCTAGAAATGGGGATGCGTTAACCCCGAAAACGACTCTGTTAAATTCGTACTCTTGGGGTGGCTGAGTTTGATCTAAATTTCTCCACAAAAAACGATGATATGCCCTGTCTGGTGGCGCAAGCTGAATTTGCAAATACATTTCTTCGATGTCGCATACAACCGCCACTGGATTCTTACGGAAGCGAAGCAGAATATCGAATAGGTCCCTCTGCATTTTTGGACCTTGGTTTATCTCATCGTTGAGAGAAATACCCTGGTATTTGGCAGAGGCGTCGAATACTATACGAGTTTTGGTTGTCTTCTTATCTGGCCGGACTACTGGGAAATGTGGCAAAAACCACTTTGGCCCCTCTCCTATGTCACTTTTTTCTACTTTACGAATGTACCCTTTACTTAGATACCGCTCAATTGTATCTGAATAATCTTTTCCAAGACTGGGATTAGCCTTGAGACGTTTTTCGGTACTTTGCAGACGACTAATTGCCATGTCTCTATTATCTGGTAACAAAGGCCCTGAGTCCCCTTTCCATGGAACTTTGACCTGATATCGTCCCATACGATAATCCAAGGAACCTTTGACCTTACTCATAGCACTAACCTCATCTGGCTTTAGTTCCAGCTGTTTCGGTGGAACTGCCCCTAAATTCTCCACTTCCCAAAACTGACGAAGTGACTGATTCAATTCCTCCATTACATCTTTCTGGTGAGAAAAATATACTCTTGCAAAGTTTGCATGACTCCTCGTACCTTCTAACTCTAGAGGACCTCCAATGCAGGTCCACCCCAAGGGGGTTCTCCTGGCAATTGGCTCCCCTGGTTTGCCACAAATATCCCGTAAGGAAAAATGTAAATCTACCTGATCAATCCCAATAAGTAAATCTATCTTTGTTCTTTTCCCAAACTTAGGGAACTGGACATCTTCAAGATGGGGCCATTTCTTAGCAAACACATTCCAATCTACTACCTGGAGGTCACCAGTTACCTGTTTAATTGTCGTAGCTGCTATCATGATATCTACTTGCCTATCTAGGCTTTCAAGCCCGAATTCCACGGGCATAGTTTCAAAAACTTCAACTTGACCATTAATGACATTAACTTCTGTTTTTTCACACTTTCCTTGCAGCCCCAATTCAGCTGCAACATCTGCGTTAAGGAATGTTGACGTACTGGCATCATCAAGAAGTGCATTGACCTTCAACCTGCGCTTACCATTTTTAACAATAACGGGAACGGTACGCAAAGCCACATGCTTGTTTTTCTGACCCGACCCTGTAACCAAGGTTGCATTCTGTGACTGATCCTGATCCCCTTTAAGCTCCCCCTCCGTAGGGGGTCCAGCCCCACCTGGAGTATCTTCGGAATGATAAGACACTCTACTTTCATTCCTATCAGGAGCTTTAACTTCATGAAGTAACCTATGATGGCTATTTTTGCAACCATCGATACCACACTCTCGGGTACGTTTGCAATTTACACCTCGGTGATTGTCGCCCAGACACCTAAAACAAAGCCCGCATTGTTTTGCCTTTGCCCACCGTTGAGTTACTGTGAGTCCCTTAAACTCTGAACAAGCCCAAACCCCGTGGTCTCCACCACACTGCTTACATGCACTCTTTTGGTACTTCGAATCTGTAGTCACAAATGCCCTTGCTCTCCGCCCTGGCTTATTATCAGACCCACTACTAAGAACCAGATCACTCACACCACGAATGGCTTCATGTGCTACCGTTCTTTACTCAGCCTCTTTGATAACCCACTCTCTAAGCACCTCAATTGATTCTTCTTTGCCATTCTCCCTCACCCATCGCTGATATTGAGTGACCATACTTTCTGTCATTTTCTTACATAGAACTAAATATAACAACTTACTATCAAGCTCATTGTATAAGCCATAATCTTTTAGGTTAATCAAAGACGGAAGTGGCAATTGCCCCAGAAGAACCTTCAAGTAGGCGATGTTGTGGTTGTTGTCGATGCTGGCAGTGCTAGAGGGAATTGGCCCTTGGGACGGGTGGTCGAAGTGTTCCCGGGAGGAGATGGGAATGTCAGGGTTGTTAAGCTTCAAGTTGGGAAGAACATTCTTACAAGGCCTATTACAAAATTGTGCCCACTTGTAGAGTGTGAAAATTAAGGGAGAGTATATCAATGACAAAGAGTTACTAAGTTTCGTTGTGTGAGTGATTCAGAAAACAAAAAAGAAAAAGAAAAGGAAAAAGTCTCAGACTAAGTATTAGATTTTCAGGGTAAATGAAAATTCAAGGTTTTCTGTTAAGTTTACTTTAAGAACTTACTGCTTTAACTGTAAGACTTTATTATTTTTACTTTTACATAGCCAAAGTAGGCGGTCTTTCATATATTTGATCATTTTTGGAGGGGTGTTTCAAAGGACTAGTGTTCGATAACATTAAGTTATCGAGAAGGGGGAGGATGGTTACGAGAGATTTTAAGATAATTCAAAAGCGCCCTCAATTTTTGTTGAATTTTGACATCTTTTGTTTGAGTCGCCATCTTGCTTTCGTGAACGCAAGTGACAATACAAGAAGGCCGATTCAGGGCAAAAAATAGACAAATTTTCGTTGTCATTCGTCGTTATTCGTCGCAACACCCGTTAGCATCTGAGTATCCCTGATTATGAAAAAAAAAAACATTCTCAATTTTACATCCCATTTAAAATGACCCAGCCCTTGCCTTGATCGGTCACATCCTTAATTTGGGAAACATTAAAGAGGAAAGAAGCAAAGATAGTCCTCGAACGGAGTACTCTAGCCTAGTCTTAGGGCCTTCAAATTCATCACTTTGTGCAAAAGTTGCAAACTCTTCCTCAAATTCCGTTAGAATGGAAAAGCGACCCCTCCCCCTTACGTAAGATAACCATCATGGGCCTGCCATACATGTAAGGGTCATGGACTGGGCAGCCCTTCTTCATTTTAAAGTTAAAGTATCCTCTTTCCATATTACCCAGACTCTTGCATTTTACATCTAGAAATCATATTTTCGACATGTCTAACACAGTACACAACAATTAAGTTCTCGTTTCATATATAGATCTCCAAAATAAATCACTCCAACTTCGACGGGTTATTCTGGTTCGCACTGGAACTGTTTCTGTGGACTGCATATCTGACCCCTCACGCTCTTTCCCCCTTCCCAAATTATTTTATCACAGCCTATGCAAGTGCAAAAGGAGTCACCAAATTCTCTAGTATTTGATACTTTTGTCGCTCTAGATGTAATAATTGCGTTTATGTTACGAAAAAATTGTATACCTTGAAAACGATAATTTCTATTTATAGAATGAAAAGAAATTCAAAATTAGGTACTTGGTTAACTTTACTTTCAAGAAATAAGCTTATTTCAAAAAAAAAAGTTCACTGCTTTGTAACTCGCAAATATTTTGTAAACTTTTAATTTCTAAAGGATGAAAAATTCATAACTCTAAAAATGTGTAATACTTTTCCTGAAGTAAATCTATTAAGAGAGTCTGTTGGTGAGACTGAGTGGCTAAATGGTGATAAAAGAAAGTGTAAGTCTGTGCCATGTAATTAGTGCAACGGTAACAGAAATTGACGCTTTCATATTGCTATTGCTGTTGATATAAACCTTGCATCAATCTGTTATTGAGACCTGATTTGATTGTTAATAAAAAGAAGAAAAACTCATACATCTTTATAAACGCATGGCAGAATTTGTGCTTTAAGGATATAGTTTCATGTGATAAATGAAAGAAGTCATATCATTATGTACGTTATATACAAGCCCCCATATTGCGGGACGTCCAATGAACACAGCTTTGGCGCCAATAGCGAGTGCTTTGAATATATCTCTCCCACTTCTGACACCACCGTCCATGTAAACCTCAACTCCTGAACCACGCACAACATTAACAACCTCTGGCAAAGCTTCGATCTGTGTGGTCGAAAAGTTAAATGAATGCAGCTATTATTCGTGTAGCTGAATACAATGAACATAACTTTATTAAACTTCAATTCATGAGATTATAAAGGAGTTTCAAAAACAATAAAAGGCATTTTTTCCAATACAGGTCACTTCCAATGAACTTAATGTAACTGTTAACTTAAACATTTGTCCTATTACATTGCGAAAAAGAGTGATTATAGCATACTTCATAAAAAATGTTTGCAGCGATCCTTCAAGGGACGGAATTACATCCATTTTTAGCCCTACTAGAATGACCAAATCGAGGTGATCAGGAGAAATCATCTCCAACAGGGACCACAGGGTTCATACATTCTTTTGACATCTTCTAGAGAATTTGTTTATCCGCTGAAGAGCTGTAATATTTTAAACGTTTATTTTTCAGTGTTCTGAGTCCAGGAGGGTAGGGGGAAACTTCATAGAAAAAAAGGGACCCTCGTAAATAATTTTTGAATGGGTTTCGGGATTTCTTTCTAAAGTGATGCAAAAAATACAAGGCAAATATTTATATAGACCCATCTAACCCCAAATGTACGTATGCAGTTCCAAAGTTTCGTAGATACTTTGTCGATGTAAGGTATATCATGTCACTTTCACTGTACTTCACCCGAGGAGTAACAAAAATCTTACCGGGGCTAGAACACCGTCCAATTGCCTTCCTCCGTGAGCTGAGACAATTATTCCTTGTACTCGGCAAGCCACAGCCTCACGAGCGCTCTCAGCTTTATAGAAATGGAGAATGGAGAGTATGAAATTAGAGGTTTTTTAAATACAACATCAAACTCTAGGGTATTGCCGGTCCCATCCATTAAAAATAGAAACAGAGATATTTTCTATCCGCCGGAAAATCTAGGTTCCGGTCCTCGATCCCGCATAGGAAACAGTGTTACAATCAAAATTATTTTATTCTCTAAAAGACGTAAATATATACCCAGAGGCATAAGAGGAGGGAGTGAAGAGAGGCTGGGAGGATGTTGCCCCCATTCGGCCAGAATATTTGCTATTTACCTGTTTACGTGCAAAACTGCTATTGTGGAGCAAACTGGTGACATCTTTTTCGGGCAAAAAGATTCATCTTTCCCCTTCCTCTGTCCGTTGAAGAAATTCCCGCACTCTTATGCTCATGCAAATTACGTTATGGTGGAGTATAGGGGAATGTAAGGTTTTTCTAATCAGATAAGTATAGATAAATATCACTCAGAGGCGGTGTGTTCTGTTATGGGTTCGTGTACGCCAAAAAGTCAAAAGAATTGAACAAAGGGCGCCCGTATGGCAAGCCATATTAGGTCTTACTCCCTAATTTTAGATATCTTCAATTATTTAAAGATAACCGCAATTAATTGCAGATGTCTGAAAGTAAATAAAAGATATTTGCAATTATTTAGAGATATATTTGAATGGTTTCAAGATAGTTTTAATTGGATTATTTAAAAATATCTCTTATTCAATTTAAAACATCTGTTACAGTAGTAAAGATATCTGTGTTAGATTTACAGATATCCGTAATATAATTTAAAATATCTTTAATTCTATTTAAAGATATCTTTAATTCTTTTTAAAGATATATTGAATTCTATTTAAAGATATCTTTAATTGAATTTAAGATATTTTTAATTCTATTTAGAGATATCTTGAATTCGAATTAAATCGCTCGTCACCATTGACATGGGGATGTCACAAAAAGATATGGTATGATAAGAGGTTGACGCTTCTTGCAGGAATTTATTCAGCCACTATCTGTACCTGTTAGGATTCCTTTCAAGATGATCGGAAGTCTTGTTATAGATTTAATCCACGCTATATCTTCCCATGTTGCAGCACTAGATGACTGGTTTTTCGCGTACGTGTACAGATATTCATCACCAGTAGATTTGGCCCTAAGGATCTCCTCGGTACCTCCCTGAAAGTTCACCACGCTGTGATAAATGAAGAATACGCTGAACATGAGCAAGTATTACAACAATTCCTCTAATCAGATTGGTAATCTTTCAATTATCAATTTGAGTCATTTCTTTTCATTGTTTTTCAGAAACGTTTTGCATGGTTAGCATACAGCTGCCTAAATTCCAAATGGGGCAGTTACTGTGATGAAAACGATAACAATATTACTAGAAATAGCTACTCTATATTTAATAAATGACGATATAGAACTATTTGAGAGTTCAAATTTAGTCAACACACAGAACGACAGGGCACCTGTTAGTTTAAGCAGGACGATGAGGTAAAGGTTCAAAATAAGTAAAAATACAGCTAAAATATTGAAATAGAATTACCCTCAGTAGTTATCCTATCAGTTTAAATAAAAGTGCAGAAGTTTTTTTTTATTGCAGAATTTTGACGGGAACTAATAGTTCCCCAACCTTCGAACTGACTAAGGCCTAAGGCGCTTATACTTCCCAGCCAAGTAACTTTGTTATGACCAAAATTCCTGAAAATGGCACATTTTAGAGGAAGTTGTGAGACATTTTCTAGACGTTAGGCGGGGCATTTTGAAAAGGAACTCTGTAGACTGAGTTTCTTGTTTTTGAAAGGCACTATCTTTATTACAAGAAAAGAGAGAGAATTGGGGGAAGTGTCTAAGTAAGGGGGGTCTTTGCTTTTTAAATATTCGAGGGTCTCTAGTTGCAATTTGATACCACATTTTGCTCATTTTTAGCACATTTTTAGATAAAAGTCCCGTGTTTTATTGAAAAAAATTGATACATTTCACTGAGAGGACAAATAACGTGTCTTTGTCCTGAAATATGTGGTGTCGGAAGCATACTTTACCTCCCTCACACTTTTGACTGGGGACGTGAGCCCTCAGTCCAATCACCACACCTAAATCTATGCTTGTTAATACTTTTATGATTAACACAAACCGGGCTTTTACTTATGTATTTGTTCGGAAGGAATATTTTGAGAATAAACGTAATGTGCTGTGCTGTATAAGTTGTATTATAGCAGAGATAATTATAGATGTGAATGAACATTCATCAA
The DNA here is from genome assembly GCA_029531755.1 of Holothuria leucospilota. Taxonomy (NCBI): domain Eukaryota; kingdom Metazoa; phylum Echinodermata; class Holothuroidea; order Aspidochirotida; family Holothuriidae; genus Holothuria; species Holothuria leucospilota. The sequence continues at coordinate 38,829,539 of CM055976.1, forward strand.
TTCAACTGTACAAAGAGTAGTTTCTTACCCTCTTGGCTTTTGGTCTCCGAAATGCTTCTTTACTTCGTCTCCACTTCGAAAACTTCTTGTAAACAACCCCGCTGCCGGTGAATCGACCGTAACCACGATACCTTTGAAACCACTTTGTTCAGCCCGTTTTATCATGTCGACGGTGTTTCTACGGTCCCTGAAAGGGTAAATTTGCATCCAGAGAAGAGCCTTTGGGGCCGCAGTTGCTATTTCTTCTATTGTCATAAAAGAATAAGTGCTTACAATCATGATGATCCCCGCTCTATCGGCAGCTGTGAAAAAAAGAAACTTAAAGTATTCCAAATAATACGAGTGTACCTGAAAATTTCAAAAAATGAAAAAAAAAAGGTGTAACGCAAAGTCACAAAGCTAGGTAATAAGCGACTATTGCGTTTTATGGTTAATTTGTGTATCGTGAGATATTATTTCTTTGGGATTACAGTTAAATTTCTTAGCATGGACAATTTTTTTCTATAGGGGCTGAGCCGTTCTTGCGAGGGGAAAATCTACAGAATCTACAGAAAATTGACCTATTTTTTCTGCAAAATTTTGCCTGAGAAAAAGTTTTCCGATCTCGGGGGCGGCTGCTGCCCCATCCTCCAGCCCCCGGCCCGTACGCCTAAGGGCAATTCGGTAACAAAATGGACATGTCAAAGGCTTGAAATTTTCAAAACAATCTTTTTTCTTCTCATTTACCGTTCTTGTTGAGCAATATCTCTTAGTATGGGAAACCAAAAGAAAAATTAAAATTGACAAACTTTGTACAAAATATCACAAGAACAAATCGTCCCATTTTGAAATAAATGCAGTAAAATGTTAAAAAGTTTATAAGTTTCCAGTTCTCTGTAGTGTGTCAATAAAGACATGTGACTTAAGGTCTCTTAGTTTTTCTAATACGTATCTGCTTCACCTATTTGGTATTACAATACAAAGTGGAAGTTTTTACACAGTGTGTAATAATCAATTGTGACCACAAGCTTCATGTATCACTAAGCCAATGTAACGTGCGTAATCAAAAACATGATTTTTCATCTCTCTTTCCTGATACATTTGTTTCTTATAAGTGAAACTTATCATTTTCCTCCAGTAGTATGAACCTTACAATTTGGACCATGAATGTGACATCAGTGTTACAAAACTTTTAAGATTTATAAAACAGTGTGACCTACCATGATCATATAATCCATAATCATACCTGCATAGTTGCTAATACCTGCATTAGGTGTCAGATGGTTGAGTATTACCCAAAATGCATCATAACATGCAACAAGTTTGAGATAAAAAGTCTGCACAGTTGGCATCATAACATGCAACAAGTTTGAGATAAAAATGCTGGTCAAGGATGTTTAATATTGATTCATGGGCAAACTATGTGCACCTTTTGTTGAGTATCATGATGTACTTCAGATATCCCAAAACAAGGAGTATGGGGTCAAAGTCACTTTATATTTCTTGGTAATTATTTAATGTACTACTTAAAACTGGGTATCGTGTGTTTGCAACAGGTCAGGAAAGCGATTCATCTACCGTACCAGGCCATGGTGAGGTTGGTTTTCATGAATTGTACAGGTATGCAAGTTCAACGCTAGATCAGCATCCCTTTTCGGTTTTGATTTCCTCATGGTGATGGACTGAGTTACCAAAATTTATCAAAAAGTAGCATGTTCGTAGTCGCTTAGAGTTTTTCTGTACATATACATCTTTGGTAAAATGTCTCGCATCAAACAATATTTCCCATTTCTCTAATATTATCAATAAAATTACATAGCTTGAACTTTTGTTAACAAGTCGTCTCCATTCCATTCAAATCAAACTTCTAAATCTTTTAAAGAAAAGAAGTAGCCTTTATTTTTGTGTAGTTCAACTATTCTGGCTTAGGTACCGTACAAATTCAGCAGTACTGTAGAAGTCCAGATGTTTGTCTTTATACATGTCCTGTGCATAATTACAAGTTGCACCTGACTCTCTGTAGCGAGAATTGAATATTCGGACTCAAAATCGTAAAGGAATTTAAAAAGGAACTTTTGAAACTCATTCTAGTAGATTTTAAAATATGCAAGCACTGCAGCATGGCCAATTGCTAATGACCACTTACTGTGGCAAATGGTGCAAGGTGATGAGAATTTAGGTACATTGTTATGCCTGTTCTGTGTGTACCAATATACAGTATTTCATGGTTTCCTGTAAGTTTCATTAAGCACCGAATTGAAATAAGTCCATTAATTTATGCAAAATTTAGAACTTTTAACTTAGGCTAACCATGCAAATGGCCTCTCAATTTTTTTTTTATAACATCATGTGCATAAAAGAATCAGGAGAGTAAATATCAGTGTTCTTTTTTAAGCCAATTCCAAATGATAAAGTTAACGTTTTGGTAAGGTCTGCTGGCTTCGCCAACGAAACATATTGCAACAAAGAGACTTAAGTTGGAGGCTGGTCTCAAGTATTCTTACGTAATTGCATTTATTAGAAAATCAAAAACGTAATTCAGTCATATTGCTTATTATTAAATGCGTAAGTATGTTAACAATATTTTGGCACTTTTGATAAGAATCTGTCTTGTACTATTGTACAAGAACATACTTTCGCATATTGGCCTATTCAAGAGACTTTGTAGAAATTTACAGGCTTTCGTGGGTGCACGTCCAAGCTGTTTAGGAAAATCGAAAAAGCAAGGAAATGGTTTCAGTCGTTTATGTGTGGTTGTGTTGTCACAGCAGTAACATGCTTTTAGATACACGCTTTGGGCGGATAACCCAACGCTACCTCAGAGTAGCAACTTCTGACCAGGAATAGAGTAACGACTTCACTTTCCTTGGAGTCATGACTCCAGGGGCATTTACATTACAATAAGTAAAAAAAAAAATGCACAAAAGTCATATTTTGGAGTCAGCATTTGTCTTCATTGATATGTTCTAATGGAGTATTGTACTAAAACTCTTTTGGTCACCATATTTTCTATATTGTGTTCCCTGCAATTGAGGTCGGTGATTCTCTAATATTGATACTTAGCTTGGCACCCGAGCCATTGAAAAGCCTGTAATGTAATCCTAGTGGTGTTTTCATCAGTGAAGTAGGCTAGTAGTTGACAGATTGTAGCTGCTGTAGTGTATGTTCCAACGTCAGTCTTGAATTCTCTAGTCTGAATGTCTGTTATGTATTTCTCATATGACTGCCATCTACATATCTAATGCATTATTTTTAATTTGTTTACTCTATGCTGTTGTATTTGTCTCTTATACCTCTTTGAGAGGAGACATGGAGAAAGTAAACTGAACTGAGCTGTTGTAGTGTATATTCCAGCGTCAGTTATGATGTCATTGTAGGAGTGATTACTCCATTCAGAGTCACAACTAATGGGGTAGCTAAAACTAACTCCAAAATATTGGAATAGCCCAAGCCTACTGCATTAAGATCGTTTCCATGACCTCATGATGCTCACAGAAGCTTTAACAAGACTAAAACGTGTGAGATGGTAAATGCTGTATGACAGTTTTGATCTCTGTAATTACCTGTAAGTACCATTGGAACCATGGGGTAGGCATAAATGGGGTTTGTGTGGGTTATTGAGGGAAAGATAGACATGTGAAATGAACTGTTGTTTATACATTAATATATCTTTGTCATAAATGTTTATCATTCCAAGTGATTATGTGTATTTTAACTTGATTTTCAGGTTGTCCTGGTAAAGTGGACAAAATATAACCAGACTAACAAAAACGCGAGTAACCAACTTATTAGTTGATAGCCACTTTTCTCAGTACTTAATTTCATTCTTTTACCCTCAATGGATACCTTTTTACCTTAGATTTATAACATGCATCATAACAGGTTTGATTGATCTCGTTCACACAGAAGAGACTTCTGAGTCAAGTGTCATCACTTTTTGTCACGTCTTTTTCAGTAACTCGAGTAACCAAAGTTTGCTTGCTCGTAAAATGTAGGTAAAAGCTGATGATTTAGGACTTCCTCTTTAGTCATGCGCTATGACTTCTTATGATGTGATTCAAGAGCAAAATGAAGCAAACACTGCAAAGTTGTGGAAATAACAGAAGCTAGGGTGACGAAATCATGCCCAAAATGTAACGCGACTTACCGTGGAATTGCTCCGATCTTTTTCAAACAAAAGTCACAAAATGTGGCTTTTCAAACAAGAAATTGACGGATGGAGCAAAGTTGTGTCCTGTTGCAAATCTCTAATAGCTATAGAGACCTATCGCAAGTTCCAGATGAGTTATTTTTGAAAGAGTATCATCTTAAAAACGCTTTTAGTAAATGGTTGGGGAGAATTGTCCTTTATTTTTATTTTCAAAAAGATTTTTCTGAAGTATTGTTGTAGGTGATTGACTTAGTCAATTGCCTGATTCTGGCCAGCGTCTTAATTGATAGTTTTGATGTCAGTGTTTCCAGAGGAGACAAAAGGGGAGCCTTACAGCTGATGAGGAATCCGGTCTGGATTCGAAAAGCTTTCTTTTCCCCAAGTAAGTCCTCTTCAGCTTTGGAAATGGTCATGAATCCACCAAAACTATTTTCCCGAAGTTTATTTAGTTTCAACAAATTTTCCGCAGCTTTTGACGACGACAATGTGTCCGCCCGTCCCATTTGTTCGTTGGATGTATCAAGGCAAAGTTCTGCGCTTACACCCCGCACCCCCTTGCGCATAAGCTGTTGCAATAAGCATGACTGTTGGAGATTGCTTACGTCACGTCAAAGCATCTGTTTCTTGATCGACAGGGGGACGTAAAAGAGACGAGTTGTAGACTGCTCAAAGGCACGATAGGGTATCTACCATGCATAGAATACGCTGTAGCTCAAAAGTTGTGATTTTTCAAGATAAGGATGGTAAGGCCCAGACTATGCAGTTCATAGATACTCTGCTTTATCTTAGTGTAAATTGAATAATGCATAAAATTTGGACCAATTCCTGAAGGAAGCTAAGCCTTTGTATAAGTTTTCACCTGGTATAGGTTATCAGTAATATAATGTCATGGGAGAAAAATTTTATGCTCCAGTCAACTTTGATCTACGTTAACGTCTATAACAGGCTGGTACTTGAACTCCTCTAAATGAGTTTGTACACAGATAATGTGCAAAAAGTGGTAAACATAAAGTCGATTTCATCTCAGTATTCCCCAATAAGTGTTTGATCCGATTTCCTTCACTAAATCCACACCACTACTTAACCATCAACAGTATGGTCTGCGTTTGAGCACTACCCGACCTTAGAAATGAACGTTGCCGTTCAGAAATTCTCTTGAATTAGTAGTGTACTCCTCCTTCTCGGCTTGAATATGGAGAGGAAGGGAGTGAGTGGGGTTGTTAGTTGTAACCTACCTCTAGCAGTGGCCTTATCGCCATCAGGATGACAAGCACCTTGATATCCAGTAGGAGCAATACCGAGAGGGAAGCTGACAGGCTGACCTTGAAGATGAGTCGAAACATCAATCTCCGTCTCGGAGCTTAGCACACGAGGTCTCAGTCGAAATCTTTTTCAGGTTTGAGAGAGACAGACAATATGTGAAGTGAACTTCTACATTATAAGTTTATTAGTCATATTTTTTTATTTTACCTTTTTCTTACCGAAAATTTTGTCACGAGCTCCTTCCTTTGAACATTTGAGTTGCTTTCGTTAAGCCTATACGATGCTGCTTTCCCTGCGATTATCACTTTGAGAAGGTTGATATAATCATTCTTTGCCGCCTTTTCATGATTCTAATGTTGTCGAATATTTTTGTTCGCCCATTCTTTTTTTTTTTTTGTCAAACTATGAACACGGACGTGAGAAAACGTGAAAAAACGAAACAGAAAACATGTTTCGTGTTTTCTATCGTCTTTGTGCGCTGCCTGTTTGGCGTTTCGCAAAACAAGTAGGAGTCACAACCAATTAACAGAAAAAGATTGGCTCACATGATCGCAAAATGGCGACCTACATGGAACCATTGAGTTGGACATTATCTTACTCTATGCATGGAACCGTCTTGGTGCAAACAGTTGATACCCTGTTTGGGTAAAATGGCCATGCATGTTCGTTGTTCCTTTCCCAGGGTATTTCGGACCCGGAAATGAAGGAGAAGGCAGTGAAAAAATGCAAACTCTCTTCAAAAACATGTCTTTTTCACGGATGTCAGTTCTCATACAGTAGGTTCATGACGGTGCTGCCTACCACAGTATACCGGTCTGCTGTTTAAAATGAAGTGTCGTGTGTTCACTTTTAACAACCCCCCCCCCCCCATTCTGGGCCCGTAGCCAGGAATTCTGACATGCGGATGAAGGCACATGAAGGGAAATTACCATTGTTTGATATATATCCCTTGCCTTGGCAATCAATTTTTTTAAAGGGGTCTGATGGTCCGTACGGAGCGGCTCGTTGTTCTGGTCAGAGCTCCCTTTCTTGCCGTAGAAAGAAACAAGAACCGCATCTATTGCGGGAAATCCGAGTGCAAGTGCCAGGCCATCTGCATGAGACATGCTACTTTGTCTTGTGAGTCACGGTTCCTCCCCTGACTCCTAGTTTCAAGTAAAAGGAAGACCTTGAACCAGGGCTGGCCGCCAGGATTTGGCCGACGTGGGGACAGCTCCCGTCGGGGGTAGGGACCCGTCAGGGGAAGGGACGGCGACCCAAAGCTCTTACAAAGGCGACGGGTTTGCTACAGCAATGTCTTCAAGGGTGAGGAGGTGATTTAAAAAGTTTTGCTCAATACCATTCCACTGCAGGTTATAGTTTGCATAGTATCCGTATATAGTTTAAGTGCCAGCTTGTTTGCTTATTTAGCTTTTATCGAGGAAATCTGAATTTTACAAATGCATAATGCGCAAAGCGTGCGAAAATTTGGGGGTACACATAAAATAATCTATACTCATTTAGTGAAAAAACCAACAGTTGGGGTGGGTTGACTCCTATCGGGAATTACATACATTGTATCGTATCCACCCCGTCTGCTGGATGGAATAGTCTAAGATCCCTCAACGAGTTACTTACCGTGTTTACGGTGCGACAAACAAGGGAGAACATTAACCAGGGTATGCGATATGGGATTGAATTCCCACGGCCTTTACTTAAAACAGTGTAGGCTACGTAAAGGTTATTTTGAAAGGTGGAAGAGGCTTGTACTAGTAAGCTCTTTGGAATGGACTATGGAAGAAACTGCATCGTAAACTCTAGTGCATGGGAAGCGCACCGAGAATTATGGGTTAACATTGAAGAAACTCTCCATTGAGTAGTTGAAAACAAACGCAGCTTGACCGTCGGGGCCTTCATACTTTACCGTACCCACTGTGTTCTGAAAGTGGAAAAATTCCCGTGTCGGACCAACCCCTGACGAGGGACATGGCCCCTAGGGGCCAGTGCAATCCCTGGGGCTTTTTGGCGCTTGGTCAAGGAGGTTACCTACCATCTAGGCTACGACGAGCAGCAGCTAGTATAGCTAGAAAGTTTCTGAATAGCTGAATTTTTGTGTAGCACTTGGTTTTGTTTTCGTGTGTGCGTTGACCTTTCACCTTGTGCGGCTACGCCAACGAAAATGGCGAAACAACATGTTTCGAGTTTCGTGTTTTCTGACGTCCGTGTGCGTTCGGCTTAAGAGAAAGAGTTTGAAAGTAATTGTTTGTAAGATGTCAAGAAAACACCAATGTTGTACTCATGTCATCCGTATGTATGAGTAAAGTTTTGGGTTGTTTTTGCTATTGTTGTATTAGTGTCTACTCTAGAATACCCTCTTGTCTACTTTAAGATACTAAAGAAGTCTTTAACAAAAAACTGCAAAAGAGGAGAGTGCGCCTAGCCTAAATTATTCAGAGCAACAAGATGTGAGGTTCGTCCTAACACCTCCCTGCTCCTGAAACGAAATTTATGCTTCATAACCCATTTACACTTGACAAGTAACCCATTCTTTAAGAACAATTAAACATGATGAAATCACAACATGACTATTGACTGGCTCTTTCAGTGTCTCTGTAGAGGACTAAGCACATTTTAAGGAAGGGAACTCTTACAAACCCATCAAGCACCTAGTGCTTATCAGTGCAACAAAGTGTAAAGTTGAACATACTCGTGCATTCATCATCGATCACTGAAGTGGGAGACTAGTAATATTACCCCCACCGAGGCCTTTGTTCTAATGGAGTAAGGAATGATGAAACTTCGGCTTGGGTGCCGCACCTGCAGGTTCTTTTTTTTTTCAAATAGGCTTCACTGAGCAACGTTGTCCCTGGTTTCCAGTAAAGACAGAAAACTTTAAATGATGCTACAGACTATATAAAACACTTGTACTTTCAAGAAAGACTCTGTTCAATAACTGTAAAATATTTCTTACAGCTACGTTGATCGATTTCACACATTCACGGTATGCACAGAGATAAACTTTTGATTTCTAAGAGGGCAGGATTGAATCAGCTATTTAACCTTTGGAAAGCTCGCTTACTGTCCACCAGGGTCTGTTCATCTCCTGCGCCTGTTGCATAGTAATCAGCGAGAAATTCGGGGATTTTCCCTTCAATTAACTTTTCAAAGTCAGCTACGCAGGAAACACCTCCTGTTGGCATTTTGTATGAACCTTTACAAATAGAAAAAAGCTGCAGAAGGAAAAGAAAGAAAAACAAAAAAGATCCAAGACCTTAGTCACCAGTTACCTCCGGATTGAAAGGAAACAACTTTTCTATATAGTCGAACTAAACTTTTTTTTGATTGAGGCGAAGCGGTCTTGATTTGAAAACTCTGGGTTGGTTATTCTTTCATACTTCACGTCACTGTAAAGCAGGAGACGAGTTGGCTACTAGTAGTCGGTAAAGAATGTTAGGGGTGAATATAAATTAGTGTGAATTTTATTTAGTGGACTGATTACGCTTTGACATAGAGGTTACGCATGCTGTTAGTTGTTAAGGAAAGATGTTGTGTTCGGGTGATCTGTAGCTTGTGCTCCTTGCTAAAAATTTTGTATTTAAGATGAGTTGACTGTAGACAGTAAAGAGAATTAGCATTCTCCCCAACTTACTTTGACAGATGAAATAGATTATACAAATCTTGTCTTATATCTATTGCAAGTATCTCTCATGTTTCAGAACATAGATGTGGCATTCTCAAGTAAACAAAGGGGGTCGTTTTGCATAAATAAAAATTCAGTTACAAATTGTTGTCACGTAATTCAAAAGAACCATTCATGAATTGTTATACCCGGGTACACTTATTCAATTTTGGGCAGTTTCACTCTAATACAATTTGTAATTATGAAGATCTTTGCAAAGTAAAAGAACTTCCGGTCATACCTTAAGATTTATTTTTGCACCACTGCTTTAATAGCTAACGTTTCCTTCAAAGTCTGATTCACATAAACTCTACATGGTTTAACATTTCCACAGCTTCATGCTAGGTGGTAAAACCACAGTTTTATTGTCGTAGAGTACGAATTATTACGTTAACCAAATTTGAAAACGATTCAGTAACTTAATATACATCGTATCAAAGACAAAAACTTACTTTTTTCAACAGTGAATCTTAAACACTTATAGCACTTTTCTCTCGCTGAGCATATACTAGTACATAAAGTAGTACCATGTGCAACCTACAACAGTCTATGGCAACATTACAACAAAGCTTATCGCATCCATCATGCCATGCAAAGCAAAGTTCGTTTTTAATAAAATTCATTTTGATTGCAGTAAAGTGTCAACATCCATATCATTTAACGTGTGTACATATGTACCAAAGGCTGGCATAGATGATTGATTCCATGTGTGGGGCTTTGAATAAGATTACAGTGCGGCTATGTTAACCACCCTTCAACAGTACCTCTGCAAAGCGGTAGGTTAGGCTCATTTTGAGAGCCTTCTCGATATCACATAACGAATCTTGATAGAGGGAATCCTCCCACTATTTACTCCAAAGAATAGATATACAAGGAATTCCTTGACAGGCCTAATCTTATAAAATGTTGGTTTCCTTAACATTGTCTAACAATGTTATCATCAAAATTATTACATTCGTTACTTAGTCTATCGGTTTAATTTAGGTGTACTTGTTACACTTCAATTTGATTGCAGTAAAGTGTCAACATCTATATCATTTAACGTGTGTACAGAAGTACCAAAGGCTGGCATAGATGATTGATCTCATGCATAAGGCTTTGAATAAGATTAAAGTGCGGCTATGTTAACCACCCTTAAACAGTACCTCTGTAAAGCGGTATGTTGGGCTCATTTTGAGAGCCTTCTCGATATCACATAACGGAATCTTGAAAGAGGGAATCCTCCCACTATTTACTCCAAAGATATACAAAAAATCTTTGACAGGCCTAATTTTATATAGTGTTGATTTCCTTAACATTGTCTAACGGTGTTATCATCAAAATTATTGCATTCGTTACTTAGTCTATCGGTTTAATTTAAGTGTACTTAATATCTGTTTTAAAAAATTGCTGTATTTGAAATGTGTTGTTTAAGGAGCATACTTTACTAATTCAGCTCACTCCTTACAACCAACTATTTACCGAAGCACACTATATAGATACGAATCTAACTCATTGGTTTAGCCTAGTTCACAGTTTACCATTTTTCTAACATGTCTATCATGGATGATTTTCTGTAACTCTGCTCTGTATATCAATGTCGTCCGTCCTTGCAAATATCACTTTTGAAATAACTTTGAATTGATTCAAATTTACACATTTAGTCTACCATCCTGTTCCAAATCCTTTGTCATCAAAATCTGTCTGATTAAAATCAGTCTCTTTCTGCGTACCTCCTTGTTATCTTGTATAAGTCTGTAAAGACAATGCACTGTACGGTTTCATCAGATTTAATACATGACATTTTCAGACTAAATATTCGGAAAGTCTTTTATTTAAAAAAAAAAATCCCACACATTACTATTACTTAGTAGCCTGCGAAGGCTTTCAGAAATGTCTAACCGGGGATGGAAATTGCAAACTCCTATTTTCGACCCTTCTTTTTCCTCCCATTTTTCTCAATGCTTTTCAAATCCCCTACTGAGTAATAGAGGTGAGGCTGTGCCCCACCCGCTCATCGTCCAATACGGAATACCGAACGGTCAAGTAAAAGGGACATAGATAGGTGACTCTCGTATTCTTTAATGTTCTTGTAGTTCTTGTAGTTTCTTAGTTTACTTATAAGGACAAAATTATAGGAGCAAAGGACAAAATTATTTGGAAACAAATTATAGGAATACTCTGTTAAAACAGAAACAAGAGAGAAATAAGAGGGCAAAAATTATAGGAATATGCTGTTAAAAGAGAAACAAGAGGGCAATCCATGGAGTTGCAAATCTCACCTCTCTTATATTCTCTACATACCTTGAGGTTAAAGAAATTCGCCCAACATACTGATGTCATGACAGAAGACCACTTTCAGGTCATTTCAACTGAGATCTCGAACTTGACAAGGCACTGATTAATCCCAAAATTTCACAATGTACAGGAAGATAAACTTGCGTATGGGATACTCAAAACGGCTTCTACATAATACTGCAAGTCAATATTAATTTTGTTGGGTATTTTGGTCAAGAGATTCAAGAAAAAGAGGAAGATGGGGGGATGGGGGGCAAAGCAAATTTCATGGAATTATGTTTTAATTTCTCGGCTAGCAATACTTATACACAGGGCATATCCGGTCACCATAATTCCATTTAATATACTCCTGGCAGAGGGAAAGCCAGAGGCAGGGGAACAAGGAAATCCGACACTTCTCAAAGGCTTTGCCTCCTCTTGTCCCCAAATGGACTGATATTACTATTGAAATCGTGCTCCCTCAAACTCCAGTGCCTTGCTTCACCACTAATAGTAGGTTGTACAAAATAGTATATAATTTTTGAGTTATGTGTCTTTTTTGTTTATTTAATGTCGTATTATTTCCATAAAAATATACGATTTCTAATATGATCATTTAAAGGCGCTCTAATGTCACCTCAGATAGTAGCAAGTGAAAACTCCTTGCTCCAAGATAACCAAAACCACCACACCTCCAAGACAGAGCCACAGTAGCCTGCACTGAGTTTAAATTGCTCGAGGCGATATGGTCACGAAACTGTGTTAGCTTACGGGGAACACAACTGACTGTACAAGTCACAGTTGACCAACTAGAGTGGAGCTATATTGTTTGAATGAATGTCAATCAAAGTGCAGTCATCAACCGTATTTAGAACTCTAGGGCTATTCCTAAAGATGATTGGGCAGGGGATTATTAACACCTTCCTGGATGCCATATTCCCTTTAATTCTCGCCGCCATTTCAAGGAATGTCATATCCAATGAATGTCACAAAATAATGTGCACCTACTATCCAAAAATAATCATAACAATGACAAAGTGTATCAGCGTCACAAATGTGCTACAGATTTATTGAAATTTTGATGGAACCAATGATTGTCACGTGAATATAAACATTGACATTTATTGGTGTCGAGTTTATGAGTGACAAGAAAATTGTCTTTCATTTATTACCAGTTTTATATTTTGTATAAATGCACATAATGACATGAAAATAATTTGTTAAAACATTCTGCCACTTACCGAATCATTTAATATGAAATACAACTATAAGCAATATTCTCCTAAAAATTGCAATAATTTGTTTCAAATAACTTCAACACCACTTCATACATTAACTCGTCATAAAAACTCAAAATGAATACTATTCTTACTAAGCAAATGTTTATCTACAAAGCATGGGATCACTTTACAACTAAAATACAAGACTACCAAGTACAACATTCAGCTATTGGCAAGCACGCAAAGGGTGTTATTCATGTATAATATGACAACAAATAGAAGGCACTCATTTCCAGGATTCTTGATACTTTGTTATAAATCTTAGCTCATGATTCTTACCAACGCTCGTTTCCCTCTTTGCAAGAGTTTTTCCGTAAGTATTTATTCTTTTGATTGAGAGAATTGTTCAAGAAAACGGATAAACACATACAAAGGGAAAAGTATGATTATAAATATATATATATATATATGTAGATGAAAATCCGAAGACATACATAAAAGATGGACAAAAGAGAGTACTGTTTTTGTTAACGTCAAATATTTCCGCCCCACCTGGGGCCTTCTTCAGTGACAATTGAAAGCTTTGAATCTAAACACACACACATTAGTACATGCATTGCGTGTAAAAACAACTAGAGCGTAGTTAGTTGAGTTACGTCACAGAGTTATCAAAACTACAAAATAATGGAATAAGAATGCAGAGACCCTTCGACAGGACCCTTCACCCCGTGACCTTTTCCCCGAACCCCCCATTACGGCCTTTAGAGTTGAAAAAAAAAAACATTTACAAGCACTTCGTTCGGGCTTCCCATCCACAACAACCCACTGACAACACCCCAGGTACATTTCCCTGTGGTCGTAGTAGGTGCAACACATGCCCAGTGGTTGGCAAGAGCACATTAATATTTTGGGTTCTAACGGCAACAGGTTCAGGGTGAACCAACACTTTACCTGCACTTCCACAAGTTTGGTTTACATCTTATTTTGTGGACGTTGCAATTGCCTGTATGTGGGAGAGACTAAACGTCGCCTGGCTGACCGAGTAACTGAACACCCCAGGTCCATCAAACAAAACCTTCAAGGTTATCCGGTAGCTACACATTTCAACCCCCCCCCCCCCCATCACCGTACTCAATTAAAGACTTGGCCGTTACCGTAGCCTTAATGTGCAGAGGTTCTGACCGTGATCGTCAGACCGCCGAAAACCGGCTCATCATGAAACTCGGGACCCTCTCCCCACACGGCCTTAACATTAGAATGGACCTTTTTTAACTCTTTCCCCCTTTCATTACTTTTTAACAGTTTTACTCGGCCTCCCTTAGCATTTTTACACCGTGTTCGTTCTGTACGACCGGTTTGCCGTGCCTTTCTTCAATGTGTTTCTTCTCTATTTTTACTTCATTGTTGTTCAGTTGCATTTCTATGCCACCTGATGAAGAGTCTATACTCGAAACGTCGTGGAATTTTCCGCAAATTTTTAGCACTTTTTACAACCTTTATCGACCTATATATATATATATATATATATATATATATATATATATATATATATATATATATATATATATCATGTTGTCTTAGTTTTTTAATGCAATATGAAAAATTGAATGATGAGTAATCACGCGTCCCTATCCTTTTGAAGTACCGAATCATTGCATACACACACTCTTTATCAAAGGGGAACTAACTTTCAATGTTATCGTCTTGTAAAAGAAATCTGGGATAGCATTGGTCAAAATTTTAATCGATACAATTGTTAAAAATTAACACTTTAGAGACGTTACTCATAAAAATGCATAAAATCACAAAATTTAACTTTAAGAGGATATGTATCACCATAAAAATAGGGCGTCTGCTGTTGAAGTAAACCTACAATATTCTACTTTAATTAGTACATCAAATGTATAGGCTATTTATACAATAGAACTTATGCATTGACTTCACGTGACGTCATTGTTAAAGGCAGAGAATGAATCTAGCTAGATGGGACTTCGTACACATGCTGTACGCACAACGTAGTTGGGAAAATTGTAGCTTCCTGCACTTGTGTTGATGCTAAGGCCGGTCTACACAATCATGCATTCGTCCATGAACATAGTCATGCAAATGTTTGAATACTTGTTGGTATGATGAACAGCTAAAAGTTTGAACGACTTCATACATGTTGGAAGTAGTTCAAATTTGTTAGGAAAGCAGCCCACACGATCGCACTTTTGTCCATTAGTATCGTCATACAAATGTATGTAGAGTTTTAAAGGCCGAGAGGTTGGTCATGTTCAGTCTAAGTTGTCCCTTAGGGACTTAGCTTCTTTTGGGAGCGGAACTGTTTCGGGAGTAAGCGTTTGGCTTTTGCCCTTCTTTTCTTCGCCAGGGAGTCGACGGGGACTTTGAACTCGAAAAACTATCGTCATTCAAAATTATGATGTTTTGACCAAATGTGTGATCGTGTAGACGGGGACTTAGTTTACGGTCTTACCTTTGTCTAGGGTGCACATTCTGCTTTGTAACATCATATGCTTAAGGTCTATGGGAGATGTAAGAATAAGTTTCTGAATTGTTTTTTACATTTTTATATTTGCTCAAATGAACATTAGTAATTTGGTCAGAGAGTACTTTTAGACGTTTGAATTACGTTTGCTCAGTAACTTCTTAGTCGGCATGTAACAAAGTCAGTCTGTAAGTAGACATTTTTATTCCAAATTTTGCGCTTTTATTTCCTCTTATGTATCGTTTGGTGAAAAGATCATGGAAAGAATGATTACTTCAAAAGCATGACACACGTTTAGTTAAAATATGATTTATGAATTTGTTAAATTGACTCAATATTAATAGATACTTGTCAAAGTATACGTTTTCAAAAAATAATAAACATTCGTCAGATCTTCCACTTTTATACTTCCAGCTAAAAAAGATAAAAAATAACAAAGTAAATATACATTAACGTGACTCGATGGGTGCCTATTGTTTGGGACGTAATTTCATTTCCACCGTCTTGATCAGTGTATATTGACCCCACGTTATGCCAGTATTAGATGTACCGTACCAATCCCCATTTAAATTGGATGCAAAACATTGGTCCCCTTCTCCTGGACGATACCACCAACCTCCATTCCTTTGCCAATCACAAGTTGCGTCGGACCAGTCACGGTTGTCTGCATCAACGGTCGAGAAAGCATGCCCTTCTGCCGATCGTAGTGCATCAACTGTCCGAATAAACAAAACAATACAGTAACTATTGTTGTGATACACATTTCTAACTTTTCTATTGATTATTGAGTTCAAAGCTTACGTTATTTCACAAAATGACATCGCATACTCTATTGTGCGATATAGATAATTCTTTATACTTCTTTTCTCAAAATTTAACTCCCTGTCTTAAAGTATAAAATTGATTGGGACAAATTCACGTTAAAACATTATCTGTTCACATGGAGGGGTGAAACGTTGAATGTTGTAAAGACAAAAAGGAAACATAATTACGCAATCCTTTTCCTAAGGATGGCTTTGTCAGTTTCTTAAATACTGCAATTTAAAACAAAATAAATATATTCAAGACAGATTGCCAACCTGCATTTCCCCCATGGGTTCCAAGACTTGTCAACTGGTAATGTACATTTGAATCAGCAATCACAAAATGGTCATAAGTAACGTACAAAGATTTTCCCTGTGCGTTCGTAAAGTCGATTCTGAGTTCATATTGCTTTTGAGTAGTTAGATAGAACAATTGTTCATTCCCAATCCAAAATTCACTTGAAGTGGCAGGAATCCCTTCCTGATAGACTGTCCAAACACGGTTGAAGCCAGTGGAACCATCAGTACGCCTCTGAATTACCTTGGGGAGATAATTGTAGCATAATGTCCCATCTTCAAGTCCACTTTGTGTAGAATGATACATTTAGTAAGACTCATTCCAGCTTACATTGGGAGGGGAGGGGTGGGGTGGGGTGGGGTGGGGCAAAGACTGAAAAAACTTCTCCAACACATTACTCTCTTTAAATAACAATTCAAACAAAAAAAATCAAAAAGAAAAAAAAAACTCCGACACATTACTCTCTTTAAATAACAATTAGACTACTAGTTCCGTTTATAGAGTCGATGGAAACTTTAAGTAGGGTGCTTAAAATTTCCCAAAGAGATTTTAGAAGCTTTTTGACCGAAGAAAGGGTGGGGTGGTGATCAGCCCCCTATTTCCTTGAACCACACCATTTAGTGCATAGACGATATGTAAAATGGGGGAACAAGATATGTAATTACTTTGATGGATATGAAAAAACATCAAACATCAAATTCCTATAACAAGAATTAATGCTCTGCCTTCATAACAACTCGTTGAAAGTTGTAAGATTACGACAACTGTGCCTCTTTATCGGAGACTTAGACTCATAAGGCAACAAAGATGAAATGACGCTCTTAATGAAGTGAAATTTACATGATAAAGTTTTCGATTTATTCTGTTTAATCTAGTTGAACTCCGATGTGGCGGCTCTCGGAGGTTCGGTTGGTGGAGACTGGGACCGATGATTTTAGGTGCTTAATTCACATTAGGTAGATGCCCAGTGTCTAGACTCTGTTAGTATAAGCGCCACCACTAGCTGTTGTATAGCAAACAGAAAGTTTGAGGGCTTAAATACTTCCCAGATGACCTCTCCAGGGCCCAAATTTGCAGCAGATAAAGTACGTTAGACTAAAGATAAAGAATGCTAGACGTGTATTTGAAGTCATGGCTGTCACCCCTTGGCTACATGGAAGCTCCTGCGACCACTAGAACTCCATACATTTTATTGCTGCTCATTCTTCTATTTAACTAGGGCATCCCAATCTTTTCAATGCAAAAATTCCTTCATTGGTTTCTCTTTCCATATAGTCAGTCTGTACTTACGAGCCATGGACCCTCTGGAGCTGTCATATCACAATGTACTTGAAAAGCTGTTCCTTGCCAGCCTGCCGGCTTTATCGTGTAGATTCCGTCTGTAGTGGTGCCAGACTTGTATAAATCAAGACAATCGGTTGGATCCGTTTGACAACTTAGACCGTCACCATAGTACCCTTGCTGGCAACGACACCCCATCATGCCATTGATATCAGCTTCACATGTAGCAAAGTTGTCACACTGATAAGCGGGATCACAAACTAATCCATCGTTTGTGCAAGTGCATTGCATTGAGCAGATATCGTCAACAGCTACCGAGTCTGCCTGTAAAATGTAGCATGTTTGGAAACATTAGTTATGTTTCCTTAATTTGCCTGCGTCTTATTTTCCTAAATTTGACCAAAACATGATATCTCAAGATGCAACTCTTTGATGAACTTCATACTTGACTGGAAGGTACCACAACCTTAACTTTGTGAGAGAAAAAAATACACCAATTGGATTTGCTAGAGGGAAAAGATCACCACAGGTCGCGGGAAGTCAAACTGCTTACATGATATTCTCAGCTGTAAAGTTTTAAGAACTCATACTATGGTTCAATGTAGACTTAATTGTTAGTGCCAATGGATCTGAAAAATTTACGTTAAAGTCTATACGTAGTAATTTGAGGCTGAAACCTCAGTGCCGCAAGGTATTTCCTCTGGACATTCAGTCTTTCAACCTGTGGGCTTTCTGATTTTATTTAGTCTCAATGCCCCTAAAAATGCAATGTCCTATAGCAATATTTTGCTTTTTTCGTGTGGATAAATTCTACTAAAGTATTAGTTGGAAAGCGCACTTACTGGTAAAACAGAGTTTTCGAAGAAGCACCCACACTCCATCTTGGGTACACATGTTTCCCCTTGCATGAGGTAACCATCTGGACAAATGCATGATGGTCCAGAACACGTGATCAAATTGCTACAGCTACTCGGATTTTGACAAGTTCCTTGGCAGGTACAATCAGTGTATATCATGTTTACTGGGCACTGGGTAGAATTAGATGCCTGGGTTGAAGAAACTACAACGAAAAATCATTAACATGACGATATTATGTAATTTTATGTATTTTCTACAGCGTACATCTTTTCTCGGTAACAATTATTTCTCCTTCTATGGATTAGCCCTAGTGCAATGGCGTGTGCTAAATATTGAACCCATCTTATTTCATTCTGTAAAGTGGTTTATGAAAAACTTCCGAAACAGTTCGGTAGTTCTTATTGTTGAAATTAGATATACCTGAGCTAGCTTAAAAAAAGTAATCCACCACACACACACACCCACACACACGCACACACACAACCAAATAAAAGAAAATACCGGTCGAGGTGGTTGGTGCTTGACTACTATGAGCGATTTCTGTGATTGTCACTGGAGTAGTTTTAGAACTCGGCGATGTAAAAGATGTTGGCAAGGAGCTAGATACTGTGAGCAAAGAGAAAAAAGTTGATTGATACAAAAACATGTTTCAGTGACCATGTGCCTATAGACCTTATGCATTGACGTCACGCGACGTCATTTTGGTCTCAAAGCAGTGAAGCACATGGCACGCACGACATAAGGTGCGTTCGACTGGGCGACTCGAGTCATGTCTCGAGTCACTTTGACGTCAACAGTTGGGGCTTATACGCATGCGTGTTGAGCCGGTAACCCGAATGGTAGCTCGAGTCGAAATGCCGGTATAGATAGTTCTCGGTGACGTTACAACTGGGGGTTGGCAACCGCCATGTCATAGGGCAAGCTTGTACGTACATGCCGGGGTTGCCCTATGAGATGGCTGACATACTACATGTGAAAAGCTCCTATGACGTCATGTGAGAACTATCTATTGATGGCTTTGCGCGTGCGTGCTTTGTTTAAACTCAGGTGAAGAAATAACGGACAGTTAGGAATTTGACATGACAGCTCGTACTAGGGGGAGAAGTTTGCGATTTCAACTCCAATAATCTCGGCCCTACTTAAATAACAGTGAAATGCAAGGTTTAGTAGCACAGCAGTTCAAGTCGGCATATCCCAATGTCATTTCCTTTCTTCTTGGCGGCTTTTCAATGGAGAAGAGACGCAGTCCCTCTAGTTCAAAATTTTGCCGAACACCTTATAACACTGATGCACTACAGTGTTATATGTTGACTCAAGTAATCACACTGATCGCTGATCGCACCTTTCACCAAATAGACCGAGAACGACACTTATGAATACAATTGCGCAAAACTGTTCATTAACACAACGTGTGTCACTTGTTGTGAACAGTTGTTCCGCGCCGCTTTTTACAATCATCGATATTTTCTTTCCAAAGAAGTTCAACTGTGTGGGTCACGATAGTTTATAACACTGGTAGACTATGTGTGACGTAAATTACGTCACTTGGCTCAAGTGGCCGACCTCTGGAGGCCGGCCAGTTTGGCCGGCTCGAGATGCGACGTATCAATGACGTTTTTTTCCATTCGAACGGCAACTCGAGTAGCTCGAGCTACTCGAGCCGCCCAGTCGAACGCATCTATAGACTTCGCACGGGGGCGCAGAAGACTACGCACATATCCAACCGGAACACTAATCAGCTGTCTCCATTTGTTGGTGTAAGTAACAATGATACGCGCTTGGCACCACTTAAGGGACCACTTCTTGTTCTGTGACGTCATGTGCATAATGGTCTATACTCTGCAACATCCACAATACCTCCTCGTAAATCTTTGTTCATAGGAAAAATGTTGTAGGCATGGTCAGGTATTTAAAAGTAACTTACATGGTCATCATTGGAAGGGTAGGTAAGAATGTAGGTAATGAATTAAATCCCATCTTCTACATTGCTTTCGAATGGTTATATTCTTTCCTTTAGTACTAGTCATTTTATTGTAAATTTCGTTACTGGAAGACTCCATAATTCAAGACTTTGCTTCAACTCGTTATGGCGTGCGAGTTCCAGCGATTTGTTTAGATTTGCTGCGACCACTATAGACAAGAACTGAGAAACTGGTACCGTTTGGTCGCAACTGGTCGCAGTAAATCCCAGTTGATATCTGGTAGCAAGTATACTCGCAGTCATCAACGACTATTAAAACTTTTGGAGATCTCGCCACCTTCAAAAGCGTTCGTTGTTGGTTGAAAGCTCCTTCTGATCACCCTTGTTGTATGCGAGGGTGATCAGAAGGAGTAACAGTCGGTCGGTACCAAAGTAAGCTTATGTATGGTCCGCCATGTTTAGGTCCAATGAGTCTACTAGACAAAAAAATTAATACAGTACCAGCCAAGGTAGTTGATGCTTCACTGCTTGAAACGTTTACAGTCGTAGTCATTAAAGTTGTC
Organism: Holothuria leucospilota; assembly: GCA_029531755.1. Lineage (NCBI taxonomy): Eukaryota > Metazoa > Echinodermata > Holothuroidea > Aspidochirotida > Holothuriidae > Holothuria > Holothuria leucospilota. Next base: position 38,850,277 of record CM055976.1, read on the forward strand.
TCAGGATTCAAAGTTGTGGCAGAGGTTGACATTGAGCTTAACTCTGTGAGAAAAACAACAAATACAAACCTGTAAAAGACATGAGTCTAATCCGGGAGCTGCATGTAAGTTGTGGCTTCCGTTTATTTTCTGTGGCACACCCACAGTCTCTTCCGTAAGTATACACAAACTTTGAAGTGCATCATTGGATTTTTCTAAAAACTGTTGCTAAAGGGGGGGGGGGGTGGAATCTGAAACCCTCTATACGTCCAATGAGTCTACTAGACAAAAAGAAATAATACAGTACCAGCCAAGGTAGTTGATGCTTCACTGCTTGAAACGTTTACAGTAGTAGTCATTAAAGTTGTCTCAGGATTCAAAGTTGTGGCAGAGGTTGACATTGAGCTTAACTCTGTAAGCAAAACAATAAATGCAAATCTGTAAAAGACATGAGTCTAATCAGGGAGCTGCACATAACTTGTGGCTTCCGTTTATTTTCTGTGGCACTCCCACAGTCTCTTCCGTAAGTATACACAAACTTTGAAGTGCATCAATGGGTTCTTCTAAAAACTGTTGCTAAAGGGGGGGGGGATGGGGGCGGGGTGGAATCTGAAACCCTCTCTGCATGGGCATTTGGTTGTTGTTATACAACCCTCCAAAAGTGAGTTTCAGTCACACTTTTACAATAATTAAAAAGTACAAAACCTTTCAACATCTGCCACTTGCTTTTGAAATTAATTTCATCAGTATCAAAGATGTTTTTAATCATAATAAAATGAAAGCTCCAGCAGTCTGAATTTTACCCTCTGCTGAAACTATTTTTTTGCCTGTAATATTGTTCTATTTATTTTTTTCCTTCGCTTCCTTGTATCCATTCGTTCTTAGATGAAGTTACCCGTTAAGTAGCTGCCAATAATTGTGATCGCAGCAAATTTATCCAAATAAATAATTTTTGAGTAAATATTTCTTTAAGGTTTGCTCTCACTGTAATATAAGAAACGTAAGCTTTTCTTATTTTCCAAAAGACTTATTTAGTGTGGATGTGATATCACACCATTTGGTGCGACATTGCCACTTCAACGATCCAGTACCTTTCCCAGATTATAGCTTTTAATGTTGTAACCCGCACAATGAACTGCAAATACTAGCGTGCGCAACCAATGAGAAAGAAGTCAGTCAACAAAACTCATAAAAATGAAAGCAATATCACAACCCAATATCGAAGAGAAATGAATTGTCAAAGGGACCCCCTCAATGTTTCATCACTCCAAAACTAGAAAAGATGTTGCCCTATTTAGTCGCGGTCCCTACGAAATATGTTTCATCTTCTAGTGCCCCGTCAAGCTACTGCCCTCGAAGCTAGTGTACCAAATATGCATAGAATTAAGAGGATGGACGGGCGACGCATACACTGTAAAAATAGACGTCTTCATTTTTTAACACATATATGGCGTTTAAGAATTAGAAAACGAACAACAAAATGGATAAGCACAGTAAATGACTGAACGAATATTAACACATGATAAGGATAATAACGTCAATTAAAGTGCACTCCGCAAACACATTTACATGATTTATATATTTGTTAATTTTTCTTTATTAAAAACAACTTGATGTTTACAGTAATCATGAAATAAACGCATAAACGTGTTTACGAGATGGCGTTAAAGTGGCGTCAATGTGTTAAAGTTGGCGTTTTAGACGTTTAATTTGCTTATGTATTTTATTGTTTTTTCTGTTACATAAACGCCAAGACGCGTTTATTATCTGTTACAAAAAGTGTTAATCAATTTTTACAGTGTAAAGTTGAATATGATCACTCTTGATTGCTCGAAGGAAATAATCAGTCGCCTCAAAGTAGTTTTGAAATACCAGCTAATTTTCCAAATCTTCCCTTATGTCCGTTGCAAGTGTCTCTCGTGATGATTCCTGGCATGAATATTGACTACTAAATGCAAACCAAAGCTTTATTCTGTACGACTTGTACAATTTAATGACAACATCCTGTCACATGATTACAAAGAGTCATACATTAGAATGCCAGGTGATACTAATTCAGATCTGGGTGACGTTTTCCTTTTAAAAAAATATTTATCTATTCTGGAAGACACAATAAACCCTCTGCATTTATGTTTAGAAACTATTGATACAAAATACCAGTCGAATGAATCGAATTACGATTGTTAAGAGTCGTAGTCTGTAAACTCTCTTCAGAGTAAAGAGTAGTAGAAGAGGCTGGTAAGATTGTAAAATCTGTGAAACAAGAACAAAACAAAAAATATATCTACAGACACCTGCTCGTGAAGACTCGTTTCTATTTCTTTCTATTTCTTTCGTCCTTTTTAAGAATTTAATTATCTATAAAAATTTACATGTAAACCTGAAAATTCTGGTATCAGTCTGGGTTATCATCAGAGCTGTTAGAAGGTTTTTGAAGATATTAGGTGGAGAAGAACCTGTAAGTTTCTGATTCTGACGTTGTCTCAGTTAATGTTTGGCTAATTTAAGAACCACAAATTACTTTAAAGGGGGCTTTAAATTAATCCCCCATATCCGGCTACTTACTTTCAAGAAGATCAGACTGCAGATAATTTCAACTGATTGCTTTAAATATACTGCTTTGTAATCAGAGCCATTCTGCTGATCTTAAGCAATTTCTTTCCAACATTTTTAGTGTATCTGAAAATACTTACAGTTTATAACAATTTAAAACAGCAGCTTTAATTATTTGTTTGTTTCCCAAGAGGAAATATGAAAGGAATCTACCATCTTTCTTTTTATGGTGGTTGTGACTGTTCAATTGAATAAGAATGGTAACTTCAAAGCACAAACGTGGATAGTTATTTCTTGAAAAGCTGTTGAAATTTACCCACCAGAAGAAGGACTGGAATGGTCGATGGACACTTTCGTCGTTTTACCGATACTTGTCATTAGTTCTGTAGAGATAAGAGTAGACGAATTTTGAGATTCGATCTCTTCATATGCTAAAGAAAATGATTCCAAAGAAATTATCCATTTAATGGTCAAACTTTAATACTCATTACTTCATGTCAACACTTTACCATTTAATGTTTTTGCGTAAATATTGGTTTTGATGTAAATATGTCAAGAATTAAATTTAAATCCGCTACCTATTAAAGTGGAAGAAAGTTTGTTGGTACAATAATTCAAAGGAAGCATTATCTTCCGTGATCTCCGCTACTTTCCTTTCTTTGTAATGTACTAAAGAAGAGAGCTATCTGGGTGAAAATAGTGGGCAACGCAAGAAAATTTGCCAGGCTACACTATGAAGTCTTCTTTTGCACGCTGTCGTGCCTGCCTCATCACTTATCACAGACAGGGAAAGATCACAAAATGAAAATCTCAGCATCGGTTTCCTTATTTTTTCTGCATTTGGAGATAATTTTTACGTAAAACATCTTTTTTGATAATTGGTGAAACGGAGTCATACGATTCCGGGTAGAGTTTGACTACTATTTGCCATTACTTTCACCTACAGACCAACAGACTAACCCACCGACTTTCCAACCAAACATATCTTTGCTTCACTCACTCTTCCTGGAAACTACTGAGGAGCTACGCCAGGGAGTTGTTCTTCGTGTAGCCGCTCTCTGGTTACACAAATATTAATTTACTTATTAATTGTGCATTAATTGCACACACCGTGAGAGCGTGATACATCACTTGGACAATATTTATTTATCAGCTAGTGGATTAAACCTTGATGCTCCACGGGGTTGTGTGTTATCACCGTTATTGTTTTCTCTTTTCATCTACAGGGCTTATGATTCGATGTCATGATTAAGAAAATCCGCAGTTGATACAACTTTTTGTGATCTTATAATAAACCACAATAGCGGAAATTTGGAGGAGGGGATAAAGATACCACACCCTCGAACAGTACTTATCCGTACTACCAGTTGTGGAGTGGCTCTATAAACAATATATACATTTGGAAGATGGAAGGAATGATGTAGTCCGTAAAACCATCAAAATAATCTCATTATGTGGTATTGATGACTGGAGATCATGGTTTGCGCTGTTTTCTGGGTGAGGAAAAGGCATGGGGTTGGAAAGGGCAGTTGCTTCATTTTTCTCGAATGGCCAGTTCGAGGGATTCCTCCTTTTGGGAGACTTTAGTTTCCTTCATGGGTGCCGTTATATTGCCTATTATAGTAACAATTCTACCAGTTCTTTTTCTACATTGTCAGAGACGAATGGGCTTTAGAACGACCTTGCAAAATTTGTAGGCCAAACGTTATGGAATTAATTATATATTCCTTTATATTTTTGAGAAAACGCAAGTTCTTGAGTGGACTTCGTTTTTACTTAAACCTTGTGTTTGTTAGGCTAGTAAGCCTATACAATGTGTTGCAAAAGTTGTCCCCCATTCGAGAAAATTTTGTTTATCTCCCAAACAGGAGAATCTCTCAGACGGATGGCGAGCCACATATGGCAAAAGACGATTAAAGTAGTTAATATAATCTTATTGATCCAGTGGTTGAAGGATGCTTTGGTGGTAACTGTATTGATGTCACAAAACCTACGAACGAACTGCGGACTTGAGGAAGAGTCAAACACACGAGAACCATCTAGACAGATGAAACTTGTGTGGCAAAAGTGATTTTCCTTAAGCCATATGTATTTTCGTCATTCACAACTCATAATAGTGTATGGACACCGAGGGAATTCCATGGTAGAAGGGCGGTCGTATTTTTGCACTTTAAACCCCCGACGACAACGATATTTAAACCACACCAAAACAAGGTAACCGATTTAACGACTTTAAAAGTTAGGGGATTTTAATATTTATAAGTAATAATTGTGGTTTTCGTTATTTGTTTATCACATGCATACTCATTATTTGAAATATGTTTTACAAATCTATAATTACATGTTAACTTTAAAATAGCAGACTGCCCTTTTCCCCGTTGTTCTGCTTGGAGCTTGAGCTGTCACTTAATTTCCATCATTCTTAACTTCCTATTATTAGTTGAGTAAAAAATTACCACACAACATGCCCTTCATTCATCCTTCATTCTGAAGTCACGTAAATACATGATCGCCGTTTACTTAAGTACAACTTGAACAGTGTTTATCTTAACCAATTGTGTTTAAATCTCTTAATATGCTAAAAGTGTCTGAGAGAACTCGGAAACGACAAAAGTAATGAAAAAAGATAAAATACTTGTAAATTTTAAAATTCTCTAACCCCTAAAGTCATAAAATCTGTTACCTTGTTTGGTGTGGATTTTCTCCGTGTCCGTACACTAACCCCCTCACCAAGGAACTGACAGCAGTATGAGTAGTCTACAGCTTTATATAAGCAACCAGCATTTTTTTCACTGTTATGCCACCGTATCGAAAGCCCACAAAATTTGAAAGACTCCTTATAGTTTAATTGTGACTTCTACGATTATGTAATGAATTATAATAGACGGGTTGGGAAATTCGTGATTCCGGTCGGGTCACAAGGTCAAGTGTACCATGACAACAGGCAACGTGTTTAGTTCTGCGTGCTCAGCATGCAACACCCGCGCTGGGACAGCGTGATACACTTCTCCTTTGATCCATTGCCATATTGCATTGCGTGGAAACATTTCCCAACTCGTCTATTGTGCGGCGTCACTGTTCAACTAGAGAATAAAAAAATTAAAACTGCTGTTACTCAGATGATTGCTTAAATTTATACTGACCAGCGGAAGGACTGGAAGCGATAGTAGTCAATGATTCGTCGAAAACAGGAGTCGAAAAACCTTCAGAGGCAATATTTTCATAGCCTGCGAAGACAACGGAAGTCTTGACCTTTTGGGCAGTGCTTTTAATGCTTACACGGCATTTGCAAACCTTAACTAGTAACGATATAAATGCCAGGGACAAGTTGTACTGTAATTTTACGAGTTAGAATACATGAATTGGAAAACGAATGTACATGGTCGTCTGTTCAATAAATATTAACTGATTAATTTACCCGTAACTGATGTCAAATTTGTAGCTGAATACAGTTTCGATATTGCAGAAGTCTTTGAAGGCATTAATGTCTTTCTGTCTGATGTTGTGAACTGAGGAGATGGCTCGAAAGTGAACTCTAAAAAAGTAAAAAAAAATTACAAATTTAATCATAGGGTAATACAACTGTTTTACCTCTGTATTATGTCTCTCTGTAAAGAAGTAATTTACTATCATGTATTTTCAAAGAAGAGATTTATTGCAGAACAACCAAGTCAATAAAAAACGCTGCTTGTTTCACCTCGCTCTATTTCTCCATGCGAAGATGTAAATTACTATTTGAAATTTATTTGAAAGTCGTGTCCTTTGGTAGAGGCAAGGGCTAAAAAAGCGATTTATATAAAATATACAGATAAGAAATATCGAGTAATGAAAAGCTTTCATATTCGAAGGAACACAAGTGTTAATTTTTCTTCAAAAGTACTTCTTAGGCATACCTTTTGCATAATTTTGCTGCAATCTATGAGTGCACTGGAACGGCGTTGACTTTTTAAGGCTTTCTACATAAGCAAAATTGTAAAGAAACAAAGAAAATGAGTAGCTATAATCTCCTCGATATAATAAGATAGATATTTCTAAGTTAGCTACATGGTGGAATTAAGCGTAGTTGTTTGAAACATCCACAATCTCGTATTTTGATCTAAAGAAAAAAATCTGTTTTGAAGTTTTTTTTTTTTTGTTTCTGTTAATAATGTTTCCAAATTGCAAATGAATTAGTCGCACTAAATGAAGCCTTCACATCCATATTAATTTTTCATTAAATGCATTAGGTAGTTTTAAGTTATTGCAGTGCGATTTCTCCATCAGGTATGCTATTCATGGAATAAATCATTAAAAGAAATAATTCCTGGACAAGGATTCTATTACTTTGCATTTACATACCTTCAACGATATTATTCGAATGGTGGGTGCAATAAAACGGGCGAAACGTGCGGAAAATTCCTGAAATAATATCACAGACAAGAAAAGACCATAAATGAAACTCGCAGCATTGGTTTTCTTATTTCTTCTTCATGACCCAGCATAGACTTCGTAAACAGACACTAAAAATGGTCACGTTTTGCATAAAGCATACATTGCAGTGGTTAGATAGTACGCATACGTAAGGATTACGATGGAAATTTGAAATAGAGGCAGAGCATATTGTTCTATTTACATGTGACACAATGGCTTCTTTTCACCACGAATCCGACTTTCCAAGCCCAAACAGAATGTAATGAGTGATGTAAAGCATTGGATTGGCAAGCAAAGATTGGATCCCATCTTTAAAATATAGCCGCTATAGACCCTTTTTTAATAGTGATTCAAAGGATTGTGGGTTAGTATTTTGGTATTATCGTTTTTGGCCACAGTAAAATACAATTGACAAACGACGCGTACCAAAACTGTATCCCATAATCCTTTACAATGGCTATTTAGAAAAGGGTATGATTGCAGGTGCTGATATATGGGCAAAATAATTCATCAATGCTATTAAAAGACTAGTATTTTACTTTTATTTTTGAAAAGCTAATGGTCACCAGTACTAGTGAACATTTCCTTTCATTAAGTGTAATTAATTAAATTGTCCATGGTTATCTTGAATTTTCATCATACCCAGATATGTGCATAGCAATTCTCGTACATTGCAGTAACTGATGAAGTATTTTGATAAAAATTTGAATGTTTACCTTCAGACATATTTCCGACGACAGACAAGATTAGAACAGCTAGAAGTGACTTCATATTAATAATTACTAAATTCCTTTAGTCTTGATGATAATCTGCAGATCTGTGAATGAAGAAATCCTTATGCAGTAACAGAATATGGTGTGAACATGTTGATTTGAGCTATGAGGAGCCAAACTTGGTAATTAATCTTTTTAATATGAATGCTTCATCGCAATAATTTGTTTGTTACCTATTCCTGAACAAAGAGAACATTTATTGACACTAGGGTTTGGCCCATAATGGCAATAAATCCCCAAACAATTGTGATATTTGCAACACAGTAGCACCTAGTCAACCTTTATCGTAGTATCATTTTGTTTATTTCTTCCTCCATTTACCATTAAAATTTAACATTTTTTAAAGATACATGTTGGCAGCATGTGTACAACAAAATTTTTACAAGATTCGGAGGAATTGTAATTAACAGCCAAAAGGCTTGCTAAGAGCACACTTCCCGATTATCCTTAGTTTATTAAATTCTAAAAGTTTTTTTTTTTTTACACAGGCTGTTTTGTTCCTGTTTTATGTATTTCTGATTTAATATGATAATTAATTGACACATTTTTTTCCATTTCAAGAGGATACTGTCATGATTCGCCCTTTGAATTAGAAACGATGGAAGCTTCTTGCTTGTACCTAAGTTTTTTACACCCCATATATCTAGGGACGTAGGAGAGGAAGCTTGTAATTTCAAAGCTCAAAATGACTCAAAAAGCGAAAACGTTTATAAATCGGCTGAACAACAACTAGTAAAGGATTATATGATGAATTAATATAGCCCTACTAATAAGAGAACGAGAATTTGAAGTTGTTTCTTAAAAAATTACAATTCGTCGTCGGGAAAACTTTTAATTGTAAACTTAAAACTATTCTACACCTTGATTACCAATGCTTTTCTTCAAGTTGCGCCCAAATGTGCTAACCATTATTATTGAGACATTTTTGTTCCTTGTTTGCAACTGCTGTCTAAATAATTTCTTATACAAAAACCATGTCTAAAAATTTGATAAAAAATAATTAGTGTTCTGAAATAAAACTTCACATCTAAATTTCCCTAACGCGATTCTCGAAGGAACCAATCAATACCTTTCCAAGATCTCATTCAAAGATTGATTCCTGAAACGCCTTCAGAATTAAAGCCAACAAAGAATACCTCACTGACCAATGAACTGCTAAAGTCTTGTTTTGAGGCCATAGAATTTTCAACAGAAGCATGAGGAACACTTCGTTTCTTAACGAAACACAGACGTTAGTTTTCCAATGGATAGTTTCTAATTGTTCAAATTTTGTAACTAGATTAAACGCGTTCAAAACACATGCAGGAACTCAAGAATTTCATTTTAAGAAAGAAGAAGGAATATTCCGAAGGGAAATATTGGATAAACCCAGTATTAGAAAATAAAACACGGCAGAGATAGTAATACTTACATAGAACCAAAACAGAGAAACATGTCAAGCTCCAGACAGAAATACGGTAGTAGTTCAGTTGATATGCATTATATACTGACAGACTGAGGTAATCGATATGTTCATATCGAAACACTTTATCTATTGTTAGTAATGGAAGTTCATTTTCAAAGTTGAGATGAAAGAAATGAGAGATTTGAATGAACACAGAACGCAGTTCTTATTGTTTTCCATTTCTTTGAATGTGTGGTTAATACAATCACACCACTGTGAATTCCACTCTTTTTATGTAACGCAATAAAAGACAACTTTCCCACATAATAACTCAGACCGGTTGAAAAATTCACAACTATTCTCATTAAAATTTCTTTATTTTCAAACAATAGATAAAATTTTTTCTTGGTTAAGGGCACATCGATTAGACATTGAAACGTGGAAGATGTAAATTTTATTGAAAAGCTTGTCAAGGTTGACTTTTTCAATAGATCAATACTTGCTGTTTAAGAGTCAGATAAACTATTTTGCATTTCATGCTAGCATTACAAATAGAACTCTTGAAGAAGTCTTTATTGCACTGCAATATATTCGATGATACTGTAATTTCTTATATTGACCACAATTATGTTAGACTAAAGGACTTCTTAATAAGAGTTACAAATATTCAAATAGATAGCTGATATGGACTTGATTCAAAGTCACTGTTTGCCCTGAATTTAGCGGGGTTTGAAGAAGGCGACAAAATATTCTTTTGTCGTTTTGTATTGTCCGTCCCTTAAAGGAAGAACAGATTCTTGGCGAGTCCTAAAGTATAGCTCCTGTATCTATTTCGACGAGGAATAGAATCTCTTGGTGACAGAAACCTAACCTTCATAAAAATTATATAAGAGATTTGAATACAAAAAGCGTCATCCCCGAAATCAGGGACATTCGAGAAAGAGTTGCATGGTATGAAAACTTTGGAACGCCAAAAATGACTCTGCGTACGGGCAACATATGTATGGCTTAAGACTATGTTATAAATAGACTTAATTGAGGAATTAGATAAGCTGTTTAGATGTTCATTAGGTATAAATTGAAAACGTGTCGTGAAATTATAAGTTTCACTCTTTATTTCCGAGTGAACTGATTAAACGACACAGAACATTAAAAGCGACGTTAACTAAAAACTTTGGAACACTTTTAAGATAAAAATGAAAAAATATTATGTGAGAACGAAATTTCATAAAGAAAATAGTCAGAAACAATGCACAGAGATATGCATGGCGTGTTGCATTTAACGTAACATGTAGGGGAGAAATTGGTTATTATGTCACACCTGGGTAATTTTTATTTTTACCTTGTTTTTTACGTGCAGAATTCCGTCAAACAGACTGGTTGGCTGTATATATCTAATATTTTACCCTTGTTGGAGTAAATCGTAGAAGCCTTATATAATACAAACGACATAAAAGTTGTAATGGAACTAAACTACACAAAGCTTAGTAAAATCACGTTCATTAGAATTTGAATTTTCACATACATTAATACACAGCGTGATTTTAAATGCATTATCACGTTAGAAAATGGGTGATATTACTTGTAGTGAAGAAATTCTTCCTAAGGGCATGATTTGTACTGAGCTTGCCATTTTTATTACCCCAATGAACAGAACTGACGAGGCCCGAACAGCGAGGATTAGCCTGACCAAAGCTTAATCAAAATTTGAATTGTGTTGTAAGTATTGAATTGTCTTGTATTTTTTCGTACCGTGTTTTGTCGTATTTTGTCGGATTTATCCATATCTTCCTTTATACTGAGCTCAGCCTAGTTTATGTTCTATTGTGCAAACAGCGTTTCATGCATATCTAAAGAATGAATTATTGTGCAACATAGATATCAGGGTGTGTAAAAGGGCGGGGTGGGGTGGACTGCTGTTGTATTGAACTATACCTGAAACTGTAAAACCAGGTTCAAGTCAATAAACTTGGCTTTAATCATCCTTTTGTACAGGTCATAGCGCCTCTGGCCATTTAAGGTGGGAACTATGATACCAATTATGTGTAAAAAGCAGCTATACTTTATGTTTTCTTCCAAAAAGACTAAAATACAAAAACTTTCCAAAACGTGAAGACGAATTTCCCTCATTATGTTTCGTAAAGTAACCTACTTTATACTCCAGAGGTTTTTTTACCATTGTTATAACACTGATTTTGAATCTTACATTTAATGCAAAGTAAACGTTGCAAGTAAACTTACTGGACACAATTATTCCTACAAATGACAGTAATGGTAGGGAAGTCATGGTAAAAAACCTGCTCGCTGGATACCATAGTAAGTTTATATAAAATCACCTATATTATTTTAGGCCAACTAGCCTTCTCCTGACTCTCGAAAGGACAGTTTTGTTTTAAAGGGACATCTACGGTCTGTAAGTCCGCCCCAAATTAATACATTAGTAAATAGTCATGAAATTAAATCGGAACATTTATCATCATTGAAAGTATACTGTAGGAATATGTTTTAAAATCAGGAGGAGTAATTACATAGTAATTAAAAGATGTTTTTGAGTGGTATCTGTTTTTTATGATTGTAATTTTATGAATGGATAGTTCCTTTAAATGCTATTTTCATTTAATTTATTTATAAATAAGTCGAGCATTGGACATACAATCTTGCGCTGATCTAAAAAAAAAAGGGCTCAAAAAGATGATGCTGAAACACAAAAATGTTACAGTGATATTTACACGTATTCGAAACGTAACTTTCTTGACTTAGCTAGGGATGAACACAAAATTTTAGCACTACGAGCACTGGCGATACCAGCATTTTAAATTAAGGGGGTACCAGGAAGGAAGCACTTGGGGGCCAAAATGTGCGTGCGCATTGTTCCTGTAAGCTTCTTTGTTCAGAAACAAACGAGAGGGGAAGTGGAGTGGGATGTGGGGTGGGGGCAAAAGTCATGACTGGGAGGGCAAATGTCTCCAAATGTCCCCCAACCCTTGGTGGGGCTGCTTGGGTGATATTCTCAGTGGGGGATCTAAGCCGTTACATCATTCACATGCTCTGCAGAAAGTCAAAATCACAATCATGTAAAAGCATAGGGGACCATTCTCAACTTAGAATTTACTCCGCACTTTTGCCAGATATTTTAAGAACGTTGCCCCCCCCCCCCAAAAAAAAAATTATATTTGGACCGAAAATATTACATTTTCTGCTCGAGAGGGAGGGAGGGGGCTGAACCTCAACCGTCTGCAACAAAGTTGCTTTAGATTGCTAAATCTTCATATTACAATCGTGACATCAGTTGCGGCGTTAAGTTTTTAACTCTGAAGAGTATGTTACCCTTGTATGTAAATATTAACTTCTTTAAGTAGGATTAAAAAGGATATAGTAATATAATCATTGCAGGGAGGAAAGAAAACAGTTCCTCGCAGCTTGTAAATGTGTGCAAAAGAAATCGGGGAATCGGTCAGTGGGTACAGTAAATTCCCGGCATACATTGTAAGTCTTTAATGGTGAACTCAGGTATGACAATCGGTAGGCGAGGACTCATTCCATAATCTTCCAAGATGTACTAATTTTTTCTACATTTATTAGTCGGTATGGCCTAAAAAACTTTTACCCCCCCCCCCCGTATAGGCCACTTCAGGCTTATCTTCCAATTTATCCACCAATGTGAGAATGCCAGGGTTCCCAAGTTTCTTCAAAGGTGGAAAAACCGTGGAAAAATCAAGGGTTTATGGAAGAAACAGGTTTCTTCCAGTTTCTTCCACCTAAACTGAATGAAACTCAAAATAAATTGAAAATTTCTATGCAAGTTCCAACAAAATTACCTAGTACAGCAATTAATTAATATAAAATTTAAGAACTAAAGAAACTAAAGTAATAGGTTTACCTAGAGCTCTAATGAAATCGACAATATGCAGTATTTATATCACCTATAAACAGGGTTGTCGGTAGCTGTAGTTACAGTGGTGGGCTCAAAATATAGAGCCCAAACAGCACGTAGCAAGTGAAAAATTTAAAGATTGAAGAGAGTGGAGTATATTCTTAATTCACTGGTCCTATATTAACAAACTGGTTGCCTTTTTTGACTATTTCTAAAAGAATACATTCTCTCGCCTTACCTTGGGTTTATTTTTAGTTATTGATGACCCTTAAAGGGTCCCACTGTACGTGCCCCAAGAGGCTCAGCTACGTACAACTTAACGGTTAGTAAATCTTTCAAAAAATTAAGCCTCCCCGACGAAAACAAAGCGGAGTAAAACTCCGACACCACAAAGTATCATCCGTCCCATCCCTACAAAGGGACCTCTGATCACACATCAGAAAGCCCTACTGAGGGAATGATCCTTTTTCATCAAAAGTGAAACCCTAAAACATTCATGGAAGGAATTATTAAAAGCAGAGGCGCAAAGCCTATCAATTAGGAACAAGCAAGTCAGATCAAAATACTTCAAGTCAAACTTAATGCCTTTGTAGCAATAGCGCCATCTATGGGCTGCTTTACGACGTTTTCGGATTGACATTCTTCCCAGCAGGGCTCAAAGAGTTTTAACAAGCTAACCCTGCTATCTTTGTTCCTCAGCCTCAAAAGGTCCTCCACTGCTTATATTGTTCTTTCTCCGTCTCTGCCTGTCTGTGGAGGCCTCTACAAAAACGTATCTCGATAATTAAAAATCGAGAATAAGGATTCTCTTATCACAGAAAGATAGGGGCTCTTAGAAGTCACCTCCATGTTAGGATCTTTGAAAAACCTAACTTAGCGATACACTAAAAATATTTTGCGGTCTATTTCCACACCCATAGTACAAAGATACTTGAACTAATTGTTCCTTTAACATACGGGCAGGGTTGTTCCCGTTACACTTTAAAAGTAACTCGTTATAGTTACAGTTAATTCCATAAAATTGTAACTCGTTACAGTTACCAGTTACAATGTTGAAAAGTAACTAGTTACAGTTACTTTTAAATGAAAAGTAACTAGTTACATTTCAAAAGTAACTAGTTACTTTATGGTGAATATACGGTACCTCGGTACCTGAAATGGAGGGGAGGGGGGGGGGGCACAATTACATGTAAGAAGGGGCACATTAGAGGACCGAACCTCATTTATGCCGGCTATCCTTAGGTGTTCCCCAAAGAAAGTCAATGATGCCAGCTTATCTTCACTGGGGATTCAGGCAGAGGCTCCTAACGCTCATCATGAAGCAGAGAATCATGATACTGTTTGGGAGCTTACGCAAACTATTTGTTAGACTAATATGGTTGTAACCAAAACTTTTCCAGTTACGACAGTAATTCTTTGAAGGTGGAAATCTTTATACTCCCATCATAATTTAGAGAGGTTAGCGGCTATTAAAGGGGGAGAGCTTTGTTTTAGCAGTAATTAAAGTCGTCACCCCTCAAGGGCATAAATATGGTAATACGATGCTCTATATTTGTGAACGGTAAAATTTTAAAACCTCACTGCTAAGGTTGGACTAAGTGATATTTGGGCATAAATTTCAAATTTCACATTCATTCATATAAAAAATGCATAGAAATGGTGAGACTATGTAGTTTACACATGCAGACCATGTACCCATACTTCACTTTCTTCTTACAATAAATAGGTGAAGCTTTAAGTCGGACACTTCTGTCCACTTTCAATTAGCTTTATTAGGATACTTTAACGCCATTTGACCATCTCAATATTCTGCTGTTATTTATATTACCCTTACCATTATTCCAGTGTGTCGAGTTGTGGGCATTGAAAAGAATATGATATAGCCTAAATTCATACGTTTGATTTATCAAATTAGATACCATACATGTTAAATTAGATCCATAAATGGATGTACCGTGTTTGCCGACAATTGGCACCGTATAATTTACTGGGCTCCAACGTACGACTAGCTTAATGCCGGTATCAAGAGCGTTTTTCTAGACTGGGAATTTGCCCGGGGTTTCGGAATCGAAATTCTTCCGGAATGTGATGTAATTGGACTTGTACTCGGAGCTCATTCTAGCCGAGTTCTCAATATGAAAGTTACATTAAAAGTGTTTAAAGTCCCATTGAAATTTGTGTACAATATACAGATGTAAAGTATTGTCACACATGATCAACTAAATTACTGAGGAGGCCAGGCTATTGAAGTGATTACAAATGATGACGTTATTAATGGTGGACATGTATAATAGCATTAAAACATATGTAAGTTTGATATGCTATACAGTGGCAAAAGGACTGGTCTCGGAATTGGTGCCATTGGAATCAGAACTGGCCGGAACTTGAAGGGTACATACCATGCTCGGAAAGATTAGGGAATCTAGAATCGCAGTTAGCTGTGACTCGGATAGGGTGGACTCGGGTCAGCCCTAACGTCTAAAAAGGCAATGGTTAAACTTTCAAAGTAAGCCTAGTTTTTGAATGCCTATAGGCCAACCTGTTTCTCACGGTGCACTATTTCCAATGTGTCCTCTAAATGACAATATGAGTAAACTAAGGCCCAGCTAACTTCACTTTGTATATATAATAGGCTATATAAAGTCAGCTGGGCCTTTGTTTGCCAGAGGACCGTTCAGTATTTTTCAACTAATCACACAAAGATTCGGTCTCATGGATAATAAACATTGCTCTGTCTAAATAAGTAAATTGACACACAAATAAAAGTTTAAACTTAGCTTAATCGACAACCAAGTGACCCTGTAAGCCTGCAGCATGTGCATCTAATATCAACTGCTGATTCTAATCGTGAATAAAATTTTATGTCGGTGAGGGCGACGTCAATAATAGAGATGAATGATAAATATATCGAAAATAATTTTACTACCAAAGTGTCATCAATTTGAAAATTTTCTGTTACTACTTCGAGTAAAATGCAATTTGTGGTCATTTTGACCATTTGTAACGGGAAAGTAACGGAAACCAAATATAACGCCGTTACAGTTACTTTTACACAGAATTGTAACTAGTTACTTGCTCCGTTACTGAAACACAAATGTAACTCGTTACACAGTTCCGTTACACAAAATGTAACTCGTTACAGTAACGGCGTTACTTGTAACTCGTTATTTCCCAACCCTGCATACGGGACTTTACCCAGCCTCACTTCCCTCTCTCTTCCAATAGAGTAAAAGGAGAATGGACTTAGCGGCCTACAGATACTACTTCCGCACCAAAAAAACAGTACCTCCCCGCCTAAGTCTTTTCGCTACACTAAAAGTGTGCAATTACTTTGCAACCCCCCCCCCCCCCAGTTCCTTGTACACTGATTCCCGTCCAGGCTCATAAACGTAACCTCCGCCCTGTGTAACACTGCTCCGTTCTGATTGGTCGCTATCCTCCGACCTTCAAAATTCAAAATTTTGAAATTTTAAAATCAGAACGTGTGACAACACGCACCGGCTGCACGCTTTGCCTTTCCTAGATTGGCCCACTCGGGAATATCGTCTTCACTCTGGCCGCAAAGGCTTTATTAGAGCCTGACTATGCTGTTACCTCTCAGTTCTGAGTTAGCCTTTCAAAGAGAAGGATCCTCAAGAACTCCCTAAGAGCTACTCTTGAAACAGCACTCTTAAAAGAGACAAATTAGTAACATATTACTTGGGTAGAAGTTTCTACAATCATCCTGTTCGACTTGCTTAAAGCATCATCCGCCTCAAGAGGCTTAAAATGAAAGAACAGGATATTAAATCAAGAATTTCTTCTTCCACAAAAAGGAGGAAATTTTCCCGAACTTTAAAAAGGGATAAACTTCGTGCAAAGTCACAAAAATTTCAAAGGAATCGTACAGCCATTAAAGGCCATATAAAAACTGCCGAATTAATCTAAAGGCAGAACAAACCGAGCACTTCATGCAAAAACTTCTCCGACAGATCTCTGTCGGACACAGAGAAAATAGCTCTTGGTAGGGGCTTAAAGTTTATAGCTACCCCCACTAAACCAACCAGAATATCAATCCTGAGAGCCCTCAGATGTCTAATTAGAACAATGAGGATACGATATACTATGCACGGGAAGCACGCCAGAAAGCTATCAAAGTTCCGTTTGAAATCCAGTTGGTTTCCTGCTGTAACTTATAGCAAAAACTTGGAAGATTATCTCGAAGCCACAAAGGTGGAAGTGGCTAAAATGCCATTACACAATGTTTCAAGCAATACCTCTAAGGCAGAAAAAAATTGCCTTACTGTCCCTTAAAAATGACTGTTCCGTGGCCTTAAAACCCTTTGACAAGGGAAGAGGTATAGCCGTGATTAACCGCTCCGATTATATACACGAAATCAACTGACGGTTGAATTCGGTGCATTACGATAATCTAGACCAGGACATAACAAAATAAACGAAACAGTTAGTTACAGCACAACTTAAAAGTATGTGGCTCAAGAAGGAAATCGAAGAAACCACCTTCAATTATTTGAACCCGAAGAAGCACCAAATTCGGACACCGGTTATCTACGTCCTACCTAAGGTGCACAAGACACCCCCGATAAACACGAAATTTATCGATAGGCCCATAATAAGCGGCAATGGATCACCGACCGAACAAATCTCAGAATTTGTAGATTATTTTCTGCTTCCAATCGTGAAACGACAAGAGACTTATGTGAAAGACACAAATCACATCATCAGTCTTCTGGAAGCTACTCAGCTACCCGAAAACGTACTTCTAGCAACACTAGACGTGGTTTCTATGTATGCTAATACTCCCCAAGAGGAGTCAATAACTGTCTGCGAAGCATACGAGAACGCAAGCCAGAGCCTATATGAGATACGAAAAATCTCAACTGCCTTACTACGCAACCTCCTTAAACTCATTTTGGAAAGAAATTGTTTTGAGTTTGACGGAAAATTTTATCTACAAAAAATCGGTTGTGCAATGGGCAGTCAAGCCTCGCCAGAAATATGCGATATTTTCATATATAAACTTGAAAAAAGCATTGTACCGACTGATCTTAAAATCATTCGCTGGTTTCGTGATCGAGATGACGTTTTGTTGTTCTACAAAGGCAACATTTCGGAGCTTTGCTCACTAGTGGAAAATGAATAAAATTCAAGAGACGATTAAATTCACGATGGAAGCGTCTCACGAGTCCGTCACATATCTAGACCTAACTATTTTCAAAGGCAAGAACTTTGAAACCCACGGGCGACTGGACACCAAAGTCTATACGAAGCCTACAGAAACCTCTCAATATCTTGATAGGACTTCTGCCCACCCCTCTCAACTTTTAAAGGCTCTATAAAAGGAGAAGTTTTAAGATATGTGAGATTGTCAAACAATGAGAACGATTTCGTCTCCAAAAGAGACTCTTTCAAAGAAAAGCTCATTGCACGTAACTACACGGGCTAAGAATTTTATCACGCCATTAAAGGCATTAATTTTAAAGAACGATCAAATCTTCTCTTGCCCAAACCAAGTGAAAATATAACTCCACTAGTTTTTAAAATAAAATATGCACCCCATTTGAAAACCAAAAAGCTTGAAGAAAGTCTGCTAAGACACTGGCACTTGATATCGAAAGACCCGAATCTGTGTAAATCTTTCCGAAGCCACCGTTCCTAGCCTTTGAGAGAGGGCACCCAACTTAAAAGATTATCTAGTTAATTCTAGACTGAAAAGTGACGGTGAATTGGAAACAAATCAAGAGGACGAAGAAGAATGCTATCTCGATGCTCTTATCGAGGCGCTCTAAAAGAGCATAATTTTGAAAAAAATCTTGTTTTCGAATAAAGACCAGGACAAACTAAAAAGTGCGACTACTGATGAAGCTCAACATCTAAAACCAAGAGCAGAAACATGTCTAGTTAGAGGCTTTAGAAACCTAACAGAGCAGGTACTACAAAGTATCTGCGGTCTTTAATCTCATTCAACAGAACAGAGATGCTATTTGTCTAATTATAAGACGTTTGACCGTTAAGAACGCAGAAATTATATTTTTGGAAAAAAATTTTGAAACACGGGTCTGCCTACGTAGTATCAGATAATGCCAACGCCTACCATTTTTAATTGAAATCGACAATATGCAGTATTTACATCTCCTAAAAACAGGGTTATCGGTAGCTGTAGTTACAGTCAGACAGTGGTGGGCTCAAAGTATAGAGCCCAAATAGCACGTAGCAAGTGAAAAATTTAAAGATTGAAGAGAGTGGGGTATATTCTTAATTCACTGGTCCTATATTAACAAACTATGTGTATAAAATTTGAAATTTTCCGCTAAGTTCCTTCATAACTAGTTCAAACCATTATTTACTACAGCTGGTAGTTTAGTTAGTACACTGCAGTGTCAGGCTTAATTCCAGCGAGTCCTACGCTCTGGAGGGCAGTCCTGGAGGTCCCGTCCAGAACCCCCGCAAAAGCCACAGCATGTATAAATAATACCACAGAAGGTCTTGGAATATTGTACTGGTCCAGAGCTGTTCAAAGTGATGTTTAGGGCTATAAGCCTATAATGACCAACAATTGGCACTTTCAGTTGTTTCTTCCAAAAATCATTACCAATCTGCATACTAGACAGGGTTGCAGCTAGACCAATTTTAGTGGTGGGCTCCAAGTGAAGAGTCCATCTAGAATTAACCTAGTGTAACATCACTTGTTGCAAAGATTGGGATACATTCTTGATTTTTTGCCCTTTGGAATACCAACCGTACTATTTCACAAACTGGGAAATACCACAGAAAGGTTAATTTTTCTTCCAACTTCCTCCAAAATCAGTTGGAACCGTTATATTTATTACGCTTGAAAGTGAAGTTTGTACCAGGAGGTGCCACTCTAAATGACCATTAGTCCTGGGCGCTAAAGGACATTCCTGGGAGACACTGACCAAGGCCGTCCACCATAGCTACAACCATGATCCTAGAAATTATTGCCAAACATAACCACCCCTGACAAATGCTGCCATCCAGGAGTATTATTTGAAAGGTCCAGCCTTCAACCGTAGAGACATTCAGTGGAGGTATCGGTAGAACTTCCTGCTTGGAGCCAAAAATGAAGAGTAATTTTCAAGTAATTCAGTTTATAGAGTATGAACTAGATGGATCTGCCGACTTTTATTTTTTGCTTTTCATTTTGCATACCTGCATCAATGGAGGGAGCCAAAATACTTATGACAGAGGTTTTCAAAGGTGTTGAATTGAAGCAATGAAAGTAAACCCCCTGAAATGGTGTGACTTTTACTTGTAATCTTCAAAAGTTAGAAAACATTTGAATGGAGATAGACTGTAAAGGCAAGAGGGTTTTAATTTCAATTGATATTTTAATTTCTATAGTTACACAAGTACTCTGTTTCTTCGGGTTTCTTCCAGTTTCTTTCAGAAGAAACTGAACGAAACTAGTTACTTCTAGTTTCTTCCGGGAGAAATAGGTTTCTTCAGGACGAAACCGAACCTTGGAGAGTACATAAGATGGGTGTATGAAAATCCTTACAAGACCGAGGTACCATATATCTATATATATATATATCTATATATATATATATATATATATATATATATATATATACATACATACATACATACATACATACATACATACATACATACATACATACATACATACATACATACATACATACATACATACATACATACATACATACATACATACATACATACATACATACATACATACATATATCAAATGGACAACAGATCGATCAATCTATCGATCAGTTTTTTCATCTCATAATTTAAAAACAAGCGAAAACGTTATTTATGGTACGGCATAATTATATTAAGACACATGTAAACCCCTGCTGTTTACTCGATAGAAAATGCGGTGAATGATTTAAATATGTGTGTGATGAACAAGTATACTCTGATATTTTTACATGAAGAGAGCAAACCGTGTCCATGCAGGTAACAACGTGGTATAAATTTTTGGTAGTGATGAATCATAGAAACATTTGTCAGCAAAGGGCACGTGATTCTGGCGACCACCTTATTCGAATATTCTCCCCTTTCCATATAATAATCGCCAATTATACATTAAGTTTCTGGAAACCAAATTTTTCAATTAGTAAACCCTTTCTTTTTTAGACCCATAGATACACAAAGTGTCATGAAGTCATTGGGGTCTGCTCTTTGACCCTAGACGAGAATCCCCTTCTCAATCCCGTCTACAAGCCTGATAAAGCCACGAAAAGACAGTGTTACCCTGCAATTGGAGATAATATGAAATTCTTAAACAGTTCAATTATTTTATCACGTGCAAAGTACATACACCTGAATTAAATCGAGCCTTCAAACTAGGTATCTAAACAGTATTTCATCGTTTGAGGGTAGAATAATTTTATTCCTTTGACATACAGTATCTTTACCTAGATTACACATTCATTCCTACGTACCTTTGTTTACATAAATATTACTTTTTTGACATAGATTACATTTAACTCGTTTTCATATCTATTTGCACACATTACATTAAACTCGTTTTCACATCCACTTGAACCTACATCCCCTCATGTTTACTTATTGTCATATATTACTCAAGCTTATGTCATCCATTTTTCCTACGTATCTTCGTTAACATGCATCGGTTTCTGTAACATGCATTGAAGTAACTACTACTGAACTTTTTCATTAATTCACATGCGTTTACATAAACTTTTTTCTTTGATAGGCATTCCCTTCATCTGTGTACACATTCACTTAGACATACATCCATGAACATCAATTTCTTCTTTGACATGTAGTACATTAACTTAGATTACTCATTAACTAATACTTACCGTTAGTCACAAATTTTATTTTTTGATATCCATTGCATTAACGTTGATTAAACATTATTCATACTTTCATTCGTTAACAAAAATTTATTTCTTTGAGCTGCCTTACATTAAGTTAGGGCACACATTTATTCACGTAAGTTTATTTTGGACGTATATTTCATCAACTTAGGTTACACATTCTTACATACATTCCTTGACGCAAATCAATTAATTCCTTGTCATTCATTACATAAACAGTTTTACACATTCAAGATAAAAAGTTAAACAACAATAAATATGTCTTTTTTCTTATTAATAAATAGTAACAGGCAACTACAAAGCATCAAAAGAAGTAAATGTTCGCTATTTGCAAGTTAAACAAATAAGTTTTGATTATGAATAAAACGCTAGAAGTCCAGTCCACAACCTGTGTGGACTAGCAAAGATTCAGCAAAGTACAAGTTCTTTCAATAAGAAAATATTCATACTTGTTATTTGTGGTCTAGCAGATACTTGGTGTCTCCTTTTTTCGAACCCTGAATAAATGAAGAATCTTTACCTTCATGCTTATTTGTGAAATACGGGGTCGTTAAAGTTATCAACTGAGGCTAAGTTTGTCAAAATAATTCTTTGAACGATTGAGACTGAATACATTTAATTATTCAAGGATGCCAATGATCGCATTGACATCCAAAGAGTATATTAACATAAACAGATATCAAACATTTAAGGGAAAAGCAAAAGTTTCTCTTAAGTGAAGATTACAGGACCATCACAAAAATTGAGCAGAAAATTTTAATCCTAAGAAAACAGCTGAATTTTCAAACTCTGTTTAGTTTGATATTGCGACGAAGTTATCATCTACAACTACCCCTCCATTTTTTCTTGTGGAAAGTCTATTGTGATGTCACAGGTTACCTTTCTTTTACCAGTTGTAATGCTTTCCTTTTTAATATCCCACTTATTGTGGAAGTCCAATCGCCAGCAGCAAATGATTTATGGAATGCAAGGTGTGGTATTAAATTTTACATGCTATTCTTGTGTGACGCAAAACATTAAAGGAAGATACAAGGGAAAAAAAGGAAAGAGATCCCAGACACATAGTGAGCCTGAAATGTCAAGACAGACTTCTTACAAGTCAGTTATTTGAGTTATTGGGACCTTACAAGAAAAGAATGTATGAAGATTTTTCCATTGGGCTCAAAAGGTTCTCTTTTTTTTTCGTTGTTGTTACTGTAAAGTGATTTTTCTTCGACAATTCGTCTTCTTTTTAGTCGCTTTATGGCAGGTTATATAATGTGCCATTAACACGATAACGTTACTAGGTGGAAGCAAAAGGAATATGTCTAGTTTGATCTAATTTGAATTTCCCGTCTTCTAAACTTCTTAAAAGAAATGTATTTTATCAAATTTGGATTTGCTATTCATGCAGGATTTCAATTTCGGAAGCATATGGATTTTTTGTTTGCCTTACATGCAAAGTTTGACATAGGCTTTTCACAATTATGTAAGCATTCATGCCAGTTTCTTTGCGGAGGGTAACAAAATTTTGAAATACCAAACAGGAATTAATTTGACAAACCAAGGTTACCAGTTAACCCATCAGTCTTCTCGATAAAATTGCCAGCCTTTTTTCTTCCAATCTCCATTACAATAAATGTTTAGGACTGGATGGTTATGACCATAACAATATCCTGCTATAGAGTTTAAATTTATAAAGACAATTGTGTTGACGCAAACTACTTTCAGAAAAATGCATCGTACGGTCTATATATCGCCATTACACACTGACATACCATTGGAGGCTTTTTGCAACTTGCAAACTAATATAACCATTGACTAGGCTGCATTTAATTAAGTAGTCGCTGCTGTGTTATTTTGTGTAACCTGAGTAGGAAAGAATCCTCTTATGACGATAAAAAGTTGCTTAGACAATCTGCTTTGTTCCATGATATACATCAGCAGAGCAAAAGAAAGATGGGGTTTAAAAAACAGGGCTCTTTGAATCAATACTAAGTATCAGCATTTCTAATCCTTTATCTAGTCGATTTATGCATGAGAAATGCCATCCTTGAATTGAAATGACTTTGCTTCAAATCAGGTGGTGGATACTTCAGGTTTTAGTGCCATTGTAGTGTTTTTGATATTGTTGAGATTCTTCCATCGAATATTTTTGCCATTCAAATCAGAGCCACCACATTTGTTGTTGGATTCGTCATACCACCAACCACCATTCAATTTATCTGAACATTTGCCAGTCTCGAAACTATCCTTGTCGTGCTTGCCAGCCGAGAATTGTATACCCTTAGACGATGATAAAGCGTCATCTGTATGTTAAAAGAAGTAATAGCTAATTAATTTGGCTTCATATAAGTGTACTACAGTAAAATATATTAATTGCCTTTTCCAAACCTTTTCCAAACGGGCTATTGCCATTAAACTCCAAGAGAGAGTGGGCACACTGGTCAAAATGTTTAATGTGATCTGCTGCAATGAACATAGGTTCTGCCCGAAATTTTGCCCTTGTATATGACTCAGTGATTTGATGTATTTGTTTACACATAACTAGCCAAAATTGCCATTGTAGGCATTGACATTTGGAGAACTTGCGAGTTCGAACACAACATATGATACCTATGCACTCACTACAGACCTTAGAATTTACACCTGGTTAATCAGCACATGGAGTTGAAATGAAATATATTTGGTAGGATCTACAAGTTTATATCATATATATTTATCAGACATTGGTACAAACCTAATTCCCCTCCGATTTCAGGGCTGAGAGAGGCCAAGCGATAATAATCGCTTTCATTTGAAATCCTAAATTTGCTGTACACAATATGTTTAGCATTCTCCTCTGTGCTATTCAATGAAATACGGAGTTTGTAATTCTTTTGGTTAGTAATATAATGCAGTTTCTCATTTCCCAACCAAAACCCGCTGTGTCTTCCACCTTTAAATCCTCTTTTGTATGCTTTCCAACCACCAGAAAATTTCATCCTGTCATCTTTTTGATATCGCCTCTGAAATATCTGGAAAAGCAAAAAGGAGGTCAATGTTGTAACATGCTGAAAACAAGAAAAAATAATTTTGTTGTCGACTAACCATGGAAAAGTGTATGCCTCCTCGAGTCTTACTTTTGTATGTGTAAAATGTTTATGTGGTACATTTAAGAACCATTTTAAAAAAATTCCTCTTCATAATTTTGTGTGTGTGTGTTTAGTATCTTGCCGAAGGCACAAGGAATATGCAATCACGTTAACAAGGGTGTATGTATGTATGTATGTATGTATGTATGTATGTATGTATGTATGTATGTATGTATGTATGTATGTATGTATGTATGTATGTATGTATGTATGTATGTATGTATGTATGTTTGTATGTATGTATGTATGTATGTATGTATGTATGTATGGGTGTGTGTGTGCGGGTGTGTATGTATGTGTGTATGTTTGTGTGTATGTATGTATGTTTGTTTGTTTGTGATGCTGACCTTGTAAATACGATAAGGTAGAAATAGTAGATACTTTTCATACTAGGTATACAGATTTATCATATTAAGAGAAAGAGACTTGTTTGGGGAAAGGTTAAATGTCATTTGAGGTCACCAGGGATCAGAAAACGAAGACTTATTAAACACCGTAATAATATCGCAAGGTAGGAAGCACGGATACTTTTCATACTTAGAATGTGAATACGTTATGGTCAGTAGATGAAACTCCTTGTTTTTAGTACAGGGCAAAGGTTAAAAAGGTTGGTTGAGGTCATCGGAGGCAAAACTAAGACAACTTTGTAAATTACCTGTAAACGTTATCATCTCAAGATAGGAATTATAAGTACTTTTTAAACTTGCGATAAAGATTTGTGCCCGGTTTATCCCATTTTGGCGGTTCGGGTTCGAATCCCACTTAAGCACTTATTCTTAGGTTTTTGCTATCGTTAACTATTATACGTGGTTACAGATGTTTACATATCGAGAGGAAGAACCCTATTGTTTTTGGTAAATGTCAGAGGTCATTTGAGGTCACTAGAGGTAAATACGGCAAAAACATCTGAAACACGATATCGAAAAGTTAGTAATCATGAATGATCTTTATGCTTGGAATGTGCATTCCTTATACTAAGCAAAAATAAACCTGTTCTGTATGGTTGCGTTCAAAGGTCATTTGAGGTCAACGGCGGTGAAATGAAGAAAATCTTGTAAGCCGCTCGTAAACATGATATTTCAAGAAGTGTTAGTTAGAAGTATCTCATACGTAGCATGCGAATGTCCAATACTGACTACAGGAATCGTTTTTTTTTTAGAGGAAGTCACAGGTCATTTGGAATAACTACACGTCTCATGCTGTAAACCTCGTAAACACGATTTGTCTCATAATTCAATTGTATGTTGTGGCGGTGAAAGGTCATTTGAAGGCAAAAGAAGTCAAAGTGTGAAAACCTCGCATGAAACTGGGAGGGGTCTAATACGTAGCATGTAGACGACCCATATTATTTGCAGAACTCCATTGTTTTTGGCAAATGTCAAAGATTATGTGAGGCCATAGAGATCAAATTGAGAGAACATCGTGAAACATGATATCTCAAGAGGGATAACTTTGAGGAATAAAGCTCAGTGTGACGAAGCATTCCCTTTGGGCAAGGACTCGCTAAGTCTTTCGACGTTCTCGTTTGATACCAGGTATGAAGAGCCTCTTTTAGTCAACCATTATTAAATCCCATAAATGGAAAAGAAAATCAAATAATTTTACTCCTAAATGGAGTTACATTCCCCAAAAGGACATCAAACATCCTCTCCTAACCGGTACTACCTTTCATAGGAATAAAGAAATACAAACAAAAATGGTACTGTTAAACTCACCATTTCCATAATATGTGTTTCCTTCAAAGAGAAATTCGTTGTGAGTAAAGAATTTTGGTAACTACTACTACATCATTAAGTAACTACATACGTCCAAAAATGCAGGCAAGTTTGTCTATGGAGTCGGAATAAAGGGAAGATGAAATAATATTTCACTTACAATCCACCCACTGGTTCTCATTGCGCAGAAAACTTCAAAGGGAGAACCAGGCCAATTCGATGGTTTGATAACGTAACGGCCGCTTTTGTCAAACCCGGCTTCAAAAAGATCTTGACAATCAGAAGGCACTGAACAGTTATTCTCGTTGGAATCGTGACTCTTGCAAATGCAGGAATCTGTGGAGCTGTCACAGTTAGCATTTGGAGTGCAATCCTTTATATATCCAGCCTTATACAAGTCATCACATTTGTATGTAGAACACATCTCACCGTCACCGATGTATCCCTTATTACAGACACACTGACTGAGGCCATCATGTACTTCACATGTTGCATGAGTGTCACAAGAAAAACTTTCATCACATATCACCACACCTCCGGAGCAGTTACATCTCTTGGTACAGTTTGAATCCAAATAAGTGTCACCTTCCTGAAAAATCCACCCCAAACTTTACGAGTTGAATAATTGAAGACCAGGTGTATTCAAGGGTTTTACGCCTTGGATCACTTTTACAACTCGATTGTTTATACCAATCGTCTAAGCCATTAATTGGTAGACTTTGGTTTCCTTCCATCTTACGTGAGTTAAGTGCAATATACAAGTGGAAAATAACCCAAGAACAGCGACTTGGAAAACATGGTTCTAAAAACCCATGGATTGCTTTCAATTTAACAATATAATAGCACATTCGAATAGGCGAAACATAGTTGTATTTTAACGTATACTTATTCGACATAAATGAATAGTATCAGTGAAAATCACTGGCAGTAAGTCGTGCTTAATTTAGGTATTTACTATCTGACAGAGTAAGACCTTATTTTGTTTATTGAAAAAGTGTATAAATGTTAATCTGAAGACAATTTGTTCAACTTGTGGGGTGTCGACACTTTAAGTTGAAGCTATGGTATCAATGTGCTTACAGTGGGGAACAACAGAAACGTTTCCTTACCGGTATGACACCATATCCAGCAACAAAGCATCCGCAGTCTTTTTCCGAAACACACCCATTATCCCCCATTAAAAATCCATCACGGCAAATACAGGTTTTTTCAGTTGTACAGTTGTTGGTACAAGAACCTGGGTATTCACAACTGCCTTGACAGGTGCAGCTAGCCTTCTCCATGTTATCTGGACACACATCTACGCTATACATTGTGTCATGGGTGGGATCTATTTAAAAGATTGGAACATTCTCGAAGTGCTTACGCCAGGCATATATATATATATATATATATATATATATATATATATATATATATCAGAATGGTTTACCCGGAATAGTTAAGCAAAGATGCCCTCGAAAGCTTTAAAACTCATGTCAATTCTTTCCATGAAAGTGTTGAATTCACCTCCGAGGTTTCCAGTACTCAAATAGCGTTCCTTGACATACTAATGAAAGTGAACGCTCGCGCCATTTCAACTTCCCTCTATTGCAAACCCACCGACAAGCATCTTTTACTTCATTTCGACAGTGCCCACCCTACCAGTGTCAAAAAATCGATCGTTTACAGCCAATGCCTTCGCACCAAAACGTGCTCCAACCCAGCTGACTACGACCGTTCAATTTCTTCTCTTACCGGATACTTTCTTTCGTGCGGCTACCCTATCCGTATCATTGAACAAGGTATACGTAAAGCCGCTCTAATCAATTGCCATGACCTTCTGACCTATAAAAACAAGACCCCCAACAAACGTATCCCCCTTGTATTTGAATTTCACCCCCTTATCCCCAGTCTTGCGCGTACATTCAAACAATCCTTTGGATCCCTTAAAGACGACCCCACCCTTTCTGACCTATTTGCTGATCTTTGCGCTACGCCAGCCCCCTAATCTTAGGAGACTAATCGCTCCGTCCAAATTACCGACCTCTGACCAGGCCACTAAGGGTAATACAACAAGCAACGCTGCCAAGTATGCAAACATATCAACACGGGAGAGCGGGTCACCATCCTTAACGTAAAATTTCAGTTAAAACCCCCCAACCTTACTTGCGATTCTTGTAATGTTGTTTATATATTTCATTGTAATCTGTGCAAACACGGTCTCTATGTTGGAGAAACCGGGACCTCCTTCCGTCTTAGGTTTAACAACCACAAAAAGTCTATTCGAGACAATGTTATTGGATTCCCAGTGGCAGAACTCTTTAATCTCCCCTACTGTACCCTTGATAATCTAAAAGTAACTCTCATAGCTAGCAACTTTGACTGCACAAGAAACCGTAAAAGCACGGAACTAATTTGGATAATGAAGCTTCAATCACACCTCAATGGACTTAACAAAGATCTCGGTCTTCTTAATCAATACACCTTTCATCAAGCACTTTAATCCTAATATGTTTGTTTATCTAACTTCCAGCGTATTGTTTGTTACATGTTATTTTCTTGATTAAGTTACTCACTTTGTTTCAAGATTTCGCTGAGGAAGGTTCCAGGGGACCGAAAATTTCGAAATAAAATCACAGATGCGTACTCCTCTTATCAACCAGTTATGCTCTTTATTGCATTCGTTCACTTATCCTATATAAACATATGTATGTATATATATATATATATATATATGTTTATATATATATATATAAAAGTCAACGACATTTCGCAAAACTATAGATGGTTTTTACTTGGAGGCAAGTACAGATCGCCTCTGAAGATGGTATGAGACAAAGATAAAGCCAAAACATTTGCGCTACCAGATTTCTCGAGCGAATAAATATTGAGTGAGGTACAAATGGGGCACACGGCCTACCATGCTCACTTCTGAGGGCAAAACATGTTCTTCTGCCGAAAATTTACCCACAACTTTAATCACAGTGTAAGAAACGTGCCTTCCAAACAGGCAACAGACGGCCGAAAGATTCATCTACCTCAGATGCAGGCGTTTGTGTATGCGCAGTCAAAGCTGAGACTTTTGAACAAATTTATGTGAGGGATCTGCGTGTTAAGCAAACGAAGATTCTCAAAGATGTTGTCGTAGCTTCAAAGACAAACGTGTCCTGCGTAACGCCATTCGAGTGAAGGTCTTTTTTGAGATGGACCACACTTAAAGTATTTGATAAGTAAAGAAACAGTTAAAGTGATGCCGTGAGTTTGCGAAAAGGAAACATTAAAAAAATCGAGTTTAAACTTTTAGTCATTCGTTTCAGAGTCCCATTTAAACAGAAAGGGAAACAAATAAGGCCTGTTGTGCGAATTCCGGCAACAGCCTTGAAATTTTCGTAAAAATAACGACTTAACTCGAGGCAATCAAAAATGTGCTGCGGACAAACACTACTCAGTCTCCTAACGAACATCTGTTGAGCAGACCAATGAGAACGAAGTACTAATGCATATTCCCTAAGTGTAAACAGCTGATCGATTTAGCACAACAACACAAGTGAACAAGACTAGTGTGTGGATCTTGAAGAAGTAACGTTGATATTGCAATGTACACAGTACATGGTAATACCACTAGGCTATACTATCCCGTTTTACTGTAGTAGCCTAACTTAGGCTATAGTATACTGGCTAGTGGTACCTCTGTGTAAATTAAGCCCAACTTAAGCTAACGTTAGTACTACTAGCGAGAGACGATGCTCTGCCTTTTATTTGTACTACCATCGTGTTTGACGTTCTTATTCAGAAACACTTTTCCTTAAAATTTATGTCGATAAAAGAGATAGTATTGGTGCAATTTTCGTTGTAAACATGTAACGTTCAAATCTAAATCAGCACTATAACGCATACCAAAGAGTGAAAGATAGTGGCCTGTAATTACATAGTAAAAGAAAGCTATATACAAGTAGGCTAAGTTATTGTTATCAACAAGGGCGGATCCAGGGGGGGCAACTAGGGTCAACTGCCCCCCCCTATGACCAGTCTAGCGCCCCGCAATACAAGAAAAATGCGCCCCATGCGTCCTAAAAGTTAAGTAAAAACTGCCCGAAAAGTAAAAAAAAAAAAAAAAAAAAAAAAAAAGGTCCCCAGAATTTCGAACCGTATAGCTATATATAACTATGGCAATGGGAGTTGGTCTCCGAAATGTAGTCGGTCAAATTCAAGAGTATGCGGCCCCT
Organism: Holothuria leucospilota; assembly: GCA_029531755.1. Taxonomy (NCBI): domain Eukaryota; kingdom Metazoa; phylum Echinodermata; class Holothuroidea; order Aspidochirotida; family Holothuriidae; genus Holothuria; species Holothuria leucospilota. Next base: position 38,881,126 of record CM055976.1, read on the forward strand.
GCATGATGTTGGCGCCCCCCTTTTTAAACTGCCCCCCCTTCAGCTAAGGGCTGGATCCGCCCTTGGTTATCAAGCGATTATGCAAGAACGTCATTCTCTGGTCGTGAGCGAAAAGCTGTACCGTAGAGCTAGCCAGGCTGGAGTGGTATAGTACTTATTTTAAGTTGGTGACACCTCAATAATATTGCATATTCAACATCAGGTTCGTTGTTGGCGTGGCTTAACGCTGTATAATAAGGGACCGTTTTGAAAAAAAAAAACCTTCAAAAATTTACCGATTTTATGCTGTTTAGGTTACTTCTCGAGACTATCGCTATCAGTTTGAGCTTTCAGATTGTATTCTTTAACTCTGTACAGCACTCGTGGTATTTTGAAGAATAAAGAAAGAGATAAAAAGAAGCAAAATCTTATGTTTTTCCGTTTTGCGAAACTCACGACATCACTTTAATAAAACTGCGTAATGAGTTATCATCCTTCGAGATAAAGCCTATCTCTTTGCCTCATATGGGCTGATTATTCATATTGGAAGACTGTTAAGTTGGTGAAATCGGGGAAATGGTCAAAATTTCCACTTCAATCAGTAGTCAAAATAACTGCGTGGCAGATGAAGAATTCTGGCTATTTTCATAGTGATCATATTCAAATAGAGACGTATCACATGAACACTGGATAAAGAAGTTAGTACCTTCATTATTCTGATCTGCATGGAGTGCATTGAAAGGGTTGAGGCGCTTGAATATCTTTTGTAAAAAAAAGTCGATTATGATTGTCAAAACGCTTGAAACTTACACACGTTTTGAAGTTACTTTGGATTCCATACCTAGCTGTATAGTAGACTTGTTTTTGACGTGTTTTTGTGTTGCTGTTTTTGGATTTGCAACTCTGAGGATGCAGTTTTATCCACGGTGTGCGTATTGGATGTTGGGGAACATTAAATCTCGTGAAGAAGTCAATTCATCTTTTAATCTTTGAGAAGAATAATATGTAGCATGTAACATCTACATGAAACAGCTCAGAAAGGTTAAAAATATCTTATAAAAAGAAATGTTATATCCGACGACATAGTATGAAATTCAAAAAATTGCTTACATATCATGAATTTGATAGGAAAAGAAATTTTGAAGACTGTATCTCAATATTTTAAAATAAAATCTACCTGAGCTGGTTGGTGAATTGTAGATAACAGTAGATTCATTTGTTGTCACATTCTGACTAGTTGAATCGGATACGACATTATTGCTTTCAGCAGTGAAAAAGGACGATGACTTAACTTCAACTCGGAACAAAAAATTAGATTAAGATCAACTTATCTTTGGAAATTTTAAGATGTGTTGCACAGTTCACGAGTGTGATGAAAACACAACTATGAATCTAAACAAAATTTTAATGCCTTATTGATCATAAACAGCGTAATTTTATAACATATATAAAATCGTTTAAGTTTATATCTGAAAATTGACATTGTGCTGACTTGTTAGTTTAGTAAAGCATATTTGCTTACGATAGAAACGGAAACTGTAATAAGTCAATAGCATAGTCAACCTATCAGGATCAAATTTCCTTTTCCGGCCCCGGATATACTAGCACAGAACTTTTAAGTGCGAGTCGAGGGAACAATAATCATTCCGACTAAATCGAATGTCCTAGTGACTATAACGTTGAGCACAATTCTGGGAATGCAAGCAAAAATAAAGAAGTGAAAAGAATTTTCATAATTAAATGTAGTCATTACTAAATACAGCATTTTAAGTTCGAAATGATCTCATCGAGTTACTGGTTTATATTTCGATCACAGTACATACCTGTGTTGCCAGTCCGAGAAATCCTCCCTTTCGGGAGACAACCAAAATCCTTCCGAAAACTACCGAAAGCTATACCAATATGCCAAATATTTCATAACGTTATACCAATAAACCTCGCAGCTAATTTGCATGACGTTCGTTCTTTAGGAAGGCGAAGGCCTCATTGATTTATTTTAATGAAAAAGTTGGTTTCGCGTTTTGTAACCCCTGCCTCTAAATTGATAGCGGCGTAAACGTACTTACCAGAGCATTGTCGCAAGTAAGCCAATTGTGATAGGATTACTAGACCTAAATGATATTGCTAACATATCAATATCAAATTGAAGCCAAAGAATGAAAGAAAAAATCTCAATCAAGGAAATAAATAGCTCATCATTGAAAATCTCCTCGGGATTTGGTGGGTCTAAGAGTATTAGCATCAATTAAACTTTCCGTTAAACCTCCTTGCGAATAACAACACTCTGCCTGAACCTCTTCACTGTTAATAAATAACAGGGGGAATTCAATACAATATGCTGTTTGTTTCACGATACCGACTACTCAAGAACTGTGCTGCCGCCATACATGGATCTAAGTTTACGATCTGCCCTGACAATGGGCGTTATCAAAAAAGTTGTTAAGAAATAGATTTATTAATGAGTGATTCTGTGGCTAACTCGCTCTGGCAATGGGAGATGTCAAAATAGTTAAGAAAGAGAATTACAAATGAGTGATTCTGTGAACAGTCGTTTTAGCAATGAGTGGTTTTTTTTAAAGCAGCCCGAAGATCTACAGTATACCACATTGAAATAAACAAATACCAAGGATGCTTTTAATGAACCACATGCTTTGTCGCTGGGCCAAACTGGTTGTTCCTTGGATTACCATTGAATTTTGATTAAAAGTGAAAAGTAATTCGCTTGTCTCATATAAATGTTAAGGTAAACTGATACGTATCGATTGTGCTAACATATAAAGTACAATTAATTTTTATCAACACAACATTTCAATTTTTTATTAAGTAGTTATTTTGCCCCTGGCAATTTTCCCGCTGAAACGCGAAAACATCAAAGTTGACTCACGACTGGACCGAAGTATATTATATCTGTTTTCATTTTAGAAGTTGTTGGGGAAGTAAATGTAAAGAAGACGAATTATAGAAACCTGCCTCGGTTTCTTTTTCTGGATAAAATATTTTCTGTCGTGGTACTGTCATGGATGTTTATTCGAGGGGAAGAAGGATAGAGCAACGAGTTGGTTGAAGACAGAGACGAAACCTCTAACTATGAAACATAAGACAAGGCTATTTCTCAGGCTGAAGATTTTGAGGTAAGTCTTCCACATTCTATCTGTAAACAGTTCTCCAATTTGTTTTGTACAGTATAGGTCCGTTCTGTTGCGTGCCCAGTGAATAATGTAAGCAGTCATAATTCTCATCCAGTCAAGGTTTCAACTGTATGAAAAATTTCTAATTATAATGTTGGTCAACTTTTGTCAGCAAAAATAGGCCTTTAACTGACAAATGGTACTAAGAGGCAGAAATTTGGGAAAAAAGGGCTCTTTAAAGAGGGGTGGCACAGGAGGAGGCTTGAAGGCAACTGGGCAGTCCCTACAAATTGCTTCAAAAATTCAGCAAACACTTAAAAATCTCCATTTATATGCCTTGTAAGTTTTTCAGAAGATTTTTGAAACACTTTTACAAACTTTTACAAACAAAAGGTTACGCGAAGACTTATTCTTTGTGAATTTAACAACTTAGTAACAACATATTTTCACTTGGCACAAAGACGGATGAATTAGATGACGGAGCATACTAAGGAGTTAATTGCTGAAAACCCCTAACATGGAAGCTCTGTTTGAGAAACGTCAGGCTAAAGAGTCCAGGCAATAAATGTAATATGAGAATGATTCACATCTGATAATTGCACCACTATTCTTTGGCTATGATTGAAGTAACTTGCTAAGTAATCTTAAGAGGATACGAGGATACGCAGTCAGTAGTCAATTTGTTTTTGTTAGAAGCCATAGGGATATGCAGCACAAATTCAGTTCCCCACACCGGGGGCTACGATAATATGCAGTCATGATTCAAACTGCAGTGTCTTGAAGAGGCTACAGGGACACGCAGTGACTGTGTAGCCCAGTAGCCCCTGACAAAACAGAGCTTCAATCTCGCGAGGTATTCTGCAGTTGAACCCATGCTAAATCTGATGAGGGATGACGTCTCAAAGGAGCTAATTATCATGAAACGTTCCCCAACTGGCCAACAGCATCTGCCCTACTAATTATCATGAAACGTTCCCCAACTGGCCAACAGCATCTGCCCTAAAAAGGACAATTTTTGTCCTGATTCCATGAAATCAACTAAAGTGGGGGGGGGGGGGTGGCGGGAGGTAAAGCTGAAAATTTAGCCAATGATAATGATGAAGAAATTTGATCAAAGAAGGGAAGTTTTTATTCTTTTTCTTGGGTGGGGGCAAGCGGTGAAATGGGGGGGGTGAAAGGAAGTACTTTTGTCAAAATTTGTACCTTTGGTAGTTTTCTCCTTCCTATTAGAGGGCAAACGGCATGTTTTCGAAGACCAAGCATGTTTATGGTCACGTTATAACTTCGGTCTACGGAATATCTGTTGAGTATAGTGTAAACGTTTGGTCGTTGCAGGGTAGGGAGTGTTGCTTTGTTATTATTTAAGTTTTATTGAGTTAAGTTTTATTTAAGTTTTATTGGTCCGAATGCATGTATGCGAAGACCAAGTCGTGTTCTTTGATCACGATTTGGTCTATGGGATATCTATTATGTATTATAAACTTTTTTGCCGTGAAAGGTGGGGTAGTAAGTATTTTTCTCAACATGTGTAGCTTTTATCTCTAGATTAATGGGCCGGAGGCATGTATGAAAGACCAAACCATGTTCTTTGGTCAAGCTATGACTTTGATCTATAGGGCAGCTATGTAGTAGTGTAAACTTTTCACCGTGATACGGTGGGGTAGGAAGCACTCTAAAAACTTCCGGTTCAAATTGAACCAAAAACGGATCAAATGGGCACTGAACCAAAAAAGGATCAAATATTTGACTAATTAATATTTTTGGTTCAAAATAAACCACATCTAATCAAATATTTGAACAGATTTCTCTTCAAGTGCCGGTTTGATCGGGATAGATTCAAATTTGAACAGGACGTTTTTAGAGTGAGTGTATTTGTAAAAATATGTAATTTTCATCTCTAGATTAGAGGGCCGGAGACACGTATGTGAAGACCAAGCCATGTCCTTTAACTGGCCACGCTATGACTTTGGTCTATGAGGTATCTAAATAGTTTAACCGTTTTTGGTCGTAGTAGAGTGGGGTAGGGAGTACTTACAACAAACGTATCTTTTAGAATGTTTGTGCATGGTACAAAATTTTCATCCTGTTGATGAACTACGCTTGTTCCGGTCGTGATCAACTAATGACAGCGGCCATTTTATTACTTGGTTACGGATTTGAGTGTGTATGCCTGTAAACATTTTGTAGCAGTTCTATAAATTCTTTCCGTTTCTTAGTTTTGTTAATTGCTCTGGTCCTCAGTTTCATCACAAGAGGGTGGCTGTACCCAGTCCTGGGAATAAAATAATGCAACACCAATATGTGATTCATACACTCTCCACCCACAGTCCTTCAACAGAAATGACGAGGCCTATCACCTGGGCAAGTATAGTTACATCATATCTATTACTAACTCAATTTATATAACACTGAGCAAACGCGAACATTAAACTAGAGACTTGTAAATAATAATTGTCATAAAAATTATTTTTTAAGAAGTAAGAAATACAAAAGAGTTGTAGTTTTATCTTGTATTCAAAAACATTTTCGATCCTCCTCTAGATCATCCTCAGTTAGGCTGACAGTCACAAGCACTTACATATACATACATACTCTGCTACCACACCACTTGAACTGTATCACCAGGCTTGAACTGGGTTACCAGGTCTAATACAATTGAAATCTAATATAGGGCCCTTTTAGTGGGAGGGACATCTAGGGTTGAGTTCATGGTTGGTGGGCTCTGACAAAAGTCTCCCAGTGGACCATTCTTCTTTTCTGTTTAATAAGGGGTTAAGTTCTTCAATGCATAGGGTCCCCAGTGTGGGAATTAATTATGTGAACATTAAGCTTTAAATCCTGTCCCCCATGAAAATTTACTTTATGATATAGATCACTGAATTGGTATCATCTACATCTTTAAAATGTTCCAAAAATCTGTCTCCTTAACTCCTAGCTGTCTAGACAACCAACATCTGGGAGTTTAGGAGAGAGATTTATAGATGATACCAATTATTATTTACAAGTCTCTAGTTTAATGTTCGCGTTTGCTTCCTTATTCTAATTAGTGGAGTCAAGATGGCTGAAACAAAAGTTAATATCACTGGAATTACTCTGTCTACAATTAAAAGAATCCTGTGGAATTCCCAAATAAAAATTATTTTTTCGAGGTAATGAAATGCATGAACTGTATTGCCTAGTCAGTTGTGGATTTATGGTGGGGGGAGCCTGTCCCTTCCCGTGCCACAAAAAAATAAAACCAGGAAAAGAAGAGGAAATCAAAAAATAAAGAAAGTAGAAAGAAAAAAAGATGTTTTCCCAATATATATTTCTGGAAGGGTTGGATAGAGCTTCTAGTTGAGATCATGTCTTTTAAAATCCATTAAAAATGCTGACTACTAGAAAAGAGCTACAAAGAGCGAAAACAGGTGAAAGGCTCAGCAATCATGATGCTAGTCGATAGATTCATGGACGTGAACCTAATGGTATTCACTGTTGGGGCACTCTTGTTGCATTTAAATGTAGATTTGTGTTGAAAACAAAACTTTACGCAATCTACGGGGACGTGGTGCCTTAGATATCCCCCATCGTGGGTCTCTTCCCCTCGAAATTTCTAGACCCAAGCCGGTGTCCCCCGCTTATTAAAATATTGGATTTAGAGAGAATATGTGATCAAAATATTACAAATTTGGGACTAAAAAGTAAAGGGTACTCCACCTGCTAAACAGTGCTTGGTACAGCAGACTCACAGTCTTTGTAAATTCATGTTTGTTCTTCCAGGAGGCTTACAACTGTTGTCATACTATAGAAATATATGCCAATGATTATCGATTACCGACTAAGAAACAGTCATGTCGGATAACTTGCAGAAAATCGCGACGTAAGACTGTGTATATGGTATAGACTACCATTTCAAATGTCAATGGTGTATATGCTGCGCAGGACCAATATGTTCTGTCCTAATCACATTAAAAATATTTACGTTCAGTGACAATCTTGAGTGAAAAGTTTGGTGATGCCTATGCTCTCCATGGTGAACTTTCATTTCAGCGAAATGGTTGATTTGTTTAAAGGATTTAAGTTTTACTTTCGGCATTACAAGAAATTCTTAACATGCAGAAATCGGAGGACAGGAGGCAAACTGAAGTCGATGTGATTTTTAATTTCATCAATTGTTAAGAATGTCTGATGAAGGGAGAGTGGATACTGAGCAGGAACAATCTTCTTCAAACTATTCCTACAGCAATACGTCATTGTGTTCAGCAAACCAGGATTGTGCAACAGCTGATCTCCATACAGCCTACCAATCTTCTTTATATTATTTTTACTAATATCCGGCTTCCAAGACAACCTTAAAAAGACTTTATTTTGTTAGGTTTACTCCAAATTTTCACATGAATTCCCATCATGTTTGAGCTTTGTTTCCAAAAAGGTTTTATGAACGAACGACATCATCGTTAATGTGCTACGTTTAGTCACAATAAAGATGAGCGTTTCTGTTACAAGTCCGGCTCAACACTATCCTTCATGTTCTCAGAATTACCCTCATTTTTGACGTTTGTATTACGTAAAGAGAAATGTTTTGAACTAAACGGTTTGAGTTAAAAGGGTAATGAATCTGTTTAGCAAACAAATGCTTTCTTTCATAGTATGTTAATAATCATGATCAAATTTTGGTCATTCGTTTCAGTTTTTATTCGACAGAGTAAGACGATTAAATGGGGGAAGAGTAAGGCTGTAAAGGACGAGGGCTATTGGGAGACTACCGTCCCCCTTCTCCCTTTACGCCTAAAAGCCTAAACCTAAGAATTGAAAAACCGTAGTAATTTCCTGGCTACGCATCTGATTCAAGGGGAACTTAATAAAGGCATTTGGTGAAACTCACTTTCGATTTCAGTGTTCCGGTATCGAAGAGTTAGTAAATGACGCCTACCAATGGTGAACTTAAAGTAACTCAAGATTCAAATTTATGACCACTGTTGTGTCACTGTTACGCTACAAGTTTCATTCCTTTATGTATAGATTCATCTTAGACTTTGACTTCTGTAAGATATCAATAGGTTAAAAACAATAGGTTAAAACAATGCAAAATAAGTTTGGGGAACCGGGGTCAAAATAGGCCCACGTTTTAGTTGTTTCTACAAGAAAAACTTGGGTGAATTCCAGAGATATGTTTCTATTTAATTGTTTCAATCTCACCACAGAGCACAAAGCCTGAATTGAAACTGCGCCCTTTACCCTAACACTATGTTTATAAGGGGTACCATTGTAATGAACCATGACACAGAATGAGCAGAAAAGGTTTTGAATGCTTGGTCCCAAACAGTACTTGCACCACCCGATTTTCATAGCTTGTACAGTTAAAATTGATGATGTTTTAAGAACGGTGTTGGTAAAACTGTACAAAACTTATGGCTGATAGCATAGATGAAATCATTATCAGTTTTAACTGTGCATTATGATAGCAAAAACAGAAATACTTTATAAAGTTTAAAGAAACGTTATCCAGTTTTAACCTCACAGGGTTTCATCTATGATATCAACCAAAAGTTTTGAAACGATTACGGATGACACAATGTTCGAACGTTTAACACGAAGAAATCTGATTATTCTCATGCAAAATGTAAAGATAGTTCAACCATTCGAAGGCACAACTGATAGGGTGAAAGACCTGTTAAAACTCGGCTTTATTTTCACTTTTCTTGCAATCTTTGGTTTCACCTTTAATATTCCTCCCTGGTTTTTCAGTGTTCAGAGTCATGAGTGTGGGCTTTTAAATCTATTATTGCTACCAATTATATACGCATTTACCACTTTAACAGTGCAAGGTGTCTGTGCTATGGAAATTGTGCTAAACAATGCATCTAGTGTGGAGTGTGGTTGAACTTTGAAGAGCCTGTGAAAAACTCATATACTGGTAACAAGAGATGATGGGACTAGCTCAATTCAGTAAACATAACGTCAATGATTCTTTGCTTCATCTTGTTATGGAATTGTGGGAAAACTTAACAAAATTTCTACGCCCATAACCAACTTTCTCCCGATCATGGGAAAACTAAAAAAAGAGGAATCTCCCACCTGATTCCCTGGTGTGAATGTATACCATTTTCCCCTGGGTAGGTGTAGTTTATGAGTTTTTTCACTACTTCATGCACCTAAATAAAACTTGTGGAAAATGTCTTTCCTGTGTGAAAACACTCTTTTACTGAGCTGCCAGTTAACATAGGCCTATTAGGAAGTGTTTTTTACATTGCCTTTTCGATTTGTTACTGTGAGGATGCAATATCGTCCACGGTAAGTGTATTGGATAGTGGGGACATTAAATCACCTGAAAAAAAGTCAATTCATTTAACATCTTTTAATCTTTGAGAAGAATAATATGTATCATGCAACATCTACATGAAACAGATTAGAAAGGTGAATACCTTAAAAAACAAAATTTTATATCCGTTAACACAGTATGAAATTCAAAAAATTGCTTACATGTCATGGATTTGAAAGAAAAAGAAATCTTGAAGACTGTATGTCAATATTTAAAAGCAAAATCTACCTGAATTGGTTGGAGAATTGTAGTTAACGGTGGATTCATCTGTTGTCACATTTTGACTCGTTGAATCGGATGCGACATTATTGCTTTCAGCAGTAGACAAGAACGATGACCTTACTTCATCTAGAAGCAAAACATTAAATTAAGATCAATTTACCTTTGGGAATTTTAAGATGTGTTGCACAATTCATGAGAAGGATGAAAATGCAACTATGACTCTGAACACAACGTCTTATTGATCATAAACAGAGAGATTTTAGAATATACACAAAATCGGGTAAGTTTGTATCCTATTAACGTCTTATTGATCATAAACAGAGAGATTTTAGAATATATACAAAGTCGGGTAAGTCTGTATCCTATGAACGTCTTATTGATCATAAACAGAGAGATTTAAGAATATATACAAAATCGGGTAAGTTTAATCCGAAATTTGACAAACAATGTTCATGAGTTTACGATAGGTTTTGGTGATTCCTGAGATGCAAATGTGCTTGACAGTTTTAAGAAGGCATATTTTTACGTTAAAATTGAAAATAGCATAAAGTTAATAACAAAGTCAAATTGTGAGAACTTTTTAGTGTGAAGCTAGAAAACAACCATTACTACCGATTCAAAATGTCTTAGTGACAACAACACTCAGGGATAACAAACAAAAATGAAGAAGTGGAAATAGTTTTTATAATTTGCTGTATTTGTTCGTAATTCAACATTTTTAAATATACAACGATCCCATTTAGTTACTGGTTGATTTTCGATAACCTCGTTGAATCGAATGCGTTATTATTGCTTTCAGCAGTAGACAAGGATGATGACTTCTCCTCATCTAGGAGCAAAACAATAGACTAACATCAACTGCTCTTGAGAATTTAAGATGTGTTGCGCAATACATGAAAATGACGAAAAAACAACGAAGAGTGTTTCAAAGTTATGAACGGCTTATTGATAATAAAGACAGAGATTTTAGAAGATATAGATCATCTTCTGAGTTTGTTTCCGAAAATTAGTGGACAATCTACAGGAGTTTGTGGTAGGTTTTGGTAATTTCTGAGTTGCCATTGTGCATGACTGATTAGTTTTAATAGGCTTATTTCCTTACGATAAAGTTAATAACGAAGTAAAGTTGTGAGGATTAAATCTGCTTTTTGAGGGGTCTGCTATGTATCACAGTGTTCTAGTGTGAGGCTGGGAAACAATCATTCCTACCAACTCGAATGTCCTAGTGACAATAACGCTGAATGAAATTCAATGGATACAAACAAAAAATGAAATAGTTAAAAGATTTTCAGAATTTAATGTAATCTTTACTGAAAACAGCATTTTTAAATTCAAAACGATGCCATTGCGTTACTGGTTGATTTTTCGATAACATTACATACCTTTGATGCTATTCCTGGATACTTTATTTTTTTCGGGAGACAAGCAAAATCTGCCCCCAAATTCCCGTTAGCTATAACAATGCAGATGCCAAATACCTATTTAATTCCATCACGTTATACGTACAAACTTTGCATGGGGGATCCAAAATCCCCTTGCCATTAAAAATGTACACACAGGGCGCGTGGAACTGTAAGAACAATAAACAAAATGGCGGCCCCCATGACCAAGTTTCTCCAGATCATGGGTAAACTAGGTGCTCCCAAAAGAGAATTTCCCAGTCTGGCTCCCACGTGTGCCTGCTTGATATAATTTTCTCTAGAATACGTGTAGTTTATGAGTTTCCAGGAGAAAAATGTCTTATCTTTGCTTATCGAATAGCACTTTTTCCTTGCATATCCAGCGACAATGAAATGAGTGTCATCCACATGTGTACCTTTTAGGCGATACTGGACTTTCTAGACCTCTCATCCCTCTTCACTAACTCTTCAGCTTAGTAATCGTTTGGAATTGCTATTTTTACTCTACTATGATTTGGAAATGTCACCACAATAGTTATGCATGGTTGATAAAGACTGAAAATTTATATGTAGGTTATTCTGAACATTTGAAGTCATGTGATTTTGCTCCTACTATGGCCACATCTTTAACAGAAAGCTTAAAAAGGTTGATTTGCTGCCAGCAGTAGTAATATCCTATGTTTGTGAGTCTCAATGTGTTGGTTCTGAAGCGGCAGAAGTTTTAATTTGCTCGTGACAATAATGGATGAAGAGGCCTTGTTTCCTCAAGAAAAGAGCTTTTGTAGAAATCCATAAACCCCTACCTCTAAACATCTCTCTCAAAACTGTTTCTCCAATGAAGTGAAACAAAGATTTCCATGGTAAATAGTGTTCTTTATTGTCGTAAAATGGCTGTTCATTAAAGTATAAATGTTGAATTTCAGTAATTGCCACTTATCGCAATTTTGTCTAGGGTTTGGGGAAACGAAACAATCTATGTAATCATGCCATCTTTGTAGCCACTGAAGAGGGTAAAGATGAAAAATAGTGTATACGTTGACATTAATTTGAAAGCATTTTGCCAGGGGTTATGAGACGTAATGGATTTTTAAAGTTAAAAGGGAAGTTTCCGTAAAGCGTCATCACTTTGCACTCATTATACACACTTTAAAGAAATCTGAGTTTACCTGGGACAGTGGTTGCCTTGTTACCTAACGTGTCAGACCTACCTTGTTTGACTTCGCCCTTGTTGGTTGATTTTGAAGGCTCGGAATGATCATCAGTTGTGACCATAGAAAATGGTGTCATGTTGCTACCTAATGACCAAACGAAATTCCTTTTTATCATCTGTATGGTATGTGATGATATAAACGGTAAGCACACAGCAATTAACAGTGCAAGAAAGACTACAGTAAGTACGTGTTAGGACCCCTTCCTGGTTACAGGGTTTTGGTGGAGGTCAAAGGTCACTTGAGGTCACGAGAGGTCGGAAACCGAAAACCTTGTAAACACGATATCTCAAGATAGCAACGACCGACACTTTTCATATTTAGTATGCAGATTTTTCATGTCAAGAAGAGCCCTATTGTTTTTGGTAGAGGGGAAGGTCATCTGAGGTCCCCCCGAATTAAACTTCCAAAACCTCGTAAACGGCTTGTAAACACGATATCTCAATATAGCAATGACCGACACTTTTGATATTTGGTATATAGATTTGCCATGTTAAGAGAAAAGACGCTATCGTTTTTGGTGAAGGTCAAAGGTCATTTGAGGTCACCAGAGGGGAAAGACCGAAAACTTTGTGATCGCGATATCTCAAGTTGGGAATGACCGATATAGATTTGTAATGCTGAGAGAAGGAACCCTGTTGTTTTTGGTAGAGGGGAAGGTCATCTGAGGTCCCCCCGAGGTTAAACTGCTAAAACCTCGTAAACGGCTTGTAAACACGATATCTCAAGATAGCAATGACTGACACTTTCATATTTGGTATACAGATTTGCCATGTTAAGAGAAAGGACGCTATTGTTTTTGGTGAAGGTCAAAGGTCATTTGAGGTCACCAGAGGTCAAAAACCGCAAACCTTGTACTGGGATATCTCAAGATACGAATGACCGATATAGATTTGTTATGTTGAGAGAAAGAACCCTATTGTTTTTGGCGGCTGTCAAAAGTCATTTAAGGTCATCAGAGGTCAAAGACCGAAGACATTTTAACTGCGACATCTCAAGATAGGAATGACCGACACTTCATATTTGGTTTATAGATTTGTCATGAAGAGAAAGAACCCTATTGTTTTTGGTAGAGGTCAACGGTCATCTGAGGTCACCGGAGATTAAACTGCAAAAACCTTGTAAATGGCTTGTAATCACGATATCTCAAGATAGCAGTGACAGACACTTTTCATATTTGGTATATAGATTTGTGATGTTGAGAGAAAGAATCTTATGGTTTTTGGTGAAAGTCAACGGTCATTTGAGGTCACTTGAGTCAAAACCGAAAAGCTTGTAATCACTATTTCTCAAGATAGGAATAAAGGACACTTTTGATATTTGACATATAGATTTGTCATGATGTGAGGAACCCTATTGTTTTGGTAGAAGTCAAAGGTCATTTGAGGTCACCGCAGTTAAAACGGCAAACTCGTAAATGGCTTGTAAACACGATATCTCAAAGTAGCATTGACAGATACTTTTCATATTTGGTATATGGAGTTGTCATGTTTGGAGGAAGAATCCTGTTGTTTTTGGTGAAAGTCAAAGGTAATCTGGGGTCACCGAAGTTCATACACTGGAAACTTTGTTAACACAATATCTCAAGATAGGAAGCTTGGATAAATTTCATACGTGATACGTGGATGCCTTATGGTCCGAGAAAGAACCCTTTGTTTTTGGGAGGTCAAAGGTCATCTAGGGTCACCAGAGGTCAAAAGCAAACTTTCCCAAGAATTCCCAAGATTGTCATCTCGGGTTATCAGAGGTCAAAGAGCAAAATTTCCCAAGAATTCCCAACATCGTCATCAGGAGTCACCAGGGGTCAAAAAGCAAAATATTCCAAGTATTTCCAAGATCGTCATATGGGGTTATCAGAGGTCAAAAAGCAAAATTTCCCAAGAATTTTCAAGATCCAAAATCCATTGGAGTTCGAATCTCTTTCAAGACACTTCCGTTATTTTTTTGTTATATTTGGCCGACTTTAGGCGCACGGATACCTTAGTAACCTACCACGAGAAAGCAGCAAAAAGGCGGATCTATCTCTCTAGCTTACTAAGCGGAATCACTGTAATCTCACCGAATAAAAAAGAAACAATATACCATCACCATCAATTGCGCAAAGTGGGCTTTGAAATGGCACAATCAAATGAAAAAGTACTCTGAATAAAATATGGCATGATCACCAACCTAGCTCAGGGCCGCCAGGATGGCGGAGGGGCGCATGTAGCTCCCAGTAATTTTCAGTTTGAAGATCTTTCATCTAAGAACGTCCTTAATTACCTAAGAAAATATCCTAAATGGGGAGTTGAATAAGACCCTTAGCCAGACAGGGTACTGAAGGGGGGCATGATAGCTTCGGGTGGAGGAGCAAACATATTTTCAGAGAGCGAGATAAAATAAAATGCAGAACAGCAAATTTAATTTTTGATCTTCTGGGACTAGAAATATTTTCGGGGTCTTCGCCCGCTGGTACTATCTTGTCTACGGGCTTGAGTTTTAATGGTTAAGCCCTAATCTTAAAAACCTTCCGATGGAGGGTACTGTAATTGTAGGTCTTTAGTCTATAAGAAATGTGACTGCATTGGGAACGGTTTTCACTACACGTTTATTGAACACCAATGCGACCAAACCGGTGAGAAGCTTAACCCAGTGTCTTTTAAGCTTCAGTGTGAGATGGTATCCTACTGCATATGACATTGAAATGATTAAGGTACCAAACGCCTGGGCTATAGAGTACTCTTGCAAAATAAAGCCGTAAGTGGCTTCTTCCCCCATAATTGGACATGTGATATCCTACCGGAAGGGCCCCAATGAGAACTTTAGGGGATAGGCTCATATCTTTTACACGACAAACAGTCAAACTACCACTTGAATTGACGAGATACTTATTTCTCTGTAGATAAACAAAGCTTTATTACATCAATTATGTGAAAATGCATGTGCACTCGAATATTCAACAATTGACAACCCTAAATCAGCTACTGAACAGTCACTGCCGTGTTGAACTACATTTATATCAGAACTAATGATGTTCTTAACGTTCTTGAAAAGAAACACAAAGTAAGGGTGCTAGATTGGGAACATGGGGCTCATGACCTACTATCGTGGAAGGTTACCCCCTGGAAATGTTTCCAATATCTTTGGGGAGCCCTAGTAGGTATGATAAGACCTGCACTCACAAACGACATCCAGTCGCCCCGTCTATTTATATAAATTTGCTCTCAAGCAGTGGAGATTTTCGATTAAATCCATAATCTTCCAAGTTTTCTCAGTAAAAGCCAAATAATTACAATGTTTCTTCACTACCCCCCCCCCCAACACATTTTCTTCAAAAGGAACTAGACATTTATGGCGAGCTTTGCACGCCAAAAAATTTGCATTTAATATCCTTCCGGTAACCCTTCGGCTCTTGTCAGGTCTTCGGTATGCTGCCTTTGACTGTCGCAGAGCTAAAGTAATAACATTAACAATACACCTGCCAACCGTAATGCAAGAAACCAAGAAGACTACTTTTACATTGCATGTATTCTACAGTAGAGCAAAGCAAAATTGGTTTTGGTGGACTTGTGACTTTTTTTGTAAAATCATAGGTGATTTATGTTACCCTCAGGTCTACAGTAGTATAGTACTTTTGGCCAATTTAATCGTAATACCTTCATACCAAACAAAGTCTGAGTAAAGCAGAACCTCCGGCAACCAGCAGAAAGTGTTATTCTGGACACAGTCACGTTTACAATGACATAAAAAAGGTCATTTTGGAAATCACTGTTTTAAATTAATATCCCCCGAGCCGAGTTTGGTGGATTTTTAGAATTTTGTTCCCCACGTTCATTCTACCAAAAGCAATTGAAATATAACTTATTGGATTTTAGTTTGGGGGGACTGGAGGGGGTTTAAGATACCTTTTTTCACAAATCTTCCCAACCAGAATGAGCAAAATTCATATCTGCAACTCTAAAAGTAATTTCGATTCCATAAACAACAGATGCTCTGAGGGCCAAAAACATTGTAAGCGTTCATTAAGTAAAGTTTAGCTAGATAATGTTGCTATAAAAATGTTTCAGACTCCTCAAATTGATTATCAACGTACTCACCTTTTAACGGTCTAGGTTGCGCACATCCAATAATGATCTTTTGTCTCTTTTTTGTTGCTTTTCATTTTATGTTCCGATAAATGAGATCATACAGTATACAAAAAATGATATAACATAGGCGTAGGAGCGAGCTGCTGGGGGTAAAACCCCCAGTCAAAAGTGTGGTGGGCCGGAAGTATGCTTCCACCCTCACAACTCAAGGACATGTGAACCCCTTGTTTGTTCCCTCTATAATAAATGTCAAAAACATGCAGTACTTTTCTTTAAAATTTGCACAATATATTGCAACAAATTGCATCTATGGACCCTCCAGTATTCAAAGGTTTTCCAAAGAGACCCCTACCCCACAACCTCGACCATAAACAAAGATCATTACCCCAGTAGAGAACAGCTTCCTGCGCTTATATGGTAGGATATGATACACAAAATTATAAACACAATAATGTGATGCCCCGATAACTTTTCAACAATGCCAGATTAATCCTTTTCTTAAGAAAGAGCACACTGAGAAGTAAGGCTTAGCTGAGAATGACCTCGCTGATATTAAACATAAGAATAATTCTTAATTAAACAAAATGGTAAACATGTCTTTTTTATTAATTTTCACCTGTTTTGTCTGTCTTCGTGTGACTGATGGCATTTTCCTGTCTTGGCATATTCTGATTTGGGGATTTTGAAACTCCCGTTTGTCCATCATTAGTCCATGAAGATGCTGTGATCACCTTATCATCTAGAAAATGGAAACAAAATCATTTCTGCTCAGTTTCACTTCCTCATAATTGACGTTTCCAGTTTTATCGTAGGGGTATACCGTTTTGACTTTTGTGTAATGACACATACAGTACCGTAAGTTGCCTTTTACACTTGATCATGAATTTAAAAACAAATATGAATTTAGTAATGATTAACGACTTCCCCCACTTTCTTCCTCCTACTTCATGAATGAGAGTAAAGGCTGGCAGCGGTTATATGACGTAAACTTTCAAATGGAGGATTTTTTCTTTACGGGGCACCGACTTGTCTCGACTGAAGAACCTAGTACTTTAAGAAACTTGATTTTCCATGGTTTTACTCTACTAGTGAACACGTATACAAAAATAAAACATACCAACTTAGAAATTTATTTAGGATATGAACACATGAAGATAACTTGAACCTCATAAAGCACTTCCTTGAACTTCCTTATCACGATAAATGATAAAAATATTGTGTAGAGATATGATATCGTCTTGTTATGACAAGATACTAACTGAGCTGAGCTGACTAAAAAGATCAAACACACTAAGTGAAGGTCAAGTAAGCGCTTCTTTTGTGAAAAAGTTTCGGGGTTTGAACGGTATCTAACGTTTTTGAAAGCTTATCTACAGGAAACGTGTTGTGGTCAATACAAACAACGCAGATAACTTGGTACTGTATGTAGGCAATCTAAGAAAAGCAGACGACAGTTGCAAAAGCAAACAGAGCACAGTACAGGTTACACAAATATACGTAAATGTACACAATTACCAATTTTCTCTTCCAAAATTCCCAACTATTTTATATTAAATCATGAGAAAGATTCTGAGCAATTGTGCAAACAAAAGGAAACAATTTGTCTGTAGAATGTTTGTAAGATAATGGAAAATACATACCTTTATTTTCTCTGTAAGAAGCTGTGCAATGAAAAGGTTGAGGCTGTCTCATGTTTTCTGTCGAGAGGCAACACATTACTAATGAGATGTGCACAAGGCGATCCACACTACAGTCATATTTAGCCTCCCGTCAGATAGCTAAAAGATCAGCTTGGAAAATCTTAGAGAATCAAAGTAATGTATAATTTTTCCGATAACCATTTAAGAGTTACCATTGCACTTACAAGTCTATGCGCTTCGTTAATTTAAAGGTGGTAGAACACAATTACAAGTCAATACAAGTCATTACAAATTAAGATGCATTTTGTGTCTCAGTGTTTTATTTCATATCCATGTTAACGTTAGAATAACTATTAAATAAAATTGCGCAACATGTGACAATTGTCCAAAAGTAGGCCTATGAATTGTCATAACCTTGAAACTATCAAGATAGTCCTCCAACATTCATCCAGTGTTACTTGCATGCATGTTTTATGATCTAACTTATAAACTACTTTGGATCTTACCAGGTTTTAGCTTTGGGATTTTTGGTGGAAAATCTTTGACAGTTATTCTTTTTGCTGTAACAGAAAGTACGACACAATTGTTTTAAAAGCATGCCGGGCAGCAGCTATTCGTTGAGAGACGTGCAAGTAAAATATTAAAGCGACACTTTAAGAAGCATACTCCGGTATTATTATATTTACCTATAAAGGCGTACACCTAAAAAGAGAAGTATAATAGTGAAGAAACTGCTTCTACAGGCATTCCATGAACTGCGTTTGGAAAGTGCAAAAAGGTAGCCTCCTGACAAGTTCCGTTCAAAAGTAAGACACACGGTTCTAAACCTCTGTTGGCCTTGATTCCTAGCAACCTCAAAATGTTTCATAACACTAAATCAAATTGATATTATTAACTGTTAGCCGTACAATATGATTAAATGTAAACATTTTAATTCCAAGAAAAGTGAAAGTATAAGAAATTAAACAATCATACCTTGGAAAGACGAGGGACAATTTAAAGGGATGCAGAAACAGCAGCCTTACCTTCAGACAAATACCCGGATGTAAGGAGGGTCATTAGAAGAACGGAAAAAAACATGATGTCAGAAAATGTTGCACAAAGCTGTAAAGCAAAAAGAAACAGGAAATATAATTGCATATATATCAACAACTCTTAAACAAAATCATTTAATCCTACTTACATCACTCATACAAAAACGGGAGGGGAGTATTTCGGCGTTCCACTCAAAAAGATATTTGTCCCAATTGTGTAATGCATTAAACTTTTTGAATAATATATGAAACCTCTTTGGTTCATGCTTTTCAAAACCAACACAAAATACGGCATCATATTGTATTAGGACGCTCAATAAGTTTTACCAAAGAGGGACACCCCTTTCCTTAGACCTCACATCAGGCAGCGGATCAACTCGTTTTGGTACTAAGTTTTAATGTACGTTACCTGTATATTAAAAATCTGTATGAAACGCTAAACTCAGTGTTGAGCAAAGTTAGTAACGTTAGATTGCGTCCAAGCTTTTCCTCACATTCTGTAGCAAATTGTTACATGCCACAGGAACAGAACACGTGCTATTTGTAACATGTATTTGAGAAATCAATACCTCTTATAAGCTGTGATTATTTCGCAAATTAACAACAATCAGGTAGAACACATAAGTATCGAAGACAATAAACATTGAAACTTTGACCTTGAGGATTATAGGCATAAGAAGCGGGTTTTAACTGGCGGCTGAACATTTAAGACTGCCGTACTGAGAGAGGGTGTATAGAGGTCCCAGCCCCTCTTAGCTTGGATCAATATACTTAACTATGCCTCATTCTTAATGGCAGCGTTAGGTCTTTTATCCAATAATGGAAACTAAAGTGATATTAATATCGAAACTTTTACCTTTAAGATTATAGGCTACGAAGTGAGTTCAACTGGCTTCTGAACATTATATACTGCCGTTCTGGGGGCGGGGAGTATAAGGGTCTCAGCCCTCTTTGAAAACATGTTGAAACCTCGAAGATTCTTTAAAGAAATCTGATTCTTCATTTTGGGCACTATTGAATTACATTTATTGAAAAATTTTCATGTTACAACGTGGAAAAATGAAGGGTACAGGTCTATGAAAGAAGGAGTGGAAGTTTACTTTAGTCCTACATTTTTGACAGGGGGCTTTTGTCCCTAGGCTTCCTTCCTTTCGTTTTGGTCAGGGTTGGAGGACTCGAGTCTGGACTTGGACTTGACTCTAAACTCTAGTTCATTGTTTTGTTGACTCGGAATTGACTCGGACGTGGGACTCTTTGGACTCGGATTGGAAGCGCTGTCCAGCTCGAGTTTACCAGCATTAATTACTTTCACAATTTGGCAAAGTGAAGATGCTGGCTCTCCGTGTGATTACCTTTACACTGGCTCAACATACTCACAAACTCGAACCAATAGCTTTGGCAGTGGCATGTTGTGTGAACCATGTACGTGCTGCACACCTGAAGTATCTGAGTTACTATTAAAGCCAATTAAAGATTTTTCAACAAAAACTGTTTGCTTTGCTGGGTCTGAAAGTATAATAGGTGATTACACATATCTCCAAAGACCTTATGCATATGACGTCACCGAGTAGAAAGTGCTCCCTCGTTTGAAGAAAAGCGCGTATCATTGCAAGTTACACCAACAAATGCAGTGCTTTATTGTTTTGCCTCTAATATGACGTCGTGTGACGTCAGTGCTAAGGTCCATTGTCTAAAGATCCAAGTGAAAAGAACCTATCCTGGACAGTCATTGGTATAACAATGTACTTATTAATCATTTCACAAATTAATAAACAATAAACAGTTGTGTCTCGCCTTATGGTACATTGTCAGAGAATCTCGGCCTCTTATTCAAACCATGGGGTTATCATGGGCTCAAAAGAGGTAATAAAGTTTGATGTTTGAATCCTGTGTTCACATTATATAGCTTGAATTGATAATTTAAATTAATTCAGGGATAATTGTACTATATCTTTATTGATGCTGTAGTTTGAAGGGGTGGAGGATGGATATGGATCAATTATGAAAAAATGGGTAACTATCAGGCGCGTGGGGGCAAAGGGGGCAGCCATCCCGCCCCTTAAGCATATGTTTTGTATTGTTTTAATGATTTTTTTTTGATATTGCTAGTAACTCAATAAAAAAAGTTTAGATGCAACTTACAAGGTCTGGAAAGTGTAGGAGAAAGAAGGAAAGTTGTCAATAAATTGCTAGTCTAAATTGGGAGCTAAGTTCTTCAACTGTGTATTTACCTCATTAATGGAGGAAGGAGATATATCCATTACCTGGAGAGCTACGTTTCTATCGAGCACTATAATACTTTACTGAGAAACTCCCTACCCAAACAGAAAGAAAGCAATTCCGCGGTAATGTCGCATTACGTCTCAGTCCAATCGTCATTGCTCCTTGGCTTTCTGCACATTTTCAGTTTAAACTGAGTGGTTACAGATATGTTCATAGAGGAAACCTATCGACTTCTCTATTTTAAAAGAGAAAGAAAACTTTTTGTTGAACTTTCGAAGACATTATAAGTGGATCAGGTAAGTGAGGTCACCCCTTTTGTGTGTGCTACAACTTTAACGTGTCTTTGCTTTGAAACGCTCCGTTTAGTTATCTATAGGACGAATATTGGGGAAATCTTCATTGATAGCTTACATAGCCGGATTCACCAGTAATCGAGGTAACCAATAGGTTACGCCCCCCCCCCCCCCCCCACGAAGATTTCCATAAACGAGTCTTCCTTTTAGCTTAGTTTTCAAATCTTCTATTGTGTAAAAACAGAAATCCTCACCTTTCTTCCTACCAAAATACAGACTCAAAAATCTTCATTTTCTAATCTATAACGTTACCTGGTAGGAAATTTCATTAAGTTTAAATTACTGATAGTATGTACCAACAAAGCTACTGCGAGGCATGTCATGTTTGTTATGACGCATTGTCGTCCGGTATGATATTGTATTAACACTGACACGTGGTTATACATGCCTGTTCTAGAGGTTCGTTTCGACTCTTTCATATCCGCTGTATTATTGACATTTGTAATGAACAGAATTTCAGAACCGCGTTATTTTTGAGGCCTTATTAACAAAGGCGATCATTATCTGCACTTAAGCAAGGGGGAAGATTCATTTCAGACAATAAAGGAAATAGTTAAGCCCAAAATATTCTAAGCCCTTCGCTTAGAACAGTTCTTCTCAGTCAGGTCACAAAAACCTTGAGGAGGTACCTTAGGCGTACCTTAATTTGCATAAGCAAGAAATTCACCACTGACAGTCTTTAACTTCAGAGAGATTCCACTCTTTTCGTCTTTGACATTTTGAATGGTATGTTAGTCATAGCTATGCTCATGGAGTCATGGTAGCACGCAGTGGGATTGGTGTCAGCGCCCCCTCCCTCCAAATGCTTACAGCCATTTTTCGATCTTAATTAATTTCCAAGATTCTAAAATAATGTTTATAGGTAATTTGTAAGTCACAGAAACTTTTCCACTTTTGAATATATGGATGAGGTACGTAGTGTGTGTGGGGGGGGGGGGCAGGGCAACCGTTTCGTCCTTGAGGGTATTTTTCTTTTACCTACGTTGCTATTAATTTCTAAAAAAGCAATTTTTCGGCGCGCTTTGCGCCCTTCCATCCTCAGTACTACTTCTCCCCTCCTCACTTTCTGTGGAATTTAGCGCTGAAAATCTCACAATAATCCAACCTCCCGGCGCTTCCTTGAGCTCTCTGTAACATCAGTCCCTGCAGGGTGTTAATCATAAGACGTGAGGCTAAATTTGCGTCAAACAGTGTTTCATTTCAAAATTTGCCTGGGAATTCTTCTTGCCTTTTATCTTCAGTCTCACAAAACGAGCTATTAACCCCATTGCAAACATTGTTTTTTTTTTTTTCAAAATCGTGGATCCGCACCCAACAGTTACCTGAACATTGAGCTGCCATGCAGCTGCAAGCAAACAGTGATTGCGCTCCTCTGACATAGTGTCAGGTATTAGTCCCACCCACAAATAATGTCACTAAAAATAATACCAGAAGGGCCCCCTCATATGATAAGTTACGGACCCCCCTGAAGGTAAATCTGGCTTTGGTAGCTTATTTATGGTTTAGTTTTAAAAGAATCATCAAGTTCACTACTCCAGTTTGCAGAGCTCATCGTAGTATGAGTAAGTAGATTTTAAGAACTTGGGATACAACTAACCAGCCACCGGTAAACTGGCTATGTTGATGTAATCGCTACTTAACAGGCCAGCTACAACACAGTGCTCTAATGTACGAATGATTGCAGCTATTGCTTTGAAGGATATCATGAGTCGATAGGTATCTTTACGAAATGATTGCAGCTATTGCTTTGAAGGATATCGTGAGTCGATAGGTATCTTAAGTCGATCAGCCCGTAGTGGTGTACCTAATAAACAGCTGGATTGCGTTCATTAAGTGATCGACTCAGGATTACCCAAGTATACACAAAGTTAGACCTAGAAACATAAGATAAGGCTAAAACTCAGTATAAACGTGTACTGTAGGCAATTCATTTGTTCAATAAACACTGCAATGTATATATAATTCCAAAATGTTATTTGTTGCAAAAGAAAATGAGATGTCCAGGTGACGAATTACCAGTGCCCGATTACTCAAAAGTTACCAAAAGTCCATGCAAAGTTGAAATTGATGAGTATTCTTCAAACTTCTTCTTAGTTGAATAGAAAAAAAAATAACAGTTCTTCGTAGATAAGAAAATTTACAGTTACTTCTCCGTTGAAAACACGACCATCGCTGCTTTAAGTACGTAGAAACAGGCACTGAGAAACTAAAGGAAAACCCCAAACCCAAACAAAAACCCTGTCGGATCACAAACACAATGCCAAACAAACTATACACACCATGCAACAGGGAACAAAAGAGTCTTTGTTACTACTGAGATTCAGAAACTGCCACTGCAGCCAACCCCAAAACAACACCCTAGCCCAACAACCACAAACCACCCCAAAACAAAGTCCCACCCGTCAACCACACGCCCAAAGGCTACCACACGCCCGAGGACGACACCACGCCCGAAGGCAACAACACGCCCGATGGCAACACTACGCCCAAAGGCAATTAACAGCACTTAAAAAGCACTGGGCAAATACAGGTGCACCTTGCCCAAGGGTGCCCCGGAGGCAGTTGTGGCAAAGGGTAACCTCATTACTCCCACGTTTAAACAAACTCCACAACCGGATGCAGTTTAAAGTCCTACCCAGGACCATCGCTGCCACCATTTATAACGTGCGACCGGGTTTACAATAAAAATCAAGGCAACTCCTTAGGCGCTGGATTGACACAGGCTAGATCACAAAGAGGCACAGACACTGTTTATGTGTTACCTGCCTGTCTATTCGAAGTCTCGGGCTGTTCTGCCCCGTATATAAAATACTTTGCAAAAGATGTGTCCTAAAACAGGTGTAACGCAAAGCAAAACATAGTGTAAGGGATTTGTACATTCAAATGATTATAAAACGCTACAGCTGAGACATTCTGACTGGACTTAGGGGGACAGCCGTTTTTAATTGGTACACTAAGATATGCCCAGTTATGTAACAAATTCATATTCCTTGTTAGTAAAATTTATATAGGCTACGGGGCGCCAGGGAGGGGGACCATGGCCTCCGATCGGGGATGGTTGACACCCTTTCAGGGAAATGCTCCAGTTCCATCGAGAGCCTTTTTTCATATAATAAAGAAGACATACCTCCAAATTGTCAGAGTTTACTTCTTTTTGCCATCAAGGAAGGCAGATTCTTTAAAAAGAACCCGAAATGTCACCCTAAATATAAAAATTTAATATAAAATCCCAAATTTTTCAGAACCTCTATGAAAGCACCAAATTATGAACCTCCATTAATTGTAACCTAATATTTTTTGGCCCAGTTTTTCGCTTCGGATTTTCTGGTAACCCGTTCGGGATTCGAGTTACTGCCCCATTGAGGACACCTCATTACAAGAAAGGTGCAATAATGCAGTCTGACTCGGACTCTGCTCCGACTCAGATTCTGGTGACTTCAATTTCATGTTGGGTTAAAAATGTGGACGAGTGCAAATTTAATCAAAATCCCTATTTTAATTTCCCCTTTACATATCGAACTAAATTTTTGCTTAAAACCTTCTCAAAAATAAAAGCGAAATTCAATTTTTCTTTAGACTGCCATATCCTTCAAATAATTGGCGGTATAATCTACCATGAAGCAGGGAGTTACTATTTGAAAACGCCTTGCATGAAGTGATTCATTGTTAAGTACATGTATTAGCTTACGCCTTTTGTCAGTAAACTTGAAAGGTTTTATTGGAAAGAAGACATAAACGTCAATCACTCCTTTTTCTCACAGATCTTCTTGCGATTGTATGCTTAATCAACCATGAAATTATGGATTTTCTGCCACATTGATATCCGAAAATTAAAAAATACAGACAACGACACATAAGGAAGCAAAGGGACTATTAACGAAAGGCGACCCCTTCGTTGCATGTTGAAAACTGACGTGTACAAAATGTTCCAAAATACGTCACGTTGTGATATGCAAATAAGGTGTAGTGCAGTGGGCAGCACTACGAAAGATCACTAGCACTTTAGTGAGTAAGGTGCGAAGGCAATAAATGAAACTCCTTTATTTAAATTGCTGCTCAATGCTTCCGAATGGTGTACAAAATATTGGTAAAAGTGTTGTCTGAAAGGTGAAGTAAATAATTTGTGTACTACAGCTACTATGTGTAAAACAGAGGTAAATCCATTCATTGATTTCCTGGGTTTTACAGCGTATCACAAGATATACACGGAAAACTACAGTCTTTATGTCTACCTTACGGAAAAAAGTACTTCTCTGATTTTCTTATTTTTCGACAAAAAAAAAAAAATGTTAGCCCAAATCTACTATGCTCCCAGTTAGCAACACTCTGACGGCCCGCCAGCAATCCTCCAGCTGTTACTCCGGCGGGCCGCCAACGTAACGGCCAGCTTTTCTCCACAGAAATGCAAAAAATACATTTATGTAAGTAATTTATCCGTGTCATTCATGAAACTGCTGTCGGCGTTCCGCTAGGGTTCCCTTATTCGCCTAAGTCTAGCGGTCTGCTAACGCACCGCTAGTGTTTTTCCGCCAGCGTCTTCCAGCGTAAAAACGCTGGAGGCCCTTTGGTGTGTTTCGCCCTGCGCTGGCGGATCACCGGATAAAAGGTGGCCATTTCTCTGGCTGTCCGCCACCGTAGTAAGCTGTCGGCCCGCCAGATTGTTGCTAACTGCGCTCTACTGCATTTGGGAAAGTACCACCGAGAGACAGAGTCTCAGAGCGGTACCTCATCACAAATTATCACGATGTTAGATAATCATTGATATTACTTCATCATCAGTGTTAGATTATGATTCTAACAGTGGATAGAATTTTTTTTTATTACAGTGTAATAATTGAGCTGAGCTCATGAATGTCACGAAATTGACATGTGTTGAGGTCTTTGAAAGATGATTTAATCTAGGTGCTTTTTCTCTACGGTTTAGATATCATAGGACATATTACTCACCTGCATCAATCACCAATAAATTGCGATTAGAATTTCTCAGGTTAGCGTGCATGTCTTATAAAGTAAACTTAAAATATTATAGTATATGGCCATCAGGTTATCAAGAAACTCTATTTCATGGTCATGTCACTGGACAACACCCTTAATCTCCTAGTTATTGAGTGCTAAAAATTAAAAAAAGGTATGTGACTTTTACTACTTTTCTTCTGAACAACAATTAAAAAGCGTGAAATCTTCCTTGGCAGTAAAATGGAAGGCGTCTTAAGGATGGTTCAAACTTTCACATTTATAGCAGCTATAAACGTGTCACACTTTACGTACTTACAAAGAAACCAAAGAAGGGTTAGTTGCTTATTCTCCCGTAGGCTTAAAAGTTTACTAAAAATAAACGAATTTATATAGGCTACAAAGGATAAAAGTAGCCATTTCTAGTCAGTTCATAAGTTTTAGCGACAAACTTCAAAGTACGAAGTGGATTGCAATGTCATTTACAGGCAACGAAACCTAGGGCAAATTATGTCATTTTAGAAAATTCATGGCATATCGTTATCACAAAATACTAATAAGTAGAGGAGGATTCATATATTATGTGTAAGCTCACTACCTAAAATTAACCCTATCTGAATCATTTAATGATACAAAATTTGCCGATTTTCAGCATTATTCTTAATTATCTCAAGGTTATCAAAGATAAATTGTTATCGGTGCAGTAATGATGGGTCAGTAAAGTCTGATAAAGTAAAATAAATCCAATGAGCAACTTAGGGCATACTCAAATTGGTAGTTAACGTTTGGTATTGGACAATATTTTTATAAAACACGTTACCTTACTCCAGTGCCAAATACCACGGTCCTTGAGAGAGGGAACCTCTGCGAAATAAATTACTACCAGTAGTGCCCAGAAAACTTCTGATGGCCTTTAACCCAGTTCTATCAAAACCGAGTTCACAAAATACTTTCAGAACTACTTTGAATTACAGTGAAACATGTTACTTGTAAATGGTTCCTTCAATTTCCACAAATTATTTTCCAAAACGTTTATCACTGCAAAAAAAGGGGTTTCTGTGGTAAAGGCCGTTGCCAAAACTGATCAAATATATCTAATAAAACAACACACCTTGAATAGGTCCAGTAGTTAAATATATAACTATATGGTATTATAATTCAGTAAACTTTCTCACACTAAGTTCACTTAGCGAGTCTAATTCAATCTATTCTTTGTTGGAACCAAATTCGAAAAATTGTAAGACATTATTCACAGAGTCACTACAACAACATGACCCATAAGTAGCGAAAGCCACTCCTGACACCAACTGTTACATTGTTATCCACTCTTTTAAGCAGCACCTATGCCAAAATTGCAAGCTATTTTTAGTTGGCAAGAAGCTATAAATGTCTATCATTATTCACAGACTTTTACATGATGTCTGGTTTTATTACATGGTTTAGTCTTCGATCAAATAGCAATCGATAGTAGACGTTCTTGACAATGAAAAAGTATTTACTTTGAAGTAGGTTGAAAAAAATGTATGTATTATTAAATCGAACGGTTTGAATATTTTTTAATACTTGCCGAAGGCAAAAGGAATCTATGCAATTGTGATGTGTGTGTATGTGTGTGTGTGTGTTACACTTTGCTGTAAACACGATATTTCAAGAAGGGTAACCTTGACTGATCTCATACTTACGGTGTGGGTGGACCGTATTTAGTAAATGATCTCTATTGTTTTTGGTGGAGCCAAAGGCCTTTTGGGGTAACTAAACTAAAAACTTTTTAAACACAATATCTCAAAGAGGGAAACTTTGATGAATCTCATATTTGGCATGTCGGTGTCCCATATTAATAAAAGAAGGCTGCTGAGTTTGGTGAAGGTCGAACTTTGATGAATCTATTACTTGGCATACGGGTGTCTCATATTAAGTTAAGTAATTCTAGTGAGCTTGGTAGACTGGAGGTCAATGATTATTGTGGGTTACCAGAGTTCAAATTACTTTTAACCTTGAAATTTGGTCCTAAACACGGTATCTCAAGAAGAGTAAAGTTATACTTAGTGTGTAGATGAACCACATTAGGTAGATGATCCTATTGTTTTTGGTGGAGGTCAAACGTCATTGGAGGTCAAACTTAAAACCGTGTTAGCTAGATATTTCAAGAAAAAATAGTATGAATCTCATATGGGGCATGTGTGTACCACATGTTCGTTGCACGATTTTTAGTTTTAGTGGTGGAAGGCAAAAGTCGTCTGATGTCACCGGGATTAGACTATTAAAACCATGTTAACATGATATGTCAAACATGAAACATGTTTGGGTCTTGTGTCTGGCATACAGCACACAAAATTAAAGGGGCGGAGCTGAGTATGACCATGTTTATATGTCAATCTGTGTGATTTATGCCCATGGAGGTTTAACGTTATATTTTCAAATTAAAGCACAGTATATAACTTTACAATGAAAATGTCAACTTGAAACCTCTGTACTAAACTTTGCATCCATGTGACAATATATCACTAAGCCTTTCTGCTGTCTGGTTTACCTCTGTGACGTTTGCTTCGAAAGTTGATCAAGTTAGGAAAATGTTAACCTGTTTTAACTGCACTAAATAAAGGCACAACCAACATCAATTAAAGCAAAGACTAGTTCTTAAATTTTCAGAAGAGAATAGAGCCATATTTTTAATTCAGGACAAAATGAAAGCCTTTGTCATAAAGATGTTATGAAAAGCTTCCTGAATTAGTTGTGAAGAGCATTTTCTGGATAACTGATTAAAAATTTCGAACTGCTGAGTCTCATAAAACTGGAACTTTAGAATCGCCCTACTGTTATTGTAATCACATAAGTCATTTAATTTTGTAATTTATCAGACGTCATACTTACTAAAAACGTGCGAAAATACTTAACTGTTTCAGCACACTGTTACTTTGAAGAGGCATTTTTTGTGCGAAATACACCTAAGCACTGATATTAATAGGAGTAAATTGCTCGTTTATTACTCGAAACCTAGAGCTACTAGTAGCTGCAGCTCCTTACTCGGATGTATGTCGTAACATCGAGTAGACTTTGTCTAGGGCTTTGGGGTAATAGTGATCACTTCTAAATTACTTCCATTTGACATTAGCCGAACAACTACAGTTTAGCCTTTGCATTATAAATATCTCCCTGTCAAATGTATTCAGCCCAGAACCTCATTAAAGTCTAAATATATGTATCAATGAATAATCATACATTCATTTTGCTTACAATCACGAACTTTAATTTTGAATTTTGTAGCTGTGATATGATAGGGACAATAGGCAAATTACATCGCAACAGTCATTCACTCCTTGCAAATGCTACTTTCATATTTAAAAAACCCAGGGCGATTTATTCCAATAGATTACCTTTATTATGATTATGTGTTCACATGATGCACTATACCAGAATGTGATTTAATGGAAAAGAATGGTTACAAAAGAATTTTCATTACTACCTCCTAAGGTATCAATACATAAGCAAACAAATATTCATAACAGTACAATGGGCGTGGTAACTTTCTTAAGCATATTAATGCGTTCACTTAAGTAATGGTCGACTAGCAGTATGGGAAACAGAGGCAGAGTGTGGAGGTGGATACACTATAAAAATTAAGTCATAATTATCAACAGTAACTATGAGATTCCGCGAAAGGAAGTTCAAACCAAAGACCCCTGGCAGTTGCTGTCGACCGATGCATTTCACAAATACCCGTTGACAAGGGAAAAAATCGTTTGATATACAGATTTGTCTCAAGAACATAGCAAATACTTTTCTCCACAGAGGGAAAAGAGACTTCTTTGACACAGTGTTATTGGTAATAAAACAAGACAAGTAATGACAGACAATTTTCTTCCAGACAAAGATCTCTTGTAAATTTAGAACTGTCTTTTATTATCACTTCGACAAAAGAGCTGTTTCCTGTAAAATTATTATATTCATACTCCCTAAAGATGATCATATACAGCTATTGTTGTGATTTGATCTATCCAAGAAAATTGCGTGCAAGTAAAGAATTGGCAGTAAGAACGTATTTCCAATGAATGACATTTATTACTGATAACTCGTGACTTTATTTGACTAACAGATTGGCTGCTATACTGGGCAAACATTTAGAGCCCTGGAAAAAATAATTAAACTTGGGCAGCATATTCGACTTTAATTAGGTGTGCAAGTCTCCGTATACACACCATTACAGCTATTCATTATGTAATACAGAACTCTGGTTATGGCAGCGGTGTTGAAACGAATCGCTGACTTGGACTCGAGTCAGACTCGAGTCGCACGTTTTCTCAACTGGCGACTTGACTTCAAGAAAAATGACTTGCGACTTGACTTGACATGCCTGACTTGGCGACACTGAATGATAATGTTTGTCGCTGTCTGTAGGCTGAATTTTTTTAACATAAATTTATCAAAGGACAGAAACGGAAGTTGTGCAACCATGCATTCGAGATTGCATTGTGCCGAGAGTCGGAACGCCGTTGAAACGCATTGGATGAGAAAAGTTTAACTTTAGTGTAGCACTGACTGAAGCAACCATAGAAACGCATACCCTGCAAGGAACACCCCAGGCAAGCAAGCCTAATTTGAACCCTTTTGGACTTTACTTGGGGGTCTTGGGCTTAAGTGTGCTAGGGCTAAGGTTGGGTTTAATTCTGGGGCCCCAATTCGGAACCAGTAAAAGGGAGAAAACAGTAGTCCAAGTTGATTTTTAAAAACTCTGCTAAATCCTACAGGTATCCGCTTATTTCTCTTGTAAGTATTTTTATTATGCCTCTTTATGTAAACGTTGAATATTGAAGATATATCTAGCAGTTGTTCTGTTGTGAATTAAGCAAATAAATAACAAAAATTGTCTTATGATTAAAAGGAGCCATTCCTGAATAAGAATGACGGGATATTCTAATTCAAATTGGGGACTGCATTTTCCCTGTAAATTATAACTAAGTAAAAATAAATTAGCAGTAAAAAAACAATTTTTTGCATATACATTATATTCTGTTCATATTGGACAGTATTAATCCTAAAAATTAACGACTAACTGCTTGGATTAAATTGGGTTAGAATCGGGCTACAAACTGAATGGAAAAATAAATATTTAAAATCAGTCATTAGACTTTGTTGTGGTCTTACAGATTCTTTTTATTGACACTGAACAGTAATTCCTTCTGTTAAGTCGAGCTAAACTTATGTATGAATTCATTTCCCCCCGATTTGCTCCCAACAGGGAGAACTAGCCATAAAATTACAATTTTAAGACAATATATTCATTTATTGCTAGTAAATATCTGTAGTAAACTTAAAACAACACATTGAACCAGCATGGGTCTTACTTGGGCATGGAAATTCAAGGCCCAAGTGGGACCCTATTTCAGGGCCCTGTTGAGCTATTTTGAAATTGTTTCAAAACTGTTAACTGTAAAACAATATTTCTACAATATATACCAGCACAGATCTGTATTAAACCTAAATACCTAAATATTAAATATCTGAATCAACATGGGCTCTACTTGGGCTTGAATTGGGCTATGGAATATCAAGACCTAGGTGGGACCCAGTCAGAGCCAGGCTGCCCTATTTTTAAAATTGCAAGCAGCTAACACTTGGTGCAGGTAGTAGCCTCATGGTCTAATTTTCAAACAATTTCTGTTAGATCTCAGTGAAGCCACCCAGATGAATTCAGAGGATAGTTTGATTCCAATAAGTTCTTGGGACTTAATATTCAGTGATGGATGACTCGAGACCGGTCTCGGTCTCGAGACCGATCACAAGTCCCAATTGTCGTGACTCGGACTGGAACTCTGCGCTCAGGACTCGGACTCGGACTCGGGCTCGACCGACATGACCTGGGGACTCGGACCGAGACCGGGTACGAGACCGACTATTTTTTCCCACGACGGTAAAACTCAGGTCGGAACTGCGTGAGAAAATCTTTGCTGAAATTATCATTACGCACACTACGTGCACGTACAACATCGTCGCTATATGTTACGTACAGTGCATTAGTCAGTGTGCAGTGTAAACAGTAAACACTTGGAATATATCGACTCAATCTCAGGCCTCCAAGGCTAGTTTGAAGATAGTACGGATCCAGCACGTAATGTTAAACGTAACGTCCATGGGATTCACTTGTGAACTTGTAGTAAGCATTCACTGATCAAATGTTTGGAAAATTTACCTTTAGGTCTTAGCATGGTTTAATGTTATTTGCATCTACAAAGTGTACGGAGACGGAGTCAAAATAAGATATTGTTGTCCAGCCTGTCCAGGGCCCTAGTATTCAGGCTTTTGCTTCAGACCTGCGGCAATTGTCAGAAGTCTACAGGCTGATTAACTTGTTACAAGACAAATCGTATATTGCAGCATTATAGTCATATCAGAATATTATTTAAGTATTCAGCATTTACCATGTGTTCAGTCCTCTTACATATAACTCTTGGTACCTGAAATACTACTTGGGGCAACTCGGTCTAAGTTTGAAGAACTTAAACCCAAGGGTACCCCTAGTCCATGAGATAACCAAGGAAAATTTTGGGTTTCTTTTAGGAAAAGCAGCAAGATCAAATTTTGTAAACTGTCCTGGAATTTCCCCAAACCACTTTCGATGGGAAGTGAAGTTAAATGGGTTTTCGGGGAATGGGGTGGGGTGCGTCAGGTAACCACTGCCGTCTTTTTATATACCAGGCACGAATCCAGGCGGAGCTCGGGGGACTTTAGTCCCTTCTCTTAATAGCCATGAACCTTAAATTAGGCAATTTTTGGTGTTGGAACTGTCAGTAGTAAATAATTCAATTTCATATAAGGTAACATGAACTCTAGAAAGCTAGAAAAGCTGATTTTTCTCTCTGTGCACATGCGGTACAGCATTGCTGTGCTTTTCTACTATTTGCTCGGCCCCCTTTTTGATATTGTAGATCCGTGTCTTATCCATCTATGTTCATAAGAGGAAATTCAGTGGTCTTTTGTTTTGTTAAGGTTACTTATTGTTTGGATATATGGCCATCTCTAATATTAAGGGAAGGAATAAAGGTTAGAATAAAACTATTTCATTGTGGTTCTCGTCCTCTTGCAATCGGACTCGGGCCATAGGACTCGGACTCGGACTCGGACATCAGGACTCGGACTCCGACTGGGGCCTTAGGACTCGGACTTGGATTGGGTGGACTCGACTCCAGCCCTTTTAATATTACTGTACTGTGTTTACTTAACTGGAATGTTCATGCTTTTGTAGGCGTCAGATTTTTTCCTTTTCTCTTTGGACCCTGCTTCTTCATTTTATGTGGACATTTAATAGATGGAAAACTTTTACTTTGCAACCAAGACCAGAATCTGTCTTAGGGGAATTGAACTTAGTTAATGCTGAAAATTTCAAGTTCTTATACTCCATCCGTGAGACTGACGTTCTTTTATCACTTTGCTAGACTGATAAAATGCTATTTGAAAGTACCCAAAGATATAGCTATATTCTGAAACTTATCACTACTTTCATTACTAACGGAACCCTAACGTTTTCATAGATTTTCGGTTAACTCAAAAATCCAGTTTGACTGTATTAAAAAATTAGGTACCCCAGATGAACCCAAATGGGACCCTATTCCGTTGGGACCCCAAAATCCGTTCACCCAATCCGAACTCAATTAGGACCCAGTCTGGACCAAAAGAATTAGCCCAATAAGAGTCAATTGGGGATAAATCATTTGGCCCGATTTGAAAAAGAAAAGACCCAATTAGGGACAAATCCGTTAGTTCTTTAGGTCCCTATTAAAACTACCTGACAAAGATCATCGGGCACCTATTGGGAATCCACGCTTTAACCCAATCGGTAGCCCATTTCGTCCCAGTTCGGGCCCAATCAGGGTGTGTTAGTTGAACTTCTTACAATTACTCGTCCTCGTGATACATAAGTGCCGCCTACTTCCCTTTAATCAACTGGTGCTGAGCAAACGCGCTCATGTCTTGAAAGTATAAATAACAATAAAACCACTCACCATGCCTATAAAAGATGAATAACAAAAAAATGATACCACATGGAAAGATGAGGGGTATGAAATAGAAGGGTGTTTTTTGTCTAGATCAAGGGAATTACAAAACCCATGGGGGTTCATTATGTGATGGCCAAGCAGGACCTCGCCATCATCCAAGGAGTGGAGATTTGATGAGGTGTAAAGGTAGGCCCCAGAATAAATCCAATGGAACGCTGTTAAACGCAACTACCCGGCATCTGTCAACCAAGATAACTACACAAATAACCTTCGTTACTAAACCGTATATTACAGTGAAGTTAGACCTTTAAAATTCGGAGTGCAGTAGCCAGTAATAATTATTGATCAGTCAAATAAGCACGATATGGGTTTGGGATCCTCCAAAGAACTTATTAACATTTAGCACTTGTAAATGCGATATGCGATATGCTGGTGTTTGGTAATTAAAACTTTGCAGTGCACCCTTTGTAGGAGTAATGCTCGTTAACTTCATTTTGTCTCGATTTTATAAACACCAATTTGAGAGCTCAGTGAAAAGTTTTTGGTGTGTTTTTAAGGTCACGATGTTATCGAGTATTTTATTTTCGAAAGTCCCTGCTGCCCTCCACATTTGTCCCTCCCCTGCATGAAGTGCAAAATCAATCTACGTAGTGTACATCAAAGAATTTTCACATCTGTGAGTGTATGTACGTTTTAACTAAACACGGATTTGCACTCACAAGGATGCCTTATGCGATGAAAGGAAATCATGTGAGCCTCAGTCTTTCCCATAATATAATTCAAGAAAATATTTGCACTCCTAAAAATATTTAGGGGAAGAAACATGCATATTTCCATTATTGTTCGGTTTCATTTTAAGCATGCATTCATTTGTTGGGTTACCTACAAAGTCCTCACTACCACAAAAAAGTATGCAGGGTAATCAGCTGCTGACGCCAGGCTAACCAGAAAAATTTGGAAAAGAAGCCCTTGAATGTGATTTAATGGGTGTTGGGTGCCTTAAAATTACTACAGGTATATTTCTTGCCCCCGATGGGACCACCACAGATGCACGCCCGAAGAGAGCAAGAAATTATGGTAATAAGTATCTAGGAAAATTCTGTGCAAGTCGCAAGTCCTTTCGGTGGTATCGCCATTCCATAATAGACCCTGGTGTGGTGTTTGCCTCTGCCTCGGTGAGCCTTCCCTATAGCAAAGTTGCCCCATATTTGAAGGCATGCTTTATTTAAAATTATTGGATGTTAGCCTATGGGACTGCAGCTGTATAATTATCCACATACTTGATGGATATACCTTGAAAAGGCAACGAAACTCGCAATTTTTGCAGTTTTTGAACATAAAATCTGACTAAAAAGATAATCGATATGGGAAATATATTGAATGGGGAAAACTAACCGCCGCAGTAGCCCAATAGCTCTTAACAATAAATGATGAAACAATAGCTGTAAATAATTCTCCCAATAAGGCAGTCCTTTACGTAGTTCAAGAAAGAGATTTGCAAGAAGCGCACCTCAAAATTTTAGTTTTGACAACACTTGGGCAATTTTAGCCGCACGACTGAGAGTGAGAGTGGACCCCTTGTTTATATCGATATATGCGTGAACCGTGTTATATGTGCATACTTTTATACACACCCAAATTCTCATTTGGGGAAGGGAGAACACGGGAGTGCACGGCCAACTTTTTGGGGAAGGGAACGCTCCCCTCTACCTCCCCCTTGGCAATGCCACTGGGTTTCAGGGGTACATCTGTGAATGATCCTTCCAGTAACCCATTCGTATATGGCACTAAAATTCAGGAGAGAAGGGTCGTTCTTGAGGGTTCAGTAAACTACATAACAAGGGATTGAATTAAAACTGCATGCATCTATTAGACAACGGAAGTGAAAACTATTGTTATACATTCAATTAGAACCAAAGAAATCTATTTATAAGGTTTGCTCCTCTTCGAATTAACCTAATTTTAACGAAACCAGAAACGCTTGTTTGTGGCATGTTTGGTATTAACAGAAATTGACTTTCTATGGGAATAAAACGGCAGTTACGGTTAGACACCTTCACTAGTTTGAGAGCCTTATTTAAAGTGGGCATGACACGGCCAAAGTAAGTTTCTCAGTAAGTAATCTTTGGGTACAGCTTGAAATGAAAAGAACGTTTTTCCTGACTTAACTACGTCCATATATACCGAAATACTACCATGCGAATTCCCAAATACATACCTTCTCAACCTATCTGCAATCCGAAAGCGAAAAAAAAACGTATGTGAGCGCGTCTCAAGACGTGACATCATTGGCCGCACGGTCAGTAGCACTACTGTACTACGCAGCTCACCCATCGTTCCACACACCGAATCATGATTACGCGCATTGGCAGGTACATCATTGCAAACACCTGTGCTACGATACTATAGCAGCGCGTGTAATCAGTGACCACATTGCGAATGATGCGTCGTTGCGTCACTGAACAGTACACAGAGTATGAGCGCGCTTGTTATGGACTATTCATGCATGTGCATAGCTGTTCTGTACAGCGCGTCCACTGCGTCTTTTTCCACAAGAACAGAACTGAGTTAAATGTAGGAAAGTTAAAACGTTCTTGTGCTCTGTATGTTGCGCGGATTTTGTGATGTAGGCCTTTTCATGAAGTTGCTTAAATAACTTTACCTCAGCGTTACATTAGTTCCACATCTAGATACGTGTCCTCATATAGGGCAACGGGTGCGGCCAATTGCGTCATAATAGTCAGGTGACATGTTGCGGCATTTTTCGGAATTGGATTGTTTGACGTTTATCTTCAGATTATATTTGTACCAAATTACACCAGTTGTAAATGTGTGTGAATTGATATTTATACAATTTGGTAGTCAATCTCAGTGGCGTAGCCAGAGGGGGGCAGGGGGCAGAGTGCCCCCCACAATAATTTTGGGGAAGCAATGGGCGATGGTGAAAAAATGAAGGAAAGCAAAAGAAAAAAAACGGGGAGAGGAGGGAGGGAGGGACTGCGTTTCGTCGGGGAGTCTTAGTCGTTACGATAAAGCATGCAGTCCCCGACGGCGACAGTCGCCCCGACGGTTTACCTGTTTTTTGATCTCAAGAGGAAAATTTCTTTAAAAAGATCCCAAAATTTTCGGCGCTCTACGCGCGTTGTAGGGTTACTCCATTTTCTTCAATATTTCCATTCCACATAGCTTGATAGCACAAGTCCTGTCCACCTTACCAAGTAACATGTAGGCAGAGTCCACAGCTTATGTAGAGGTCGTAAATTTCATCCCATATCTCAATGCCTAGTTGCTGTTCTCTAATGTGTGTCATGCTGTACTGTCAGTTGGTGAGCGAGTTCAGGTGGTTTCGTCAATGTATGTTATCCCCGATACGGTCTCCAACCCCGACAGTTTTCTTTCTTTCTTTTTGTTCGTAATGATTACATATGTTTTCTGTGTAAGTCTACCAAAAATTTTCGCGCGCTTCGCGCGCTTTGCAGTTTCACGATTCAGATTCAAAAAGGGATATCAGCGCGCAACTTAGCTCTGGAAGTGATACTATGCAAAATATGCCCTGCAATGGCATGGGATCCTTCAAACACCCTTCTCTCCATGCACCCTCGACATAGTGGATTGTCGGAACTTGGGGTCGCTGGCATGGCTCGGCCCCCGTTCGGGAAAATTCTGTCACCACCCATGATCGGTTTACTTAGTTTGGCTTTCAAAAGGATCATTTCTGAGATAAAATGTACAATTTTCGGTTAGCTTTGCCCACTCTCCCTCAGGTCCGTTATTTATAGGTAAATATAGAACAATGTCATCTCATTTTGGTAAACCTAGTTAATGTTCTCTTATGTCGGTCGTGAGATACGGTTAGTGACCCGGGGAGGGAAGTAAAATGTACGTTATGTCTGATAGGGCTCAACAGCCCAGAAAATTGACCTACATAAGTTTTAAACAAGTACAGATTCTCTTCAGTGTAGGCCTACCCAAAAAAATTCGCGGGCTTCGCGCGCTTTGCAAACGTCATAGTTTAGATTCCGGATAAAAACGGTAAATCTATGTTCCTCTAGTATATACAAAATCTTATGCAATATATGCCCCGCAATGGCATGGTATAGTACACACCTTTTCTTCAAATCACCCCCTCACCAACCTCTCGACGGCATCGGGGCTGTCGGGGTTTCTGGTCGCTGGTCTCCGGATGGGGAGTCTAGCTCCCCTTTGGGCAAATCCTGGCGCCACCCCTGTGCCCCTCTGTAAACCCCTGTGGAGAACACTGGGATCTAGTATAAAAAGAAGCACAATTTTGCATCTAAGCCCTTCGAGACAGCAAAAAATTTCAAAAGGGAAGGGGACACCCCTTTCCTTATACTCTTCCCCCGGGACTGCGGTCAAGAATGGGGACGATGAGTCGACTTTGCCCCCTCACACCAAAAAACTGGCTACGCCCTTGGTCAATCTTGCATTACGCAAAACTTACTTTGGTCGTGCCCACTTTAAATAAATTTTATCACATTTGAGGTGAATACTGATTTTTATAAGTCGGTAGCATAAACACCGGCGTTATAAAAGAGCAGATCTAAGTTGTAGTCTTTTCTTCACTTCGAAACTTCCTTTCTCGTTTCTATTTTGCCAACCATCCACTGAGGCAATTTGGAGTAAGTGTAAGAGCAGGACATGCCCTCTGGTCAAGTGCCGTAGCTAAGAAGGACTAGGGTGGCGTCCCCTTGCAAAATTTTCGCTCGGCTAGAAAATGATAAACAATTTGCATTGCCTTAATGCATTTTTAAATATTTCAACTACGAAAAAATGAAGCCTCTCTGGAAGCTTTCTCGAGCCCCATGAGTACCTTGTCTGGCTACTGGTCTGGCCCTTGTTCTCCTGTTTCTATGACACAGGTGATTGCTGCCCTTTGATACATCTGTTCTTTAAGAGAGGGCCGGGCTAGTTTACATAGACCAGGGAGGTGTTATTAGATA
The DNA here is from genome assembly GCA_029531755.1 of Holothuria leucospilota. Taxonomy (NCBI): domain Eukaryota; kingdom Metazoa; phylum Echinodermata; class Holothuroidea; order Aspidochirotida; family Holothuriidae; genus Holothuria; species Holothuria leucospilota. The sequence goes on from CM055976.1 coordinate 38,920,586, forward strand.
ACACCTCCCTGCATAGACCGCATAACTTACTATAGTTAAACCAGGGAGGTGTTATCTAATAACACCTCCCTGGTTAAACAAACTAGTGAAATTTTAAGCCCTATGGGTCTGCAGTTATGCGTCTCCCACAAAAAGTGGCCAGTTGCCGAACACCGTAGCTTTCAATGGGGATGGATCAGAGTCGAGGAGCCATATAGATGCCGACCTATTGTTGCCACAGAGGGCAGAGGTATTGCTTGTATCATTGAGGGTACTATGTCCACTATTGGGACAAATTAAGTCAGCAATTTTTTGATCAGGCCAAATTTGTTGGTGAGATATAGTCGCAAAGGTCGATAATCTAAAACATATACATATTTAAAGGTCTAAAGGCCTAACACTTAGCCCCACCCATCGAAACTTTGATGTTCCGTTTATTACCTAGAAACTCACTCCGGAATCCCGTAAGTTATGTGTACTATTTTCTCAAGGGTTTATGTCAAAATATCGTTTTTAAGTAAGTTTCGATAGTCGAGATCAGTGAACCGAAATAAGCATTGTCAACTTATAACACTACAAAGTTATAGTTGTGTTACTTTGAGAAAATATGGTATTAGAGAGAAAATATAGCAGCCGTGTAGTAAGTGTAAACAAAAATGGAAGCGAACCTATTAGGTTTGCAAAAGTCGTGGACTGTGTAAGGTGTATAATACTTATTGACGATATATTATCACAAAATTTTAGCTTTCAGATGAAACGAACAGTTGACTGCAGTAAAGACTACCGAGAGTAGCAGTGTTTAGTGACTGAGAGCATTTAGTTGTTTGTTAAATGCAAAATGGTGTCAAGGTCCCATTGCAGTATGACATAGTACATTGTAGTATGACTAATGTATTTTCATGATGGTTACGGGAGAAATTGGAAAAATCTCGTAGGTGTATAATTCACTTTTAAGAAAGACGGCGTTATAAGTGATGCTGGTGTTGTGTATTATTATTTTGTGTTCTACATTAGGGTGTTATCACGAGGGAAGTTTTGACTCGTTGCCACAGACACAATCCATTCCCTCGCTCCATCACACACTAATACTGCTCATGTACGTGAAATCTGCAAGCCAAACTTATGTGACCTGGTAGTCATTAATTAATTCGCGGATGCACCAGGATACTGTCGATCCTGCAACCAATTACAACTCGCTCTCTTATATACTTACACCACCACTTTCCTGGAGGGATATATTCACCACCCAAAGGACATAATTGGCGAACCACATACTAACAGATATCCTCAAAAACAGGGGGTTTGATGTACATTTTGTATGTATTGCAATGCATTTACATTATTCATTTTCAACAATCAAGACTCAAGTTAAAGTGCTTGCAACCAGAATCTGTGTATCATTGTTTTGGCTTTGTACGAACTTTCCGAAATCCGGTCTACAATAATTTCACCTGTGACACAGAAACAGGAGTACTAAGGGAAGACCAGTAGCCACACAAGGTACTCAAGAAGGTTCCAGAGGGGCGTAACTGTTTTTAAGGGGTTGAGATATATCCAAATTCATTATGGCAATGCAAGGTAATCCTTTCTAGCGGAGAGAAAAGTTTTCGAAGGGTACGCCACCCCCTGACCCTCCTTGCCTACGGGCTTGGCTCTAAATTGTCTCAGTGGATGGTTGGAATAGTAGAAATGGGGGGGGGGACTTATGGTGAAAAGATAACGACTCAGACTTACATTTGCTGTTTTATTATGCTGGTGTTTATGTTAAAGATTTATAAAAATCGATAGCTCCTTGCCTCAAATGTGGTAAGACTTACTTTCAAATTAGGCACTCAAACTAAACGATGTCCAACAGTTACTGCCGTTTCTTACCCAATAGAAAGTCAATTCAATTCCCTTTATTACAATAAATGCCAGAAACAAGCTACTTCGGATTGTTAAAATAAGGTTATTCGGAGAGAAGCGAAGCTTATATATATATATATATATATATATATATATATATATATATATATATATATATATATATATATATATATATATAGATAGGTTTTGCATATTTTACTATTAATATTTTTTCTTTTTAATTTTAGTATTATGTACGAATGGTTTACTGGGAGAAACATTTACAGTTTTACCCTTCCAACCCTATGTTCCATGCTCGAAAAGTAAAAGATTCGAAAAACTTGCAGCATCTTGTCTTTTTTGGTTAAAATTCGATCATGTGCAGGATCGTACGCAGGGTTTTCCAAGAGACGGTTTGAATAGACCGTGTCACATGACTTCATCTTTTGTTTACGTGGCCATGTTCAGGGCACACGTTTAACAAACATTGTGTACACTGCGTCTCGCCACTACACACTAATTGCACAGTGCATGCACGGCGTATAGTTTACACGCAGCTATGGCGCCATTGCCTGACCTGAGACTATTTACCATTTGAATATACATACCTGCGGATCACTTATTACCTCAACCTGTGGTGCTGGTGAAATGGATCTGTACGTGTTTAAATCCTCATTGGTAGGGGAGCAAGGGGTTGGCCATTAGTTGTCACGAGAGAGAATGTCGTAAACCATACCAGATAGCTCCATCGGCGAAAAATGTGCACACGCGCGGAAAGCGGGCGATCAATCTTCCTCTTCCTGGTGGTGCAACCCTTCCAGAGGCGTAGGGAGCAGGTCTTTTTATAGGGAGTTTTTCAGTAGAGAGGCGGGAGAGGGGGGTTGGTTTAAGAAAAGTGGGAATACATAAAAATATCTCAGGGAAACGCACATCCAGTTAGCGCGTAACCTGCCGAGAAAATTTTTTGCCAAAATGTCTTTCAAGTTGCAAGATGGTACTTCTTATGCCCTGTATGTTCCATTAATATATGTCCTTATTCCGAGATCTCATTTACACTTTAGCTTCAAAACACCCTGGTAGAAAACGATCGGCAGATTACTGATCCTTTTTGAAATTTGGAGCGCCATTCGTAGGCATGGGGTTCGTGGGCCTTATGGCGGACCCTCGTTGACTGTCATGGATAATACTTCCATGGGGGTCATGGGGAAGCGTCTGAGTTGATTACAAAATGGAGACAGAAGCACGGCATGAACAACGAGAATTCAGAGACCAAATTCTGCTGGGAGTGAGCAAGGGGAAGTAACCGAATGGGTCTAGAATTTATAAACAAGTTTTAGAATACTTTTTCTTCGTTTCCTCAATGTATTAACTCTCAGGATCTACCGATAATGGGTGGGCGAGAAGCGCGCAGAAGAAACGTTGTTTGAAAAGAATGTAGAACAAGAATTGTATACTTCAATTCTTCTAAATCATGCTGCGCACGTTACCGTTTTCTTGATATCTGATTGGTACATGTTGCCCTCTTAATGCCCGGCTCCGTCGAGGGCTGAAGAAGAACCTCTAGATTTCGGAAAAGCGTTCAATAGAATCATTCATCGTATATTATTGCCCTTAGATGCAGAGTGTAAACTGCGAAGAATGAACGCGACGCGCGCCGAAATTTCATTGAATTGAAAATACCATATTTCATAACAAAAGTAGCATCCAGACCTTGCACACAGACTCTTTCAATTTCCAAGCAAACCATGTATACCAAGAAGGCAATGGTGAATTATTCCGCTTAATATTTTATTATCATAAAACATGTCTTCTAAAAGTACAACGCTGTGTTCCTCCTTAATCACGCATAAACGTTTAAACAAATGGCATAAGTTTGACACCCCTTGCCGTTGAATGATGTTTATATGTATTAGACGGTACTAATTGTAAGCATAGCCTATAGCCATGAGGTTGTAAGCGCGTGGAAACTTTGGTTGTTTTCGAAATATTTGCAAAAAAAATATTGGTATGGTTATTGGTAGTTCTGATTTGATGAAATCAGCACTTTTGAAAAGGAAAAAAAACTTATGAACTGTCGGGGCAGCTGACCCCTATCGGGAATCGCATGCACTGCCGGTATCTACCCCGTCTACGGCGACGAAATGGCCCCATCCCAACTCGTTTACCCATATTGCGAGAAACATACGGTAACAACTAAGCGATTGAGGGTTATGTATAGTTAGGCTGAGACTTGTTCTGTAATATTTAGCCAAATTATGAGCAAGTTCAGGAAAATTGTCTGGGAAACTGTCCGCCGAAGGGGATTACAACTTTTTCGAATCATGCGTGACTATGGCTCATTGACCACCTTGGACCGACCTGACCTCTGCCCTTACCATGGTTTGAGCTGAGGCTAGAACAAAAAAAAAATGGGAACTCACCTAGACTGCAGAATAACTGCAAAATAACAAGCTTGTCATTGCAGACTTTCTTATCTATCATACAAGATTTCCCGAGTTTAAGCAGATAAGAGAAAATTTGGCATCACAAACATTCCTGATTGCCATCCCTCGGAAATTTACATCAGACAAACCAGCTCAGCCATTGCAAGAAAATGAGTGTGCAAAAGAAGGCAAATGTACATACCAACTAACCTCGTTTTGAACATGGAACCAATGATATTACATGCCTTCGAAAAGCGCGGAGAATGGAGGTGTTGGAATAATGACGTAATCATGCTTATTATGTTATCCTAACATTCATACGAAATATGTTTAATTTGTAACAATGTCTGTTTTCTGCGTTGCAAGAGCAAGATGAAGGAAGAAGTCATAAGTAGTGACGAACCACCCCTACTTCACAAAGAGGGTTCGAAGTCAAAAGGGGGTTCGATTTAAAAAACGAACCCATTGACGAACCACTCGATCCCCCACCCCTTGCGTACGGGCCTGACGTGAATAACATGTTTGTAAAAGCAGTTTAGTAATGAGGTAATCATTGGATCGGGGACAGATTCCTGACTAATCTAGAAAAAAGATTCGTTTTTTCTAGTAGTCTTCTAGTGTTCATCTTTCCAGTGTAATGTGTTTCCACACTTAACAAAATATCAATTTTTGAGGAAAAATGTTAAACTATAACCACCGTTGCTGGGCACTTACGTACAAGTGGATTCTCTAACCACTTTCTTAAATGACAACCAGCCGAGAAAAATTACACTATATTCCAACTGCATATTCGGAGGTCAGTTATAACTATCTGTTGGAGACTATATATGTCTGTGTGGCACTAAGTGTCATGTTTTGAAGTGCACTGAGCGAGAGGAATCATCTACCCAAAAATTTCCGCTGGAAGCAAAGCGAATTGCTATATATTCCCTTCACAGGTAAAGGAACATTCCATGTTCAGTATTTGAAGCAGCAGAGGTTAAAAATCAACCACTAAAAAGTTTTTGGTGTTTCCATCTTTTTTATTTTCACACTACCTTATACAGCATTCACATTCACATTCACAAATCACTAACACTGCACTATCCCTTGATATGGTAAAGGAGAATACGTATTCATGTTTCAAAATAAGTTTAAATATTTATATTCTTTCCATTTGATAATCAATTAATAAAACCGAAGCTAAAACCTCAATTTTCTGTAATACATATAATTGGTAGGGAGAGGAATTTGAGATTAGAGTATCTGAACGTATCGAGGGCGAAATTGTTTCAATGGTATCCCCGACGGCGTTTGAGACGGGGACTGCGGCCCTCACCCTCCCATTTTTAGAGGAAAAGTTGCTATGGGGGTCGAATACCATCAACGTGTAATGCAGAAGCTGCAGCTCCTATTAAAAGGACGCTTATGGGTATCCCTTGTTTTGCCTAGTGATATGCTAATTAGTGGTGGAGTGCTTGAATTCCATATTCCTTGATATATACGTACAATGGTTTCTTCTTTCTTTTGTTATTAAGATGTGCACTTGTGAAGAGATTACTTTAAAGGGCAAAGCAGTCGCCCCAAACTTATTTTGAAACAACAGCTACATTTTACAAATTTCATCTTATTACTTCAAGTACCTTTCAAGATATTTCACGACTTTAACATTGTGTATTCAAGGTAAAACAAGGAGTTACTCCGTGTAAATTTCACAATTCAGTGAGAAGAATATTGTTACATGATTCTCAAGAGATATTCATGAAATAGGGTGGACTACTACACTAATTCAAATTGGGGTGACCGCACGACCTGATAGTGAAGTTTTCATGACGTTCTCGGCATTTGCTAAGAAAATATTGAGATGATTCAAGCTAAACCATTAACAAACAATGACTCGTTTCTTGCAGCTAGGCAAGACAGACATAACAGTGCCTGTCTGGTGTCTGAATACACAACAAGCAGATGTCTCTTGTTCTCCTGAAATAAAAGAGTGAACACAATCAATCATTTCTCACATCTGCCTGATTTCGTTACGCATATTCATTTGGTAATTGCTCATGCATTGCTCAACCATTTTTCACTGTCTGACGTTTTTTTATTTCATATTTTTTCATCTGGAATTCTTATCACCATGATGAAATACAGGGCATTTTTGTCTGAAAACTAGTCTGCAAAAGGGTAAAAATGCAATCTATCTCTTGAGATATGGCCTTCCTAGCTCTTTTAAACACGAAACCTTTCCCATCTACCCCACTTTAGCTATGCACTAAAAAAATCAAATCCGTTTGTGTCTTAAGAAAACAAATCGTACGTTTCTCAGGTTAAACTTTTTGGCAAAATATTCCACAACTAATTCATTTTAAAGTTTCATATATGACGTAAAAATGTGGGATTAATCCTCGTTGTTTACAAAACAGTTAAACTACTTTTATCCCTACTTTGTCTATGTGTAACATTTATGCTGCAAACCTAGAATTAGATCGTATGCCACGTAAACCATATCTTCTTACACTCAAATGATTATTATACAGTACAACATTTACTCCTCAGTGGCTACATCCAATGCATTAAAAATATGAAACAGGGCGGTAGTCCTATGGGACGTTTCATGGTCCAATCCAAGAGGAGTACCCAGTGGCGTTAAGGTAGTTGGAACCTGAGCAGATTTTTCTTTGCTACCGGGTTCAAGGATGTTGTTCGCGGAGGACAATTTGGAGAAGGGAAGGTTAAGTCAGGTGGCTTAGGTACAATATGGTGCTAACTTCGCCAAAACGTTGATCCGATGATATGTGTTGAAATTCTCTTGATTAAGTGAATTTTGCGGAGGCTGTGTATAAGGGTAGGGGGTCGTTTGAGGATGGGAAGGGGGTTAAAGACGCCGTTCTTTGAAAAATGTTTGCTTTTGTAAGGTAGCTTAGATGGAGAGTCTTGCTATCTTTGATAAAGCTTTGAATTGACTATATGTTTAAAAACTTATTATTTAGTATTTTTTCAAATTGGTTATGTGCATATTAGGAATGTAGAGAAGGAATTTCACTCTTATCCTTTGAAACTTTTTTGTGAGAGGACTTTGATGCAAAGCGGTGTTAACTTAAGCAAAGGTGTAAGCGATTGTTGGCTTAAGAACTTTTTAATGCAGGTTTTTTTCTACCTTATCATTTGATGCGAAATGAAGGCATACCAAACAAATTTCTGTCAAACATGACCCCCGGATTAGTAGAAATCGCAGTTTCTAGACCTTGAAAGGCCCAACTAAAAATATTCTTTTTCTTAAAATTTTATGCCTTAGAAATTTATACCTCAATTCTTTAAGTCAAATTTGTGAAATAAATTCTTTGGAATAATATTTCAGGCGGGTCGAGGACCTAAGGACAGTTTAAAAGCTCATTCATTTTAGCATGTATACAAAGATTAGCACAGGGCAGAAAATAATAATAATACTAATCCTGGTTATACCATCAGTACTCAAGATATGCAGCGTGAAAGTTCATGTAGGTGCGTCTTGTGTATTATGTAGGAGGGAGGGTATCATCAGGAAGGGCGAGAAGACCTGGTGGGATTTCCCTGGTAAATTTTTGGGAAAGGAACTCTTAAATGTAATTTAAGGAGTTCGGAGTGCTTAGAAAAAGGAATTTTAATAATAACAATGAAATTGTAGGAGGTTCAGCATATGGAAATATGGGGGCGGGGGGGCAATAATCCACTTGCCTCCGCAGGCTACGACCCTATGAAAAGAAAAGTTTATTATCAATTGTTATACAATTTATAGTACTCCGTTTCTTCCTAAAGAATATACTCAATGCGTTCCAATTAGACAAATATTCTAATAAGCTACTTCTTCTTGAGGGTAATTATGAGTGTTTTGCTAGGAGACTTGTTCTGTCATTGAAAATCCTTTTACGCCATTTAATATCTGTGTAAATTGATAAAAAGCCTTTTTCACTAATAAACATATAAATGTGTGTCTCTGATCTATCTATCTGTGACACATATGCTACAAATTCATAATTTAAAATTTGCACTATCGACACAAATCTACTAATATATAAACATTGAATACCATACTTATTGGTCAGCAAATGTCCGAGAAATAGGAACATGATGTTCTCTTATCGCTTCATTCCAGATGACCATGTCTTCTTGATTTGCAAGTTACTGATTTGGGCTACTCTCGTTATGGGTAAGCCAAAGCCGACTTAGGGGCCACCTTTTAGACTACTCAAATGTTTTCTGTCATCTGAATATTAAAACCATTATCACGCTCTGGATAAATGCTTTAAACTGTCAGTCAATTTCAAATGCAACACATGACAAAGACTACGTCCTCACCGACGTAATTGTCGCTTTCTTAATGCACTGTTAGCGTATTGTAACGTCCTTTTGATTGTAAGATCTTCAAATTCACATCATGACAGCTAAAACATATTCCCTCTTGACTACAACATAGTAAGCGTTAATATCTGTACATGTGAATTCAGGATAAATCGTTCAACACTTGTACAATGAGTTATGTCCCTCTTCCGTCTTACTGCGACACAAATACCGAATATTCATAAATGTCATCATAAAATATATAAACTGTATCTAATTATACATAAAAATTTTCTCCCAGCCTTAATAATGACAACGCCACAGGTACAGAATAAGGGTGCGATCGCCTTCTCATCATCTGTCATCTCATATTAGCAAGTGGTAAGCCTATTGTTAGTCTGATTTTTTTCCAAATTCTACACTCCCGTTCTTTAATATATTTTTTGCTTTGTATTGCTATTAAAGACAATTCAAGCCAGGATATGTCCTGTTTTGCGGTGCTGAGGTCCTCACTGTTCTCAATCACTATTTGCCTTGTATTTTACAGCATGAAAAAGCTTTTAATTCATTATGTAATCAATTAATTTCTATATCTATGTCTTTGTCTATTTCATATAGACTTGTGTTTAACTCAGGGAGATAATGAATTAAGATTTGTCTGTCCATCAACCTGCTCTTTTAAAGGCTTTGTTCATTTTCTCAAAGATGCCTGAAAACGTGCTTATTTGCAATTTTACAGAATAGTCAAATCCATTTATTTCTACCCATTGCATTTATGAAATTTCCTTAAACCTCTATTAATCGATCTACCTCTGCTAGAAATTTGAAATATTTTCAAAATGAAAAATATATTGTACCACTGAATGCTTCCGTAACACATATTTAAAATGGTAAGGTCTGAAAGAAAGGGAAAAAAATCAAAAGCAACAACATATTTGCAAACTTACCCACAATTAAAACATACTTCAGTTTTATCGATCAACACCACACTTTAACAAATTAACAACCAACACAATATACAATGTATGAAACATCCTACCCTTATCCGGGAATTTTTCCCTATTGCTGATTTTATTTACAAAAGCATTTCAAGTTGGATATGGAGACTTTTAAAACAATCAAACTTCCATGTTATCTTATTACACTTATGAACGCAGTAAACCTACAGTTCCGATTTCCATTGCATTTGTGCTGTCATCTGAAAGACAAAACCATCATCACGCGCGCTGCATAATCTCGTAAAACATTCAGCCAAATCCAATGGCAACACGTGACATACATCCTCATCCAAGTAATCCTAGGTTTCTTTATCAAGTTATTGTATCGAAATGTTGTTTTGGTCATTAGATCCATATATTCGTGTAATGACTTAATTACAACATAGTAAACCTTAATATTTAACATGTAACTTTAGAATAAATCTCTCAATACTAAAATATTTAAATGTGTCTCTGTTCCATCGATCTGTGACACGTACCAATTATTCATAAATATCAACATAAAATATCCAAACTACATTTATTTATACATAAAGAAATCATTTCCTAGCTTTAATGTCACTCCACAGGGGACAGGGTAACGGTGCGGCCGCCCTCTCATTATCTGCCCATCTCATATTAACACGTCGAATGCTTATTGTTAGTCCGGTTTTCCAAATTCTACACGCGCACTCAACATTTTTTTCTGCTTTGTATTGCTGCCAAAAATTCAAGCCCGCTCTCAATCACTATTTTCCTTGTATTGTACAGCATGAAAAAACTTTTAATTCAATTAATTTCTACATCTATGTCTTTGTCTATTTCATAAGACTTGTATGTTACTCCGGAAGATAAATGAATTAAAATTTGTCTGTCCAACAACCTGCTCTTTTTAATGATTGTACATTTTGTAAAAGAAGACCTGAAAACTTGGATATTTGAAATGTTACAGAAGAATCATATCCATTTATTTCCACCCACAGCATTTGGAAAATTTCCTAAAAGCTCTGTTAATCGATCCACCTCAGCTAGAAATTTAAAACTTTTCAAAATAAAAAAATGTTTTGCATCTTTGAATTTTTCCCTTTCCCATTCGTGCAAGGTCAAACTATAACTGTCATCATGACGCTAGGGAATCTCACCCAGAGAAGAATTCATTTGACATATTGGTGATATTAAAAGACAAATTATGTTTTGATCTTCCCAAACAGGGGTGTCAATCCGTATTCAAATGTGTGTGGGGGGGATACATCACTTAGCACAAACCAATCCCTTTGGTTGAAGAGGGGGTGTCGTCCTATAGGCCCTTTCCTCCCCCCCCCCCATGATGACTGACGTTGTACTATCCTAATAAGAATTATCATTTCACAGTTAACATGACCATCATAGATGATCTGCCAGGTGAAATACACGGAGTCCACGGAATAACTTCAAGATGTTATTTTCATCATGTCCCAAAATAGCTGAAACCACGCTTCGCAGCGTGGATCATTGTCGGAGATCATGGACCCGACCAGGCCCATTGCTAGGGTGATATGTTTGGGGGTGTGAAGCTCCCAAATTCCGAATGGCTGGATGCTTTTTCCAACTGAGTGGAGGCGTGTAAATTGCACTTTGTTTATGCGCTCTGCGTTTTGTATACAGCAGTGGGGATCCTCCCTTTGTCACTAAATAAATGTGTCGTCCTGGAGGAGGGGTCTACGGGGAGGGGTCCGTCCTCCTCCCCTTTGAGAAATTTTTGTTAATTTAAGGCTGCTTAGGTGCAAAACGGTGATATCTTTGGGATATTTTTGGAGATGATCGTATCTGGCTCGAAAATGTTCATAATTTAGTGAACCCTAATTTTCCGACTGGCTAGATGTTTTTACTAACTGCAGTGGCGGCGCCTAAATTGCACCTTTTTATGCACCCTGCGTTTGTATACAGCAGTAAGGATCCTTCCTTTGTCATTATATAAAGGTGTTATCCTGGGGGACGGGTCTGAGGGGAGGGGGTAGTCCGCCCCTTTGAGAAAGTTTTGTTAATTTAAGGTTGCTTAGATGCAAAATGGTGCTATCTTTGGGATATTTTTGGCGCTGATCTTAGTATAGCAAAGGTGTGAAGGACTAGCAAGGGCATTTTCAGAATGCTTTGTAGTCGTAAGTGTATTAACAATCACCATCTATACCGAAAATGGCTTCGGCAAAGCGCTCGGTAAATATTTTTGAGAAATGTTTAACTGCAACAACGTACTTTCAACCTTCCACATCATGCTGCAAATTAGACTGAATGAAGTGGGGTACCAAGGATTTTTTCAAGGGGGGCATTGGGTATGTTTTGTGACCGCCGGCCTAGGGGAGGGGTCTAAGGGGAGGGGTCCCCTTCCCCTTTGAAATTGTTTGAAAAATTAGGTGTCTTTACATGCAATCTGGTGCCACATATGCTAACTTTTGAAGTAAAGCTTGTGTTAAAAAAGTTACGTATTTTTAGGAACTAAAAAATAGGCATCAGTGAGGGGGATATGGTCCAATGGGGTGTCCCCCTCTCCTCTGAAAACTTTTGAAAAATTTGGTGTCCTTACATGCAATCTGGAGCCAAATATGCTACCTTTTGAAGTAAAATTTGTGTTAAAAAATTCACGTATTTTTAGGATCTCAAAAAAATCGGAATCAGTGAGGGGGGCATGGTCGAATGGCCCTCCCCTCTGCGTACGCCACTGATTGAATGATCCCATATTGATACGAGGCCCCTTCAGATGTTTGGAGATGTATGTCTGTTTTCGGAAGGTGATGTGATAAGAATAGTTCCATGTATAATTACCTTTTTAATGGTCGTGAGAAGGAGAGCAAACCGTGACGCATGCGCGCGAAGCGCGCCGAAATTTTGTCATTAAATAAAATTTCCCTGACGAAATCTGCATTCAGAATCTGCATCGAGACACTTAACAATTGCTCTACAAACCTACATGCCACTCAAATAGAGCCACGACACTACTCTTTAACGCAAATGTGGGGGAGGGGGACATTTGATATTGTGTCCCCCAGCCATCGACATGTGGGGGGACTTGTCCCCCCGTCCCCCCAGGATTGACGCCCATGTTCCCAAATGCATTCTGTATTATATCATCACACGACGCCTTACCGAAATAAGCATTCACACTGTCGGGATAATTTAAAACGTAAAGATCGATCTAAAGTAAAGGAGACAATATAAAATTAAATGCTACAATACACTTACAAAATTACCCACAATTAAAACATACTTCAGTTTTATCGATCAACATCACATTTTAACAAATTAACAACCAACACAATCTACAATATATAAAACATCCTACCCTTATCCGGGAATGGTCCCTCATTGCTGATTTTATTTACAAAAGCATTGCAAGTTAGATATGGAGACTTTAAAACAATCAAACTTCCATGTTACCTAATTACACTTATGAACGCAGTAAACCTACAGTTCCGATTTCCATCCCATTTATGCTGTCATCTGAAAGACAAAACCATCATCACGCGCGCTGCATAATCGCTTAAAACATTCAGCCAAATCCGATGGCAACACGTGACATACATCCTCATTCAAGTAATCCTAGGTTTCTTTATCAAGTTGTTGTATCGTAATGTTATTTTGGTCATTAGATCCTTGTATTCGTATAATGACTTAACTACAACACAGTAAGCCTTAATGTTTAACATGTAACTTTAGGATAAATCTCTCATTACTAAAATATTTAAATGTGTCTCTGTTCCATCGATCTGTGACACGTACCAATTATTCATAAATATCAACATAAAATATCCAAACTACATCTATTTATACATAAAGAAATCATTTACCAGCTTTAATGTCAATCCACAGGGGACAGGGTAACGGTGCGGCCACCTTCTCAACATCTTTTTTATCTAAATTAGCACGTCGAATGTTTATTGTTAATCTGATTTTTCCAGATTCTGCACATCCATTCTTAAACATTTTCCTGCTTTAAATTACTGCAAAACATGATATATGCTGTCCCCCTTTCTTTGTTACAGTGCTGACTTTGTCACTGTTCCGAGTCACTATTTCTCTTGTGTTTCATTGTATGAAAACGTTTTATTTATTATGTTATTGAATTCATTTAGCTATCTTTGCTTCTTGCAGACTTGTCAGTCACTGAGGGGGGAGATAACAGAATTAAAATTTTCTCATCTTTCAACCTGCCGTTTTAATAGCTTTGCTCACTATGTCAAAGAATCCTGAAAACTTGAATATTTGCAACTTTCAACTTTGCACAGAGCGTTTTAAAATCTGTGCACATACGTTTTGAAATTTCTAGACCATTAAATATTACACAAATCTGCTGCGTTATGAAAATCTCATCAAAATATGTTTTCACAATTCTTAACTATGAGATTGAAAATTGAATACTACGAAGTATATGCAGTAGGGATTTTAAATATGAAAACAGCCTAATTTTCCTCTGTCTACAAGAACTCTTTTGCACACTGATTACAAACTTGAATACACATATTTTATACACTTATATTCTGAGCCATACCTTAGACAAAGAACGCCCACTTACCAACAATGTCTGTTTACTAAAAATGTTTTCTAAACTTGCAACACTTCAATTTAAACCAAGCATGGTTAAATATAACAACGATTACATAAAGTTATATTTGTAACTAATAGTTCGTGCTTTATTTATTCAAAGGACGTAGCCAATCCTTACCAGTTATTTCGGGGTCTGATTAAAATGAACAAAAAAGGGTCTGGCAAATTAATGGCTACATTATCGGCAAAGTGTCTCGAATTTTTGCTACCCTATTTTTCTTTGAAGATTACCCCTACCCTTCTGATTTGCGTTTTGATTCCTTACGTAGTGGAAAATCAATCTAAATAGCCTATAAACGTTTTTTTTTTCTAACACGTGATTTCCTACCATGCAAGTAAAGTCGTTCTCTTTTCTAGTCGTAGCTCATATCAATATATATTTAAAAAAAAATTAGAGATAAAGTAACAAAAAGTTATCTTAGAAAAAAGATGGAGAAGTAACATATAAAGTACCAAAATTTCTACTAATGTAGGAGTCTTAACCATTGTTCCATGGATGAGCTTCAGTTGTCATTGGAATAATTGGCGAATAATGTTTGTCTTTCGTATGTACATTGTCATAAGTGGAGAAAGTCCCTTAATTCTGATGACTTGCACCCCCCCCCCCCCCACCCCCTCCCCCCCACCCCCCACCCCCCCCACCCCGGGGGAGCCCCCCCCCCCACCCCCCCCCAGCCCCCACGCCCCCCCCCCCCCCCCCCCCCCCCACACCCCCCACCCCCCCACACCGCCCCCCCCCCAGCCCCCCCCCACCCCCCAACCACCACTCCCCCCCCATCCCCATCCCAACCGCCCCCGACCCCCCCCCACCCCCCCCCACCCCCGCACCTCACCCCCCCCCTCCCACCCCCCCCCCCCACTAAATTTTAATCTGGTTTTAAAAAATATGAAAATTTTCTGTGCCCTATACACAATATTTCTCTTTAAACCAATTGGTTAGAAACTGAGCCGTAAAACCTCATCTAACTCTAACTCTTACTGCCTGCGTGACAGTCAGGCATTCTAATCACTTTTCGCTTGGAACCGCGTGTGGCGTGCTTGGACATTCAAAGTAATACAAAACGCGCAAATATTACGTGATACTCAATAGCTAGCTCTTTATGCAACGTTTTACTACTGTGTTTTAATATTGATTCCAAAAGGTCACTGCTAGTCTTTTGGTCTAACAAAATAATGATCTGTTCACACTCCCTAAACGCTACATCTACGAAACCTTCCCTCCACCCGGTAGCATCCCTCCTCTCATGAACACGAGTGAGTTGGTAAAAACGTTTCGCTATGATATTCATGGTCTGGAATTACTCTCTTGATTTATAGTGTAGCCCTAGCGATGGGAATAAAAAGCCAATCTTAGTTTAAAGTACACAGCCAAGAGTTGACCAGAAGTCACAATATAGACGAATCGGTGTTTCTTTCATTTTAAAATTACTATATAAAATCACTACCAGGCAGGGCGTCAATCCGTATTCAAATGTGGGGGACGGGGACATACCGTTAGCACAAACCAATCCCTTCGGTTTTGAAGAGGGGGCGTCTTCCTAAAGGCCCTTTACTTCCCCCTTATGATGAATGACGTTGTCCTATTCTAATAAGAATTATCATTTCAAAGTTAACATGACCATCATAGATGATCTGCCAGGTGAAATACACTGAGTCCACGGAATTACTTCAAGAAGTTATTTTCATCATGTCCCATAAAATAGCTGAAACCACACTTCGCAGCGTAGATCATGGACCAGGCCCGTTGCTAAGGTGATATATTTGGGGGTGTGAAGGTCCCAAATTCCGACCGGCTGGATGTTTTTTCCAACTGAGTGGAGGCGTTTAAATTGCACTTTGTTATGCGCTCTGCGTTTTGTATACAGCAGTGGGATCCTTCCTTTGTCACTACATAAATGTGTCGTCTTGGGGGTGGGGTTTATGGGGTGGGGGTAGCCCTCCCCTTTTGAGAAATTTTTGTTAATTTAAGGTTGCTTAGATGCAAAATGGTACTATCTTTGGGATATTTTTGGAGCTGATCGTAGTATAGCAAAGGTGTGAAGGATAAGCAAGGGCGTTTTCAGAATGCTTTGTAGTCGCAGGGAGTTGTACCTCCCTGCAGGGAGTTGTTAGGACTAGCACCTCCATGCTCCCTGGTAGTCGTAAACAACTCCCTGGTATTAACAATCACCATCTATACCGATAATGGCTTCGGCGGTAAAAATTTTTGAAAAGTTTTTAACGGAAAACAACGTATTTCAACCTTCCCACATCATGCTACAAATTAGACTGAATGAAGTGGCGAGCCCTGATTTCTCTCAAGGGGGGCAGCAGTATGCTGTGTGACCGTTGGCCTGGGGGAGGGGATAAGGGAGGGGTATCCCCTCCCCTTTGAAAAGTTTTAAAAAATTCGGTGCCTTACATGCATCCTGGTGCCAGATATGCTACCTTTTGAAGTAAATTTGTTTTAAAAAAAATTTACATATTTTTAGGAACTTAAAAAATCGGAATCAGTGAGGGTAGGCTGGCCGAAGGGCCCTCCCTTTCTGCCACTGATTGAATGATCCCATATTGATGCAAGGCCCCTGCAGATGTTGGAGATGTATGTCTGTTTTGGGAAAAGGGGTTGTGATCAGAATAGTTCCATGTAAAATTTAACCTTTAAAATGGTCATGAGAAGGGAAAGTGCAACCGTGACCATGCCGCGAAGCCGGTCGAAATTTTGTCATTAAATAAGATTTCCGACGAAATCTACTTTTAGAATCTGCATCGAGACACTTAATAATTGCCCAACAAACCTACATGCCACTCACAAAAGCCAGTCAAACAGAGCCACGAGACTACTCTTTTACGCAAATGTAGGGGGACATTTGATATTGTGGCCCCCACCCCTCGAAATGTGGGGGGACTTTTCGCCCCGTCCCCCCAGGATTGACGCTCATGCCACCAGGTCAAATAACGGTTATTTCAGTTCCATTTTTTGGACGTTTTTGGCCCAAATGACCGGTCTGTTGTCGCAATAAAAAGAAAACATTCGACTTCAGTCATCTGTTCTGAAGAGTTTTTTGACAGTCGCGCCCACTATATAGGAACACAACATACAGTATTTTAAACCCCCCTCCCCCAGTCGAGATAGCGGTGGCGCAGGTGGGGAAGGGTTCATGCCCCCGTCGGGGAAGGCTGGCCCCCTTATCAGGGAATTTTACAGGTTCTTCGGGGAGCCCTAGTCAAAAGTATGCAGTCCCCGACGACAACTAGACGCCCCGACGGTTTTTCCGGGTTTTTTTTTCTCAAAAGGATAATTTCTCTAAAAGGGAACCCAAATTTTCGGGCCGCAAACGCGCGCTGTAGAGTCACTCGATTTTCTTCAAAAATTCCATACCGCATAGCAGTATAGCAAAAGTCCTGTCCACCTTCCCAAGTACAATAGGCAGAGAATATTTTTATGTAAAGGTCGTAACTTTCATCCCATACCGCAATGCCTAGTTGGTGTTCTCTTGTGTGTGTCATGCGGTAAGTCAGTTGGTGAGCCCTTACGGAGCAAGTTTGGCTATTTCATCTTGTAGTCCGGGTTTGGTTTCGATACAATGTATGTTACCCCGATAGGCCTACAAACCGACAGTTCTTTTTTTCGTTTCGTGATATGTTTTATTGTTAGCCTATCATACATGTTCCCCCGCTTCGCGCGCTTTTCAATTTCATGATCCAGATTCAAAGAACACTATCAGTGCGCAACTGGGATCTTGAAGTATTAAGCGATATAATGCAAAATATTCCCTGCAATACAGGGGATAATGGGGCCCCCCTCCATTGCCCTTGTCATCATCCCCTCGAAAAGGAAATGTCGGATTCCTGCCCCCAAAACCATGGTCGGTTTACTTATTTTGGCTTTCATAAGGGTAATTTCTGGATAAAAAAACCCCAAAAATTTTTGGTACCCCCTTGTCCACTCTTTCTCAGTTCCGTTATACTTACAGCTAAAAATAGTACAAACCCTTTCCACCTTTTCCCAAATTAATAAGTAGAATGCATGGATTTTTGTAAATGTCGGGAATTGAATCGCATTTCGCTAAACCTGGTTAACGTTCACTTGTGTCTGTTGTACGGTACGGCTAGTGACTCAAGGAGGGAAGTACAAAAAAGTTATGCCCGAAGGGCCCAACTGTCCGGACAATTGTTCTGTATAAGCTTTAAATTAGTACAAAATTTTTATAAGTGTTGGCTACCCCAAAAAATTTTTGCTCGCTTTGCGCGCTTTGCAATTTTACCGTTTAGATTCAATATTTTGATCCCAGTTTTCGCATGTCTCTTGGTTTATCATTTCTTTGTCAATATGCGGTAAATTGTATAATCGCTGACGTTTATGGGAACCAAAATTTAAAAAAAAATACATGTGCCTTTTTTATGTGGATCCCCCTCAGAAAAGACCTTAGATCCGCCCTGGTCATTTTTACTTCATACAGTGGCTATTTTGAAAGAAAGAATTTTCGATTTTGGAAAAAAATCCATTAAAACGGTAAAAATTGAAATATTGGAGTAAATCGAATTGTGAAAGGAAAACTTCTCATTAAGATCAAATCATGTAGCACAACAGTACTCTATCATTCTTTCCCTTTTACTCTGCCCTGTGCTTTCCATTTAAATATTTGATTGATACTTGATTGCCGATTTCGAATCTAAACTATTCATTTTTAAAACTATTATGAGTCTTTAACTTTCTCCAAGTTACACTTTAGTGATCCTTTTACTATTACATTTTATTCCTGGGCGGATTAGGCAGTACTTTTGTCTGTAAGACGGACCTGTTCCCTGAAGTATCATTTTAAGAAAGTACCTTACGTCTTGTAATCATCATGGAAGATTAATCAATGGTCTAAGTAAATAAAGATTTTACAAAGTCTTTCTGGGTTAATTACTTCCACGGTTTTATTTCTATCTTTTAATTTTTTTTTAATTACCCCTCTTCCATTAGTCTCAAAGGATTTTTGCATCACCAACAGATTTAAAAATTAACACCTGGTATCTACATCAACAGCTGGGACTTTGACTGGATATTAATCAATCCATGATTTGTTAATTTCAGGGAAATGTGATGTAGTAAAAGTCCACTGCTAAGACAAGGTCAGATTACAGTACCATTAAAATCACACAGAAAACTTTCTCAGGAGAATACTATGCCATCGGCCAATTTAAATCAGTACAGAAAGGCTACTGTAGTTTTATGTGGGAGGTGCTTTGCACAGATTTTTTTTTTGTTCAAATGGAAGAGAAGTTAGGAAAAAACTTAGTTGAAATAATTTAAATATCGCTTGTACATAATGTCAGTATTCGCCCAAAGTCTTTCTGATGAAAAGTATCTCAAAAGGGAACATATTAAAGTTAGAGGGCCATTTTCGTCGTCCAAAACAGTTTAAAAAAATCTTTTTCAACTTAGCTAATCACATCCAAAGGAAGACATGTAGAAAGGTAGTAAAAGCAGCACAAACTGAATGAAGTTGAACTTTAATATTTCAAAAATTATTAGACTGAATATGAGAAATAAGAAACGCTTAGGTTTAGCAATGCTTATGAACAGCCGCGGGATTGTCCAAAATATGGAGGACGAGGCGGCTGAAAAAATAAGCGAAGCAGCCAAAAGCTCCCTAGGAGCCGTAAGGGCTCCGGTGGGAAATGCAGGTTCAGGGAAGAACACGGGAAAGCTTTTGAGGCTTTTAAAGACTTAAGACAATCAGAAAGAACTTTTAGCTATTCCCAATGGACATTGTATAGCAGCGCCACTAGCCAGTGGACCCCCAGCAAAAATTTAATATCACCCGAATATATCACCCCAATGATAATATATCACCCCCCATACAGGTATGACGCTGCTCTTATTTAATTACTTGAGTATCTGCCAAGGGAGATTCTTAAAAAGGGAGAGTTCTTTTATAGCAACTTCCTGATCTACCTGCTCAGTAATTTACCCCCCTAAAAACTGCTGTCAAGGCTTTCTGTCATCTAAGGGAGGTAATTGCTATTAGACTGCGCTTGGAACTTCGTGTACTTTTTCAAAAGTCCCCTCAAATCTCTGGCGAAAGCCGAAGGCCGAAAACCAAAGATTAGGCTTTCGCCCGAAAGGGGGTCTGCTTCCTGAAAGGAGTGACGTCACCAAGGAACACTAAGACTTAAGGCGAATCAATCGCTTGACCTTCACATCATGGGTTTGTCATGCTTTATCCCGTTCTAGATTACCTGAGAAGTAATGAACTGTCTTTAGTAAGTACTTACGTCTTATATTGAGGTCCTTCATCGTGGTCTTATATGAATCAGTGTTTTTGGGAAATTTAATGCAGTTACCGTCATTATTTCTTTAGTTATAGGTGGTAAAAAACTGAAAAAACGACCTAACTTTCAATTTTTTCGAAAGCATTTTTTTCTACAAGCTTAAACACTTTGCACTCTAAAAAAGTGCGATCAGAGGGGCACAGACCTTAAATCAGGATCATTCTTGGGATCATTTTTGGGACAAAAATGATCCAGTTGGATCACCTCTCAAAACTGATCAATAAAGTAATTTTGGGTTCGTATAAGTGCCCCTGTGATCCGGAGTATTCAAATGTGTTCGCACGTCTGCATTAACCGAGTTGAAAGTTAAGCTTCTTGATAACATACTACCATCTCCCCTAAAAAGTGAGTTGAATTTTTTCCCCCTTTTTCCCTTATTTCCTTCCTGAAAGCACCGACTTGAAAAAATAATGATGTTAGAACTGATGTTAGTCACAGGCGTGGAAAGGCATATCCACTATCTGTGTTTGGCATCTATTCGCAAAACTGATGGGGGCATTCCCCTTGTCACATTTTGGGCCTTTAATATCTCCCCCATAAAGACTTTTTAACTCCCTCTATAATTTAAATTAAAAAAAAAGAAAATACATAGAAAAGTCGATAGTCAAAAATTTTAATAATTTATAAGATTATAATTTTTATGACGCCTGCTTCACATAGTAAAAAATTAAAATAGGCTCTAACAATATGAAATTTTGTCCAAACACGTATTTTAATTCTAACGATTTAAGATAAAAGGGCAAATAATTCACAAAATGGGGGCATCGCAGTTACAGACTGACAAAAGTATAAAAAAAATTTTTTTTCTCAAATATAAATTCCCTAAAAAACCCTTCCTACCGTTGAACGGCAATAACACTATCAGGCCTACGGGACTTTTTTTTTCTCAGGGGGGCGTTGTTTTTTTGCAGACTCCGGACCAAATTTAAAACTCCCCAATTTTCCGCCCGCTAAACAAAATACGCCCATTTAGTCGGGTTTCGCATTTGGGGGGGGCCCCCCCCAACCCCCCCCCGGCCCTACGCCATGACGAAAAATCTAAAACCGGGGGTGTTTAAGTACCAGAAGTCAGGTTGCCCGAAATGTTGACTTTAATCCACAAAAAATAAAAACGACGTTTGGGTTCTTATAGATCGTGGCCAAGGGGAGGGGCTTACCTTCTTTAAGAATTATAAATTGAGTCCCCTGAACGCAAACGGTTACTTAAAGGGGTTTTGGCCCACAAGTTGGTCTATTTTTTAAATATGTTACACTGAATGGGACTAAAGATGCCGTAGCCTTTTTTCAGTTAGAAATTTTCCTAGCAAAATTTGGTTGCATGGGGTAAATGTTGTACAATGAAAAATGAATCATTTCATTCTTTAGTGTGGGACCCAAAGTGTTTTTTTTGATAAAGTCATGGGGTAAAGGACATTGGCATTTTTTGGGCCTAGAGGAGGGGGACTAAGCTGAACCCCCCCTCCTTCCGGGGAAATTTTGTACTGTAAAATGGGTTAGATGCAAAAGTCTACCTTTGGGAAAACTTTTTAAAATTGATAACTTTTTAGAAATCTTAATCATTTAGGGAACTTTTCAGCCATCCCTTGTACCCCTAAGGCTGTACCTGGGCAGCTGTCCCCTTTAGTACGACAATGGGTAGACAAGGAAATCTTGGGGCAGAGAAAAAAAGAACGAGGGCCCAAACAAAGGGGCTTTGTGTGTGTCCATGGACAATTTTTAAAATATCTTCATATTTTTTTATGTGCTGATTGACCACAAAAATCCAAATGGGTCTTTTCAAAAATTTCCCGACATGAAAAGGCGGGTCGTTTCATGAGCAAGGGATTGTAAGAATATCTTAATATATGTATGGTACGCGTCTTGTTACTCTGAGATTTTTAGTATACCGAAAGGGCACTAAAAAAATGCATTTTTAAAAAGCAATTTGTTTTATCCGAAGCAAAATTTAAAAACATTTTATCGGGAAACTGCTCACAATAGAACAAAGGGGTTTAAAAAGCTCTGTTTTTTTGGGTAATGCTTCATTGCAGGCCGAAAGAATATCAAGGAAATATCTAATCACCCTTCCTCTCATGACCCCGGTGTAGTGCCCCCCAAAAGTTGCGGGATAAATTCGATTTCAAGGGGGGATTCGGCAAAGCTCCGACAATTGGGGCTTCTTTCACCTCATAACTGTTTTGAAAGACTTAAATTTACACTAACAAATAAAAAAATTTAAAAAATAAAACTATTATTTTCAAAACCTTTCAGCTATTTTTAAAATACAAAACACTTATCACAAATTAGGGGGGGGGAAGGGGGCTAAAAACTATCTCCACTCCATCGTCAAACTGTTTGGGGGGAAAACTTACCCCTTTCGTCAAAACCTATGGACAAATAAATTTATGTACCATCCCTTGTGATTTGCCAAGGATAGGTTGTTTTCCCCAGCCTCCTGCTTATTCAGGTCTGATCTCTGTCACTCGTGTAATACATACACAGGTCTTAGACTGGGTTTGTATCTTGGGTGTATTAACTTGAAAATTGACGTTGGCTTTGGTGTCCCGGTGTGGGGAGATGTGCCAAAATTTTTTTAAACAAAGACTCTTTCTACTCAAAATGTTTCTATACCACCTTTTTTTAGGGTCCCTCACTCCCATGGGCAGTTTCCAGCTCGTTAAAATTACAAGCAGGGGTTCGTCCCTTTTGATGTTTTTCTCATGTTCTTCTAATGTACGGTAATTGTTTAAGTTTTGGGGGGGGAAAAATTTTTTTCTCCTTCCAATAATTCATTGTTAAAAACATAGCTGTAGTTTTATTTTTTATTTCCCCATTCAACTTGTATATTTTGTGTGTACTTTTACCAAATCCTCTTTTAAAAGTTTCCCAAAGCTAGCCCTAACCTCACACTTACACCTGCAACCCAAACCCATCGTCCGTGCCAAAAAGGGGGAGGTGTCAAGGTTTAAGAATGCGAATTGGCAATTTTAA
Source organism: Holothuria leucospilota (assembly GCA_029531755.1). Lineage (NCBI taxonomy): Eukaryota > Metazoa > Echinodermata > Holothuroidea > Aspidochirotida > Holothuriidae > Holothuria > Holothuria leucospilota. Next base: position 38,943,954 of record CM055976.1, read on the forward strand.
GATCATTTTTTTAAATCGTGCCACTTCAGTCGGAAGAAACCAAAATTTCGTCCTTCCCGACTGAATCGGCGCGACTTAAATTTTGGGCCTAAACTTTTAGTCGCAGTCTAAAATCAGCACCTAACCCCTGTTGGGGATCCGACGATCGAGTTTAGTTGCGGTGTTTTAAAGTCGTGTAGTTTTACGGCCCGCTTTAGAGTTTAATAAATTATACAGTTCCCGTAGCTTTTTTATTTGTTTTGATAAAAATTTTATGCTATTATCCCCCCCACTCCGCATGTCTTTGGGCCCCACTCAAATCGCCAAACATAAAGATCGTTAGACGACTGTTCAGTTTATATAACTTTCTCTGCCTATATTTTATTTGGAAAAGGGGAAAGGATTTTTTGCTTTTACGCTTTTGCGGTATGGAACATTGAAGAAAATCGAGGACTCTACAGCGCGCGTAGCGCGCCAAAAATTTTTGGGTTTTACTGGGAAAAATTATCCTTTTGAGAAAAAAAACAGGAAAAAACCGTCGGGGCGTTAGTTGTCGTCGGGGACGCATACTTTGACTAGGGCCCCCCAAACGAACCTTTTAAAATTCCCTATAAGGGCCACCCTTCCCCGACGGGGAAATAAAACCCTTCCCCCACTGGGGCTACCGCTATTCGCCCTGGGGGGGGGGGCCCCTAAAATACTGTATGGTTTTTCCTATTTTAGTGGGGGGGACTGTAAAAAAATCCCTCTGTCAAAACAGAGGGAAGAAGTGGGAATGTTTTTTTTTTATTTGCGAAACAGACCGGCATTGGCCAAAGACGCCCAAAAAAATTGAACTAAACCTAACCGTTATTTGACCTGGGGGCCATGAGCGTCAATCCTGGGGGAAGGGGCAAAAATTTCCCCCCAAAATTTCGATGGGGGGGGGCCCCAAAATATAAAATTTGCCCCCCAACTTTTTGCGTAAAAGAGAGTCTCGGGCTCTGTTTGACGGGCTTTTGGAGTGGAGTAGTTTGTTGGGAAAATTATTAAGTGTCTGATGCAGATTCAAAAAAGTGGGATTTGTCAGGAAATCAAATTAATGACAAAATTTCGACGCCCCCTTCGCGGGCAGTGTCAGGGTTTTGCACTCCTTCTAAATGACCATTTGAAAGGTTTTTAACTGGAACTTTTTCTGATCAAAAATTTCCCGAAAACAAAAACATAATCTCCAAACATCGCAGGGGCCCTTGCATCAATATGGGATCATTCAATCAGGGGCCCAGAGGGGGGGGGCCCCATTCGGCCATGCCTCCCCTCACTGATTCCGATTTTTAAGTTCCTAAAAAATTTTAAAATTTTTAAAACAAAAATTTACTTAAAAAAGGTAGCATATCGGGCACCAGGATGCATGTAAGGAACCAAATTTTTTCAAAAATTTTTCAAAGGGGGAGGGTGATCCCCCCTCCCCTACCCCCCTCCCCCGGCCCAAGGGTCACACGATACTGCATCCCCCCCTTTGAGAGAAACCCGGGGCCCGCCACTTCTTTCAGTCTAATTTGTAGCATGATGTGGGGGGTTTGGGAAACTAGGGGTTGCCGTTAAATATTTTTTCAAAAATTTTTACCCAAAAAGCCATTACTTTATAGAGGGTAAATTGTTAATCCCCAGGGAGTTGTTTACGATACCGGGGGGAGCAGGGAGGTGCTAGCCTAAAAAACCCCCTGCAGGGAGGTACAACCCCCTTGCGACTACAAAGCATTCTGAAAACCCCCTTGCTTACCCCTTAACACCTTTACTATACTACGTTTCAGCCCCAAAAAATTTCCCAAAGTTTAGTCCCCATTTTGATCAAAGAAACCCTTTAAATTTTAAAAAATTTCTAAAAAGGGGGAGGGTACCCCCCCCCCTAAACCCCCTCCCCCGGGAGGGAAACATTTATGTAGTGCCCAAAGGAAGGACCCCACTGCTGTATACAAAACGCAGAGCGAAAAAACAAAGTGAAATTTAAAAAGCCTCACTTCATTTGGAAAAAAAACCCAGCCGGTGGGAAATTTTGGGGCCCTTTCCAACACCCCCAAATATACCCCTTAGCAACGGGCCGGTCCATGATTACGTGCAAAAGTGGGGTTTTTCAGTATTTTATGGGCCCTGATGAAAATAACTTCTTGAAGAAATTTCCCGTGGATCAGTGATTTCCCCGGCAGATCATCAGATGGTCATTTTAAATTTTTAAAAATTTGAAAAATTTTTATTGGGAATAGGAAACGCATTCATCATAAGGGGGAAGAAAAGGGGCCCTTTTGGGAAAGGGACGCCCCCCTTAAAAAACCGAAGGGTTTGGGTTTGTGCTAACGGTAGCCCCCTTTCCCCCAAAATTTGAATACGGATTGAGGGCCCTGCCTGGAAAGGGATTTTATATAGAAAATTTTAAAATGAAAAAAAACACCGTTTGGTCTAATTGTGACTTCTGGTAACTTTTGGGCTGTGAAACTTTAAACTAAGATTGGGGGGGGGCCTTTTTATTCCCATCGTAGGGTACACTAAAAACCCAAGAGAGTAATTCCAGACCATGAATATCATAGCAAAACTTTTTTACCAACCCCACTCGGTTCTGAGAGGGGGTTTTGCTACCGGGTGGAGGGAAGGTTTCGTAGTGTAGCGTTTGGGAGTGTGAAAAGATCATTTTTTTGTTAGCCCAAAAGGGACTAGCGGGAAACCTTTTGGAATCAATTTTAAAACACAGTATTTAAAACGTTGCAAAAAAGAGCTAGCTTTTGAGTATCAGTAATTTGGGCGCTTTTTTGAATTTAAGTCCAAGCACGCCACCGCGGTTCCAACCCGAAAAGGGATTAGAATGCCTGACTGCACGCAGGCAGTAAGAGTAGAGTTAGATGGGGTTTTTACGGCTAGTTTCAAACCCAAATTTGGGTTTTTAAAGAAAAAATTTTGGGTATGGGGCACAAAAAATTTTAAATTTTTTTTAAAACCATGATTAATAGTAAGATCAGAATGATAGGAAATTTGATTACGGCACCCATGGTATTTCTTTTAAAGGGAAATAGGGTTTTCACAGAAAGAACGATTTTTTGGGCCCAAACTTTCGAAATTTCAAATGATGCAACATCCGAAAACTCTTTTATGCGTTATATTGGTAAGATGGGCTATTTTTTGGATTTCTCTTGCAGACTGGAAGGGTAAAAGGATTAGAGCTACTTTCGTTGTAGTCATGTTGGTATTTTTTAAACGCAATTTTCCCCCTTTTAAGTCGGCCCGGGCCCCGGGGCCTTTTTTGCAGTTGCGGCTCACTGGCTTTTTTTTCCTACTCCATTGCAGGCACCCAATTTTGAAGACATGCAGTGTCACATTTCTTGTCAACGTTTGAAACTTTTGTGTTTGGGGGCGGGCAATATAGGCTCCCATAGCAAATATATTACCGAAAGTTTCTGCGATCCCATGGCTAGACTTTTAGGGGTGGGGGTAACTAAAACTTAGGGAAATTGGACAACTGTCATTACCTATGAAACTGTCGGGGCTTTTTTTTAATTTTTTTTTTTTAGGCTAGTGTAAAAAAAACCCAATTTTTAAAAAAGGGAAAATTTGGGAAAACTTGGGGGGGGTCCGGACGTCGGCGACCCTGGATACGCCACTGATGACACCCTTCCCTTGACCAAGAAATAAAAAAATTTTTTTTATACACTATGTTTTTAATTTTTTGCATTCGATTGTTATTTTCCAATTTGACAAAAAACTTTGCATTTTAAATTTTGGAAGGAAAATTTTAAAGGTAAAGTAAAAAACTTGGGGTAATTGGGGAACACATTAGCATAAAGAGCGTAAAACGGGAAATTTTTAAAGCAAAAAAAGAAATCGCCCAAAAAAGAAAAAATTTTCGGGTAGTTTCAAAATTTCAAAGGGGGGACCGAGTTAAATTAACGCTTTCGAAGACGCAATGTGAACATTTGTAACACCCCGGGGAAATTTTTTCCCCTTTGTGTAAGGAGGGAAAGCAGAGAATACTTTGGGCCGGGATGCCTGAAAGGGGCCCTTAAAACTTTGGGCCTTTTTGCCTATGATCCAAACAGTTACATTCGAACCCAGCCTAAAGGGCGGCCCCTTTACTTCATGATCATTGGTTTCTAAAGGGGGTATAGGAACCCCCATAGGTGTACGTTTGGGTTGGGGGATGCGCCGATACCCCACCCAGCTGACGCATTAACGATACCAGGTATTCCAGCTGAAAATGTCATGTAAATCGGGGGAATTTCAAAACTGTTCTTTTGGAGCCCACTGGAAGTAGTAGTTTGGGTGTTTTGCTTTGAAATTTTGTTTTACAGGGAAAGGGACTCTTAGGGTTGCCCACCCTTTCCCGAGAAAAATAAACATTTGTCGGGAGATTGTTTGCGAAGCTGAGACAAATAATAAACCACGTCGAAAAAGTTTGTAATGATCAACTCGTCGGGGTTTTCATGACTAGTATTTTCATAACCACTGGTCTCGTATTTTCGTTTCCATTAAAACCCGTAAAGAAGTTATTTTCGTCCTGGAACTATTTTCCCCAACAAGTAGTAATTGCGATAATGGTTTAAGGCCCACATGACTCCTTTAAGCAGCCTAACAGCATCGGGATGGTACCTCGCCTTTGGGAGTATTTTCCCAATCTGTCCATTTAAAAGTATATTTTTCCCAAGGGAAAGGTTTGGATGAGACCCAATAATTTCCGGTAAAATGTGTTCCCTGTGTTTAAAACGGAATGCGAAAATTTCCCAAACCTTTTCACTTGTTTTCCCACAACCCAAACTGATTTTTCCCCATCCCTTCCCAAACGAAAAGGGCATTATCGTCCTCGTCGAAGGTTTCCCCGGGAAAAAGCATAGCTGGAATACTCCCACGCCCCGCTGGGGACCACGTAAAAAGAAAAAAAAAAAAAAGTTTTGAGGGGTTAACTAATTTTACCTTGTGTTTTAAATCGTTTTTTTACATAAACAAAATCAAATTTCTTTTTACTTAGGAAAGTAACCAAATAGGCAGACTCTACGTGGACAAAAATTTTGGGGAAAAATTTTTGAAGCAAAATGTGGAAATGTCGAAATTTACAAAAAAAAAACAAAGAAAGAGATGGGAAAAACAAATAGGAAAGACCCATTTAAAAACAGAAATAACAGGGCAGAAAAAAAGGGAAAGGGGGAAAAAAAGGGAAATGACCATCATTTTGACATCTGTTTACTAGCAAAATGGTCACAAAAAAAACACAAGTTATAAAAGAAATGTACACACAAAAAAAAACGCCCCAAAAAGGGGATTCCCCTTTTCTTTTTGGGAAGAAAAACAAAAATTATCTTGAGCCAAATTTGTTCTTGAAGAAATAGGATATTTTTTGGTCTTGGTTTTGGTTAAAATTGTTTATGGAAAAAGGGGGGATGTCAAGAGTAAAGCTTTATGAAAGTTCAAAAGCTATCGTGCAGGGAGAAACATGATGATGATGATGATGATGGTGATGAGATGATGATGATGATGATGATGTGAGGGTGATGATGATGATGATGAGGGTGATGATGTGATGATGATGATGATGATGATGATGATGTTGGAGATGAAAGTTTATGATGATGTTGATGTTTAGATGATGTTTATTTAAAAAAACGATCATTTCCCCCTAAATGCCAAACGCTTTGGCGTATCGGCATCGTCATGTCATGCATCATCATAAAAATCTGAGATGACGATGACGATGACGATGGGCGACTATCCTGAAAAGCTTATGGGGGGAAAACAATTTGTTAAGGGTTTCCGGGGGTTTTAAAACAGGGTTCAACCTTCTTTGGGGGAAAAAAGGGGATGGTTTTGCTATTTAAAATCTGTGTTATTACAATAATTACGCGGGTTATGATTTTGATTTTATCACCATACTATCACCGTAAACACTTACCCCACAATACACCATCATCACCCTCATTATTATCATTATGGGCCCATTTTGGGAAAAGACCTTTTGGTAAGTTAGGAACAGGGAAATATGAGAGTTGGCCCAAATAATAAAAAATTGGGGGGGGTTTTCTCCTGGGTTCCCCCTTTCTTTTAGGTGTCTTAAAAAATTCCAAAAAAGGTTTTGTGGGAGTGGAAAAACCCCTAAAGGGAAAAAATCAGAAAAAGGTTTTCAAAAAAACGTGTTTATCTGTTTTCATAAAATTTTAAAATGAGAAATTTAAATGTACCAATAGCATGAAATAACCAGTTAGAAAAAAAAATTTTGCAGGACAATAACCTAATGGGAAATTTTACCCCGGGGAAAACTTTTTGAGGGGAACCGCTTTATATCACATTCCCAAAACTTTTAATAAATCAGTCCATATAGCAAAAGTGAAAAAATACTAACTAGTGTCTGCGGGGGAAGGGTCGGGCGGGGAAAATATGTGGTTTTACATGATTTGTGGACAAGCGGGTTTTTTTCTGTGCCAAACAAAAAATGACTTAGGTGTAGTTTTGCCCCAAAATGCAAGTTGAAATTTTCTTCCCGAAATAGCCAGGTGTTTTCAGCATGAAAAGTGCTCATGCGGCCCTTTCAGTCAAGTACCCCACAGGGGAGAAAATATTCCGGATACGAACACCTGGCAGCTTACTAAAAAAGCGCCATAGTATTTCTCTAGACTAAATTGCCAGGGTGGGCTATGTGGGAAATGTTTGTTGGCCTAACGCTGAGTCAACGGCTACCTGGGCCCGGTAGTGGTGAGCCCAATTTAAAATTTCCCGTTTTAAAAAATTTCGGATAAAATTTGAACTCATTCCCAATTGTGGGGGCCCCCGTCCAAATCTGGATCCCCAAAATTTTTACTGATCAGATCTGGATTAGATAAGTTTTCAGGGGGGCCGACTCCCAAAATTTGGATTATTTGTTTAACCCGATTGGATAAAAAAGATCCAATCTTGGGTCATTTTTATATATTGATCAAGAAATAAAAGGACGTATAAGATTGGGCCCTGAATGCATATCACCCCGTTTACTACCCCGTCAAGCACGGGCCTGTGTAGGGTTTTATCATATAATGGTGCAATTTTAATTTCAAACCCGAAGACTGACATTTAAAGGCCGTAGATCAAAAATGCAATGCCTGAGAAAGCATTTTTGGGGCGAGATAAATCATGCTTCTTCCTCCCCCTTTTTTTGAAAAAACCTCCTAACAAAGATACGGTGTTTCAATAAAAGGCCCGCTTTAAACTTACAGGGAAAAACCAACGTGTTGACCAAAATATACTCGGGAAATTTTTTAACCATTTTCCCCTTTAAAATTTTACCTTAAAAGAATATTTTGGAAAAAAAAAATGAAAGGATCCCCGGAAAACTTTTATAAAACCGGGCCCAAACCCCCAAAAAATAAAAAACCGAATTTTTGGGGGGTCCCCCTTGAAAATTATCTTATAAAAATCCCATCTAGAATTTAAAAAAAAGATCCAAGATTTGGAGCGGGGCCCCCCCCAAATTTTTTTGGGAAAAAATTCAAATTTTTCCGAAATTTTTAAAACTAAATTTTTTTTTGGGCTAAAACTTTTGTGCCAGGAAGGGCCCCGGTTAGTCGCGTTTGGCCAAAAGCCTTTTTTTTCCCCAAAAAGACCTTCCCCTTTTTTTTTTTTATTTGGGAAATTAAAGGTTTTTTTGGGGAAAAAATAAGTGGGTTAACTTTTAGTTTTTTAAATGCAGGAAATTTCCGATCCGGGAAATAGTTCTTTTCCCGTAGGGGTACCTTTGGGGTTTTCAAAATTTTTACCAAAAGGAAAAAAAGGTTCATCCAAACCCGGTGGCTATTTGGGGGGAAAAAAAATGGGGAACGGGGGAAAATTAAAGGGCCCCCGTAAACTTAAACCCAAAGGTTTTTTTTGGTTTTCCCCCCAAAAAGAAAACCCCCCCCTTTTTTGGTCCACAAATTCCCCCCTGTTGGGTTTAAACCCCCATTGGGTTTCCCCCTTCCCGACCTTTTTCTCGCAGCCTTTTGGTAAAACTTTTAACTTTTACTAAAAAATGGACAAAAATTTTTTAAAAGGGAAAATTTTGGGAAAAGTGAAAAAAAAGCGGGCCCCCCCTAAAAGGTTTTTGGTCAAAATTTCTTTTTGAAAAAAACAAAATTTCTTTAAATTTTTTTTTAAACCGGGTTATTTATGCAAGGTGGAAAAATTTAAATCCTAAAAAAAATAGAAAAAACAGGGGAAAAGGGCGATTTTTTAAAACTTTTCTTTTAACCTTTAAATAAACGGGGTTTTCACTTTTAACAAAAAATTTTTTTCGGGTAAAGGTTTTCAACCTAAAAAATTTGGGGAAAAAACAAAATACTTTTGGGAAAAAAACCAATTTTTTTTTTGTTTTAAATTAAATTTTCACAAACATAACCCCGGGGCCATTTTTAAAAAAATCAAATGGGATTTTTAAAAAAAGGGGGGGATTGGGGTGGTGTTTGTGGAAAATTTAAAATTTTATGAAGCCCGGGGAAAGTTAATTTTTGGTGAGTCCCATAAAAATTTAGCCTTTAAATTTATTTGGTAATAAAAAAGATTTTAGGGCAAAAAAAATTACCTTTGCCCAAAAAAAAATGTTTTTGAAATTTGAAAAAATTTAAAAACCCGGGCCCCCAACTTTTAAAACTAAAAAAATTTTTCTTCCCCCCTAAGCTTTTCAGGAATTAGTTTTTTCACGTCCCTTAAAGTCCCTCATCAGGTTTTGTATTAAAAAGACATTACGATGAAAAATTAAAAAGGCCCCACGACCCAAAGATGGCGGGGGAATTGATTAGGGGGAAAAATTCGTTTATTTTTTATCAAATATAAAAACATCCCAAATCATTTTTTTCCCAAATCTTTTAAACAAAAAACCAATTTCATCTTTTCCCCCAAAATTAAACAAACCAATTATCAGATAAAAATCCAATTTATCATTCCCCCAAAATTTTCCACATATTTAAAAATTTTTTTTAATTTAAAATAATTTTTTCCACCCCACTCCTGCCCCGGGTAGCCTTTTTAACTCCTTCCCCAAGCAATTTCCCTTGACATCCACCCTTTTCATTTAAACAAGTTGGGGCCAAAAAAGACCAGAGGTATCCAAAAATTCTAAGAAAAGGGGTTTCTCAAGAAATTTTTTTTTTCTTTCCAAAAGGGCGGGAAAGGAAAAAGGGCCTTTTTCTTTAGGGTTACACCTAAAACTTTTTGTTTTGCACCAAAAAAGGTTTCCCTTGTAAAAACGATTGGGCCCCCCCTTGAAAGGACACTATTTACTTTTCCCCCCTTTTTTTCCCGTTTTGTTTAAAATTTCCGGGTTCCCCCAAATTTTTGGGCCAAAATTTCCTTTTTTGTTTCATCAAAATTTTTTTTTTTTTTGTAAAATTGGACATTTCCCACAAAAATTTCAAAAACGAAAATTTTTTTAAAATTTTTGGGCCACTAAGTTTCCCGCCCAAAATTTGGTTACCCAAAAAAATACGGCCCAAATTTAGGAATTTTAGTTTGCCCCCAAAAACTTAAAAAACCGGGAAAATAGTTTTAATTAAAAATTTTTTTTTTTTGCTTTACGGGGGTCCCCAAAGGGGGGTTAATTATTGTTCAAGATTTTTGGCCCCCCTTTTTCCCCGGTTTAACCTGATTTAAAGGAAAATTTAATCCCTTTTCGTTGGAAGGCAAGGGAGGTAAAAAGAATTGGTTGGTGGGGAAAAAGGAAAGGGTGAAGAAATTGGAGATTTCAAATTTAAACACAAAGGGGGCACATTAAAAACCCAAAAAATTATTTAACTCAAAAAACACTCTCAAATATACTTTATAAAATAACATACTTCCAACATCGGAAAACCCTCAATGCTGTGAGTGCTTTTCTTTTCGGGAATCTTGGGGTCCACCCTTTCCAATTTTAAAAAAGTTTAAAAAAGCCAGGGGAAATAATTTTTTTAAGCTAAATTTGGGCCAAATAATTTTTTTTTCCTTGGAAAAGCAGAAAAACGGCCCCAGTTGAATCATTTTAAAAAATTTTTCCCCAGTGGTTTGGTTTTCCAGGCTTGAAACAATTCACCCGAAAAATTTTTTTTTCCCCTTCCTTTTTTGGAAAGGGGCCAAAGGTCCTTTTCCATTTTTTTAACAACCTTTTTTCTTTTTTTAAAATTTTACATTTCCAAATTTTCATTTAAAATTTTTTTCCCCAAAAATTTTTTCCAAATTTTTAAAAAACCCCCCAGGGTTTTTCCCCAAAACCAAAAATTTTTAAATTGGAAAAACCGGATTTAAAACCAAGGGTTAAAAATTGGGAATCCCAAAAAAAGACGTTCCCCATGGGAATTCCCCAACTTTTTGGGAAAAACCTTGACAGGGGTAAAGTTTTTTTTTCAAGGGGTGGGGGGAAAAAGACATGGTTGTGGGAAAAAAGGAAAGGGTTAAAAGGTTTCCCTTTAACACGGGCCCTTTTACCCAAATTTTTTTGGGCTACCAATCCTTACAAAGGAAAAAGGGGGGATACCCAAAACCCCCAAAGGTCATTTGAAAAAGTATTCCCCAACCCGGATTAGTTCCCAAGTATCGGAAATTCTCTTTTTGGGCCGGAAAAAACTTTTTTAAATTATTGGAAAGAAAAACCAATGGGGATTAAAAATGAAAACCCAAGGTTTTACTTTAAAAACTTTTTTAAAGGGGTTTCCTTCCAAAAAAATTAAAACAAAGTTTTTGTCAAATGGAAAAATAAAATCCCGGATTAAAACAAAATTATAATAAAATTCTTTATTTCCGGGTCAAAGAAAAATTTAAAACACCCCGGAACCAAGAAGGGGGGCCGGAAACGTTTTTGGCCCCCTTAAATTTCCCAATTTGGGCCCGTTTTCAAAATTGGGGTTTTTAATACCCAAAAAAATAAAAATTAAAAAAAGGGCCCCACGCAAGTTTTTGGTTACCGACCAAGTTGGTTTCCTTCCCGGGGAAAAATTTTGGTTTCCCCCCAAAACCCCGTTTAAAAAAAGTTTCCCCATTCGCAGAAACTTTCGGTTTAATTTGGAACTCTGGAAACTTTTCCCGCCCCCAAAAAGAAACCTTTTCCGGTGACGGAGAATGTTGGGCCCTACCGCCAATTTGGTTTCCTTTAAAATTTTCCCCCAAATTTAAAAAGTTTTTGGGAAAAAAAAACCAAACCCCAATGCAAAAAACCCGGGGTTTAAATTTTTAAAGGGGTTTTTTTTGGTTTTAAAATTCCCAAATGGCATCCCCGGAAAAAATAAATTTTCCCCCAAAATTTCCCTTTTTAAAGGGGTTTTTTTAAAAGCCCCAAAAAAAAAAATTTTAAAAAAAAAACCTTTTTTAAAATTTAATTCCAAAAATTTTTTAACCCTAAAAGAGTTAACGGAAATTTTGGGGAAAAATTTGGAAATTCCCCCCCCAAAAAAGGGGTTTTTGGGGCAAAAAAAAAAATCGGTTCCTTTTTCTTTTGTGGAAAAAACCCATTATTCCTTTTTGAAAAATGAAAAGGGCTTTACCAAAGGGGCCTGCCGTTAATTTTTAAAATTCCCCCTTAAAAACCCCTTCTGATCTGTATCATTTTAAACATGGTTTTTTTAAAAAAAAATGAAAATTTTCTTTTGCCCTATACACAAAATTCTCTTTAAAAACCCAAATTTGGGTTTGAAACTGAGCCCTAAAACCTCATCTAACCCAACTCTTAAATGCCCGCGTGACAAGGGCAGGCATTTAATCACTTTTCGCTTGGAACCGCGTGTGGGTGCTTGGACATTTTAAAGTAATACCCAAAAAAGCGCAAAAAAATACGGATACTCAAAGTAGCCCCTTTATGCAACGTTTTACTACTGGTTTTTAAAATTGATTCAAAAAGGGCACTGCTAGTCTTTTGGCTAACAAAATAATGATCCCGTTCACACTCCCAAAAGTAAAATACGAAAACCCTTCCCCCCACCCCGGGAGCAAACCCTTTTCTCAGAACACGAGTGAGTTGGTAAAAACGTTTCGCTATGATATTCATGGCTGGAATTTAACCCCTCTTATTTTAGTGTAGCCCCAGGAGGGGTAAAAAGCCAATCTTTGTTTAAAAATACACAGCCAAGGGGTTTACCAGAAGTCAACAAATAGACGAAAAACGGTTTTTTCATTTTAAAAAATTACTATATAAAAATCAATACCAGGCAGGGCCCTCAATCCCTATTCAAAGTGGGGGAGGGGGGCCATTAAACCCTTAGCACAAACCCAAACCCCTTTGGTTTTTTAAGAGGGGGGTTTCCCAAAGGCCCTTTACTTCCCCCTTATGATGAATGACGTTGTTTCCCTTTTTAAAAAGAATTTTCATTTCAAAATTTAAAAATGACCCCATAGATGATCTGCCAGGTGAAATACACGAGTCCACGGGGAAAACTTTAAGAAGGTTTTTTTCATCATGTCCCATTAAAAAAGCGAAAACCACCCCTTCGCAAGGGGAAAATCAGGACCAGGCCCGTGCCCCAAGGTGATATATTGGGGGGGGTGAAGGTCCAAATTCCGACCGGCGGATGTTTTTTTCCCAAAGAGGGGAGGCTTTTAAAAATTGCACTTTTTTATTTTCGCTCTGGCCCCTTTTGTATACAGCAGGGGGATTCCTTTTGGCACTACATAAATGTGTGTCCTGGGGGAGGGGGTTTAAAGGGGGGGGGGTTTTAAACCCCCCCCTTTTGAGAAATTTTTGTTAATTTAAGGTTTGCTTAGAGAAAAATTTTGGGACATCTTGGGATTTTGGAGCTATGTAGTATAGCAAAAGGGGGAAGGAATAAGCAAGGGCGTTTTCAGAATGCTTTTTAGTCGCAGGGAGTTGTAAAACCCCCCCGCAGGGGTTTTTTTAGGGGCTAAACACCTCCCTGCCCCTGGAAATCGTAAACAACTCCCTGGTATTTAAAAACACCAAACTTTAAACCCAAAGGCTTCCCGGGGGGTAAAAATTTTTTAAAAAATATTTAAACGGCAAAACCCTAGTTTTTAACCTTCCCCATCATGCAAAAAATTTGATGAAAGAAGGGGCGAGCCTGGAAATTTTTTCAAAGGGGGGATGCCCGTATGCTGTTTGACCCTTGGGGCCCGGGGGGGGGCTAAGGGGGGGGGGTATCACCCCCCCCTTTGAAAAATTTTTTAAAAATTCGGTTTTTCCGTTTCCTGCATCCTTTGGGGCCCCAATATGCTACCTTTTTTAAGTAAATTTGTCGTTAAAAAAATTTAAAATATTTTTAGGAAATTAAAAAAAACGGAATCAGTGAGGGTACATGGGGGGGAAAGGCCCCCCCTCTGCCACTGATTTAATGACCCCTATGAGAAAGGGCCCCGAGAGTTTTGGGGATGTATGTCGTTTTTCGGAAAGTGTTGTGATCAGAATAGTTCCCGTATAAAAACCTTTCAAATGGTTTATGGGGAAGGAGGAAAACCCGGGCACATGCCGCGAAGCGCCCCTCGAAAATTTTTTCATTTAAAAAAAGATTTTCCCGAGAAAACTTATTTTTGAAACTGAAACGAGACACTTAATAATTGGCCCCCAAAAAACCTACATGCCCCTCACAAAAGCCAGCCCAAAAAGAGCCCCGAGACTACTCTTTTTGCAAAAAAGTGGGGGAAATTTATATTTGGGCCCCCCCCCAAACGAAAGTGGGGGGGCTTTCGCCCCGTCCCCCCGGGTTGACGCTCATGCCACCCGGTCAAATAACGGTTAGTCAGTTCAATTTTTTTGGGGTTTTTTGGACCAATGGGCCCTTTGTTGTCGCAAAAAAAAAAAAACATTCCGAATTCAGTCATTGTTCTGAAAAGGTATTTTTGACGTTGCGCCCCCGCTATATAGGAAAAAACAAATACATTTTTTTTAGCCCCCCCCCCCAGCGAGATAGGGGAGCGCCAGGTGGGGGAAGGGTTTTATGACCCCGTCGGGGAAGGCTGGCCCCTTATCAGGGAAGTTTTTCAGGTTTTGTCGGGGGGCCCTAGTCGAAAGTTGCCCCCGTCCCCCACGACAAAATAGGAAAAACCCCCACGGGTTTTCCCGGGGAAGATCAAAATATAATTTGTCTTTCAATATCACCAGTACTTCGAATGAATTCTTCTCTGGATGAGATTCCCTAGCGTCATGATGACAGTTATAGTTTGACCGTGCACGAAAGGGAAACGGGAAAATTCAAAGATACAAAATATTTTTCATTTTGAAAGTTTTAAATTTCTAGCTGAGATGGATCGATTAATAGAGGTTTTAGGAAATTTCCCAAATGTGTTGGGCCGAAATAAATGGATATGATTCTTCAGTAACATTGCAAATATCCAAGTTTTCAGGTCTTCTTTGAGAAAATGAACAATCATTTAAAAGAGCTGGTTGATGGACGGACAAAGTTTAATTCATTTATCTCCCCGAGTAACATACAAGTATGAAATATACAAAAACATAGATGTAGAAATTAATTGAATTAAAAGTTTTTTTCATGCTGTAAAATACATGGAAAATAGTGATTGAGAGTGGGCTTGAATATTTTAGCAGCAATAAAAAGCAGGAAAAATGTTGACGAGTGGGCGTGTAGAATTTGGAAAACCGGACTAACAATAAGCATTCGACGTGTTAATATGAGATGGGCAGATAATGAGAGGGCGGCCGCACCGTTACCCTGTCCCCTGTGGCGTGACATTAAAGCTGGTAAATCATTTCTTTATGTATAAATAAATGTAGTTTGGATATTTTATGTTGATATTTATGAATAATTGGTACGTGTCACAGATCGATGGAACAGAGACACATTTAAATATTTCAGTATTGAGAGATTTATCCTAAAGTAACATGTTAAACATTAAGGCTTACTGTGTTGTAGTTAAGTCATTATACGAACATAAGGATCTAATAACCAAAATAACCTTACGATACAATAACTTGATAAAGAAACCTAGGATTACTCGGATGAGGATGTATCTCACGTGTTGCCATTGGATTTGACCGAATGTTTCAAGCGATTATGCAGCGCGCGTGATGATGGTTTTGTCTTTCAGATGACAGCATAAATGGGATGGAAATCGGAACTGTAGGTTTACTGCGTTCATAAGCGTAATAAGGTAACGTGGAAGTTTGATTGTTTTGAAAGTCTCCATATCCAAGTTGTAATGCTTTTGTAAATAAAATCAGCAACAGGGGTAGTTCACGGATAAGGGGAGGATGTTTCATATATTGTAAATTGTGTTGGTTGTTAATTTGTTTAATGTGTGGTGTTGATCGATAAAACTGAAGTATGTTTTAATTGTGGGTAAGTTTGCAAGTGTAGTGTAGCTTTTATTTTTTTCTTTTACTTCAGACCTTTACATTTTAATATGGGTAACGGAAGCATTCAGTGGTACAACATATTTTTCATTTTGAAAATATTTCCAATTTCTAGCAGAGGTAGATCGATTAATAAAGTTTTAAGGAAATTTCCTAAATGCAATGGGTAGAAATAAATGGATTTGACTGTTCTGTAAAATAACAAATATCCAAGTTTTCAGGCTTCTTTGAGAAAATGAACAAAGCCTTTAAAAGAGCAGGTTGATGGAAGGACAAATTTTAATTTATCATCTCCCTGAGTGACACACAAGTCTTATGAAATAGACAAAGACATAGATATAGAAATCAATTGATTACATAATGAATTAAAAGTTTTTTCATGCTGTAAAATACAAGGAAAATATTGATTGAGGACAGTGATGAAGTCAGCACCGCAAAACTGGACAGAGACCGGCTTGAATTATCTTTAGGAGCAATACAAAGCAGAAAATATATTAAAGAATTGGCGTGTAAAATTTGGAAAAAATCAGACTAACAATAGGCTTTCAACGTGCTAATATGAGATGAACAGATGATGAGAAGTTGGTCGCACCCTTATCCTGTCCCCCTTTGGCGTTGTTATTAAGGCTGGGAGAATATTTTATGTAACATTAGATACAGTTTATATATTTTATGATGACATTTATGAACCTTCGGTATTTGTGTCGCAGTGAGATGGAACAGGGACACAATTCAATGTATAAGTGTTGAACAATTTATCCTGAATTTACATGTACAGGTATTAAGGCTTACTATGCTGTAGTCAAGAGGGAATATGTTTTAGCTGTCATGATGTGAATTTAAAGATCTTACAATCAAGAGGACGTTATTATACGATAACAGTGCATTAAGAAAGCTACAATTACGTCGGTGAGGACGTAGTCTTTGTCACGTGTTGCAATTGAAATTGACTGACAGTTTAAAGCATTTATCCAGATCGTGATAATGGTTTTAATATTCAGATGACAGAAAACTGGAAATTATACATTTGAGTCGTCTAAAAGGTGGCCCCTCAGTCGGCTTTGGCTTACCCATAACGAGACTAGCCCAAATCAGTAACTTGCAAATCAATAAGACATGGTCATCTGGAATGAACCGATAAGCGAACATCATGTTCCCTATTTCTCGGACATTTGCTGACCAATAAGTATGGCATTCAATGTTTATACATTAGTAGATTTTGTGTCGACAGTGCAAATTTTAAGTTATAAATTTGTAGCACATGTGTCACCGATAGATGGATCAGAGACATATATTTATATGTTTATATGTGAAAAAGACTTTTTCAATTTACACAGATATTAAGTAGCGTAAAAGGTTTTTCGATGACAGAACAAATCTCGTAGAAAAATACTCATAATTACCCTCAAGAGGAAGTAGCTTATTAGAATATTTGTCTAATTGGCGCGCATTGAGTGTATTCTTTAGGAAAAAACGGAGTGCTATAAATTGTATAACAATTGATAATAAACTTTTCTTTTCATAGAGCCCTAGCCTGGGGAGGCAAGTGGATTATTGCTCCCCTCCCCCGCCCCCATATTTCCAAATGTTTAACCTCCTACAAGTTTATTGTTATTATTAAAATTTCTTTTTCTAAGCACTCCGAAATCCTCAAATTACAGTTAAGAGTTTCTTTTACCAAAAATTTAACAATAACATTTCACGCTATCTTTTGTATTGATTGTTAGAACCTGGAGTAGTATTATTTTATTTTCTGGTCTATGCTTACCTTTGCATATATGCTAAAATGAATGAGCTAAAAAACTATCCTGAGGTCCTCGACCCTCCTGCAAAATTATTCCAAAGAATAACTTTACAAATTCGACTTTTAAACTTGAGGTTTAAATTTCTAAGGCATGAAATTTAAATAAAACAGAATATTTTTAGCTGGGCCTCTCAAGTTCTAGAAACTGCGATTTCCACTAATCCGGAGTCATGTTTGACAGAATTTTGTTTGGTATGCCTACATTACGCATCAAATGATAAGGGTCGAAAAAACCCTGCATTAAAAATTTCTTAAACCAACAATCACTCACACCTTTGCTTAAGTTAACACCGCCTTGCATCAAAGTCCTCTCAAAAAAAGTTTCGAAGGATAAGAGTGAATTACCTTCTCTACTTTCCTAATATACCCATAAACAATTTGAAAAAATACTAAATAATAAGAGGTTTTAAACATACAGTCAGTTTAAAGCTTTATCAAAGATAGCGAGACTTTCCATCTAAGCTACCTTACAAAAGCAAACATTTTTCAAAGAGCGGGGTCGTCAACCCCCTTCCCATCCTCAAACGACCCCCTTCCTGTATACACAGCCTCTGCAAAATTCACTTAACCAAGAAAATTCCAACACATATCATCGGATCAACGCTTTGGCGAAGTTAGCACCATATTGTACCTAAGCCACCTGTCATAACCTTCTCTTCTCCAAATTGTCCCCCGACCCGGTAGCGAAGGAAAAATCTGCTCAGGTGCCAACTGCCTTAACGCCACTGGGTACTCCTCTTAGATTGTACCATGAACTGTTCCATAGGACTACCGCCCTGTTTCATATTTTAATGCATTGGATGTAGTTACTGAGGGGTAAATGTGTAGTACTGTATAATAATCATTTGAGTGTAAGAGATAATGGTGTACGTAGCCTACGATCTAATTCTAGGTTTGCAGCATAAATGTTACCCATAGATAAAGTAGGAATAAAAGTAGTTTAATTGTTTTGTTAACAACGAGGATTAATCCCACATTTTTACGTCAGTTAGTTGTGGAATATTTTGCCAAAAATGTAATCTGAGAAATATACGATTTGTTTTCTTACCACACAAAAGGATTCGATTATTTTAGTGCACAGTTAAGTGGGGTAGCTGGGAAATGGTCTCGTGTTTAAAAGGGCTAGGAAGGCCCTATCTCCGGAGATAGATTGCATTTTTACCCTTTTGTAGACTAGTTTTCAGACAACAAATGTCCTGTATTTCATCACGGTGATAAGAACTCCAGATGATAAAATATGAAATAACAAAAGGTCAGACAGTGAAAACTGGTTGAACAGTTCATGAGCAATTACCAAATGAATATGCGTAACGAAATAAGCCAGATGTAAGAAGTGATTGATTGTGTTCACTCTTTTATTTCAGGAGAACAAGAGACATCTGCTTGTTGTATATTCAGACACCAGACAGGCACTGTTATATCTGTCTTGCCTAGCTGCAAGAAACGTGTCATTGTTCGTTAATGGTTTACCTTGAATTATCTCAACATTCTCTTAGCTATAATGCCGAGAACGTCATGAATACTTCACTATCAGGTCGTAGTTAAAGGGAAATTATGGTCACCTCAATTTGGATTAGTGTAGAAGTCCACCCTATTTCATGTCTCTTGAAAATCATGTAACAATATTCTTCTCACTGAATTGTAAAATTTACACGGGGTAACTCCTTGTTTTACCTTGAATACACAATGTTTAGGTCGTGAAATATCTTGAAAGATACTTGAAAGAGTAATAAGATGAAATTTGTACAATATAGCTGTTGTTTCAAAATAAGTTTGAGACGACTGCTTTTGCCCTTTAAAGTAATCTCTTTACAAGTGTACATCTTAATAACAAAAGAAAGAAGAAACCATTGTACGTATATATCAAGGAATGTGGAATTCAAGCACTACACCACTCATTAGCATATCGTTAGGTAAAATAAGGATATCCATAAGCGTCCTTTTAATAAGAGCTGCAGCTTCTGCATTAAATGTTGATGGTATTCGACCCCCATAGAAACTTTTGCTCCAAAAATGGAAGCGTGTGGGTCCGCAGTCCCCGTCTCAAACGCAGTCGGGGATACCATTGAAACAATTTCGCCCTCGATGCGTTCAGATACTCTAATCTCAAAAGTCCTCTCCCTACCAATTATATCTATTAGAGAAAATTGAGGTTTTAGCTTCGGTTTTGTTAATTGATTATCAAATGGAAAGAATATAAATATTTAAAATTATTTTGAAACATGAATACGTATTCTCCTTTACCATATCAAGGGATAGTGCAGTGTTAGTGATTTGTGAATGTAAATGGTGCATAATGTAGTGTGAAAAATAAAAAAGATGGAAACATCAAACACTTTGTACTGGTTCATTTTAAAGCTCTGTTGCTTCAAATTCTTTACATGGAATGTCCCTCCATCAAACAGCTTAGTGTGAAACATATAGCAATTCGCTTTGCTTCCCATGGAAACTTTGGAATCGATGATTCCTCCCGCCCAATGCACTTCAAAACATGACAATCAGTGCTACAGCGACATATAATTATGGTCTTTATCAGATATTAATAGATGACCTCCGTACTTGCAGTTGCAATAAAGTGAAAGTTTCTCTCGGATGGTTGTCATTTAAGAAAGCGGTACAGAGGTCCTCTTTGAAAATGACTATCTGTGAGCCTCAAAAATGCATTCTTTACTTAAGTTTGGAAGCCCACTTGGCATTGGAAAGATTAAGGTTGGATTTCTACTAAACAAAAAACGCATCTTCTTTCCAGATTAGTCCAGGGAGTTGCAAACAGCAACTCCCTGATTAGTCAGGAATCTATACCCGACCTAATGATTGTCTCATTTCTTCTGTTCTTAGACCCATGATTTGCATGATCGAGTGGTAGCCAGCCATAGAAATAATGCTGCTTTTAAGCTTTATGCGTCTTTTGTTTTTCGAGCATGGAACCAGGGGGCATAAGGGGAGACACGAGGGGGCAAGCTTTTCGCCAGAATAGCACACCAAAATGAAAGGACTGAGCGTCGCTGAAAGCGTCTTAGTGACGTGTAGCGCTCCACTGTAGGCGTTGGGGCCCAGGGTTCTACTGTAGGGCCCCCGGTGAAGTCCAGGGACAACGTTCCATTAGAGGTCCAGGGACAACGTTCCGGAGGCTCTAGAGTACTCTTACGTTGTGACCATTAGAATAAAGCATTTGACTATATCCAAATAGCACAGATAGCACCGGATGCGCACTAAACAGGCAACAAAATAGAAAACCACAATTTAACCACCTTTTGATAGCGTGACTCGCACTAACGAATAAAAAATGATAAGAGGGGTTGGGAGGAGGTGGTAAGGGCAACGAATCATGTTAAGGTTTGCATTGGTCACTTAAAATAAATCCACTCATGTTGCCGAATAAGAGTTAATGTTGATACAGCTATCTTCCAAGTCTGCCACCGAAGCAGGCCCGTAGCCATGAATTCTGATATGGGGGCACCGGCAGCTCAAAGTGTGGCACATTGACTAGTCTTCAGGTGCCTGGAAAGTTCTGTTCGACTTCTTGTTAAGAAAGGTTGGTAGAAATTCTTGTTCAATTGTAACTTTCGTGGAAAAGATTTATCAAAGAAGGTTACCAATGAGTTTGTTTATAGTTGCTGTTGCGCATGGAGCAATTTGACATTTGAGATGCCTGTTGGCAATTATTGGATCAAGTTGTTTGGAATAATTCATTTATTACATTTATTAAGGTCAAAGGTGAAATAATTTGGTACGAAAAATGCTTCAATAGACCCTTTTCCAAATAACAATTACAAAGGATTGTGGAATAGAGTTTGGTATGCGACGTTTTTGTCAGTGGCATATTACTGTGGCGAAAAACGACGCATACAAAAACACTATCCCACAATTCTTTGTAATTGCTATTTGGAAAAGGGGCGAAAAACGACGCATACAAAAACACTATCCCACAATTTTTTGTAATTGCTATTTGGAAAAGGGTCTATTCAAACGTTAAATTTGTTCGGGATTTTTATCATCCCATAGGTAAACCGTTACATTATAAGGAATTTATTACAAGGTATAACTGCTCGAATTTCCCCTTTACTCTGCTGAATGGAATTTTGCATTCCATTCTAAAGGCATGGCGACCTACAAGTCATTGTTTAGGGTTACCTAGGCAGCCAACTGTCAGCATACAATGCTGACTCATCTTGAAGGTATTGATAAGGTTTGCCATTATGTCTATGGAAAGCTTACTCAACGTTCTTGGGAGTCCCCCGCTCTTGTGGGGGGAAAGAATTTAAAGGTACCGGTGCTACTCTGAACTAGAGTAAAATTTTCTTGGCATGTAGAAACAGAAAAGAAGCAACGATTAGATATTTTCAATATAAATTTGTTCACCGTAGAAAAGCTACAAATATTTTCCTGAGCAAGATAAACACCACACACAATAAAAATGTAGCGGCTTTGCGGAACAACATTTACTTGGAAATTTTTCAGTCCAGAGTTGGTATTATGTATGAAAATCATTATGTTTGCTTTGGATATTACGATCTCAAAAATAGATGGTATAGGTTTGCTATTATTTATGCGAAATTTAATATTTATCGTTGTAAGGTAAATAATACATTGCCAGATTTCCAGAAATTTAAATATCAGTTGAAGTTTTGCATGGAAGTTCAAATACATATACTGAGTGACAAGAATAACCAAACAGAGATTAATAGGTTATGAGATTCTTGTTC
Organism: Holothuria leucospilota; assembly: GCA_029531755.1. Classification (NCBI taxonomy): domain Eukaryota; kingdom Metazoa; phylum Echinodermata; class Holothuroidea; order Aspidochirotida; family Holothuriidae; genus Holothuria; species Holothuria leucospilota. The sequence goes on from CM055976.1 coordinate 38,965,684, forward strand.
CTATCATGAAACATTTCGGTTGTCGTAACAGGCAAGCTTAGGCTATAGTTAATGAATTTATTTGTCTGTAAATTATAAGATGTTAATTGATGATCATTATGTTGTGCATTTGATAACCAATTTTCAGTGTAAAACGAAATGTGTGGAAAAAACTCAAACTGGAGCACTGAAGAAGATAATGTTTGCAGTCAGTGGCGCCACCAGATGATGGCACTTTGGGGAAACCACAGAGGATGATATCTAAAGCCTAAAAATTCGCTCGTCTGATGGCAATCTCGTTTTCCCCTTGCAATGCAGAGACGTGCAAAGTCTCCACAAGTGAACGAGGCAAGGCTATGATCACGATGATGCTTTTGCAGCTACGCAAGAGCAGGTGATGAGTTGTGTACTTTGCAAACGGTGAGACCAGAGGCTATCATACGGCCGTGTGTGGTCCAGAATAATCTTAGTTGGATCCAGAGGGAAAATTCCCGAAATGTCTGTCACAGGTATGTCTCGGGTTCCCTTAAAAATTTAACCATATTTAACTTTATTTACATAGGGTTTGTCCTTCCCCTCTTCTTTGTTCTTTCTTCCCTTTTCTGACTTCCTTGAAGTTTATTTTCTTCTCTCTTCCGTTCATTTAAAAAGTGCACATGTATGTACAATGCCGACATAAATAAACTTAACGATTCGGGACACAGGCTTCTTCCCTTCACCTCAAAATTCTTACGAAAACTTCTCCCACTAGTGATTTCTTTATACTTCTCTCTAAATTAATTCTTTTGCTCTGGCTCGCTAAGGTTTAAAATTAAAGTTCAATTTTCTTTGGTCTATAGGTTTGAATCAGCATTCAATTTTCTTTGATAATATGATCGATTCTTCTCTACTTTCTGGACTCTAATGGTTTACATCTCCCTTTTCTGTTCTACATGGTTTGAGTGTAGGATTAACGGTCCTTCAACAAGTAGCCATCTATAATTCAACAAAACTCCCGATAATTTGTCTGTTTCAATTCAAGTTTCCCAAGGACATCCCTTAAATTTGGTAGGTCTTTTCTTTTTCATTATTCCCTTTAAATGAAAATTCTACTTACGGTCGTGTTACTTTGAATTTGCCTTAGAGGCCAGACTGTCTCCGTCGTGTTTACTTGAGGGGAATCACAAGCACGGGAACCCTCCTAACCGAGACGCAGAGAGTTCTCACTAGGCATACAGTACTGTTAAATTCTTAATTGCATAATGCAACAAAGACATTCAATACAACACCGTATCCTTGAGAAATGGCTTTGATAAAAAACTACTTCTTGTCACGTCGGCTTAAACCTCCTCAACAAATTCCAAAATCATTAAAACTCTTTTGGACTGGCATTTTAATACGTTAACATCGCAGGGACCTTTTAATTAACAAAGAAATTACAAACAAGCACTCTTTTACTAATAATATTCAACACTGCCGTGACAGTGTACGAAGAATTAACGAAATGGGCACTAAAATTCAGAAGAAAAAAGTCGCTCTTGAGAGCTCTACCAGCCCTATATTACTCACCAAGGGATTGAATTTAAACATCATATCCTTTATCCAACGATTGTTCGAAAATAATGAAAAGATTGTATAGCCATAAATGCATTTTTGTATATCTCAACCCCGAAAAAAATTTACGCCTCTCTGGAAGCTTCCTCGCTCCCCTTGAGTACCGTGTATGGTTACTCGTCTGCACCTGGTACTCCTGTTTCTGCGTCACAGGTGAAATCAATGTAGGCCGGATTTTGGACTGTTCTTAAAAAGGTTTGGCCCTATAGAGACGACATTGCCAAAACAACAATACTTATATTTTGGTTGGAATCACTTTAATTTAGTTCCTGCTGGTGGAAAATGAATAATATAAATACAAAATAAATAAATCAAACCGTCTTTCCTTGAGAATAACTGCTAATCTGTGATTTGCGAGTTCTGCGAGTTATATCCTTAGGGTGGTGAATATATCCCTCCTGTGTAATGTGGCGTAAGTATACATGAGCGCGAGTTGTGCTTGGTCGTGAGATTGACTGTATATGCCGGTGCATCCTCGAAGTATATTGATGATAACCCCGTCAAGTAAGTTTGGTTGGTAGATACCACGTAGATGAGCATGTTAAGGTTGTGATGAAGAGTGGAAATGGATTGTGGATGTGGAAACGAGCCAAAACTGCCCTCGTGATAACAGTGGGCAGTACAAAGTGATGGAGTAGCCAAATTATTAAAACACAAAACTAGCATCGCCTATAACCCCGTTTCCCTCAAAAGTGAATGATACACCCATGAAGAGTTCTCCTTAAACCGCCATGTAAAACATTTATCATACGACAATGGGACTATGACACCATTTTGCATATAAACACACAAATAAATACTCTCAGCAACTTAAAAACTGCTCCTCTCGGCAGTCTTTCACTAGTGGCTCCGAGAGCTAAAATAATACATTATTAAAAACCTTATATTCCTGTCTTCAATTCGCTTTACCTCACACATTCTATGGCTTTTGCAAGCCTGTTTACACTTTTCTCACCCGTACATAGCTTACTCCGCTTTTCATTCTCTACACTAACTCCCCGTTTAAAATTGTTTCTCTCTAATCCCATTTACAATAAGCATAACATTGTAGTGCAATGGGTTCAAAATGTTCATTTCGATTCACTGACCCTGACTATCGGTACATACTTGAAGGAAAACTGCAGTCCCCCCCCCCCCCTCAATTTTGAATAAGTGTACCCTGTCATTCTAATTCAGGAGTAGCCTAACAATCAGGTGACAATATTTATGTTATTTATTTGTTAAATTCAAGCAGAGTGATAAATCTTTGGTTTGCTTTCAATATTCAACGTCTTTATACTGAAACAAAATGAGAGATACTTGTGAGTAGAATCAGAGGAGATCTGTAAGATTTAGCAGATTTTGAAAATAAACTTGGGGCGACTATTTCCTCAATGTAAAAGCGATATTTTGACATTTACCCTAGCGAAAATAATTTCATATAACTTACAGGATTCCGGAGTGAGTTTCTTGGTAATGACTGGACATTCAAAGTTCAATGGGTGGGGCTAAGTGCCAGGATCCTCCAGACCTTAAAATGTGTATATGAGTTAGATTATCGACCCCTACATCGATATCTCACAACAAACTCGACATCCAAGACGAACTGGAATTGAAATTAATTTGTCCCCAAGTGGGCATAGTACCCTCAAGGATACAAATAATAGGAGGCAACAATAGGTCGCCATCTATAGGGCTCCTCGTCTCTGATCCATCCCTGTTGCAAGGTGTTCGGCATCTGCCAACGTTTTGTGGGAGACGCCTTAACTGCCACAACCCCTTAGGGGCTTAAAGTTTCACTACTTTGTTTAACAATAGTAATATATGCATTCTATAAAGACTAGCTAGCCTGACCCTTTTTGAAAGAACAGATTTACCGGAGGGCAGCAATCAAGGACTTTTATGTCCTTGCTGTCATATCCAGGAAGAATCTGTTAAACATGTACTAGGGGAATGTGGGTACCCAGCTTCTTTTATATTGGATGTTGAAAACAAAACTTTTTCTAGACACATTTGAATTTACAAACAAGATATTCTACTCGGGTATGGTGATTTTGTTTGTCATCCCTACAATTATGGATATTATATGTAAAGTTTTTCATATTCCAATGTAAAAGGTACAAATATTTACCCTACTATTGACAGTTTCTGAAATAAGTTTAAATCAACACCACAAGTTTAAATGTATATCGAAAATATAAGCATTGCTCCTTGGAGAAAAACCAGAGTTCATTACAGCGATATGTTGGGAATTGGCCCCCAAATGTAGACAATTATTTATTTGATTTTTTATCTTTTCGTTCTTGTGTACACGGGATGCTTATCCACGGGGTGGTTACACACAATTCTCCTCCGATTAGATAATTTTTATATACTTTTCTTTACTTTTCTTAACTTTAAACAAATGACTGATTTCGTACTTTTAATTCACTATTTTTTGAGTGTGCCTATTGGAAGGAAAAATGTGATGTTGAAATTGCCTTGATGAATTGTCTCTGACGTTGAATAAATGGAGGAAAAGGGCGATCAAGAATTTTTTCACCCTCTGCTTAGCATGCTACAATCGAAAAACTGTTTACTGTCAACTCTTCGTTGAATTATCTGTGGTCAGCACAACAAATGGAAAAGGCGCGTTTACGAATTAAGCAAAACGCTCTTGCCCTGCTTTTCTAAACTTGACCAATATTAAATGATGAGAGACAGCTCAAATGAATCGATAAAATCCAAAGTAAAATTCCTGCCCGTCATTGACCTGTCACTTTACAAGGTTTATTGTAACGTTTTTCTATAAACTCAATCTAAGTTTATGCGGTTTCCATTTCAACAAGCACTTTTGCATGCAAATTTATGTTTACATTATTTGAACAACAACAGGGTGTTTAAAATGTAGTTGAGGAAGATCCTAATATCACAGTGTCCAAAGCACGTGCAAAGTATATTTAGAATGGGCATCGATTAACATAAAAAATGAATATATTTTTATGATAAATATTGTTTAAGGGTTCTTGCACGGGTGGCACTAAGACTTGCTCTAAAAAGGATTGGACCCAGATCGGGATAGCTCTCAGGCTGGACGGTGGGAGCAAAATTTTACCGCAGTATAAAGGAATATGATATAATTACGGTCACTAAAAGATGCAGACAATCAAGCCCGATATCTGTGTAATGTGTACTATTAACATTCGTATTTTTCGTGAGTTAAGCCGGCTTCCCATCTAGCGACCAACGGATTGCGAGCTCTTGCGATTCCTCCTGCGACCTCGATAAGGTCGCCTAGTTTGAGAGAGTTTGCTCGCAAGAGGTCGCAAGAGGTCGTAGCTCGCAAGCCATGATCGCAAGAGCTCTCAAGGTTTTAAAAATGTTTGAAGATCTTGCGACCTCCGCAAGAGATCTCAAGTGGTCGTAAGTCGATCGCGTAGTGTGAGAGGGTGGTCGCCAGAAGTCTAAAAAGGTCGCAAGGTTTTTCAGCACGAAAAGTGCAAACCTTTAGACATGATCGAAGATGCTGGTAAATTCTGGAAAGAAGTTTCCAGCCGGAGTTAGTTAGTTAGTTAGATGAGGTTTAACGTCCCAGTTTACAACCAATTGGTTCAAGTCGAGACGACCACGGCCTTTTTTCCAGTTGTGGCTCAAGTCTTTGGTATGACCCGGCCAGGATTTGAACCCGAGACCCCCCTACTTAGTTCTGTGAACACTGCTCAACATGACCCTCTTTTCCTAGACAGGGTTAGGTTAGGTTAGATGAGGTTTAACGTCCCAGTTTCCAACCAATTGGTTCAAGTCGAGACGACCACGGCCTTTTTTCCAGTTGTGGCTCACTGGCTAGACAGGGAAATCTCTGCAAGAGAACTTGTGCGGTACCGGTTGCGTGTTTCATTAATAGCGAGAAAGGTGAGAGTGTATACCGGCCGTGGCCATTGTGGACTAGATGTAGAGGTCTTGACACACCTATTTTCATGGTTTATAATAACATACTATTGTAAAACAATGGAATTTCCCGTCTTTACCACCTTTGACACATGCAACCATCTTCATTTGGAAGTTGAAATCAATTTCATTTTCACTCATACAAAAGCGGTTTGATAAATACTACGTTTGAGTCTCGTACATTGGGATGAAGTCTTGATCTACGTCAAAAGACTCACGTTAACTGCTATCCTACCCTGGATCTCATCCACTAGAGAGTTCATAATGTAGGGAAACGGTATGCTTGTTATCCCGTTTATGAAAAGGTGCTTAAAAATTAGCCAGTATTGGTAGCCTTATATCCAGCTCTACAAGCCCGCGGCCCCTATATAGAAAAACTTACTCTTGGTTTAGTTCATTCAAGGGGTTCTACGGGGTAGGGGAGCTTTAGCCTCCAACTTTTCCTAGCTCCAGCCCCTCAACTTTACTTCAAGTCAAATATACCTGTTGCTAGGAAACTGAGTATAATCGCTAGACGGACTGCAGCAGGGATGGGTGCCCTCATTCTGGTACACTTCTCCTCGATCCTGTGTCCAACCTTATTTAACAACTCCTGGAAGAATTCTGGGCAAACTCTCTGAATGATACGTAACCAGGTATGTCCTCAGCAACCGGTTCCATGCATCAGGGAATCATAGTGGCCGTATATTTCCCGTCGCAGGCGCCAAAGACGAACCCAGAAACGGCGGGGGCATATGAAGCATATTCGTCTTCCTTTCTCTACGTGTACCCCTCCTGCGGCTCAGTAATAGCTGCTAAAATACATTGATGTGTATCTTGCACGGAAATCTGTTCAAAAGAAGGGTCAGCCATGTTGAGCTTCGCACTAGGATGTAGGCCTGTGTACAAATAGTACAAAAGTTCCACCAAAGTTTGCATGATTGCACATATGGTAGCAAGAAGTCGCTAGGTGTGAGAGCACTTGGCTCGCAACCGGTCGCAAGCGCAGACGATTGCAACATCTCGCAAGAAGAGGTGGTCGCAGGAGATCGCAAGCAGTTGGTCACTAAGTGGGAAGCCGGCTTTATTAAACCTTCCACGAAAAATATTATCCGCTGGTGCAATAGTTCTTTTCTGTTTAATTCCCCTCGTTGACCATAAATTAGGGTTAACAATATTCCTTTTTCAATACCACGTATTTTGGCACAAAAGAAAATGTGAGCTTTTATTACGTTTCAGCATCTAGCTATGTTCGTCGGAGAACTCTTTTTTGAAAGAATTATTATGAAAAGAAAAAATAAGCGTTGATACCACTTTAGATACAAAAGAGTTCTAGCGTTCATCAGACGTATAACTTTGAAATAAAAGGATGATATAGAATGCGCGTCATTCCTTGCCTCGCTGCATTACCGAAATTAGCTAAAAGGTAGACTGAATATAACATTTATCATTATACTCGTATTATGATATCGAGTAGGTAGTTGCATCATATCCTGTAGCATGTAAGTTAATGTACCTAAATGGGACAGAGAAGTAAATTTTCGTAAAGGACTTATCCCAGATTTACATGTTAGACAATAAAGCAGTATATGTTGTAATATTAACATGGGCGTAGAACCCCAAGTTGATATGGGGGGGGGGGGGCTGTAGCGACTTGCCTGAAAAATATAACCAAAATTTTCCGCGCGCTTCACCCGCGTTCAGCATGCTAATGTGCATGTCATACAGACATGCCTCGGTTATCACACCATGTCACTTACATACAATTGTCATTTGCCATGTTACTACCCTCCTCCTAATAATATGATAATAATCAGTGGCGTAGACAGGATATTTACTATGGGGGTGGGGCATGTATTATGTTGTGTGATCGCCGGCCTGAGGAGGGCTCTAAGGGGAGGGGGTGACTGAAAATGTTTGAAAAATAAAGTGCCCTTACATGCAATCTGGTGCCACATATGCTAACTTTGAGGTAAATTTGTGTTAAAAAATTTACATATTTTAAGTGCTAAAAAGAAATTTGCATCAGTGAGGGGGCATGGCCCAATGGCCCCCTTACAAACACCACTGATAATCATAATATAAGTTTAACCATTAAAAAACACACTGGTGAATTAATATCGAATATATAGGTGCTGGTGAAATTCAATCAGAAGTTTATTTTAATTAACAAGGAAGTTTTTTAAACTATTGATTACCTTTAGCTACATCATTGCATTATTTTTCTTTCAGTAGGTGTCCGAAAAATTCTCAGCATATTGCCCGAATTCTCACAAAAATATTTGGTTGGGGGCTGCAGCCCCCACCTTCTACGCCTATGAACATTAAGATACGATAAGAACGTGATTTCCTTCCAGTTAGACCTTGTCTTTTCTTTCTGTGGATTGAAAATAAGGATGGCGTAATGAAAGACGAAACTATGAATGAGTATTTGGTAGGAGGACATGTTCAAGTTTTAAACACGCATGTCATGGTGGTGAACAACACTTTCAATAATAGAACGATTTTGTTGAAAATTTGACCTGTAAATTTCTGATACTGTTTAAATTTTTAAAGACTTGTTCGATTTTTTGAAAAATCGGCGGAAATAACATTGCTTAACTTTTTACAAGTTGCGGTATTTAACACTTTAGCTTTTAAAAAAACAGAAGGTAGGTCTAACAGAGACGGTGGGAGAAACTCAAAGATTAAACTTGTTTCCCTGTGTTCGTGAATTAGAGGGATTTAACAAAAGACAGAAACTCACAAATTTTGTTTACATGAAAATTTCAAACGTTTCTAACCATTGTTTGTTACATAGAAAATAGTTATTGACAATAACTGTGATGCCAAGTAAGTAAAGCAGACGACAGATATATCATCCCTGGAAGTACCGCAAATTTGTAGTAATAGCACAAAACTGAGTCGTGATACACGCAATATTTAAGTCACGAAATGACCTAAAGCATTTTCTTTTATTTTTGTCACGAATTCATGGAAAAGATAATATTTTAATGTAAACAGATTGGGACATTGTAGTCTTCAGATAGTTGCAACACTTGTAATGAAATTTTGCTTGTAATAAATATATAATTTATACTAAATGTTGTAAAACTAGACGTAAAGAATTGAGTCCTGGAATACGCAAATTTGAAACTAGATATGGTCGTAAAATATTATCCTTAATTTATATTTCAGATAAATTGAAAAATGATAAATAATTTAATGTGGAAAGGTTTGGACACTCTGGTAGTAAGATAATTTTATTTATTTGAATAGTTTTCTTTTGGTTGCAATAAACGTGTTATTAGGATACAATAACGATATTAAAATTATAACGCATGTGCAACTGAGAATTTATATAGTTCATCGATTCTAGAGTGTACTGAAAATTAAAAACGGTCGTTTACCCAAGGAAAGTTAATTTAAAAACATTTTCAATTATTAAACAATTTTATTTTTCAAACAAGACGTATAAGTTTTCGCTACGATGTAAAGTTGAGTTGAACGATTTAAGACAAAATGTGTAAATAACACGAGAGGAAGGTATCAGATTTCTTCAACAAAGAGCCTGAATAAAACGTCCTAAAAATAAGGCGAAAAGTACAGCAAATTCTCCTCCATTTGAGTAAGTTTGGGCTACAGCGTATATTTCAGGCAAATGAGACGGACCATTAAAATTGGAAAACACGAGGACGTAAAGTGAATACATTTGTTAGATAAAATAAACAAAACAGTGACAATGCCAGGACCAGGAACTGTTAAGGAGGGGGGGGGGGAGGGGTGAATGCAGGCCACTAGGCTAATAGAACTACAAAGCAATTTGTTATATAATATTGTAGAATGAGAGTGTTGAAACGAAAAATTGAAAATGAATATGTGACTTATAGTTAGAATATAAAATTAATCCGGGTGGCTTTCCTACAAGGAGAATAACAACAGTAGACTATTTCACTAGTTTAAGTGTGACTATTAGACGCGCTAGTGTGAAATGAAGAGATGATTCAGAAGACTGCCCTCTTTTGTCCTGTTGACCGTGCAACTGATACCAAGGCTAGGAGATAAAATGAAAAATGAATATTATATTCATTTCCATGTGTAAGTAGAAAATGTGTAGACATTTTATATTTGTAAATATTCTTCATAATTGGCACAGATGATTGGATTAGAATGCATAAGACATAAAGACTTGATTTGTTCAGGCGCGGATCCAGGATTTTGAGAAAGGGGGGCGCACACACCGTCGGCCGACGAGGGAGCGCCGAAGGCGCGAAGCCACGGCGGGGGGTTTGGTGGTCCTCCTCCAAGGAAATTTGAATCCTAGATGCTCTTAGATGCGATTTCCCAGCATCTGGGAAGCCGTATTTTCCATATATCTATTTGCTCATTTTTTCGGCGTAAAATATAATCGTTGGTCAAAAAATCGTTGGTCATCGAAAAAGGGGGGGGGGGGGCGTTCGCCGGGCGCGCCCCCACCTGGATCCGCGCCTATTGGTGTAGTCAAAAGAAGAAATTTTTCAAATGTATTTTATCGATAAGCAATAGAAAGCGGGAGGGCCAGACGAGGCAAATTTCTTTATGGCAAATAAACCCATCGTTGTTTAGTATGCATATTCCTATCTTCGATACTTTGCCAAAAGTGGACCCTTCCGTTCTCACCCTGCGCGAAGATGCAGTCTTGGGGGAGGGGTCTAAAGGGAAGGAGGTACCCTTCCCCTTTGAGAGAATCTCTCTTTTAAGGATGGCTTAGATACAAAACAATGCTATCTTTGGCAAAGTTTTGGACTGATTATAAATTGAAAAATTGTTCTTTGGGGGTGTAACGGAAGGATGTGGTGTCTAAGTGGAGGGGTTGAAACTCCTAACCTTCATTAATTTTCATTAGGGTAAGGTGGCTGAGATGCCAAATGGGGCTATCTTTGATTTCATATTATGAAATTGCCATTATCCAGTGATATTTTGGCTGTGGCATGGCACACCTGCAGTGGTGGTACCTGGCATGAGACCGGCACAGGGCCTCCTGGCATATCTGGCATACACTGTAATTACAAAATGGGGAAGTTAGTATGATGCTTTTGACTGGCATGGCAATGTCACTTCAGAAGAGCACAGCAAAATCGTAGTTATACTCAAGAATCTAAATTTACAGCTTCCAATGAGAAATGGCCGAAGAGGAGTAAAGGTATTGCAAAGTGGTTTATATGATTAATAAGTTGCATGTTGCATAATGCTCATTCTCTAAAAATACAATTAATGACCTTTGAATAAGTTTGTGCGATGAGTAATATACTTCAAATAATGAGCAATACGCTACAGATGTTGCCCATAGTACAAGGTTGCCACATAACCGTCTCTCTTGATGCAAACCGGAGGTTAGACTTATGCTTCTAATTTTCGGAAAATAATTTTGGCAAGAAAATTCCTTGCTCTTTTTCGTTCATTCTTTCTTTTCTCTTTCCTTTTCCTTCTCTCTTTCCCTATTTCCTCTCTCCTTCCCTCGTTTTCCCAGTCTCCTTCCCTCGTTTCCGTCTCCCCTTTCATTTTTCCCTCTCCCCCTTCCCTTCGTTTTGCCGACTGGTGCAGAATTTTGCCGACTGGATCCGTGAATTTGAGGGGCGTGTCACACCTCACTATCCCCTCTAACGACGGGCGTGTAATTGTCTAGATAATTGAAGGTATAGAAGTATACCTGTAACGTGCAACATCAATTAAATAGGAATCAAGCACCGGGGAGTCAGCAATTACTTCGGCCAAGTAGAATATAGAAGTAATTACGGCCACAACGTGTTTAGAACATGTGGTGTCAAACTATTCTCTTACTTTTATATGAAAAACCTAAACGTGCTCACAACCTTAGATTGTTTGGTTTCGCCTTAGTAACTGAATATTCAAAAGTGCAGCATAAGGTTACAATAAGAATGATTAGAAAGGTAGTTTGTGGCCGCTGATTTGCTTTCGAGGAATTGAGCCAGGTTAGTGATTTGTTAATATTTATAGTGGTAAACAGAGTGTGAGATGTAATTAATGTGAAAAATAAAACGATGGAAACATCAAGGGCTTTGTAAATGTTGTTTTTCAACCTTCTCGGTTGTTGAAAATACATCCTAGGAAAACAAGTATAGACTTTTAAAAGTATGCACATTACAAACTGTCATTCTTACCTGTTGTTGCAGTACGTATGATCTACAAAGCTGCAGCTCAACTTTGAATATTTCTTTCGCAAGCGTCGAATTTCACTAAATTATTATACTTGCTTCTTCATAAAATAATTTTAATTATCACTTTCTATTTAACTATGGTCAAGTGTTTAGAGCATCCGACTTGCAGCCGGAAGGTCTGGGGTTCGACCCCTGGCCGGTTTATATCAAAGACTTTAAAAATGGAACCTACCTGCCATTGTGCTTGGTGCTAAGCGTAAGCAATGGAGTAGGGAAAACAAGCCAGTGAGCCACAACTCACTGGCCGGCCTGACTTAAACCAATTGGTTAGAAACTGACCCGTAAAACTTCATCTGACTCTAACTCTATTTAACTATAAAGAGCGTAAGACCGCCGTAACTAACTTAAGTATTTATTGTTTGTCCTCTAACATAACGTTGGCGTCAGTCGTCAAGAAGATCGGGACGTCAATGCAAAGGGTCCTGCTGGTGCAAGTTTTTTGTCCGTTTGTGTATTTCGTGCTATTTGGTTGCAATGCTGTGTGTACCGAGACACATACCCAAAATGAACTAAGTATCCTGCCAAGGTTTAATTAATTTTCCAACTAGCCTGGTACATTTTAATTAAACATTGTAGACAAGGAATAAGCCTAAGTCAAATAGAGTCACAGTTTATTGATAGTTAATGTCAGTCACACCGCCCTGAGTGACTGTCGCTACTTCACTTACACGAAATCCTCTTGAAACGATCAAAGAGAAACTATTGCAGTAAATTATCAAACTTATGAAGCATTCGTAAAACCATGTCAAAAGAAAATTGCTTCTGTGTGGAGCCATAAGGACTGTTTTATACTTACAAAAGATCTTTGTCTGGGAAATGATAGTCAAATTATCGTTGGTGGTTTCTTGTGTTGATTTGTTTCCAAGGATACCGATTTAACTAAAAATGTACAGTACCTACGCACGTTGATTAATTCGAAACGAAAGAAGAAAGTTTGGTAGAGAGAGAGTTCTAACTTCTGTATTTCATTCTTTTGCAAATGATTGCCCAAACCGTCTGTGTTTACTATGCTGGTGTGCTGTAATGATATGTGTTAAGAACTTTTCATGTTTGCTACGAAAAACACACCCACAAAAAAAAAAAAAAAAAAACAGGATTATTGAAAATAAGACCCGACTGGACAAAACCAAAAAGAAGCAATGCAACTCAGGTTGGAAGACACATCTTTATGTCTTTGTTGAACATTGAAATTACAGACTTTGCAGTTGAGACGTTAAGATATGCCTGGTCATAGATCTTACACGAACATAGAAGCTTTAAGTACCCCACGATCTGAGATAGGACAGGGAGCTAAACCTAAAATCGTCATCCTCTTATCATAGTCATTAAAGTCAGTCATATGAGACTGATATGAAATAGATATTTGCTTGCACAATTTCACTTAAAACAATTCTTCTTACCGAACGTAACAAGATCAGTAAATATGAGGAATAGTATGAAAGGTATAGCCGAATTTCTCTTTTGTTTGTGATCGTACACTGTTTTGTGCAAAACACAGAATTAATTCAGGTCGAAGATATGCGAGAGTTAAAAATGTTCTCAAACGCCGAAATAAATGTTGATGCATGCATTATCTTTCACGTTTTCACATCATTTGCCACCGCCCTGATTTGGGTTTCTGAACTGCATGATAGTCCGTTTCGTACAGTGTACCTGTGTAATGTTTTGTAACTGCACGCCGGACTAATATTAGAACCATCTACAAGGAAAATATAGGCCTATAATCGAAGAAATAACTTGTTTGTTCTTTATCACGTTAGTGACTTAAAATAGCGCTAAATATAGATTAGGATTCCTGCACTCCGAATTAGCTTCGGAATTTGGAACACTGAACACCTCGTTTAACCCATACCCTTAAAGAGTAGAGTAATATAAAAACCAAACTTCAGGTATCATGTAGTCCCGTCATACGCTTGGGCTTGCTGCGCCTAACCTCAGGCATATACAACAACACCCTTGGGGGAGCAACAAGCTACTCGATCCTTCAGCTTTAAAGTTCTGGGGAGAGTAACAATATGCTACTGTCCTTGCACGGGACTTAACTTGCCAGTTCCTCAGATATTTACACTATACGCTCATACCAGCTGTCTCCTCAGTGCCTGAGTCGCCTCGGAACAAGAAGTAGAGAAACTTGAAATAGTACCAGAAAATCTACGATAACCTCGTTAATTGAGGAATATCATACTTCGATGTCACTTACCAATAAAATGAACCTTTTTGTTTTCGGTGGATGTGAAAGTTTATTTCGAGTAGCAGAGGTCGTATGGTGAAAACCTCCTAAACAGGATAAACCATAGAAAGTAATCTTGACGGATCTCAGGTGGATGTCCCCATAATTTGCTCAACAATTCAATTATTTTGGGTTCCTGTAAAAGGTCATTTGAGGTCAAAAGAGGTCACAATGTGAAAAATTTCCAAGTATTGGGATCTTTTACGCGGCAGGTGGACGACCTATGTTGTTCACAAGAACACTATTGTTTTTGGTGGAGGTTAAAGAACGTGCTGTTACCACTGGTCAAAGTGAAAACATCGTAAAACATGATATCTCAAGAAGGATAAGTTTGAGAGATAAACATCAGTGCGACAAAGCCAGACGCGTCACTACCGGGGATTAAGGGTGTTATACCCCCAGAATTTTTCAAAGTGCCGTCTGTCGGGAAAATTTTGCTGTTCAATTGAAAAAATGCTACTTTCTTCTGCAATTAATTTACTCTAAAGAGGGGCTAAAGAAATATCGGGAAATTTTATTATTACTTAAATTGAATTAGTGTCGGATGGAAATATTGCTTTACATAAATTTAAGTACAGATATTACTCCTCCCAGATGTCACTTTATTGAGAAACTTATGTTTGTCAGGAAATTATTATATATTTTTGGGAAAGTTATCAAACAATTGAGGATTCCGTGGCGGTAAGTGATCACTACTATAGTATTCGGAAAGTAATTGCTTTTTTTTGACGAAATCCAGGCTGTCTGGAAAATAGAAGTACCATATTGTAGATTTTTCTACCATGAAATAGACACTTTAAGTTCGCCGACACTTTAAAATAAAAGCATTTTGGAATGTGCTGCACCCAACCTGACTGTTCGTCGGGAATGGGTTCTAGGTATTCGTGGCCACTCGCGTCGTTTTGCAGTCGGACTTTAGGGTAACCACTCCATACATTGTCGGGTGATATGTCTATCTACTGTTCATCACTCACACATGAGGGGAGCACTTTCACTTTCTGCAACCGTCGTCTGTTTTCGCAAACGCTTCTTTATTGGCCAATTCATAAAAAAGATGGTTGCAGTTGTGTGGATGACAGCTGCACACTGCAACGACCTTGCTGAACTGGAATGGCTATGTAAAATGAACTATGTAAAATGAAGACAAACAAAAATGTCCGCCAAACGATTATTTTTCGGGGCGCTTCGCGCTCATACATCTTGTACTATTGTTGTCCTATCATAACTTCCCATATAACAAAGTGAGTGCAATTATTGAGAACCCTGGGGAAGCTCTATGACCCTCCACCCCCCCACCATCAATCCCCCTGCATCTTCAAGAAATCAACCGGAGGTTATAGTCCCAATTAAGCTATCTTGAAAAAATGCAGACAGACTGCGATTTTATGGCCTGTATAGTGCGTATCGATGCCATTTGTAGACAGTAAAATGCTCATTTCTAGTGCTATGCTTCATAGCTTCTGTGGACTTTGCCCGCTCGGCCCCCGCAGAGGGACTACCGAAATAGGCCCTAAGGCGGACAACTTAGCCCCCACGTCAAAGACGTTCTTTTCGCGGCTAGTACTTCCATGACCAAATCTACCTTGCTGGTGCAGCAGATAAATGAAAACGGGTGCCCCAAGGTCAAATTGTCATATCATTAACGTTCAGGGACAAACGCTTTGATAAGTTACCACATCCTAAAGAGAACGATCATTCGCTACTTTCAAGTTTCCTGAGAACAACACTCTGGAAACGGATCAGAGGGAAAGATTGAATATTTATGGATTCCTGGGAGACCATCGTTACTGCCTTCAGTCCAGCTGTCTGTTACTTAAGAGAATAACAAAATTTGAAACTCTTCATTATCTCTCTTACACCGACTTGTCACGTACGCAGACTATAAAAGGTAATCTCTTACACCGACTTGTCACGTACGCAGACTGTAAAAGATAATTACCAAGATAGAACTTGTGAAAAAAACCGCTTCCGTCCTTGCCTACGTTGCAGGCTGTTCGGGATATTCCTTGTTCAGTCACATCCCTTAAAAGGTGGTTTGGGAAGCTGAGGAGCAGAGTCCTCTCCGCGGACACTTCCATCCCAGAACTGAATGTGGTCTTTTTCATTTTTCTATTAATAGATTATTTCATTGACTGACATGAGGACCTTTCCAGAAGAGTAAACACTGCGCGCGGATAAAAATTTTCGAAAAATAGCAATAAATCCAGATATGTCAGTGATGTAAAAAGCTGGCAATTATCTTCTACGAAACTGAGTAGATTGTCTTCGTTTGCATGTTTGATGTAAACTCCTTAGAAAACCCAGTGTTTCTGTATTTTATCGATTTACCAAGCTGAACCAATATCAAAATTACAGTTCTCGTCAGTCTGATTCCTCCTATAGCATTTAGTTGTTAGCTAGAAGTTATGGAGGAAAATGGAGAGATGCTCCTGTTATGATATTTTATTTTCTCTCCGCTCTTTTACACACACTTTTTCAGTTATCATAATTTTTCAATGTTAACTTGTCCTTAATTATGTCTCCTCTAAATCAAGGTAACGTTTATATCTAAGTTTTCCTTGGATGTTGTGGAAATAAAAACTCAGAACCTTAGTAATATCACCTCTAACAACAAAGGGACGAATGATAAAACAACAGACAATGTCCATTAGACACAGTCCGTCAACAACTAAGAGACTGAACAGTAAAATTAATGAGAAAATGTGTTAACACTTTGGAGAGTGATAATTGAAGTTTGAATCTTTCTTCTCTCTAGAGAAATTCTGGCAACCATAATACTCAGGCTTCTTTGAATAGGTCTATAAGACCCAACTTTATTCAAACAAAACAAAGCAAAGGAACATAACAAATATTTGCGAATACTATAGGTCTCTGTTCTCAAGTGGCCGCCAGAGCGGGGGGATGCAAAAATGCTCCGGGGAGATACGAGGAGACCAAACTTTAAAAAGAAAAAGGGCTGTTTTAAGAAGCTCCAGCTACCACAATGAGTTTAAACAAATCTCAAGTAAAAGTGGCCAGCAGCCCGAAACACTTAATAACCTTTACTTTATGGTATTCAAGGGGTAGGCTAATTTTGATCTCTTACTTTTTCACCCTGAACTACCAAAGAGCAATAACACCCAAATGACGAGAGGTTAATAAACACTATTTAGTTTCAACATACACATATGCATCTTTTGGGGTCAGTGTGTATTTTAAATAAAGTTTCTTTAACATGTCTTTATTACATTCTTATTTCACCGCAGCTGTTACCTTTTGTAAGAACGACCCCTTTAACCTCTTATGGGTGACATCTACAACCAGTTTAGGTCCAGATTTAGGTGTTTCCAAACTATGGGCTCTCGCCTAGATTTTATTCTGTAATTCAAATGGACCGAAACTACGAGGAATGACCAGGGCCGGATTAAGCTAGTGTGGGGCCTGTAGCATATAAAGGGCCCTACATTTACAAATAAAACACATAAATATATTTAAACACAAACATTTTTAACTTCAATAGCAATTATATTTTTTCATTTGCTAAAGATATAGACAGTATTACAAATATGTCTTTAGAGTGTTACTTACATGTCGTTATCAAAAGTAACAAATACCGTTTGAATATTACATTTTCAAGATTTAGCAAAAGCAAATTTGTTGATGATAGGCCTACTAGAAGTGTCTATTTGACGCAGAAGTTCACGTTCAATGCTCATTAGTCAGTTAGTGTGAGATAATTGTTCATTAGTTCATTTTAAATCAGTTTCAGTTTTGAAATGAGCGTTCTTTACTGCAATTGGTCGATCATCTGTGACAAACGGATGCGCAAGGCGATTTCTATACGTTATAGAGAAGACGTCAAAGCAATGTCAATTATAAAACAGTAAAAATGTGACTTTACAAGATCTTGTGTGGTGCATATATGAGAAACAAGATCAGTTTTCAACACTTTAGTAAACTGCACAAGTTTTTCACAAGACTTTCTTCCAAATCTTCCGGATATGATTTGATAAGATTTGATGACCTCGTTACCGCCGCTTAAGGAATAACGACCCTAACTGACGAAGGAATCCAAATACACCCTTCAAGTTTTTATAAGCGTTCCCATGGAGTTTTGACATCACAGAGAACAAGCTATCAATAATGACAAGAAATGTTCGACTTTTAAACTCCTGAGAAGGTGTTTGATATTCAACAAGTGGGTCAAGAGTGACAGGAGAGATTTCTGATTGCAGTCACAAGTCTACACGTCAAAAAGCTATGTACGCCTTTTACATCGCGACGAAGATTTCGTTCATGACAACATGACCCTGCAGTTTTACACAATGAGGGGCGCCGGTGCCGTCTCGTCACAATCTCAAACTCATATGAGCGCTCACCAACCACTGAAGAAAATTATGACAAAAACTGTTATACAACAGTATTTAGCCGATAGACCTATAAAGACAACTTAACATTAAAGCAATTTATTTAAAAAGAAGAAATTGATAGCTATAGCACGGGGCCCCGGAAAGCGCGGGGCCCGTAGCATATGCTACTTTTGCTACTATGTAGGAATGTAGGAATGACCTTCAGACTCGTACTTAACACGATATATATATATATATATATATATGCTACAGTTGTAAGACTATCCATTACTCCAGTTCAAACATCTTGTAGTCAAAACAGTTCCATCATGAATATAATTATATTAAACCGTCATTAACTTTCTTGCTTAAATTTATGGACGTACTTGATCTATGTGAACAGTTTTCCTCATATCAACTACTCTTTCACCATTTCTAAAGGACAGAATAAGTACTCTAAAGTATAGTACATGAGTACCTATGCGGTAAATTCAAAATCCACCTTACTGGTGTGCCCTCAAATGCACTCTTTGTTTCAAATATGAATATTTATATTTCATGGCATGATGAATATTGACAAGCATTCACTGCTTATTTGAAACCTGTGAAGACATATCACATCAGTTTATCTTAAGCAGCAAACGAGTAAGGTTAGAACGAGCTTTACTTATACTAAATAACTACTCAATCTAGTCTACAACAGAATACTGAGTTTTAGGAAAGAAGTTTATCAAACGTACAGGCAAATTACGGCATATGGTAAATAGTATTCGGAAGGAAAGATTATAATGGATTGTAAAAGGGGGCTACTAGTTGTGATTTTTGCTTGTGCAGCTTTTTGCGAGCTCACAGCAGCTATGGGTAGGTGTCTTGAATACTGGTTTTATCAATCTTTTACCTCCTTAATCTATCATTAGTAGACTTACCATCAGAAGACAAGTGTAAGAGATGTATATATGAAGTACGAAAATAATGCAGGTAAGATAGATTGTTAGGTTCTACAACTTTCTTTTCTTGTAGGTGTAACTGTATTATTGAATTAATGAGAACTGTATTTTATTGGAGAATTTTCTTTCAATTTATACTGTCATTTACAGTTAACGATACGCTTTATGGTACCAATACTAGTCTTAGCTAAATTTTATGGACCACTTTTGTCATTTTTAGGTTTTGGTAGGTTTTCAAGAATGTTTCCATCTCAAAGAAAACATAACGGTACCACGTGTGGGGATGTTACAAGAGTGAGAGATTATATCGGTAAGTTGCATTTGCAAATCTTTTTACGATTCGTAAATATTAATGAAAAACTGTATTTTTATTAACTATTCTTGACCACAAGCAGAAGCCTTTATCTGCATTTTTTATCTATCTTTTATCTATTTTTGATCTTATCTATCTAATCTATTTTTGATCTTGTTATTTTTTATGTTGTTATCTCTGGAGGAAAACAAGAATGTAGTAAGAACAGTAGATGACACCGTTGTCATATCTTCCGTTTTCTGCACACTGCATAAAATAAGAACCAAAGATTGTTCAGCAGTCTAACTCCTACGTTCCCTCAACCTTCTTTTTACATTACAGTAGTTTTCTTAATTTATGAAATCAGAACCCCTTGAGTTACGATATGGGCATTTTTGCAGGGCACTGAATATAAGTTTGGTTACTGTAAATGCACAATTATCTTTGCCCTTTTGTCTTTATCAATACTTTTGTGCAATGTGTTGTGTAATAAGGTAGCATATAGTCTAGCTCAGTCACAATTATTTCGATGACCAAAGACATCGTTTAGAAATAACAGTGTATTTCAATAAAAGAGTTGCCATTTTCAGACTTGAACTTCCAAATTCCGAAAGTCCGAATTACTAAATTACCTGGGGATATCTAGGTGGAATAATGTATATTTTCATTCGGCAAAAACAAACTACTTTTATTGCTGTTGACATAGTCGTGAACTACGTATAGACAGAATATAGAACACCTTGGGGTTTGACAGTAACAATAGTTTATTTGAGATATCAATTAAAGGACTCAACCAGTACACGGAATCTGAGATCGAGATCGGCCAACATTTCGATTCACATCGGATCGGTTGTAGCAGTTTTTCCTAACAGTGGGCTTACAATGTATATAACTATAAATGGTAGATCGCACTTTCACTGACTTCAATTTGTGTCTCGTTGTGCCCCATTTGGTACTGCTTTGTGCCTGTTTGCTGGTTAGGGAGAATAGAAAACTGCTAAATCCTAAATAACAACCCTCGTTGCACCGTTCCTAATGTGAAATGGTACATATGTTGGTACATAAATGATGTAAATGTACAATTGAAGCCATCTGTTTATTTAGGTCTGAACTTGGATTCGTGATCTCGACGTTCTATATAAACTGTCCAAGATTCACATTATTATCCAGTCTGATCTAGTTAATATATACTGAGAGCTACAGCCGATTGAAAGGTGAAGCTTCCTGATTAAAAGTACATAGTAGCATGTATAACAGAGTTTGGAGTATTAAGAGTTAGGTGTACACTAATGGTCTGATCTTAGTTTACGCTTGGCTAAATTTACTTTACTTGGGGAACAGGTGCTCTCAAAGATCAGCATGGTTTTGAAAAAAATGCATGTTTACTCTTGCAAGGTGCTCTGAATTATTTCATCCGTTTGCTATTTATTCCTTACACCTCACAACCAGTTTCATGATATCTGCTTTTACATGAATGGGGTTTGCTAGGTTAGTTTCTTTGGAGAAAAGCTTTATTAGTCTACCACTAGTTGTTGCGCATACAAATTCAGTAAGCGCATTTGAAAAAAAAAAAAAAAAACAGCTCAACGATTAGAATATGGCTGTAAATACAAAAATTACACTTATTTTGGGGCACTACTTGAAGGCATATTTCTAGACAAACTAGATTACGCTTTATAAATGTAGTCTATGCATCACCTACTTTGTAATTTTTATTTCATTCATTTCATTTCATTTATTTTTGATTTATCACAACACAAATTTACAAACAAATAATAGAAGCGCATTAGTAACAAAATGCGTGAAAGGAAGTGCACTTCGAAACCCTGTAGGGCTTATCGAGAAGTGCCACTCCCTGAGAAAAGATAGTGTTAAGGCATGGCAAAAGTGCACACACAAGAAAACGTAAGCCCGACAACCAGTAAATCAAAATAATGTGGGTCTCAATTCCCAAACACCTTTTCATAAACATTAACTATTACATTACACATTTTTGACGGGATTTCTGACAAGCAAAATCATTTATTAGTCAGGAAAAATCCATTTTCCACACTAGGTCATGTTCCACGCTGAGCAGGGTAGGGCCTTTTAGTCTCTTCTGCTTCATGCAGGATCGAACTTCGCTTTTTATTCGCTTCAGTGAAGAGAATGATCTTTCGCCAGAACAGTTGGAGATCATTAAAGAGTGATAAATGCGAAATGCAATGAAAGTGTTCGGAAATAAAGTTTCCAGGTTATTATCTACAAGAAGCTTGTACATTCGCAAATTCCAGCGACTCCACATTTAATCTAACGTCATCGTCATCTCTAGTAATCACAGCAACGCCATCAGCTTCCTCAGTCGTTGTTTGGGTTGTAGAATTAGCAGCAGAGATTGCTGTTGGAACAGTTGCGGTTAATGCTTTAGTAGCAAATTCAGTGTTCAGAAAAATTGAAAAATGTACTAATTCATGTATCAGACTGTCTTCAAGATCTGTGGGGTAGGCTTTTTGAAGGCTATCTGCATTCTTGATCACTTTGTCGTCTGGTAAGTCCTTAAGGTCTCGCAGGAACCCAAACTTCGCCACAATATCTTTATACGCGTCCAGTCGTTTCTGCAATGCTGCGTCTAAACTGTCGACAATAACCAGGAAAGTGCGTGTGCGAAACTTGTCAGCAGCAGACTGCGGCAGCTCACTGAGCTCAGGCGCTGTTCCTGGCTCGTCATAACGACGACTTCGTTGACGTACGCACCTAACTTCTTCCGTGTAATTCTCACATACGCTTAGCTCCTTCCCTTTAGCCTCAAACTCCTCACATCTTGTCCGCATCTTACGGATGAATTCTAGAAGAGACTGGTAGATCGCAACAGCAGTATTGAGATCCTGGCTGGATAATTGCAAGACTTGACTGCTGCCGTGAATACAATGGAGGATATGGTGACACAAAACAGTAAGTATACCAGTTTCCAGAGGATTCATATAGTCGGCGAGTCCACGGGCCTTTTGGCGGCTCTCGGGTTTCTGGTCGACGTCGTCAGCGATCAGCGAGTTCTTCCAAAGCAACGTTAATTTCCTCATATCCTTTCAGTAGAGCTTCTGCGGCGTCTGCGCGTGCCGACCAGCCAGTGTCAGACATGCGTTTCACTGTTGGCAGATTTTTGCTCGAAGCTGTCTATGCAGAACTTTCCAACGATGCATTGAAGCTGCAAAAAAGGAGTAAAGTCGCTGAAGAAAATCAAAGAATGCAACAGCTAGCTGGCAACAAGAAGCTGCAGATTGACCAACCAGGTTGAGGGAATGTGCTGAGCAGAGTACATAGTGAGCCAACTCACAATGCTGCCGAATAATGGCTTACATGCCATTATATTTCCCGCTCATGTTGCTTGCATTATCGTATGACTGGCCAAGACAGTCAGCAACATCGATGCCATGCTTTTCCAAGAATGTGAGCAAGCTTTCTGCTAGTTCTTGTCCACTGTGACCTTGTATGTCCAGGAATGTTAAAAATCGTTCAACAGGACCCGATGGCAGAACGTATCGAAGAATACAAGTGAGCTGATCGACGTGAGAAATATCGGGTGTGGTCCCCAAAAGCGCGGGGCCCCCGGCATATGCCGGTTTTGCCATGGGGTTAATCCGGCACTGTTTACACCTTGAAGGGAGATAAATTGCTTTCTATTGGAGAGATAACTAGTAAACCAAGAAAGAAAAAAGCCTCTAATACCGTAATGAAATAATATTTGAAGAAGAATGATATGATCAATAGTGTCGAAGGCCTTAGATAAATCCAAAAATACACCTACTGTAGCGGGCTCCAGCCGAATACGAAAATAAATCACAACCAGACAATTCCATAGTTTCATACGGGTCAGTTTATTTGGTCTCCTGGATTCTTTTCCTTGCTTGACTCTTACTTCACCACAGTAATGAACATGACTTGACCTAGGCTAGTTATCTTGGCATTTCACTTCATAGGACTTGATCAACTTGAACTATTAACCTTTATTTGACCAAGGTTGACTTAGTTAACTTCACTTGACCAAGGTTGAACACCTGACCTCTAGAGTTGACCACTGTTGAACAGTTGCCCACCTGACCTAGTTTGCCACTTGACCACCTGACCTACTTTGCCACTTGACCACCAAGTTCACCACTCGACCACCTGACCACTCGACCACCTGACCGTCAAAACTGTAAATACAATACACAAACACTAATAAGAGTCCAAATCTATTCGGTACTTATGGCTAATATCCTTTAATCAAAGAGAATCACCTAAGTTTGAAAACTGACATTACCCCTTTAATGTAAACAACAACTGTGGCTTAAACAGTACTTGAAGTAACATGCATGAACACTCCTGTAAACTAACACGAGCCTACACTAAACGTTAATACCCCTAACCACAGTATGCACAGCACCTACTCAAATGCACACATAGCCTAGTCATAGTTGCATTACACAATAACATCAGACCTAAACATTGGAATGCTCATTGATATATCTGTTAGGCGAAACTACATTATGCACGAACGAAGCATGCTCACCCCAGCGTTAATAAATTTACATCTTACGAGATAGATAAACCCTTTGAACACCTCAACATGACTAAAAATGTTTAGAAAAACTCCTTTATAACTTTCATATACCTTATGGTTCCATTCTGGGACTGGACCCACTAAAATTTCTGAAAAACGTTTACGACTTTACAAACGCATTTCCTTCTGCAACCGGTCTCTAAGGCGATTGAAGTTAGTTAGCTTCTAACAGCTGTTCTACAGCCGGGCAATCATGACAGCATTTCAATGCAGCAGTACAACGATACTGTATCAACGAACGTACGGAGCGGTGACCATTACACTCCCACCAAATTACTTTAACCTCAACTAAGAAAAATAAAGAACAATATAAACATGAGAAAGTAATTTCAACTGCACCGCTCAATCCTTACCAGCAAACAATAAACAATGATAAATCAACGATTTTGAACTCTGACCTTAACAGCCTAGAGACCTTCCTTGGCCTTGAGAGGCAGAGGGGGGACTTTCAACATTTTCCACCAGGAGAACAAGTTTTTGGATTGGACGTTCCAATTCTAATTTCTTGAGTCGACTCCCTAGGGCCTTAGACCCCATCCTAACCCAAACTCTTCTCACCAAGCCGTCATCATCAGCTTCTGCTGTCTTAACCACTGCAAGGGGCCATTCCATACGTGGAGTCTCATGATCCTTGACAAGCACGATATCACCGACCCTTAAGTTTCTTCTTGGGACATTCCATTTCCCCCTCTGCTGCAAATTCTGAAGATATTCTCTCTTCCAACGGGACCAAAACTGCTCTGAGAGAAACTGTACCCTTCGCCATCTTTTTCTGGCATACAAGTCTTCCTTAACAAAATTCCCAGGAGGTGGTAAGGGAGAACTTGACTTCATAGTCACTAGGTGGTTTGGTGTGAGGGGTGCCTCGGCAGCTGGATCCAACATATTCACAGGTGACAGAGGACGACTGTTGACAATGGACATTGCCTCGTGCATGAAACATCTTAATGATCCATCATCCAAACGTCCAGGACATAGGGCCATTGTGGCTTCTAGTATATTCCTAACAGATCTGATTTGGCGCTCCCAAACGCCTCCAGCGTGACTTGAGTGAGGTGCATTGAAAATAAAGGTACACTGTTTTTCTGTCAGGTATGCTGTGACTCGTTCAACATCTAACTCCTTCATGGCTGCCTTCAACTCATTGTCGGCTCCAATAAAGTTACTTCCTTGGTCAGATCGTATTTGTCTCACTGTGCCCCTGATAGCAATGAAACATCTTAGTGCAATGATGAAGGCGTCTGTCGTCATGTCTTCTACTACTTCTATGTGGACAGCTCTGGAACATAAACAGGTAAACAACAATCCATAGCGCTTGTATTCCTTGCGCCCATGTTTTGTGACGAAGGGACCAAAGCAGTCCATCCCGCAGAAGGTGAAGGGTGGTGACGGCTCTACTCTATCTTCAGGCAGGTCAGCCATTTTTTGTTCTTCAACTGGACGTCTCAGCCTTCTACAAATGACACACCTTCTGATGAATTCAGCAACCAATTTGCTCCCACCAAGAATCCAGTAGCCTTGGCTTCTTATTTCATTTAGAGTTTGACCCCTACCCTGATGTTTGATCTGACCATGACAGTGAGCAATTATCAGTTGAGTCATGTGTCCACTCTTGGGTAAAACCACAGGATGCTTCTCATTGAGTGACATAGAAGACTTCCGTAAGCGTCCTCCTACTCTGACTACACCATCCTGAATGAAAGGGTTGAGATTGAAGAGTTTACTGGTTGAAGGAACATCTCCTTGTTTGTTAAGCACCTGTATTTCTTCCTTAAAGGTTTCCTTCTGAACAAGTTTGATCACAGAAAGACCAGCCTGATTAATTTCCTCAACTGTCATAACCTTGTTTCCAGTTTGTCCTCTTGCAAGGCATTGGATTCTCGCCACAATTTTGGTAAGTTTAGCCCAACTGGAAAACTTGCACAACCTCTCAAGCAAATCCCTTGCAGATTCTGTTTGCATACTAAAGGCTGTTGCTCTAACTTCTGGATCTCCCACCATTAACTCCTGTTCCACATAGTGACTTTCGATAGGGTCGCACTTCCACAGAAATTCTGGACCAGTGTACCAATTTGTTGAAAGAAGTTCACTTGCGCACAGGCCTCGTGAATCATGGTCTGCAGGATTTTCCTTGGTGGAGACATAATGCCACTGTTTAACATCTGTGTGCTCTCTGATGAGTTGTACTCTGTTGGATACAAAGACATGGAACTTCTTAGCATCATTATTGATGTAGGCCAACACAACTTGGGAATCGCACCAGAAATGTTCACCGTCAATATGCATCTGCAACTCTTGTTTCAACTTGGTACTCAGTTTAACAGCAACAACGGCAGCTGTAAGCTCCAAGCGAGGAACTGTGACACCTTTGTGGGTGAAACTCTTGACTTTCCAACAATCAGGGTGCAGTGGACACGACTTCCTGCGACAAATCTTAGGTAGGAACACACCCCATATCCAACAGTGCTCGCATCTGAGAAATGGTGGAGCTCTACTCTCGTGAGAGGGCCAAAGTCTAGTGGCTTGTAACATCTTGGAAGATGGATGTCCCTTAAGTTGGGAATATCTTCCTTCCACTGCTCCCACCCTGGCCTTAAGTCTTCACAGATTACCTCATCCCAGTCAGTACCACGTCTGCACATCTCTTGCAAAACAGCCTTTCCTCTTAGAACAAATGGAGAGATGAATCCTAATGGGTCATACATGCTAGCAACCAACGATAAAATTCCACGGCGTGTATTGGGGCGTTCTTGAACATTTATCTGAAATGTGAATGCATCTACTTCGATGTTCCAGTACACACCCAGGGTTCTCTCAATTGGCAGCATTTCCTTGCTTAGGTCAACTTCTTGAACATCTGTAACACGTTCACTGATTGGTACACTTTCAAGCACAGAACGGTTGTTGGATATGAACTTGTGTAGCCGAAGGTTTCCCTGTGAACACAATTCACGAGCTTCTCTTATTAATTCTTTGGCCTTCTCAACACCATCCACACTAGTGACTCCATCATCTACATAGAAGTCTTGACGTAAGAATGGTGCAGCCTGGGGGTAGTCCTTCTCATACATCCTTGAAAGATACTTGAGCCCAAAGTTCGCACAACCAGGCGATGACTTGGCTCCAAACAGATGCACGTTCATTCTGTACTCCAAGGGATCTGTGCTGGTGTCACCTTCAGGGTACCATAAAAATCTCAAGTAATCTCTGTCTTCAGGACGGACATGGAACCTGTGAAACATCTTCTGTACATCGCACATCACAGCAACATTCTCCCTGCGAAACCTACACAGGACTCCAAAGAGACTATTGGTAAGATCAGGTCCAGACAATAGATAATCATTTAACGCAGAGCCTTTATACTTGGCTGAACAATCGAACACTACTCTCAACTTGTCTGGTTTTTTCGGATGAAAGACCCCATGGTGTGGAATGTACCATACCTCTCCAGGTCCTGGTTTCTCTGTTGCTAGTTCGGCATCACCATCCTTCAGCATCTCATCCATGAACTGACAATAATTTCCTTTGTACACCGGATCCTGATCCAGCCTTTTCTTGAGATGGGACAGTCTCACAACTGCTAACTTCCTGTTATTTGCCAAATTGGGCCGTGATTTGAAAGGTAGGGGCATCTCTAAGTGACCTCTCGAATTCACAGTAACACCACTCTCCATGAAGTTGAGAAACTGTATATCTTCCTGAGAAACACTAATGTCTCCATGTTTCGAATCTGCAAAGTCTCTCTCTAAAATCTTCAAAACATCTCGGGGTATAGCTGGAGGGGCTTCCTTCACACTGATACGGTGACAGAACCCTGTGACGTCTGCTGAGTCCGCTGAACCAAGTTTTCCAACAACACTCCAACCTAGATCTGTCCTTATAGCATACGGTTGGTCTCCTTCTCCGGGGATGACCTGTCGAGGAGTAAGAGCTGTAGAACAGTCAAAGCCAATCAATAAACCTACCCCACAATCCAACAACGGGGGTATTTCCGATGCTATATCTGATAGGTGATCCCAGCTGCTTGCCGTCTCACAAGTGGGAATGTGACTTCTGTCTAGGGGAATGAGGTCTCGGGTATATGTGACTGGTAATTCAACAAATTGACTTGAGGAGTAACCACGAACTCTAAGACCTTTCACTCTTTGACACATGACTGTTGCATCTTTCCCTAGGATGGTGGTCAGCTTGAGTTTAATAGGATTTGTGGGCACACACAACTCTTCGCAAATTTTCTCATCAATGAATGTACTGTCACTTTGTGTGTCAAGGAGGGCATACACCAGTTTCTCTCGTTCCGGTCTGCCAACACTTGATACCCACACTGGTAGAACATTAGTGGTGCAAGAATGACCAGCATTGGTTTTAAGAGACACAGCAGCATTTTCTGTACTAGGCTGTTGGTTAGAATTCTGAGGAGTCGCTTTAGCTTTGTCGTTGTCATGCAGTACAGTAGGATGGCGTCCCTTACACTTTTGACAGATGTGGCGAGATTTACAATGCTTGGAGTAGTGACCAGTACGTAAACATCCAAAGCATCTTTTTTGTTCCCTTATATATAGATTCCTTTCATCTATGGGTTTGCTTGCAAACACTAAACAAGATGACAAGTAATGCTCCCCTTTACAGAATGGGCATGACTTCTTTCTCTCAGGCTTGGCTTCACTGGAACTGGATTGCCCCTGGGTTACCGACTTCTGTGCAACATCTGTTCCAGAGGAATGTTGGTCTGAGGCTGGTCCTGTACCTGTACTTAGAGAACGCACAGACTTCTTCCTTTCCTCTCGCTGTGGCTTTATATCATGGAATGACTCTGTACCTCGAACAGCAGACAGAGATGCAACTGGATGACCAGCAATTCTTGCCTCCTTCTCTACAAATGCCACAAATTTTGCAAAGTTTGGGTACTGATGTGTGTTGTCCAGTGTGTCTGTTACAATACGACTCCAGCGGTTGATTCCCCAATCTGGAAGTTTTGCCACCATCTTCTGGTTTTCCTTGCAATCATTTAAGACAGTGAGGCTCTCAATATGGGGCATGGCATCAAGGCAACTCCTCAGGAAGTCTGAATACTTCTGTAAAGCAGCACTATCTCTCTGACCAACTCGAGGCCACTTGTCTAGCTTGTCTCTGAAAGCCTCTCCAATTTTAAACGGATGTCCATACCTTCTGTCCAAGATTTCCCATGCTCTTTGGTAGTCACTTTCAGATCTTCCATAGAAGCAGCCAGCTATGGATTCCTTTGCCTCTCCAGACACATACTGCTGAAGGTAATAAATTTTCTCTTCAGCAGAAATTCCCTTATTATTTGCCAATAAGTGTGGCAAAACTCCTCTTGAAACTCACAAAGTCCATAGGATTTCCTGAAAAAACCTTTGGAGTAGGTACAGGCAGTCGGTTTCTATCCATTGCACTTGCCAGTGCCTGGGCTAGAGATGATTCGCCAGCAGGATCATGAGTGTGAAGAGCAGCTGAGCGGGCAGTGTCTGCCTTTAAACCTGGATTGTCACCACCCTTAAACTGATTACCACAGGGCATCTGCGCGTGATCATTACTGGGTTGACTTCGGGGCCTGAAGGTAGTGGCTTCTGGATTCAGCTTCGTAGGCATGTTGGGTTCTTCATTTTCATCTTCTACTTCTGATAAAGCATCACACTTTGCCTCAGCAATTTTCACAGCAGTGCCTGCTTGAATAGCCTCTAATTTCATTTTCTCTTCTTCCATCTGAACCTGCATTTTAAGGATTTTTGACCTCTGAAGCTGTTCTTCCTGGAGTGCCTTTGCTGCTGCCAACTTCTCTGCCCTTTCTAGCTCTGCTCTTGCTCTTAAAGATGACACTGAAGATTTTGTGCTATGACAAGATGGGATTGACATACGGTCACTGACTGATTCACTAAAAACAGATGGATGCCTACATCTTAGGTCTTTGGTTTGACTGACATCAAATTCTTCGGGTGATTCTAGCCTTTTCTGCATTAGAATGTCCAACAGAGCTTCACTTATTGAACAGCAATTGTCAAGCTTACTTACAACTTCACTGTCAGGTTGGTTGGTTTTCTTAAGTTTGTCATACGCACCTACGACTGCTTCACGGTGTTTCTCGATGGTCAGCTGAAATTCCTGCAGTTGGTTAAGGCCTTGAAATACCTTAAGGTCCTTTCTGATCCTTGAGGCATGCTTTCGCCATTGTTCATATGAGGAGTTAACTCGTTTGACTTGACTGATTTTTTCTTCCTCTTGATTTTGTTGTGCCTTGTGTGTCAGTTTTTCTCTCTTGAACTCCTTCGCAGGCCATCTTCCATGCCCTCTATGTTTGTCTGGGCTGGTGTGCCTTCTGGGATGTTGTGAAGGTCTGGGTCAGTACTAGGGACTAGGTCCTGATTTTCAATTTGGGATTGATTTTCTTGAACCCCTGTCTCCCCCTCTGACTCTGATATCTTCTCGGGCATAGACATAGTGAATACCTGAATAAAATCCTGACTTAAGGTAATTAACCAGAACTGCGTATCAAACAAGGTAAAATGAGTATTAACTGTACTGCAAACCACTGTACTGAAACTGTGCAGGCCTTTACACTAAGCCTGACTGACCCTTTAAGACTGTACTGAGTCCCAAATTTAACAACTTGCAGAATTAAAACAACTTGTAGAATTAAACCAACCAAACAACACATGTAGAAAGCTGTATTGTACATATAGGCCTACAGTGTATGTCACCTTTAATTTCATGCATGACACTGACCTCACCTTTAATATTCCATGCATAACACAAATTTCATATACTTGGGCACTCTATTTCATTAACCTTGCCCATTCACTGTGTACCTTTGGCTTAAATTGTCCTGCTTGCAGATAAATTAGGTACAGTTCTTGCATTTCACATAGTCACTGGTAATTAGCCCTGCAATGACGTCAGAATTCTTCTTGGACCCGAGTTTACTCATAAGTTTTGACTGTAGCGGGCTCCAACCGAATACGAAAATAAATCACAACCAGACAATTCCATAGTTTCATACGGTCAGTTTATTTGGTCTCCTGGATTCTTTTCCTTGCTTGACTCTTACTTCACCACAGTAATGAACATGACTTGACCTAGGCTAGTTATCTTGGCATTTCACTTCATAGGACTTGATCAACTTGAACTATTAACCTTTATTTGACCAAGGTTGACTTAGTTAACTTCACTTGACCAAGGTTGAACACCTGACCTCTAGAGTTGACCACTGTTGAACAGTTGCCCACCTGACCTAGTTTGCCACTTGACCACCTGACCTACTTTGCCACTTGACCACCAAGTTCACCACTCGACCACCTGACCACTCGACCACCTGACCGTCAAAACTGTAAATACAATACACAAACACTAATAAGAGTCCAAATCTATTCGGTACTTATGGCTAATATCCTTTAATCAAAGAGAATCACCTAAGTTTGAAAACTGACATTACCCCTTTAATGTAAACAACACTGTGGCTTAAACAGTACTTGAAGTAACATGCATGAACACTCCTGTAAACTAACACGAGCCTACACTAAACGTTAATACCCCTAACCACAGTATGCACAGCACCTACTCAAATGCACACATAGCCTAGTCATAGTTGCATTACACAATAACATCAGACCTAAACATTGGAATGCTCATTGATATATCTGTTAGGCGAAACTACATTATGCACGAACGAAGCATGCTCACCCCAGCGTTAATAAATTTACATCTTACGAGATAGATAAACCCTTTGAACACCTCAACATGACTAAAAATGTTTAGAAAAACTCCTTTATAACTTTCATATACCTTATGGTTCCATTCTGGGACTGGACCCACTAAAATTTCTGAAAAACGTTTACGACTTTACAAACGCATTTCCTTCTGCAACCGGTCTCTAAGGCGATTGAAGTTAGTTAGCTTCTAACAGCTGTTCTACAGCCGGGCAATCATGACAGCATTTCAATGCAGCAGTACAACGATACTGTATCAACGAACGTACGGAGCGGTGACCATTACACCTACAGCAGTATGGTTGTTGTTTGTGGCCTGTGTTAAGTTGTCGACGGCATTAACAAGGGCCATATTCAGTGGAGAGACCGAGTCTAAAGCCATATTGACCACGGAAAAGAATGTTATGCTTATCTAAAAAATTTGAGACTCTTCTGTAAACAATACGTTCAAGAATTTTAGAGGAACAGTTCAAAACGGAAATATGTCTATAGTTAACAAAGCAATTGGGATCACCTTTCTTAAAGATCGGGACTAATTTGGCAAATTTTCAAATTATCGGGAACAACCCCAGTCGATAAGGATAAGTGAAAAACATAAGTAAGAGGTTTACAAATAAAACAGGTTAGGTTAGGTTAGGTTAGATGAGGTTTAACGTCCCAGTTTCCAACCAACTGGTTCAAGTCGAGACGACCATGGCCTTTTTTCCAGTTAACAGATAACCCGGTTAACAACAGAAGACCTGATTTCATCAAACCCAGCGGACTTGCCTGATTTAAGGCAGGATTTAGAAACACTTATTCATTCATCTATACTTATTGGGAAAAGAAAAGCCGAGAAAAGATTACTATCCGAAAGATAATCAGATGGAGAATGGTTTGAAGAGATCGTTTGAGCAATCGACGGACCAACATTAACGAAAAAATGATTAAAACTATTACCGATAGCAGCAGGGTCAGTAAGTTTCTCATCATCCATGAAACAATAATCGGGTGTGATGGGTTTTTGCTTGTTTTTGTTCAGCAAATTGCTAAATTTGGACCAAGTTTTTTGGAATCATACTTGCAATTGTTAAACATATTCGTGAAGTAATTTTTCTTGGAAATACGAATGATGTGGGTCAGTTTATTTCTAAAAGTTTTGTACTCAGATTTGTTTCGCTGAGAAGGGTTGTTGAGCATAGTTTTATAAAGCTTATTTTTCCTCTTAATAGACGTAATTATACCAGAAGTGATCCAAGACTGTTTATCGGAATGCCGACCCTTTCTTTTCAGACGGATAGTGGGAAAACCTTTGTCACAGACGTTTTAAAGAGGTCAAGCAAAACATTATATGCAGAGTTTACATCAGACTCACAATATACGCTATCCCAATTCGTGCTAGAGATATCGGAGATAAACTTTTCAGTATTACACTCAGAATAATTACGAATTAAAATATCATCATGCACATTGAGATCCAGTTTACACTGCGTATTTAAAAAGACTGGAAAGTGATCAGTCAGATCTGTCAATAGCACTCCAGAAACACTGTCACTAGAGGTTGTTCCTGGTAAGGTACCATTGGTAAAAATATTGTCAATGAGCGAGGACGCCCTCTCATTAACTCTGGTCGCTTTTGAAATAGTTGGATAAAACCCACAAGAAATCACATCATCAATAAAATTATTATCCTGATTAAGCATATCCAAATTAAAGTCCCCCATGATATAGCAAGATTTACATTCATTATTAATTTGACATAAGATGTTGAAAAATAGATCTTTAAACAAAGGTAAATTACTTGCTGGAGGTCTGTAAACAACACCAGCAACACAATTTCTCGTTTGAGAGGAAACGGTGGTTTCAAAGAAGATGGACTCCATAAAATCATTAAAGATGGACAAACCATTGTGGGCACAAAAACTAAAATTATTCTTTACAAAAAGACACACTCCCCCGCTCCTTTTGTTTTTGCGATGGTTTTCAACAATAGTAAAGTCATCGATGTGTATTAATGGTGAGGGGTGATTATTGAACCAAGTTTCAGTAAATCCTAATACAGAAAAATTGTGATTTAGTATGGATAGGTAGTTTTTTATATCTTCAAAGTTCTTATTCAAGCTTCTACTGTTAAGGTAAAACCCATCCTTCGTCAGTTCCTTAAAGCCATCAACGTCAAAGTAACTACACTTACTTATGCGTAAGTCGTCAATATACCCATTACTTTTATCAAAATTTATACACAGCTCTCTTTCCCTAAAACCCGTTAACTCAAAAAATCATTAATGTCAGAGACACCCTGAAAAGGGAATACATTGGCATTACTTAAAGTGTCATAGGACGACGAAAAAGCCGTGCTAAACATAGAAGCCAACCCAAAGAGAAACAAAAATAAAAAGAGAACACAAAAAAGAAAGATATAGCTATACAAACAGGTGCAGAGATCATGACTTGCGCAAGACATGCGGATAAGAACTGGACTTTTACCAGGAAAAACTGTTTAAAGGTGGCTGGCAAAGTCTTGGAAAGCAGTGAGTCAATTTGAAAGGCATAATTTTAGACGGCTTTAGCTACTTCAAACAAGGCTTTCGTAAGTGCAAATCATACACTTACACAAACTTTACGTACCAACAGTTACACAGCAAATGGGAAAAAGACAGTAGGCTTGCAATTTGAAAACTTTACTTTTTTCCTGAGATGAATACCAAATATTCAACAGTTGTGACGTCACTTGCGAACATATGCTTTAGGAAAGTCATTCCTGCAATGTGAGACTTCTTGTCATAGGCCGTCGTCCCTTCAAATGAAAGTTATATTTTCTAAAATTTGGTTGCAAAATAATTTCAGGGATTTAGTCATTTTAACACCGAATGAAACAAATAATTTGAGTGGACTCATTCTTAATAGTTTAATTTATATTATTTATACTGAAACAAAATCCCCACATAGAAGTATTGTGACAGAGAGAAGTCGAAAAACCACTAGGCTTCCCTTCTGGAGTAACTTTAATTCAGGTGATAGGCAAAGGAGGATTAAAGCAACAAATATGAGTGGTTTTGAGAGCTTCTTGGCAAATTGGATAATATACTTACTGTTTTACGTTCAAGGGAATAAAAAATTAAAATGCATCTTGTAACTTCTTGTGTGCTACAATATTGAGTCACTTCCCTGCCTCACAGTCTCTTCCTAATTCACTTTTCTTGCCTGACTGGCTATTCTCCTGATTTTAGAAAACCTAAAGCCTCCAATTACACATCAGATGTTAACTGATTGTATTGAAATTTGAAATGTCATTCCTGAGTGTATTTTTGATTTTACAAGCAGGCTCATGAAGAACCATTTAAATATTTTTAAAGCCTCAATGGCCTGTGTAATGCCTCAAAAAGCAAGAGGACATTCCATCTGTTTTGCGAAAACAATTGAAAAGTAGTAAATCGTCTACTAAGATATTATTGTTTCTTCACATTTGTCACCCAAGCTACAGTACTTCTAATTTCACCATATCATAAAGTTCTTGTTTTATAATGGATAACTAAATATTCAAGGACTTTTGAAAGTTTTGAAAATTCAATGTCTGAGAAGTTGTTAATTTGAAGTCAGAATTAGGCACAGGGGTGGGCATAACATACAACTTAAATATATATAAAATATGAATGTGAAATATAATGTGAATATAAATGTGAATATAAAAGTAAGACTTTAAAATACTATTATATGAGAGTGCAAACACTGATGATTTTGTATTGTTTCTCCCTTTTTTCGTGCATCAAATTTTGTCCAAGGTTATGTAAAGGCATGACAAAGACTTGTTTTTATAATCTTAAGATAAACTACTAGAAATCTGTTTGAGGTCATTCTATATTCTACTGGAAAAACCAGCAGGTCTACTCCAAATCAACAGTTGATATTTTCTGTTTGAGACTTCATTTAGTATTCGCCTTACATAAGAATCATGACCTATGTATTCATGATGGCTGTGAGTGTGTGTTTGTCACCCAGAGATTACAACACGATTGCTCAAACAAGGTAACTCTGAATGATATTGGTATGTGGATGTAACGTATTTAAACGAAGAGTCCAATTATTTTAGTGTAGACCAAAGGCCAACAGATTTTACCGGAAAACCCCATAAGAGGGCTCACCATGATAGAAGGTATGGATACCTGTTTCTCTTATTATATAAATATTTTGTATTTAAAATACTTTATCGTCTGGTTGAAGGCAAAGGCCATCAGAGATAACAAAAGGCCAAAGACTGGAAAACCTTGTCAATAAGATACCTCAAGATAGGAGTTATGAATATTTTTGTAAGGAAGTGACCATTACTGTTTTGTGTTGTAACTATTGTGAAAAGGTTCAAATGCTGTTCACCTTCATTTTTCGAAGTAGAAACTTGAATGAAAGTATCATATGAAGTAGAAAAGCAAAATGTCATTTGAGGTCATCAGAGATTAAAGACTCTACCATGGAAGGATTGGGAAAGAGACACATTCGAAGCACTTGAAGTGACTCATTTGGCAGTTTTACAAACTTAGTTTAGTGCTTTTTGTGGCTGATAGTGAAGAACACAGGTTATGCGTAGGTATACGTAAACATATGAGTATACGTATATGTAAATGTGCTAAAAAGCGTCACCGAAGGAGCACGAATCAACTGTAAATAGAATTGGGTACGTGCCCAGCAAAGTTTTACCGTAGAGTTTAAAATCGAACATATGGTTGATTTGAGCAGTTATCAGAGAGGATGAAGACAAAGAATGAAAGCACTTAAAATGTACGTTGGATCGAGTGAATAACAGAAAGGACTAGAAATGTAGTTACAAGAACCGTAACTACTGTTTATGGAAGCGATTCGTACTTATACTGGCTTTTTTCAAGATGACATATTGGCCTTTTTCGCCTTCATTGAAACTGAAGCATGTGAAATGGTTGGTAAAAATACGTTGAACTAGGCTGCACGAGGAAACTGATCACACCATATCAGTTCAGACTGTGGCGAATGCTACTGGGAAAAATGCCCTTGAATAAAGTTGCCAAACATTAAGCTCAACCCACACAGTGGTACATGCTAGTTGCTTGCAATGCTGGGAGTATATTCAAATGCTGGACAGGCTGTACTGTACATCATCACCAGGCCACGTCATTGCCCTACACAATACGATAATACAGAACCAAACTGTGGCAGAAGTTGTAAACAAAAGTTTCTCGTAGGCTATGAGCAGCCTCGGTACGTATACAACGAGTGTATGGGTCAACAACACGACTAAGTGTAGACTACATATGTATCACCTATTAGACCGATCGAAAGGCCAGGCCTCACGTTAATATTCTTAGGCCTACAACGTTACTTCGTTTACTTCTGTGTCAGCCACTGTGAGGGTCACTGACATAAACAGTGGCTCTAAAGATGGCCTACTGTTTTCGATAAACACGGCTGTAATACGATAGTACGATATAGGCCTAGGGTGGGAACAATCTCGACCGAAAGAGTGGCCGGGCCGTGCCGAGCAGAATATAAGAACTATATCCTGCATGCACTGTGCAACTATGGCCGTACTAACGGTACCATACTACTATGCACAAATTGGTTGTGTGTTTCGTGCTTCTTCGCGGTGGGTCACAGTGACGCTGACTTCCGTGGTCAAGATCTTCTGCACATACTCAAAAATGTCAAAAGGGTTACTACTACTAGGACTAACAGTGTTTTATGTCATGATAACATGATCCTACAAAGTGAGGAAAGAGTAAATGTCACATCTTTCTATGAAGACCAGTAAAAAATCTTTTTACTTACAAACAAAGCTAACTTTGAATATTAAGTTTTTCATTATATTATTGTAATTTTTAAACTTTGTATCAGTCATACCTAGTGAAAATCATTTTAAGATACCTAAATTTGTGCACACAATTTGCCTAAGTCATTCAGACGTTTGGACATTGAAAAATGTAGTCTTATTTTGCAATGAAAAGACCATTATTTTCTTAGTGACTGCTTTACAATTATGTACAAGTGGTAAGAAATATACAATACTTGCTTTACAATTATGTACAAGTGGTAAGAAATATACAGTACTTGCGGCAGTTCTGATCATGAACTGCTTCTTCTGATAACGTGTCGCAAAGAAACTGTCACTTGACCTGATCCTGTGTAATCACAATATGTTTATGACTGAGAAGCTGCGCTTCCATAAACATAAATATAGAGTGCTGGATGCACAGAATAAATGATCAGCAGGTCTATAACTGTCGTAATACTACTACCTACGATTTTTGAATAATGCTATTAGGCAGTTTCAATTAAAACCGAGTTGCGCTTGAAAAACACATGCCACTCCTCTTGGTCACAATTTTCTATTTACTTGGGCTAAAGTGCTACTTCGGAATCAACAAACCAGTATACTCACCAGCACAGTTGCACGTATGCATGC
Organism: Holothuria leucospilota; assembly: GCA_029531755.1. Classification (NCBI taxonomy): domain Eukaryota; kingdom Metazoa; phylum Echinodermata; class Holothuroidea; order Aspidochirotida; family Holothuriidae; genus Holothuria; species Holothuria leucospilota. The sequence continues at coordinate 39,003,841 of CM055976.1, forward strand.
ATTGTTTTAGCATGGCTAACGTACGTTTTGCATTCCATTGCATACAAAAATTTTGTCACATGACTTGCACGTAAGTCCCACCGACCGTTGATGAACAAACAGAATCACGAAACAAAAAGACAACGCTATCTTAAATATCTATTACAATTGAGACCATCCTTTCAACATTCTCACACATGTGTGATTAGATTGTTCAAATACGTTTAAATAAACAATATCATGATGAAAATGAGCGTCTGACCTTTGCTGTGAATTTTATGAGATGGTGTTGTGCCAACGTGTGAGCTTCATAGCGGGAATGTCGGAGTTGATGGATTGCACTTCAAATACTACGAGACGCTTTGCCAGGCTACATATCATAAATTGGATTAAAAAAACGAAAGGACTAAAGATATTACTTAGAAATCTTTTGAACAATTTGCCTAACTTAAAAACACATAAAATACTGCTCATTAGAGAAATTTATTATTTCGAAAATGAATGAAAGAACCTTGGAGCTTTTAAGTACGTTTTCCACGATCTTTAAACTGTTCTTTCCAAATCTGTGTTAGCATGATTTCATCGGCAAAATTAGCTTCTTAACTACAAGGTAGCACTCTACAGAAAAAAATAAGATGTGGCCAGAAGGTGATCCCTCTGAATAAATTTCCTTTAAATGTTAATTTGATCCACGTTTCACCTCAGTCTGATAGAGCAGTGGCTCCTTTGTGTGATACATGATACAATGCTTAGATTGCAGAATACTTTGTTCAAAAATGGTCCATATAACTTTTGTTGCGCATGATTTTGAGTCTAAAATGGAGACGTCGCCTATCTTGTTGTGTTGTGCGTGAGGGACAGGTCACAATTTTTATTTTAAGGTGCCTCTAGCTCAATAACTCCATGCTTATAGTATGGAAATTTTGATGTTTTAGCAATCACCAGCTTACGAGTTTCAAGGGATGTGTATCTTGATGGGGTTGAAAAATATAAGGAATCGGAGGCTTTACTCCAATCCGAGTTTGGTGTGTCTAAGTCAATAGCAGCAATTAATGGTGGTTGACCACAGTAAGGGACATGAGATACCACTTTGCTGTAGAGCCCCTTCTGAATCACACATTAGTTCAAAACTTCATGCATTTGTTTTTAGTAGACTCCTTTTCAAACAAAATTAGACAACTTCCAACTTTAAGTAGCTGTCTGTTTCATCTTCCCAACAAATCTTTAAACAGTTGTAAGACGATGTTCACAGCCAAATGTTTAATCGTGTAGATGTAGGGTCTTGCGTTTCCAAAAATGACCGAGGAAGTTGGCACGATAGCTGAGTTTATTCAATCAAAGAGGTCTAATATCACCTCCCTGGTTCAATAGCTTCAAAAGTTGCGCTGCTCCAAGCATTACAAGCAGATGCGCTTTCTTGTATTTGACCAGACTGGCCTCGAAAAGCGTACCGCAGTGTCTTTGCGGAGGAAGCTATGGAAGGCTGTGGTGTCTTGTATCCTAATAGCGCGCCCTACCATCAAGGAATGTTTACAGATGAGGAAATGTCTGCTCGTGATTTGTTTAACGGAGGCTTCCTGCCTTAAAAGAAAGGGGATTGCAGATGTAAAAATAAAAGATGTAAGATAGCTGCCTGATGAGTGCATCATTGGAGGGGCAATTATCTCACAGGGATGATTAAAACTGCCAGAGCGGTATCAATAAGATTCCACTGATATCATCGTCTTAGAACGGGAGATTACGCTGAAGTGATTTTCTTTCATTGCATAGATGATAAGGGGGAAACAGCATCTTCGACGTCTACTGAAAATCATACGGAGGCTTTGAAATCAACCAATCAGAATTTACCATCACAAAAAATTGTCGTCAGCGATAAGTTAATCACCACAGCAGGTAATTTATAGTTTCAAATTTATAGATTGTCACATGTAAATTCGATGTTTTAAAGGTCAGTGTTATTGGTGCATCTTAGTTTTTGGTAATTCTTGGATGCTGAACATAGTTCGTAGGCGTTTTATTTTATTTAATATACCATCTTTTATGTATTGCAGTAAGATCACTTGGAGTTTCATGTGAGAGTAACCAAATGTCTGCCAGCATTGTTTCACGTTGAGATAAAAAAGAAAACATTGTAATTTTTTTCTGTTCTTGGAGCCATAGGCCTTTCAGGACCGTATGTACAGAGCAATGTGTAGATTTGCCCTAAGCCTCTCGTTTACCTCTCAAGCACTCACAGATACACACTATCATACGATCGGGCTGGCCTACTTGCTCCGTACGTAGGTAAGCCAGGTCGCGTGATAAAGTAGTGTGTGAGTGACTGCGGTACGTGAGAGCTAAACGAGAGAATGGGGGTACATCTACACTCTAAAAACAGTTGGGTAAACTTTTACCCAATGTTGGATCCGTATGCCACCTCCTAAATTGTTGGGTAAGGAACTACCAAAGTTGGTTAAAAGTTACCCTTTACTTGGGGAAAATTCACCCACCATGGGAATCCTTTTCACCACCTTTAGGCAGTTTTTTTACACACCATCTTAGAAGGTGGCATACAAATCCAACTGTTTTAGAGTGTAGGACATGTGGGGTGATGTGATAATCCGTAGTAGATCCTCAGTAGATCCTTATGTGCTCTTAAGTCGATCTTTGAAGGTTCAGGAGGGCAAAGAAGACGAAAGTATCAGGGGGAATTATGAATGAATTACTTTATTGATTAATTTTTCATTGTAAGTACAGGACAGTACTCCCTGAATTTCTATGGAATTTTTATACTGTTTTAAATTCTTCAAACGCAAGTACAAAGAACTGCTAAAACGATTTGATTTTATCAAAATTTATCACTAAAAATTACTGTAGCAATGCAGACCTATCAGCTTATAAAAAGATATCACGCAAAGATATGTTAACGATTCATTTTTACCAACTTTTACTGCACAAAAAACCTTAAAGTCACTAAGCAGCTGGAATTTAGAGGGGTGTAAAATATTACTGTATATCGATTGACGTAGCTTATTCAATATTTATATGAGGTTGAAAACTTGCTTAAGGAGAAATGGAGTGTTATGCGATTTGCATGGAAAATGACTATTACGAAAGCAACCTGCTGTTATTGCTCTGTTCATTCATTTACAACCTTGCAATGTGAACGCAGCAAATAAGGCATATGACTTTCAAACAATTTAAAGTTTCCTGTTTGCGGACGTGAGGAATCGCAGATTCGCCGTTCAGATCCCCCTCCATGAGTGGGTATGAGGATGGTAGTTTATTATAATAGATAACTTTGCAGTTAAAATGAGGTAACATTTATCACTAAGATGTCTTAAAAAGTTCCTTCTTGGTCCCTCCTGGACCTCACCAACAACCTGGCGCCTGTACTAACGCTCTAGGGGAAGCGTGACCCAAACCAATCAATTGATGAACTTATAGCTATACACCTATCTGTTTGAATATATAGTATTACGTCTGGAATGACTTTATAATGTCTATGTAAGGAGTAAACGTCGTTATCCTAAGATTTTGTGCTCTACTATGTTCTAATGGGGATCGGCTATAAAATATCACAACCAACCAATATGAGCGAGGAAAACCAAGGCATCACTGAAAGCGACATGTTTACCGCCAGCCTAGGTAGACAAAGCTGTGATTTAATATGCTCAAAAGTGACAAATCATAGATGAATCATGTATATTTTAGTGGAGAGTCCAACATATGGCATACCACACACTGGAGATAACCGTGAGCCTACAGAAAATCTTCTCGGGGAAAAGTGAATGGGGTAGAGCTCATATTTTTGCCAGGAAACCACATCGATGGGATGAGTTTTGTTTTCAAGTAACGACGCCTACAAATTGGTTCTGGCCCCACTTCAAAGGAGGGGGAGGGGATCATAGCTTACTTGCCCTCTTGCCTGTATGCCTATACAAGGTGTTTATGTTATCATAAGGCTAGAAGACGTGAATTTTTTTGACTAGTGACAGTTGACGGATTATTTTATTTGCAATGTACTTTCACTTTGCAAATTAATACATGTCTTCTCCCGAAAATCATTCATGTACCAACATGTGTTTGCATTTAAATTAAACACGCAGTTCCTGACAAAGAGATACCCCCCCCCCCCCCAAAAATAGCAACACTATTCATAGTACTCTTCATATATTCAAAATAAGTTAACAACTTTTTTCGGAGTGTCGAAAAATCAATAATGAATACAGTGATTGTGGTTACCATCATCGATACTTAAGCTTGGTCCCTCAGTTGTTTTCACTCTGCTGCAGCCGGTTTAATTTATAATTTTCCTTTTACAAACTTTGTTGTCAAAGAGATGACATCATTCTTCTCTCTGATTATCAACAAAAGTGAAAGTGGTCAATATTCGTGACTAGCAATAAAGGCTGTACGATATGAATAGGTATACTGTTGGTGTAACTTAGTTACAAGTATAAATTGCTTTCTTCGAAATTACCTACATTATGATGCAAATGTTAGCACTTTGCGTTCTACGAACTCAAATACTTCTTTGGTTAGAATAGAATGGAATCGAATAGAACAGACTAGACTAGACTAGACTAGACTAGACTAGACTAGAATAGAATAGAATAGAATAGAATAGAATAGAATATCACTTTATTCATCCATCACTGGAAAGTACCATGTTCGCAACATAAAGAGAAAATGTATAAAAAGGAGAAATATAAAAACAATTAAACACGAGTAAAATGTTAGCAAGACGGAGGCAGAAAACACAAAAGTGTTTAAACCAGAAAGCAAGACTGAATAAAACATTTAAATAATATTGAACAATATCATAATAGAGCACCAAAAGAAGAACATAAAACAAACACTTAAAACGTTGAAATACTTAAAACAGGTAACAAATAATAAAACATGAAATGGGCAACAAAAGGCAGCAGTCAGAGAAACAAAAATACAGAAATACAACTAACGTTTAAAACTACAATTGTGGCAGCGAATAGCCTGTGGAATGAACGATAAGGGGTGCCGGGTTTTAGTGCCAAAACTTGGAAGCCTAAGTCTGCCGCTACGAACTGTAAGTTGATCGGCTAGGAGATTATGTAAAGGGTGACTGACGCCGGTCCAGACTGTGTGCAATTTTCGTGGCAAAAGGGCACGATATGAATCCCGTTAACCAGTGTCTGTTCAGTACCAATTATGCGACTAGCTCTTTTAATTAATCGATATAAGCGTTCTTTTTCGCATTGACTAATGTTACCATCCCATGATAACAAACAATAACGCCACACACGGAGTCGAGATGACTTCTACATCAGCTATTGGTGCCAACAAGTAAAGTACTGCCTTCGAATCAACAAATGAGGACTCAGAAACACAGAACACTGCATTTAACGACGAGTCAACCACTAACTCAGGTAGCTGTAAAGTTTGGTGCTTCTACTCAAGACCACCTCTTTAGATAGCTGTGTTGCAAAATGTGTTGAGTTCAGGAACACAATCATGTTATTGCATAACATGCACGCTTAGATTCTTCAGATATGCTTTACCACTGGTGGCATCAGCAAAATGTGCACACTAACATGAGAAAAAGGAAAACCTTATTGTAACAGTTTGTAAGCAAATGTGTTAGGAAGAGTTAAAGTTAGATGAGGTTTCACGGCTCGGTTTCTAACCAATTGGCCTTTTTTCCAGTTGTGGCTCACTGGCTTGCTTTCCCTACTCCATCGCTTATGCTGAGCGCCAAGCACAATGGCAGTTAGGAAGAGAATAAGCAAACATATAGGCAAGGACCCGGTAAGGACTTGCCCCAATGTTTTCTATCTTTTATTAAAAAGAAGGGGTAGAGGATTGCAAAGAATAAGATAAGTGGCTACGTAGGAGTACAACCTGGTGTGGAACCATCCAATTTGTCGTGGGAGTGGGTGTCTGCTAGGAATAGCGTACGAAAAGTAGAGACATAAGCGGACGTCCTGATATGTGATCGTTCCAATTTTGGGGGCCAATTTTTGAGGGCTGTTTAAAAGTTTGTAGCCTCAATTATGAAACCTTTTCTGGACTGTACAATAGCTTTTATAAGTGTTACATGAAACAAACTGGCATTTACCGATCTACCTATGAAAGGGTTAAATGAAGTTTTAGTGACCCGTGTTTTAGGGCGGGTATTGATGTAAAAAAAAGGATTTTTGAATACAACTAAGGATCGAGTTGATGTAAGAGTGTTAGGAGTTAACATCGTTTCATTACCTTTTCGTACACTCATGTGTCCCTGGCATTCATAGATGCATTTGACGCTGCGAGAGCGGGATGATCTGGCGCCCTCAATTGTACAGAAAAAGTGTGGTTCTCGGGCAATATATGCTGAATTACGGGTAAACGTACTGAAAGGGTTGGGCAGAAGTACTGAGCCCCATACCTATTGAAATTTGTCCCCTTACACCTACCAGTTCCATTGAAAATCTCGCTTAATATCACAACCAACCGATCAGACTGTGAATATCCACTGGTACGACTGTAGTCTACGGGTCAGCCAGGTATATAAAGTTGTTTCTTAAAGGGGTCCTGTTCAATGATGTCACTTCGCTGATGCTTCATTTACCTAACTTATACCTTGTATACCGTTACGATGTATAACGGGTATACGAGGTTGCCGATAGCCTTAAGGAAACATTTTCTGTAGTAGGGGTGAAAGGGGTGGACCGTTCTTGCCTGTAAAATCCTGGATGGAATTCTTATTTGAACCCGGGAACCGAATAGCCTGAGTTTGGTTTGTAAATTGCTTCTCCGAGAAATTGGCTACAGCCCAACTTTGGGGGCTAATTCTAGCTGACCTGTGCAAGCTGTCGACGTAAACAGGCTGAACGAATTGTTAATGTACGCAATCATTTGGTAAATCTCATCTCTAGTGCACTTTTATAATCTCATATAATACTTTTCTTCTCCTGAAAGTCAAACATCTAACAAGTTCGAGTGTGTTGCTCTTCGATTTACCATTCTGAACTTTATGGTCAGTTAGCTTTCAATAGTAATCATAAAGGTATATGGGGGCAGTTCCCATTTCAACTCAAGTTAACAAAACATTTTGCAGGAAAACAAAACTTTTGAAATGTTCCTTTCATGAGGTATTATGGTCATATAAGGTTAATTAAGAGAAGTCAAATACTTACAACGTTGTACACACAATTTCCCACCTTAGGTAGAAGGCGTACTTATATTTGTTCTTGACATGTCCATAGGATGATTTAAAAAAGGACTCAATCTTATGCCGTGGCTGTGAAAGGTATTCTTAAGACAAATGTTGAAAAAATTCAAACACGGTATCTCTTGACACAAAATATTGATATATTCCATACTTAATGGTATGAGGATGCATAATACCCTTTAAATTTAATGGAAGTCAAAGATGAGTAACATTTACATATTTCCTGGTTGGCTGTGAGGATTTTCACATTAACTACAGACGCCTTCAAAGAACAGCTTTCACTACTCGGAAGCCCGTGATCATGGGGGGGGGGGGGATTTTAGAACTTTTCAGAGTAGTCAAATCATATTACAGGGTTTGATGTAAAAGTAAGTTCCGTACCTGATTTGAATTGATCAAATAAACATGTGAACTTCAGTCATTGTTTATATACCAAGATGCCGGTTTTTGTTGTAAGACATCACGAACGAAGTACAGCTTGAACGACTTTTAAAGAAATTAAAACAAGAATTGAAATATTTTCCGTGAAACCATTTGCAGGATCAAGTAGGGCAAATTTTTTATATTTATCGGGGCTGGTTCTTCTATCATGAAAGTATATGCTACTTTCCCATGGTCGTATAGCAGCAATGAATGAAACTTCATAATACCCATCTGAGCGAGTGTAGTATCTTTTAGGTATGTATTAAAATTCTGTCATAACTAGGTAGGTCCAATGAACGGGATTGTCACGGTTGTCATTGTTGTTGATAGTTGTTGTTATGAGAAAAGAGCAGGCGCGGATCCAGGGGGGCCTGGGGGCCTGCCCCCCACCCCTTCGCCACGAAAAAAATCGAAAGGAGAAAAAAAAAGAAGAAAAAGAAAAAAAAAAAGAAAAGGAGAAAGAAAAATTAAGAGCAAAAAATGAATAAAAGTGTCTATGTTTCTGTAGGGGTTGGGTGGAGCTATCGCTGGATTATCTCTTTATATATCTTTCAAAGTGGTTGGCGACGAAAGGAGCGCTACAATGTTCGAAAACAGGTGAATAGCTGAGTAATGATCCTTGACTTAAGATCTATATAAGTAAACATCGTGACATATGTAGTATGGGCTCGGCTAGCTGCACTGAAATTTAGTAACAATTTTGTGTTAAAGAGTGAAATTTTTTGTAATCTAGAGGGATTGAGAGGCAAAGTTTTCGCCATACAGACCTTGCAGAATAAATACAGAAGACAAGCTGTCAGGTGACGTGCAGGCAAAGTCGCGGCGTGCATACCCTATTCGATTTCGAAACTGTGTGAAAAGTTTTAAAATGAACTCAAAAGGCTTTTAAGCTACAGACAGTGGCGTCGGCACAGTGGGCAATGGGTGACGTGTGTTTCCCTCCCCCATCGATTCTTGAAAATTTTTAAAATGGTCCCAAAAGTCGTTTATGCTACAGATATCTGTGGAGGGTTTAGGGTGAGATGTATTTTTGATGACTGGTTTATTTGTTCTAACCATTTTCTTTCACAAACTGTTCTCAAACTATCATAAGTTTTGGAAATTCTTGACAAATTCCAAATTTTTGCACGCTCCGCTAGCGTCAAGCCTTGTGTCAGAGTTGTCCTTATTATCAATAGCTTTCGGTAACTACTCACGAGTGAACAAAGGAGCAAAAGTGCTTTTTGATTCCTTGCCGTAGGCAGGCAAGGAATCTATGCGATGGTGATGTCGTGTGTGTGTGTATGTGTGTGTGTGGGTGTGTGTGGGTGTGTGTGTGTGTGGGTGTGTATGTGTGTTTGTGACACTCATTGTAATCGCGATATCTCAAGATGGGAATGACCGATACTTTTCATATTTGGTATGTAGGTTTGTCATGTTGAGAGGAAGAACGCTATTGTTTTTGGCAGAGGTCAAAGGTCATTCGAGGTCACCAGAGGTCAAAGTCCAAAAACCTTGTAATCGCAATATCTCAAGGTAGGAATGACCGATACTTTTCACAGGTGGTATGTAGATTTGTCATGTCAAGAGAAAGAACCCTATTGTTTTTGGCAGAGGTCAAAGGTCATTCGAGGTCACCAGAGGTCAAAGTCCAAAAACCTTGTAATCGCGATATCTCAAGATAGGAATGACCGATACTTTTCATAGTTGGTATGTAGACATGTCATGTTAAGAGGAAGAACCCTATTGTTTTTGGCAGAGGTCAAAGGTCATTCGAGGTCACCAGAGGTGGAAGTCCAAAAACCTTATAATCGCAATATCTCGAGATAGGAATGACCGATACTTTTCATAGTTGGAATGTAGACATGTCATGTCAAGGGGAAGAACCCTGTTGTTTTTGGCAGAGGTCAAAGGTCATTCGAGGTCATCAGAGGTCAAAGTCCAAAAACCTTGTAATCACAATATCTCGAGATAGGAATGACCGATACTTTTCATAGTTGGTATGTAGACATGTCATTTTGAGAGGAAGAACCCTATTGTTTTAGGCAGAGGTCAAAGGTCATTCAAGGTCACCAGAGGTGGAAGTCCAAAAACCTTGTAATCGTGATATCAAGGTAGGAATGACAGACGGTTTTCATAGTTGGTATGTAGATTTGTCATGTCAAGGGGGAGAACCCTATTGTTTTAGGCAGAGGTCAAAGGTCATTCGAGGTCACCAGAGGTGGAAGTCCGAAAACCTTTTTTTTTTTGTTGTTTTTTTTTTTCATTTTTTTGGTTATTCAAGTTTTGGTTTAAAGGTCATGTGGCATGAGCTGATGTGAGCAGGGGTGAAATTGTGACCACATCATAAAAATGATGAAGTAGAGAAGTATAAATTTGATGGATGAACCTCAGTGTAACAAAGCATCCCCCTTTCGGCAAGGAATCACGAAGCCTTTTGGCTTTCTGGTTAAGAATTCTCAGTCAGAAGATTCGTTTCTGAATAGCATAGGTTGGTGGGAAAGTGACAGTGTCCGATGCAGGTTCTGAAATGCAGGTTTTGTCATACGACAGGGTTTACACCCGATTTTATATACCATTGACAAAGCTATGACGCAAGAAATTATTCCAACGCAACATTTTTCTAAAAAGTACATCTCCTTCTCTGTAGGGCTCTCATCATTATGGGATCTTTGAGTAATCTAGTCTAGCACATGATTTGAAAGATTGAAAGTACGTAATTGCCGTTGCTTATTTTCCAAACATCTTACCGCGACGTTCAATAATGACGAAAATCTTTTCTGAAACGAATTTTGCCTGTCCACCATCCCTCTTGCTTTACCTAAAAGAAGGTGATATATCTTATCTCCTCCCATATGGATGTCGGGTACTGAGAATCCCGTTGGTCCCTCTTTTGTATACTGTAACTAATTTAGAGCTCCCGGGAGGCTCTATACTGTTCTCTGTCAACCTTGGATATCCTTTTAAAATGTAAAGGAAAATTTTTATTATAGTACAAGAATGTTTCTGTGGACTCCACGCAGGTATAATTGCGTGTACAATTTTCCCATGGGCGTGGATCATGGGGAACGGGGGGACGCGTCCCCCTCACTTTTTTGGAAGGGGGGACATCGTCAAAAACTCCCCCTCACTTTTTCAAAAATGATGGAACAGACTGCAATTATTCCTAGGAAAACGAAATTTTTAGAAGAAAACCTTAAAATTGTACACTTTTGTTGCACCAAATCGCATCTGAGGGCATTCAGTTCTAGAAAAATTTCCCTTAGACCCCTCCCCCATGCCGAAGATCACAAAACTTATTGCCTCCCCGTGACGCAAATTCTGGCTACCACCAACTGCCTCTTCCACGCCACCAGGACGGCGATTCACAAATGTGAAAAAGTCCCCCCCCCCCCCCACACACACACACACTTTTGGAGACGGATCCACGAACATGATTTTTCCTGGGACTTAAGGAGGTTTGAAGACAATATGTTAACCGTCTCTTACTCCCCTTTATCACCCGAACAAAAGTTAGAATTCACTAAATTGTGGACATTTTCTAAACATACAATCACTTTAGAATGACCCACAGATACCACCATTTTGCATATAGGCCCCCTAAAATTAAGAAAAATTTCTCAAAGGGGAGGTTAAAACCCTTCCTGGGATTGCACTCTCATGTACTAATAAGAAAAGGCTCTCCCACTCTTGTATATAGCATATACAAAATCTCACTGCCTAAAAAGGCACTGTTTAGCAGTTATCCGCGGTTCCCCCAATCACCAACTCCCGCCGGCACCATCGGTCATAGATTTCTGAAGGGTATACCCTTCAGAAGTCCATAAAGAAGGTGATATATCATCTCTCCTCCCATATGGATGTAAGGTTGTGAGAGTCCTGTTGGTCCCCCTTTTCAGTGTACAATTAGTGCAGAGCTCCCGGGAGGCTCTATACCGAAAATTTTCGGCGCGCTTAGCGCGCAATTGTTTACGCTCACGGAGAGAGATATATGCTTTTGAGTCCGAGAACAATATTGTGTACATTGGGTGTTTACGAGGGGACGTGATGGGGTTGGTAGTACACGTTATGCAAATGTTTGTCCAGGGTTACAGTGTGAAAAAATCTTTCAACGATATTTTGCAAGTACGCGACAGTGGCCAGGGTGCTGCTACCAGCCGTTATTGTACTTGGGGGGTGTGTGTCGGTGTTGAATAGGTTCTTGGTGTGTACTCAGATGATCTGTCCACGTGGCTAAGGCGGTCCAAATGTGGTGCCGCATGACGCATGGCCATGGCGAGCTACATCGTGCATGAAGAGCTGCGCTGTGAGTGAGGGTGAGAGGGCGAGAGGTGTGTACAGGGTGCACGCATGGCACCGAGGCGAGTCGGCGCCGGCGCGTGCAGCTGTAGACAGTGTGCTCTGTTTGCCTAGTAATGAGGGGTAGAAGCGCCTGTTATGTGGGGGCCACGTGCTTCATCCTACTACAAGGGAGTAGTACTGGGTGGACCGAGCATTGATAGTAAGTTAAAACAACTGATATTCATTTTTTCACTCTCCTCTGCTCTTATGAGAACTGAAAACTTAGTATCGAACCCACCTTCTAATTGGATCGACACACATAAAGGGAATTGACACCGTTAGTCCATAGCAATTGTTTTTTTTTAATGTAACTTCAAATTTTCGGCGCGCTTCGCGCGCTATTGTTTCATCTGACGTCCAGTACACGAATACCGTATAACAAAAAATGAAACGCTCATTATGGCAAATTCATTTCAAGTTACCTACACGGGTTCGTAAATGTTGGGGCGTGTAAGTTTTAAAGATAACTTAGATTCTCCGTAACTTCTGCAGGTACATAGAGTAACTTATACTGATACGATACACATCACATTCCAATGCAACAAGAAAAGGTATAAATTCTCACTGACATAAGAGCTGGAGCCGATTTCTGTGCTCTTAAAATGCAATATTGCGAGAGCTTCCGGGGAATTAGCCCCCCTGGACCACCACCGGGGCTCCGCCCCTTCCCCGCCAGGGGCCCTAACGGCGGGCCCCTGGACCCCAACTGCATGAGGGACTCCGCGCTCGTGGGTGCACCTCCGCTGCACATTCGGTTTTCCATCTTGCCCCCCCCCCCTCAAAATTTCTGGATCAGCGCCTGGAAAAGAGTGCCTACGTCAAAGCGCTAAGAGAGGGAAACAAGTAATCTGACCAATTCCCCAGAGTTATTACGACGGTTACTTGAAATTTGTAGAGGGCGAAAATTTTTCTAGAGGGTGGTTGGCCCCCTGGCCCCTCTTTACTAAGGGCTTGCTGGGACTACGAGAGTGCAGATGAAGTCAGCGACCATAGTGAAAATTCGCACCAAAGTACTTTGTTATTTACGTGCTTCAGTAAGTTAATGTTTCTTTTCCCGAAATCTCAACCGATGATTAGTTTTGGCAAGCGTACTAAACATTTAAGTGTCATAGCAGGGAGGTGATATTTGACCTGCCTGGTCAAACCGTATGGGCAATGGTTTCATTGACAACACCACGTTGTATGCAAGATAATTCGAAGACCCTGAAAGGCACATTAAAAACTCGTTTTTTCATTTTGATTTTAAATTTGAACAGGTTTTCAAAAGTATGCATAGAATCAAAAGTAAGGCAACTATAAAATGGTTTCAATACAATTATACTATCTGTCTGTCTGCCTGTCTGCCCGCCTATCTGTAACTCATAGGCATTCTGTTTGTAAGTTGCTCAATAACTTTTTATGATACATATGGCCACGGTTACTATGGAAACGAGCATATCAGAAGATTTTGGGCAACTGAGTAAAGGTTCTGACAAACCGAAATAAATACAGTACCATTATTTCATGGGGGTGTTTTTAAGTTCGAAAGCTAGGTCACAGAACCATAGAAATAAAAGTAAGGGAGAACGCTGACACAATGCATGTTTAACCGCTGAAGTCACGAAAATTGTGAGGGCGCTTCCCTTGTACGGCAAAAGACCGGTTGATTTGTGTGTTTCCGTACGTACAGTGTACATTCTGCTGCAGAAGTTATAGCTTATTTCATCCGTTTTTCGAAAGATTAGGAGTAATTTCCGCAATGGAAATAAGTCTTAGTGCCTTAAGTATTTTGTTTTATACTCCTAACTTGAAAACTTGTAGTTCTTTGCCAATACTTGGGGCAAAAGCAATGACGTGATATTTGTATTACAGGCAGGTGCTCTGTAGTCGTACAGCAGTAGCCAAATCAATGGCTTCAGCCCAGATCGGCAGACGTCATTCTCCCTTACTTTTATTTCTATGCACAGAACATATACGTTCACAAACATCTGGAATACTCCTGCAAGAGTTGGAGAATAAAAGTCATTGTAGCCTACTAAATTCAGATTTTAGGTCTATAATTTGCTGTGAGATGAAAGAAACTTTCGACCAGCACAGAGACGCTCGATTACCCGGCTATTTCCATAGGTTGATGTAAACTGTGGGCGAACGAACATACGCAGTCCTTTACTTATGACTAGGCATAATCATGATTGTTGTACTGGTTATTTAATAACGTTAGGCTATTCTATTTCGACCTGCATGATGACACGTGGATTGTAGAGCGAATTAAGGCTACGACGTCAACGCTCAGATTAGACCCTTAACTAAAATAAAGTTACTTCTTCAATTACGAATTGGCAATTTACCAACCTTCAAGTGGTGGAGTGTTCATCTTTGCCGTCAGACCAATGTCCACCTTCCAAGAAAGTTTTGACCGTGACCGTATGTACATAGGCCTACTACTAACGTTAGCACTAATTTACTAAGCCCTCATTCAGCATGCTACGGAGCGTAGCAAACTACGCTCCGTAGCTCGGACCAACCTTTTCATTAATGGTACCGTTCTCATGGAGGGAAATTACCTAACAATAGCTGTTCTTCGTTAAAAATACGGTTGTCTTTTGAAAGCCAATTACAACTCATTTTAGGAGGATATCGGTGTAAAAAATTACGGAGTCTTTTACCGTACTTGAAATGCTGATCAGAACTGCGTCACTGCAGAGTAAAAATATTTTTCTGTCAATAATTTACGCCATTTAGGAAAATGGCCATTGACTAAATAGTAAAGCATGCTTAAAAAACCCCACAAGTACGGTACTCTATTGACAGTATGAATACAGAACCGATTAAAACAGACAAAAACAAATTAAAACTACCAATATCAACTGAAATAGGTGTAACAGCACAGCATAATTCCAGTGATAACAAGAGTTTAATGAGAATAATCAGTTTTCACTGTGTACACGGGATAACTAATTAAGCATATCAATGCAGAGTACACAATGAAGCAGGCAAGTCTCGCATTCTTTACCTGGGTTGGGATGGGTGGTCAATTCGTCTAGAAGAAAAATTCTTAGGCAGTAAAGATCAAGACTCCAAAAGGTGAGCATGTCCAGAAAGTTGTGTGTGTGTGTGTGTGCGTGTGTGTCTGCAGTATCCTGCCTTCGGCGTGAGACTTCCCTAAAAAGTGAGAAGGGTCTTCTTGCATAGCCTGTAGGAAGGAGGATTCGAAAATGAACTGCATGGAGCCGGGAGCGTGAGGCCAGCTACCGTTGTACTCAAGCCGTCGAACGCCATTGTATATGGTAAGAGAACATTGTTTATTTTTTGTAATAAATGCGTGAGAAAGGGAAATCTAGCCTATGTGTATGAATCCGATCTGAGAAAAACCGTCAGTGTAAGAGTAAGTGTGAAATAATTTAACGATAACTTAATAGTATGGAAATTCGTGAAGACGTCAAAGTATTGTTGTTGCCACTAAATGCGACGCCAAATTGGTCAAGGAGAACAAAATGTGTAATATAGTCATGTAATATAGTTCCTGCATCGTAAGCACTTTATTTCGAAATGTTATGTTAATATTAAGGAAAATGGCTAGCATAAAAATCGTTTTAATTCCGAAGCCCTTCACTAGGAGAAAGGGCTAGTCTATTACTTACAGGAGAGCTGTCATTGCATACAAGTTTTCGTAAGCTAAGCTTATTACAGTTGAAATTCGCAGAAATGTTATTGCTCAAGTTAGTATTTTGACTTGTATTTTACGTATTGAGATTATTTCGATTCATTTTTTTTTTTAAGGAAAAGCTAAAAGATTTCAAACTGAATGAAAGAGGGTTTTTAAAGTCAGACAATTGTTTAAAGAAAATTTAAAGATCCTCGAAAGGAATGAAGTAATTGAAATTGTGTTTGTTTTTGGAAGGAAATGTTTAAAAGGTGTAAGATTGAAGGCTCATTGCTAATTGGGTCCACATGTTAATGCAAACTGATTAATTGGGTCAACTCGAGGATGTTCTACTCGTTGTGATCATGATCGTATTGGAAAACGATGTACTTCGGGAACATTTGAAGTAATGTAAACGTAAAACTGTATAGCTTCTGTAAAATTGTTACGGGCGTACACCTACAGGCTTCCGGTCTGGAGTCGCCTCCATATTGACCACGCCCAGAACTTGGCAACCTCCAACGTGTCTTAGCCGAAGCGACTGATTACTCCGTCGAGACGTCAAAGGCAATGGCCTGACCTTATGCGGGAGTTGTGGACGGAGCTTGAGCCACGTGACGCTATTCTACCTGCATTAAAATAATTTTGCCGGCTTTCGTTTGATTAGTTTGGGACAATACTTTATTGAATTTCAATCCAGCAAAAGAACCGGGAGAGTTAACTTTATTTTGGGATTGACGTTGGTCATTTAAAACTTTGGGTTTGACTGTTTAAAAGGCGCCAAAAAGAAACAGGAATTTTGTTTGACTGCATATATCCGTGTATTATTTTCTTAAGTATTATTAAAGTTATACGCAATTTTAACAGTCGTCTATTCTTAATTTCGTGTGTTTTGCGTACAAGTACCCTAGTACTGTGGATGTACATACTCCGAACCAAATGTCCCAGAAATAGGTGACAGTGGGCACCAGAGGATGAATTTCAAGGCTAGGGATGAATGTATTAATTTAATGGCAACTTTCGATTTGATTGATATTTGGCGAGAGAGAAATCCCAGTGTCAAACATTATTCGTGGAATTCGAACATAACCCCCGGTATTCGATGCCGATTGGACTTTTTCTTAATTTCACGCCACATTCATAACCTGGATTCAAAATGTTTGCTTTCTCCTAGCATCCAGTCTGATCACTGTATAGTAAATTTAGAATTTAATATGTTCACAAACAAGCGTGGCCCGGGTTACTGGAAATTAAACAATTCTCTACTGAACGACTTAGATTATACTTCATCAGTGAGAAAAATAATCACTGATGCCATTAATGAATTTCAAGAGAGTAACCCTTCCCAAATGTGGGGGTACATCAAGTATAAAATTCGTGCTTATAGTATTCAGTAAAGCAAAAGAAAGGCTACGGCTCGTAGAAAACAGGAGAAGGATTTATTAAGAGAAATTTCTTTTTTAGAAAGCTCTTACTACTTAAATGGATCTCAAGAAATTTTGGACAGCTTGAATGATGCCAGGGCTAGATTAGAGACCTTATACAATTACAAACTTAAAGGCATTATCATTCGCTCTAGGGCTCGCTGGGTGGAGCAGGGAGAGAAAAGCACAAATTATTTCTTAAACTTAGAGAACCGTCATAAGTGTATCAATGTAAGTGTATCAATGTAATACGTAAGCTCAAAAGTGAAACGGGACATGATGTAATTAATGATGCAAGCAATTTTAGCAGAATTTAAGTAATTTTTACAAGCAGTTATATAGTAGTGTGGGTTGTTCCCCTTCATTAATTTTACATAATCTTTATTGTCCTAACCGTTTAATGGAGGATGAGGCCAGCATTTGTGACGGTGAACTTACTGTTGAATGTAAAGCTTCCCTATCCTCTTTCCATGATAATAAGAGCCCTGGTAGTGACAGTTTTACAGCAGAGTTTTATAAATTGTTTGGCCTGACATTGCTCCTTTGGGTTACAAATTCTTTAAATTTTTCCTACAGCCATGGAAATCTGTGGCATGAGCAATCCCGTAGTATCATTACCCTTTTGCCAAAAACTGATAAAGACCTTTCCTTTGTTAAAAATTATCGACCCATAAGTCTTTTAAACGTGGACTATAAAATTTGTTCTAAAGCCCTGGCTTCTAGACTAAAGCATGTTATCGGTAAACTTATTGATCCTAATTAGACAGGGTTTATCAAAGGCCGTTTTATCGGTGAAAACATTCGTTGTGTTTTAGATATGATAAATTATAGTGATGTTACGTCTATTCCCGGTTTTATGGTCTTTGTTGATTTTGAAAAGGCCTTTGATAAAGAAGAGTGGGATTTTGTATTTAAGGTCCTTATTTTTTTTTAATTTCAATGAGAATTTTATACGCTGGGTTCGAACCTAATATGTTAACTCAAGAGCTTGTGTGAGTAATAATGGCTTTACATCTCCATATTTTCCAATTGCCAGGGGGGTTAGACAAGGTTGCCCGTTAAGTCCATATATCTTTATTTTATGTGCTGAAGTCTTTGCCTTAAAAGTTAGAAATAGTAATGTTATACGAGGCATTCGAATTGATGGTCATGAAATGCGTTTGGTTCAGTATGCCGACGACACTACTCTTTTTTGGATGAAAGCGAAAATATATTAACCGCAATCAGTAAAATTTTTCATCTCCTTCAGAGTAGCTCTGGATTAACAGTAAATTACGATAAAACCAGTGTATTTCCTCTAGGACCGTTAAAAGGTAGCAAATCATGCCATTTTGATAATTTTACATTTCGCTGAACTACTGGTCCAATTACTGTTTTGGGTGTTACAATCAAGAGGGCCGATGATAATCTGTTTCGACTCAAGTTTATGCCAAAGTTGTTCCGCCTAAAATCAATTCTTCAATTGTGGTCACAGCGTGACCTTACTCCACTTGGTAAAATCACTTTGATCAAAACCTTCGCCCTATCTCAGTTTGTGTTTTTATTTCAAGTTCTCCCGAATCCTTCTTTAATTTTTATTAAGAATCTTGAGTCGACTTTATACAAGTTTATTTGGTCCGATAAAGTTCTGCGCAATACAATGATTAATCCTATCAGTGAGGGAGGTTTAAATGTCACCCATTTGAGTAGCTTTATTTTTAGTTTAAAGTGTACTTGGATTAAACGGTATGTACTAAGAAGTGATTCACATTGGATTAAGTTTTTTGATTACCATCTGAAAAAGTATGATGGTCCTTTCCTATTTAATTGTAATTTTAAGCAATCAGATGTGAGCACTGGAAATGATTTTATTGATGGCATCTGTCATGCATGGGCTGCTAGTAACTTTAAGGTTCCATCTTGTGACTTTAAGTACCAGATACTTTGGAATAATTCCAACATAAAAATAATAAGACGGTTCTATACATGCAATGGTATGATAATGGTATTACTTATGTAAATGATCTACTTGATGACGACAACAACGTTTTGTCTTTCAATCAGTTTCAAAACAAATTCAACATACCATGCTCATTTTTTATGTTTTTTTGGCATTATCCACGCTATTCCTGGTGAATGGGAAAGTAATTTTAACGTCCACATCCAAATGCCCTAAACTGGTTCTTTACTTTCAAAATTGCAGCGCACATCTTACCCTTCTCGTTTCATATATATTAATTTAATACAGCAGCATTGTTTGCCTCCAAGGGCAATTATAAAATGGCAAAACGTCTTTGATTTTACTGATGAGCAATGGCGTAATATTTTCTTATACCTTTTAAGTCACTTAGCGAGAGTAAGATACAGTATTTTCAGTTTCGGTTCATCCATAGGATCCTTGGTACAAATTATTATTTATCTAAGGTGAATGGAGAGGAAAACCATTGGTGCACTTTCTGTGGGGATAAAGACGAAACATTAGACCATTTTTTTTGGGGGGGGGGGGTGCAATTTTACTTCTAATTTTATTTCAGACACTGAGCAAGCTGTGATTGGGAGACAATTTTGTTTTTCAAAACAAGATTTCTTTTTGGGGTATAAACTTATTTTCAGACATCCATATAACTTTTTGATTTTCCATGCAAAATATTTTATCTTCCAAAAAAAATTATTAGGTGAGATTCCTAGCTTAAATGAGTTTATTTAAAAATTTAAGTTTGCTTTATAAGTGGAACAGTATTTGTATAAATGCAAGTCTCATCAACAAATTTCTTTCGAGTGGTTGAAGAATGCATTTGGTAATAATGAATTCTTATTTGAGTAAATAGAGCCTTGTTTTCTTAGATAATAATCATTTACTAAGCGTTGATGTATCGGTTTTAACCTTAAACCCTAGCATTTTTTAAGTACCTGTATTGAGGCAAAACTATTACGTGTTTTGTATATCAAACCATTGCATCATTACCATTCAATGTATATAAGCATGAAAATTAAAACAGTTATGAGAAATGAATATTGATAGTATATAGGTAGGAAAAGTGAGTGTTGGATGTACATGGCCATGAAAAATAAAACTTGAATTTATGTAGCCATGGAAAATGATATTTGTATCAATGAAAGTTTAATAACCGAGACTTAAAAATGAAATCCAGAAAAGATGTACATGTTATGTGTCTGAATGAACTATGTAAATTATGACAATTATGATACTTGTAAATAATTATGTAAAATATGACTGCCATACTTCCTTTCAACTTTTCCTCAAAAATGTGTACTCAAATGAAAAATTTGGAGATAGTATGGATGTTTCAAAATACTGTAACTTCTTTTCACGGAGTGTAAGAAAAGGAATCTTAAATATTAGGGTCAAACCATCCTTTACGTTGTAGAGAATTTGGTTTTATTTAACCAGAGACGATGGAGGAGAATAAATATTTGTAATTAGATGTCTGTAAATTACCCGGGATTTTTGAGAACCTTTTTAATTTCTCCTGTAACTTGTGGATTTCAACGTGCAGAGTAATTAGCCTGAATGCGATGCTTCAAATGGTTCGGCATTGCTTTAATAATTCCGAAATAAGCCGTAAGTTATCATTTTACATTAAACATACGTGAAAAAGCATCTTACGATATAATTCGGTTATTCTCGTAGAAAAAGCCTTCTTTTTTGCAGAAATATTGGTAAAGCATTAAGGTACTGTTAACACTTTTATGTTTAAATTTTGATAAAAGTAATGGGTATATTGACGACTTATGCATAAGTAAGTGTCATTACTTTGACGTTGATGGCTTTAAGGAACTGACGAAGGATGGGTTAAATTTTTTTCACCTTAAAGACAGATTTGCATCACCCCAAGTATGACTTTTAGTTGGGGGAAAGCAAAAGCCTCAATTGGTGACTACACTTTGATTGACATCAGAGTTACAAAATTCAAAAGATGCAGAGCAGCTCATATTACACAGCACACACAGAGAATGTTTTGATTACACATGGGGTCTTTTATGCTCACCAGGATGTGGCCTTGAGTAGTGAACTGTTTGTGTCAGCACAAAGAGAAGCAGTAAAGACAATTATGGGCGGAGCTTACCACCAAGTAAAAGTCATACTTGGGGTGATGCAAATCCCTCTTTAACAGTAGAAGCTTGAATAAGAACTTTGAAGATATTAAAAACTACCTATCCATACTAAATCACAATTTTTCTGTATTAGGATTTACTGAAACATGGTTCAATATTCATCCCTCACCATTAATACACATCGATGACTTTACTATTGTTGAAAACAATCGCAAAAACAAAAAGGGCGGGTGAGTGTGTCTTTTGTAAAGAATAATTTTAGTTTTTGTGTCCGCAATGATTTGTCCATCTTTAATGATTTTATGGAGTCCATCTTCATTGAAATCACCGTTCCCTCTCAAACGAGAAAGTGTGTTGTTGGTGTTGTTTACGGACCACCAACAAAAAATTTATGAGATCTATTTTTCAACATTTTATGTCAAATTAAAAATAAATGTAAATCTTGCTTTATCATAGGGGACTTTAATTTGGATATGCTTAATCAGGATAATAGTTTTATTGAAGATATGATTTCTTGTGGGTTTTATCCAACTATTTCAAAAGCGACCAGAGTTAGTCAGAGGTCGTGCTCGCTCATTGATAATATTTTTACCAATGTTAACTTACCAGGAACAACCTCTAGTGACAGTGTTTCTGGAGTTCTATTGACAGACCTCACTGATCACTTCCCAGTCTTCTTAAATACGCAGTGTAAACTGGATGTCAATGTGCATGATGATATTTTAATTCGTAAGTATTCTGAGTTTGGGATAGTGTATATTGTGAGTCTGATGTAAACTCTGCACATAATGTTTTTCCTGACCTTTTTGAAATTGTCTATGACAAAAGCTTTCCCACTATCCGTCTGAAAAGAAAGAGTCGGCATTCCGATAAACAGTCTTGGATCACTTCTGGTATAATTACGTCTATTAAGAGGAAAACAAGCTTTATAAAACTATGCTCAACAACCCTTCTCAGCAAAAAAAAAAAAAATCTGAGTACAAACCTTTTAGAAATAAACTGACCCACATCATTCGTATTTCCAAGAAAATTTACTTTACGAATATGTTTAACGATTGTTAGTATGATTCCAAAAACACTTGGTCCAAAATTAGTAATTTGCTGAAAAAAAACAAGCAAAAACCCATCACACCCGATAATTGTTTCATGGATGGTGAGAAACTTGAGAAATGACCCTGCTGCTATCGGTAATAGTTTTAATAATTTTTTTGTTAGTGTTGGTCCGTCGCCTGCTGAAAAGATCTCTTCAAATCATTCTCCATCTGATTATCTTTCGGATAGTAATCCTTTCTCGGCTTTTCTTTTCCCAATAAGTAAAGATGATTTAATAAGTGTATCTAAATCCTGCCTTAAATCAGGCAAGTCCGCTGGGTTTGATGAAATCAGGTCTTCTGTTTTTAACCGGGTTATCTGTCTTATTTGTAAACCTCTTACTTATGTTTTTAACTTATCCTTATCGACTGGGGTTGTTCCTGATAATTTGAAAATTGCCAAAGTAGTCCCGATCTTTAAGGAAGGTGATCCCAATTGCTTTGTTAAGTGTTAACTATAGACCTATTTCCGTTTTGCCCTGTTTCTCTAAAATTCTTGAACGTATTGTTTACAGAAGAGTCTCAAATTTTTTTAGATAAGCATGACATTCTTTCCGTGGTCAATATGGCTTTAGACCTGGTCTCTCCACTGATATGGCCCTTGTTGATGCCGTCGACGACTTAACACAGGCCATAAACAACAACCATACTGCTGTAGGTGTATTTCTGGATCTATCTAAGGCCTTCGAAACTATTGATCATACCATTCTTCGTCAAAAATTATCTCATTACGGTATTAGAGGCACCTTCCTTTCTTGGTTTACTAGTTATCTCTCCAACAGAAAGCAATTTATCTCTCTTCATGGTGTAAACTCTGATGTAAGTAATATTCAGTGTTTTGTTCCTCAAGGTTCTATCCTTGGAGCCCTCCTTTTTATCATTTATATGAATGATGTCAGTAAAATTTCTTCTAATGCGTCCATTGTATTATTTGCTGATGATACAAATATTTTCCTCTCTGATAGTAACTACACACGCCTGCAACAAACTATTAGAAATGATTTAGCTGCTTTCAGCGATTGGTTTGCGGCAAACAAGCTTTCGTTAAACGTAGAAAGAACGAATTTTATCGTTTACAATGCTAGGAATGATATGGTCAACTTTAACATTAATGGTAAATCGCTAAAAAAAAGGTGGATTGTGTGTAATTGTTAGGTGTTTTCATCGACTCTAAACTCACTTGGCACGAGCACATCAAGTATATTTCCACACTTGTTGCTAAAGGCGTAGGCATTCTTTCAAAACTAAAACATTATACCCTTCCTAGGAACATTCTAAGGTCCCTTTACCAGACACTAGTACTACCACATCTGACTTACTGTTGCATTATTTGGTCTGGATCAAGCAAGTATTTGTTAAACAAGTTAACTATTTTGCAGAAAAGGGCAATAAGACATATCGAGGGATCATACAAACGTCTTATTCAAGTCTATGAATTTACTTAAACTTATGGACTATTCAACTTACATGTGGCCAGTTTTATCTACCGTTCTCTGCACGAAATGCTTCCACATTCGTTCAATGCTTTCTTTACACACAATTCATCCATCCAATTTCACAACACAAGGCAAGTTGATCACCTGCAAACGAGGAAATGTCGCAACAATTTTTACAAGGGTAGTCTTCATTACCGTGTCATTACACTTTGGAATCTCTTACCTTCAACAGTAAAGACCAAGCCTTCCTTAGCCTCTTTTAGAAAAAATCTCCAAAGGTACCTCTTAAGCTTGTATTAATCCCATGAAATGTTTGCTGTTCCTGTCTATTAGCACTCCTCTCAGGGTCTAGGGGTGGGTGGAGTTTGGTATTTGGGGTGGGTGGGGGTAGGGTGGTGGGTTGTGTATTAATTGGGAGGTAGTTTTGCTTTTCTTTTTCTATGTGTATTCATCCTAGCTTTTCGTTTTTCTCAGGGAGTGTCACTTCTCGATAAGCCCTACAGGGTTTCTAAGTGCACTTCCGTTCACGCCTTTTGTTACTTATACGCTTCTATTATTTGTTTGTAAATTTGTGTTGTGATAAATCAAAAATAAATGAAATGAAATGTTTATAAATCCAGATAATTTCACTTCCAAAATCACTGGAGAAACATTTTTTAAACAAAGACCATGCAAAGCGTAGTACACCATTTATAAAATTATTATTAACAGGACATTTTCAACAATCAATGCTTAGGCTATTATCCCCAATGAAATTAATGGAATTTTACACTGTGGCTGTAGAAATTATTTACTTTTACTTTTCATAAATGAATTAGGGAAGTTTTAAGATGCGTCATGGATGGTACGGCAGATAGGCATGCAATGCCGAGGTGTGTTTGTTAAGTCTGATCCCTCTGAATGCATATTATATGCAAAGTGCCTGTCGTGTTAGGATAAGAGTCGCAAACAAACAGTTGAGTGCAAACTGGTAACACATTTTTATCGCATAAAGTTAATGAATGTCCAACTAAATATCAGGAAAATAAAAATAGAACCTTCGTCGAGGACGGGATATTTGCAAATGTCACAGACGGGAAATTTTTGTTTTCATTCACATTTTTACCAGGTATTTTAGTTTATTTACTCTAAAATTACCTCTTAAATAATTATATCATTCTTCAATTACATGCCATAATTTTTTTTTTTTTTATTTAGCCAATAGAGCCCCCAAAATGTACTTTTAAGAAATATCTCGACTAGGCCGGTCCGATGAAATCATTTCCGAAATTCCACTGCTAATACAGTTTTTGGTCGGGGCCACACAGGCCTGGGTTGACTTACGGCGCCCAGAGTTGGCCCCCAACCAGCCATAAAAAGGTCAGCAAGTTTTTTCTAGCCAACAAAAAACAATATTTTGGTTTCAGAAGTGTCTCGACGGTGAAATTATTTCCGAAATTTTACTCGTTCAAAGAACACTAAAAATCATGTACAATGCGTTTGGAGATATAGCCTACAGAGGATATATTGCAAAGACTACAAGTTTTCTCATGAACAAGTTTTCATCACCAAAGAATTTTACATGAAAGTGACAAATATTTGTACTGAGGATGATGCAGGATTTGTTGACAAGGACACCAAAGCATTGCAAATATTACGTACGGCAGTGTTTTTGGCACAGGATCATTTCAACTGGCTGGTTTCTGTGTTGCTTTAACCAGGGAGTTGCTATTTGACTCCCTGCTTTAACAGAAGTAATCTATGGGCATGGGTGCAGTGTACGTACAGTACATATATCATGATGACTTTTTCCACATTTGAACACATGAAAGTTGCCTTTTGCTTATATTCAACATCCAGGTCATTCTTCTCTATCAAATATTAGAACAGAACACCAACCGCAAACATGGATCCATATGAAATAAACGGAAAGCCTGGATTAACGGTTACATCATCCATGCATCTCCATTTAGTGTGAAAGTAATTGGTACAAGGTTTATCCAAACTTTACTGTATGATTAGGACTCCTGGGAACAGGTTTAAGTTGGAAACTGCATTTACGGTGCACGGATCATCCAGATTTCCAAGGTGTGGACGCATCAAGGAACAACTCACACATACACACATTTTCATAATGTTGCACATACTGAGAACTCGTGGTTCAGTTGAGGAAGTGTCTATAGTCTGTAAAGGGCATGAATTCAACAGTTTTGTTAACGGTTAATAACATGACTTTATCGTGAATTACAACAAGAGGGGTAGCATGTTATAAAGTTCAGTTCTCTGAGTACATGTCCGACTCAAACCGAAGACTACTTTTCGTGAGAATCAGGCAAATCAAAAGTAAATAAATATGGGCTGGGGACAGTTTGCCTGGGGACAACGGTTGCACATTTCTACGTTCAGCCACCCCCAGGCAGAGTGGTAAAAGTAAAAGAATTTCCCCGCACTTGAATTATCTTGTATCTGAGAATAAAAAAAATAAGGAGGATTACTTCAGAAGAGAGGAACAACTTACCATTCAATTACTGCTTCTGACAAGTAAGATATTTTTACACCAGTTTTAAGTGAATTACATAGTATCCACAAAATGTGTATTATGGGAACAAATCTTTCTAATTTGGGGGAAAATGAGCCAAAGTCAGGACTTTGGTGGCAAAAATTATTACATGAATGGGTTACCATACAAAAGGCTGGAATTTTCCTTCATTTTAAGATTTCCTTGGCCAAATCTTTCATCAAAACTATTGACGACATATCAGTCCTGACGGCAAAAAATACATGCATTTATGAAAGTAATTACTTTTACCCAACAAAAAGGTTTGTTTGACAAAAGAGGTGAAAGGGGCATATTTTCTATTTCTACACAATACTTTGGTGTGCCCTTAAAAAGTTACATTATAACATAGCATGACAAAAATGTAACAGAAGGGGAGAGGAAGGCTTAAGCCGCATTTAGTAGATTCCCTGCAGTCTGAACCGGGAGGTTATATCACCTCCCTGGTCTGAACTCATATCAAAACTCAGCCAAACCAAAAAACCAACAAGGGGCAGGCAGCACAATCACATGCTACCGTCATAGTCACAGTAGAACTTGCCGATAATGTTTATGTTGAAGCGAAGGATTGAAGTGGAGTTTACAACACACTCGATCCGGCCATCATACTCATTGACAATCCTATAAGCGAAGCTGAACTTTCTAACATCAAGCTTATGCTACCAGTGCTGTAGTACTCGAGACCGGTCTCGGACTCGAGACCGGTCTCGAGTCACGATTTTAAGGACTCGGACTCGTGACTCGGACTCGGACTCGGACTCGAAATCGGGTCGTTTAGTCCGGACTCGTGACTCGGCTCTAAATTTCCCGAGACCGGGCTCGAGAAAGGCAGAATTTGAGATTCAATTTTATCCAATTAATTCATCTTCACATGGTATTTACCTTGTCCTCTGCAGTTTCTGTACAACTCACCACGTTATGCAGTACGTGTTATAGCAATATGTGTTGTCTTGTGGAGATCATATTCGTAAAAGTTCAACTGCAAAATCGTATATAGGGGTCCTTGATTATTTTCGCTTGTGGTCCACATTTTTAATCGGGAAGACCTCATGGGGCACAGCAAAAGCATACCCATGATTTTGCGTTTGGGCCTCATTTTGAAATGGTTAGCGTTCCACCTGAGTGTGTGATGTTTAGTGTCCGAAAGCTTCGGGTTCAGAGCATAGCAGAATGGAAAAAAAGAGAGTAGCTTTGGAAGCTCTGGGGATATTTTAAATAGTAAACATAAATTCTGAACACTTATCTATCTATAAAAGACATCGAATGCGCACTCAACAGATAATCACAAGTGTCGCAATTTGACCATTATTTTGAAATACCCCCAATCCAGACTGACAGAGCGGGTAACAAATAAGTTCATGTCGGATTAATTAGAGCAAATCTATTTTAAAAAGTGTTAAGCTGGGGAGAAGGTGGTTTGTCGTGACTTCATTTGAGTGGAGCGTCACTATCCGTTGTCTCATATAGCGTAACAGGAATATTGCTCCTTTATTGCCGTGAGTGACAAGTTACCAGGCTGTGTAAGTTGTAGCTTGATACCGTATTCTTTACCAGGGCTGTAACCAAGTCCACCGAACCCAGTTCAGGGCCAATTTCGATTCCAGTGGCCACCATTCCGGGCCAATTCCAAGTCCAGTACCGCACCAGTTCCGAGGCCATTCCGCCAGGGTTTTCAATTCTGGGCCAATTCAGCTGACCTGCCTAGCTACCCCCTGCACCACCACTGGGTTACTTATGTCAGTCTAATGGCCCATCCGAATTGACTACGCAGTGAGCATGTGAGTGGGTGGGTGTTATTGATGGTGGTATGGTTTGCTCGGAGGGTGTAGCATAGGGTTTGGTGAATGTAGGAGCTAAAATTCAAGGTGGGCCTGAATCCAGAGAATTCCAACTGTCAAATTTTATATCCGTCAATCAGGCCCGTAGCCAGACAAGGTATTGAAAAGGGCGAAAAAGCTTTCAGGGGCGAAATATTTTTCACGGGGGAGACAAAGTAACATGCATTAAGGCAAGGGATTTTTTTTTTCTTCTTCTTGGGGGTTAAAATATTTCCAAGGGAACTTCTCCCCTGCCCCGTCAATATTACTTCACTTTAACTAAGATGAAGCCAGTCACTTCACTTTTAGCGCACCCACTTTGGTTCTAAAACTGATGTAATGTCACGTTATCGGCACACTTGTTTTGTTTAGTTGGCAAATTTGTATCCTCAATGCGCTCTCTTCATAAGCGTTTGGTACTAGTCACCCTCAGGAGCGGAAACGGTTTGTAGAAATGGGGCTCATTCGTAAAGAAGACGTTCTCATAGACCCTTTTACAGATAGCAATTTCAAAGGATTTTTGTGGTATAGAGTTTCAGTACGCGTCATTTTTGTCAATGGCATTTACCTGTGGCAAAAAAAGACCCACACTAAAACTCTCAGGCTGTCCCACAATGCTTTGTAGTTGCTATTTGGAAAAGGATCTATGTAAAGAGTACCAAAGGTATGTCTTCTCGTGTAGAGCCCAGTGGGTTCCCGGAACATTTAAAAAAATGCAATTTTCTTTTCCTATTCAAAACTTAAAGGCAAGAAAATTTTGACAGCTATTAACAAGTTTTAATAGATATATTAAATGGTTGATAGTTTGAAGAGATAACCACCCTACCTCTAGCCGCAGCTTTCACGCCTACACAGATTTTCCCAACAAACCTATTCGTCAATTCCTGCCTTTCGGCCTATTCAAAGTAAGAAAGGAAATAAAAGCAGTACCATGTTTGGCGTAAATACAGTAACACCAAATGACGAATAAAGAGATAAAAGGAGAACAATCGCGAGCAAAAGGTGCGATGTTTTATGATTTTGGCAGTCAGAATGTTCATTTCTCTGCTAGTGAACCGATTTTTTTCTGTCACAGGCCTGAAGCTGGAAATTCTGAGTGAGGCAGTCACCAGTCGAAAATTCAGCCATGGCACTACCATTTAGTAGCAAGACCTACTGAAAAATTCACCAAGATAGGCGGTGTGGAACCCATTATAGCGACAGTCCTTGCTGCATGAGGCGTTGGAGAAATAACTGCACGGCTTTCCTTAATGACCATAGGGCGTAAGAGGCGGGGGCTGGGGGCTGCAGCCCCCAACCAAAATTTTTGTGACAATTCGGGCAATATGCTGAGAATTTTTCGGGCAGTTACTTAAGGAAAAATAATGCAATGATGCAGCTAAAAGTAATCAATAGTTTGAAAAACTTCCTTTGTAATTAAAATAAAGGCCTGATTTAAATTGCACCAGCACCTATCTATTCGGTTATCAATTCACCAGTGTGTTTTTATTGGTTCAAGTTATGTTATGATTATCAGTGATGTATCTGAGGGGCCACTGGGCCATGCCCCACCCTCACTGATGCCGATTTTTTCCTACCTAAAATACGTAAATTTTTAACAACAAATTTTACTTCAAAGGTAGCATATGTGGCACCAGATTGCATGTAAGGACACCTAATTTTTCAAAAACTTTCAAAGGGGAGGGGGGACCCCCTCCCCTTAAACCCTTCCCCATTCCGTCGATCACACAACATAATGCCTGCCTCTTGCCCCCATAAGAGAAATCCTGGCTACGCCACTGATTAATATCATTATTATTGTAACGATTTCCGCCAGAATTAAAATTAATATGGAAGGTAGTAACACAGAAAATTATTGTATGTGATTACCGATGCATGCCTATATGACATGTGCATTAACATGTCGAAAGGGCGTGGAGCCCGCCGAAATTTGTGGTTATATTTTTCGGGCAAGTCGTTACAGCCCCCCCCCCCCAAAAAAAAATCAACATGAGCTCTTACGCCTATGTTAATGACGTAATAGTAAGATGACCAGTTACAATACGTGTAAGGAAATATTTCTCCCCTTCCCATTCCAATATTTTTTGCTTTCAAATACCGATAAATCTCGATTAGAGGCGAATTTTTCAACCTTTTTTTTCGATCTCTGTTTGGCTGCAGCTGGAGTAGAACATATCGTATAGACCGAATGTGACCCACGGGCTGCCATTCAAACCCCAGGGCCTATATCATAACAAACAACAACATTGCACAAAACCAGTGTAAAATTGATCATTTGTTAATTTCTATGCTTAGTGTACACTTTTCCATAGCGAGGACTCGGTCTCGGACTCTGACTCGAAGCTTGTGACTCGGACTCGGTCTCGGACTCGAATGCCAGTGACTCGGTCTCGGACTCGTACTCGGCATGTGAGGACTCGGGCTCGGAAGGTGGGGACTCGACTACAGCACTGTATGCTACTATTCCACACACGCTACGGATTCTACGAATCGCCGAGAATTGATAAATTTTAGAAATCGTGAGGAATCGTAGAATTTTGCAAATTTCTGGTCGAAATCTTGACCCTGTACGATTCAGTTATGAATTTGTTAAGATAGACTTGAATATTCGTGGGATTCTACTCGAATAGCACGAATATTGTCAAGAAATAACCACGATTTGCAAGACTCGCTTAAGAATACTACACGAATGTTAAGTTTCAGTTAAGAATAAGTTACGAATCTGCCGAATGCACTTACGAGTATTCTTGATAATTCGTGGAATTTTCCTTCAGACCCTCAGAACAGGTATGAAAAGCTCCTCACCCCTGCTTGGGCATCACTTCCGAAATGGATTGCCAACGTAGAGCAGCTGTAGTACTGCCCTGGAAATGGAATATGAAAACCAGCTGGTGATAAATAGAAGACTGGTTCGAAGAAGCAGAAAAAAGGCCCCAAGGTGGTGGGCTAGACCATGACTGACACCAGCTAGAAGGCTAAAGTATGGACACTACAACAGCCTGATGCAGGAGGTGAGGGTGGAAGATGAGAATGCCTTTGCCAACTATGTGAGAACGTTGCTGCTGCTGTTGCTGGTCTTCCTGCAGCCGCTTGCAGATTTGCCTGCTTCTCAGCGTTGTACAGAAGGCCAGACATGGCCTTCTGTACGTCACGATATATGATATGGAGCAGGTTCTGAAGGACATGCCCAAGGTACTCGACAATCTTTAACCTCTCTGGATGGGGGACCTCGGGCACAGCAGGGGCTTGCAATATCTACATCAACTTCTCCTGGCTGTCCTTGCAGCTGCTCAGCTCCTCATCCAGGGTTTCGGTCTCCCTGGCTCTGCCTCTCCTGCTGCTGGTCACTGTCACAGTCAGTCTCACAGTGGATGATAAGGTGGAGGGTTTGGTGGTCCTTGGAAGCTGTGAATCATCTTCCTGGGACGTCTTCTCAACCTGGCTGGTAGTGGCACTACCCAGAAAGCTCTGCACTGTGCGGCGGGTGACTTGTCTAATGTGGGGAAGCAGAAATTGGAACCCAGATCCATTGGTGGAGCTCAGTCATTCGAACAGCTCCATGGCCACTCTTCTCAGTTTCCCTATCTGGGTCCTAATGCTTTCGAAGAAGGTGGTTAGTGACCTGACATCCTTCTCCATCTCCCGGGCCAGGTCTTCTCACGCCTTATTTTTCTTGGCAGCAAAAGGTGTGGTGGGTCCTCCTTTTATTATATATGTAATCATTCCTCTCGAGGAATACAACCACCTCCTCCTGTTCAATATCTGTCAGGTTGGATAATACCCTGGCCTTCTTTGACTTTGCCTGGGAGTCTGCTACGTCATCATCAGCATCACACACAGACTCAGCAGCCACTGACTCTGCCGCTGAGTCTGCCACATCCTCCTCTTCCTGCACTTCTGGAACTGGTGTTTCTGCAGGAGTAGGAGTAGGTACTGTGGAAGGGCTTTCTTCTCTGCCTTCTGCGTCTTTCATGGTTCTCTAACCTTCCTCGCTCACCCCTTGCTCTTCCCACTGGCTGCAGGTCTTGGCATACCATATTGCTTGATTTGTGATCTGTCTTGGTTGAATCGTCTGGCACAAATGACCAGAAGCAAATAGTTACGGAAGCTTAAAAGTGCCATCAAGATAGCACGATCTTTTCCCATATAAGTTGACATTTTTCAAAAAAATGTTCAGATCACAAGATGATATCTTTATGAAAAACAGAAATGATGAATTGCCCACTTCAAAAGATCTTGTGAATTTAACAATTTTCGTCAAAATAATGAATTGACTGTTTCCACCATCTCGTGATTTCAACAATTTTCTGCAAAATGTTAACTTATTCATTTCTTTTCAAGTGAGCATTTCAATAATTTTCTGCAAAATGTTAACTTATTCACTTCTTCTCAAATGAACAATTTAACACTACGAAAGCGTACGGAAGCGTATAAATGCCACGACATCACAAAGAAATATCCTAGCAATTTGCAATAATTCGTTACATTGAGTACATATTAGTCGTCTCTTTTACTTAATGTTTAATTGGCACCAATCAGAGAGAAAAGGTTCCCCACCCCTGAACTAGATACTCATGAGTTGTGCACTCAGTTCGTCATTAAAAAGAAGACACGAGTCAGTATTTTGGCAAAATAGAGTTATTGAGAGTTAACACTTACCAAGATTATTTTTGTCAGTTTGAACAGTTCTGAATTGTTTATATCATGCGAAACGTTTTGTTTGTCTTTCATTGGTGTCATTGCTAATCAAAACAAAATAAAAATAATTCCACCGTGGTGTATAATAATCCATTATGGTTACTCTTCTTAGGGATCTGTGGTGCAGAGGGCAAGGGTGGTTGAGGCAAGAGGATAACGAAAATTATGCAACAGAAATTCTCGAAGCTTATTTCATTTCCAAAGATAACAAATTTAACGTCAGATCGCATGCATACGGACACTAAATACTCCCCTTCCTTACACCCCACCTTGGACGATGACCTCATAATTTTTTTTTAAATAATCAGATTTTGGTTTGCTCGTCCGTCCCCCCCCCCTAAAAATAAATGCTTCCGCTGCCGCTGATTATACAGAACGGTACTTCTATTTTCCCGACAGCTGGATTTCTTCAAAAGACGTGGCTTCCCGAGTAGTGTTAGTTAGGAGAGATCACTAACTGACATATTATCCATCATTTTTACTACTTTTCATTAAAGTTCCCGACATTTTTTGTAGCACCAAATAATTTTTTTCTTACAAAGTCAGGGGATTGCAAAAGAAAAAGGCAATTTTTTTCCGACAGCCAGCAAAATTTTTAAGACTGACGACACTTTGAAAATTTCTGGGGGATAGCACCCCCACACCCCCGGTAGTGACCCCCTGCTAAAGGCAGTGACCCGTCCACGTAGGCATGGGAAGAGCAAGCCGCCAACTATTTAAAAGAATTGCTTAGTTTTTCTAAGTGCACCCAAAATAGTGTTTAAGCTATAGATGTCTGCAGGGGTAGGATAATGTTCTTTTGACTGAGTGATAAATCTTTTTTAATCATTTTCTCTGTCACAAATTATCAAACTGAAGTTTCGTAAATCCATCCCAAACTATAACTCTAGTTCTAACCTCCAAATTTTTCTTTTCTTTTATAGCATACATCCTTAAACGTATCATGCCCGTGGGGGAGACTCAGTGGGCGATTTCTTTTTTCAGTGAGTGAGACAGGTCCGTAGCCAGACAAGGTACTGAAGGGGGCGAAAGGGGAAAATACTTTTCAGGGGGCAAAACATACTACCATGTATTAAGGCAATTGTCATTTCTGATCTTCTAGGGGGCTAAAAATTTTCAGGGGGCGGCCCCTTGGCTACGGGTCCGGGTGAGATATACTAAAATTCATCAAAGCATGGTAACTTTTGATTCTCTGGGGCGAAAAGGTTTCCAGAGGGTCAAAGCCTCAAAGGTAAGGATACAGGGTTTTGAGCAGATGCAATGCAAACGTTTAGCGCTCTTCGTGCACAATTGGCACGTTTGAACCAAAAGCCTCATAACAATTACGGTAGCGTATTAGGACGATAAAGCACGGGATTATTTGGGGGCGGGATTTATTTTTGAAAACTTCGAGTCCGACCTCAGGCTTGCATCAGGTGACAATTATGTGTACTAATTGCAAAATCTTATTTAAGGTCATTAAGTGCATTTTAGGGAAAAAAATATGAAACATGTAATTTATTAATTCTCTTTACCACTTTGTTTTACCATAACCCCCCCTCCCGGTCATCCCTTATTGGAAACTGCATTTTGGATTCTCGTTGAAAATGAAAATTATTCTTCTTCTTCTTCTTCTTCTTCTTCTTCTTCTTCTTCTTCTTCTTCTTCTTCTTCTTCTTCTTCTTCTTCTTCTTCTTCTTCTTCTTCTTCTTCTTCTTCTTCTTCTTCTTCTTCTTCTTCTTCTTCTTCTTCTTCTTCTTCTTCTTCTTCTTCTTCTTCTTCTTCTTCTTCTTCTTCTTCTTCTTCTTCTTCTTCTTCTTCTTCTTCTTCTTCTTCTTCTTCTTCTTCTTCTTCTTCTTCTTCTTCTTCTTCTTCTCCTTCTCCTTCTCCTTCTCCTTCTCCTTCTCCTTCTCCTTCTCCTTCTCCTTCTCCTTCTCCTTCTCCTTCTCCTTCTCCTTCTCCTTCTCCTCCTCCTCCTCCTTCTCCTTCTCCTTCTCCTTCTCCTTCTCCTTCTCCTTCTCCTTCTCCTTCTCCTTCTCCTCCTCCTCCTCCTCCTCCTTCTCCTTCTCCTTCTCCTTCTCCTTCTCCTTCTCCTTCTCCTTCTCCTTCTCCTCCTCCTCCTCCTCCTCCTCCTCCTCCTCCCTTTGGCCACGCGCATGTGGCCACTCGACGTGCACGGGGTTCCACCTAGGGTAGAGGTAGCTACAGGATCTGATAACGAGGGGGATAGCTCAGCGGGGGTACTCACGTTTTCCGCAACAATAGTCCTGAATGTGGTACGTGCTTGATCAACTCTTATAACACATGTGACCAATCAAGAAGTAATTTCTCTGTAAAGTTATATTTCATACTCTGATCACATATTTTGCACAATACAATTGTGAATTCAGGCCCGTAGCCAGGATTGCGTCATGGGGAGGGTTTTTTTGGAGTGTGACATGAGGGGAGAGTTTAAGGGGAGAGGTTTCCCCTCCTCTTTGGAGAAAAAAGCTTTTTTAAGTCTCCAGATGCAAAATGCTGCAATGCTTGTACCTCAAACGTAATGAAGTATACCGTGTTACTATATCCCCCCCCCCCCCAATAAAAAGCACTGGTGATTTTTGAAATTATGTTTTTAAGTTTTGGCCATGGGGGATTCAACCCACCGAACCCTCCCCTTGGCTATGCGCCTAATCATGATGTACCGAGTTAAGTGATGAATACAGTTTTCTTTGGGGGGGGGGGGGTGATTTGAATAGTTGCATACGACTGGAAAACCTATCGGTAGGATAGACAGGTAGATGAGATACGACACATGTAATCCCTGGTATTTAGCCAAACGGCCTTGAGAATTGATCTTTTTCAACAGGATTTATTTCAGAGACTCTCAGTGGGAACACGTTCTTCTGCGCATCCTCTTTAAACATGAACACGCGCAAGTACAAGCGTACGAATAACTTGGCTCGTGGTTCTATTCCCCGAATGCAGCTGGGCAACTTCCTTCGCAATGTATATAAATATTACTATGAATGAAAACGGAATTGAAGCACACCTGTAAGTGAAGGGGAATACAGTCGCATTTAGGTGAGGACCGATTTCTGGGTGACTTCTGTGAGGGCGAAGGTATTACCAGGGTTGGGAAGTAACGAGTTACAAGTAACGCCGTTACTGTAACGAGTTACAGCATAGAATTGAGCTCCAAAGCAAAAAGGAACTTATTGTCTGCTACGAAGCACTCCGCTCCCCCACAGTGTCGTTACTAGTTGGGGAGGCGGCCAACGTGACCCCCTCGACTCCCTTCTCAGACCAAGACCCCCAAGCTTTCTCAAAGATGCTGACGCTGTACATCACCCGATCTGGGACATCAGGGGTCCACTCTTATTCAACTCATTAGAAAAGGGGTCAAACCTTTCTTAAATCTTCATTAAGAAATTGTTCACTTCCACTACTCAGTACTGAATTCTGAAATGTCTTAAAAGTTACTTTTCCGTGGCGCTCTGCGCGCACTCACCACGGGTATATAAGAACTCCATACACATCACATGGAAAGGACTATAGGAAACCTGTGTAAGTTTGTGCACTAGTACTATAATGTCTTCGGGGCTCCATCGTTATTCAACTGAAGTGAGAGGGGCCTAACTATAGGCCGTACACATCGCACATACATGTTCTCTAATTGGCCTTCTATACCAAAATACGACAGCTTATGTAAAGAAGAAGTAGTCGCAAGAAGTAGTCAACCTGAGACTTTTGTGGTCATTTTGTGCCCATTAAATGTTATTTGAAGGTAGTCAAATGCTTCATTCTAATGTTAACACTTATGAAATTATTCCAGGACCTCCTGGGGTTTTGCTCTCTAGGCCCCACCGGGCCTGGACCATACTTGGAGTTGTTCGGTCATTTCACTTTCTCCATTCCTTCATCTTAGAACGGGGTGGGCCCCTTGGGGTCGTCTCCACCCCTCTCACCCACAAGGCTAGTTTCTCCACTGTTCCCGATTGATACGTAGATGTATTCAAGTACTTTTTGAGTTGTAACTACACTTATCAGTCAAAAGTAACTGTAACTTGTTACATTTTCTACATTGTAACTAGTAACTGTAACGAGTTACAATTTTAGAGAAATAACTGTTACTATAACGAGTTACTTTCAAACTGTAACGGGAACAACCCTGGGTACTACGCATATACTTCCATGGTTTAAGAAGCTTGAAGTAGGGATCAGGCCGTTTTGGAAGCCATGCACAAGGACATGGCTTTTATGGCCCAGCCTAAGTACACCCTACGGGGTCTTCTGGCAAAGCCTTAGTGGTTTGGGGAGGGGGAGGGAATGTTAAAGCCCTGTAGCTCTTTACTAAATCGAAAGCATAAGAATAAAGCATTTGACTATCTCCCATTTACCTGATAGCAACTTCATCTGGATGTGCGCCAAAGAGATTTACCGTTTGACCAAATCGTATTTCAGTAGTTACCCGCCCTTTGATGCTGAAGGGGTTTGTTAGTGAGTGGAGAGGAAAAGTGGAAGGGGTTGCATAGGGGTAAGGGGTTTGTGAGTCTCATGCCACTCGAACTGTCCTACAGGTGGTAACAGTGAAATAACCGAAATTCAGTTGACCATAAAATAGCGTTCCCTTAAATACTGTTATAACGATATAACGATCCACATCATTTTATTTTTTTACATTTTTATATCACAGTTATCAACAATTGTCACTTTTCAACAGCAAAAAAGAAAAAAAAAAATATGCGGAGTAAAAAATGTACGGACTGTGCAATTTGTTATGATCGAAGGACCGGCCAGTGGTGGAGATCAAAGGGTCCTCACGACATAGACGTGTAGGGGGGCCAGCGAACTATGCCCCCCCATTGGAAAGTGAGGAAAAATAAAAAAAAATGCGAAAAGGGGGAATGAAAGAGAAAAGAAAAAGAAGGGCGAGAAAAGAGGACACAAGGGGGATCGAGAGAAAAGGAAAAAATAAGAAAGTGTCCTTTATATATATATATATATATATATATATATATATATATATATATATATATATATATATATATATATATATATATATAACGCTAATTCCCACCTTAAGGGGAAATTGTTATATCTGCTTGTACAAAGGGCGAAAAAAAGATAATAAAATACATAAGAAATAAATTCGCCCTAACGTCTAAACATATAATTAACGTTATTTCAATGGGCAGCCATCCGTTCGTGTTAACAGCTAGGTGTCCGTAAATTTGACAACTTTGAAGTAATGGCATCTAATTTGTAAATCTAAGAGGGCGCCCTTGTAAGTTTACGTATTCCTATAGAAAAAGTGTGTGGAAACGTTAAGGCGAAACTTATATTTCACCCGAAAATTTTTTTCCCCTTAAGGTCGACTTTTCAACAACAACTTTCCCCCTAAGTGCCGAATTAGAGAAATATATATATATATATATATATATATATAAATATATATATATATATATAATGTATATATTTATATATTTGTAAGTCCAATCATCCGCCAAGGATCTTAAAAAATATCCCAGAGTCCATCAATAGGTGCCTATCAGAAATTTCCTCCGATAACGAGTCATTTAGCCATGCAGCCCCCGTGTACCAGGATGCTCTCGTCAAAGGTGGCTATAGATACCAGTTACAATTTTCACCTACCTCTACTACCCCAGCCGAAACTAGGCCTAATAATGAGAAGCGAAAACGCCACAGAAACATTATATGGTACAACCCACCATACAGCAAAAACGTTTCCACCAATGTCGGGAGAAAATTCCTTAAAATCGTTGAAGGAGAATTTTCAAAAGAGCACATTCTAAATAAAATATTCAACAGGAACACCATCAAACTTAGCTATAGCTGTATTAGCAACATCAAGCAACACATCAACGCCCACAACAAAACCACCTTGCAGCAAAAGGCCAAAGATATCCTTGCAAATGGATGCAATTGCAGACGTAAAGATGGATGCCCTTTGACAGGCCACTGCCTAAAAGAGTCCATTGTGTACCAGGCCACTGTCGCAACTAAAGACGACCGACCGGATCAAACCTACATCGGACTTACAGAAAACTCATTTAAAAAAAGATACGCTAACCACAAATCAACATTCGTTAACAAATCCAAAAGACTGAACACCGAATTAAGAAAATATATTTGGGAATTAAAGGACAATAATATCGAACATATCATCTCATGGAAAATCCTAAAACAGGCAAAGTCTTACGACCCTTCCTCCAATAGATGCAACTTATGCCTATGGGAGAAATGTTTCATCATTTGTAAACCATACTTAGCTACCCTTAATAAACGTAATGAATTGGTAACTGCGTGTAGACACGCAAAGAAATTTCTACTAAGAAACTTTGTCACCTAGCAACGCTAACCTGGGACAATTGATGTACGCTTCACGTTCATATTTTGAACTGTTTTCATTATTACACAATCACGAGCCTTAACTCTTAAGCTCCGTGCGCCTACGCACGATGATTCCTGCCTTATTCAATTTTGTTCAATATGTTCATTACTGTCGTGTTACCTGAGGAGTGCAGCACCTTGTGTGTTGTATGAAACTAGCAAGTAGTAATACACAGTATGCCTCTGAGACAAAACTTTTGATTTCATTTCTTCATGTTTTATAGCTCTGCTTTATTTCATAAAAGCTAGGAATATTCTCAAAATTAAAGTTCCTAAACTGCTTAGGAACGATTCATCAGAAATCATTCCTTTCTTCAAATATTTAGGGATAAATCAAAAGTGGCATTATTTTTATCTGTAAATTTCCTGCCAAATAAATTAAGAACATTTCTGAATCTACCCAAGATCATTCCTAACCCAAGGAAAAACTCCAGCATGAAGATAGGAATGAATTCTTCCTAAGTCCAAGATAGGAATATTCCTAACTTTTATGAAATAGAGCCCTGGTCTTCCATTGAGCGCTCTAGCAACAGTGTTTGCAGGACTTGTCATATTTTATTGTATGTATATATATATATATATATATATATAATATATATATATATATATATATAATATATATATATATGTATATTTATATATTTGTATGTATGTATGTATGTATGTATATATATATATATATATAAATATATATAAATATATAAGGTCGATTACTGCGAAGCACTTGTGAAATGTATAGATCAATGAAAGTAGTAAGCGACGTAGCGACTTTACATGAATGGGTGAATCAACGCTGTATTGAATAGTCGCATGAAGACCTTAGGCCATTATACCTCTAACATAGGCATAGCCCTATACTGAAAGAGGATATCTATATGAGAATGGAAAACAGCCTCAACCAGGATATATATATATATATATATATATATATATCTATATATATATATATATATATATAGTAGGTCGAGGTTGGTAGATCGAATGTACTATATATATATATATATATATATATATATATATATATATATATATATATATATATATATATAGGTCGAAGAGTAATTGGTTAATACATTCGATCTTGAATTGAAACCAATCCTAGATAGAGCTTAGCCCTTATCAAAGAAGGAAAGGTTGAAAGAAAAGCACCAGAGAGGAAAACTAAGCAGCACTGGAACTTGAACTCGTGCGGTCAACGGCTTTCGCGGCCGTGCCTAGAACCACCAGCCAATGCAGCTTCTGATTTCCAGACGAGACAACAGACTTCTTATACCAGCGAGCTCAGTTTCTCTTCCCTTGTTACCATGGTAATCCCTGAAGCGGGAATGAATATTCAATAAATCGTGATTGGTAGATCGAAGTTAGAATGTGTAGGTCGAAGAGTAATTGGTTAATACATTCGATCTTGAATTGAAACCAATCCTAAATAGAGCTTAGCCCTTATCAAAGAAGGAAAGGTTGAAAGAAAAGCACCAGAGAGGAAAACTAAGCAGCACTGGAACTTGAACTCGTGCGGTCAACGGCTTTCGCGGCCGTGCCTAGAACCACCAGCCAATGCAGCTTCTGATTTCCAGACGAGACAGACTTCTTATACCAGCGAGCTCAGTTTCTCTCTCCTTGTTACCATGGTAATCCCTGAAGCGGGAATGAATATTCAATATATATATATATATATGTATATATATATATATATATATATATATATATATATATATGTATATATATATACACACACATAGTTCTGCGTCGGTGTACAGTTAAAATTACAAAACAGGAGTTAAATGAAGACACCATACCAGGTTGTTAAAAGTACTGACGTTTCGGTCATAGACCTTTATCAAAGTGGCTATAACGACTGTACATTTAAACAAAAATTACAATCAAGAAGACGCGTATAGCAAAGTGCGTGAATTGCAGCTGCGTACGATAGCTTGGCTACAGATAAAATGGCGCATATTATTGTTACGTAAAAATGAAAGGGTGTTAAAGTTACAAGGCGTATAAGAATTAAGGGAAACGTACGCAGATTGTTATAACGTCAGAATAAAAAGTGTACGTTTAAGTAGTTTAAGTAGATTTCTGTAGGCGGTAAAGTGGAGTCTGTTTCTGACTCAGACGAATCTAGTTTAATCATTTTTATCCACAAGTCGTTCTCACACTATATCAATTACCACAAGTTGTTCTCACGCTATCACAATTCTCACAAATCCTTCTCAAAGTAACACAATTTTCGCGCGCTTACCGCCTCACCAGTGGCGACGGCACAGGAGGGGGGGGGGGGTGATCCAAAAAGGCGTTTAAGCTATAGATTTCTATAGGGGGTAAGGTGAGGTGTGTTTTAGACCAAGTGATGGATCTATTGTAGTCATTATTTATCACAAATGTTTCTTAAAGTATCAAAATTTTCGCATATCCTTCGCAAAGTATCAAACTTTTCGCGCTATCCGCGCGCTTCAAACCTTACTACAGTGTTGTTCTTATTATAAATATCTTCTGATAACTACTCCCGGAGAAGCACAGCGGAAAAACTTGAAAGCTGTTTACGAATTACCATTCAAAAGACTGGCTTTTTAAGTGGCATGTTGGTTTGTTGCAGGGTAATTCAAAGTGTCTCGATGCGGATTCTAAATGCAGGTTTTGTCATGGGAATCTTATTTCATTAAATATTTCCGCACTCTTCGCGCGCATGCTGTAAGCAGGCTATTGTTGAGTTTTATGAGCTACAAGTACAATTCTTAGTATTTGCTTACCCCTAATGTTAATGTACAGTATACTGCAGACGAAGATGAATACAATACAATAGCCTGACACCTTTCTAGCCAATCTCATTTCCGAGACAAAATAACTTCATGATAATTAATGCACACGTCATCAGCGTTGGTAAGGGGTGGAGTCTAACATGAGCGACCGGTTGCTTCGCTACAGCAGACAACTCTTTTCACTTGTATACACGTTATGCAGTGCAGTACGGCTATTACTGTATAGTTACTGGCTTAGCTGCTACCGTGTACATGTATACATACAAGGAACGTTGTAGTCTTGACCATGCGAGGGCCTACATAAAGGCCAGTTTGTACAAACCGGCAAGATGTGGGACAAAATCCTACGCCTAACGTTAGGCTTGACTTTTCACTGCAAGGATTAGCTCGATTTTTAGCCCATACATGATAATTACGTACCTTTTTAAGACGTCACCGTACCTTCAGAAGTATTCGTATATGTGCATCGTCGTAGGCCGCTGATAGACATGAATAGTCAGTACCGTGAACACCATGTGACCTTCTTATGAATAATAATCTATCTCACATTTTGGGGATTCGTGTAAATGAAAACTGGAGGAAGGTTTGTAGACTCTGTATAGAATATATATGGGGTGTATTATGATTTCTGAGAGAGCGCCATCTTTTGGAAGGCTGCTACAGAGTCTGCTCCGCAGGCTAGCATTTTGGGGATTCGTGTAAATGAAAACTGGACGAAGGTTTGCAGACTCTGTATAGAATATATTCAGGGGGTGTATTATGATTTCTGAGAGGCGCCGCCCTTTGGAAGGCTGCTGCAGAGTCTGCTCCGCAGGCTAAGAAAACACAGCTTCCTACGCCTTTGGAACAAATACAAGAAAAAAGTTCCTTAAATTTGGAATCAAAATATTCTAAAATGTAACTTATTATATAAAATTTTCTCACTTGTAAAAATCTAAACCATGAGATATCAGATTTGGAATGTTTGAATGCAACTTAAAATACCCAGAAGCGCCATTTCCTGCATGCTGGGAGACATTTTTTGTCAAAAATTTTGGGTACGCTCCGCGCCAACTATGGAGGCGCTCCTCTTAGATAGTGTCGAGGCATATTTTGCCCCCCCCCCCCCCCAAATATAATCCTGGACACGCCATTGATTTAAACAGCTTAATCCAAAGATCTGGAAAGCATCTTTTGCTTAAACTTTCGTGTGCGCTACGCACCAACCAATGGTGGCGCTCCGCTTAGATAGTGGACCTGCTGCCATGCACTGTCCTGTATTCATATTTTATTCAAATTTCGTCGCTTCGCACCCACCACGAAAAATCCAGGGTACTGGCCTGGGAAGTATCTTTTGGGATCAACTTTTTCTTCAATGGAAACTGAGGGGAAATAAAAAAGTAATGATGTAGATGTCATGGAGGGTACAGTGAGGTGCTATTTTGAGACAGCTTTGGCCCCCTGTGGAAGAAGGTCTAGACATGCCCTTGCCTCACGAGGAAAATCTAAAAATAAACACCTGAGTTGCAAATTCTTGGCCTCAAACGTTGTTAAGATCACAAACTGTTGTAACTCTTCAAATAAACATTAAGTAAATTTTTGCTCCTTTGCAGAGTTTGACAAGTATCCAATTAACCATTATGCAAAAAAATTGTTGAGATAACAAATTGTTGTAACTCATCAATTGAACATTATGCAATATTTTGCTGCATTGGCTTAAAATCGCTTAGTAAAAAAGTAATCAATTTGCTGCATTTTGACGACTAATATGTGCTAAATGTAACGAATTATTGCAAATTGTTAGGTCACTTCTTTGTGATATCGTGGCACTTATCAGCTTCCGTACACTTTCGTAGTGTTCAATTGCTTACTTAAAAAATGAAAAAGTTAACATTTTGCTTAAAATGGTTGAATTGCTCACTTGAGAAGAAGTAAGTTAACATTTTTCAGAAAATTTGTTCAATTGCTCACTTGAGAAGAAGTGAATAAGTTCACATTTTGC
This sequence comes from Holothuria leucospilota, assembly GCA_029531755.1. Lineage (NCBI taxonomy): Eukaryota > Metazoa > Echinodermata > Holothuroidea > Aspidochirotida > Holothuriidae > Holothuria > Holothuria leucospilota. The sequence goes on from CM055976.1 coordinate 39,047,526, forward strand.
AGAAAATTGTTAAATTGTTCACTTGGGAAAATGAATAAGTTAACGATTTGCAGAGAATTGTTGAATTGCTCACTTGAGAAAAAAATGAATAAGTTACCATTTTGCAGAGAATTGTTAAATTGCCCACTTTAGAAGAAATGAATAAGTTACCATTTTGCAGAGAATTGTTGAATTGCTCACTTGAGAAGAAATGAATAAGTTAACATTTTGCAGAGAATTGTTGAATTGCTCACTTGAGACGAAGTGAATAAGCTAAAATTTTGCAGAAAATTGTTGAATTGTTCACTTGAAAAGAAGTGAATGAGTTAACATTTTGCAGAGAATTGTTGAATTGCTCACTTGAGAAGAAGTGAATAAGTTAACATTTTGCAGAAAATTGTTGAATTGCTCACTTGAGAAAAAATGAATAAGTTAACATTGGCAGAGAATTGTTGAATTGCTCATTTGAGACGAAATGAATAAGTTAACATTTTGCAGAAAATTGTTAAATTGCTCACTTGAGAAGAAGTGAATAAGTTAACATTTTGCAGAAAATTGTTGAAATCACGAGATGGTGGAAACAGTCAATTCATCATTTTGACGAAAATTGTTAAATTCACAAGATCTTTTGAAGTGAACAATTCATCATTTTTCTGTTTTTTGTAAAGATATTATCTTGTGATCTGGACATTTTTTTGAAAAATGTCAACTTATATGGGAAAAGATCGTGTTATCTTGATGGCACTTTAAAGTTCAGTAGATTCCTGGTCAAAACACTGCTTCACGAATCCAAGATTGAGTTAAGAATACATACTTAGGGACGCCTACGAATCGATTAGGAATCGGTTACGATACCTAAGAATGTACTACAAATTTGTTAAGACTTAACTAAGATTTTTGGATTCGGGAGTTCGGGACCAAAACTTTGAACAGTTCAAAACTTTTGCTACGAATTCCCGATTAATCAAGAATTGCAAGAATTGATTAAGAATAAACAGGAATCAGTTAAGAACTTCAGGAACTTATTGAGACTCAACTAAGAATCCTGAATTTATCAATTCGCGGCGATTCGTAGAATTCGTGGCGTGTGATATAGTAGCATTAGAGACATGCGCACTACACGAAAGCTTCTTACAATCGCCCTGAACCAGGGAATTAGTATGACCCTTCAAGTACTATGTACAGTATGACAGAGAATCCAGTTACCAGAGAGGAATTTGAAAACCTGCAGCTTCCCTCTCCTAATCCTCCTTACTTCGAAAGTGGTAAGTACTAGACGTTTGAATAAAAAAAAATGAAAACGAGGAAAGCTCATGGGCAAAGTTTTACCTAGTCAGTACGTACCCGCACTGCTACTGCAATCGTTGGCACGTATACACGGCAAATTTGATGATGGTGAATCACATGCCCTGTAGGATGGTAGAACTCCTAATTTCTACTTGCTAATATGTATGTCCAAGTGCGGTGTGTAGGCTACAGTGCAGTACAGTACAGTGCAGTAAAGTATGCAACAGGGCTGGAGTAGAGTCACCCAATCCGATTCAGAGTCCGAGTCCTAAGGCCCGAGTCCGAGTCCGAGTCCTGATGTCCGAGTCTAGGTTCGAGTCCGAGTCTGAGTCCTAAGACTCGAGTCCCAGTCCGAGTCCCGAGTCCCCGAGTCCCTTGTGTAAATTGAACTTGTTTTGTTTTGAGTGCAAGAGGACGAGAACTACAATGAAATAGTCTTATTCTAACCTTTATTCCTTCCCCTAATATTAAAGATGGCCATAGATCCAAACAATAAGTAAACTTAACAAAACAAAAGACCACTGAATTTCCTCTTATGAACATAGACGGATAACATACGGATCTACAATATCGAAAAAGGGGTCCAATCAAATAACAGAAAAGCACAGCGCAATGCTTCACCGCATGTGCACAAAGAGAAAAATCAACTTTTCTAGCTTTCAAGAGTTCATGTTACCTTACATGAAATAAAATTATTTACTACTGACAGTTCCAGCATAAAAAATTGCCTACTTTAAGATTCATGGCTATGATGAGAAGGGACTAAAGTCCCCTGAGCTCCCCCTGGATCCGTGCCTGATAAATAAAAGACGGTAGTGGTCACCTGAACGCACCCTCACCCCAACCCCGATAGCCCATATAACTTTACTCCCCATCGGAAGTGGTTTGGGGAAATTCCAGGACAGTTCACAAAATTTCTTTGCTGCTCTTTCCCCACAGAACCCCCAAATTGTCCTTGGTTGTTTGCAAACTCTCATGGACTAGGGGTACCGTTGTGTTTAATTTCTTAAAACTTAGACCGAGTTGCCCCAAGTAGTATACCAAGAGCTATGCAAGGGGAGCACATGGTGAATGCTGAATGCTTAAATGACATTCTGATAGGACTATTATGTTGCAATACATGATTTGTCATTGCTACTAGTTAACCAGCCTGCAGGCTCCAGACAATTGCCGCAGGTCTGAAGCAAAAGTTTAGTAGTTGGGCCCTGCACAGGCTGGACGCCAATATTTTATTTTGATTCCGTCTCCGTTCAAGTGTTTAGATACAAATAACATTAAATCATGGTAAGACCTGAAGGTAAATTCTCCATGCATTTGATAACTGAATGCTTACTACAGGCTCACAAGTGCAATCCCATGGACGTCGCGTTTAACCATTCGTGCTGGATCGTGCTATCTTCAAACTAGCCTTAGAGGCCTGTGATTGAGTCGATATATTTCGAGTGTTCACTGTTCATACTGCCCACTGACTTATGCATTGTACGTAACATGTAGCGACGATATTGTACGTACACGTAGTGTTCGTAACGATATTTTCAGCAAAAATTTTTTCGCGCTGTTCCGACCTGAGTTTTACGGTCGCGGGAAAAAAATAGCAGGAAAAAAATAGTAGGTCTTGTGCCCGGTTTCGGCTCGAGTCCCCGAGTCATGTCGGTCGAGTCCGAGTCCGATTCCTGAGCGCCGAGTTCAAGTCCGAGTCACGGGTCACGACAACCGGGGCTCGAGACGGTCTCTGGAGTCATCCAGCACTGTTTCCTGGACACTAAAAATGGTAAATTCTAGTGCATGAACGTCAGTAAATAAATGTGATAATCTTAGCGCCATAATGCATCTGAGCTTCTTCGTTCAAAATTTTTCACTTAGGCAAGGGGCTCCTCTCCTGATAAATCCTTCTCCAAGGATGATCGACTCGAATGTCCCAGTACTCTTTCATGGAACCCAGAATATACCTGTAACGAAACATTAATTTGCCTTTCTTTTAAAAGTGTACTAGATTTCTACAACATGAAATGTCAAAATGATGGACTTTTCGATGTACTTACAAGGTCTGGAAAGTGCTATTTCCTACAATCGGGGGACATTTAGGGCAAAATATTTGTGGGTACGCTACTCGCGAAGCTGACGGGTGATGCCGCTAGATAGTATTACAAATCCTCAAGAGGTCACTGACCATATATTTTTATTTCGCCCCCGCACTTCAGTATACCTTCCTATGCCTATGAATTCTTATTCTTAATGTATACGTCTCCACAAAGAGACCTCGGACTCGAGCTCTGTGATTTGGGGTCCCACACGGACGCGAATACTAGGCAGGCCCGTAGTCAAGGGGGTCCAGGGGGCAAAGCCCCCCTTGAAAAATTTTTCGCCCCCCTAGAAGATCAAAAATTAGCATTGCCGTAATGCATTTTAGTATGTTTCGCCCCTTCTGGAAAATTTTTCACCCCTCCCCCTTGGAAGCTTTTTCGCCCCCCTCCCCCTTCAGCAGCTTGTCTAGCTACGGGCCTGATACCAGGGACTCAGACTCGGACTCGGTAGGTGAGGACTCGACTACGGCACTGGTATGCAAGCACCCACAGCACTGAGGGCACAATTCACGGGCCATCAGTAGAGACCCTATAGTGGGAAAGATTGGCCAACCATTGTTCTCAGATACGCATTCTGATTGGACGAAATTTATGGGCACCATTTTGGAGCCAAAGTACGAGCTTGCAAGATCATGTGTAAGCCTATGTACATTCGAGAAGTTGTGCAGGCTGTACTGCACGTACGTACGGCCGGACGTACGCATCCTATGTAAGATAGACATGTTTTGTTTCCAAAATTGCGGCCCGGGTGTGCTGCATTTGGATGCACGAACAGACCAGAAAGGGTTACAAGTTGTATAGATTCCCATCCTGTACAAAAAGAAGGCTTCGGTGGGCTGTAAAACTTAGAAGGTTCAATTGGAATCCATCAAATAGCCATCGCTTATGCGACGTAACTTTACAGTATACAACTTAGTATACAAGTAGGCCTAACGTTAGAGTAGGCTTAGCCTTAGAGTTAGATTACGACGTTCTGTACAAGGTCTAGCCTATACCGTATACGGCGGTTCCATCTCTATATTCCGACTGCTTGATATTCCAACACATAAACCCAAATACAACTCCTAACCCTTTGGCCTAACCGGCTAACCCTAATCCTAACCCTATTGGAGAGTTGTCGGAACATCCCCATAGAGACGATGGAATACCAGAGCTGCAGTCCCCAGTCATAGGTGTAGGAGTAGTGGCGTATTTAGGGGGGACCATTGAGCCATATCCCCACCCAATGCCGATTTTTTTTTTTTTTTTTTTTTGCTTCCTAAAGATACGTAAAGTTTTTAACACAAATTTTACTGCAAATGGTAGCATCCCTTACTCGAAATCCAAGGGAGGGCGACATTTGTCGCCGTTTATGAGACATTGTCCTACAGATAGGGGCTGGCTAAAACACTGGGCCCGCCTAAGGACCCCTGGTGGATTCCGGAGGGCCAAGCCCCCAAGAGCTCCGAGGTTTAAGTTATCTCTGGATGACAAATTAAGTCTCAGGATGGATATATTTTGGTTCATAATGCATCATCAAATGCAAAGATCCCCACTAATTTTAATGTATTAGGCTATCCCTCTCGTCAGGCATCTATAGTTTTACGCGGTTGGGATCAAGAGGCCCGGCAGTGTTATAGCTAGGACGTTTTCTCAATGCGACATGTACTGATCTGTGGCCTGGGGGAGGGGTCTAAGGGGAGGTGGAATTTGTAAGGTGCCTAGATCGCAAATGGTGCAATATTTGAGTGGATTTCTGCCCTAATGAGGAACCTCAAAATTTACACCCGGGGAGAATTTGCGTGTCAGATTTTTTTGTGCGACATTTGGCGCCGTTTATCCGACATTGTCCCACAAGTAGGGGCTGGCTAAAACACTGGGCCGGCCTTAGGGCCCCTGGTGGGGGTCCAGGGGGCTTCGCCCCCGGAAGCTCTGAGGTTTTAGCATAATCTCTCGGTAAAAAATTAAGTCTCATAGAGGATTGGTATATTTTGGTTCATAATGCATTATCCAATGCAAAGATTCCGGTTATTTCAAATGTGTTAGGCTATTCCTCCCGTTATGCCACTATACTTTAGGAGCTGAACCTGTCGTTCAGAATTGGAACGCTATGTGTTCAGCATTTGAACACTAGACGCGTCAGGCGTTCAAATACGATAAGTGGATAGTCATCCGGCGTTCAAAAAGGGAGAAAAAGTGTTCAGAATCTTAACACAAGCGTTCAAAATATGCTTTGAAAGCCAGGATCTGAAGATGAGTTCTGTATCTGTTTCATTTCGGTGTTCAAAAGTTAAAAGCCTGAGATTACAGTGAAGGGAAGACACGCGCGGCACGCATTAATTTTTTCCAGGATGTTTGTGGGTAAACCGGATCCTCAGACGTTTGCAAAATGTGTTTGAAGTCAAGGTTAGGGTTTAGAAGACGGGCTAAGGATACCCTCTCCATGGGAAATCGGGTGCTGCTCCCCATGGTGATGATAAAAGTGAGGAATAAATGTGCAGAAAATGGTTTTTCAAGAATATCATATGACCCGAAATAGTACACCTATACGGAAGTCGTTATTTTCCTTTCTTTTCCCGAGTTGCCGACGGACTCAGTCACTCGTTCAATTACACTGACGGCCGTTGATACGGCCGTATACGGCCGTCCCATGCATAATCAATTTGCCGACGGGCCTTCAACTTGAAAGGGCTATTTAGATGAAGAGCCGAAAATCGAAATAGCCGATAACCGACTGGCCCGTTCTCTCTTTCTCTTTTTTCTTTTCATTCTCCGTCTTCCCTTTCCCTCCCTTCCTTTCCCTTTCTTTTCCCTTCTTCTCTCTTCTTTTCCTACTCTCCTCTTTTCCTCTTCTTTTCCTTTCCCTCTCCTCTTTTTGCCGACAGACCGAAAATTTGCCGACGGGCGACCAAATATTGGGGGGTGTGACACCCCCCGCTCGCTACGGCCCTGCACTAAACTGTGCCTATCTTGTTCAAGGAAACAATCTATTCCACATTGCCTTTGTAAGAAGGATACTCCCATGCTAAGCTAGTCAGTTAAAATATCCAACCTATGTCAGTTAGTAACATTTTTTACTTTGAGGGGAGCAATACAGCTTTTATCAATTACATTTTCAGGAAAAGAAAATTGTTATTGAGTTTTAGAGTTTAGGGTGGAGCATGCAAACAGAACCTATCATAAAAAGTTAGAACAGTGTACATAACGTAATGCATACTTGATGTGTTCTCAGCCTGCCTTAAATAATTTGAATGTTCAACCAGAAAGCCAAAAGGCTTAGTGATTAGTTGCCGAATGGGGATGCTTTGTTGCACTTAGGTTTATCCTTCAAATTTATCTTTCTTGACTATATCGTGTTGTTTTAACAATTTGACCTCTGCTAACCTCTCATGACCTTTGAACCCACCACATATAACAAAAAAAGCAGAAGTATCTTAAAAGGGATTCGAACTCCAATGGATCTTGGATCTTGAAAATTCTAGGGAAATTTTGCTTTTTGACCTCTGGTGACCTCTGAAATTTTTTTGACCTGTAGTGACCTCAGCTGACATTCTTAGGAATTCTTGGGAAACTTTGCTTTTGACCTCTGATGACCCCCATATGACGATCTTGGGAATTCTTGGGAAATTTTGCTTTTTGACTTCTGGTGACCTTTGACTTCCACCAAAAACAATAGGCTTCTTCTTCTTACCATAATGCATCCACATAAAAAGTATGAAATCTAGCCAAGCTTCCTAGATTGAGTTATTGTGTTAACAATGTTGTCAGTGTTTGACCCCGGTGACCCCAGATAACCTTTGACCTCTACCAAAAACGACGGGGTTCTTCCTCTTAACATGACAAATCTACATACAAAATATGAGAGGTTTCCGTCATTGCTACCTTGAGATATCATGTTTACCAGCCATTTACAAGTTTTTTGCCGTTTAACTTCCTTTGACCTAAGATGACCTTTGGCCTCCACCAAAAATAATAGGGTTCTTACTTGCATCATGACAAATCTCTATACCAGATATGAAAATTGTCCTACATTCCTATCTTGAGGTATCGTGATTACAAGTTTTTGGTTTTTTACCTCGGTGACGTCAAATGACCTTTGACCCCATAAAAAACAATAGGGTTTTTCCTCTTATCATGACAAATCTATATCCAAATATGAAAAATGTGGGTCATTCCTATCTTGAGATATCGCGATTACAAGGTTTTCAGTCTTTGACCTCTGGTGACCTCAAATGACCTTTGACCTCCAACTTAAACAATAGGGTTTTCTCTCAACATGACAAATCCATATACCAAATATGAAAAGTGTCAATTCCTAGCTTGAGATATCGTGATTACGAGCTTTTCGGTTTTTACCTCCGGTGACCTCAAATGACCTGTGACCTCCACCATCCAACACAGGGTTCTTTCTCTCAACATGAAAAATCTATAAGCCAAATATGAAAAGTGTCGGTCATTCCTAGCTTGAGATATCGTGATTACGAGCTTTTCGGTTTTCGTTTCATTCATTTTTATTTATTTGTTTTACACAACATGTGATTCCAACATAATACAGTATAGTGCCAGATGAGATAATACATAAACATGATGTGAAGGCAGTAAGCTAAAAAACCCTAGGGGGCTTGTCGGGAGCTTACTCCCTAAAGTAACAAATAGAGAAAAACAAACATACAATAACAACAAAAGTTGCAGAGAAGATTTCATACCATCCCTAAAACGGCCAACCCCTTTCCCACAAAAGGCTCCCCCACCCACCCCATCCCATCCCCCTCCCCCACCTGCCTCAACATAAGTTAAATTATGGTACTGTCCTTCAAGTTAAAGTAATAAAGTAAAAGTTGAATAATACAGTATAAATTTAATTAGTACATGCTGGTGTAATATTTTACGAAATTTTTCTTAAATAAGTGTATACTTGGCTTAGAGATCAAAGTGTCTGGTAAAGAGTTCCAGGCTCTTACTGCTCGATAACGTAAAGAATTTTGTGAAAACCTCCGGTGACCTCAAATGACCTTTGACCTTCACCAAAAACAGTAGCGTTCTTCCTCTCAACATGAAAAATCTATATACCAAATGTGAAAAGTATCGGCCATTCCTATCTTGAGATATCGTTGTTTACAAGGTTTTTACAAGATTTTTTGGTCTTTGACCTCTGATGACCTCAAATGACCTTTTACCTTCAACATAAACATTAGCGTTCTTTCTCTTAGCATGACGAATCCATATGCCAAATATGAAAAATGTCGGTCATTCCTATGTTCAGATATCGTGTTTATAAGCTAAGTGTCACATACACACATACACACACACACCCATACACACACGACATCAACATCGTATAGATTCCTTGCCTGCCTTCGGCAAGGAATCAAAAATCAGTGTTGGCCACTAAGGTTTTAATTTGCATTTAAATTCCTTTTCCATAAGAGCCCTATGTAGTAATCAAGCATGGCTTAATTTCCTTACTGGCTTTGTTTGTATAAAGAACAGGCCTCCCCCCCCCCCCCCCCCAACGTTGCACGCGCCTGCCGCTTCTTGAACTTCCGCACTTCTGGGGAAAGAGCAGTGGCAGGATTAGTAGGGCTATGTTGCTCTTCTGTTCATCCGAAAAACCAGGACATGAAAACATGGGCTATCTACACAATTCCAACAGTCTCAGTCTGTGGGTCACATTAAAAAAAAGTACATAAATGTGCCCTGAAATGAAATAAATAAACTGAGATTACAATCTGAGGAAAAAAGCACCATACTGGCACTTTGTAAGGTTCTCATTTTGATTGACAATTTGGACATGTGGTAAAGGATGTCTACATATGAAAATAGTGCAAAATACATTGTGATTCTTCATTTTCACACTTTTTTTACATATGAGCTGTGGTCAGGGTCACTGGTCAACACCAGTCAGGTTTAGTCAACTCACTCCGTCTGACAAGCATATAGCTTAACTGTTACAGCCATAGACTGGCATAGTAATAAGAACCTCTAAATCATACTAGTTCGCATATAGTTGGCAGTTTATCAGAAAAATGTTTCTACTGCAAAAAGTTTATATTTAAAAGGAATAAGCAATTCCCAGTTTGAAGAACATGTTAGTGTAAAACATAATGGAAGCCCAGACATCAAACACCTTGACAAGCTTGTAATTCATACGCTCAACTGACCATTAGTAGATCACTTGTCACATTAACATCACTTACCTTTTACATAGCGACATATAGCATGTATCTCGTACTACAAATACGCAGGGCATATGCCTCAAAGACACCAACTTTTGGGCCTGCTATAACCCAACCCTGACAGTGGCAGTTAATTGCCAGTAAAAATTAAACACTACAAACTGGTTTCTTTTACTAGCATTAAACATACCGTACAGTTGAACACAATTATATTCCTATCAAAATGGTTAGATCTCTTACAAGTTGTTACTATGCAAAATAGAAGCAGTAAAAGATAAACTTGAAAAATTGAAACAAGTCTCCACAGCTAAAGAAGCAAAAACACTACCTGTTACAAGTTCTTCATAAAAAGCAATGTATCTTGTCACTTAACCTGCTTTTCGACATAAGCCAGGACCAAGCTGAAGTATTTTGGCCATATCAAGTAGATCCAATCCGCTGTTTCAGAAAAGAGAAGCCAGAAGTCGTAATCCACCTAAATTTAAAACCAACTGGTTACTGTTTATTTTACACTGTTAACCAAAAGAACCAAGATAGATCTAAGTACTGTCCCACAAGTCACATAATAATTTCCATGTATTTTATTTAATGCCTCCATTTTCATAGAAACAAAAGGTTACTTCTGAGCAAGTGGAGGGTGGGGGGGGTTAAGATCCAGTATGGTTTGTGAGAATTTGTGGCTGTAAGGGTATTGGTGAGTTTATAAGGTTTTTTGCCAATTAGTTTTTATGGGATTAGAGGAGGAAATGTCATTTATGGAATGCCTGTTTTATATGAGCAGCTTTAATTTTGACAAGGGTGTATAAAGGGAAATAATACAATTGTATGTGCCCATATAAATATGATAGTATCCAAACCTACTGGTTTTCTCATGCATTACGGTTTGAGTTTTCTCGGTTGACCATGTTGGCTGTCAAGTGTTTGCAAGCATCACAATCCTTTTACAATAATTGAGAGCATACATCAAAGTCTTTACCTTTCACTGTATTCCTGACAACATAGAAGAGCAGCAGGTGGAAAACACTGCTAATAGTATCATATTGAGGTCCATTAATGAACAATACATACCATTCCATCTGTGTCAATTAAACGCGGATAAAGAGCCAGTAGATTCCTGACCGGTGTTTCTTTGTTGTTCCTGATGCATGCTGCTCTGGCTTAAACCGGTATCAGCTTAAGTGAATTGGTTAACCGCCGATTGACTATGGCATGCGTTTCGGCTAGGTAAAGATTACAAAAGCCTGAACTGTTTCTGTGGGTGTTTGAACGTGCCAATACGTACCAACGCATGGAGAAATCACGACCGCTCCGTTTGAGAGACCAGATGTACTTGGAGAGCTCTGTTTCGTTTCGTGACAAACTAGGTTAACGTTTCTTGTGGTTATTGTACCTCTCCCTAAAGGGACCGCAAGACATGCTTTTGTATAGTGGATTTCATGTTTTTTCGTGCAATTTTAGCTGAATTTTGCATTGTTTTGTTGAAAAGTTTGTGCAGCATGTGGCCAGGGAGAAAGTGTTTATCTAGGAGCTTGAGGAAGGTTCTACCAAAAAACCAACATTTGTTTTCGAAGTTTTGCCAAAGACAGCACCAGTAACCACCTGAGTGACCTTACAAAAATATAACGTCCTAGGCTTGAGCCCCCCTCCCCTTAGACCTCTCCCCTTTAGGGGCCTCCCTCAGGTCAACAATGGGTGAGGAAGAAAAGATCCACTCGGGTGCCAACTATCCTAGGTACGCCACTAGACGTTATCATACACTGCCTCTCCCCCCCCCCCCCCCTTACTCAACGGATTTCGAGCAGGCTACCGCCCTGAAAGTATTTAGAATGTTAATTAATGTGAAAACAAAAACATAAAAAACAATGGCAACCCTCATTGTAATAAAATGAATCTTTATGCTTAGTATGAGAAGTATCCATTTTGGATATCGTCCCAGAGTCCTAAACACGCATGCATACACACATACAAACAGGGGGAGAGAAGGAAAGAACAGGAAAAAAGGAAGAAAAGGAAAAAGTGAAAGAGCAGAAGGTATTCAAAGGAGAAAGAAGAAAAGAAGAGGTTAGAGTAGGCAGATATTTTTGCTGCCATGTAATTAGTCCAGAGCTTTCCAGGTAGGCCCCTATAACCGTGTCTGCTACCCTTTAGTTACCCTTGTGATCTGTTTATAATTCACATATTAATCAACGAAAATATTCGTAAAAGTTTCGTGCTTTCGTCGACTCTACGCAAGTATGTTCGAGTAAAAATCATACCCATACACAAGGGGGTGGCCTTCAGGGGTTTTGTTTGACTACATACTCTTTTTTTTTTCCCCCTCCCCCCCCCTTTTTTTAGAAAGCAAAGGCTACTGCCCTCTTTCACTAAACCAAAACTTAAGATTCAATAAATTATTAACACTTTTCAGCCATATATGATCAGCTCAAAAATAACAGAAACATCACCATTTTGCATCTAACTAAGCTTAAATTCATAAAAATTTCTCAAAGGGGAAGTGTTTCCCCTCCCCTTAGACCCTTCCCCAGAAAAGCATCTTTTCTCCCAAGCAAAAATTAAAATTCAATAAATTACGAGCACTTTCTTCCATATACAATCAGTTAGAAAAATATACTAAAGATATCACCATTCTGCATCTAAGCCATCTTAAATTAAAAAAAAAATTTCTCAAAGGGGGAAGGGACACCTCTTCCCAGAAAAAAGCATCTTTCCCAAAACAAAAATTAAAATTACTAAATTATGAACTTTCCAGCCATATATGATTAGTTCAAAATGTGTACCAAAGACATCATCATTTTGCATTTAAGCAACCTTAAATTAACCATATGGAAACGTCTCTTTTGCTAATCTATCCTTTACAGCGACCTTTAAGTGCAGAAGTGGGTCGTCATCATCCATAACAATCGTTCAGTTTTCCTATATCTGTATCCTATTTTCCTTCGGGGTACCTAGTTTTAATAAATTTAAACATTTATCTAACCAAGTATGCTAACAAAATTGAATTATGAGTAATGTGCACGTCGGACTAGGCGTTTAAAAGATAAAAAAAAATAACTTGTCATTCTTCGCGTCATGCAGGTAGAATAGCCTAACGTTATTGAATCACCAGTACAACAATCATGAATATGCCTAGTAAGTAAAGGACTGTGCATATATTCGTTCGCCTACGGTTTACAACAACCTATGGAAATTGCCGGGTGATCTTGCGTCTGTGTATTGGTCGAAATTTTTTCTCATCTCACAGCAAATTATAGACCTAAAATCTGAATTTAGTAGGCTACAATGACTTTATTCTCCAACTCTTGCAGGAGTATTCCAGATGTTTGTGATCGTATATGTTCTGTACATAGAAATAAAAGTAAGAGAGAATGACGTCTGCCGATCTGGACTGAAGCCATTGATTTTGGCTACTGCTGTACGGCTACAGAGCACCTGCGTGTAATACAAATATCACGTCATTGCTTTTGTCCCAAGTATTGGCAAAGAAACTACACGTTTTCAAGTTAGGAGTATAAAACAAAATACTTAAGGCATTAAGACTTATTTCCGTTGCGGAAATAACTCCTAATCTTTCGAAAAACGGATGAAATAATCTTAATTCTGCGCGAATGTCCACTGTTACGTACGGAAACACACAAATCAACCGGTTTTTTGCCGACACGGAAAGCGCCTCACATTTTCGTGTTCACCTGGTTACAACATGCATTGTGTCAGCTTCTCCTTACTTTTAGTTCTATGGTTTCTGTACCTAGCTTCGAACTTAAACGACCCTCACCCCATGAATAATGGTACTGTATTTATTTCGGTTTGTCAGAACCTTTACTCAGTTGCGCAAAATCTTCTGATATGCTCGTTTCCATAGTAACCGTGGCCATATGTATCTTAAAAAGTAATTGAGCAACTTACAAACAGAAGGCCTATGAGTTACAGACAGGCGAGCAGACAGGCAGACAGACAGACAGACAGACATATAGATAGTATAATTGTATTGAAACCATTTTATAGTTGCATTACTCTTAGTTCTATGTATACTTTTGAAAACCTGTTCAAATTTAAAATCAAAATGAAAAAAAAACGAGTTTTTAATCTGCCTTTCCGGGCCTTCGAATTATGTTACATACAAAAATATCACCTCCCTGCTATGACACTTAAATGTTTAGTACGCTTGCCAAAACTATAAATCGGTTGAGATTTTGGGAAAAGAAACATTAAGTTATTGAAGCACGTAAATAACAAAGTACTTTTAAGCGAATTTTCACTATGGTCGCTGACATCATCTGCACTCTCGTAGTCCCAGCAAGCCCTTAGTAAAGAGGGGGCCAAGCCCCCTTTAGAAAAATTTTCGCCCTCTACAAATTTCAAGTAACCACCGTAATAACTCTGGGGAACTGGTCAGATTACTTGTTTCCCTCTCTTAGTGCTTTGATGTAGGTACTCTTTTCTCATAACAACAACTATCAACAACAATGACAACAATCCCCTTCATTGGACCTACCTAGTTATGACAGAATTTTAATACATACCTAAAAGATACTACACTTGCTCAGATGGGTGTTATGAAGTTTCATTCATTGCTGCTATACGACCATGGGAAAGTAGCACATACGTTCATGATGGAAGAATATAAATAATTTGCCCTACTTAATCTTGCAAATGGTTTCACGGAAAATATTTCAATTCTTTTTTTTAATTTCTTTAAATGTCGTTCAAGCTGTACTTCATTCGTGATGTCTTACAACATTAACAGGCAAGTTGTTAAACAATGGCTGAAGATCAACTTGATTTAATCAAGTCAAACCTGGTACGGAACTTACTTTTACATCAAACCCTGTAATATGATTTGACTACTTTGAAAAGTTCTAAGATCCTCTGCCCCCCCCCCCCCCATGATCACGGGCTTCCGAGAAGTGAAAGCTGTTCTTTGAAGGCGTCTGTAATTAACGTGAAGATCCCTACAGCCAACCAGAAAAGATGTAAATGTTACTCATCTTTGACTTTTATTAAATTTAAAGGGTATTATGCATCCTCATACCATTAAGTATGGAATATATATATATATATATATCAATATTTTGTGTCAAGAGATACCGTGTTTGAATTTTTTCAACATTTGTCTTAAGAATACCTTTCACAGCCACTGCATAAAATTGAGTCCTTTTTTAATTCATCCTATGGACATGCCAAGAATTAAAAATAGATACGCCTTCTACCTAACGTGGGAAACTGTGTGTACAAGGTTGTAAGTATTTGACTTCTCTTAACCTTATATGACCGTAATACCTCATGAAAGGAACACTTCAAAAGTTTTGTATTCCTGCAAATTTTTTTGTTAACTTGAGTTGAAACGGGAACTGCCCCATAAATTTTTATGATTACTATTGAAAGCTAACTGACCATAAAGTTCAGAATAGTAAATCGAAATGCAAAACACTCGAACTTGTTAGATGTTTGACTTTCAGGAGAAATGTATTATATGGTATTATAAAAGTGCACTAGAGATGAGATTTACCAATTGATTGTGTATATTAACAATTCGTCCAGCCTGCTTACGTCGACAGCTTGCACAAGTCAGCTAGGATTAACCCCCCAAGTTGGGCTGTAGCCAATTTCTCGGAGAAACAATTTACAAAATAAACTCAGGCTATTGGGTTCCCGGGTTCAAATAAGAATTCCATCCAGGATTTTACAGGCAAGAACGGTCCACCCCCTTCACCCCTATACTACAGAAAATGTTTCCTTAAGGCTATCGGCAACCTCGTATACCGTTATACATCGTAGCGGTATACCAGGTATAAGTCAGGTAAATGAAGTATCAGCGCCATGACATCATTGAAGAGGACCCCCTTTAAGAACAACTTTATATACCTGGCTGGTCGTTGACTACAGTCGTACCAGTGGATATTCACACGCTGATGGGTTGGTTGTGATATTATGCAAGATTTTCAATGGAACTGATGGCTGCTGGCATAGGTGTAACGGGACAAATTTCAATAGGAATGGGGCTTAGTACTTCTGCCCAACCCTTCAGTATGTTTACCCGGAATTCAGCATATATTGCCTGAGAACCACACTTTTTCTGTACTTCTGGGGGCTCCAGATCATTCGTCAAATGCATCTATGAATTTCAGTGACACATGAGTGTACGATAAGGTAATGTAACGATGTAAACTTCTAACACCCTTACATCCACTCGATCCTAATTTGTATTCAAAAATCCTCTGTTTTACATCAATACCCCGCGCGAAAACACGGGTGACTAAAACTCCATTTAACCCTTTCATAGGTAGATCGGTAAATGCCAGTTTGTTTCATGTAATACTTGTAAAAGCTATTGTACAGTCTAGAAAAGGTTTCATAATTGAGGCTACAAACTTTTAAACAGTCCTCAAAAATTAGCCCCCAAAATTGGAACGATCACATATCAGGACGTCCACTTATGTCTCTAATTTTCATACGCTATTCCTAGCAGACACCCCCTCCCACGACAAATGGGATGGTTCCACACCAGGTTGTACTCCTACGCAGCCACTTATCTTTTCTTTGCAATCCTCTCCCCTTCTTTTTAATAAAAGATAGAAAACAATGGGGCAAGTCCTTACCGGGCCCTTTCCTATATCTTTGCTTATTCTCTTCCTAACTGCCATTGTGCTTAGTGCTCAGCATAAGCGATGGAGTAGGGAAAACAAGCCAGGGGAGCCACAACTGGAAAAAAGGCCGTGACCCGACCGACTTAAACAAATTGGTTAGAAACTGAGCCGTAAAACCTCGTCTAACTCTAACTCTTCCTAACACATTTGCTTACAAACTGTTACAATACAGTTTTCCTTTTTCTCATGTTAGTGTGGGCATTTTGCTGATGCCACCAGTGGTACTGAAGAATCTAAACATGCATGTTATGCAATGACATGATTGTGTTCCTGAACTCAACACATTTTGCAACACAGCTATCTAAAGATGTGGTCTTGAGTAAGAAGCACCAAACTTAACAGCTACCTGAGTTAGTGGTTGACTCGACGCTAAATGCAGTGTTCTGTGTTTCTGAGTCCTCATTTGTTGATTCGAAGGCAGTACCATACTTGTCAGCACCAATAGCTGATGTAGAATTCATCTCGACTCCTAAACAAAGAAATAATTCGTAGTTAGATAGTTAGATGAGATCCAACGACACACCAACACGAATGTGTTATATAGTGTCAACTAGATAAATACGGTTCAAGTTCGGTTTCAAATATTGTTCAAATACAGTGCAAGTCCTCTCTTTTAGTCGCCTCTTACGACAGGCGGGGAGTACCGTGGGCATACTCTACAACCTCCAGCCCACAGGGGCGAAATAGAACGCAAAGTGCTTAAATTTGCATCATAATGTAGGTAATTTTGAAGAAAGCAATTTATACTTGTAACTAAGTTACACCAACAGAAATACTAATTCATATCGTACAGCCCCTATTGTTAGTCAGGAATATTCAAAACAAATTTCCACGTCTTCCAGCCTACTGCTAACATCGACACCTTGTATAGGCATACAAGCAAGAGGGCGAGGGAAGCTATGATCCCGCCCCCCCCCCCCCCGACGTTGGGCCGGAACAAATTTGTAGGTGTCGCTACTTCAACACAAAACCCATCCCATCGATGAGGTTTCCGGCAAAAATAGGGCTGTACCCCATTCACCTTTCCCCCAGAAATATCTCCTGTAGGCTAAACGTATATCTTCCGTATGTGTTATGCAATATACTGGACTCTCCACTAAAATATGCATGATCCAGCCATGATTTGTCATTTCTGAGGATATATAATGACAGTTTTATCTACCTAGGCTGGTGGTAAACTTATCGCTTTCAGTAGTGCCTTGGTTTTCCTCGCTCTTATTGGTTGGTTGTGATATTTTCACACGATCTGCGGTAGAACACAAAATCTTAGGATAACTAACGTTTACTCCTTAAACAGAAATAATTATGTCATACCAGACGAATTACTATATATTCAAACAGATAGGTGTATACCTATAAGTTCATCATCCGACTGTATGGTCAAGTGGTTGAAGCATCCGACTTGCAGCCGGAAGGTCTGGGATTCGACTCCTGGACGGGTCATACCAAAGACATTAAAAATGGAACCTACTGCCATTGTGCTTGGTGCTCAGCATAAGCAATGGAGTAGGGAAAACAAGCCAGTGAGCCACAACTGGAAAAAAGGCCGTAGCCGACCCGACTTAAACCAATTGTTTTCAAACTGAGCCGTAAAACCTCATCTGGCTCCAATCTAACTTCATTAATTGGTTGTCGCGGGTCATGCTCCCCCTAGAGCGTTGGCACAGGCTCCAGGTTGTTGGTGAGGTCCAGGAGGATACAAAAAGTAACTTTTTTAAGACATGTTAGGGATAAATGTTACCTCATTATAATTGCAAAGTGATCTATTATTATAAAATACCATCCTCATACCCACTCATGGAGGGGGATCTGACCAGCGAATCTGCAATTTCACACGTCCGCAAACAGGAGACTTTAAATTGTTTGTAAGTCATATGCCTAATTTGCTGCATTAACATTGCAAGGTTGTAAATGAAGGAATAGAGTAATGACAGCAGGATGCTTTCGTAATAGTTATTTTCCATGCCAATTGCATAACACTCCAATTCTCCTAAAGCAAGCTTTCAACCTCATATAAATATTGAATAAGCTCACTCAGTCAATCGTCAGTCAATCGACATAGTGATGTAGTAGGGGTGTAGTTTATCTGACGTCATCGGAAGCGAAAATGTCGGAAGTTACTCTACAACCTAATAACTCGATTGCAAATGATGGATACGTTTCATACTTGATGTAAAGGTTTATCATATTGAGCGAAAGAATCCTGTCACTTGAATAGGAGGCCAGAGGCCGTCAGAGATCAGAAACTGAAAACTGAAATTTTTATATTCCAAAACAGGAACCACAGGTATTGTCATAATTAGCTTGTTGGTTGCATTACGGTCAAGAATTGAGCCCTTTTGTGGTTGGTAGCGGTAATGATTAATGGTATTTCCTTAGCATCAGCTCAAAGCGTTCACAAATATATCACCATTTTGCATCTTATATAACCTGGAAGGTCGGAGGTTTAACTTAGACACAGCACCTTTCTCTTACACTCAGCAAAAGTATGAACTAAAGTATGAAAATTTTCAGCATATGATAAGTTCGAAACTTTGCAAAGACAGTAAAATTTTGTATGAAAGCCACTTCGAACGAACAAAAACTTCCCTTTATATAGACCCCTCTACCAGGACGACACCTGCGCACTAGGTGACGAGGGAAAGTTCAATCCTGTTTCAAAGTATCATAGATACGCATATACACACTTTGCACGTACTTTCTGTGATTAATATGGGATGGGATTACGACATTTTCTGTGCGTCCCCCTCCTCCCCCTCCATTATCAAATCCTGGTAGCGCCACTTATCATCTCCCTATCCCTGATGTTTTGCACAGATGACAATTGAAAATACTGGTGGCGTACCAAGTACAACAAGCAGAACACCAATCACAAGATCCAACCCCAGACCCCCAGCACCTAGCCCCTCGGGTTCTAAATCTGGACTGCATAGACAATTTCTAAGAGACTGATGCGACTGAAAGATACAAAAAACGGTGATGAAAATGGGAATACCGGCTGCCCGTATCCGACGGAAACCTTTGGGGGCTATACTTCCCTTAATCTTACTCATCCCTTACGTTTTTCATAGCTACGATCTAGTCATGGTAGGCTGTAACGTGATGTCGGTAGAGGATGCACGAAAACTGCATTGTATCGAAATTTCTTAGTTGAAACTATAGACCGCGTGTTTGGTCTTGTGGTAGAGCATCCTCCTCTCACGCGGGAGGCCCGGGTTCGATTTTCAGGTCGAGTCATACCAAAGACTTTACAAAATGGAACCCTACTACCGTTTTGCGTGATACTCCGCATAAGCAATAGAGTAAGGGAAAACAATCCAGTGCCCCACAACTGGAAAAACGTCGTAGGCGCCGCTTGATTAAACCAAGAGGTTATAAGTTGAGGCGTAAAACCCTCTCTAACTAATCTAAAAAATTAGTTGAAATTACCATCGATTGCATTCTCCCCTTTCCGCTTTTAATCACAAATTACAATACCTTCATATAAGTAATTACACACAAGACTTATTCTTTTCACCTTAGAATCTCAGAATTATGTCATTCTGAAGCTTGCACTGCTTGTTTCTGAACTAACAAGGTCCTATCTTAGAAACCATTAAGGGATCTCTGATTGGTCGCTTCTAGTTATGACATGTAAAAGTTGAATTTTTAACAAGTCAAACTTCAACATGACAAATCAGAGACTGACACGTTCTCTTTAGAATCACCTTGCAATACTTAACTAGCGTGGCCTCGAGAAGTATACTGTAGTATCTTTGCGATGAAAGCTACGAAAGTCTGTAGTATTTTGTATCCAAGCAGCACGCTAGATTCCATTGGTATTAGGCTAACTGCTGAACGTTTACCTTTCATATTAGGAATTTACACAGAAATGAATTTGTTTCATGGAATAGGTGATCAGGCAGTAAAAGCGCCCTCAACTTCTACTGACTACCATCAGAGGCTTTGAGATCAATGAATCTGAATTTGCCATCACAAAAATCTGTTGTCAGTGATAAATTTAACACTAAAGCGGTTAAGTTATAGTTTTCGTATTCACAAATTGTTTCATGAACACCCGATATTTTAAGGGTCATTGTAAGTGTAGATTCATTGAAGGGTCTTAATTTGTTATGATAAATCTTAAATATTAAAGCTTTTATATAAACACCAATGACTTGAGGTTTCATGAGAGACAAACCACATGCCTATGTAAGGTTTTCTGTAAGTAGAACCATCATAGGCTTTTCAAAACCATATGAACAGGATTGGGTAGACTTGCCCAAAGCTTCTTGTTATTATCTCAAACACTTACACGTATACGCTTTCGCAAGAGCGAGATGACCTGCTTACTCTCTTACCAGGGAGGTGTAACATCTCCTGCTCGTACATAGGTAAGCCCACTCTAGGAATACAATATTGTGCAAGTGAGTACAGTACGTTAGAGATTAAATGAAAAACTTATTGCAAGTCTAGGGAATGTGGGGTTATGTAACAATCCCTACAGAGAAAATCAGAAGAACTTCAAGGACTTTTAATTGGGTCTTGGAGGTTCAGGAAGGCAAAGGAGACGAGAGAAAGTACGTGGAATTTTTATTCATTTAACTCTTTATGAAACAGAGACCTGAATTCCAAAAGAAATATTCTGAAAAAAGTTTTGATTATTTATAATAAAACATGACTAATAAGGCCAACTATGCCAGAAGCATTTTCAATGATTATTTTTGTACTACTTTGAGAATTGTGAATTATTATTATATTAATAGCCATCCTAATGCCAGCACCATCTTGGTTAGCCTGGGTTTCTGAAAATACCACAAATCTTGCTTTCCTTTTTGAAATACAATTTTCTTAGAAAAAATCACGTTTTTGATTAAAGTATATTTTAATCATTTATTTCTGTGAGTGTGTTTTTATTATTTTTAGTTAATTTCTTATTTTTGTAGAAAATTTTTACAGTGCTGTTTTACCCTCCACGTTGCTTTTCCGCCATATTAGCTTGACATGTACTTTTGTGCTAAGGTTTTTAAGCCCAGTTTTGAAAATGAAACATTAAATTACATCATTAAGAATGGGGTTTGCAGTGGCGGATCCAGAGGGGGGGGGGTCGCCGACGTCCGGCCCCCCCCCCCCCCCCTCAAATTTCCCAATTTGCCCTTTTTCAAAATTGTTTTTTTTTTCACACTAGCCTAAAAAAAAAATAAAAAATAAAAAAAAATGAAAAAAAAAACCACGACAGTTTGACAGGTAATGACAGTTGTCCAGTTCCGAGGAGATTTTGGTTACCCCAATCCAATATCGATCAAACCACCAGTAAAAGTCTAGCTATGTATCGTAGAAACTTTCAGCAATATATTTGACTATGGTAGCCTATATTGCCCGCCCTGAAACACGAACAGCGCAATCGTTTAACAGAGAATGTGACTACAGTATGTCTTACTGATTGCAATGGAGTAGGGAAAAACATGCCAGTGAGCCACAACTGCAAAAAAGGCCGCGGCCGGCCCGACTTAAACCAGTTGGTTAGAAACTGAGCCGTAAAACCCCATCTAACTCTAATTTTCACTGCAATTTTCACTGCCTGCGTGACAGTCAGGCATTCTAATTACTTTTCGCTTGGAACCACGTGTGGCGTGCTTGGGCTTTCAAAGTAATACAGTAAAACGCGCAGATATTACGTCATACTCACTAGCTAGCGCTTTATGCAAGTATTACTACTGAGTTTTAATATTGATTCCAAAAAGTCACTGCTAGTCTTTTGGTCTAACAAAATAATGATCTGTTCACACTCCCTAAACGCTACATCTACGAACCTTCCCTCTACCCGCTAGTATCCCTCCTCTCATGAACACGATATGGTTTTCATGGTCTGGAATTACTCTCTTCATTTATAAGTGTTGCTCTAGTGATGGGAATAAAAAGCCAATCTTAGTTAAAAGTCCACAGCCAAGAGTTGACCAGAAGTCGCAATGGACGAATCGGCTTTTGTTTCATTTTAAAAATATTATATAAAATCACCACCAGGTCAAATAACGCAATGTTAGTCGGTTCAATTTTTTTGACGTCTTTGGACCGATGACCGGTCTGCTGTCGCAAATAAAAAGCAAACATTCGACTTCAGTCATCTGTTCTGACAAAGTATTTTTGACAGTCGCGCCGCAACTATATAGCGAACACAACATACTATTTTAACCCCCTCCCCCAGTCGAGGTAGCGGTGGCGCCAGGTGGGGGAAGGTTCATGCCCCCGTAGGGGAAGGCTGGCCAACTATCGGGGAAGTTTTACAGGTTTGTCGGGGAGTCCTAGTCGAAAGTACGCAGTCCCCGACGACAACTAGTCGCCCCGACAGCTTACCTGTTTTTTGCCCTCAAGAGGATAATTTCTCTAATAAGAACCCAAAATTTTCGGCGCGCTACGCGCGCTGTAGAGTCACTCTATTTTCTTCAATAGTTCCATTCCGCAAAGCAGGATAGCACAAGTCCTTTCCACCTTACCAAGTAACATATAGGCAGAGTACATAGTTTATGTAAAGTTCGTAACTTTCATCCAATATCTCAAAGCCTAGTTGGTGTTCTCTTGTGTGTTTGTCATGCGGTAGAGTCAGTTGGTGAGCAACTTACGGAGCAAAGTTTGGCTATTTCATCTTATAGTCCAGGTGGTTTCGATACAAATGTATGTTACACCCGATACGGTCTACAAGCCCACAGTTCTTTTTTCGTTTCGTCATATGTTTTAGGTGTTAGCCTATCAAACATATTCCCCCGCTTCGCGCGCTTTTCAATTTCACGATCCAGATTCAAAGAACACTATCAGTGCGCAACTCGGATCTTGAAGTATTAAGTGATATGATGCAAAATATGCCTGCAATGGCATAGGATAATGAGGCTCCTCCATTTGCCCTTCTCATCATCCCCTCGAAATAGGGAATGTCGGAACTAATTGGGGTTGCTGACATGGCTTGGCCTCCTGTTGGGGAAATTCTGCCGCCACACATGGTCGATTTACTTACTTTGGCTTTCATAAGGGTAATTTCTGGGATAAAACCCAAAATTTTCGGTACGCTTTGTCCACTCTTCCTCAGCCTAGTTCCGTTATACTTATAGCTAAATATAGTACAAACCCTTTCCACCTTTTCAAGTAGAAATACATGGATTTATGTGTACATGGATTTATGTAAACGTCGGAAAGTGTATCGCATTTCGTTAAACCTGGTTAACGTTCACTTGTGTCTGTCGTACGGTACAGCTAGTGACTCGAGGAGGGAAGTACAATAAAGTTATGCCCGATAGGGCCTAACTGTCTGGACAATTGTTCTGTATAAGCTTTAAATTAGTAAAAATTCTTATAAGTGTAGGCTTACCCAAAAAAATTTCGCGCGCTTCGCGCGCTTTGCATTTTCACCGTTTAGATTCCAGTTTTTGCATGTCTCTTGGTTTATCCTTTCTTTGTCAATTTGCCGTAAATTGTATAATCACTGACGTTTATGGGAACCAAAAATTTTAAAAAAATGAATGTGCCCTTTTTATGTTGGACCCCCCCTCAGAAAAGACCCTAGATCCGCCCCTGGTTTGTAGCATTTTGAAATGATGATCTTCGGAAATATTTGACTCATTTTCGTTGACATGTTTTTCGGCCGTTTTGGTGGATCTGGATCTCTCCAAAATATTTGTTCTCTTGTTCATGGGAAATTGTGTTATGAACTTGTCTGGTCAATTCAGATTACCTTTGAACTCCACTAGTTTAATAATTGGGCTCTACTTAAAATATTACATCCGCAAGATCATTCAGATTACCTTTTCTTGAGATATCGTGTTGGAAGCTCAGGGTCGCAGACACATAACCATCTTAACACACAAGACCCATCGTGAATGCACATGTCCTTATTCTTATCAAAAGTAAATACTAAATGACGTAAAACAGGTAACATCAACATTACTTTGCAGTTGGAGGACACCTGCTAACTTTCCAACAATGAACAGAGTGACCGTAAACAGTTCTGTTAGTTTATCTTTGTAAAGAACTTTCAAGTGTTTGTCTGGGTAAGGCAAACAAGTTATGGGAACAACTAGAAAGAGCTTAAGAGCTGCAGCAAGAAAGAATGATTGCAATTGAAAAATCCAAAGCAACCGATTTAGGTTGGTGGTTGACCTGTCGCTACGGGTAGTGTCCTCAGTCGCTATGTATTTTGTTGTTTTTTCTGATGAATCAGTGTTGTCTTTAATAATGGTGGGAGATGCTGACGTCATTTTATCACATAAAATTAAAAGTAACTGAATGTCAATTTGCTTTTGAATGTTGAAGGTGTAGTGGTTGAAGGTAAGTAAATACAAGTACTAATTATCCCTTGCAGTTTGAAATGTCTTGATGGCGTTAACTTCAAAAATCCAGAGAACCCAAACACGGTAACGAGAAAAGTGAATAGGTTATGAAGGATGCTTTTTATGACTAAAACGTAGGCAACAAAAAACAAAACATTTCACTCGTAAATATTATAATATACGAATAAAATTTCAGAATTTTAAAGGAAGGGTATCTAACTAGAAAATTTTTCGTTATGTTTTGAATTTATAGCAGTAACTATTAAATCAATGATATACTAAAAGGATCTGCCACCAAAAGATCAATACAATTTGATAGTGACATTTAAGACATGGTAGGTAGTCAATTTAAAACAGCGGAACTTGTTGCAGACCTCATACGTCCAGATGGAAGTGCAAACCGTTATGGGTGATGTCCAAGAGTACTTTTGGCACCTGTTGCAAAGCTCCTGAAAAAACGGGTTTGCTAAAATATTATAAATATGTAATCAACATGATATTTGCAAACGAAAATTATCTTCTTATATCAGGGAGAAAAACTTGCGTTTGACTCTCCATATAACAAGGCTACGAGCTACGGAATGAGAAGGTCTGGACTAAGTTTATAGACTGTACCTGATTTTATGGTTGATTCGTCCTTCATAGTAGCATTTTGCATTTTCAGGCTCTGTTTGGTTGATGTTGAAAAGTCCTCTTGATTTTTAGTAGATGTTAAAGATGCTGGAGTAAGTGACCATATAATTATGAAAACATTGTCAACTTCATTCAATTGACTAATGATAATAGTAAACGCATCACACATTAAACTATAAGAAACCAAGCAAATCATTCACTATTACATGTAAAGGGCTACACCTAAGATAGTGCAACTTTTTAATCGGAGAGCGTCATACACTAGTGGTAAATTATGGTCGGTGATACTAGAAAAACGGTGTAACATTGTGTATTCTAAAGTTGAAGCAAACGTCCACTATTATATGCCTAGTCTTAGAGCAAAGGAAGAAAGATAAGCCCAATAAGGCATCTGTTGCGGCTGGAAGTTTAGGCCCCTATGCAAAATTTAACTCTTCATGTGGCCAAGGGGAGGAGTGTTCCTCTCCCCCTTGAAAATTTTTGAAAAAATCAGGTGTCCTTACATGTAATCTGGTGCCACATATGCTATCTTTGATGTAAAATTTTTGTTAAGAAATTTGCGTATAATAGGTACTAAAAATATTGGCATGGTGGAGGGGGGGGGAACGTGGCCCAATGGCCCCCTAAATACACCACTGATTACATAAGGTTCACCATTAAAAATCACACTTGTAAATTAATATCGAATATATAGGTGCTGGTGCAATTCAATCAGAACTTTATTTTAAGTACCAAGGAAGCTTTAAAACTAAAGATTACCTCTAGCTACATCATTGCATTATTTTTCTTTCAGAAGTTGCCCGAAAAATCTACAGCATACTGCCCGAATTTTCACAAAATGATTTGGTTTGGGGCTCCCCCCGCCTCCTACGCCTATGGCCAAAACCATCACAAACGCATCACACTGAGTAGGCCTATATGAAGTTGTAGTATTTAAGGGATCATCTCAACAAGTGTTGTAAAGTTGACCATTGCATAAATATGTGTACTATGTAGTATTCAGGGATTATCTCAACAAATGTCGTTATATAAACTATTGCACTTTCTTTTGAAACTTTAATGTTTGTGTGAACAAGTCTGTATTGAATACATGATTTTAGTTTTGCTAACCTCTGTTATAAGTGGCTGATTTTAAACAAAGTTTGCAGCTGTTACAGGATTCTTCTAACCGAACGACTCGTGTTGTTCTCCTTATTGTGTAGGCCTATTTTGTAGCTCAGATGGGTAACACTTCTAAATTTAATTGTGGCGGCTTTATTCTCATTTCTAGTCTTGACTAAGTTGGTGTCTACCTCTTTGAGTTTTTATGTCGTGGCCTTTGGCCATTCTTGTTGTGCCTTCAGATGAAGTAATGTGGGTACTAGATAACTAGTACTAGATAAGTGGGTGACACTTCTAAATTTAATCCCTGCATTGAAATGCTCTATCAATAAACAGCATTTGATTCAAACAACTGTTAATCTAAATTCAGTGTCACATGTCACACATTTAATGGTGCTGTATTAGAGTTGGCACAAGGAAGCTGCAAAGCATAGATGTCATTCAAACCTGGCCATTCCAATTTAGATCAGTTAGTTGCTTTTCTCACCTAGATTGAAGGTTTGTTGAAATGAAAATAATAAAGTTGGATAGTTAATGTAGAAAAGATTAAAAGCCAGAAAATGCTCTCAATTGTAATAAAAATCCACACAAAATTTTTAACTGTTTAGTCAGTTTTCTCTGGAGGTGCGCGTGAAGCGAAAAGTTTTCCAAGCAATTTTATGGTTTTTGATATTAATATTTTCCTTCTTTAAACATTGCAAAAATTTAATCATAATAGGCTATTGAAAATTCTCTTATAATTTCTCTGGTCTCGCTTACTCTCGCTGATTTATTTTTATGCCCCATTCTGTTTGAAGCTTTTCACTGGTCATTGAGGCTTTAAATTACATTTTTACATTAAGCTTGTCTTTAATAGCTCTATAGTGCGAAGAGTGCTAAGGTAAATCTAACGTTTCAATTGATTTCGATGTGTGAGTTTCCTAACCAGTCACGCAAGAGATGTGAAGAAGAAAGAGATTGTGAAGTCAGGAGAGTAGCACATCACTGAACACGCTAGAAGTGAGAAGATGCATTTAAATCTTGTTTTTCTACAGATTTCTGAGGAGTTAGGCGTGACAATATTTTATGTAGTTTGTCAAAGCATGGAGATATTCCGTAATAGCTGAAAAAATCTCAACACCACTCATGCTTGTTGATAGTAATACTCCAGGGTTATTGTGTCCTGTCTTGAACAAGACTTAGTGAACAATTGTCCCCGACTTTTCGTCAATTCTAATAAAAATAATTGATTTGAATCAACATAACAAGACATATATTCTATTCCAAATAGATATCCGGCGTGGAAGGGAGAAATGAAACCGTCGGGAGTTACATCTATTGTTTTAACGTTAAGGTCGTTTTCCTCCAGATATAGTCACATGAAACTAAGCCTCAATATAGAAAATATCAGATCAAGACTTTTGCTTTGGGATACACCCGTTTGTAAAGGTCATTGTTGTGTATCATTACTTTTTATGGATCCTAAGAAGACTTTGAGATGTAACTTACTCAGATGATCTATCACTTTGGCAACGTTGTCGAACGTGGTACCGTTTAATTTTCCTTGAGATGGGAACGCTCTTCCAAACTTACAGAGACCTAAAAATGAAAAGTTTAT
This sequence comes from Holothuria leucospilota, assembly GCA_029531755.1. NCBI lineage: Eukaryota > Metazoa > Echinodermata > Holothuroidea > Aspidochirotida > Holothuriidae > Holothuria > Holothuria leucospilota. The sequence continues at coordinate 39,075,303 of CM055976.1, forward strand.
TCAATTTACCTTAGGGTGATTTTTTTTCGGTAACAAAAGGATATTTTCTACTTAAAAATGATGGAATTGTAGGACATGCTTGAGCAGAAGACAAATGTCATTCAAACGATAGCCATCATACACATGACGTGACAGGTTAATTAAAAATTGTTAAATTAAAAAAGTGAGCATGTTCAGAGGGTGCCCATTTACCCACTTTTGTACACGCAGTAGTGCAGAATGTCCTCCAACGAGGGTAGTTTTCAAGTAGATGATGACGTCATGCATCTTTACACCTAGCTCTATACCACATTACGTCCTAGAAGGGGACAAGCGGTAAAATGTGACTTTACTTCCTCAGCAAATATGGTATTGTCCAGTTTTGTGGGTCCTGTTTACAGCAATTCGGTATATAACAACATGCCCGCTCGGTCTTTTTCTCGCAATACCTCCTAGACATAGGTGTTTTATGTTCCGCACTGTACTTAGCTACAATTGCACTGCTTCTTATACTTCAAGTACTCTCTATATGTAAAAAAGTAAAATTTTGCCAAAAGAGTGACTAGAGTGAGCACTCTCTCTTTCGAGTGACATCCCACTCTCCATCGAGTGACATTTTAACTCAATTAGAGTTAATTAATACTCCAAGCAGAGTGGAATCCCAACGAATTCTACTCTATAAAAGAGTGGTCACTGTAGTCACTCTTTAACATTTAGAGAGTATTGTTCCTCTCGTATACAGTAGCCAGCTCAGGGGGTACATGCCCTCCGCCCCGCATGAGAAAGTTGTACATCCCACAAAAAATTGAAGTGTATCTTTTTATGGTCTGACCAGTTCGTAAGGCTGAAACTGGATCAATTTGAAAAAAAAAAATCTTTTTCTTGATTTAACAGTTTTGGATTTACAGAATATTGTTGAAACAAGTCACAAACTTTTCCGTAAGGGAACATTTGTTTTATTTCATAGTTTGAATTCGTATTGCTGAAAAGTGACAAGCAGTCCTTTGCTTGTTAACATAAATAAGCGTAGCCGTCTATTCAAGTCGGTTAGTTAGTTAGATGAGGTTTAACGGCCCAGTTTCCAACCAACTGGAAAGGGAGTTTCATCCTCAGTGATACGTATAGTTGTTTGTGTTTATCGCACGAAAAGGTTTCTTATCAGCCATTCGGAGATTTGCCTACTTCTTATGGCAGCTAGGTGTTTACAATGATTACATTTTATCATAGTTGGGGGTCTGACTCTTCGACTTTCAAGTTTTTGTCTGTTTTAGGATACTTAAAGGTTAGTGTTTGCGAACTCGTCACCTTGTTAGATGCAGGGAAAAATGAATCGCTCCTAATTGCATTTCAAAATTTCCTTGGCGGAAGACCTCTTTATTCAACGTGTTTGGCCAGTATGAAGAACACTTAACATTGCTAGCTAGCAAATTTAAAATCTCAGAGGGAACACATTGCCTAATAATGCCCGATGAAATACAAAAGTGTTTCTTTGTGTACTAATTATTTTGATCACCAGATGTCAGAAAATTACGTCTAACAGAGACCAATTTCATAATTTTCCTGAAAAAGGTAGGCCTTAAGCAAGTTAAGGTTTCAGTGGGAAGAACAAATGCAGCGCTGAGATCAATACCTATTTTGACAAATATACTGTATAGAAACTGAAAAGCCAGAGACATTGAAGCGGTACTGTTACTCTAGGTAACAACAACCGAGCGGACGAAGAGAGAGACGCTTTTATGATCCTTTTTTCAGTTTGGTGTCTGCGGAGTAAGTTTCAAAACTACTTGATCGATCACCTTACTCTGTCACACCTTTCGATCCTCCAGACTATACCTATCTGTATGCCTGTCTGTCTATCCGTCTGTCTGCCTACCTCTTTACCTGCCTGTCTCCTTGTCCGTCTTCCTGTCCGTCTTTTTGGCCCTCTATCTATATATCAGTCTGTCTGTCTGTCTATCTGTCTATCTGTCTATCTGTTTATCTGTCTATCTGCCTGCCTGTCTGTCTATCTGTCTATCTGTCTATCTGTCTATCTGTCTATCTCTCTATCTTGATCTGGTAAGAGGTTTTGTTTAACCTAGTAAATTCTAGAATCTTTCTCCAAAATTCTTCCTTAGAGGCGGTTTTCCTTGCAAGAAACTGAAATTGAAAGTTTTTGTGACAACTACAGACTTAAGACGAGTGCCTATGGAAATAAACAGAGAGGATAAGAAAATGTGGCCCTAGCTTGACAAAGAAGCTAGAAAGGAAAACACCATACATTGTACACAGGGTAAAGGAGAATATTTGGCTGACATCCAACCTTCAATTCACAAAACTGTTACAAGAAATTATGATACCCAGTTGTGTAACAGTTCTACTCACTCCCTACTTTTCCTTCCACCATTATGTCTCACAACCGCCATTTTTTTGAGAAAAGCATCTCAAATATTGTGTTCCAGGAAGCGTTCGTCACCATTCAGCCACCCCGACTTTACAGAAAACGTCTTGCTACATTACTGCTCTTATATTTCAACCTATGACCACCTACGTAGCAAGATGCTGGTTTAGCAAGCAAGGCTTCTCACCGGGTTAGACTCGTCACTTCACAAATGATTTTGTACCAGACAAAGCCGGTTTTGTTTGTTGATGCAACTTGCAACATACCTAAAACTATCATTGCCCAGCAAAACTGTTGGCTCCTGCAGCAACAGGCTGCTTAAAGTAGGCTTTGAAGCTCAACATATGCTACACTCAAGCTGCTCCTAGTCCCCCAATCCCTTTTCGTGGGAGGCACACACTTAAAGAAGCGGAAGCTCACAACATCCACTGCCAGTCCTTATCGATACTGGTGCAGCAAAGGGGGAGTAACCCGAAAGCCGTCCCATACATGTTTCTCACCACCCTTCCCCAGAAGCTTCCCACTGAAATTCTTCAGGGAAGAAATATGCCAATTTTGTAAATGAAGCCCCCAATGAAATTACCGAGCCCTCACTAGTCCCAGCCCATATTTCTTGTCTATGCTTCTGTGAGTCAGTGACTGAGTCGAGGCCAATATGTCTCAGTCGTTTGGTCTACATCTAAACTGACAGCGAAACACCAACAATACCTCTCTTTCCTTCAATAATTCGTAAACATAGGCATAGACGCAACTTGCAGTTATGTACCCCATAGAAGTTCATGCCATTTATTTATTTTTTTTTTGGAAATTCTATAACTGACTGCATGGATGAGGATAGTAGGCCAGGCTGCTTCATGTTTACTAGTACAACTTTTATCGTCTTATACTGTATCTAGCTTGTATCACTTCTGTTTTATCAAATGTACTCACTTAATGATTTTCTTCTACCTCGTAAGCCTGTTTATGGTATTGTTAATGACGTAGGAGACCGTTGAAAGTAGTGTTCTATACACTTACCCATAGCTGCCGTGAGCTCGCAAAAAGCCATGAAAGTAAAAAGCACAACCAGCCGCTCCCTCTTAGAATCCATCATAAACTTTCCTCTTGGAAACTATTTTACGAAATATTTCTTTTAGATGTAAGCTGAATAAACTATTTCCGTACTTTTGATTTCCAAATGCAGTCTGCAGAGTTATCTTGCAAAAATGAAACTAAGTTTTGGTTCTGCTGCAGAGAATAGACTGATACGTCTTGTCATCTCAAGTTTCAACTCAGCATTGAACGCTTGTGAATATGCATCATGATGTGAAGCATAAATAATCACATTCAAAACAAAAACAATATGAAGGAGGGCCTTCATGAAAGGTGAACACTATCATAGTGGTATACTCCAAAACTGGATTTTTAATTTTCAATCGCAACGAAAACCTAATTTTGGTTTTTATGAATAGGTAGGTATTTTTTTCGTTTTGCAATGATGAATGCGTTGCTGTTATAGGAACTCTGTTATTATTCAGTAATAAATAACGTTCATCAATTCAAAGCAAGACTATATGTCTTTAAGATATGCCTTAATGCATACTGTAGCCATGCTGTAACTATTTTGATCACATTACGTATCAACAAGACTAAATTTACCTATACGCTAAACGTTTTTGTTTAACGGGGCCCTTAAACTGAAGGAAACTATCACGACTCAAGATTTTTCCTCCCTTACTGAGCAAGCGCGGCATATATGCCGCCCTTGGTTAGGTTATGACGGTATTCTTTCTTACAATTGATGTACCACTTCACTCTTAGTCTTGACATACATATTCATTGGGGCACTGTCGCTATTGGTCATCCGTATGGTTCAACCAATACACTGACATCAAACAAGGTACTTGAAGCAGTGGACAGTTACCTCAAGATTAGGCCTTAACATAGTCGGAAACATTTTCAATGTTTATCAACGATAATGTAGCCGTTGCACATACTTTAAGGTGAGAAGCAAATAATATCATTTCATGTGCTTGACTTCTCGGTAAGAATTGGAATCAACGAAAAAGAAACGTAGTTTTGCACAAGAAAAGCTTGTTTTTCCATGGACGTTTTCATTGGCTTTTAATTCGCAACCTCAGGGCCATAGCGAGCAGGGGGTGTGGGGGTGTCAAACCCCCCCCCCCCAATATTTGGTCGATCGTCGGCAAATTTTCGGTCTGTCGGCAAAAAGAGGAGAGGGAAAGGAAAAGAAGAGGAAAAGAGGAGAGGAGGAAAAGAAGAGAGAAGAAGAGAAAAGAAAGGGAAAGGAAGGGAAGGAAAGGAAAGACGGAGAATGAAAAGAAAAAAAGAGAAAGAGAGAACGGGCCAGTCTGTTATCGGCTATTTCAATTTTCGGCTCTTCATCTAATTGGTCCATTCAAGTTGAAGGCCCGTCGGCAAATTGATTATGCATGTGACGGCCTTATACGGCCGTATCAACGGCCGTCGGTGTAATTGGACGAGTGACTGAGTCCGTCGGGAACTCGGGAAAAGAAAGGAAATTAACGGCTTCCGTGTAGGTGCACTATTTCGGGTCATATGACATTCTTGAAAAACCACTTTCTGCACATTATTCCTCACTTTAATCATCACCATGGGGAGCAGCACCCGATTACCTATGGAGAGGGTATCCTTCGCCCGTCTTCTAAACAATAACCTTGACTTCAAACACATTTTGCAAACTTCTGAGGATCCGGTTTACCCACAAACATCCCGGGGAAAAAAATAATGCGTGCCGCGCTTGTCTTGCCTTCACTGCAATCTCAGGCTTTTAACTTTTAAACACCGAAATGAAACAGATACAGAACCCATCTTCAGATCCTGGCGTTCAAAGCATATTTTAAACGCTTGTGTTAAGATTCTGAACACCTTTTCTCCCTTTTTGAACGCCGGACGCCTATCCACTTCTCGTATTTGAACGCCTGACGCGTCTAAATGATGAACACAAAGTGTTCCAATTCTGAACGACAGGTTCAGCACCTGAAGAACAGTGGCATGACGGGAGGAATAGCCTAACACATAAGAATTAACCGGAATCTTTGCATTGGATAATGCATTATGAACCAAAATATACCAATCCTGCATGATACTTAAGTTTTTACCGAGAGATTATGCTAAAACCTCAGAGCTTCCTGGGGCGAAGCGCCCGGACCCCCAGCAGGGGCCCTAGAGCCGGCCCAGTATTTTAGCCAGCCCCTATTTGTGGGACACTGTCGCATAAACGGCGACAAATGTCGCACAAAAAAAATCTGACACGCAAATTCTACCCGCCGTGTGTAAATTTTGAGGTACCTCATTAGGGCAGAAATCCACTCAAATATTGCACCATTTGCGATCTAGGCACCTTTCAAATTCCAAAAATTTCCAAAGGGGAGGGGAACACCCCCTCCCCTTAGACCCCTCCCCCAGGCCACAGATCAGTAAATGTCCATTGAGAAAACGTCCTAGCTAAAGCACTGGCGGACCTCTGGATCCCAACCGCTTAAAACTATAGCGGCCTGACGAGAGGAATAGCCTAATACATTAAACTCAGTGGGATCTAGTTTGTACTGGATGATGCATTATGAACCAAAATATATCCATCCTGAGACTTAATTTTCCACCCAGAGATATACTTAAACCTCAGAGCTTCCGGGGGCTGCGCCCCTGGACCCAGCCAGGGGTCCTTAGGCGGGGCCCAGGACCCCACCGGCTAAAAATCGTTTTCGCGCTACGCATTACCAGATCCGTCGGCAAAACATAATCTCCGCACACCCCCCCCCCCCAAATATAACACCTTCGCTACGCCCCTGCGCAACCTTATGGGTATTCATAAAAGTTGAGCGTTCTTATCCCTGATTGGAAATCCACGTCTTTTTCTTGGGGGAGGGGGGTGGTGGTTGGTTGGTTGGGAAGTGAGTCTTCGCTTTTGCTCCCTGACGTCGAGGTATAAGTGAAAAGATCAAATGTAAACATGTTACCTCACGACAGGATTACCCTGACTAGCTACATGGTATCATGAGTTCACAAGACTATGCTTGCGAAAGGGGGGGGGTGCTGCACCACTTTTACCTCAACATTTTGGTGTATGGTTTTTCAGAAAAATAGGCTAGCATTAACCCCAAAATAGCGCATTTCCTGCCCGAATGGGGAGTTTAGCCACCACCCCTGCCCTGTACGCCTATGCTGGGTAAAACGCATTAACCAATCTAGAAAACAGGAAAATTTCATAGTTTAGTTCTTAAGCTAAAATTGGATGGGTTGCTCTTTACAAAATACTGGAGGGTGAGAAGAACAGAGTTTGAGTATTTGAGTAGTCACTGTAGTGAGTCCTATGATGGAGAAAAAGACAAAACGACAAGGAAGCTTACATCGTTCCAGAACGACCGGAAACATGTTTAACAAGAGGTCGACGGAGCCGGTGGGTTGGGAGATGCAGCCTCAATAAATTCCAGTTTGAAGTTTTTCTTCAATTTTCATTAGCTGTGACTGGGAAGCCCATCAAACTTTCCACTCCATTTTTAAAGCGCACCGCGGCGCAGCGAGGTACTGCACGACTCCGCGTCCTTTGTGGCCATCTTCATGTTTAACTTTTTTCCAAGCGCAATGCAGCACGGCGCAGCTCAGCGTCCGGTGTGATCGCACCTTTGTTCTTGCCGAAATTCCTTACCGTCATCATGGATATCGACTACATTATGTTCTTCTATAAGCATGAGTAAACACAAGTACCGTTTTGAGTAAACTCACGCACGGTTTGTTTGTGCATGAAGCTTTACTATTACGAAATAGGTGATACGTTATTGGTATCAATAATCAAGAGAGTATACTCTTTCAAAAAAGTTCGCCCATTAAGGGCTGTTCTGTGCCCTCTACCAATGATAACTTGTCCAATACCATTAGAAAGAAAACGAAAAGCCCAATTATGTATTGGCACAAAACAGGGCATTAATTTGCTTGATTTACGAGGAATTTGCCTCAAAAGGATGGAGTTAAAAGTTATATTACTGAGAAGAAGAAGAATTATTCAATCAAATGCTGGGCAAGACAGCTAAATACAACGAAATGTCTCGGGATGACTGAGACAAAAGTATGTCAAAAGGGTCAAAATTTCAGCAGGATTTCAAGTTTTTAAGACAAGCGATTGCGGCGAGATGAACAGGTGCGAGCAACTTTTCAATAAGCCTCCAATCAAGAACTGTCATAAGATACATCATTATTTTAGCCCAAAGTGCTGAAAGTGAGATCTTTACCTCCAAAAACATCTTTCACCGGTTGTGGTTACTCTTCTTTAAAACTATAAAAGGAAGTTTTCATGGATTTTGTGTGAAGAATAATACACGTTTGTGGGCAAGAGTCGTCTTACCGTTTTCCTCAACTTCTCCTATTTAATATATAGTTATAAGCTATTGGAGGAGGCAGACTGATGTAAATATTAATTCTGAAATGAGCACCCTTCAGTTAATCGATGCAATACAGAAGCGTGTAGGTTTTTCTGTCTGTTTCTTATTGAATATACAGACGGAAATTGTTGCTCGGTTCTAAGAATATACGGTGCTTGTCACATACATCATAAAAAAAAAAAAAACTCTGGATGTATTGTTCTTTCAGGGAAATTAATTTTCGTTGCTCACTATGTACACATCGGCAAAGGTATAAATGTACCTCAATAAAATATTTATTAAGAAGAGCGTTTATTTATTCTAATGCTTGATCACGCTTTTAGTGGTTCTTGCCTTGATGCTCGGTTTTGTTTTGCATGAACCTTTTGATCATACAATATATCTGAACGTTTTGAAATGATAAAACAGTGTAATAATAATAAAGGTTATTAGACGCTTACAGGTTACTTTGTTTGCTTAACTAAAAGACAATGACTGTACGTGCTATCTATCATTCAAAGTATTTCAAAGAGGTGAATTCAATACTGTTAAATCCAAGTGAACATGTTTGTGTTTGGATGGGAATTAATACCGGGAAGTTGCTATCAATAAAAACTCTCCATCAATTTAACAGACAACAGAGTCGCTTACAAACTGAAAGCTGAGAGTCTCTAAGATTATGAAAGATTTGGATATCCTTTCATTATCTGTGAATGTAAGACTTGCAGAATTGGAATTGAAAGTAACGCATTTACATTTACCTTTAGGGATATAGTAAAGGTTGTCTCGATATAAATGGAAAAACTCTTTGAATTTTGAATGAACCTAAGTCCTAAAGTAACGATGCAAACATCTTTTAGTCGGAGGAAAGATCCGTGACTTCTCTAAATATTGTTTTCAGACTAAGGTGGTATTTAGGTACTCTAAATGTTGTGGCCTTTTTGGTTAACTCTTTTCATATTTTACCCTTGTCACTAATTTCCCTTTAATACCCACAGATAGTTGTTGTGATATGTTCGTCTATTTTTCGCTCTAGTAAATAACATCACGTATATTAACTTCCGTTAAATTTTGCACCTGAGAATCGTCAATGAAAGGATAATGGTAAGAGCAAGGTATGTAGACGTGGGAACTAAAGACACCCCATGTCACTTCTGAAAGGTTCACCTTTTTCCAGGAAAGAGTAGCTCCATTAACAGGCAAAGGATACGACCTTGCTTAACACCAGTCATATTCACTGTTCTCGTGGCAATTACAGTTTAAGAAAAAGTTATGTATATTTGTCTTACATTCATGTTATGTTCGATTCATTCCAAAATATCAATACTTAATTCAGATATTTCAGACTAAGAAGAGCATTTGTTATCATTACTCATGCCTTTCATCTCGTATCACAAAATGTTTCATTCGGCACATGTAGTATGGGAAGATATTCAGTGGAGAGGGGGGAGATGTTTGCCCTTAAATTTGTCCTCACTGGCAAATAATTGTAACATAAAGTTTGCTCCAAACCCACATTTTTGCCCTGAAATAAACAGTTTATTACCAGACTCCCGCCATCACACCTGTGCCACCCCAAGAGGTTATATCTATACCGCCGTGCAATTTCCTACACATCACATTTACATGAGACAATACCGTCTCTCCATACATAGGCTTACAATGACCAACCACGACCATTTTGGAAAATTTGCTGACGATTCAAATCAAAAGCAAGTCATATGATATGATAAATCTCCTCCTTTCGGGTACGTTTTTGGCCGATCTGTGTATGAAAACATCAGAATACGTACCAAAATTGGGAACTCCGGTACACTTATTGATGGCATATTACACTTTTACAACTAAATTGTGATTTAATTAGGCGTTGGTCTGTAGATTAACTTTCAGAACACATTCATTTGTTTGTTCCAACGTCTGTGTGTTCATGTTTCAGATTGCTTTGTTTATGAGTATAAATATAGGGTAAAATAACCATAGGATGCTAAGGTGGTTTTGGCTTCAAGAGTAATTCTTAAAGGACTTATATTTTCTATAGGCAGTAAAGATGAAATTTTCTGGGAAAAGATTTGTAACGCCTTCCTATCGTCAAAATATAGGGGACACAATAACTTCACTAGGATGTTTCAAATTTGACCGTGCGAAGTGTGACCTTTTGCACTATTTTTTATTGCAGGGCTCTTCCTTTTCTCGTTGTGTCTGTAAGAAGATTTGCTCTGTCAAGATCGTGTTATGTTTCTTATACGAGTGCATGTGTTATTTATGTAGCAAATTGTTCAAAATACAATTTACGGCATGATGGGTCAGAACAGAATTTAAACTTAGATTTAGAAATCAAAGAACCGACCTCCTGAAAAATCGGGCAGATGCGAATTAGCAGTTCACTACAGTTCTTCTCCCCATCTGCTGTAGGGTATTAAGTTCATTATTAAGGACAGACTTATGGCAAGGCTCATATCGACACAGGCCTCATAAAAAGAGAAGGTTACTGGCTTGCCCAATTGAACACTTTATTTCCTCGAGGTTTAAACATAAGGAAGGAATTTAACTCCTCCAAAAGGGTCAGTTATCTACGGTAAAGGTCACGTGTCCATTTTATCTACCTTTTATGGTGGTTGTATCGCATATGCTAACAAATAAGAAAACGTGTTGTTATCAAAACCAAGATGAATTGACTGAACTTAAATTTTTACCATGAACGTATTACTGAAAAAATCAGTAGGAAACTTTTCATCCGTGAACTTATTTGGACTGCCCAATTACGCACCATATGCACGTACGGCCTCCACAAAAGAAATAAACTTACCTCTTGAAAGCGAAACAATTATGCTTGTTTAGGGATGTGGGTGTTTGAAGAAATTATGGCTAATGTTGTAGATGAAAACAAAACTTTAATTAAATTGGGTTAGCTATATAGACGACATCTGGGGATTAAGGAAGGGTGACAAGGATTCCTTCACTCAGTTTTTGGTTTCTATTAATAATCTTTTCCACGAGAATTAGAATTCACGGCTGAGTTTACAAACACAAGTCTTCCGTTTTTGGATCTTTCTTTTACATTAAGCAATGGTGGAATACATACTAAGTTATTCGCCTCTTTTATACAGATCCTATGTAGTAGACCAAGGGTCGGCAAAGTAGGGGTCGCGACCCTTTTGAGGGTCGCGAAAATATTTCGGAGGATCGCGAATAGGATTTGGGAGGGAAAAAATAATTGCCAAATTTTTGGTTAAAATAAGCAATGAGAGTGATTCTAATCTAAGAGCCGGCGATCTGACTCGTGTAGCGGGCAGGTAACTCACACGCGACTAATCTGCAAGAGTGGATTGCAATGAAAAGAAAAGTCTCAGTGAAAATAGCAACACTGCAAAACCAAGATCAAATCAAACTCCTCTCAAGGACCCTTCAGTTGATGGCCACCAAGATTCCGAAGTAGAAAGTTGGGACCACCAAGCCAAAAAGTTTGGAGACCCCTGTAGTAGACTACTGTTGTCAGTGTTTCCAGAGGAGACAGAAGGGAAGCCTTACAGCAGATGAGGAATCCGGTCTGGATTCGAAAAGCTTTCTTTTCCCCAAGTAAGTCCTCTTTAGTGTTGGAAATGGTCATGAATCCATCAAAATTTTGGTAAGTTCATCTTGTTGAATATTTAAATCATTATTGTTAGAGCAAATTCTTTTGTACAAAGAGTCTGGCAATAAATGATGGATTTCGTGGTGTGTTATGGGGAAAGCTAGTAAATGTTAAGTTAAGACAGATGTTGTATGGTGTCGTTCACCAAGGACACTTGAACATTCAAAAACGTACACTTGATGTAGAACATTCATATGTAATTGTGAGGTATGTAATTGTAGGGTAGAAAGAGTTGACTTTGTCAATAAATCTAGTGAGGGAGCGTTTTCCACGAGGCCGTTGGAAAAAGATATCATCAATTTATCTAGAATACATTAAAGGCTTAAGACTCATGTAGGAATTCCTCTTCTAAATACGCCATAAAGATATTAGCATACACAGGCGCCATTTTGGTACCCATTGCGGTCCCGTGGGTTTGCAAGTAAAACTGATCATCTAAGGTAAAGTAATTGTGGTCGAGGATGAATTTGGTAATTTCTTTTCCATCAGAAATAAAGTTAGTGGAAGAAGCATTTCTTGTAAGGAATACTTTACAAGCATGTATGCCCTCATCGTAGGATGTATTAATTTATAAGGTTGACACATCCATGGCATTAAGTAAACATTTTTACTTGCACATTTATAGTATATTTTAATTACAAGCAATTTAGATTGTTTATACTGTAATTGCAGTTAAGAATTATATTTGGAAAATGGGTTATTACCTTTCGTTTGTTTTCAAAAAGCAACAAAGGTTAAAAAATAACTTTACAAAACGTTTGATGTTTCCATCTTTTCATTTTTTGTTTTCACATTAGCAACATTTTACACTACGGAAATATTCAAACATCACTAATATCGCAAAATTCCTCAAACATATACATACAGTAGCGCATTAGAGATCCACATAATTCTTTTTGTAAACTTATTCTTTAAAGGTGAATGTTATTAAATACAATTGAAAGACACAATATCTCTTTGAGTGTGAACAGTTTCACATTTTTACATGAAACTCATTACCAAACATTAAATACCACAGGATCGAGCACATTATGGCTGTAATAACTAGTATCCTTTAAGTTGTTTGTTCAGATAAATGGTAGACTAACTTTTGTGTTAGTTTTTGCAGTTATCGGCTATCCGTACACTTCTTCTGGAGTATGCTTTTGTTTCTACAAAAAAAAAAAAAAAGAATTTGTTTGTTCTTCGACTTTTTAAATGATGTTTCTAAGGGAACCTTAATATTAAAAAAAAACAGGACACCGAGCAGTTTCCGAATGAGCTAGAAGAAACTGTCAGTTGTTGGCCTTTTTCCCATCGCAAGAAAAAACATCATTCAGAGTTGTATCCTTAAACTGCTTTGTTTTGTTAAGCTTAATACTTATAGCTCAATTAATTTTCACCCTCTAAAGCTTTTTTGTATTTTCATTGGTTTCTCATTTCAACATTGTTTAAGCAAATAAAACCTTGGTGAGAAAAAGCACTTGAAAGACTACTACTTCCTTATTTTGAATGGTCATCAATGATATCTAATCTATTAATACAATATAAAAAAGTTATTTAGCGACCCGACTCCGTAAATTTAATAAGTTAACGCTTCGTCCCTTAGCCGAAGACTACAAACCTCATATCAGTACATTTCAATCAGGCAGCTTTTTGAGACTTGTTGAAAATAGTCTAACATTGCCTTGATAGTCATCATTAATCCGATTTGCAATAATCAAGTTCTGCAATCCAGGATTTTTGTACAGTTAACACCTAGTATGTACACTTTGGACGATCTTTCTACATGAAAGGATCTGTTTATCCGTTTAGTTATTTTGGAACACATATTCAACACTAAATATACAATTAGAAACTGCACTATAGGTACAATAAATAATTTCACATAACAAATGAAAACCATTTTTGTCAGCTAGTGCCATGGCTACAAACGTGTGGGAGGTGTTTATCATTCATTCCTTCCAACTAAACTTGTATTTTGGTCACAATTGCTCAAGTGTCCGAATTTTTTATCTATCTCTTCAAGTTTACTGAGTTAAATACCGATAGTCTCCTTGTCAGCCACCCTTTTACCACCCGCCCATATTATAACTCCATATTGACAAGTAATTGTCATTTTGCTAATCTTAAATCATTAGCACTATTCCGTGCACATTTTCCTTGCCGCTTTTGCCCTTTCCAATGTCTTAACCTCATCAGCAAAATACTTTTGCAAATCTCTCTTGACTCCAATACCTATAAAGGCTTAATGTCTATAGCATGTTAACTGAAGATAAATGTTTTAACATCAATGCACAACAAAATATGTCTCCGATCCATCATCTGTGACACATATGCCAAATATTTATAAATGGAAAATACACACACAATATCTTCTTTCACATGATAATAAATATTTTATTTATTTCGTGACCTTCATGTCAGCCCACAGGGGGATAGTATAGAAGTGGTGCCGCCTCTGAATGAATCAAATCTAACTCGATTTCAAAGTAAGACGTCTAATAGTCACACTTTAAAATACTAAAATGCGCGACTTTCGTGGACCTCCTTGCAAGTAAGACATATCAGACTACCTGTTGACCTTATAAACTCAGTGATTCTTTGAATCCTTTCCATTTTAATTTTTTCACATCACCCTCTTTCGTCAATATTACCCTACAACTTACTTTTACTTTTAAACGTTGCCTTTGTCACCACCCCTTCCCCCCACCTTCCGTTACCAATTTCGAGTATTGTAGACCCCACACTTGTCGAAAGAATTTTATGTATTTCATGTTACACAGAAAAGCTTTAACATACTTATGATTCCAGTGACAGCAGCTAAATGTTTTGAAAAATCTTGGGAGTCCATTCACTCAATAGTAACGACTGTGTAAGTAGCTTGTCCCTGCTCACTTTTGTGCCATAAGTGTTTTTTTTTAAATACTTCATTTAAGATGCTTGATAACATATATAACTGCATTTTTTGAGAAAGATGGAACAGTTTTATTTCCTACAACAACCTTTACACAAACGTTCAACATCAACGTGATTCCCAAAATTATTCTGTAATTCGAAAGCCGTTTTTACTTTTCCTAGGTTAACAACTGTTTTAAGATTTGTGCAGACATTATTGTCCACACATTACATGAAGCCTCAGTCACATACGCATTGAAATATTTTGATGCTGTCACTGTATTCTATTTTATTAAAATAAAAAGTCAAAAAATATTGTCAGAAAATAGCAAAAACCTTATAAACATCTGGATCTGTGTACATGAAACCATTTATATCTCTTTAACATTTATCTGTAACATATATGAACATATATATATATATATATATATTTATATATAACACAAAATATTGAATGTCTTTTATCCACATGATACCTTCTAACATATAAATAATGAATACTATATTTATTTTCAGTCTGTTTTCAATAATACAAAAAGACAGGGAACGATAACCTTTCGAAACTTCCATCCATTTCATATCGTCATAATTAATGTTTGTGATGGCAAGACTTTTTCAGGGCATGTGTCTGTATCAGACTTACAATTAATGCGGACTTTATTTAAAATTTCAATTCTTGAATATTATTCCACCTTTACAATTGTCGCAAAGAATGATAGTTTTCTGTTTTGTTTTCCTACCCTGTCAACAAACTTTCACGTAAAACAATGTGTACCATTCTGTCTTTCGTATCGGCTTGTAATTCATTCTCTCAGAAAGGAGAGAAAGATTATCTTTTGCATTTTCCCCCTCCTTTTTTTCAAATCTAAGAACATTTTTTCCAGACACTATAAAACTTGGAAAGTTTTTGTTACATACAGGAAAAATTAGATACCGTCACTTCCTTTCATTACATTTAGAATAACGTTCAATAAATCTACTTTAACCGTGGAAGGAACTCATAGTTCGGACTTTTCACAAGCTATAGTCCTATCACTGAAAGTGCCCAAAACTCTCCTGCTGGTGCACATATTTAGCACTTCAAGTCAGCGTCGTGTCATCGAATGACACGACCACCTGAAACAGATATTTATTTCATGTTTTATGCTATAATTTCAGTATCCCAAATTTCTTTTACCAAAAAAGTGTCAAAGTTTCATACGACAAAACAGAAATAAAATTTGCAAAATTTGAAAAATCCTTAATCCTACGACTTCTTGCATTTCAGTTTATTTTCTTAAATGTGAATCTGGAAGTAATCTTTCTATGTAAAACATAAAACTCTCTTTTTCATCTAGTTGTAACTTATAAACAAGGTATTTTACAATCAAAGAAAGTAATGAATAATACATTTACATTACTTCTCAGCGAGTTTCGGTGATGCAGGGTGGCATAGGATGGTGCACCTTCTGGATAATCTATTTATTTCAAACTAATACGTCCTAAGAGAGTAATTACTCTTCTTTATCTAATGTGCTACTTACTCATAAATTATCCTTGCTTGTAAACCACATGAGACCTTCCACTGATTGATGCTATCAACTTTCCTTGTTGAACCATTGTCAATGTTTTAACTCACATCATTTTAGCACCACAAAAAGGCAACCAAAATGGAAATAGTTCCCCTCATTGTCCTTTTCTGCTGTACTGTCTGGGTGTATCTATTTCTCATTACTACATTTATGTTGTACTTCTGTAGCGATATGCACAAAACATTAATTTATGTAACTAAAGGTACACAATTGTGTCTTCATCTTAATAGGCGTTACCCTAATTGTAAGTTCACTCACTCAGACATAAGAAACATTTCATCTCCTGTGTTCTTATAGCTTATTCTTTACAAAGTTTCGTCATCTCCTGCTAGCCTAAGAAGTCTAAAAAATTTGATATCCGCAATATGCCAAACCCGTTCTTTTCCTTTAACTCTTTTCCAAGTTTTCATGACTTTTAAATGGTTCAAATTTTAATCGCGAAATTAAGCTGTTGTTGAAATTATCTGCAAACTATATCTATGTCATAAACACACTGTTTTTTGTAACTTACAGCAATACACTTTTAAATAATGTACCCACCGCGCACTCTAAAAGCACCTGAATGTTACCTCCCAGAGAAATGTATTTAAGTGCAGGGAACTAATTGAACTTAATTTGAATCGATGGTATTGATGGTAAACTTATTTGTTACGCAAATTGAATGTGTCGTTTTCCATCCCTAATATTTATATTGAAAATACCCGCTTCTAGTAGGCAGTGTCTCCTGTGATTGAGGTATGGCAAAACTTGTATTTTTTTTAATTCCAAAAGAGAAAAAAACAAAGGAGGGATACCTGCTCATTCACGTCTTTTTCTTCACAAGGAAAAGTTTTTGGTAGGTGGTTGGCGAAAAGACATCTTAAGAACTAACCCTTAACATGGACTTTTACGCAATGAAGCCCATATGAAGGGCTGAAATAATTTCAATGTAGGAATTTTAGGAAGTGTTTTAAGAGCGTTATTATCTTTTGTTTAGCAAATATTTCATAATGAAATAAAAATTCGTTATCGGGATGGCTACTCAGTTGTTTTATATACATGAGAACAAGAAATTTGTCACCGAAGCAATAACGAGTTGTAATCCTGATAGTGTATACCTAGTGATGGTTGGATACTTTTTACCTGTGTTTTGTTTTACCTTTACTTCTCTTCACAATGCAGGATAACCTAATGGTTTGGGCCGTATTTTCATCTCAGTGTATTCGATGTCGTTAGTGTCAGGCCACAGTAATAGTTTACCCCTTTAAGATCAGTGTTACCACAGCCGGATGACGTATACCACCAACCCCAAAACCTCTATTAATTAATCTACCTCGTCTAGAAATTTAAAATATTTTCAAGATGACAAATATATTGTATCACTGAATGCTTCCGCTAAAAATATTTAAAATGTAAAGATCTAAAGTCAAAGAAAATATCAAATTAAAAGCTACAATACACTTGCAAACTTACCCACAATTAAAATATACTTCAGTTTATCGATCAACACCACACGTTAACAAATTAACAACCAACACAATCTACAATATATGAAACATCCTACCCTTATCCGAGAAATGTACCTTATTGCTCATTTTATTAACAAAACAATTACAAGTTGGATATGGAGACTTTTAAAACAATCAAACTTCCATGTTACCTAATTACACCTACGAACACCTAGTAAACCTGCTATTCCGATTTCCATCGCATTTCTGCTGTCATCTGAGAAGACAAACCAGCGTCATGCTCGCAGCATAATCGCTTTAAACATTCGGCCCAATCCAATGGCAACACGTGACATACATCCTCACCCAAGTAATCCTACGTTTCTTTATCAAGTTATTGTATCGAAATGTTATTTTGGTTATTAGATCCTTATATTCGTATATAGTGACTTAACTACAACACAGTAAGCCTTAATGTTTAACATGTAACTTTAAGATAAATATATCAATACTAAAATATTTAAATGTCTCTCTGTTCCATCGATCTGTGGCACGTACCAATTATTCATAAATATCAACATAAAATATTCCAACTACATCTATTTATACATAAAGAAATCATTTCCCAGCTTTAATATCACGCCACAGGGGGCACTCAGGGTAACGGTGCGGCAGCCCTCTCATTATCTGCCCATCTCATATTAACACGTCGAAACCTTATTGTTAATATGGTTTTCCTAATTCTACACGCCCACCCTTCAACATTTTCTGCTTTGTATTGCTGCTAAAATCTTCAAGCCCGCTCTGAATCACTATTTTCCTTGTATTTTACAGAATGAAAAAGCTAATTCGTTATGTAATCAATAAATTTCTACATCTATGTCTTTTGTCTATTTCATAAGACTTGTATGTTACTCGGGGAGATAAATGAATTAAAATTGGTTTGTCCTTCAACCTGCTCTTTTGAATGATTGTTTATTTTCTCAAAAAAGAACTGAAAACTTGGATATTTGCAACGTTACTGAAGAATTATATCCATTTACTTCGACCCAACACATTTGGGAAATTTCCTAAAAGCTCTATTAACCGATCCACCTCAGCTAGAAATTTAAAACTTTTCAAAATGAAAAATATTTGTATCTTTGAATATTTCCGTTTCCCATTCGTGCTCGGTCAAACTGTAACTGTCATGATCATGACGCTAGGGAATCTCACCCAGAGAAGAATTCATTCGATATATTGGTGATATTAAAAGGCAAATCATATTTTGATCTTCCCAAATGCATCCTGTATCATTACATCACACGACGCCTCACCGAAATAAGCATTCGCGCTGTCGGGATAATTTAAAACGTGAAGATCGATCTAAAGTAAAGGAAACAATATAAAATTAAAAGCTACAATACACTTACAAACTTACCCACAATTAAAATATACTTCAGTTTTATCGATCAACATCACACTTTAACAAATTAACAACTAACACAATTTACAATTTATGAAACATCCTACCCTTATCCGAGAATGGTCCCTCATTGCTCATTTATTTACAAAAGCATTACAAGTTGGATGTGGAGAGTTTTAAAACAATCAACTTCCATGTTATCTTATCACACCTACGAACGCAGTAGACCTACAGTTCCGATTTCCTTTGCATTTGTGCTGTCATCTGAAAAGACAAACCATTGTCACGCTCCCTGCATAATCGCTTAAAACGTTCGGCCAAATCCAATGGCATACATAATCACTCCAGTAATCCTAGGTTTCTTTATCAAGTTATTGTATCGTAATGTTATTTTGGTCATTAGATCCTTATATTCGTATAGTGACTTAACTACAACACAGTAAGCCTTAATGTTTAACATGTAACTTTAGAGTTAATCTCTCAATACTGAAATATTAAATGTGTCTCTGTTCATCGATCTGTGACACGTACCAATTATTCATAAATATCAACATAAAATATCCAAACTACATCTATTTATACATAACGAAATAATTTCCCTAATGTCACGCCACAGGGGACAGGGTAAGGGTGTGGGCCACCTTTTCAACATCTTTTTTATCTAAATTAGCACGTCGAACTTTTCTTCTTACTCTGATTTTTCCAGATTCTGTACATCCATTCTTAAATATTTTTCTAATTAAAATAGCTGCAAAACATGATAGATGCTGTACCCCTTTTTTCTTTACAGTGCTGACTTTGTCACTGTTCTGAACCACTATTCCCTTGTGGTTTAAAGTATGAAAAGGTTGAAATTATTGTTATTGAATTCATTCAGCTGTGTCTTTGCTTCATTAATATACTAATTGTCAGTACCTGAGGGAGATAAAAGAAATAAAATTTTCCCGTCCTTCAACCTGCTATTTTAATGGCTTTGCTCACTCTGTCAAAGAATGCTAAAAACTTGGATATTTGCAACTTTCAACTTTGCAAAGAGCGTTTTAAATCTGTGCACATACTTTTTGAAATGTCCGGGTGTGAAAACTTTAAAATACGATTCGATATATGTCTCATGAATACTTTGGCACGTACATGAGGATCAGAGAGTATGTTCAATTATGGTTAAATTATAGATTAACCTTTCATGCAGTGGCATCTTGAAAACCTAAAGTTTATTTTTTTTATGTTTCGACACCATTCTTACATTTCACTAAGTGACTAAGATTTGGATTTAAAAGGCTCTGAGTTCCTTTGTCGGATGTTTTTGGGTATTTCGTCCTTGCGTTGGAAAATAATAAACGAAACAGAAAACATGCTATCCCTTAATAAACCCATGAGATGGCCATTTATCACGCTTAACTCAGAATACAACATGGACTGGTGATTTAACTAATGTACGAAGACTGACAAGTTTCTCGTAATTACCCCCACCCCCAATACTTTTGAAACAATTGTAACCCTGTGTTTATACCTGCACGTTAGTTCACTGATATCTTAATTCCTAAAATGTAAACTTTTCCCTGTTTAGGGTACAAGAAATCTTCACTGGGGGCGTATTTTCATTACGGTGTATTCAATATCATGAACACCCGGCAAAAGAATTTCTTTTCCGTTTAGATCAGAGTAACCACAGTCAGATGACGACTTATACCACCAGCCTCCTTGCCTGTCGCTTCCACAGCCGTTACTATTGTCCCTGTCGTAGGTAGAAAATAGTTCAGGCTCCGATATCCCACAACCTAGATGGAGTTAAAAATAGATTAACAGATATAAACATAACAGATACAGACATGGAACAACTTTAAGTTTGTTGTTTACCCCTAAATTTGTCATCTTACCATCTTAATTCTTAAAGTGGAGACCGTTTTGCCTATTCAGAGAACAAAGATTTTCACTGGTGGGGGTGTATTTTCATTACGGTGTATTCAATATCATTAATATCCGGCCAGAGAATTTCTCTAATAAGACCAGTGTTACCACATTCAGATGACGACTTATACACCCAGCCGCCTTGCCTATAGCTACACCAGCTGTTACTATTCTCACTGTCGTAGGTAGAAAATGGTGCATCTTTATTATCCGATAGCTCAAAACTTACAGTCTAAGAACAGAGTAACATTTTAGACATAAAAACAAAACACATGATTTTCGTAAAACCTAAATTATTTCGTGCTTCTCTTTAACATAAAATAGGAACTAAAGAAACAAGTTTCTAATAATTCAGGCTTCACACTATGTAGTCTGTCCCCCCCCCCCTCCCACCCAAAAAACAGTGATTCATCCAAGAAGTCAGGAAACAGCGACCACAACAATGATTAAAAATAATGGGCACATTAATACGTCTATACTGCGAGATTCTGATCACTGCAAAAGGAAATTTTTTACGGTGTAGTGGACGGATTCTCTCTAACCCATCCCCCATTAGTACTGAGTTCGGCTTACCTAATGTTTAAGAAAGTGAAAACAAATTTAGTCTTACAGTTCCTCTTTTTCCAAGTAATACTCCTTTCACCAGGGGAATAACAACATTTCTAATGAATATTCATGAGGTTTAAGAGTGTTTAATTATTAAAAACGATATTATGCAGTCTTGATCTTGTGAACATGACATTTGTCGGACATCGTTAAACCTGATATTATTTTCCAGTAAACAGTAGGCCTATATAATGGGCAATCTGTGATGTCATCTAAACACATCGATTAAACGAGCTTTTAAATCATGTCTTTTGGAAGCTGACACCACTGTGAGGAATATTCAATAAGTTAGTTATTATATATATATATATATATATATATATATATATATTCAATATCTTCACATCGGTCCATCCGTTAACCTGGCGTAGATATTTTTCAGCAACATGTTGACCCTTGCAATAAGTTAACCTTTCAAAGGTTAACATTAGTTTGTGTGTACTTTACACGAGATCTACGGGTAATTGTGGTAAACATTTGGCTTAAATATATTAGTTACCATCTATTCCCTTTTATTATGCCAAAACTTGATCCGAAATTTTTAGTCACCATGGAGATATTTTGAAGCAAATATTGCGAATTTTTGGCGTGTATATAAGCCTTCTGAAGTATATCTCCATCCTTTGAGCGCTTATAACTTTTAAGATATGCCGTATTAATGTACGAAATTTGGTGTGGATATTCTTCATTCATCAATCTTACTATTTCGTCACTTTTTTTAAAAAAAATTTATTATCACTGCTGATTAAAATACTGATACAAACAATGTTAACATTTGGACTGATCTGTAGAAAAACATGAATGGTTAACATTTGGCAGGATTGGGAGGTATAATATATATATATATATATATATATATATATATATATATATATATATAATATATATATATATATTATAATATACACTCTAAAAAACGTGTTTAGGAATTAAACACAATTTTTACCCCCACTTTGGAAACATGTTAAATTCCAAAACACACATGTTTAATTCCTAAACACACATGTTTAATTCCTAAACATTACGTGTTTAATTCCTATACATTATGTGTTTAATTCCTAAACGTGTTTAGAGTGTAAACGTGTTTATAAAGTGGGGGCAAAAAGTTTTTAGAAAAGTTTTTAATTCCTAAACACTGGTCTTATAGTTTAGTTATTATAGCACAGTTTTACGCCCCACCTGCATGGATAGATTTCAACAATATTAAATTTAAATTTAATCTAATGCGTTTAGTTATAAAGGATATAACAAACAGACTGCTTGGCAATTCGTCCATTTAATATTACATACTAGGCCCTTGAGAAGACCTACAGGTAATAAGATCATAACAAAAGTAATCATTTTTCAAAGAAGGATATTTGGATGTAGAAATGTGGGGGGGGGGGGGATATTGCTACAGGAGTTGCAGGACATACATTGACTTTTAAATCTTTTTTTTACATATGACCCTTAAAAATGCCTATACACACCTCTACTGTGTATATGTCTAGTGATGCCAATACTTCAGGATTCACATAACATTAAAAAGAATTGGTGTCTATGTATATGTTAAAGGTATTTAAGGTGCATTTCGCCGTGTGCTAAAGATGTTGCCTTAAGTATATGGTAAGCCAAATGCGATTTTGAATTGAATAAACCTGGTTTATTAAGTCGTGAAACTTGTTTTATGGTATCATTTTCATTTGCCGCCGATAAGCAATCTGTTTTTCCTTAAAAGTCAAGTTTCATTTTAAGAAAACTGGTTCATGAGTTCGGTATACCTGGTTTATAGAATGATAAACCTCGTTCTTTGAATACTCAAACGTTTTTTTTTTCTTTTATTTTGTGATAAACCAGATTTATCGAAGTGATAAAACGAAAACCTGGCTCAGCACAGACCTCCAGTCTAAGAAATCGGTATTGATCTTGCAACTTCCTTGGACATGTTTTAACTTTCTAATCGGACTACGAGGTTCTATTGTGTGGACGTTTTACGCAATTTAATGATCCAACACGGTTAACAACAATGCTCCTCGTAAGTGATGTTAGGATAGTCTAAGTTGCGACACAGAGAGTGGTTAACATTCAAGGGTTTCTATCGTCTAAGACTCTGATGTGTTCCTTGAAAAGAAAACCAACAAATATATCCAAAAACGGTTCATGAAGCTGGACTAGAAGGATATAGAAAGGATCAAATTTCAGTAAAAAAGCACAGCAACTTTCAAAGTCGATACAACAACTACATCTCCTAGCTCTATTTCTCTTAGTTGTGGATATGTTAGCATTTTTATAAATAGTAACACCATTACCATATTCTAAGGTTTTTTCATACTACAAATTCAATATTACAATCCATGTTAATATTGTGACGTAGGCCTTTTCACTTTCTTTCAATTTGTTTCTTTTTTTCCAAGGCGAGATTAACATGTCTGTGACTTTATGCCACATTTCAAAAAAGCTATATATTCAACCGGAACACGGTAAAAATTCGTTATTGTTTTATGGGAAATTTTCAGTAAGCTATAAATTCAAAAAATCAAGCTTTGCTCAGAAAGGACACTAAGGAAACCAAGGATTCATGTAATTGTAGAAAAAGGATATCCCTGGGAAATGCAACACTTCTTCCCCTGTAGTATACAAGGCTTCAGTTTCTACAACCGAGAGAATAAAAACGTATGTCGGCCTTGCTGAATCTTTTAAGCCAAGGTACCGTAACCATATTTAGTCATTTAACAAAAGTAAGTACGCCAACGATACGGCACTCAGTAAATACGTATGGCACTTAAAGGAAAATGATATTCCTTATACTATTACTTGAAAAGTTTTGAAAAAGGCAAGTGTTTATAACGTTACTACAAAAACGTTTAATTTGTGCTTGTGGGAAAAGTATTTTATAATCTGCAATCCTCAATTAATTTCTCTAAATTCCCGGTCTGAATTAGTTTCCACCTGTAGGCGTTCTAACAAATTCTCCCTGACCAAATTTACAAGTTGGGTTTGCACTCTTTAGGTCTGTAAATGCTGATTGTTCGCTTTGTTGTCAGTCGTGTTTTGAATCGCCTGACTAGTGGTTTATCCCCGAAACTCAGAGTATCGAAGAATATACTATATGAATTGCTAACGGGTCTTCCTTGTAGAAATGCTCAAAAGTATGTTTCGAGCACTCTCGTTGAGGCACTCGATAGCAATTTTATTTGTAAGTATATATATATAAATATATATATATATATATATACATATATATACACATATATATATATATATATATATATATATATATATATATATATATATATATATATATATATATATATATATATATATATATATATATATATATATATATATGGTATTTTAGAGAAACCGTGTGTTGATCGAACAATCATAGCAGAATAAATGAGCGAAAAGTTTGATGTCCTTTCTCAATCAACTGTATTTATGATCTTTTATTCACAAAATTTTCAGTGCTCCCAGCACCTTCTTCAGTGTGAGTAATTAACTGACAGAGTACACTTGAAACTTAAAAGATAACAGTCATACTGCAAACGTACGCGTTAAAAAGGCGCTTAGAGCTAAAGCGCGTAACATTATGACGTAAAATGGCATACCTATGTGTACAATGGAAAAAGTATGCAAAAAGTACGCGTTAATGAGAAGCTTACAGTCCAAAAGTACGAGTTAAAGATACGCAAACAGTTAAGGCGCGTATCATTAAGACGGAATAAAAGTGCAAATAAAAGATGACAAGATAATGCGTACCATGAAAAAAGTACATAGAAGGTACGCGTAAATGATATGCTAAGAGTTAAGGCGCGTAGCATTATGACGTAATATGACATAATAATGTGTAAAATTGAAAAGGTACGACTGTTATCTTTTAAGTTTCAAGTGTACTCTGTCAGTTAATTACTCACACTGAAGAAGGTGCTGGGAGCACCGAAACTTTTGTGAATAAAAGATCATAAATACAGTTGATTGAGAAAGGACATCAAACTTTTCGCTCATTTATTCTGCTATATATATATATATATATATATATATATATATATATATATAATTATATGACCATTAGATAGAGTTTGTTCACGTCACTTTAATTCCGACAAACTTGTTTCGAAGAGGTGGATACTACCGCCTCCTCTCATCAGGGAATTACAGCTTTCTCAAACGGTTTAAAAAACATCTCATGTGCGTAGTTAGTTTAAATACTTGCGCGCGCATTATGGTTGCGTGCGGTCGTCTAGGTTACGCCGGCAAAGTTCATCAGCTGAAACTTAGACGCGTGCCGGCATGTGCTAACTAACTCTGATCTCTTATTCAAAGAGGCCATCTCTGGATGGCAAATAATGAAAAATTTTTCCATTGTACACAGGTTACACCGTTTGCTAACATTTGAGAACGATGATGCTCGACTTAAGATCCTCCAAGAAATTTCGAAATTTTTGTTTCTGTCCTTAAGAGTCCAAATATGCTTAGATAGCTCTGTTTGGTTCCTGTATCTTTCCTTATTAAAAGACTGCTGGTGGTTTGCGAGCCTCAGACTAAAGTTGCCCTCTGTCAGACCGACATACGTTTCCTCGTAGTTGTCGCTTTTTACGGTGGCTTGGTACACAATGCTCGTTGCTTTGCACTTTCCGTCTAGCGGGCAATCTTGTTTAGCTCTGCAGATGCATGGGTCAGTTTCGGGTGCGGGCATTTGGGCCTTCAGAATTTTCTTATTGTGGGCATCTACGATGGATTTCATATTTGGCATGCAGCTGTACGATATTTTAAGCGTATTCCTATTAAAGATTTTCTGTAGGGTGTGCCCTTTAGGAAAACTTTCGGTTACAATTTTCAAGAACTGCCGTCCGACGTTTGTCTTAACTCTCAGGTCAAACGATGGGTTGAACCATGTGATGTTTCTTTTTCTGGCTCGGTGCTTGCGCTTTGTTTCTTCCTTTGACTTGTATTCAAGCTCGTAATTGTATCCGCTTTCTTTCAGTGCTTCCTGGTATTGTTGGGTGGATTTCTTGAACTCATTTTCGTTCGATGAAATGCTAGAAAGCCTGTGATTGATGCCTCTAGGGATTGTACGGATGACGCTCGGGGGGGGGGTGGTTGCTCTTGGCATTAACATACAGTGGGGTGTTATCTGGTTTGAGGTATGGTTTATAAGTTCCGCATTGCAGGTCGAGAGTGACGTCGAGAAAATTCACAATTCTTTTATTGGCTTCAATCGTGATGCGAAGACCGTTACTCTTGAATATTTCGCATATGTTCTTCTTAATTTGCTCTATTGTTCTCGGCGGCTCATTAAAGACGGCTAGGCCGTCGTCTCTGTAAAGTCCAATTGAATTTCCGTAGTAGGGTTTCAGTTGAGATAGCAGGTAAACTACAACTAGTTCACAACATTCTGCCCCGTCATATGAGCCCATGGTAATATCAAATAGTTCATTGTCTTTCTTTACCCATGGATCATTCTGGTTGAAAAGCAGCGTTTGTTTAGTGTGAAGAATTATCCTTCTATCCAATGGGGTGATGAATTATCCTTCTATCCAATGGGGTACCATCTATACCATTCATATATATATATATATATATATATATATATATATATATATATATATATATATATATATATATATATATATAAGGTCAAAGTACTGCGTAGCTCTTATGTAGTAGGTAGGTAAAAATGAAGTAGTAAATAGTGCTAAAAGTTTGTGAAAAATTCCACGACGTTTCGGGTTTAAACCCTTCATCAGGTGGCAAAAATGCAACTGATCGTTGACACGGGCCAAACGTACAATTTAAAAAAATACACAATAAAATTGGGCACGGTAAACCTCGGCTAGGAAAACAGACAGTGTTAAGTGGTTACCACAAGTCAAAAAAATGCAGGAATTGCTGCGTTATAACAGTTCAAGTCTAACGTTCAGACCATGTGGGGACAGGGTTCCAAGTTTCATGATTAGGCGGTTTTCGGCAGCTAGGCGGTCATGATCGGAACCTCGACACGAGATAGCCGCCGAAACCATCAAGTCACGGATATATATATATATATATATATATATATATATATATATATATATATATATATATATATATATATATATATATATAACGCTAATTCCCACCTTAAGGGGAAATTGTTATATCTGCTTGTACATAGGGCGAAAAAAAGATAATAAAATACATAAGAAATAAATTCGCCTTAACGTCTAAAAATATGATTAACGTTATTTCAATGGGCAGCCATCCGTTCGTGTTAAAAGCTAGGTGTCCGTAAATTTGACAACTTTGAAGTAATGGCATCTAGTTTGTAAATCTAAGAGGGCGCCCTTGTAAGTTTACGTATTCCTATAGAAAAAGTGTGTGGAAACGTTAAGGCGAAACTTATATTTCACCCGAAATTTTTTTTCCCCTTAAGGTCGACTTTTCAACAACAACTTTCCCCCTAAGTGCCGAATTAGAGAAATATATATATATATATATATATATATATATATATTATATATATTATATATATATATATATATATATATATATAAATATGAATGGTATCACCAGCATGCTTAAAGTGCTCAATACCGAGTTTGGCAGAGCTAAATATACGAAGTAATGTACTCTGAGTTTCTCGCCCTTCCGGCGATCATCAGGTGAGCTGACTGACCAAGTTCAAACCTATACCAGTATGCTTACTTCTTCCTAGCACGGTTCGGTGGACGCGGTCTATGCATGCACTTTATAATGAGCTCAGCTCTTTTGTTCAAGCAGCTTTCGGTTCTTAATTTTCTTGCCAAACGCGTGCTCTTTTTATCTCATCGCTCCGTGAGGAGGATGAGATATTGTAGTCACTTGACCTGTTGGGGTATATTCGGCAATGCCAGCAGAAATAACAGCCGTTGCCATGGTAACAGTTAATTTTCACAAGTTACTAGTCTAAAGTCCTAACCCATGGTGGGGTACCCCAGGGTGACCAAAAGTCCATAACGGAGGGAGGGGTCAAAACGTGTCCGTGTGTGTGTGTGTGTGGGTGAGTGAGTGTGTGTGTGTTAGTGTGTGTGTGTGTGTGTGTGTCCAATTTTGTTTTCTTAATATCTCCAAAACGGTAAAGCCGATTTTCTTCAAATTTTGTGGGAAGGTGCCCTAGATGGAACCCCAGTTCTGCATTGACTCCCGGAAGTAAAGGTCAAAGGTCAGAGGTCAAAGGTCGAATTATGTGAAAATCACTCTTTTTATAATAACTCCAAGAAAAAACATCCCATTAACATGAAACTTCACACATATAATAAGAGTGTCTGGCACTACGAAAATATATGGTTGCCATGGCAACCAAGGTCAAAAGTCATGTGATATTAACATTTTAAGCAAAAAAGTGTTCCACGAACTCCTCCTTGTGGGCTAGACCGATTCTTTTGAAATTTGGTGGGTAGGTACCCCAGAGGGTAAACTTGTGTCTCCGTGACTTTCGGCAGAAAAGGTCAAAGGTCAGAGGTCAAATTCAATTTTTGGGAAAATTCACGGTTTTTTAGTATTTTTAGTATAATTCCAGAAGGAAACATTCCACGTACATGAAACTTTGCACATATGATGAACATGCCTAATACCACCAGAATATATGGTTGCCATGGCAACCAAGGTCAAAGATCAATTTTTGTGAGAAATCACATTTTTTTAGTTTTTTTAGTATAATTCCAGAAGGAAACATTCCACATACATGAAACTTTGCACATATGATGAACGTACCTAGTACCACCAGAATATATAGTTGCCATGGCAACCAAGGTCAAAGATCAATTTTTGTGAGAAATCACATTTTTTTAGTTTTTTTAGTATAATTCCAGAAGGGAACATTCCACATACATGAAACTTTGCACATATGATGAACCTGCCTAATACTACCATAAGATATGGTTGCCATGGCGATCGGGATCAAAGGTCATGTGAAATAAGGTCAAAGGTCAATTTCTGTGAAAAATCACATTTTTTTAGTATTTTAAGTATAACTCCAGAAGGAAACATTCCACATACATGAAATTTCGCACATATGATGAATGTGCCTTCCATATGTCATATTGTGTGCACAGATTTTCTGTAAAGCGCACTGAATTTGTCCTTTTTGCACAACAAAAGGGCGCATGGAGATGCAAATATCAGGGCGGCAGTGCGGATTTGACATACGCGCCTTTCTATTCGGTGATGCACGTGTAATAGGCACGCATTACGGAAAACGTCATTGTTAGAGCAACGCAGCTTGCGTAAGCATTGTATACGGGCAGAAATTAGTTGGCCTGTCATTTTATCTAGAATACGTCACACGTACTTCTGCGTTATCATCGACGAACGCGCTGGTAGTTGCTTTCACTTTCTGAGCGCGTGAAAAATTAAAGACCGATATTAAAGTGAGTAATGTGAAGATACCATAGAAACTGACATACATATGGATAGACTATGAGCTTCAATTCAAACCCATATTCAAGTGCACTTATTCAGAGACTGGGGAGCCAATTTTGAAGTGCGGGGGTTAATAATCGAAGCCGCCCAATATGTTCAATAAAATAAATGCAGTTTACTGCTGCCCAAAATACCCACGGCAGAAAAGTGTGGGGGCTAAAGCCGTCTCAGCGGTCCCTGCAGTTATGTGTAGGCCTTATGCCACAAGGAAGAGAGAAAGTTCTTCCTGCGAGTTATATGGCTTAATGCGTGTGCTAGCGATGAGATAAGCAACTCCGTGGATTGCCCTCTTGTAATATCTTTGAAATTAAAGCATTAGAGGCCGAAGAGGCGTTCAAGATACGCTACAGGTGTAGGGCACGTCACCATGCCCACATTGCTCAGTGTTATATTATTTCCGAAGGTGACCTACATAACGTGACCTCCAATTCGGGTTCAATTTCG
Source organism: Holothuria leucospilota (assembly GCA_029531755.1). Taxonomy (NCBI): domain Eukaryota; kingdom Metazoa; phylum Echinodermata; class Holothuroidea; order Aspidochirotida; family Holothuriidae; genus Holothuria; species Holothuria leucospilota. The sequence continues at coordinate 39,105,327 of CM055976.1, forward strand.
GTTTTAATTTCAATTTCCACACATAGAGCAGGATATATTGCGCTGTGATTCCACATTGATGTGCGTCCTCCAGTTATACGGCTCAACACAGTGCCATGTGCTGGCGATGAGATAAGCAACTCCGTGGATTGCCCTCTTGTTTTTTCTTTTACATGACCGTCTTTTGTCAATCGTTTTAGATCGTGTCATGACAGCTTTTAGTTATTTCACGCAGTTGCGTAGCTGCACTGTATTTAACGGAGTTGCATTGTTTTACTGCGTTGCTTTATTGTGTACATACACACTCTGTAAGCGCGTCAATCGTTTTAGGTTGCGTCATTACAGCTTTCAGTTATTTAACGCAGTTGCGCAGTTTTTTGTATTTCACGCAGTTGCGTAGCTTTACTGTAGCTAACGCAGTTGTATTGTTTTACTGCGTTGTTTCACTTTATACATGCACACTATGTGAGCGCGGCCAACACACGTGCGTCGGTCGAGTTTTGTAGGCACGAGTTTGTTTGATTCATTTGAATCGCGTTTTACTGATCAGTTGATATTTTGCCGCCTGATGAAGGGTATGTACCCGAAACGTTGCGGAGTTTTCTCTTAAACTTTAAGCACTTTTTACTACTTTCATTGACCTATACATTTCACAAGTGCTTCGCAGTAATCGACCTTATATATATATATATATATATATATATATATATATATATATATATATATATATATATATATATATATATATATATACATATATACATATATATATATATATATATAGGTAGAGTGACGTAGCGACTTTATATGAATGAGTCAATCCACGCTATATTAAATAGTCGCATAGAGACCTTAGGCCATTATTCCTCTAATGTTAGAGGAATAATGGCCTAAGGTCTCCATGCTACTATTTAATATAGCGTGGATTGACTCATTAATATTAATATATATATATATATATATATATATATATATATATATATATATATATATATATATATATATATATATATATATATATATATATATATATATATATATATATATATGACGTTCAAAAACCGAAATGACTGAAAAATAATTTCTCATAATGCAAAGCATTATAGGCTGCTTAAGGGAAATATTTTTGCTACAGGTTTACGTTATGGGAACCGGCAGATCTCTTTACATTCATAATAATAACGACAGCTCGACGGCTGAAAGAGATACGGAGATGAGCTAGAGCGCATATTGTGAAGAGTAATTGCTCCTCGTTCTTAATCCTCACCATAAGGTTGATGCTTGCCTCTCTAGCATGTAAAAGGTCAAGTGTCTGCATTATAAGTGTGAGATAATTTAGAACAGAAAGGTACCAAACATGACATTGTGTATATTAACACTAGTATCGTAGTCGATATTTTCAAATAGCATTTATCATGTGCCAGAGATGCATTATGCGACTGGAAAGTGCTGTCAATGATGGATCTATGAAAAGAAATTTTTACTTCTCTTAAAAAGTTTTTAAAAATCTACTTCAGCGCAAAATGAAGTTTGTGTGAATTTTCTTCATCATTTCCACTTTATTTTCTCCTTTTGAAAATATAAAAAGTGAAATGTACTTCATGCAGCATTGAATTTCAAACGCCTGGTACAAACCTTCAACCCCTTCTAGCTCATACATTTCTTCCTCAGATTTTATACGAAAATTGCGGCAAGTATGTTGGATGACACCATTCTGTTTTTGTTTTATGTCAATACGAAGGTCATAATTATAGTAAATAGTCAAGAAGTACAGCTTATCATTTCCCAACCAAAAACTGCTGGGAGAGTTGTGGAAGCCTTTTTTGTAACTCATCCAGCTCCGACGAAATTTATAAAGGTCCTCTCCAGTTCGACGCTGAATGACCTGAAATAAGATAAATGTAAACAGAAAAAAGAATTTTCAGTATAAAATTATGTTAAGTGATATCGGAGGCAAACTTTTCACGTAAAGCATGGTTCTTTTAAGACTGTTTATCAAAACATTAAAAGAAATGACGCAAATGCATTAAACTGTAGGAAGTTTTATAGATAATTTGGGATAACATCCTTCTTGGAGAAATATTCAATTTATTTATTTGTGGTAAAAGCATAATGAATGTACTTGAATGAATAATAATTACTTAGTACACTTACTATAGCACATTGCATAGATGTGAGTAATAAAATGATTGCGTTGGCTCTATGTTGACGACAGAGACAACATAAGATGTTCCCAGAAAGTAAGTAAAAATCTATCTACCATTGACGTCTCCAGGTTAATTAGTCAATGTTATAGTCATTCTTCTTTTTTTAAATGCTTTCTGCAAACCTTACCAATTTCCCGAACGTCATTATGAGAGTTGCATATCCTAACCGTCTTCATGATATAAAGTATTATGTTTAGGAATTTTCGCATGGGCGCCGATCGTGGGAGTACTGTGGAACGTGCCCTCCACGTTTTGAGCTGAGTGTCATAACACAAAATATCCCCTCCCCCACTTTTGGTGAAGAAAACATCAAATGTTTCCGTATTCCGTTTTACCTCAATTTTCAGCTACTCCTAAATTCCTGCTAGTGAGAAAAACCTGGGAAAAGAGGAGAGCCGTTTTACTGGTTTCATGCATATAGCCGCACGGTGCATCAGCATCAGCAAGCCGCAAACACCCTTATCTAACAATGTTCGTGTTTGACGAAAAGGACGCCACATGACAAGCAAAAGGAGCAATTGCCCTCAAATCGGGCTAGCTTTTTAAAATGTCGACAGTCGGAATTTCATTTCATAGACACTAAAATCCGATTTATCAGTTACACGTACGAAGAGGTTTTGAACTCAGAAAATTCGCCAGTGGAAAATTCCTACTGCCGCTCACCGATTTCCCAGCTACCTTCAATTTAATTAGAATGGGGTTGAAACACCCTCACTCACTGTCGACGTCCCTGGGTAATATCCTCCTTGAAATTAAATATTCGATTTGCTTTTCAACAGTAAACAGAGAGGTGAATGCGCTTGAAAACGTAGCAAAAGGTACCCGAGTACATTGGATATGTACGCAATCAAGGAATTACGATGGTTTGTAAGGATTATGTAGGGGCACGATAGAAATAGTAGTAAAATGTTTCTAGGAAGTGAGTGAATGTCTATCCACTATTGAAGTCTCCGAGTTTTTGAGTAAATGTTATTAGATTGCTTCTGCTCTTTTTCAAACTAATTGTTTGTGCAGACTTTTAAAAATTAAAAGCCTATAAAAATGACACTTCCCAGTGATCGTCTTTGTTATATAGTAATAAGTGTAAGGAAATACGAAGTAGAAGAGCAAACAGTCACATTTTTAAAATACAAGTCCAAGGTTATAGTAAGACCGCTTGTTTGGTCTAGCGGTAGAGCATCCGCCTCTCACGCGGAAGGCCCGGGTTCGATTCCCAGGTCCCAGGTCGAGTCATACCAGGTCGAGTCATACCAAAAACTCTAAAAATGGAACCTACTGCCGTAGTGCGTGATGCTCCGCATAAGCAATGGAGTAAACAAGCCAGTGAGCCACAACTGGAAAAAAGGCCGTTACGTGGCCCGCTCGACTTTAACCAATAGGTTGGAAACTGGGCCGTAAAACTCCATCTAACTAACTAACTAACTAACCACGGTTATAGTAATACAGGCCCGTTTCCTTGGGTTTCGGGAGGGGGGGGGGGTCGGACAAACTCCTCGGCAATATCTATGGTCTGGTCCGGATAGTGAAGGAGTAGTATATAGTGAGACTTCTGCAGCAGTTTTGATGATGTTCCACGTAGCTTATAAAATCTCTTCAAAATCATCCCAGGTAGTCTCACGTGGCGTGTACATAATATTCACAACAAACTTTTTACAACTACAAAGAACAAGGCTAGCAATATCGACTACCACTGGGCGTAAGTTACGATTGTACAGTCAAAACACCTCAATAGATTTACATTAACTCTTCAGGACCAGGAAGCCATTTGGGTTCCTTGCGGGCTCTTATCTATTGTTGTGTAGAAGGACACTGGTAATATTCGCCTTCTGCTTTCGACTAGTACTCAGAGGATAACGATCCAGGGATGTACCTATAACTCCTAACTCAGGCTGCTCACGTCACAACCATTTAAACTCTCTGCAGACGGGCTGGGTTATCCCCAGTCTTAAGCCACTTGCAAAGGCCGATAGGGGTGCACGTTCCTTGCCTTACATTACTGCCCGGGCAGCTGAAGCGAGTATGACGCTTACAATTCCGCAAGACGAACAACAAGACGCCACATCACCGCGAATAGCAAACTGCCAATAAGTAATGTTTAGAGCCACCCAAAAATTCCAGATGGTTTCACTGAAATTTGATGCAGGAACTTCACGAATACAAAGCAGTACGTCAAGCATAGGCGTAGGAGGCGGAGGACTGGGGGGCTGCAGCTCCCAACCACATATTTTTGTGAAAATTCGGGCAATATGCTGAGAATTTTTCGGGCACCTACTGAAAGAAAAATAATGCAATGATGTAGCTAAAGGTAATCAATAGTTTAAAAAACTTCCTTGATAATTAAAATAAGGTTCTGATCTGAATTGCACCAGCACCTATATATTCGGTATTAATTCACCAATGTCTTTTTTAATGGTTAAACTTCTATTATGATTATATATATACATGGTGTATTAAGGGGGACCATTGGGCCATGCCCCCCCCCCCCCCCCATTGTTGCCGCTTTTTAGTACCTACCATACGTAAATTTTTTAACACAACTTTAACTTCAAAGATAGCATATGTGGCACCAGTTTGCATGTAAGGACACCTAAGGTTTCAAAACTTTTTAAAGGGGGAGGGGGAACCCCTTCCCTAAGGCTCAACCCCCCAGGCCGGCGATCACAAGCACACTGTAAACACCCACCTCATGAGAGAAATCCTGGCTACGCCACTGACAATTATCATTATTATTGTAACGACTTCCCCCAAATTATATTCTATACGAAAGGGTTGTAACACGGCAAATGATTGTATGTAATTGGCATGAGTTGTGATAAACGATGCATGCCAATATGGTATGTACATTAACATGTTGAACGCGAGTGGAGAGCGCGGACATTTTTGGTTGTATTTTTCGGGCAAGTCTTTACAGCCCCCACCCCAAATAACCTTGGGCTCCTACGCCCATGCCGTCAAGCAACCCCGACCCATAAAATTTTGTTGTTTCATTGTTATAAATAAATGTCTCTGGTGCGAAGTAATTATAAAACATAATGGTTTCTTTATGCTCGTTTTCTAGGATTAAGTACGAAAATTTTGAACATTAAGATGCTTGAAAAGCGTGATAGTGACAGCACCATTTTGTTTCTCAGCATATCTTCCGAAATAATTTTGTGTAAAAATCATGGAGCCAGTGGCGTAGCTAGACTTTTTTGCAGGGGGGCAAGTACCAAAATTTTCCAATTTTTTTTAAAGTGTGAGCATTACTGCATCAGGGAACGTTCTGCGTGTCACAGATGGTAAATTTCCGAATTTTTCATTATCCAGGCAATTTCTCCCCTGCCCCCTGTAGCTACGCCACTGCATTTAGCTATGGTGAAATGAAAGGGGAACAAGTCTGCATCCATCAGAACGGAGCATCGACACTATACAAATAGGCTTGTTAGAAGTCTCAACACAGTTTCGATCAACTGAGCCTATTCAATGTTCATTTTAAAACAACTTATACTGCAACCTGATACAAAAGAATGGTGCCCATCAATCTTTTCCTCTAGAGATGCAAATGACCTTTGACCTACGTAGCTGACTACACGGCATGAACTATGAGAGAACATGAATAAGTCATATTATGGTAACGAAGCGCTTGGACGGACGGTGGTTTGGGAAGCAGAGGAGCTGAGCAAACAGAGCCCGTTCCGCCGGGTAGTTTGCTGGCTGATTGAGTTAACCAAGCCCCTAAGTCTGGCCAGAGTCTTTAATTTAGCGTCAATAATTTAAATGCTCAGTGAAGGTTTTCCAGGGCCAAGGGCTTCGTGTAAAATCAGGTTTAAGAGTAATCTGTTTTAATATCCAGAGCCAGTTAACTTTTTCCTATTTATTCAATCATCGCTACAACGAATGACTTGCTGTAATTTGGTGTTTTTAATTTTCTTCAATGAAATAAACTAGAGTACTCTTCCAACGCAATGAATGTCTTTCTAGTACAATGGAAAAATACATGAATACATTTTATCCAGTTTTATCAGTTTGCAATAGTGTAAGTATGAACACGTACAGTCTTGAAAATCCTCTCTGTAGTGTATCTGATCTAGGCAGGCGCGGTTCTAGATCGAGACTTTTGAGGGGGCTTGGGGGGGGGGGCTTGAAACGGAAGAATCATAAAATTTTCTCTCAAATATGTAAATCGGCCACGCGCACGCTGAAACCAATGATAATAAAAAGAGTACCCTAACTAGGGACGGCGCAAGGTTGTTTTGATAGGGGACATGGGTTGAGTGATCGCCGTCGTGTGGGAGGGGTCTAAGGGGACGGGTGTCCCCTTCCTCTGAGGAATTTTTGCTAATTTAAGGTTGCTAAGATGCAAAACGGTGCGTTCTTTGGGTAATTTTTTGACTATATGACTGAAAAATGTTCATAACTTTGTGAATTCTAATTTTTGGTTGGGGGAAAGAGGACCTTCTTAGGGGAAAGAAGGCCTTCTTAGGGGAGAGGTCTAAGGGGAAGGGTGTTCCCCTCTCTTTGAGAAATTTTTGCTAATTTAAGGTTGCTAAGATGCAAAATGGTGGGGTCTTTGGGTTATTTTTTGACTGATATATATGGCTGGAAAATGTTCATAATTTTGTGAATTCTAATTTTTGGTTGGGGGAAAGAGGGCGGTCCTAGGGGAGAGGTCTAAAGGGAGGGGTGTTCCCCTCTCCTATGAGAAACTTTGGCTACTTTAAGGTTGCTAAGATGCAAAATGGTGCGGTCTTCGGGACAGTTTTGACTGATATATGGCTGGAAAATGTTCATAACTTCGTGAATTCTAATTTTTGGTTGGGTAAAAGAGGGCTATTCTAGGGGATAGGTCTAAGGGGAGGGGTCCCCTCCCCTTTTAAGAAATCTTGGTTACTTGAAGGTTGCTTAGATGCAAAAATGGTGTTGTCTTTGGGATATTTTTGGACCCGATCAAATGCGTTCAAAACATTCTTAATATTTTTGGTTAGGTGAAAGAGGAGCCTTTTTTGTTTAAGGGTATGTATCAACAAACCTCATGAAGTCCCCTTTTGGACACATTACTGCCTTTTAGTCGGTGAAAGTTTTACGCAAAAATACGTGCGTGGAGTCCAAAGAAATATTCTCGAACGTATTAAGAAAATTTGCCTTGCTTCATTTGCGCATTATAATATCGTATCTAAAGGCTGGTAGAAACCGGAATATGGCCTCTTGGAAGCTCTGGATTAACTATATGGATCAGATATAGGCCTACCCCGCCCTCCTCTTTTCTTCTCTTTTACGTCTTCTTTTCCTACTCTTTTTCTCTTTTCCTGCAAATTACAGGGGGATAGGCCTCCCTCCCCCCCCTGAGTGGCACCGCCCCTGACCATGACATAGATGTAACGTATATACAGGCATATATTTTTTTTTATTTGGAAGAATGTAGCAAACGTTACTAAGAGATACAAGCAACTGGACCTGTTCACATTAATGGGAATAACGATTCGGCCTGTAGATTTGACTTAAAAGGACTGCTAGTATAGTTTGACGAGATCACCGACGAAATAACTCGTTTTGAACTTCCAACAGATGATTAATCCGTTAACTTGATTTACATGTACGTACATACTATCATAGATGTTACTTATGTTACTTATCTGACCCAACTTCCATTTGTATGAAATCGTGAACCTAATATGTGATTTCGAGACACAGACGACAGACACTTGACAAACTAAATCCACTGGACCAAGATGTGCACAAGTGTATTGGGCAATTTTGTTTTTCTCAGTACACGCAAATATAGCATAACACAACCTTTGAAAATGGGGAGGGGGGCTTGAGCGAACTTTGGGGGGGCTTGAGCCCCCCAGAGCCCCCCGTAAAACCGTGCCTGGATCTAGGTTGATATTTGTCCTTAACACAATTGGCGGCAGTTGCACTAGCTTATAGTCGTCAAAACATATTTTAGGTATGTTAGAACACTTTGTGTAATATTTACTTTAAATCTTTTATAGGGGCCTATCTCTTATAGGCTAGATATAGGCCTACGTTTATGTTCTAATTAAGATATTTAAATTTACAAATACCGAAAAGCTAACAATGGATTCGCATTAATGTGGTCTGAATTGGGTGCTTGAGCAGTCGTTGTATTTGTTTAGGGACGGTGAGAAGGCATTCTTGGTACATTCAAAGTTCGAATAATTTATGCTATACCGACCAAACGAATTCAGTTTTAACATACATGAAATTGACAAGTACGATGTAGGCCCACAACCCCATAATATGATCACTGGTTCTTCACCTCAATCTTTCATACTTTTTTGAAGCAAACAGCCAGAAAAGACAAACATCTCTAAGTAAATGTTATAACAGGAGGGACAAAGATCTTTTCTTTCGGTTACTCCCATAAAAGAAAGTAATTACCATCACATGTTGTACTTACAGTCCAACCTCCTCCTTCAGTCATATCACAGTAAACTTTGAATGGTGCTTTTAGCCAGTATGATGGTTTGATATAGTACACTCCGCTTCCATTGTGTCCTGCTTCGTAAATCTCTCTACAGTCACGAGCCACATTGCAATCCTCGTTTGCAATAGAGGAGCAGTAGCAGGTTTTATCGCCTTCTCCACATTTACTGTCATCCGTGCAATGTTTAATGTAACCATTAGCCAGAAGGTCTTGACAATTTCTTTTACATTGCTGGCCGTCGCCGTAGAAACCTCTCATGCAGACACATTGTTGTCCGTAATCAATGTCTTTACATTCTGCATAAGTGCCATTGCAATAATAGTCAATTAATCCTCCATCAGTACACTTCCGGGCAGGTTGGCACCCCTGTGACTCTCCTTCCTGCGAATCAATCATCAAAATTTTATAAAATGTTATTGTCTGTTGCTATATTATTAGGTACATATTTTCTTCCAGACGAATATCTGTCAACCGAAGTAGTCACTTAGCCCGTGCTTGGCCTCGTCAACTTTTACATTGTCAATAACGTAAAAAGGAATGCCTTAATAATTTGAAAGATCACAGTTAACGATACTTTGTTACAACTGTTTTAACACAATGTTTACATATGTGCATCTGTTTGATTCAAATATTTGTTGTGCTAAAGTTTTGCTCAAGTTGGGGGACTGAATAGTTAGATTTGCATCTGAATTTTACAACTACGCCTTTTGTTCAACTTTGGGCTGACCTCTTACAATATTGAAGAATCACCAGATATACTGATCAAAATATAAATGTATGTTCCTGTTTTGTTTGAACAAAACTGATTTTCTTTAACTACCCCGAAGAGAATTAACAATACGCAGAGAAAGACTTGTACGGAAACGATTATATCATTCCATTCATAAGTCAAGCTTAACTTGCACTGTTCTTTTGTCATCAAAATTCATATCAAATAGGGGTATTTTCTTGGATCTTGCATTAGGATAAGGATCAGGTTTTTGCTTCATTTTCCACAATCACACAAAATTAAGGTAAAATAACAATAAATAGTGATCTGTGAAACGTGAGAAGTGAAGTATGCATTCGTGGCTACTTAGGGGCTCAAAGAGCAAGCCTAATATTTCATTTCAAGTCATAAAGAAGACAGCAGGTGCCAAATGGTGATTTGCCAGTAGCAAAGACATAAGGTAACCTGTTGTCGTCATTGGAAAATGCATGATACTGCAACTTTAGCCCGTTATATGTAGGATATGCTGATCCCGTGTAATGTCAGGCGTTCCCATATTACTTGGATCGTGTTATATGTAAGAGTTAACCTCAGTTGATCATTGTCAATACACCATAGGATAATCCTCTCTGTGAAAGTCCTTTATTTGTTACTACTGATTTGCATATGTCATGTAACTTAGCAAAATGATTTTTCCGATACAAAAGATAGCATGTACGTAATTTGCAAGGTCACCATATTTTATGGTTAGCGATGAATTATGGGAGAATATTTGACGTCTATTGTAGGCCTTTACTATCTCTATGCTGAAACTGGAGATTATTCAAAACACTCTTATCTTATTCAGAACACTCAAAATCTTTGGACACACGTGGACAGTTGGCAGACAAAGGGCAACTTAGCGTGGTAACTGTCACTCTACTTGCCAGCAGGTAAATTAGGTCGTCTTAAGCTATAAAACTTCGGTTAAATATTCCCCCGCAGTTAAATTTGCTGACTACTGCCTACTTCATAGTTTCGGTCTATATTGCACTGTGTAATATTTTCTACCATCAAAAGACGTTTCAATTATTGAATAATCCATCGTTTGAAGCTTTTACAGCTGTTCTACTCATATTTTGTGCATTTCACCTTAGAGTCGTAAGCAGCGACGTAGCCAGGAATTTGCAAGGGGGGGGGGGAGACGTTTGTGACTGATATGGGGAGGCCCTCCCCTGTGAGAAATTTTTGAATAATTGAAGGTCCTTACATACAGTCTGGTGCAATGTTTTGTCAGTTTCATCATTATCATATGATATCATATTATCAGCAGATTATTTTTTCTGTTTGAATTAAGAACATGTCGCAAAAATTCAAACAGGACAAAAAAAAATCTGCTGGTAATATGATAATGACGAAACTGGCAAAACATTGCACCTTTTACATGTTCTTTTACATATTATACCAGAAAGACAAACATAGTGCTCTTTTACAATATTTCCAGTGAATGATTCTTATTTATTGTCTGATGTCTGGACTTTAATACATCGTTATTATCAGATTATACCGTTTCTAATGTCTAAAGGAGCTGAGTAGTGGCGTACTTCTAAAATAAATACATCATACCAAACGAGATGACTACCCTCTGTGCGGGGCTAATTTTAAAAATATTAATCCTAATGCGTTTTATATTCTCATTTAAAATAATCTTGCAAAGTAATTTTGCAATAAGGTTCCTATACTATTTCTTGGGTTATTTGATTTTACACTTGCAAGATATTTTACAATTTGGGTTTTTGAATTTTCGTTACTTTTTCTTCTGACACCGGCAATTTTGAATCGTTTCCACTTGTATCGTTTCTGATCGATACATCTACCCAGGTATGTAGTACACACAACTCACAACGTACGTACGTATGTAGTATATTAGCGTTACTAGTGGCAAGGCACACGCCTATTTCGCGCATCATCCGCAGGAGGTTCATGAACCACACTGTGGATTTTGTAAGTATTGAAACTGTTTTTTTTTTCGATCAATGAGTTTGTTTTTCGTGGTAGACCTAGGCCCTAACGCTAGCCTAAGTTAGGCTAACGTTGGTACTGTTAACGATAGTAACAAGTGTACTGTTACACCAGACACACTGCATGCATGGCTTTGATAAGTATCGGTATCAGATCGAATCGATAAACCAAGAAGCATAACCGGATGTGACGTAACGAAGTCGGCAGTCCTAAAATTTATTCTACTTTGGCGGCTACTCAGCTCCTTTAAAGAGAAGTGAAAATGCATCAATCAATTACGCATAATTGCATAACATAGACCTAGATTCACCTTGTGCCCTTCATGTACAATTACCGGGCAGATATCACAAAGGAGCGGCACTCATAGTTCTGTTGCAGTTTCAAATATATCTGGTGATGTTTGAAACAACGCAGAATGTATGCATTGGCTCGGTACGTGAGCTTGTGGGTGACACCCAAAACCTATGAGTGCCAGTCCCTTCAAGCAATTTTTGTCGAAGTGATTGTAAATGCTGCGGCTGTGGACGTGCGAAGACAACATTTTGATATCAGAGAGAGCGAGGGTGGTGTCCAAATAATGATTCTCGTCAAAATATTCCGCCCCAGTGGATGTTATACATAGGCGTATAAGAGCCTAATTTGATTTGGGGGGCTGTAACAACTTGCCCGAAAAATGTGGCCAACATTTTTCGCCCCTAAACTCCTCCCCTTTGAAAAATTTTTGCAAAGTTTAGGTGGCCTAGATGGGAAATGGAGCAATCCTTGAAAAAACGTTGGAACTGTAATATTACTTTACTAATGGTCAAGAAATGGAGTGCAAACCATGATGATTGCGAGAGAATCGCCCTGAAATTTTGCATTACATACATATCATTTCCATGACAACATGCATTCAGAATCTGCATTGAAACAGTTTACATTCCGCATCGAAACCTATCTGCAAATCACAAGGCGATTCTTCCAGGGAGCTCCCTGATTCTTCTACCTGATGATTCATAAAAAGCTTTTAACTTTTTCTGCTGTGTTTCTCCGGATATTGCTATCAGAAGGTAGTGATAATAAGGACAACATTGAGGTAAGGTCTAAAGCGCCCAGTCTGAGAACCATTTGTGATAAAATATGGTTAAATAGATCCATGACTCGGTCGAAAACACACCTCACCCTACCCCTACAAGAATAAAGCTTAAACGCCTTTGGGGTGATTCAAGGGGGTGCGCTCTATTCCTTCACGCCGGTGCCACTGAGGTATAGAGTATAAGCCGTCAGTGGCAATTGCGAGCAAGCGGGTCGAAATTTTGCATTAGAACTGTAGTAGAACAATCTGAATGCGATTGAGAATATGGCAACAGGACCAAAGATCACTGTTCGCGAAGCGCACGAAAATTTTGGTAATTTGGAGAAGATTTTTGATAGAAAACTATTAAAATACATCCATTATTCGTTTGAACGACACCTCACCGTGCCCCCTACTGACAGAGAATGGAAATGTACCTCTAATTTTAGGATAAGTGTCAGTCTCGGCTAGAAAACTTATTTGTAATTTTATTTCCCTAATATAAAATGGTCATAAGATATAAAGTGCGAATCGTGACAGGAGTGCGAAAATGTTGCATGAGGAATCATTTATTTCCATGACAAAAGTTGCATGCAGACTCTGCCGTGAAACATCTTCAGTTCCCAAAAATGCGTTTGCCAATTACAAGGTAAATTTGATGCCTAGTCATCCAATTAGGGGATGATGCGATGTGATTTAAAACCGACAAAGACGTAATCACGGAGACTGAGCTAGCCGAGGTCCGCTCCTTCAAAGTGGGATGGAGTTGGAAATAATCGTTACTGATTCGAGTTGTCAGATATCTGGATAGGATTAGAAAACGTTGGGAGTATTTATTGCCCCCCCCCCCCCTGCTACGTCCCTGGATTATGATGGAGTTAACAAAGCTGACCAGAATTCAAGATCAAAAGAGCACTGACAAAATAAACTACAAAAGCAACAGTTTTAACATTTTGTCGACGCTGAAAGGGGGAACAGTCGCTCCAAATGATGCCCCTCTAGCTACGTCCCTGGTCGTAAGCCGACAATCAAAATATGCCGTTATCGCCCAATCATACCCAACGTGCTGGCCTTATGCTATCTAACCTTAAAAGCCGAACCTGTTAGGATACTTTCAGAATATTTGTGCTTCAGTGTCCATCAGTCATTTACCGTCCCTTTTAAGAAGAAAAAGCTAATTTGTACTGAAATTGAATTGTACGTCTCAGCTGTACAAGAGACCTTTGCTCGTTATTTCAATATAAATAGTGGGCAGAATTTCTTTGTCAGAGGAGGGTAAATCAGGCCTTTCCGCATAGAGACGTCGTGACACTATCCGAGGGGAGTCAATATAGGAAATGTCACCAGCCATGCCCTGTAAGTCACACTTAAACATTAGTCCTATTTGAGATCTTAGGGGAACTTTTTGACCGGCTGTCTGCCTTAGGGATGTTCCCCGGAAAATTTCAAAACTTAAATGTTCTGTGACGAGAATTATTATTAGTAGCTACATTGATGGCGGAAAGCATGTGTTTTTGAGTCATACATTAGAGCAGTGGTTCCCAACCTTTTTCAGCCCATCGCCCCCTTTCACCGAATTGGGCTGGAAAAACGCCCCCCCCCCCCTCCACCCGGTCTGTAACATTGCAATGCTATGCATGAAACGATGAAAACAAAAACACATGTTGAAGTGTGGAGCGCCTCTTATGGGGACCCCGGGAAAACGTTTCAGTGGGGGACCAAGGGGCAAAGCCCCCGGAAGCTCTAGGGTAGGCCTAATTAAGAAATTGTTAAATCAAGAATAAAGCACTGTAAGTCAAATGTTCACCGTCTTCCGATTATCTATATAACCTTAACTGCGCACTAAAGAAATTACAAAAATTACCTTAGACCAGTTTGTATTTAAATAGTTCCTAATGGACGGCCTCTTTGATGCTGCAAGGGATTGCCTTGTGACTGGGAGGAAGAAGGATGGTATTAAGTTGCATGACGCATTGAAAGACTTCTACCACCGTGCACAAGGGCGGTAGCCTGGCCGAAATCCCAAAGGAGCAGTTCATGACAGCGTCCAGTGCCGTACCTATGATAGTTGGCACCCAGGCAAATCCTTTTTTTTTGGCTTTATCACCAACTGCCGTCCTGAGGGAAGGGTGTAAGAAGAGGTCTAACTGGAAGAAATGACATTTTGTAAGATATCTTTATAGGTGCAAATTGGTGATGTGTTTGGCAAAACTTTGAACTGATTATGTGTTTTGAAATTTGCATTCTTTAGTGCCTATTTCATTTTTGTTTTTGTTCTAGGGGTGTCTTTTATTGGGTCGGGGATGCCCACCGACTCTTTGAGAGTTGAGAAATATTTGTGTATGTAAGATGTCTAAGATGTAAAATTGTGCTACTTTTAGGGCCACCGTCGGTTGATGTGTAGCATAGCTCTGTTTTGTCAAAAATGCCTCCCATATTGGCGTAAATGAAGTCTTCTGGACTTTCAAAGCTGCAGCTAAACACTTCTTAAGGCTTCATTCTTTAGAAACCGAGACTTCGAGAAGAAAAGTTTAACTTTAAGTAATTACTTAGTAAAATCACTTCGTTAGAAAACACAAGACTGACAGGTAGTCAAACAAGCTCATTAATTTCTGCATGAAATTAAAGGTTATCATATTATTTGTATATTTATTTTATATTGGCATGCTGTGCCGGACACCGAGTGAGAAGCAATACTAAAATTCTTCAACGAATAGGTTTCAGCTGTATTTTGTGCATCATGCATGAGGAAGGAGGTTCATTCATTTGTGCGAGTTACCAGCATAGGAGCCTGTCTGCGGCAGGCCTCCCCAGGAAAGTTTTGGAAAGAAAGAAACCTGTATATGCGGTTTCCTAGGTTCTGAGGGCCTGAAAAACATAATCAGGAGGATGGAGTTTTTAATATTTTCAGCATTTCTTTCTAGAAGGCCATTTTTCAGTAAGGGTTGGAAACCTCAGGACAGCTGCTCCCCCCCCCCCCCACAGGCTACTGCCCTGGCCACTCAAGCTGCCCTTCAGGTCGTAGTAATGAGAATGACGAAATTAGCTCACCTAAATCTTGCATTTTTGAAAACATTTGAAAGTTTCCTTCGTAGTACATTGCAAAACTTATCCTTAATATTACAATTTTTTACAATTGTCTCTTCTGTCAATATTACATGTCTATCGAGAGCAAAGAAAAAACATGATAGTTTCGAGGAAAAGGTGACGAGATAACTTCTAGACATGGCCCATTCGCTTACAGTTTTCAATGGCACTGATCAGGGGCGTAGCCAGGTTTTTGGTGTGTGGGGGGGGGGCATGCTAGCGAACCCAAGTTCCGACAACCCACTATGTCGAGGGGGTGCAAGGTGAGAAAGGGATTTGAAGGAGCCTAACTATCCTATGTCATTGCAGGGCATATTTTGCATAATATCACTTTACACTTCAAGAGCCAAGTTGCGCACTTATATTTCTTTTGAATAAGAATCATGAAAGTGCGCGCGAAGCGCGCGAAATTTTTTTGGTACGTTCCACAAAAAATATATGTGATCATTAAGAACAAAAAGAAAGAAAGAAAGAAAGAAAGAAAGAAAGAAAGAAAGAAAGAAAGAAAGAAAGAAAGAAAGAAAGAAAGAAAGAAAGAAAGAAAGAAAGAAAGAAAGGAAAAGAAAGAAAGAAAGAATAGAAAAGAAGAAAAGAAAGAAAGAAAAGAAAGAAAGAAACAAGAACAAAGAGGAAAAGAAAGAAAAGAAAGAAAGAAAGAAAGAAAGAAAGAAAGAAAGAAAGAAAGAAAGAAAGAAAGAAAGAAAGAAAGAAAGAAAGAAAGAAAGAAAGAAAGAAAGAAAGAAAGAAAGAAAGAAAGAAAGAAAGAAAGAAAGAAAGAAAGAAAGAAAGAAAACTGTAGGGGTTGTAGACCCGTTCGGGGATAACATACATTGTATCGAAACCACCTGGACTCGCTCACCAACTAACCGTGCAGCATGACACACATTAGAGAACAGCAACTATAGGCATTGCGATATGGGATGTAATTTACGACCTCTGCATAAGCTGTGTACTCTGCCTACATGTTACTTGGTAAGGTGGACAGGACTTGTGCTATCTAGCTATGTGGAATGGAAATACTGAAGAAAATGGATTAACCCCACAGCGCGCGTAGCCCGCCGAAAATTTTGGGTTCTTATTAGGGAAGTTGTCCTCTTGAGGGCAAAGAACAGGGAAACCGGTGGGGCGACTGTCGCCTTCGGGGACCGCATGCTTTATCGTAACGACTAAGACTCCCCGACAAAACTGTAAAAATTCCCTGACGGGGAGGGTGCATGGCCCACCTTCTCCCTGTCCACCTGGCGCCACCCCTGGAAGGGCGGTCCGCCCTCCGAGTGAAAATGACATTGACAACCAATAAGTTTTCGGGATTTAATTATTTTGTTTCAAAATAAGGATTAGGGTTCGAACAAGGGACTAGGGTTCAGTCCCCAAGGCATAATCAGTTGAAAAGAGGAGAAAAAATCCGGAACACTGTTTCCAGACGAGATAACATCATTAATATCCAAGGTTTTGATTGACTTTTCGGGGGCTTATTGCCGAGCGTCCTGCATAAAAAAATATGCCGTCCGTTCTGCTGCGGATTCCGCCGTCATTACTCATCCCCAAGACCTATATCCCTACCCCCTACCACTCAGCCAACTTCCCATCCCTCCCTCCCGCCGTTTTTTTTTTTTTCGTTATTCTTTTTTTTTTTTTTTTTTTGCTTTCCTTCATTTTTTCAACATCGCCCATTGCGTCCCCAAAATTTCTGTGGGGGCACTCTGCCATCTGCCCCCTGCCCCCCTCTGGCTACGCCACTGGCACTGATGAGAATATTAGGGTCCTCGCCAGAAAATTTTTAAAATTATACACTGTTAGATGCGATTTCATGGCATCTGGCATTAAAATAATTCACAAACTTTGTATCGCAACCGAGGAGGGATTGTTAGACCTACGCGACTTGTTGTTTTCATTTTATCTCCTTTTTAGGTGAGCTAATTTGGGAGCTATTTTAGAGGACACCTCTTGGAATGTTGTAAAAACCCACTTTAAATTAAATATCTCATTTTTTCAAAACGCCCCCTGCCGCCCCTTAACGCTCATCGCCCCCCTGAGTTGCTCAAACGCCCCCAGGAGGCGATAACGCCCCTGTTAAGAATCACTGCATTAGAGGAACACATGGCATCTGGCATTAAAAAGACGTAAAGGGTGAGTCAGTAAATTTACACCGTGTGCATGTGTAATAATGATGCACTAGGTTTACGCAAGGAAGAAATGACAATCATACAAAAACAATTCAGACTGCCCTAGTGTGACGGCATGAGCAGGATGCATGCGAAAAGAGGATTGAGCATTGCGTCAGTATAAAAGATATGAACGCAGGAAGCAAGAAAAATCCAAGCGGGGGCAGTTAACATTGAAATCATGGTGCATTTTGTACGACTCTGGGGGTAAAACTGGGAGGAAGTTATGTTTCTAGTGCATCTTTTGGGGGTATGAGCTAACCTTACTGAAAGTAATTTTAAAAGGTATTAAATCTGTACAGAAAATCACAGTTTGAAGATTTATTTTAAAGTACACTAACCTGGATTAATGGCAGATTGGTTTGATGGTAGAGGAGATTTCGTTTGGGGAGTGTTAGTTTACTATAGGGGTTGTTTGGGTTTTGCAGCAATAACTTCACCCACGCTTTACTACACAGAAAATGTAATGAGACAACCGTCTAAGATGAATGAGGGTGAAGTACGCCGAGTAAATGAATACTCTTTAATATAGCTAGGTTAAGGATACGAGCCCTGTGACCTCTGCATACACTCGCGTTTTAATGCCAGATGCCATGTGTTCCGCTAATGTATGACTCACAAAAACATGCTTTCCGCTATCACTGTATCTACTAATAATAAATCTCGTCACAGAACATTTAAGTTTTGAAATTTTCTGGAGAACATTTTCAGGCCAGACAACCTGTCAAAAAGTTCTCTTAAGATCTCACATAATGTTTAAGTGTAACTTACAAGGCATGGCTGGTGACATTTCCTGTATTGACTCCCCTCGGATAGTATCACGACGTCTCTATGTGGAAAGGCTTGATTTACCCTCCTCTGACAAAGAAATTCTGCCACTGTTTGTTTTGAAATAAAGAACAAAGGTCTCTTGCACAGTTAGGACGTACAATTTTAGTGGAAATTCGCTTTTTCTTCTTAATAGAGACCGTAACTGATGGACACAAAAGCACAAATATTTTGAAAGTATATCATACAAGTTGGGCTTTTAAGGTATAGGATAAGCTAAGAGAGCCGGCCACACCAGTTGGATATTCCTTGGACCGATTTTAATGGCATAACATTTTTATTGTCGGCTTAACGATTTCTCACACAGGATATGAAGCACAAAATATAGAACAGCGAGTGTAAAAGCTTTCAAATACGATTTATCGTTCAATGCTACTTGAACAACCTCCTATGTGATGGTATGGAAGATATGGCACCAACAGGGCCAATATAGGCACGGATTTAGAAGTAAGCCAGTACTCTGTAGTTAGCCAAAAAATTTGAATTTAGTAGGAAAATCTTTAACAAAAGTTATCATAGCGTGATGATGTGTCCAACCTTTGCCGTTGCAACTATTAGTTAATAAGGCTACCTATTGCTAAGTTATCCCCCCCCCATGTCCCGTTTCTGCCAAAACGGTGCAGGTGTGTGTGCCTTCGTTGTCACAAGAGGTTGGAGTGCGCTGCCGTTGTGCACAAATGTTGCACTTCTAACCTGATCCACTTGACAAGAATCTTTAAATAATCTCCCATTTCAGCACAGGGATAGAAAAGGCTTACAATGAACGTAAAATATTCTCCCATAATTCATCGCTAACAATAAAATATGGTGATCTTTTAAATTACATGCTATCTTTTGTATGAGGAAAATCATTTTGTAAAGTTACATGACACATAATAATCTGTAGCTACAAACAAAGGACTTGTGACAAAGAGAGGACTATCCAATGGGCAATTGACAATGATCAACTGAGGGTAAACTCATAAATAACACGATCCAAGCAGGGATAGGGGGCAAAGCATGGGTGAGTGATTGCAGTCCTGGGGGAGGGGTCTTAGGGGAGGGGGTGCAAAATGGTGCTGTCTTTGGTATATTTTCAGAACTGATCATCTATGACTGGAAAATGACCATAATTAAGTGAATTCTAATTTTTCGTTGCGTGAAAGAAGGCGTCGTGAGGAAGGGTCTTCCCCCTCCCATTTGAAAAATTTTGTTAATTTAAGGTTGCTTAGATGTAAAATGGTGCTGTATTTGGGATATTTTTTGAACTGATCATACATGGCTGGAAAATAAATAAGTGAAATGTCCAATGCTCGTTGCTAAGTTTCACTCAATTCTATGATCGCAAATTTCAGCTACCTTCGGTCTATTAAAAATTCAAAGATCGCGTAGCATACATCGAACATAGGACGTCGATCTACAACGTAGCTGTCTCCTCAGTCAGGTCTCATCACCAAAAGTTCCATCAGTATATGACTGGAATGGAAAAACTATCTTAACGTCCTGTATTCACGTAAACAATGGAGGAAACAGAAAACGTTACGCTTACCGCGGGGATTGCAAGTTTCAGGTAGTTTGTAACGAACAATTTAACATTAATATTAATATTGTGATAGGTATGTCACATAGGTCTACTGTAACATCTCACCCCACCCCTACAAAATTATGTCTTAAAACGTTGTTTAGACGATTTTATTTTTTGGGCTGGGGGGCAAATGCCTACCCTGCCTCCTGTGGCGCCGCCCCTGGATCCAAGTAACTTGGGAACGTCTAGTATTGCAGGGGATCAGAATATCCTATATATACCATGGGGGCTCCACGCACCTCGCAAAGCTGCGGAAGTGACATGCCTATAACGCGCTAGAGTTGCAGTTCCATACAATTTTCAATTAATGACGACAACAGGTTTCCGTACGGCTTAAAGCTACTGGCAAATCACCTA
This sequence comes from Holothuria leucospilota, assembly GCA_029531755.1. NCBI lineage: Eukaryota > Metazoa > Echinodermata > Holothuroidea > Aspidochirotida > Holothuriidae > Holothuria > Holothuria leucospilota. The sequence continues at coordinate 39,125,705 of CM055976.1, forward strand.
TTATAGAAAAGAGCTACCTGCTGCCATGTTAAGAAGGTTGAAATGAAGTAGTTATTTAGGTGTTTCTCTGAAGGCTTGCTCTTTATGCCCTAAGAAGCCACGAATGTATACCTCACTTCTCAAAATTTACAGGTCACTACTTATTGTTCTTTTACTTTAAATTTGTGTGTTTGTGGAAAATGAAGCAAAAACCTGACCCTTATCCAAATCCAAGAATCGAGAAAATACGCCTATTTGATATGAATTTTGGTGACAAAAGAAAAGTGCAAAGATTGACTTATGAATACAATGATATGATCGTTTCCGTACAAGTCTATCTCCTCGCATTGTTAATTCTCTTCGGGACAGGTAAAGAGAATCAGTTTTCTTCAAACAAAATAAGAATCTTCATTTATGTTTTGATCAGTATATCTGGTGATTCTTCAATATTGTAAGTGGTCAGCCCAAAGTAGAACAAAAGGCATACTTTTGTAAATTTCAGATGCCAATCTAACGAATGATTTAGTCCCCCATCTTGAGCAAAACTTAAGCTCAACAAATATTTGAATCAAACAGATGCACATATGTAAACAGTGTTAAAACAGTTGTAACATGATGATTGATTCGCAGGAAGGAGAGTCGTTGGGGTGTCCTGCTGTCCAGAAGTGTACTGATGGAAGATTAAATGACTTGGAAAATTGCAGTAACGATTATGCAGAATGTAGAGACATTGATAACGCACAACAATGTGTCTGCAAGAGTATTTTCTACGGCGATGGCCAGCAATGTAAAACAAAGTGTGAAGACCTTCACGCTCTCGGGTACATTAAAGATTGCACGGATGTCGGTAAATGTGGAGAAGGCGAAAAAACCTGCTACTGCTCCTCTATTGCAAACGAGGATTGCAATGTGGCTCATGATTGTAAAGATATTTACGACGCAGGACACACTGAAAGCGGAGTTTACTATATCAAACCAGAAGCTTGGGCTAAAAGGAACCATTTCACAAGATTTTACTGTGATATGATCTGACAGGAGGAAGGTTGGACTGTAAGTAGCAAAAACCTGTTGATCGTAATACACTTTCTTTTATGGGACAGAGTAACGCGAATAGAAAAGATCTTTTGTCCTCTCCTGTTATAAAATTTACATTAGAGATGTTTTGTCTTTCATGGCCTGTATCTGCCCTTCACAAAAGTTTATGAAAAGATATGAGGTGATAGAACCAGTGATCATATTAGGGGTTTTTTGTGGGTGCCTGACAATCAGTACTTGTCAATGTCATGTATGTTAAAACGGAATTCCGTTTGGTCACGGTTTATAAGTACATAAATTATTCGTAACTTTGAAATGTACCATAGAATGCACTTCTCCACACGTACCCTAAACAATACACACGATCTGCTCAACCCACCCAAGTCAGATCGGCCAATTTTTGACATGCCCCGAAATCCATTGATGCACCTTTTCGGTATTTAGTAAATTTTAAATATCTTAATTGAGAACATTAAACACGTAGGCCTATAACCTGCAAAATATATAAACTTATGCAATAGTCGGCTCTAACATACCCTAAAATATGCTTTTGACGACTAGTGCTAGTGCAACTAGCCCGCCGATTGTGTGTTAAGGACAAATCAATCAACCTACGATCAGAAAAGACTACAGAGGAGAGATTTCAAGACTGTACGTGTTCCATACTTACACTATTGCAAACTGATACAAACTGGATAAAATGATATTCATGTATTTTTCCATTGTACTAGAAACGATTTCATCATGCGGTGGAAGCGTACTCTGTTTTTATTTGATTGAAAGAAAATTAAAAAACGAAGGAAAAAAGAATTACAGGGGGCAAAGCCATTCGTTGTAGGGCGTTATTGATTGAAATAAATAGGAAAAAGTTAACTGTGGCTTCTGGATATTAAAAACAGATTGACTTTTAACCCTCCTGATGTTTTACACGAAGCCCTTGAGTCCTGGAAAATCTTCACGGAACATGTAAATTATTTGAACGCTAAATATAAAGACCATGGAGGCCGATTTCACTGAAACAATCAATTTTTGAGCAGATTCATCCGTGCGTAAGTCACTCGCTAACTGAGGAAATCATCGCTACTTGCGATAGCGATGACCGTTTGGTTTCACTAAAGCAATCGCCAATTACAGCGATGAGAAGAAATGAAATTTTGTTTACAAATGGACGGGGAATGGATCGCTAACTTCATTGCGACCTTGAACCTCTCGAGCAGCAACACGAAAAGAGCATCAGACGACAACAAACATGCAGACAAGAATGAACAGAAGGAGAGAACTTGACGCGACGTAGAAGGTGATAAAAAGGTAAGAAAAGAGCCAACAAATCGCAACGTTAAACGAAATTCACGATTATGCACAAGCATGTTACACATTAAGATAGTAGGACCTAGATGCAATTTTGTTTTGGGGAGAAAAACGAGAACGGTTGCAAAAGGCGGCGGAAAATGATTTCCTTATGATGGCCGATTGTAACGCATACCTCCACCACAGGCCCTCGTAATACATAGCCCTTATATACTACAGTTCGGCTACGTATTATTAAAAAAATTTGGCTTATGCACTGGTGTAAATAATTAATAGGGCGCCTAGGCCTAGTATTAAGCGTATGTTTACTAAAGATACGTTTGGCTAGGTTTAAGGTTAGGTTAGATGAGGTGTAAAACGGTCCCAGTATTCCAAAACCACATTGCTTCAAGTTCGAGACGACACACGGCCATTTTTTCCAGTTGGTGGCTCACTGGCTATGTTGTCCCTAGTACCATTTTTTGGGCTGAGCACCAAGCACAAGAGCAAGTATGGTTCATTTTTGAAGTCTGTGGTATGACCGGCCGGTCCAGGTATTTTGAAACCCTAGACCTTCCGGGGCTGGTAGATCGGGAAATACGCACGTTTATGTAATACTGGGCCTATGCCTAACATTAGTAACTACTAAACAGTTGGAGAGCTTTGTAGTGCATTAAAACAAATAACAGTATAAGTTAGACCTACCGTATAGCCTACAGATACCCTGACAAATAGTACAATGTAAACAAACCCCCCACCCTCGTTCAGTAGTTGACTCCAATTAATAGGATGGCAGGTGGACTCGAGCACAACATTTGACAGGGGGAGAGGGGTCTTTTGAAAAACTTTGAGACGAGTGCAAACTATGTTACCAAGCTTTTGCTAGTGTACCCATTTTTGTTTCGTAGAATTATATGAGCTAGTGTAGAAACCTAAGAGATAAACATGCTAGGCACAATGGTAGATTGTGGGATTGAGATAGTGTAATGATCTCTTGACTAATGTAGGCCTTAAATTTGGTAATGCACAGCCATGACGTCAAATTCAAGGGACTAGGGAAAGAGTAGTACTGAAGACCTTTTTTTCATGAGCACACGGGGCATTGCAAGTCATGGTAATCTCTATTCTCCCATAAATGGTGATATTAGATACAAAAACCATAATATGAAAGTCATAGTTATCTCAAAATAACATTTCTACCAAGACCCTTACATTTCCCTACAAGAGCGAGTTGTTCCCAGTAGCCCAAGGTATAGTATGATGTGAGCAAGTATACTCTGAAAAGGGTTTCTAGGACTCTGCCTGTGCGCCTATGGGGCAGGACATAGTACGTATATTCCTAAGTGCCACCACACTTCGCTAAACACACTCATTTCTGAGAAAGTTTTTTTTTAAGTAGCAGGGAGGAGATTATACACTTACATGTCACACTCAATTGTTCCAGTGACAAATGAAACGAAATGAACAAATTCTGGCCAAAACCTAGGTCGAATGCCAAGTCACCAGCCAACATCATTCCCAAGCCCATTTACGTATATGATCTGCTATGGGAAGTAAGTATTCAGAAAGCTAGGTAGATGCTGGCATATCTTAAGGTATGCGATTGTGGAGTACTTAACATGCCAAACATTGATGTGCCTTATTTTTTCTTCCTTTTGCATTATTAGCCACATTTGTATGTTAACTATTCCAATGCTTAGTTATACAGTAGATCATATGCCAGTGTTTAACATGGCATTAGCCCGTTATGAGGAACGCGAAATTTGTGATTGGGCCCAAAACTTGCAGTAGTCTGTCAGAATAGGCACCCAAAACAAACATGCACAGTATGGCACCCCTCGAGCTCACTCTGTCGTCTCAATCCAAAACCAGCTAGGTTTCAGGGCCAACTCAGATCCCAAGCTTACTCGCTCCTTTACACCCAACACTGACCAAAATCAAACTCAGTTCTGATAAATATCATAATAACATACAAGTGTTAAAGCGGTTGCAATGTATATCTGATCCAAAAACTTAACTGTTAAAGGGATGAATGGAAAGGTAGTAAACTGCGATGGATCAGGAAACTCAGAAAAAAAAGAGATAAAAATACTATGGGAAGTGCATCAATACTCTAGGCCTAGGCTTATGGCTTGGTGGAGTTACCAAGCAATGTATACAGGCATACCAGCCTGGTGTGATTTAACAGCAAAAATTCTTTATCTCAGGCCATGACCTATTACTCTCATGATGAAGGGAGGTTTATCCTCCCACAGAACACAGTCTGCAGTATCAACATTGGAGTTAAAATTGGAAAAGGCCTTAGAGGCACATATAATGGCTATTTGCACCAGAAGTACGCCTGGCAAGGATTCTCTAGTTCCTAAACAACACCCAAGTATATGCATGAGCTGATTGAAGCCAGTTGGTCAGGCCTAAATGCCACAATGAAAGTGATACATACACTAGCAGAAAATATGCTTCTATATTATAAATATTGGTTTTTGGGACTTTGCAAATCAAAGGTGTGCATGGTGGAATTTAGTGTGCGACTATTAGGTTGTAGTAGAGGCTAAGGGTATGGGGCAATTAACAGTAAACACCAGTGGCTACCATTTGTGAACCTAACCAGGCTGATGGAAAAGGAGGATAACTATTGGCACACACTGCTGTAAGCAACTTAAAGACTGTGGATGTTGAGCCCTGCTTTGGACATAGGACTACTACTTATCCATGACAATAAAGGTTGGTATTGTTATGATATTGCCTGTATAGGTAGAGTTTGGACCTTTATGTGGTAACTACAATTGGATCTCATTAGGTAGTTTTTTAAAGAGTTTGATATTACCAGTAGCAATACGTTAAAGAGGGAAGCCAAAATTAACATGGAAAAAATTTTTCATCACCTGCCAATCTTTAACCCTCACACCAATAGCTTGTTTCATACTAACTCAAGGATATTCCTGTCCAGAAGATAGATTAAGCTCTGTCAAGAAACAACATGACGGGCTTTTTGCTTGCAAGGTTTCAAGTGTTATGTTAATAATGACAGATCGGTTCTAAAATCTTTTGTTGGCACATACTTTAAAATAGTGAAAGAGTGTGAGAAATATATAGGAACATTCATTGTCAGCGATTAGGTGTAACATTTTGTTCGAGCAATCAAGGTTTATAACACAAAGTGATCTACATGTGTGAAGGTTATTAAAGGAAATACAAAAAAGATGTTCAATGTGATTTTTGCATGTATGTATGTCCCAGCAGATATCCTATAATTGCATGCAATTTACTGTATGGAAGATTTGCTGGGAATATATAGATAAACCTTCCAAAATGCAGCAGGCTATTGAGACAAGGTTCACACTAATAAAGTAGAGAGGGAAAAATACTGTTGTTGTTAGGAAAAGTTACACCACTTTTTGTTCCTGGAATATCTCTTTTAATGGCTGGTAAGTCAGGTGCGTACACAAGGAGGACTTTTGGCGAACCTTACTGCTAGGGTTGTGACTGCGGCTTACTACACTTCTCCAGCTTAATAGTCCCCTTTCACTGAATACGAGTTGGGGAGGACCCCTTCTCACCACAATTCCTATCATGTCTGTAAAACATGAATGAATAGAAAAAACATATTTCAAGTGACAGGATTACAAGAATAAGTGTAATATCATGGTGTGTACCATTGTGAATCCAGAGTTTACCCCCCAGAAAGGGGGGTGGCTGACCTTTGTGATCATGAAATATTAAGTCTGCTTGCCACAAAATGTTGTGAAAACTTGATGGGGGTTCTTTTTCACTGGCGCTCACAAGAAAGGATGCAAATCACTTGTCATTTGATGAGGAAAGGAAAAAAAAACAGTGATTTATTAGATCTTGTTCCTATTTACAGTATGACACCGAGTAGAGTATGCTAAGACTTGAGCGGTTCCATCTTGACAAGCAGAAGGCAATATTCTTAGTGACCAACTACATGTTTCTTGGCAAATCTGTTTGCTGTAGCGAGCTACTTGCTGCACCTTTCATCCTTGAAAGACCGGACAATGGAAATGGAATGCATCATGGATCTCTCTAGAATTTCTGCAGTATGTTGGTGGAGACGAGGTGGGGGGGGGTGGTGCTGAAGAGAGCCAGTGGGGGGTACTATATGTCACTGACCATTGGCAACTCAGTATAATAGCCAAATGAACGTTAACCCAAAACTCATTGGCAGGGACACAATATCTCAAACAGTTAAATGTAATTTTCAAAACCACTGAACATGTTTTTGCTTTTTCAAACCATATGGAAAATGTTGTTTCATTCTAGTGTGACTGTAGTTGTAGTATATAATGACAGAAGGGGGGGGGGGGGGGGTAGGGTTGGGGTTTCAATCCGAATTGGTTTTTTTCTGCCAAACACACAGACAATGGCTAGCAGGTTGAACTCTATTAGTTACAGGTAGCTTGACTGTGGTGACCTGTGGTGGTTAGCTGCATTAAACCTGACAGGACTAAATATCATCTACTCCTTTATTCTTTGTAAAAATATGCGGAAAATACATAGTTGATTTTGGTAAAATATCGTTTTACTTTCTCTTGTTCTGCATGTATAGCATTAATTATTGTGACAACTATGTTCATTACTGGTCGAGAAAATACATAAAGACAGCAGGTCAATTTCTACAGCATTGTATAATAACTAAGGCTATTCCACAAAGATGGAAGGAATACAGAGATTTGCAATCGCAGTTCGAATACATTCAGTTTATTCAAACCAGGATACTGATTCTACACTTGAATGACCTGCCCAGGAGTTTGAGTCAAAGATTAGATGTTGAGAAGAGGAGTGGTAGCCTAATTTGGCACTGTAAACGATGCAGTCGATGCTGTAAAAATGATTTATCGATGAGAATTTGTTCCACATTGTATTATTTACGAACGAAGTAAGGACAAGTTCTAATTGGAAAACAGAAAGGACAAGAACCTAAACGAAGAAGGGTTGCTGTATATGGCTCTACCTGAATCTTCTATTGCACACCATCCCATAAACTTTTGGACCATCTGCGTGGAACCCCCCAAGCCCTCGAAAGGAAGGGGTGGAAACGACTAGCGGCTTTGATTGATTTCTAATACAGCACCATTATTAAGCATATACATGACTGCCTAAAATGACAGTCACAAACTAAACAAAAGCCTGTGGTTGGGTCCCTCACCTTTGTACTGCAGCCAGATCAAACAACCAATGGAAACATGGCAATGTGAAATAATTAGGCGGGTAGACCAGGATTATGGTATTATAAAAGGTAGGGTGTTGAGGTTGCAAGGACCCAGCAGAAAATAACCTAGATTTGGAGAGTTGCAAAGTCACATGTCCATGATGGGGAGGTTCGATATGCAATGCGCACAAAGGATAGCCATCATTCCTAAAGGCCCCTGTGAGTTCTAGACAGTGCCACGAATATCCATCAGAGATCAGGCCATGAGGGAGGAAAAGTAAATACGTTGAAAAGACCCTGGCAATAGGCCATGAGAAAGCATGTTCATATACAGGGCGGGCGAGGGAGGGGGTTAAGGGGGCTAGAAATGTTAGTTCCGGAAACGCCCATGATAGGGGACGGATATGTAAGGGGCAGTAAGACAGAAAGTATTATGTTTGGCCAAAGTTAGTGTGGAAATTTTAAGGAAAAAGTTACTAAAAAATTCCACAATAAAAGTTGTTTAACAAGAAAAGGGGAAATAAAGGTTTTTAGTCCTTTGAATGGATGTTAGGGGTTTAGCGGGGAGGGGCCCTAAGAGATACTTCTTACCCAGTGACATGTTTGACGGAGGGGCCTTAGCCTCCCCACGCTTCCTTACAGCCTAGTAGAGACCCAGTTGGAGATATTCTCAAGGAGATGAAGTATAGCTAAAATCCTCACTTTCTTCTGAATTAGTGATTGATAAGAACATTTAAATACCAGGACAAAAAAAATCGCAAATTAACCTCTAACATGACAAAGAAGGGAGTTATATTTGATGATAGCTAATTGAACATTAGTGGGAGAGGAAGCGGTAAAGATGAATACTGGAACTAGTCGCTCCTAAAGGAGTTTTAAAAATGATGTATTGCACACAGGTAATGATATTCGCCCGGATTGAGAACAATAGTTTATAAGAGGGATGAGACCCCTTCACCCCCTCTCCCCTAGGAAAAAAAAAATGTATTTTACAATACCACACTTTAAACAAAATAAAAAAAAAAAACCCTTATGTGTTCAGTTTTGATCATTAAATTACTTCAGGTAAGCAATGTTTGTAAGGCCAGACAATGGTACTGAGATGGTGGCACACGCGGTAAAGCCTTAGACAGCGAGAGGGGAGGCGACATATATTTATGAGGGTGGGGATACAAAGGGCAAAAAAGTATGCCAAAACATTGCATCTTCTGCAGCAGTCAGTGGTAATTTTATTATTTTTAAATGGCCACCACCAAACACAAAAAGAGCCCCTTGCCCTATGAGCCATCACCAAAAGAAACCGGCTACCGGCCTGGGGGGTTTTTTTAGTTAGTGTGGCCACAGGTAATCACTAGGCAAAATTTTAGTGGTGATGAAAGCAATTTTTCTTCCGGAGGTACACTCCATCGGACAGCAGTTTTATGGCTATATGTTTTCTAGCAACAAGTTGTCACACCCGATGACTAGACGAGGTTTACACACAAAAATAGTCGATGTCTAAAATAAAAATTACCATATATTGGGCAAAATCACTGTGGCAGATGTGGAAACACTGAAAGCAAGAAAAATGTGCTGTCATCATTGTGTTAAAACCTGTGGTTCTGTCTTGAGTATTATAAAAACGCACTGTCTGGTTCTGCCTAACGTTGTTTTTCACCAATGAACACCCGTTTGATTTTGGATTTTTTCTATTTCTTATAACTTGCATGCCGACAGTTACGCGTGGATTTCGGATCCAGGTTTCTAGTAACAGGTTGATTCAAGATTTTTTGTTCTTCCGAAGGGTAATTATCAATGAGTTACCAACGTTGTTCTTTTTATTATAATAGCAATTTTTTCGCGCCCATATTTCTTGGCGAGACCAGCAGTAAAGTTTGTATGGCAGGTAACCCAAAAACCTCACCTAGGTTTAAACCGTCTTGGTGAGGAGGGACAAATTCACTATCCCGATTATGAGGACACATTGCCAACGAAACAGAGGAATCCCGACTTCCCCATGGAATACAATTGTATGGGTTTACAAAGGATGAAAAGTATTAGCTATGCACAACGCACTGGTCGCTTTATAGGACCGATGGAAATAAAACCCAAAACAATTTAAAGGGCATGGGCCCCTGCCAGAGAACGGTACGATCAGGCGCGGATGCCAAGTACAAGGGGGGGGAGGAGAGGGGCTTTCCTAGGGCTCAGCCACCTGCTTTTTTTTATTCACGCGCCAAACATCAAACAATAACACTTATGGCGGAAAATTAAGCATACATGTTATTCTAGGAAGACTATTCGAAGGGGCATTTGCAGCCCAACCAAACCCCCCTTTCGAAATGTCTCGGATCCGCCGCCTTCTAACAGTGTTTAATGTGGCTAGGCAGGGGTAAGAGAAATGCCAATCGGCCGGTGCAATACTGGGGGGGAACTACTGGGTAGCGTAATATGAAAAAAGATACCCAAAAACATTTCTAGCATCAAAGTACCTATTGCAAAGGGCTTTGGCAACAAAAGGAGTATTAGGACGGAACAAAATTGCAGCCGTACAAGAAAGTTTAATTCAAAAAAAAAAAAAAAAAAAGTTTACTACAGATAACGCAAAATAGTCTACTCGTCTATCTTTCTCCGAACTATTGTATTCCAGGTGCCACCACCAGTAAATTCTTGCGGCTCTCAATGATAGCGATTCTGGCGCCTCCCCTTCAAAGGTTCAAGAGACAGTAGACACCCTTGCGAGAACAAACTCTGGGATCCGGCCCACGGTTTTAATGCATCTTGGGCGATTTAGTCACATACAGGCACAGTTGTTAAGCCTCTTATTTGCGCGATGGCTAATTAGGTGATAATCACAACCTGAGGACTAATTGTTAGGCGGAAGACCACCAGCCAAATTAGCTACTCTAATTATCTAGGGACGAAAAGTCAAGGCATCTATGGTTAGCCCACAGACAACATCGACCTCACAAGAAGAACAAATCACACCGTATCCAAATGGCAAATACCCACGAAGAGGGGGATGGTGTGGGTGGGGAAGCAATTTTTTGTCTTCAGAATCACAATAGCTTCCCTAACTCCCACGTCCGCTTCCTGTGCAAAGGTGTGTAAGATTGTACAAGAAGCCAACTGCCTCTACTCAACGCTTTTTGCACACCACTTACTAAATTCACTCAAAATTTCTGTTCTTTCTAGCAGCCTTCCTTTTCCATTTCCCACAGAGGTTTTAGCCCTCTTGCCACTCAATTTTGTGAACTGGTAGCTGCGGACAAGGCACCATTTCAGTACATCCATCATAAATGCCCCCATAAAAACCCACGCCCGTACCTACAACCTAGTTAAGCGAAGGCGACACTAGGGGTCTTATCCACATTGTATTAAGGCAGCCGGGCTTATTGGGCTTGTTCAGCATGGGGATAATCGCCCGCCGCCATAAATTTTGGGTCAAACTTGACTGAGAGCTCGGCTCCGATTATTTGGGTATAACTTGAAAGTATATAGGGGTTCAAACAAGATGCGAAAGAGAATATGATGAAAATCAGCGCTGTCTTGATAAGAATGTGCATCCTGCAATTAGAGATGTATTTTGGTTTGCCTTGGCGGGCTACTAAAACCGTTCTGCATCGCTATTAACTCATCGCTAACGGACCACAACTTAAGGCGATGAGAAAAAAAAAGTATATTTGATCGACAAAGTTTACGGTGAAATCGATTGCAAAAATTGATCGCAATTAAATTGCGATGGGATTTTATGGTTAGGCGATGGATATCGGGCCGTTAGGACCGATCTGAGCGTCTAAACAGTATAGTGAAATCGGACCCCTCAAGCGCCAGTACTCTGAAGGGGCTTGAAGTTAACATAAATCAGGAGAAACGCAAAAACCTACCCGCCGCGGAGCGGGCTCATGTTTTGCTCATCTCCTCCTGTCTTTCCAAACCCATACGTCCGCACGTCATCCGCCCAAGCGCAGTAGGGACTGCAGTCACAAGTTTTAAAACCGCTCACTACATTCGTGACCCATAGAACATACTTACTTATCATATACACTGGAGCTCCGATACATAGGATTCATAAAGCCGTACAAGCAGCCAGCCTACGTAGGTCAAATAGTGTGCATTGCATAAGTCTCTAGAGAAGGAAAAGATTGATGGGCACTATCCTTTGTAATTCAGGGTGCAGTAGCATGTTGTTTTAAAATGAACATTGAATAGGCATCAGTTGAATCGAAAACTGTGTTGAGACTTCTGACATAAACTATTTTGTATAGTGTCGATACTCCGTATCTGATGGACGATGTTCCCCAGCTCACTCATTTCACTCATAAGCACTCCAAATTGATGTAACAAAATTTATGTTCAAAAGATTTATAACTGAGAAACAGAGATGGTGCTAAAAGTAATATATCCACTACTTTCTTTCAAGCATCTTTCATGTTCGAAAATTATTTGTAATTAAGCTGCAGAAAAACAATCAAGAAACCATTATGTTTGTGTAATAGTCGGTCGCCACAGCAGATCACCGTAAAACGGCAATTTATTTATGACAGTGAGACATAACACATATTTTATTAGTCGGGGTTGCTTGGGACTGGCATGGGCGTAGGAGCCCAAGAGTGGTTTAGGGGGGGTGGTGAAGGGTGATGGGCTTCAGTCTGTAAAGACTTAGCCAGTAAAAATAGTATATCAAAATTATTTCGCGCTCAAATCACACGCCGAGTTTCAGCAGCAACGTATAATTTACATTATCCATATTGAGGCAATGCAATCGTTTATCACACAACAACCCATGCCAAATTACATACAATAAGGGCATTTGTCAGTGTTACTAACTTAATACTCCCTCCGACATATTGGTTATAATTTATGGGAAGGGGATAATAAGTACAATAATAATGATAATAGTCAAGAGGCGATAGCCAGGAATTTCTCTAATAGGGGTTCTGGTGGGGGGTTTGGGAATGTGATGCTTGTGATCAACCTTGCACTTGGGTGGGGTCTTAGGGGAAGGGTGTCCCCCTATCCCGTCTATGAAAAAGGTGTTGATAAAAAGTAGGTGTCCTTTACATGCAAACATGAGGCCATCAGTATAGACATACCCCTTTTGAAGGTAAGGACACATTTGTGTATAAAAAGATTATACATATGGATGAATCTATTTTTGAGCATGGTACAGGGTAGTACGAAAAACGGCAACAGATGAGGGGGTTATAATGGGCCCCCCCTCAGATTTGGCCCCCTCAAAACAACAACACCACTTTCTATACATAATATCAAGTTTATACCATTACAGAAAACACAAAAACTAAAATGGAATAAATAAACGAAATAGTATAAAAGTGTGCTAATGAGCTGGCACTCAATAATCAGAACCTTCAAATTAAAAGTAAGTGTTTATTAAGACTATTGAGTGCCCATTAGCTCGGAAACATGATGCAACACACAGACAGCATTCATTTCACGATAATGATATAAGTCACGAAAGAAATTTCCTCGCAGCATATCTTGCCGCGAATTTTCAACTGATAAAATAATTTGGTTGGAGGGGCTGCAGGCCCCAGTCCCCGCAGACTCCTCAGTGCCGCCTAATGCTTGACGGTGAGAGTGTACAGGCTTTGTATTCGAGAGTAAGTGCACGGTAAACGGATTTAACCCATGTGTGGACAAATTGTATCGGGTGGCTCAAAACATTACTTGTTGAGCAGTTTGGCATATTATCGCGTTGTGATAGTGGTGTTCTTGTTGTTCAGAACTTTGCTGGAATGTTTTCGATACTCCGCTTACTAGCTCATGCCGGCGGCAGGTAAACAGTAAATGTACAGGCATAAAAGGAACTCCTGTGCCCCTATCAGGATCAGCGGAAATCGATTCGAAACCTTTGGACTAGAGTAGCTTAAGACGGGGGATTAACCAACCCAGCCCGTCGACGCAGGGAGTTTAATAAATAGATACAAATCCCTGGATGGTCTTATTACACCACCCTCCTGCGTACTAGTGATCATTTCCACACAACAAGAAACTAGGAGCCAACGCAAGGAACGTCCCAAATGGCTATGACTGGTCCTCTAAAAGAGTATAAATGTTAAAAACTAGTTGTTTTAACACCAGAAAACGCATACGCATATATGCCACAGGGGAGCAGTTTGGCCCAAAGCCACGAACGAACCCAAACGGCAAAACGGGCCTGGTAGATAACATTACTAAAACACTGTAGACTTAGTTTTTAAAAGTAGCGTGACTGATTTGCTCTGTCTGACACTAGCGTACTGTATTTCCTTACACTTAGACTATATAACAAAAAACGGACGATGTCACGGGAGAATCCAGTGTCCCAATTTTTTTATATGGCTTTTAATTTCTTACAAAGTATCTGCACAAAAGACAAGAACAATTAGTTTAGAAAAAAGGAGCAGAAGCAAATCAATAACAATCTCACTCAAACAACTTAAGGAACACTGCAATAGTGGATAGGACATTCACTCACTTACACCTAGAAAGATTTTACTTGCTATTTCTCAATCGTGCCCACTACGTAATCCATATCCTGATACAAGCCAACGTAATATCTTTGATGCGTACATAGTCCAATGTACTAAGCCGGTAATCATTGCACTTAACAGATTGCATACGTTTTCAAAATGGCATTCACACTCTCTGCTGTTTCATATGTTGCAAAAGGCAAATCGAATATATTAATTTTCACGGAGGATGGATATTACCCAGGACGTCGACAGTAAGGGGATGAGGGGGTTTCAAACCTCATTTATACTTCAACAATGAAGGTAGCTTGGAAATCGGCAATGAGTGGGCACGTAGAATTTTCACACTGGCGGAATTTTCATCTGAGTAATAAAGCAAAAAATAAGCAAAAGCCTAACATCCACACTAAAACCTCATCGTATGTACGTGTAACTGAATTCAAACGGATTTTAGGGTCTATGTGAAATGAACAATTCCGACTATCACGACATTTTAAATAAGAAAAGCTAGCGCGGCAATTTGAGGGCAATTGCTAATTGACGCCCTTTGGGTATTGTCATGTGGCGTCCTTTTGCTTTTGTCCTCAAAGACACGGAATTTCGTTAGTGTAAAGAATGTTGGCGGCTTGCTGATAGCTGATGATACCGATAGAGCGGGCCATGGAATGCATGAAACCAGTAGTAAAAAACGCTCTATTCTTTCCCAGTTCTTTGATTTTTCTCACTAGACAGGAAATCTATTAGGGAGTATCATGGAAATTAAATAAACCGAACATTGAGGATCCCTAGGAATGAGCTGTGCATAGGGCGAGTGGGTTCTTTTCGAATGAATTGAATAAATATACAAGTCCACAAGGAAAGTGTAGCATTAACCCCTCTTGTTATTACTATCATGAAATGTCACAATATTCATTTATTAAGTATATGGTTAGCGCATTAGGGACTTGGAGTCCTGGGATCATGGGGTACAGCTCCCACCTAACTCAGCAAAATATGAAAAAGGATTTCGGGGCGAGAATAGTACTTTCATCCGCAGGAGCATAAATCCTGACGGTGAAATTGTTTGCACAGTATTGGTGAAAAATTTCAGGGATAACACCTTCTGACAATTATCTATTGTAAATGTGGATCTCTCACGTATGCCCCTTTGTATAGTGGACAGAGCACATTGATTTGGGTGAAATTGGGGGAGGGGGGGGGAGGGGGGGGCGAACGATGGATGCTCATTAACAGATAAATGCCACCTAAAGATCAATTGTTTCCGCAAGAATCGCGATCTAGCTTAAAATTGTAACCATTTTTGTGCTGCAATTACCACTGCGCTTGTATACCAGCTATTAAATGGAAATCCTTTTAGTCACTACATAAAGGTGCCGTCCTGGGGGAGGGCTCTAAGGGGGAGGGGGTTCCCCCTCTTTGAAAATTTTTTGTTAGTTTAAATTTGCCTACGATTGCAAAATGGTGCTATCGTTGGGGTATTTTTGTAACTGATCATATATGACTGGAAAACATTATTTATTGAATTCTAATTTTTTTGTCAGGAGAAAGAGGAGAGGGAGTATAGCTTCCGACTTAAGCGAATGGTTATAAAAACAGGAGTGTGAAAGTCTTTTTGAATCATACATAAAAGGTCCCCAGTCCTCTTTGGGAAGTAGTCTAAGGGGGGGCTTTCCGCCTGCCCTTTGAACTTTATTTTGGTTAATCATATTCATGTTTGCTTAGTAGTGCAAAAATGGTGCCATCTTTAGGTATTTTTAGAAACTGTCATATCGGCGGCTTGGAACAAATACTCCATCATATTCGGTGAATTCTAATTTTTGGTTAGGTGAGGTGAAGAAAAGTCGTGTTGTCTTAGAGAAAGGGTATATTGTCAACAAACCTCCCCAAGCCGGCGCACTTTGGTCTAGGCTTTAATACCATCAACAATATCGGGGAAAGTTTTTATTACGAAAAAACACGTGGCTGTAAGATACCACACAAACATACATTCTGGTACTATTACGACAGAATTTTCCCTTTTTTCTCATTGTTCATTATAAAACAGGGTATGCTTAATACTAAGTACTGCCGACCCGGATAAAAAACAAAATGTCATCCTGGAAGCTCTGGATTAATTATATATAATATGAGAAATATGGGACGACACTGCGATATGATGATTATTTCTTCGATAGAAACAACATCTACAAATGATACTAATGGATCAATGATGCCAGAGGCAAAGCACGTTATAAACTATATGGTATTTTACTAAGTTTGAACGCCCCCCCCCACCCCCCCCCCCCCCCCCCGCCCCCCGCCCGCACCACCCCCCCCCCCAAACCACCCCCCCCCCGCCCCCCGCACCCCCCGCCGCCCGACCACCCCCCCCCCCCCCCACCCGCCCCCCCCCCCACCCCCCCCCCAAAGAACCCCGCACCCCCCCGCACCACGCCCCCCCCACCCCCCCCCCCCCCCCCCCCCCCCCCCCCCACCCCCCCCCCCCCCCCCCCCCCCCCCACCCCACCCCCCCCCCCCCCCACCCCCCCCCCCCCCCACCCCCCCCCCCCCCCACCCCCCCCCCCCCCCCCCCCCCCCCCCCCCCGCCCCCCCCCCCCCCCCCCCCCCCCCCCCCCACCCCCCCCCCCCCCCACCCCCCCCACCCCCCAATCCCCCCCCCACCCACCCCCCCCCACCGCCACCCCCCCCCCCACCCCCACCCCCACACCCCACACCCCCCCCCCCCCCGGCCCCACCACCACCCCCAACCCCCACCACCCCCCCCCCCACCCCCCACACCCACCCCCCCCCCACCCCCCCCCCAAGATAAGAGCAATAACATGATTACGTTGGATCTATGTGGACGACAGAGATAGTATAAGATTTTCCAAGAAAGTAAGTAAATATCTATGTACCATTGACGTATTCAGGTTAATTAGTCAATGTTATAGTCATTCTTCTTTCTTTTTAAATACTGTCTGCAAACCTTACCAATTTCCCGAACGTCATTATGAGAGTTGCATATCCTAACGATCTTCATAATATAAAGTATTATGTTTAGGGAATTTCGCATGGGCGCCGATCCTGGGAGTACTGTGGACATGTGCCCTCCACGTTTTGAGCTGAGTGTCATAACACAAAATATCCCCTCCCCCACTTTTGGTGAAGAAAAAATCAAAATGTTTCCGTATTCCTTTCAAGAGATGAAGAGAGGACTTAACCAAGCTTGCTATATAAGAGGGCGGATTCTTCAACAAAGTCATAGTTTTCTGCTCGCTTTGCACACCGATGAGTATCGTTGTAAAAGTTTCTTCCACAAGTCTGTTCCATCGGGGAGCTGTTACTGCTCCCTGGATCCATATAACTCCTTTACGGAGTAACCCTTAGATTGTCTCCTCAGTTTGCTGCAAAGGTTTCATCCTCAGCTGCAGTATTTTCTTGTATTTTTTTCTTGGTACGGTAAGCGACTCGCTGCGGGAGATTTGACCATCATGTGACAAAAAAGTGAATAAGTTCCACGCAGTTTCACCCCTAAGACGGCTAGCCGCTGGTACTGTTTACTTGCATTTGCTCTCTTTTTGGGTAGATTATTCAACAGAAGACATAATTTTATTATATGAATCTCCTATTGATGATAATTTTCCATGTCTTTACGATACAAAAGTCTTGCTTCCTGTAAAGCCTCAAGCATAGGCGGGATTACGGGGGGCAAGCGGGGGCACTTGCCCTCCCCCCTTTTTCCCAGAGCTTAAAAACTAAAAATTATAAAAATATGAGCGAAAGTAAGCGAGACCAGAGAAGTTATAAGAGAATTTTCAATAGCCTATTACTATTAAATTTTTGCAATGTTTAAAGAAGGAAAGTATTAATATCAAAAACCATAAAATTTCTAGAAATTTTTTCTCAGCGCGCTTTGCTCGCACCTCTAGAGAAAACTGACTCAGTAAACAGTTGAAAATTTTGTCTGGCACCGCAAAATTTCTTTCCTCGTACCTGCCACACGATTATGACTTGAAGCTCTGAAGTAAGGGTCACTGAAATTACTAATGTACGTGATAAAATTCACCATGGTCCTTGCAAACAAAGTCCCAGATCTTACCCATGTATAGGGAACCGCAATTTTCGACAAAAATAGGCGTGCTCCCCATGAGCCTTATATAAATCGATGTCTTATTAGTGCTGCTGTACTGCTGTGCCTAGGAAGTCTTTGGTGGAATTGCCTCGTTACTCCTTCCTGTAGGACAGCTTGACTAAATTACCATTTCCAAATCCCTTGCTAAATCTCTCGCTGTTCAATTTCGTGACCAGCTACCACCATGCTCAGAAAATTGACTGACGGTTATTATCTTAGTTTTGCGATCATCATATGAAAACTATTTCATTAGCATTTCAAATTACACCGGGGGGGGGGGGGAGCAGGATTTTCTCAAGAAATGGTCCAGAATGGCCGCAAAAGCCGTCAAATTTGTAAAAGATTTCTCTGGGAGGACCCTAGGTTCCCATATCCTGCTCTATGGAAAGAACAGGCACCTGGGGAAAGAAGGAAAATTTTGATGAAATAAAAATACTGCATTTATAACTAAAGAAAACAATGGGCTACATTTAAATGTCTCAAGGCTGATTTCTTCCGCGCGCTTCGCGCGCACCCGTTATAAGTATTACTTCGGGTTTCGAGGTTACTTCCTGTAAACATCCTGCATTTCATAGCTTTGTACAGACTCTTCTCATATCATTAAAACCATCAATGTCCCCATGGCCGTATACAGCGTAGGGCAAGTTCCCCCTCCCCCAGAAATTTTTAAAGCAAAATTTTTATCGCCATCCATCTGAGTAAATTTACCGATTCTTTAAAGATTATTTAGATACAAGTTGTAAGACACGGTAAGTGTCATTTTCGGTACCGTTATAAGAGGGGGCAAGAGACCTCTCCTTGAGGATTTTTTCTTTCTTAGCATTTCTATTACTTATATTACTAAAAAGTACACAAAATGCGATTTTTTCAGCGCGCTTCGCGCGCACCCATTCTGAATACTAGATCTTCCATTCTTAAAATTATTGTTTCAATGTCTCTGGAGACCCTCAAAACAATCCATTCTCCCCTAATTCTTCAAGCCTTCAGCATTGTCGATCCCATATGACTGTTAGTCTCATGGAGTAAGAATATAATTGAAAAAAAGTCAAATTGTGGTTTTGTGGTAGACCTATGTTAATTGCCCATCTTATGTCATTGGAAGTTGAAGCTAAAATACATCATTCTAATGCCTACAATTTCGTAAATACCCCATAGCTAGTACTCATATTTTCCTTTAGAGGACACAGTGGATAGTGTTCCGTGAGAAACGGGTTGGCCTATAGGCATTCAAATACTATGCTTACTTTGAAAGTTTAATCATTGCCTTTTGAGACGTTAGGGCTAGACCCGAGTCCACCCTATCCGAGTCGGAACTAACTGCTATTCTAGATTCCCGAATCTTTCCGAGTATAGTACGTACCCCTCAAGTTCCGGCCAGTTTGATTCCAATTGCATCAATTCCGAGACCAGTTTTTTGCCAATGTATAGCATGTCGGACATACAGATGTTTTAATTCTATTGTACATGTCCACCATTAATAAAGTCATCGTTAGTACTCACTTTCATAGTCTGGCCTCCTGAGTAATGTAGTTCATCATGTGTGACAATATTTTACATCTGTACATTGTGCGCAAATTCCAATGGAACTTTTAAACACTTTTAATGTAACTTTCATATTTGAGAACTCGGCTGGAATGAACTCCGAGTCCAAGTCCAGTTATATCACATTCCGGAAAAATTTCAATTCCGGAACCTTCCATTCCGGGTAAATTCCTAATCTAGAAAAACTCTCTTGAGACCGGCATTAAGCTAGCCGAATCTGGACTCGTGCGTTGGAGCCCAGTAAATTATACGGTGCCAAGCGTCGGTAAACACCGTGCATCCATTTATCAGTTTATGTATCTAATTTAACATGTATGGTATCCTTATTTGAAAGTGGAGGATCGGGGGGGGGGTCGCCGACGTCCGGACCCCCCCCCTCAAATTTCCGGGCCAATTTGCCCTTTTTCAAAATTGTTTTTTTTTTTTCACACTAGCCTTAAAAAAAAACGAGACAGTGAGACAGTTTCACAGGTAATGACAGTTGTCCAATTCCGAGGAGATTTTGGTTACCCCCATCCAGCGTCGATCAATCCAACCGTAAAAGTCTAGCCATGTATCGCAGAAGCTTTCGGCAATATATTTGACTACGGTAGCCTATATTGCCCGTCCCGAAACACGAACAGTGCAATCGTTTTACAGAGCATGTGACTACAGTATGTCTTACTGCCTGCGTGACAGTCAGGCATTCTAATCACCTTTCACTTGGAACCACGTGTGGCGTGCTTGGGCATTTAAAGTAATACAAAACACGCAGATATTACGTCATACTCACTAAGCTAGCGCTTTATGAAACGTATTACCAGTGGCGCCGGCACGGTGGGGCATGGGGGGCGCGTGCCCCCCCCAATAATTTTTTTTTGAAAATTTTTAAATGATCCCAAAAGGCGATTAAGCTATAGATTTCTGTAGGGGGTAGGGTGAGGTGTGATTCAGCCGAATGATAGATCTATTTAATCATTTTCTATCACAAATGTTTCTCAAACTATCAAAATTTTTGCAAATCCTTCCGCAAACTATCAAAAATTCCGCGCGCTCCGCGCGCTTAAAACCTTACCATTGTGTTCTTATTATCAAAATATTCTGATAGCAACTCCCGGAGAAGCACAGCAGCAAAAGTTGAAAGCTGTTCACGAATTAACAGGTAAAAGACTGGCTTTTTGAGTGGCATGTAGGTTTGTTGGACAATTGAAAGTGTCTCGGTGCAGATTCTGAATGCAGGTGTTGTCATGGAAATCTCATTTAATGAAAAATTTCGCGCGCTTTGCGCGCATGCTTTACGGTTTGCACTCCATCTCATGACCATTATTAACATAATAATACATGGAAATATAATCACAACATCTGTAGGGGCCTAGCATCAATATGCGATCTTTCAATTTAAGTTGTTGTAGCATGATTTGGAAAGTTGAAATTACGTATTTGCCGTTATATATTTTCCAAAAAATTTACCGAGCGCTTTGCGCGCAGCCATTATCGGTATAGAGGGCAGACACGTAGTCAAGGGGGTGAAGGGGGCAGCCGCCCCCTTGAGTATATTTTTGGTATTTTTTAATGTTTTTCTTTTAGGATATTGCTAGGGTTTCCCCTAATTATATTGCGGTAAAATAGGCTTGGGAAGTGCCATTTCCAACTATCTGAGAGGCACTTTGGGCCAAAATTTTCTTGCGCTTTGCGCCAACCCATGGTGGCGCAAAGCGCTGAGAGCCTGTCTATGGGCTTCGAACCCCCTTTGACAAATTCCTGGCTGACGCCCTTGATAGATAGTGATCTTTAATACACTTTCGACGGAAAAAGCATTCTGAAAAAACGCCTTTGTTAGTCCTTCACCCCTTTTGCTGTTACCTTTCAGGGAGGCCTAAATATCACCTTCCTGCACCAATAGTCTCCCTCCCGCCACGTTCCCTATTGCCTGGAAGCTGTTCATCTGGATTTCCGTTCAAAATTAGTAAAAAACTACGATAGTTGTTAAAGTGCTTCTACTCTATATTATCATTTGGATATCAAGTAATAAGCATTATATCATTGCTCCATTTTATGTAACTTTATCCAGAGCTACCGGAAGCTTCCTATACAGGTATCTGCCAGCCATATATGCCTTTTTATAATGCACAATGAAGGGGAGGAAAAATTTCGTTATAGTCCAACATTGTTTCTGTGGACTCCACGCACGTATTTTGGGTAAAAACTTTGCCATTAGAAGGCGGTAAAGTAGCCAAAAAGGAGTCTTCAGGAGGTTTGTTGGCAAAGTATTCTTCTCTCAGACAACATGCTCTTCTTTTTCACCTAACCAAAAATTAGAATTCACTAGATTATAGACACTTTTACAAGCTATTTATGATCAGCTCCAAAAATATTCCAAAGATAGCACCATTTTGCATTCTAAGCAACCTTAAATAAGCAAAAAATTTCTCAAAGGGGAGGGGGACACCCCCTCCCCTTAGACCCCTCCCCCAGGACGGCACCTTTATGTAGTGACAAAGGAAAGATCCTCACTGTTGTGTTCAAAACGCAGGGCGCGAAAAAAAGGGAATATTTAAGCGTCGCCACTCAGATGGAAACAAACATCCAGCCAGTCGGGAAAATTAGAATTCACTAAACTATGGACATTTTACAGCCATACAGGTATGAGATCAGCTCCAAAAATATCATAAAGATAGCACAATTTTTCATCTAAGCAACTTTAAATAAAAATTTCTCAAAGGGGGACACCCCCTCCCCTTAGACCCCTCCCCCAGGACGGCACCTTAGTGCAGTGACACTTGACAAAGGAAGGATCCCTACTGTGTATACGAAAGCAGGGAGCACACGAAAAAAAGTATTTTGCGCAAACTTAGGAGGTTAACTGAAGTGCCATTACGACATCATCTGATGTGCCCCCCCCCCCCCAATCACCAAAGCCTGGCGGCGCCACTGCGTATTACTATTGGGTTTTAATACTAATTCCAAAAGGTCACTGCTAGTCTTTTGGTCTTACAAAATAATGATCCGTTCACACTCCCTAAACGCTACATCTACGAAACCTTCCCTCCACCCGCCAGTATCCCTCATCTCATGAACAAGAGAGAGTAGGTAAATACGGTTCGCTATGATATTCATTGGTCTGGAATTACTCTCTCCTTTTTATAGTGTTGCCCTAGTCATGGGAATAAAAAGCCAATCTTAGGTTAAAGTCCACAGCCAAGAGTTGACCAGAAGTCACAATAAACTAATAGGCGTTTGTTTTATTTTAAAATTACTATATAAAATCACCACCAGGTCAAATAACGCAGTGTCAGTCCGTTCAATTTTTTGACGTCCCTGGACCGATGACCGGTCTGCTGTCGCAAATAAAAAGCAAACTTTCGACTTCAGTCATCTGTTCTGACAGAGTATTTTTGACAGTCGTGCCGCAACTATATAGGGAACACAATATACAGTATTTTAACCCCCTCCCCCAGTCGAGATAGCGGTGGCGCCCATCCCCCGTCGGGGAAGGCTGGCGCTGTCCCCCTATCAGGGAAGTTTAACAGTTTCGTCGGGGAGTCTTAGTCAAAAATATGCAGTCCCCGACGACAACTAGTCGCCCTGACGATTTACCTGTTTTTGCTCTCAAGAGGATAATTTCCCTAATAAGAACCCAACATTTTCGGCGCGCCACGCGCGCTGCAGAGTCACTCTATTTTCTTCGATAGTTCCATTCCACATAGCAGGATAGCACAAGTACTGTCCACCTTACCAAGTAACATATAGGCAAAGTATAGCCTATAGTTCATGTAAAGGTAGTAACTTTTATCCCATATCGCAAAGCCTAGTTGGTGTTCTCTTGTGTGTGTCATGCGGTACAGTCAGTTGGTGAGCGACTTACGGAGCAAAGTTTGGAAATATCATCGTGTAGTCCAGGTGGTTTCTATACAATGTTTGTTACACCCAATACGGTCTACAAACCCTGGAGTTCTTTTTTATTTCGTTTCGTTTTATGTTGTATGTGTAAGCCTATCAAAAAATTTAGCCCTCTTCGCGGGCTTTTCAATTTCACGATCATCTAGATTCAAAGAACACCATCAGTGAGCAACTCGGATCTTGAAGTATTAACTTGACATAATGCAAAATTTACCTGCAATGGCATGAGATAATGAGGCTCCTCTATTTGCCCTTCTCATCATCCCCTCGAAATAGGGAATGTCGGAACTTGGGGTAGCTGATATGGCCCGACCCCTTGTTGGGAAAATTCTGCCACCACCCATGGTCGGTTTACTTATTTTGGCTTTATAGGGGTAATTTTTGGGATAAAACCCAAATTTTTCGGTACGCTTTGTCCACTCTTCTTCACTTCCGTTATACTTATAGCCAAAGAACCCTTTCCACCTTTTCAAGTTAATAAGTAGAATACATGGATTTATGTAAATGTCAGGAATTGAATCGCATTTCGCTAAACCCGTGTAACGTTCACTTGTGTCTGTCGTACAGTCGGCTAGTGACTCGTGGAGGGAAGTACAATAAAGTTACGCCCGATAGGGCTCAACTGTCCGGACAATTGTTCTATATAAGCTTTAAATTAGTACAAATTCTTTTAAGTGTAGGCTTAGCCAAAAAAATTTCGCCCGCTTCGCGCGCTTTGCACTTTTACCGTTTACATTCCAGGGTTTGATTCCAGCTTTTGCATGTCTCTTGGTTTATCCTATCTTTGTCAATATGCGGTAAATTTTATAATCGCTGACGTTTATGGGAACCAAAATTTAAACAAAAATGAATGTGCCCTTTTTATGTTGGACCCCCTTCAGAAAAGACTCTAGATCCGCCCCTGTTTGATGAATCAAACGTATGAATTTAGGCTATATTATATTCTTTCGATGCCTGTAACTCCTTACACTGGAATAATAGAAAGGTTAATATAAAAAAGCAGAATATTGAAATGGTTAAATGGCGTTAAAAGTATCCTAACAAAGCTAATTGAAAGAGAAGAGAAGTGTTCGACTTTCAGTTTCACCTATTGTAAAGGGAAAGTGAATTATAAGCATATGGTCTGCATGTGTAAACTACATAGTCTCACCATTTCTGTGCATTGTTTTATATTGACACAATGTGAAACTTGGAATTTATGCGGAAATATCACTTAGCCCAACGTTAGCGGTGAGGTTTTAAAATTTTCAACTGTCTACACATATAGAGCATCGAATGACCATATTTATGCCTTTGAGGGATGAAGACTTTAATTACTGCTAAAACAACGCTCTCCCTTTAATAGCGGCTGCCCTCTCTTAATTGTGAGTATAAGGATTTCCACCTTCAAAGAAGTACTGTCGTAACTGGTAAAGTCTTGGTTACAACCATATTCGTCTAACAAATAGTTTGCGTAAGCTCCGACACAGTATCATGATTCGCTGCTTCATGATGAGCTTCGGAGCCTCTGCCTGAATGCCCAGTGAAGATCAGCTGGCATCATTGACTTTCTTTGGGAACACCTAAAGATAACCGGCACAAGTTAGGTGTCGGTCCCCTCATGTGCCCCTTCTTACTATCTAATTATGCCCCCTCTCCCCCATTTCAGGTACTGAGGTACCGCATATTCACCTTAAAGTAACTAGTTACTTCTGAAATGCAGCTAGTTACTTTTCAGTCAAAAGTACTAACTGTAACTAGTTACTTTTTCAACATTGTAACTAGTAACTGTAACGAGTTACAATTTTATGGAATTAACTGTAACTACGAGTTACTTTCAAAGTGTAACAGGAACAACCCTACCCGCACTTTTGGCTTCATATAAATATTCTATAAGTGTTCAGAAACTAAAAAACGGACTCTGAAGAGTCAACACATAAACGAGTACATTAGAAACTCACTCTCTACCTCCCCCAGAAGTCCTGCAATGTAAAGGTGTTTACATCTCAGGGTTATTGTTTAATAATTTTTCCGTACCATGATCATCCTTTCCACTCAATTGCCGCCTGCATAAAAAATGGACCAAATGTTAGTCCAAGTAGGGCTATTATGAAACAAAACTATTCAAACTGGATCTGTTTAGTGGTATCCAATGTCATTTGAAGATAATTAGGTACTTCACTCTAATGCCCACACTATATCAATGCCATAAATTTTCCGGAGGTTCCATCCTTGGGTAATAAGGGGTCAAAGGCATACGGAAACACATTACAATAGAAGTCAGAAGGTGTGTACCCTAAAGTTTTACCTACTGGCAAACAATTACGTCATGACTTTGCCCTGAAAATTACTATTTTTGCCCCGAAATCCACATGTATTGCTGGAGGAGCTGCCCCCTTCAAATCCCAATTCATGCGCTTACACTTTAACTTAAAATTGAACCTAATGATAGTAATTACGAAATATATCTTAACTTTCCTTGTAGAGATACTATTTATTCATTCAAAAAGACACCCACTTGCCCCAGCCACAGCTCATTTCAGGGATCCTCAAACTTCGGTCTACTTTATTTTCCAACTACTCCTTAATTCCTGCTCGTGAGAAAAATCAAAACATGGAAAAAAGGAGAGACGTCTTACTGGTTTCATACATACGGCTGTACGGTACATCAGCATCAGCTAAGTCGCAAACAACTTTATCTAACGAGGTTCGTGTTTGACGCAAATGACTCCACATGACAAACAAAAGGAGCAATTGCCCTCAAAACGGGCTAGCTTTATAAAATGTCTGCAGTCGGAATTTTATTTCATAGACCCTAAAATCCAATTTATCAATTACACGTACATACGAAGAGGCTTTTAGGTGAAAATAGATTTGCTGCACTCAGAAAATTCGTCAGTGGAAAATTCGTACTGCCGCTCATCGATTTCCCAGCTACCTTCAATTTAATTAGAATGGGGGTGAAACACCTCACCCCTCTGTCGACCTCCGTGGGTAATATTCTCCTTGAAATTAAATATTCGATTTGCTTTTCAACAGTAAACAGAGAGGTGAATGCACTTGAGAACGTAGCAATCTCAAGGGCAAAGATATCGGAGTAAATTGGATACTGTACGCAATCAAAGAATTACGATGACTTTATAAGGATCATGTAGGGGCACGGTAGAAATAGCAGTAAACTCTTTCTAGGAAGTGAGTGAATGTCTATCCACTATTGAAATCTCCGAGTTTCTGGAGTAAATATTATTAAGCTTGCTTCTGCTCTTTTTCAAATTCTTTGTGCAAACTTTTAAAGAATAAAAACGTATAAAAATGACCATTCCCAATCCCCAATCGTCTTTGTTATATAGTAATAAGTGTAAACAAAGTGTGACCGTTTGCTTTTCCACTTCGTATTTCCTTATAAGGAAATACGAAGTAGAAGAGCAAACGGTCACACTTTTTTTTTGTAAAAGAAGTCCAAAGTTATAGTAATACAGGCCCGTTTCGGTGGGTTTCGGGGAGCTCGGACAAACTCTCGGCAATATTCATCGTCTCGTCCGGACAGTGAAGGAGAAGTATACAATGAGACTTCTACAGGAGTTTTGATGACGTTCCATACAACTTATAAAATCCTTTCAAACTCGTCCCAGGTAGTCCCACATGGCGTGTGCATAATATTTACAACGAACTTTTACAACTACAAACAACATGGTTAGCAATATCGACTACTACTACTAGGCGTAAGAGGCTGAAAAGCTTGATCCATTTGGGTACGATTGTACAGTCAAACACCTTACAATAGGTTTACATTAACTCTCCAGGACCAGGAAGCCATTTGGGTTTCTTGCGGGCTCTTATCCATTGTTGTGTGGAAGGACACTGGTAATATTCGCCTTCTGTTTTCGACTAGTACTCAGAGGATAACGATCCAGGGATGTACCTATAACTCCTAATTCAGGCTGCTCCCGGCACAACCATTTAAACTCTCTGCAGACGGGCTGGGTTATCCCCAGTCTTAAGCCACTTGCAATGGCCGATAGGGGGTGCACGTTCCTTGCCTTACATTACTGCCCGGGCAGCTGAAGAGAGTATGACTTACAATTCCTTAAGTCAAACAACAAGAAACCACATCACCGCGAATAGCAACTTACTGCCAATAAGTAATGTTTAGAGCCACCCAAAAATTCCAGATGGTTTCACTTAAATCTGCTACAGGGACTTCACAAGTACAAAGCAGTACACTCAACCGTCAAGCATAGGCGTAGGAGGCGGGGGGCTGCAGCCCCTAACAAATATTTTTGTGAAAATTCGGGCAATATGCTGAGAATTTTTTGGGCACCTACTGAAAGAAAAATAATGCAATGATGTAGCTAATGGTACTCAATAATTTAGAAACTTCCTTGGTAATAAGGTCCGTCCGAGGTCATCTTGCCTTCTTCCCAGGGGCACACTCAGGGAAGTCTGACAAGAGGTTCCAACATTAAAATGTCCGGCAATGCCCAATTCTTATTCACCAAAGCACGCTGCAAACTTTGCAGTGAGCTTATTCGGTAACCATCCGAGGTCATTTAGCGTACTTACTCCAGAGGGAGGCACGTGCATGGGCCGTCTGGCAGACCCCTCCCAACACTTAAATTGTCTGGCAAGTTCATTTACCATTCACCACGGCACGCTGAACATTTTGTCGTAAGTTTCGATGGGTAACCTTCCGAAGTCATCTAGCTGAGTTCGCCCAGGGGGGCACATTCAGGGCGTCTCTGGCTGTTTAAAATGTCTGGCGATGGCCATTTCTTATTCACCAAGGCACGCTGAATATTTTGCCGTACGTTTCGTTCGGTAACCTTCCGAGGTCATCTAGTTTACTTCCCTGGTGTTCATAACTGGCGTCTGGCAGACCCCTCCCAACCCTTAAAACGTCTGGCAAGCCTCATTCAAAGATGTTAAGGATATGGCCTTTAATTACGGGATGACTTCAGATGGTAAGCTTCTTAGGTCATTTAGCCTACCTACGGGTACTGAGGTCAGACCCCTATTTTAGCACCCAACACCAGAAACCCTGCAGACGTCCAGTTCCTTGACTTTGAACCCATGCCAGACACAGTAATGAACATGAAAATTGGTAAGCTTCCCAGGTAAGCTAACTCCCGGTCTATTACTTCAAAGGTAGCATATGTGGCACCAGTTTGCATGTAAAGACACCTAATTTTTCAAAAATTTTCAAAGGGGAGGCCTCCTACAGGCCGGCGATCACAAGCATACTGCATACCCCCACCCCATGAGAGAAACCATGGCTACGCCACTGACTATTATAATTACTACTGTACTGACTTCCCCAAAATTTTAACCAATATGTAAGTGTAGTAACACGGCAAATGATTGTATGTAACTGGCATGAGGTGTGATAAACGATGCATGCCAATATGATATGTACATTAACATGTTGAACGCGTGTGGAGAGCGCGGAAATTTTTGGTTATATTTTTCTGGCAAGTCTTTTACATCCCTCCCCCCCCCCCCCCCATCCATAACCTTGGGCTCCTACGCCCATGCCGTCAAGCAACCCCGACCTATAAAATTTTGTTGTCTCACTGTCATAAATAAATGCCACGGGTGCGACATTACAAAACAATGGTTTCTTGATTGTTTTCTGCAGTTAATTACAAATATTTCGAACATGAAGATGCTTGAAAAGCGTGATAGTGTCAGTACCATTTTGTTTCTCAGCATATCTTCCGAATAAATTTTGCGTAAAATCATGGAACCAGTGGCGTAGCTAGACTTTTTTCCAGGGGGCAAGCACCTAAATTTTCCGATTTTTTTGAAGTGTAAACATTACTGAATTAGGGAACGTTCTGCGTGTCACAGATGACAAATTTCCGAATTTTTCATTGTCCAGACAATTGCCCCCTGCCCCCTGTAGCTACGCCACTGCATTTAGCTATAGTGAAACGAGAAGGGAACACGTCTACATCCATCAGAACGGAGCATCGACACTATACAAATAGGTTGTCAGAAGTCTCAACACAGTTTCGATCAACTGGGCCTAATCAATTTGCATTTTAAAACAACTGATATTGCAACCTGATACAAAAGGATGGTGCCCATCAATCTTTTCCTTCTAGAGATGCAATGACCTTTGACCTACGTAGCTGGCTGTACGGCATGAACTATGAGAGCCCATGAATAAGTAATGTTATGGTCACGAAGTGTGCGTTTAAAACTGGACGCAGTCCTCTTCGCTTGGGCGGACGATGGTTTGGAAAGCAGAGGAGCTGAGCAAACAGAGCCCGCTCCGCGGGGTAGTTTGCTGGCTGATTGAGTTAACCAAGCCCCTCAGTCTGGCCAGCGTCCTTAATTTAGCGTCAATAATTTAAGTGCTCAGTGAAGGTTTTCCAGAACCAGAGGGCTTCGTGTAAAATCAGGTTTACGAGTAATCCGTTTTAATATTCAGAGCCAGTTAACTTTTTCCTATTTATTCAATCATCGCTACAACGAATGGCTTGCTGTAATTACGTGTTTTTGATTTTCTTCAATGAAATAAAACAGAGTACTCTTCCAACGCAATGAATATCTTTCTAGTACAATGGAAAAATACATGAATACATTTTATCCAGTTTTATCAGTTTGCAATAGTGTAAGTATGAACACGTACAGTCTTGAAATCTTCTCTGTAGTCTTTCTGATCTAGGTTGATATTTGTCCTTAACACAATCGGCGGCAGTTGCACTAGCACATAGTCGTCAAAGCATATTTTAGGTATGTTAGAGCACTATGCATAATTTTATATTTTTCAGGTTATAGGCCTACGTTTATGTTCTAATTAAGATATTTAAATTAACAACTACCGAAAAGGTAACAAATGGACTCGTATTAATCCGGTCAGACTTGGGTGGTTGAGCTGTCGGTGAGTTTGTTTAGGGAAGAGTGCGTAAGCATTCTTGGTAATTCAAAGTTCGAATTATTTATGCTATACCGACCAAACGAATTAATGAACATACATGAAATTTACAACTACGATGTAGGCCCACAGCCCTATAATAGGATCACTGGTTCTTCACCTAAATCTTTCATACTTTTTTGAAGCAAACAGCCAGAAAATACAAACATCTCTAAGTAAATGTTTTAACAGGAGGGACAAAGATCTTTTCTTTCGGTTACTCCCATAAAAGAAAGTAATTACCATCACATGTTGTACTTACAGTCCAACCTCCTCCTTCAGTCATATCACAGTAAACTTTGAATGGTGCCTTTAGCCAAGCTTCTGGTTTTATATAGTACAATCCGCTTTCAGTGTGTCCTGTGTCGTAAATTTCTTTACAATCATGAGCCACATTGCAATCCTCGTTTGCAATAGAGGAGCAGTAGCAGGTTTTACCGCCTTTTCCACATTTACTCTCATCCATGCAATCTTTAATGTACCCGAGAGCGTGAAGGTCTTCACACTTTGTTTTACATTGCTGGCCATCGCCGTAGAAACCACTCTGGCAGACACATTGTTGTGCGTTATCAATGTCTTTACATTCTGCATAAGCGTTATTGCAATTTTCCAAGTCATTTAGTCTTCCATCATACACTTCTGGACAGCAGGACACCCCAACGTCTCTCCTTCCTGCGAATCAATCATCAAAATTTTATAAAATGTTAATGTCTGCTGCTGTATATGAAAGTACATAATTTCATCCAGACGATTATCTGCCAACTGAAGTAGGCACTTAGCTCGTGCTTCGCTTTGTGAACTTTTACATTGTAACCACGTCAAAGGAAAGCTTTAATAATTTGAAACATCACAATGAACGATTCTTTGTTACAACTGTTTTAACCTTCTTTTTACATATGTGTATCTGTTTGATTCAAATATTAGATGCGCTTAAGTTTTGCTCAAGAGAAGGGACCAAATAAATTGGCATCCGAATTTCACAAAGTGCGCATTTTGTACAATTCTGGGTTGACCACTTGCAATATTGAAGAATCACCAGAGATGCTCATCAAAATACAAATGCAGATTCTTATTTTGTTTAAAGAAAATGAAGAGAATTAACAATACGCAGAGACAGAATTGTACCAGAAACGATCATTCTATTCATAAGTCACTGTTCTTTTGTCATCAAAATTCATATCAAATAGGCATATTCTCTTGGATCTTGGATTTGGATAAGGGCCGGGTTTTTGCTTCATTTTCCACAAACAAACAAATTTAAAGTAAAAGAACAATAAGTAGTGACCTGTAAATTTTGAGAAGTGAGGTATGCATTCATGGCTACTTAGGGCATAAAGAGCAAGCCTTAGATTTCATTTCAAGTCATAAAGAAGACAGCAGGTGCCAAATGGTGACTTGCCAGTAGCAAAGCCGTACGACAACCTGTTGTCGTCACTGGAAAATATATGATACTGCAACTCTAGCGCGTTATAGGCATGTCACTTCCGCAGCTTCGCGAGCTGCGTGGAGCCCCGTGGTATATATAGGATATGCTGATCCCCTGCGATGCCAGGCGTTCCCAAATTACTTGGATCCAGGGGCAGCGCCACAGGGGTGCAGGGTAGGCATTGCCCCCATGGCTTTTTATCCCCCCAAAATAAAATCGTCTAAATAACGTTTGAAGATGTAATTTTGTTCGGGTGGGGTGAGGTGTTACAATATGTCACCTAGCTATCACAATATAGTTAAATTAAAATAAAAAAATCAAAATACCTGAAACTTCCAGTCCCAGCGGTAAGCGTAACGTTTTCTGTTTTCTCCATTATTTACGTGAATACAGGTTTAGTATTCCATAAACACTATTGCCATTATGCGCCACAGTACCTCATTAAGCGAAACGGAGTCATAACTGGTAACTTCGTTGAGGCCTACTGAGGGAGGCTACCAGTGTGATCACTCCATGTCGATTTATGCCACGATCACTGAATTTTGAATAGACCGAAGGTAGCTGAGATTTGCGATCTTAGAATTGTTTGAAACTTACCAACGGGCACTGGACATTTGACTTATTTATTTTCCAACCATAGATGATCAGCTCAAAAAATATCCCAAAGACAGCACCATTTTGCATCTAAGCAACCTTAAATTAACAAAATTTTCCCAATTTTCCTCTCTCCCCTTTGGGAGGGGAGGGAGGAAACCCCTGCCCCTTAGACCCTCCCCCAGGACGCCTTCTTTCACCCAAACAAAAATTAGAAAATTAGAATTCACTAAATTATGAACATTTTCCAGTCAGATATGATCAGTTCGGAAAATATACCAAAGACAGCACCATTTTGCATCTAAGCAACCTTTAATTAACAAAAATTTCCCAAAGGGGAGGGGGACACACCTTCCACTAAGATCCCTCCCCATCCCTCCCCAGGACGGCGATCACTCAGGACGGCGATCACCCATGCTTTGCCCCCTATCAAAATATCCTGGCGCCGCCCCTCCTTGGATCGTGTTACCTATAAGAGTTACCCTCAGTTGGTCATTGTCAATTACCCATTGGATAATTCTCTCTTTGTCACAAGTCCTTTATTTGTGGCTACTGATTATCATATATGTCATGTCACCTTACAAAATGATTTTTCCATAAAAAAGATAGCATGTAATTTGCGATATCACCATATTTTATGGTTAGCGATGAATTATTGGAGAATATTTTACGTTGAAGCCGTTACTATCCCTATGCTGAAATAGGAGATTATTTAAAGATACTTGTCAAGGGGATCAGGTTAGAAGCCCAACATTTGTGCAAACCAGGCACTCATACTCTTCGCAAAAACCTGGACAGTTGGCAGAAAAGGGACAACTTAGCAAGGTAGCTATTACTAATAGTTGCAAGCAGGTTGACCCTCATAAGCTATATAACTTTTGTTAAAATTTCCTCCTAAATTAAATTTTGCTAACTACAGTACTGCTTACTTCATAAATCCGGCCTATATTGCCCTGTGTCATATTTTCAACCATCAATAGAGGTTTCAATCATTGAACGATAAATCGTTTGAAGCTTTTACAGCTGTTCTATATTTTGTGCTTCAACCTTAGAAA
Source organism: Holothuria leucospilota (assembly GCA_029531755.1). Taxonomy (NCBI): domain Eukaryota; kingdom Metazoa; phylum Echinodermata; class Holothuroidea; order Aspidochirotida; family Holothuriidae; genus Holothuria; species Holothuria leucospilota. The sequence continues at coordinate 39,159,136 of CM055976.1, forward strand.
TCGTAAGCCGCAAATCAAAATATGCCATTATCGGCCAAGGATATCCAACGTGTCCTCCTCTTGCTATCTAATCTTAAAAGCCCAACTTGTATGATATACTTTCAGAATATTTGTGCTTTTGTGTCCATCAGTCATTTACGGTCTCTTTTAAGAAGAAAAATTGAATTGTACGTCCCAGCAGTGTACAAGAGACCTTTGCTAATTATTTCAAAATAAATAGGGGCAGGATTTCTTTGTCAGAGGAGGGTAATTCAGGCCTTTCCCCACAGAGACGTTGTGACACTATCTGAGGGGAGTCAATATAGGAAATGTTACCCGCCATGCCTTGCAAGTTACACTTAAACCTTTGAGATCTTGGAGAACTTTTTGACCGGCTGTTTGCCCTGGGAATGTTCCCCCCAAATTTCAAAACTTAAATGTTCTGTGATGCGATTTACTACTAGTAGATATGGTGATAGCTGAAAGCATAAGTTTGTGAGTCATACTTTTGAGGAACACATGGCATCTGGCATTAAAACGCGAGTGACTGACGTAAAGGATAAGTCGTTGAATTAACACCGTGTGCATGGGCTGTAATGCTCTAGGTTTACGCAAGGAAGAAGTGACAATCATACAAAATCAATTCAAACTGCCCTGGTTTGACGGCATGAGCAGGAAGCATGCTGAAAGAGGATTAAGCGTTGCAACAGTATAAAAGATATGAACGCAGGACGCAAATCTGATTGAAGCGGGAGCAGTTTAGATTAAAAAATCATGCCAAATTCTTTAAGAAATCTGAGGGCAAAACTGGGAGGAAGTTACGCTTCTAGTGCATCTTTTGGATATGAGCTAACCTTACGGCTAGGGAGCCTGAAAGTATTCTCAAATGGCAAAAGATCCTTATACTAAGTGGACCAGGAAACCACAACAATTTAAAGATAAGTTTTAAAATATACTAACTCGGATCAATGGCAGATTGGTTTGATTGCACAGGAGGTTGCATGTAGGGGACTGTTGACGATAACAGGGTTTGTTTGGGTCCTGTAACAATAATTCCATCCAAACTTTTTTACAGGATGATGTAATGAGACAACCATCTTAGATGACCTAGCGTGAGCCACGCCGAGTAGAGGAATACTTTTCAATATAGCTAGGCTACATTAGTTTTCTTCAGTCTGTTGAAATTCACTTTTTCTTTCTTTAGTCGCTTTTTAAAATTGCTTTTTCTTTTTTCTGGAACCCCGCTTGATACATATCACTCAGCAAGGACAGAGACTTGCGCATTTGATGAACAGGAACAGTCTTGTAGGTTATTAATACATGAGTGAACATCTACCAGTTTGATGGAAACTGGAATCAAAAATTGAGATTTTATATTTAAGACTAGGAGAAAGGAAGCATTCTTTCCTTTAGAAAAGACAAGCAGAGACGTGAAGAGGACAAGAGAGTAGCCCTCTATGCATGCCCCGTGAGTAAACCCTACTAAAGTAAACTGAAACAAAATAAAAGCCTTACATACAACGTTGTATTTCTTCTTCAATTATTTGTCCATGGAAAAGAATTGAACTAAGAAAATGAGTCTCGGCAAGCGTTCTTTTCAATTCAGACATTCGATCGGTTCAATTATGTGTTATTACTAAACCAAGCAGTGGTAGAGATTGCGAAGGAATCTATAGTGCACCTTAAAACTTACATCTTTTGAACACGATATGAGAGCTTAAAAACTTGTTCTCCTGTACGGGTCATGCAAATATAACGGGGAAGGACCGGCTACATTTACAAGACAGCAAACTAAAAATAGTTTGGAACTGCTGCGATTAACTCTCAAATATTCAGACTTTTTTATATTATTTTAAACTTTGTTGCTAATTTAACATTGCAATCAATGTTTCCTTTGTGATTCCAAGGCGACATAATGGTTACAATTACGCTATCGTGTGAATGTATAGATGTATGCGTGTGTGAGGACAGAAGTTCGGAACTTTTGACGATCGAAACCGCTATGTTCATCTCTAATATATTCAGATTTGTTTTATCAACGTTTATTACAATGTGTTGGGAAGTTGGCTTTTAAATCAAGCTTAGTTCTTTCTTCGTTTTAATAGATTGTTCCCTTTTTTCTCGACATATTAGACCTTCAACTGAAGCAGTGGTTCTTAACCTTTTTCGTACCATTCCCCCCTTTTCAATCAGCCACCCTATGTATTCCCCCCTCCTAATATCAAAAGTGGTTTTCTCCTTAGTTCACATCATTCACAGCAAAGAGAATGCCTGTGGACAATGGCAATGACCTCAAGGACCGCTTAATGGTCATAACCTGGTAATAACTTGACACTGAAAGAACATGCCCAATATCCCTGGAAAACAGACCCTAACCTGTTTTCCTAAAGTAACCTTACTTTAATTTGGAGACAATATTCCAATGAATAGTCCTTTACTTTTCCATAAAGCGGTCCTAAGTACCCAATCATCTCCCAAATATATGAGTACACTAAAATGGGTCTGGTACCGTTATCGTACTACGGTACAGTACTTACATTCACCACAGTGTCAGATCGTCGGGCTCGGGAGTAATCTTACAGAACTGGAATAATTAAGAAAAAGATACTGGACAGGATCAACTGTCCATAATTACCAACCTGAGATACCAAAATTATCCCCCATGGGGTAAATACCCACCGATTAAGAACCACTGAACTAAAGGTAAGTGAATGGTGCTTGTCAATTGTTCCAAAGTGTGTTTTTGTTTGACAGTACTTGCATATTCATTTTTTGAAGCTGTCCACGAAAGTTCTTTAAAGGCTCTCTGAAGGCTTTTTGCAAGTCACGTATTGCTTTAGGTCCTAACTACCATAACCACCTTTCTTAACCAGAAAGCCAAAAGGCTAAGTGATTCCTTGCCCCAAGATAATGCTTTCTCGCACTGACATTTATCCTTAAAGTCATCCTCTTGAGATATCATGTTTTACGATTATTTCATAATGTGACCTCTGGTGACTCAACATGGGTCGTCTACCTGCTAGGTATTAAATCCCTCACAGTTACATACGGGGCCGATTTCACTAACATAAATTTTAGCGATCGTCGCTAACTCCCTCACTAATTAGAAATCATCGCTAGTAGCGATAGCGATGGATATTTGGTTTCACTAAACCCATCGCTATTAGCGATGTAAAAAAAAATAAAACTTCCTCGAAGAACGAGGATGATCGCTAAAATTACTGCAACCTTTGACCTTGAGCTGCAAACAATGTCACAAATTGCGCATGATATCGGGAAGCAGACGACGCTACAGGAAATATGGCAAGTGTAGACTGAATGAGAAGAAAGCTGAATAGGCATGGAAGAGTCAAAAAGTCTAGATAAAATGTGCATAAAATCAGGGAAAGCTTGAAACTCGTCCGGACAACATCATTTCATTGGTGTTTGAAGATACAATAAATGAGCAGCCATGGTAGTACGGTCGCAATTTTCTTGTGGGCAGGAAAAAAAAAACACGATGTCTTCTTGAGAGCATGTATCAAGCATCAGTAACGTGCACAATGGGGAAGGGGCCCATGGCTCCCCACCTATTTAGGTAGTCGGGGGAAATCAGCAAGTCAGGGAAAGTCACTCGGAAGTCTGACTGATTGATCCTCCCCGAATACCAGGGAAATGGCCCTGGTACAGTAGCGGTTCCAGGTGGGGGGTGAGTACCTTTATAGGGAGAGTAGCGACAACTTTAATTTGGACGCCATTTTGTTTCCATTGGCTAAGTGTCTAGCATACACTACACAATGACTCCGAGTCCCATGAAGGTCTAATATGTCGAGAAAAAAAGGAACAATCTGTGGGTTTAATTTTATCGTTTCTGGTGACAATGGAACAGGGGTAGAGTATCGCGTGACAAATCTGTTGGGTCCCAGTCACAGTGAAATGGATCAGGGGGAGGGGGAGAAATGGCTCCACGGGCCATATCATTAGTTTCATTTTTTTATGCATGACACTCATGAGCGATCATCTTTTCCTTTTACACCAAAAGTTCACAAAATGTTTTCAACATTTGTTACGTGATGTCACGGTGGAGAACCATATGACTGGGAATTATGTGATGAAGTTCCGGCTTTAGGAGCGCCTGGTGGGGATCGAATGGCAAGAGGCCCCTACACACGAGGGGCCCAAAGACTAAATAGGATACGCCCTGGTGAAAGTTTTTGACACAAAATGGACATTTTGATGGTATAATGTATCAAATTCAGAGAAGAGGACAAAAGGTTTCCTCTGTTACACAATATGGCCCTGGGGTCTTTTGGCCAAATTATAGGGCCCTAGCAACAAGGGAACCTAGTGCATGAATCGAAAATACCTTACTTTGAATCATCACTAGATCACTTCAGGTGGATAACAGCTAGGCATAGGTATAAGGTTCAGAATACATTCCAGCTTGATAGTTGATTCAGGTTTTCGGTTCCAGGGCCCAGGGCCCTAATTTGGACAAAAGAGCACTGAACAACACAAATACATTAAAGTCACGTATTTTGCATTTGAATTGCACAGTCCAGGTAACATTCCCATATGGGATCCTTACGGGCCCATATTTGCCTGTATATGAGGCCCATATGATTTTTGCACCCAAGATTCATGAGGGACCGTATGGGCCAGCCCATATGACCCATATGACCCATATGGGATAGTTCTGGGGGCCATGTGGGCAACTGACCCATACGGGCCCCAGAACTATCCCATACGGGTCATATAGGCATATGGCCCCTTCTGAATCTTTGGGTGAAAATTTAATGGCCCCATATGGGGCCCATATATATACATATATATATAGGTTTGCTACCTGGGAGAGTGCAAGTTTAAGAACCCCCATACCTAATTTGGGGCCCTGGGCCCAGGTCCCACAGATTGTGGAGTATTAAGTAGTAATACATGTGAGTTATCTCTAAATAAAGCACATAAAGAAGGACATGAAACTGTTGTTCACATTTACCTTAAAATCTCACCAAGAATCATAGTGTTATTTAAAGTCATGGTGTTCCCAACATAGGGCCCTGGGCCCGCTAACCATAGCCTGTCTTCTTTTGATATTGGCTGGGAATCGGTACATTCTAAACCTTTCTCGGACGGATTGTAGTACCCAAATACACATCAACCCGTCATATTCTGGGAGAATACAATACACTATGTACTGACGAACTTTTAGGAAACAAAATGGCTCCTGTTGTCACGTGACCTGTAATTTTTGGAACGTCAGTATTGGTACTCTCCCTATAAAAGTACTATAGGTGGGGGGGCAGGAGAGCCCCCATTTGCCATCATTCGTGTTAAAATACTCTTCGAAATGTGTCAAATATATTAATATATTATGCATCTTGCCCCCTTCCTAAAGCAAAAATTTTCCGAAGGGGCAGGCTCCCCCCCCCCTTTAGTCCCTCGTTCATGTCAGTCGGGGAAGTTCACAGTCCGGCCCCACCTCACTAATTCCTGCGCACGCCACTATCAAGCATAAGGATAGATAGACTAAATGGCGCGAAAATATAATGATGAGTCATTGAGTGTTACAATTTTTAGCGATAGATTTACCTTTTGCGTCTAATAAACAGTCATCGCTAAAAGTCATCGCTAACGACACAACTTAGCGATGAGAAATTGATCGCTAAAGTTAAGTGAAACCGATTGCAAAAATCTACCACTAAATTGCAATGGATTTACGGCTTAGCGATGCATATCGGCGTTAGCGATGATCGCTAAACGTTAGTGAAATCGGCCCCTGGGGCCGATTTCACTAACATCAATTTTAGCGATCATCGCTAAGTCGCTCGCTAACTAGAAATCATCGCTAGTAGCGAAAGCGATGGATTTTTGGTTTCACTAAACCCATCGCTATTAGCGATGTAAAAAAAAATAAAACTTTCTAGACGAACGAGGCTGATCGCTAAAATTGACTGCAGCCTTTGCCCTTGAGATGCAAACAATGTCACAAATTGCGCACGATGTCGGGAAGTAGACGACGCTACAGGAAATATGGCAAGTGTAGACTGAATGAGAAAGCTGAATAGGCATGAAAGAGTCAAATAGTCTAGATAAAATGCGCATAAAATCAGGGAAAGCTTGAAACTCTACCGGACGTCATTTCATTGGTGTTTGAAGATACAATAAATGAGCAGCCAGGGTGGTATATACGGTCGCAACTTTCTTGTGGACAGGCAGTGGCGGCACCTGCAGGATTTTAAAAGTGGGGGGAGGGGATGGAGGGCAACAGAAAATGTTGGGGGAAGCTCTGAGGTTTTAGCATATCTCTGGGAGAAAAATTAATTATCAGAAAGGATATATTTTGGTTCATAATGCGTCATTAAATGCAAAGATTCCAAATAGATTTAATGTATTAGGCTATTCCTCCCATCAGGCCACTTTACTTCAGGAGCTGATTGGGGAGCATCTGGAGGGGGGGGGCAAAGCTTCTGACTGGGGAAAGGGGGCAAATGTCCCCCAATCCCCCTTAGGGCTGTGGATAGGAATAAAACACGATGTGTTCTTGAGAGCATGTATAAAGCATCAGTAGCATGCACAAATAGGGAAGGGGCGCATGGCTCCCCACCTCTTTAGGTAGTCGGGGGAAATCAGAAAGTCAGGGAAAATCACTCGGAAGCAGTCTCACTGACTGATACTCCCCGCATATCAGGGAAATTGCCCTGGTCCAGTGGCGGTTCCATGTGGGGGGCAGAAGCGCGCCCCGATTGGCCATCATTCGAGTTTAAATATGCTTCGAAATGTTTCAAATATATTAATATATTACGCAATCTTGCCCCCTCCCGAAAGTAAAAATTTTCCGAAGAGACAGGGGACCCTCCTCTTGGTCCCTCGCTCATGTCAGTGGGGGAAATTCACTGTCCGGCTCCGCTTCACAATTCCTGCTCACGTCACTGTCAAGCATAATAGAAAAATAGACTAAATGGCGCGAAAATATAATGATGAGTCCTTGCGTGTGACAATGTTTAGCGATGGATTTACCTTTTGCGTCTACTACACAGTCATCGCTAAAACCCATCGCTAACGACACAACTTAGCGATGAGAAATTGATCGCTAAAGTTTAGTGAAATCGATTGCAAAAGTCGATCGCTAAATTGCGATGGATTTATAGTTTAGCGATGGATAGCGGCGTTAGCGATGATCGCTAAACGTTAGTGAAATCGGCCCCTGGTTTTCACAGTTTGATCTGTTCTGACCTCAAATGATCGTTGATCGCACCGCGGTCAAAAACAGTTGAATTATTGAACGCAATATGGGGGCAGCCATATGCCAACTATGAAATCCGTCCAGAAACCCCTTTATGATCTGAGGTCTTTAAGGGGTTTTCAGTTTTCACCATACAACGTCTAGTGACTCGAAGTCAAGTTTCACCTACATCAAAAACAAAAGTGATCTTGTAATTAGTACGTGAAATCCAAGTATGAGATACCTCCATTTGTAAGGCTTTCATAGTTTCACCACCGGTGAAGTCAAATAACCTTTGAACTCTACCGAAAATTACAGGGGTATTTTCTTAGTATAATGCATCCACGTCTCACGTAAAGACCCCAAATTGCACTTGTTACAAAGGATTGTGGGATAGAGTTTTAGTGCAAGTCGTTTTTGTCAATGGCATTTTACTGTGGCTAAAAACGACGCATACTAAAACTCTATCCCACAATCCTTTGTAATTGCTATTTGGAAAAGAGTCTATGGAAGGCATTCATGATTGCTGTGTCGAAATATGATGTATCAGTGGTTTTCAGCTTTTAACCTGTTGGGACGTCAAATGACCTCTGACCTCCACTAAAACAAAACGTTTCTCCCTCTGAATATCCAAAATCTATATCCAAGGAATGATTTTGTGAAAGAAAAACTGTATTTTCGTTCATAAATACATTTACACTATTTACAATGGATAAATTATTAAAGAAAATTAATTGAAAATTAGTATCACCCGCTATAATATTCATAAATCTGAATGAGCATGCAAATTTACCTTGATTTACACAAAACCTTGATTGCTATATATGGACAATAACCCAATTTTGAAGGAAAACTTCATTTCCACGTTACATCCTATGTTCACTTATTCTTATTGCACGTAGGTCTTCGATTTTACATACAGTTACTGTATTTGATTATCGTGTTTGAGTAATTCTCTCTCTTCAAACATAATTTTGCATTGAAGGGTAATAACTATTTACAACAAGAAGGCAATCCATGAACTGCAAATCTCATCCCCCTCATATTCTTTGGAAGAAATTTCCCACCTACTAACAAGCAAATCATGACAAAAAACCACCTTGAGGTAACTTACACTTCCACTTAGAAATAATTAACCTTTTAACTTGCGTCATAGCAACCAGAAACATAGTTTTAAATTTTTGCAAGAAATACATGGCAAAAATTATTCTTCGCAAATTTAACCGTTGACCTATGACGTCATCAATTACGCATGCACGAGTTTGTATGGCCAGATACCTATCCACCAAGTTTCAACTTCATCGGAGACACGGTTTAGGATTAGTTCTCGACACACATTTTTGTGTCCACACACTCACACTCACGCAATCAGACACATTTTTCGCACTTTTTTAAAGGAAATCTTATCAGTCTAACCATGTCATGTGGTTTTATTATTAAATCAGCATACCGATAGCCACATAATGGCTAAAATCCTATTTCTAGTAAATTTTAGCTTTGATCTCTGATCTTTGACCGATGATGTCAACAATTACGCACACACACACAGCTTTACATTTTTGAAGATACGTGAAGTAAAGTACCTCATTCCCCTATACATTGCATGTAGGGAGATGAGATAATGATAAAGTTTTATGCACATGAAAACTTAGTTTACACTCTTTTCACATCCACAATCTTTGAATTGACTTGAGTAAGGATGAACAGCAGCAATTCAATCGACAATAAGATACATACCTGTAAGTCATGGCCAGTTCCTTTTCAATCTAATTGGAAGGAAAAACTTACATCCCGTTCAGAAACAAGTAAACAGTATTTACAATATGGAAGGCACCCCTATCCAGCAATGGCAACAAAGACTTAGAAAAAGCATCACATAAATCCCCAAGGTATGAATAGTGACAGACAAAAACTGAATAACAAAAACTGAAAAAATAAGTACCTGCACGAAACTCGAAACCAGACCGTGAAAATGGGAAACCGGGTATTTTCCATTGCACTATCAACATACACGAATATTGTAAGCTGTTTTTAATTATAATATGGTTACAGAATCCTTCACAAAAGTCCATCATTAGGTAATTAAAATTGTAATTACTTAAGAATTTACCAGAGTTATGCTTGTGAACTGATGTTATGTTGTTCTCTATAATTTTATCCTTGGAATGGTGCTAATATTCGGCCTTTTCGTTGGCCACAAGACACAATCTGGAGGTACAGCCCCCAGTCTAATCTAGAGACATCGTGTTTATGCATCAGTTTAGAAGGTATTTGTAGTTTTACTTTGTGACCTCAGAAATACCTTGGACCTCTACCAAAACCATAAGTCAAGTGTAAAAAGTATCTATCATTCCTATCTTGAGGTAACGTTTCAGGAGGGATTTTCTCGGTTTTGCGTACTTTTACCTCCGGTGACCTCAGATGACTTTCGCCCCCTATCAGAAAACAGAGTTCATTGACCTTTCATTACTTGTCCACACTCTTAGTGAGACAAGTATACATGCTTTCTATATTGAGATATCGTGTTTAAAATGTTTTAGGTTTTTGACCTCTGGTGACCGTAAATGACCTTTGCACTCCACCACAACAATGGGGTCCTTTTTGTACATACCAAGTATGAATAGTATCCATTGTTACCTTGATGTGTCGTGTTAAGATGCTAAGCGTCACAAGCACACATACACGCATACACACATAAACTAGCCAGCGTGATTACATAGATTGCTTTCACCTTCGGCAAAGAATCGAAAAGCAGTGTGAAACTTTTAACGTACAGATAGAACAGTGTTCCATTCTTCCACGTAGCATCCACATTGCTCCCTAGAAACGCAACTATTTTCTTTCATCAGTGAACCATCTTCACAACAGGTCATAGGTGTTTCAGAAATGCAAGTGTTTTCACAACCATTGGGGTCTTGACACGTCCCCTGACACGAGCAAGTTGGGTATCTACCATCAAATGGGCACGTTGTTGCTACAGTTGTTGAGTCTAGAAAGAAACGATAATGAAAAGTAAACAAATTGCAGAGTAGATGTTCTATCTTTAGATCAACAGTATAGAAATTGATGATAAAATACATAACTTTTCTTTCCAATGTTCTGTACTTCCGCAGTTTAGAATTGTTTTACTAGTAGTACTAAACTTTGGTTGAACTGAAATGAAACCTATAGAAGGTAAGACAGTTTGCCTAATTTCAAGTTATGGGCGTGAATGACATCAAATGACCTTCAACCTACTACTACATTCACATCTTAAATTCCATTTACGCTTACCACTTTACTTGCTACATAAAAGCAAACCCCAGGAAGAACTACAAACAGAGGGGATATGACTGACAGTCATACAGATAGGCAGACAGACAGACAGACACAGATAGACGGAAAGACATATACAGACCGACGGACAAACAGGCGGACAGACAGATGCAGATCATACAAAAGCTATAGAACCTGACACTTATGTGTATTTGGCATTAGGTTGGTACCGAACTGTTCGTCATTGAAAAGTGTCCTACATTAATTTTCTGTAGTTTTCTGCATAGTTTTGAAAACCTGCAAAAATTTTTAAAGTGAAAAACAAAAGACCCAGTTTTGAATGTATCTTGGAAGTCCTTGCTCACAACGTGGTAATGTTAATGAGCCATTGTTTCATACGGTATGACACATGCAGTTAAAATTTTTCTTATGTTTTGCCAAAGTTATTGGCGAGTGAATCATCGGTTGAGGTTGGGGAAATTCTTAAACTCCTCGAATCATGTTAATATATCAAAGCTATACTGGTGCGAATTTCCACTATGGCATCAGGCAGTCACTTTCACTCTCGTAGACCAGCGTTCTAAACAGGTCCCTAATCCAAGGTATGTTACAATGTTCACATTTTTAACTAGAACTATGCATTTGCTTGCAAATACTGTGTGGTCTGGTTAGAATGATGAATAAGTTTATTATCGCCTAGATTCCTTCGGTCTGTGTATGCAACTTGCAGGGTGCTGTTTGTCAACATTTCATTGAGGTATGGAGGAGTGGAGGGTGGATGAGGTAGGAGGAAGTGTCAGGTAGAGCACCGACCTTCTAACAACTAAATGAAGCTTAGCCTATTCAAGAATCTTATTCTGACGTTATGCATTTTTGAACATGCAAATGATGCTTATTAATTGGAAGTAGCATGGTGATACAATGAGTCGGTCACCTAAAAATTGTTGTGTGCATTCTGTGTGTTATACGTTTTGTATGTAGTGACCGACTCAAGGTACAGTCACTATATAATAGGACTGTCACTGTATAATAGGACCGGCTACAGTCGTACAAAACATTGGTCGACCACGGTTTTCAACGTGAACTCGCACCGCACACGTACAATATTATCTGGCTAGAAGAAGCGATCTACGTAGTGGGCCTATAAACTATGTGAAACTAGTACTAGTATACTACAGCCTACTGGAACTGAGGTGGGCTAGCTACACTGGGCGCCGTGGCAGTTCTAACGTTGCATTGTGCATACATGTATTACCCTAGGCCCTAAATAACGGTTAAAACTGCTTGTGGCTAGCTAGTCCTAACGTTATTGTTTAATACGCACTCAGGTAGAAGAAACGAGTTAGTGAAATGGATGGAGGAACTAAGATATCTTCACCTCTCAAATATTACGGCTTTATCAAATGAATGCTCATTCATGTTAACCATAAAGTATTCTTACCTCGGATAACTATGATCTACATACGTCCACTGACAACACTGTGCATTATGAACGTGCGTGCATGGATTGTCAGCTATGTTTATGTAGGCTACCCTGGATATGATCGGAGTCGAGTCCAGGGCTGAGGCGTGGGCCGCGAGATGGCGGTATTCATGCACTGAGCGTTCATCGCGACAGATTGCATTGCGGAATAATAAAAAAGAAACGTCCTTTGTAACTCATATTAAATACAAAATATGATGTAAAACATTTTCACTCTAAGTTTTTGAAATGAAAGATTTTCATAATTTTTCCTGCATTGGAAAAAAAAATAGGAAAATGAACTTAGTAAGACCATAAAGAAAAGTACAAATGGGCTTTACTTTGTTCACCGCGTAGTAGTCGTGAAACGCCATGATATTTTCCGAAAATATCACGGAAAAATCGGTTCTAACCTATATACTGCAATAGCCGAATGACGTCATTGTTCACTACTCGAGTCCAGACGGATTCAAGAGTGTGGTCTGTCAGACCACACTAATTATAAATTTGCCTCTATGATCTCTACAAATGACTTCACACAAAATAGTTCACATCTTCGTTTAATTTCCCTGCAAGTTCTGCAGACTTTACTTCATTTGTCATGGGTAAGAGCTTACACAGGCATCTTGGTGAACAATTACTTCAGTTAAAGTTCATTAAATCAATTCAAATCTGGGCATGAGCTTACTTGTTACATCAAACCCTGTAATATGGTTCTATAAATTCGAAGAGCCCCTTAAGTCAGCTGTCCACCTTATGATCACCTGCTTGCAAGCAATGACAGCGCCTTTCCTTGTGAGGCGTCTGTGCTTTATCTATAGGACACCCCACATGCCAACCATGACAGGGCCGGATCCTAAGGGGCATACGCCCCTATTTTGGGCAAAGCAATGATTTTTGTAACAGGTTTTCAAATTTCCAATCCCAAATCTTTGCCCCATGCACTTTCTACTGACTGTTACGTCCCCTTTCTCATATTCCTGGATCCTGCCTTGCATGTGATATCTCAATGTAAGTTACTCTTCTTTGACTTCTACCAAATTTAAAGGGTTACTTCTTACGTATCATATTATACGTCCTCATGCCAAGTACACAATATGTCCATGCTTCCTGTCAAGATATATCGAGTTTGAAATTTTTTCAACATTTGTCTTCTTGTTGCCTTAGACTACGTTTGACCTCCACAAGATAAATTGAGCCATTTGAATAAATCAGCTCATCAGTGTGCCAAGAATACAAAGTAAGTACGCTTCCTATCAAATTTAAGAAATCGTGTGGACAAGCTTTGTAGTGTTTGACTTCTCTTAACCTCAGATGACTATCAACATTCATAAAACAATCATTCGGGCTGTTAACAGAATATAACATATAACACACCAAGACTAAAAATGAGACAGAACCTTTTATCATGTTTGTAAACCTTTCAAATTGACAAAAAGTTTTGCCTGTATTTCGAGAAAAAATTGAAACGGCACCTGAAAAAAATATTACCAGCTTTACTTAAGTTCCTCAATTTAGACTGAGTTTATCGGAAAATAATATTTTTACTATCTTTAAAATTTAAAATAGCGTCAATATGTGTGGAGACATTTGCCGGTGTATAAAAACAAACCCCTCCCTCACCTAGCAAAAGGCAGGATTTGGACTGCGTAAAGCACCATTTTCCATTACGAAACCTAGAATTATTCAATAATTTCTGAAAGACGAGGAGGACATTTCCTGTACCGCTCCTCCTGCCAGAATGCAGTTTATTAAAATTTAATGTAACCCTCTCACCAAGGAAAACTAGATTCTCGAATTACGCTATGCTTCTGGGGCTCTTGGAGAGAGTTTCATGAATCGGGAACGGGTTTTGTTACCTTTCTTTTAAAAAAAAAGGCCCCTATAAAATAAGGACGATCTCTTACCGGGTAGCACTGGTTATTTTCTACTTCTCTTGTTTGCAAACAGCCAAATCCCCTCTTCATATTAGACCAAAAATATGGAACCGCCCTACACTAGGGTTTACACCTATGTTACCACTTAAATCTATTCAGCGTTATCCCCCCAAAAAGGAAGAGGGGAAATTGGGACAGTTTCATACCGGGTCGTAGGCCTATTTTTGCTACTTCTCTTACAATTACATTTCCTAAAAGACTGTTATCATCTGGTTTTCTCATGTTATTCATTGTATCAATGTGGCCAGTGCATAGTATTAAGCATGGTTAGATAGAAGCTAAATGTTAACACACGATTGTGTTTCTTCACCGAACACATTTGAAAAACGGACCTAATGAGATGGTAGCCTTGAATAAGAAGTACCAATAAGACTGTCCAGTCAAGGGACGGATATGCAAAAACTCTGGCTTGCTCCCCCATTTTACCCGAGTTTGTCGCTTTTCAAAGAAAGTTAAGTACAAGACTAAAGCAAGTAAGCACAGACCCAAACAAGCCAAACAAGGCTGTCTCTTCCTTACAGACCCTCCTGTAGGGAATGCGAAAGTACGAAAGGCAAAATCTAGCATATCTGGAATACAAAACACCACGATACTCAATTCCGGTTGCCATAACAACATTCTAGATGAAACAGGAAAATCTTAAAAAGCAAAGGTTATTCTGCAGTCTGGAGTACACAAGGCTGAGCTGTATCCTTTAGGGACTAGCAACCCACTTCAATCTGTAAATTCACGGGTGAAGCAAAAGTACAACTCTACGTAAAAACAGAATGTTCAAGAAAGTCATTCAGCCACATCGTATGTAGAAAACCACATGAAAAATTTAAAAAATACTGTTTTCTGATTGCTAAGGGTAAAGGTAGAGGGTCAAATGTAAGTCAAAGGTCAAATCTGCCTGAATTTTGCAAAAAAGGTGTCGCGTACTCCTTCTAAACCGAAAGTCCGATCAGACTTAAACTTGATAGGAACTTCCTGACAGTTAAAACTTGCGCGTGCGTCAATGATGCCGTTATATTTCATACGTCGGAGATCAAAGGTCAGATTAGCTAAGAAAGGTTTAAAGCATTATTTGTAACTCTATATGTTAGAAATGGTCGTCAATTCACATGATAAGTATAGAGTGATGAAGAAAACTCTAAAATAGCTTGCTTTTTGGTTGCTAATTGGGTCAAGGTGAAATGTCAAATTGATCTGACTTTGCAAAAACAAAAGTGTCACCATCTCCTCCTTATCTGAAGTCCGATCAAGTTGAGGGAGATGAGGTTTTCAACTCCATGGATTGCCTCCATGTTTTCAACAAGTAATGACGCTTACTACATAGAATGTGAACGCGGCCGTCGTTGCAAATTAAACTTTTACCTGATTTGGTGGTGAACTTTTCGCTAACGGTGGTTTTATTAGTCGCCAGATTCTGATTGGTTGATTTCGAAGAGCCCGTATGACCTTCTGTGGACATGGAGGATGTCGTTATCGGCTGATCACCTAAGCAATGAAGGCAAATCATTTCAGAGGGTACATGGACTACATCAGGCTGCCAGGTTTTAGATTTGGTACTAATATATGAGAATCGAATGTTTCTCTTTTACAGGTGTATTCGACCAAATGAACTTTCAAAATAGGTAGATCATGCAAAAATGTAGAAGGAACATAGAAAGAACAGCAAACAAATCTACTACTTTATCGAGATCTAAATGACATTTTGAATACACATACTACTTATCCAATAAGTACCATGATTCAGAAACACATAGTGAGAAGTCAAGTATAACTAGTTATGTCATTTAAGACATCGACCGTGAGTAATGAAACCGTAGAAAATGAAATGCTTACCTCCTTTGGTGCTTAACACGTCGACAACAGTGGTTTTCTGTGTTGGCAGATTCAAACTGATTGATTTCAAAGAGCCCGTATGACCTTCTGTGGACATTGAGGCAGTTGTTATCGGTTGATCACCTAAGCAATGAAGGTAAATCATTTCAGAGGGTACATGCACTACATCAGGCTGCCAGGTTTTAGATTTGGTACTAATATATGAGAATCGAATGTTTCTCTTTTACAGGTGTATTCGACCAAATGAACTTTCAAAATAGGTAGATCATGCAAAAATGTAGAAGGAACATAGAAAGAACAGCAAACAAATCTACTACTTTATCGAGATCTAAATGACATTTTGAATACACATACTACTTATCCAATAAGTACCATGATTCAGAAACACATAGTGAGAAGTCAAGTATAACTAGTTATGCCATTTAAGACATCGACCGTGAATAATAAAACCGTAGAAAATGAAATGTTTACCTCCTTTGGTGCTTAACACGTCGACAACAGTGGTTTCCTGTGTTGGCAGATTCAAACTGATTGATTTCAAAGAGCCCGTGTGACCTTCTGTGGACATTGAGGCAGTTGTTATCGGTTGATCACCTAAGCAATGAAGGTAAAACATTCAGAGGGAATATTTACTACACCAGGCTGCCAACCTTTAGATTTGGTACTAATGAGCATCGAATGTTTCTCTTTTTCAGGTGTATTTGACCAAATGAACTTTAAGAATAGGTAGATCATGCAAAAATATAGAAGGAATATCGTTAGAAAGAACAGCAAAAAAAAAAAAAAACACTACTCTATCGAGATCTAAGTGATATGTTACATTCACATACCACTTAACCAATACGTATTATGATTCAGAAGAATAGTGACAAGTCAAGTATAACTAGTAATGTCATTTAAGACATCGAACGTGAATGTCAAAACCTTAGAAAATGAAATGTTTACCCGCTTTGGTGCTTAATATGTCGTCAACGGTGGTTTTCTGTGTTGGCAGATTTTGACTGCCGCTTGTAGACATTGAGGATGTTGTTATCAGCTGATCACCCACGCAAAGAAAGCAAATCTTTTCAGCACAGTTATCCGTAGGTGTGAATAATCTTTCAAAATTAGATCTCAGTGGCATCTTTTCGATACTCTTGTAACAGTTCTAATTTTTGTCCTGAGTTGATTCCCTACTCAAGGTATGATTGATACTGTCATATCTCTACAGATTAGATCATAGCTGTTGGTAAATATAAAATTCAGGGGCGTATGTCCACATAAAGTTTCCCTGACTAAAGGTCGCAGGTACAGAATAGATTTGATACAACCGCTTCTTTAAATCTTTAAACTATAGCTTTCTCGTGGCAATTAAGCATTAAGTTTTAAAAACTGGGGCAGAATCCTGAAAATAGCCTTGATCAGTTTCCGTTCAAATCGTGAACTCAGTGATTTTCAAACGTGGCACTTAGAGTGGCATGATGCCTACGGCCCTGGCCCGCCTCGGTAGGCCCTGAACTGATGTTACGTTTTAAGAAAATAAGTCATCTTTGACAAGAAAAAAAAGTTTATATGTGTTCGCTCTCTAAACAACTCCTTTCCTCCTTTCAATAAATAGAACCATCCAATGGAATTAAAAAGTTTATTTTTCCTTTATACTTCTTTGTTATGAGGCCCTAGACCTTAGCTTGGCTTCTGTGTTTGACAGACTGCGTTTGAGAATAACTGTCTACTAATAAACACAAAGCGGTAGTTCGTTTCGGAGTGCGGATTTCGGCAACCTACCTGGCTTGTAATGCCAAAACTTCTCCTATACCGATAACGGTAAATGCAGAAATGTAGTTACAAATCATGTTTTTTTTTTTCTTCATTACGATACGCTACAACCCTCTGGATGTGGAACGCAAAAGTTTCTCCAGTACTCCCATACTGCCAACCACACGCAAGGTAGACATAGAAGTGCTATGAAAAACATGTATCTGTGTGTCCCATCTTTCAGTGGCGCTCTCAAATTTTGTCAATGACGGTGGTGACTTACACAGGGGCGGATCTAGGGTCTTTGTTGATCCAACATAAAAAGGGGTTTATCCCAAAAGTCTAACTTCACATAAACGACAGCCATTATAGTTTAATCTATATTAAAGGAAAGATTAAACTAAGAAACCTCTAAAAACTAGAGTGTCGTGCACCCCTATTGGGGGTTCTCGTGAAAGATCGAATGCCATATATCTGACTTCAAAACACACTGAAAGTACTGCACTTTCAAGGGCCGTGGACTGGGCGAAATAAAATAGGTGACAGTCCAGTCTCTTACTTAGAATAGGGGGTTCTCGTGAAAGATCGAATGCCATATATCTGACTTCAAAACACACTGAAAGTACTGCACTTTCAAGGGCCGTGGACTGGGCGAAATAAAATAGGTGACAGCCCAGTCTCTTACTTAGAATAGTTAGCACCCAGGCGGATCCTCCCTTTTCCATACCTTGAACGGGTGCCATCGTGAGGAAGGTCCACGGTGGTGGCATTTATGTAATGTGGCTTTCGCTGAAAATGGTACTGTATCTTCCGGGTAAAATTTGTACTTATTACATGCTTAAAACCTTCAATATTAAGTGGGTTTTCTTTCTTCAGATTGACATGGGAGATGGGGATGTAGTCTGGGAGGCTACGCATCCTTCTTTAAGAATGTTTTGATTATGCAAGGCGACTCACTCGCAACACTTTTGACTGATAAATATGTCTTAGAATTTGCCATTATTTAGTAGTTGTTTCCAATGTGGCATGAGCTGATGGTAAACGGTGGGGATAACCCCCCCCCCCCTTAGTGCACTACTTAGAGCTCTAATATCGGTCGAGATGTAACGTAGACTACGTAGAAAATCGTTGTCAAAAATGCCTCCCATATTGGCGAAGTGGCACTTTCTACACCTGTGTATTGTATTTGAAGATTTAATGCTTTAGAAATTTAGCCTTTAGCAATCGAATGTGAACTTAAAAAATGTCTCAAAAATATACTATGTAGGCGGGGGCAAACAGGACTTAAAGTTACTATGAGCTTGTTGATTTTGACATGAAATTATGGTAATCAAAGGCTATTAATATTTTATAAAACAAGTTGTGGTGCGGTGTGAGAAACATTAATGTAAAGAGCATTAGCCTGCCGGTTTCAGGTGAGTTCTATGTATCCTGCAGTTTGTGTAACAATGATAAATAACCGGTTACTGGTGGGTATATAATATTTGTGGAACGTGATTTCGTTCCTAAGCCTTAAGGCGAGTAACCAACATAGGAGCGCATTTACGGCGAAGTGGCGGGAACCCCGGGAATACTCTTACCCTCAGATGCAATTTTCCTGGTCCCCAGGGCCTTGAAAAATACCAAGAACTATGACATTTTCAGCAACTTAGGTAATTGATTTTTCATCTAGTGAACCAATTTCATTTATGGTTTGGAAATATCACGACTATCGTTACATAAATAACATTCAGAGACAACTAGTTCATGGAGACACTTTTCAGAGTATGATTATCGGTCTGGTACAAGCGTATAGGAAGTCTGTGAGTTGTAATCACAGTGAATACGACGTGATATTTGCGTGATTTTTATTATGTTTGAAAATCACAGCACAGCTCACGTATTCACAAGTCCTCTGAGTCAATATTGCCTCACGCAGATGTTCCTTTGGATTAATAGTGATTTAAAGTAGCGCAGTAACAGTCACCGGAGGTGGCCTCTTAACTTGACCACAACGCAGTAGTTCTCGCGAAAGGCCGGTTTCCAGTAAGGGGTTGTTCCCGTACTACGACGTAGACACACTCTTTTTCCTCAGTTCCATGTGACTTTAAAAGCAGCCTCATGTGCATGCATATGGTTTTGATATTGGAGGCAGGTGAGTTGATGTTGGATGGTCGACAGAACTCTCCTTGTAATTCGGCAACTTTCATTTTTTTCTTGCTGTCATTGAAACCGTCTCGTAAATTTCCACATAGGCTACTTTATAAAGACTTGGGCGAAAAGACGTTCAAAACAAGCACAACGTGTATCTGTCATTGTCGAGTCAGATAAAACTTTATTATGGCCGTCGTATGGCTTATATCAAATTTTGCAGTGCCGTCGGAAGGTATCTTAGATTGGGGGGGGGGGGGGGGTGGACCATATAACACCAGAATTTTGGAAGTTGTAAGGTAAAATTAAACGTTTGAAAGGCAAAAACCTTCATCATGAAAATTATGAGCCACCTGCGACAGAGACGACCACATATAAGACCAAGCTACTTGTAGCCAACTTGCTATTTTCTCCAGAACTGAAACATTTTCATTTCGACCGTAAAATTCAAGGCAAATACTGATGGCGCTTTAAACAGATGTAGTTGTAAGATTCAAGGAATTTTTCTCGACATCATTTGTGATTAATAAAAACACGTACCTTTTTGACCAGTAGCAGTACAATGGAAAGGTCTGGGTTTTCTGGTATATCCTGTCGAAAGTAGAAAAGATGTTACTACCATGGGCGGATTTAGGGGGGCCCAGGGGGCCCGGGCCCCCCCCCCTTCCAAAAATTTTGAAGTTTTTTCAACATCATAAAACAAAGGGCAAGGCCCTATTCCAATGAAATACGACTATGCGATGTGTCAGAGTGAAACTTAAATTTGTTCATTATTTTCTACCTCAGAAAAAGTGTTATGCTAATAACTCTGCTACTGACTTTCAGCTGATAACATTTTGGCTTACACTGGCCTCAGTAACTTTCTCTGGGCATTGCTAGGAGAGTTCTATTAATGGATTGTTAACTTCAGTCTATTACTGGCCAGGCCCACAACATTGGGAGCACTGCTTCTACTTTCAAGGGAATTTCAGAATTCTTTAATATTTAGAGGAATATTTTCGACAACATTAGGCTTTTAACTATAACTTGCTGCAATATTACCCTGTAATGTCTTATTTAAGCCTTGTAATTTATTTTAATGGAATGTACTGTGAATTTAGGGTAAAATTTAAAATTCACTAAATTATGAACATTTTCCAGCGATATATGATCAGTTCAAAAATATACTAAAGACATCACCATTTTGCATCTAAGCAATTTTAAATTAACAAATATTTCTCAAAGGGGAAGGTGTAAGGGGGAGGGGACACCCCTCCCCTTAGACTCCTTCCCAGAAAAGCATCTTTCACAAAACCAAAAAATAAAATTCACTGAATTATGAACACTTTCCAGCCATATATGATCAGTTCAAAAAATATACCACAGACGTCACCATTTTGCATCTGAGCAACCTTAAATTAACAAAAATTTCTCAAAGGGAAGGGGACACCCCTCCCCTTAAACCCCTCCCCAGAAAAGCATCTTTCAGAAAACCAAAAATTAAAATTCACTGAATTATGGACGCTTTTCAGCCATATATGATCAGTTAAAAAAATACACCACAGACATCACCATTTTGCATCTGAGCAACCTTAAATTAACAAAAATTTCTCAAAGGGGAGGGGACACCCCTCCCCAGGACGGTGATTACTCATCACATGCTTTGCCCCCTATCAAAGTACCGTGACACTGTCCCTGGGGACACCCCTCTCCTCAGACCCCTCCCCAGATCGGATTTTTATACAAACCACTATGACCTGGGCCCCCCCCCCCTTTTGCCAAATCCTGGATCCGCCACTGACTACATATAGACTACATCATGTAATACTTCCTGAAGCATTTACGGTTATATTAAATTCTCTTCCACAAGCAAATTTCCGTTTCATAAACTGATATGAATACCACAATCAAAATCTTCGTTTTAAAGATGACGAATGTCTGGCCCTATAAAATATAGAACCTACGAGATTAAGATAATTTGTCTGAGTGGCTATTTGTAGGAAGTATTACTTGTGAACTGAAAAATGATTTACCGAATAAAAAAGGATAAAATGAATATACCATTTCTAATATATAAGACTGACTTTGCGGACAATTTGATCTTTCTTTAACGACATCAGTGTCCGAAGTAGACTTCAAAAATCTATAGCAGCATTTACTCCTAGGGGTATTACTTGCTTTTCCTCCCTTCTCCCTTCAGAAGTTCTCTCCGAGTGCTTACTACTGTTTTCCTCTACAGGGGAAATTTTTCTACAATAAGCCAGAATTTTCAATTTCTCTTCAATGAACCATAAAATTTCAATTTCGTTCAATATTGTGTTCAATCATTATTTTGTATTTTTCTACTAGCTAAACCCCTAATCTTCAAATTTCTTCAACAAAAAACAAAGCTTTCGGGAGCAAAGGGCAACGAAAATTTTGCCTTCACCTCCCTTCCGGTCGCCCGTCTCCCTTATCGTGGCTTTAAGTTGTTGAACCCCGGCGATGATCTTAAATGTTCCTCTTATTGGGTAAAACCTTGCATCCCCCTTGTGAAAGGCAAAATCATGTATAAGCAAAGACGCATTAACAGTCTGTACCTATAAAATGCACCATTTGGGGTTGAGGGCAAAACGTATAGGTCATATTGATTAAATACTTTGAAAAATTTACAACAAAATGTTTTCACACCACTGTAATTATGAAGAATTCTAAGGTTCAATGCACTATCAGTTTCGTTTCAGAAAGTAGATATATTGCAATTTTTATATGGGCGTCCATATTGTTATTTCCGCCATCTTGGTTGACCTAGATCCTGAGAAAAGTGTTCAGAAAAAGATGTTTTGAAAACGTGTAAGAGAATATAAACAGACTGTGGGAAAAGCATTTTAATGATTCCTTTACTTATTATTATAAGATAATGTAATTTTTATATTGGCAGCAGTTTGGCTTTTTCCCCTTCTAGGTAGACTGGAATTCAACAGAAATGTTCGAAAAATACGATACGATTATTTCACATAAATGTGGCCAGCCATTAATAGTAACCATGTCAAAAGTATTACTAATGATTATTTTTCTTGTTGTTAATATGTACATTTTGTTGTTTCCGCCATCTTGGTTGACCAGGATTCCTGCATAAAATATTGAAACTCATGCTTTATTATTAAAGTACAATTTTCTGAAAAGAAATTAAAAGCTCTCGATTGACAAATTCTTTAGTAATTATTTTCTGTGATTTTTGGATTATTTTTAAATATTTTCTTATTTTTGTGGTGAACTTTTACGGTTTTGTTAGTACTTCTTCAGTGCCTCTTCTTTGGCTGACATGTAATCTTGTGAGAAGATTCTTAAAATCCATCTTAGATTATAAAATAGTAAACTACAACTTTACAAATGGGGATTGTGGCATTTTATAATGTTTTCACACAATTTTTGAAAATATTTCACACATTTTGGGCGGTTATTTTGTTGTTTCGTCATTTTGGTTAATAAGCTCTCACCAATCTCAAAAATTAAGTTTTAATATTCATCATAAAATGTGAACACATATTAAGACTAGTTGTGTCAAAAAAATTCTTCTTTATTATATAATACAGTTTATTCATTACTTTTTCCGCCATTCTGTTTTGACACCAGTTGAGTGAAACCCAAAATATTTACTGCTGCCACTTGATTTCATGTACAGGGAACCATGAGGTTTCCAAAAATATTGTGTGGTGGGGTGCAGTTGAAGTGCCTCTGGCCCATGGTCTATAGGCCATTTCGAAACTTCATGACTTAGTATCACGTGATATTTCCATGTGACGTCATAGATACGTCATAAGATATTTCAAACACAATACGTTGCTAATTTGGTAACTTGTTTGTATTGATCGATTATAGATTTGTGAGCGATAACACCAGCCCCTAAGGCGATACAGGCTCTCAAAGTTAAAAATGGCTGCAATTTTGGATAAATGCAAATTACTCAAAACTCCCAAAATGTGTGATTGGAGGCATTATTTCAAGAAAATTTACACGTAATGCCGATTCCATTGACACCAAATTTCCTTTCATTAGAATTTTTCCAACAAAAATGCTTATTTTAGACAGTCAATTGATGAAAGGAAATGATTTGTCTCACTGAGGTTGATCCCTCAAAATTATTCTTTTTGAAATAGGCTATCATGTTTTACGATGTTTTCACAACTTGACCTCCGTTGACCTCACATGAACTTTGACCTCCACCAAAACAATGGTACGGTTTCAAACTTGGTCCGTCTATATGCTAAGCATTATATCCGTCACATCCACTCATGGGGTTTCACAGTTTGACCTCTTTTCAACGCAAATGACCTTTTCACCTCTAATAAAAACAATTCAATTATTTAACGC
The DNA here is from genome assembly GCA_029531755.1 of Holothuria leucospilota. Taxonomy (NCBI): domain Eukaryota; kingdom Metazoa; phylum Echinodermata; class Holothuroidea; order Aspidochirotida; family Holothuriidae; genus Holothuria; species Holothuria leucospilota. Next base: position 39,182,993 of record CM055976.1, read on the forward strand.
TATACAGAGGCATCCACCTACCAACTATGCAATCCATCAAGATTACCCATTATGAGCTATCCTGTTAACAAAGTTTCACCATTTGACCTCTAGTGACCCCAAATAAAATTTGAGCACAAGAAGCAAAAGGGTTCTTGAAATCTGTATGGGGCAAGAACATGCTCAGTATGAGATCTTCATAGAGCTTACCCGTTTAGAACCTGAATAGGCCCCAAGTGGGCTGGTCCTGGCCCGCTTGTGCCCGCTTCAACCCCCTGAAATCCAATTGGTCCCCAGCTGGGCCTGCTGGCTGGGTAGAAGTGACACATCGGGGAGTAGTATACATCTACTCTAACAAGATCTATTATGTCACACTTCGTTGATGTTTATGTTTGTAGAAATCTATAAATTTGTAAATTGTTGAGACCATGTTGACGAAAAAAATTCATAAAGGTCAAAAGTCATTCCTGACTACTTATTTGTACCCATTTGGCTAGAACTGAAGTGAGGAACAAATACACGAGCCAACATTATCCCAATTAAATTTTCGTGTTTCATGTTTATATGGGTACCAATCTACACTTTTAGAGAAGAAACAGTGTGGTATTCGTGTGACGCCCAGAAATGTTGGTGTGAAAAGTCACAATAGCCTAGAAATGACCTTGAATTGCACAACATGCACCATTTTGTCCCTTGTAAAAGCCTGTGCCAACAAGATCCCATCTATGTTTTTTTTTTTTTTTGTAAGTGGTACGTTTGCGGGCTTGTAAATAGATATTACTTGAAAAGTAATTGGGGTAAATGACACACTGTTAAATAAGGTCCACGATCATACCCAACTATGTATTTTGGATGTGCTTGACCCAAACATTTGCATTTATGGTGAGGGATATGCTTATCGTTTCAAAAATTTATTTCAATTCAAATTTCTGTAACGTCTTATGACATAACTGAAAGTGCAATGATCTCAAAATTTTGCACTATTATATTGGTGTGATGACGTTTCACTCCATTCTTCAAAGGTGATCTGAGGACCCATGTATCACTACTTGAACGATACATTTTGTGCAGGCACACATACTACTAACACCATTGGTCTACACGACGCCAATATCATCGAAAGAAGCACAAAAAAAAAGATGGCCAAAATACCACTGGCATACATAAATTTTGATGGAATAATAAAGTTGTGTTTAATGGACTGGAAAAGTTCGCCAGAATGCAACACATTCATAGACAGGATGTTCTTAAACATTTAAATTGATATATATAATAAATATATAATTCACACCATAAATAACAAAAACTAGAAGTTCCTGTAGTTCTACCCAATTACCCTGAAGGCCGCTATTAAAGAGTAGACGATATGTATGTATATATATATATATATATATATATATATATATATATATATATATTGTTATTTACCCTACCTGGGGTCCTCGTCGGTATTGATGGAGGAAAGGTTGCAGCAGAACGTCCGTGCACTTAAAAAGAATAATACATTTGCTTTAATAGCATAAAAAGAATTGTGTACCGCTGATCTGAATCCTACAATGACACGTCAACTAATTTATTATGCATCATTCAGGGTTCATTAAGAAAAGAGCAGAAATGAAAAAGTGACCTTGGAGGACAATTGAACTTTTCCATTCTACAAATAAGTAAGTTCAAATGGCTTCACCAAACCATCTGCTTTACAGAATTTTAGAATATTTGTACAACATAAAACGAACATAGACGTACTTGGTAAAGTAGCTATCAAGAAGAACATTTGTATGTTCTGTACGTAATCTCATAGTTGTAGTTTAGCATCTCTCATACCTTCCAGCTACAAGGAACAAAAAAGTTTCCAGCAGAAAGCGGTATTTTGTTACGTGTGACAATAAATGCAATGCAGCAACAGACATAAACAATATTTTAGCAGTCTAAGTTTTGAAACGACCTAGTTTGTAGACAACACATCCAAAAGGACTGTAAACTATTTATAGACACTCAAAAACTACAATTACCTTCAGGCAAATACCCGGATGCAAGTAGAGTTACTAGAATAATCGATGAGATCATGATGAAAGGAAATCCGTATAGAGCTATTTCATGCAAAAAAAAAGATAAGAACGATTTTTAGAACAGTTTTGTTAAAGTCGCACCAATGCCAGTTAACTTCAAATAACTCTTTTTAACAAGAAAATAATGCAAAAATTTAGAGAAAAGTATTTAGTTGAGCCCTTGTGTAGCATCTCAATTAAAACGACATATACCATGTCTTTCATTGTGGTTCAAAGGAACTCCCTCCCTACATCTATCAAAAAATGTTTTGTTATTGTACAGCAGGGGCCAAATCATCATACGTGAAAACCTATATGTACAGAATCGATTGACCGTACACAAGCTTTCAGAGCCCCAAACCATACAAAACGGCCGCATAAACACATAATACTCTATTCAACTTGTTTCAGTACAAAATTAGTTTCAACTATAAAACGAAACAGTTTATAAAGTTTTATAGCAAGTATAAGGTAATAAAACATAAGAAAAAGAGAAGTGTTAACACAGTAAGTCATAGGTGTAGGAAGCGGGGGGCTGGAGGGGCATTTGCCCCCCAGTCAAAAATGTGGGGGCTGTAGTATGCTTCCGTCCCCCAAGATCCAAGGGCAAAACCCTTATTTGTCTCTTCTGTAGGAAATGTTAAAAATTTGAAGTAATTTTCCTTAAATTTTGTCCAAAATGTTGCACCAAATAGCATCTGAGGAGCTTCAAATAGGGGAGGACCCCTCCCTTTAGACCCCTCCCCAGGACGGCGATCCGAAACAAGGTTCAGCCCCCAGTCTCGGAAAGCTTCCTACGCCTATGCAGTAAGTTACCATTGGAAAACAACAAGAACCAAACCATGATTTCAAAACAGGAAGTAAAGAACTCATTACATCTAGTACAAATGGCTACAGCTCCCTATCCCGGTCTTGTACACCCTATGTTAATCTGTGGTGACAAACAAGGCTTATTTTTAAATGATTGCTACAACCAAAAGGGTTTGGGATGTGCCAAGTTTCGTCATACTGGTACCGCAGTCACGGCAGACGAAGAACTGTAGGGACAACTCTGTTCTTTAAAATGCGATATCCAGCTATCTAGGACGCTTGGAGAGCCGTGCGTTCTGACCACAATCCTATCCTTGATGGGGCTGAGGTAGGCATTGTAGGATACCTCTTTTTCCATGAGAGGAAACGATTCATCCTTCCTAATTCGGTATCTTCCACCTTCATTGAACACTAACGTAGCCAGTATCCTCAAACTTACCCCCCCCCCCCCCCCACCCCCCCCCCCCCCCAGCCAACCCCCCGACCCCCCCCCACCACCCGCCCCCACCCCCCCCCCCCCCACCCCACCCCCCGCCTCCCCTCCCCCCCCCCCACCCCCCCCCCCCCCCCCCCCGCCCCCCCCCACCCCCCCCCCCCCCCACCCCCCCCCCCCGCCCCCACCCCCCGCACACCCCGCTCCACCGCCCCCCCCCCCCAGCCCCCCCCACCCCCCACCCCCCCCCCCCCCCACCCCCCCCCCCCCCCACCCCCCCCCCCCCACACCCCCCCCCCCCCCCGCCCCCCCCCCCCCCCACCCCCCCCCCCCCCCACCCCCCCCCCCCCCCACCCCCCCCCCCCCCCACCCCCCCCCCCCCCCACCCCCCCCCCCCCCCACCCCCCCCCCCCCCCACCCCCCCCCCCCCCCACCCCCCCCCCCCCCCACCCCCCCCCCCCCCCACCCCCCCCCCCCCCCACCCCCCCCCCCCCCCACCCCCCCCCCCCCCCACCCCAAACGAGTTATTGTCCAAGATTGTAGGTACCGTCTAGGCATAAGTTACGTACCTAGCCAACGTTAGGCTACGTCTTTTACTATCCACACAGGCTGTAGCGTTTCAACTGCCTGTACGTGCACCCACTCGTTTGCTTCAAGGGTCCTGTGATACGGGGGGGGGCCAAGAAAGAAACACACAAGATGTGCATGCAGTACTGTACAGAATGGCGGACGTCAGTCTTTGGTTTGCGTCAATACCTTTCAAGCACCAACAGTTGGGGGGGTGGGGGGGGGATTCTTTGGTAAACGCGAAAGCTTTCCTGTGTAAGTGAAGCCATGAAGCCACAGTAATGCATCATACAGTGTGCATGCATGTGGTGTCGTAACGGTATTGCTTTGCTGGTGTACACGGGGATCGTCATGGGAAAAGACGGGAAACGAGAGGACGTGTACATGTCAGTTTGAGGTGAGAGGGTCATGACATAACCCTCCTCATTAGGTACAGATAAATACTGAGCAAATTACAGTACCCGCGCCCCCTATCCAACGAATATACATCAATGCTACTGAGCATGATCGGTGTCGTGCCGTTCAGGGCACAGGACCAACGGCGCCTGCCCATGTGCATGGCTACTGTTTACACATTAAGTGTCCTGCTCTATGTTTGCTCCCTGTGCATAGGCTCCTGAAATTTGTCCGCGACAAATGCCATTCGGCTCAAGTTGCCAGGCGGCGGAGAACGTCGATTTTTCGGTTTAGTGAGGTAGGCCATGTCCAAACGGTAGGGCGGCCATATTACTGTATAATATCGGCTCGAAAATATCATCGCGTTAAGCAGAGACTGGGGGTGTCTGGAACTAGAATTTTGTCCAGACGTATAAGTCAGAAGTAAAATCAGTACAGAAACAGTTCTTTTCTTTTTCATAGCTGCGCAAGACTAACGGGTCCTTTGCGGGAGATTTTTTAGGACCTAGTGCCAAAGTTTTTTTCTCTCCCCTGCGCCGCCGTGACGTTTGGACGGGCCTTGCCGGAGGTTGCTTTTCGGAAAAACTAAAATGGGACGGCGCCAAAGGTTTTCTTAAAATTGGGGTATGGTACATATGCCTATCAAGTACTTGTAAATATATCCCCCCAGCCCCTATGCCAAAACAGTATTAGGCGATATGTCATTAAATTCGAACTAGGGTATCCAGTGTACACATAGACATTTGACTAATAACTGGAGTTTCGATACGGGACCCGTGTTTTTTTAGTTATGGAGAACATTTCGGTCAGCAGAGATCCTCTTGGTAGGGAGATGCGTTTGGTGCCAATTTTGGGCAGATGGTATGTTTTGTGCAACTGTAGTGGAACATTTTTGTGCGGCAATTGTTAGGGGGTCATTTTGAGCTGAATAGAATTAGAACAGAACGGAACAGAATAAGAACTGTTATTATCCGATTATGAAAATTACCATCTCCCTGGCACTCTATAAAAAAAACGAAGTAGTATTGAAGAAAAGGGAGATATAAGAAATTTAAACACACGCGGCTAAAATCTTAGCGCAAAACTCTGGGCAGGAAAAAACAGTTTTTTTGGGCTCTAATTTAGAGTCCATGTTCCAAGAACTTACATCATAAGTAGTACAACATTCCTTCCACGCGTGTGGTTAAGCTAGGATGCTCTTTGTTGTCGTCGCAGACCAAAGGTGCAGACTTGTGCTGGATGAACCTTCCATACCCGATTGCCTGCACTGTGATCAATAACCACTAAGGGGTAACAAGTTTTTGATGTCCAGATGAGTAGTGCCAGCTCAATCCGGATGAACGGGTGAATAAGAGTGGGTAATTGTAGTAGAGATGCTGTCAAAAGAGACAAAAATCGCAGTGAACGGATACAGTGGCGGGGCAAGTCAATAACACTATACTGTTCATAACATAAATAAACTACAACTACTGTGACTAAATTTTATTCCATGCATGCAGTATTGACTGTAATCCTTTACCTATTTTTTAGCCACAATTAATCGGAACTGATTTTTGGCCCGACTTTTGGATGTAGTGGTGCACGAGTAAGAGGGTGATCGGGGAATGGGGGATTTGTGCACATTGTGCACTCCAAGGCCACATAAGAGCGGGGAACTCAAGAAGGCGGATCCTTGTGCTGGCTTTCAGACTTGGGCAGGGGGTCACTCAGAAGTATGCTCATCGACCGGTAGCTGGTATGTGTGCATGCCAGGCTCCATAATATGCTGCAAGTTATTTTCTGACATGTAACAACTCATTTTCGACGTGGTTGGTACATGCACCTGGATGAAAAAAGAGGTATGAGTGCATTCAGTGCAACAGATACGACAAGAGATTTGGTTATGGGGCACAAGAGGTTGGTGGGATGGATAAAGGTTAGGTGCACGGTTGTCATATCGGCATTTTACATGGCACGCGCGCGGGGTCGCGGCCTAAGGCTTAGGATTCCTTGCCAATGGGATGCTTGTGTTGTACTAGGGGTTTATCCCTCAAATTTATTCTTATCTTGACTTCATCATTTGTTATGATATTTTTAACTAATTTGTACTTGCTGCTTGACCGGGTCACATAAGAACTTGTTGAACACCCCACCAAATATAACAAAAACACAAAAAATGAAAGTGTCTTGCTTTCCTATCTGTTGCATTGAAAGGAATTTAACTCCAATCGATCTTTGGAGATCTTGAAAATTCTTGGGAAATTTTGCTTTTTGACTCTTCGTGGTGAGGCGCCCCGGGGGATATACCAATCTTGGAAATTCTTGGAAAATTTTGCTTTTTGACCCTGTGACCTCAGATTACCGATCTTGGGAATTCTTGGGAAGATTTTGCTTTTTGACCTCTGATAACCCCAGATAGCGATTTCGGGAATTCTTCGGGAAACTTTTACATTCCTGACCTCTGGTGACCCAGAGGAGCGGGGGGATCTGGGAGAAATTACTTTGGATATTGGGTTGTTTTTGACCTCTGATGACCCCATTATGATAGATCTTGGGAATTCTATCCGGAAACTTGGGCTTTTAACCTATAGTGACCCCAGATGACACAAATCTTGCGGAAAATTTTGTTTTGTGGTAACCTTCTGATAGGGGGGGGGGGGGGAGGGGGGGGGGGGTGGCGGTTGGGGGGACCCCAGATGAACCTTTTTTTTGGACCGTCCCACCAAAAATTGATAGGGTTTCTTCCCTTCTCAACATGGCCAATTTAATATGCCAAATACTGTATGAAAAGTGGCTGTGTCAATTGCTATGCTTGAGATATCGGGATTACAAGCCATTTACAAGGTATTTCTGTAAGTTTAAAACCTTATTGGTGACCGAAGATGACCTTTGACCTCTGACCAAAAAACAATAGCATTTTCACTCTCCCTCTAACATGACAAATTCTATCATCCGCCACTTCCTATCTTGACATGTATCCCAATTTCAAGGTTTTCAGGCATTGTGACCTCCTGGTGACCCTCAAATGACATTTGACCTCGCACAAAAAACAATAGGTTCTTTCTCTCAATTATGGACATATCTATATACCCAATTTTATTTGAAAAGTGTCGGTCATAACCTTATATTGAATGGATAAAGTGATTACGAGCTTTTCAGCCTATTATACCTATGGTGGACTCTCAAATAGTCCTCTGACCTTCACCAAAAACATGAAGGGTTCTGCCTTCCTCTCATACATGAGGAGCTCTCTATGGGGCGTACACAAATATGAAGTGTCAGTCATTCCTCAGTCTTTGAGCTATTCGTGATTTACGAGTCTTTTTCTGCTTTTTTAGAGGAATGGGGCGCCTGGCGTCTTGGTGGCCGTCAAATGACCTTTGACCTCCCACCAAAAACAATAGGGTTCTTCCCTCTCAACAATAGACAAATTCTTATATACCAAATATGAAAAGTATTCGGCATTGCTAACTCTGAAATATCGTGTTTACAAGCCATGGGTGTACGAGTGTTTTTCCGCAGTTTCATTGTCATACCTGGTGATCCTTCAGATGACCTTCGACCTCTACCAAAAAACAATAGCTTCTTCTTTCCTCTTAGACATGCAAAATCGTTATATCAAATATGAAAAGTGTCGCGCCCTTCGCTATCTTGAGTATATCCGTTGATTTACGAGGTTTTCTGCGCAGTTAAACCTCTGGGGACGCTCAGAGAATGGACCTTTGACACTCCTTACCAAAAAACAATAGGATGCCTTCCTCTAGAACATGACAAACCTGTATATAACCAATAAGCTATGGAAAGTGTCTGGTCATTGCTATCCTAGATATCGTGGTTTACAAGCCGTTTACGAGGTTTTCGCAGAATTAACGCTCCAGTGACCTCAGATGACCGTTTGACCTCTACCAAAAAACAATAAGATTCTTCCTCTCCTGACATGACAAATCTGGATACCAAATATGACAAAGGTGTAGGAAAAAAAAAGTCATGTAGCTAACTTGAGATTATCGTGTTTAAAAAAGTTTTCGGTGGTATGGTGACGACTCTCGGTGACCTCATATGACCTTTGACCGCCACCAAAAACAAAAGGGTTTTGCTTCTGTGCAGCTCTCAACATACAATAATCTAATACCAAATATGAAAAGTGTCGCCGTACACATGGCGTGAGTACTCTTCGAGATATCGTGGTTTTACAAGCTAGGCGTCACATACACACAGCACACACACGACATCACCATCAGCCCATAGATACGCGTGGGTTTGCCTGCCATTGCAAGGAATCAAAAGCAACAATGAAAACTTTAGACATTTGCATGAGGTGTTAGTGGCCATACATATTCAAACCTAATGCCAAAACAGCATTTTGAGGCACGTGTTTTGCATTTTGTTCAATATTCTGGTGCGAATTGTTTCCTTCAATATGCATGTATTTTCCACAATTTTCACAAAAGAAACTTGGGTGGTAACGTATGCATAATTATGCCTCCAAGTTCCACCATCATAGCATAAACATGAATAGCTAAAAACTCTGTTCATGGTCATAGGGGTGGCAAAGCGCATTTCGAACTTTTGTTGTCCAATTCAAGGAAGATGTCCGTCTCTGTTGCGGATGGGAGAGGTTAGGGGGGGGGGGAGGCTGTCAGAAAGTGGGGCAGAGCAAGGAACTCCCACCCCTCCCAGCTTTTGGAAAAGTGGCTGAAGACAGGGGATACACTCACATCAATAGGGACATAAAATGGTGGTCTCAGGAGTAGGGCTGGGAGAAATTAGTACATGCCTGCCTCGTTAACCTCTGAGCAATAAGAGAAGGTGAAGCTTGTCACTATTCATCCACATTCACTTTGGTATGGGGTCTTCGATGAGCCAAGAGGCTTCCTGACCATCAAACGTTAAACTTAAACATCATATCTATGAGTTTTGAGCAACTGGAATGCTAATATCAATGAATCTACATATGGTATTTTTTGACCATACTGAACACCAAATATGGCCAGTTGCCTCTTAGATAATCTGGCAACCCTGGGAGGGGACAAGTTAGAGTTAGGGGACAGGGTCAGGGGATAGGTTAGGGGCCAAGATAGGGTGACCAACCTGCATTTGGATTCGGTGACATTTCCTTTTCCCAGATTTGGCCTTGCTATTATCCACATGTTCTTTTCTTCACTATGATCTCTTTGTTGTATACCAGTCTATGCAAGTGGCAGAGAAGATGTTGAGCCCATGTCCCATCTGGTCCTGGGAAGCATTCCTGGTCCACCAATACAGTATGTTAAATTTTCTGGAGCTCACTGATTGACAAGTAGCTTTTTTGAATCAGGACTGTTTCCAGATGGACTGCATAGACTGGTGGGGATTATGACCACAGTCACAGCTCAATCTGTAAGAAGAAAAAATAAACAACAAAAGAACATAGGAATTTATAAAGTAATGTCATTAATATTTGTGGTGACAAATGCCACCCAACTGTGTCCTCTACCCACGTGCCGATCACATGGCTGTTGAAGAGTTAAATGTGTAATAAATTGAACTCTACCAGTGTAACCATTCACTTGGTAGCATTAATAATCCCAATGCGGACTTGAAAATTGCAATTTCTCATCCATAGGTTGCCACATATGCGGGGAGTCCAGTCGTAATTGAACCTTCCTTTCTGTGGAGCAATTCATTACAGGTTCCCTTTCTTGTTAATAAGGAGTGTGTTGTGAGGGCATCAGTCATAATTAGATATATTTTCCATCCTTGTTTTGGCTTTGTAATTTGCTTGAAAGTTTTGCTTCTCTTTTTCAGGAATTGCGCAGTTTTTTTGTTGTGAGGTTGTTGTTTCTTCAATACATGCAAGTTTCATAGTTGAAGCAGCAGCCATTTCTCTTTGGATGTTGTGAATTTCTGGTAAATTTTGTTCAAAGGAGGATCTAAGTCCTTTTCTCCTCGGGCTCCTTTGTAATCAGTTAATTGGACTGCTTTGGATTTTTTTCTTTTTTTTACAGATAGTACTCTTCTTTTATTTTACAAGTCGCTTTATTTAAACAGAGGCCCATTTAACAACCTTTCTTAAACCTCCTGTTGTTACTGCACACGAATTGGAGTGGTATGCTCCCTTTATTATGCATGGTTGAATTGACTAAATAGGTTACAGAGGCACGTGGATGATTGAAGGAGTATTTTTAACAGGCACTGGAATAGTTCATATGTAGCCTAGTATGAAAATAACTTGGTCATGTGACACGATTTTTCATGATTTATCGGTCTAATTATGATTTATCATTAAACTTAATTAGCATGGATGTAAGATTCACTGTAGGGAAATTCTTTCCGGGCGGGAGATTGTTGAAAATTTCGCCCCATGTCTCCCATTTGGCTCCTTGTGGTCTATTGCGTTGATATATGTGTATTAACGTGTGCATAATCATTATAACGGGTGTTCTGTGTTCTCAAGTTGATTTCCTCGCATTGCTTTGTTTGTTTCAGGTATCTCCCCTCTCTTTCTCAGGTAGGTGCTAAAAAGAAGATACAGATACAGTAGTTCAGATAATTCTGAAGTTCATAGTTGAGCAGCAAAGGCATAAGTAAGAATAAAGGTAAGTGATGAAGGGTAAGTGATAAAGTTGTATCGTGGATAAAATCTGCTTTCAAATCCACCAACAACTCTTCTTAATAGAAGGTTTCCAAAATAAACCCTGATCCATTTTACTATGCTAACACCATCAAAAAGACATGGGTGCATTTCCAGCACTATACGCCATACACCAAAGATCCTTGGTATACACAAGGAAATCGCTAATTAGCGTGGCAGTATGAGGAGTCACTCAAGTTGGTGTATATTTTTCTGCAAACTAGTTCCAAGTCAAGATCTTTCTGCTGCAATATGTTTCCACTAAACTCACATTAAGTCTCACACAACATGATTACTTCCTGGATAGGATACAATGTGTGTTAGTATTGCAGTATGAATGATCATCATATAGTTCTCGAGTCAGGTAACTGTAATTTCATAAGCCTTTGTGTTTGGTAATGATTACATTCTATGTTTTATTGGAGTGGTGAAAGCTTTGACAACTGGCATAATAACTGGGGGTTAGGCATTGGTTTTGGGCAGGAAAGCAACCCTGGCAAAAAGAGCGCCGTCTTTTAGGAATGTCAAATAGAGATAGCGGGGCCTGACCTCACTGTCCTGGCACCAGATTCTAAAATTTAGTACCCCAGATCATAGATCGGCAGTACAAAGTACCAAATGGGGGGGCGATAACTACCTATGCCGGTGAGGCCCTGCACTGACAAAACTAGCCTACGATACCCCTGCCTAGTTTTACATACACTTTGTTCCCTGACCTAGGTCTTGGCTATGAAGTATCTGATTTATTTAGACCACATATTACTGTGAGAGTAACGAGCATTAGCATTTGTTGCTGCAGTGACTGTTGCTAGTACCTACGCGTATGAATGTCGCAGCAACAAGGTTTGGCAGCTCTTTAAAATGTTGAAAAAACAAAATAGGATCACACGTAAAATCATTGCATTTGGACAAGCTTTGTTCACTAAATGTGAGTCATCATAAAATGAAGATTTCTTGAACATATTAAGGATCCATATGAATCAATGATTGAAGAGTACAGATCTGTAACTTTGCAAAATTCAAGAACTCAAAGTTTTTAAGCAATAATTAAAGGTTTAGCCCAATTTTGCAAATGGACATTTGAATGACCTGGAGTATGGGAGAGGAAGCGACAAAGCCTTTTTTTTTTTTTTTTTTTTCCCCCCACTATGGGACTAGGGCGGTGACTAGGTTTTACAACTATAGAATACAGGGCAACTCTTTAAACAGTTCCTAGCATCCATGGATGCGATGTGTCACTGTTTATTTAGGCTGGCACCCTTAACTTTGACTCCCCATCCAAGCATCCACTCCAAGAAGCTAATGTTGTCACATCACTTACTCCACATCCAAGCATCCACACATCCACTCCAGAATATTGGTTGCGGTAGGCCTATTAGCAAGAAATTTACAAAAATGGGTGGTTCTCACATTAAACTTCCCTATACACTCATTTGATTATAACATCTTTCACATTTATCTTAGCAGCCCAAAATGTGACTCTGCATCCAAGCATCCAATCTAAAACTGTTACTGATCATGTAACTCACTTTGCATCCAAGCATCTGCACATCCACTCCAGAATACTGGTTGTAGCTCTAGTTGGGCTAACTTAAAGGGAGAAAGCAGTCACCTTAAGTTTATTTTCAAAAATCTGCTAAATCTTACAGATCTCCTTTGATTTCTTTCACAAATATTTTTCATTATGTTTCGGTATAAAAACGATGTATACTGAAAGTAAACCAAAGAATAATTCTGCATGGATTTAAATGTTAAGAAGCAAAAAGAAATTGTGACATGATTAACAGGATCCATTTCTGACTAAGGATGAGGTACACTAATTCAAATAAGGGGGTGGGGGGGGGGAGGACTGCATTAATATTTTCCCTTTAAGAAATAGACAACAATGGTCATTCATTCTCAAACTTTTCTCTTCAATTTGTTTATCTTTCACTATGCATCAATGCATCCATGCGATTGCAGATGAACTTGGATTTTTTCGTTCCTACAAACTATGCACTTTGCATTCAAGCATTTGTGTGCATCTACTGGCAGTATATATGAAGATATGTAGGTGGAACCTAATAAGGCCACTGTAAGAGGAGAAAGTGTTAAATACTTCGTTTCTTCAATAATAAAAACATTTTCTGTAGTACAGTAACATCTTCCTACAGTATGTGGTATATATCTACTGGATGGTATACGTGTAAGTTTTTGCTACGGTACTTGAAATTTCTCACTTTAGATATTGTGGTAAATTTCTCCAGATTTTTGATGAAAAAATTACCTCTACAAAATCCAGTCACAGACTTTCAATATTCCCAATCAAAGAAGTGTGTTCCAACCATTCTCAATTGGCCTCATGAAACTGGTAGGCCTTGAAACCCCTGTCAGCTTGAATCACAGGAAGCTTCATTTTTTGGTTAACTGGACCTCACTGGTTCGTAAGTTGTACAAGCAAATTGTTGCAGGCAAGTGGCTAGCTATTTAATGCCTGGATAGTTAAATTGCTTGCTGTCAGGTTTACATTTATTACCCATGTTGAAGTCTCATCAAATGTTAATCTTCTTGATTGATGTTGGTCGGGCTGGTTAATGGGTAACCACAATTATCAACCAAAAACTGTGGTGGTCAGGTGCCCGGTCTAATGCTTAATGTTCTTTGTTCTAGTCTAAGCTGACTAATTCAAGCAGAGAACCTTCTGTAATAAGGCCACAGTTTACACATTGCGCATATGGTCTTGTGTGCATGAGTCTTGTCTGTTGGCTTCTTTCTGTAAACAACCAGGGCTGTTGTCCGCAGTCATGATCAGGGAATAATTTAGTATTCAAATTTTGCATAGCAGTTTTGAGAATTTCTTCTGTAGTGTAAAATCACCGAAAACCCATTGTATGCACACCAAAAGTGCTAAACATTTTTAATTTGTAGCAATTTGTCCAGTTGTGTAGCAAATGGCCATCGGGATACGGATAAAATTATTCCCTGGTCATATCACTAGCCTAACAAGCACAATACACTGTATGTATGAGACACAGGAAATCTGAACGTGGCCTTATTAGGTTCCTTCACAATATATAGTGAGTGTATCTTGAGTTGGTTGGTACCTTGAGTCGGTCACTGCATACAAAATGTATGACACATGCTATGGCCTGCAAATATCAAAGTGAAGAAATGCCAGCATGAGATTTCAACAGCTCAAAATCTGTCAAAAATAAGCATTTACTCCCATTTTTGGAAGAAATTGACCCAGCCTAGCCTACATCCAGTGTTACCTAACTTTTGGCTTCAGACGTTCTTAGCCAAAAACTATATTACGGTCCCCCAAACGCCACTGTAGGATGGCTCCAGCTCCCACAGGTGATCTTTGTTTATACAAGGCGATATATTCAGGAAATTATATCAATAATGAATTGTTATGCGTGTCATAATATGAATAACTTCATGAGTTGAAAGAAAAAAAAACGTTCTATTCAACAAGGCAAAACAGAGCTGAATAGAACATTCATTTTTCAACAAATGAAAGTATTCGTACTATCACATGAATGGGAAACATTAATTATTTGTTTTATATACAATAATGCCTAACTTCCTAAACAGGCCCGATTTGGTCAAAATTTGATTCAATTAAAGGAATGAATAGGGCCAAACACAGTGTGTTACGTGTATTCTAGACAAATCCACATACAATGGATAACACATGACCGTGTGATAGTGCCAAATAACCCATGGCATGTTACTACCAATCCTCCAATCAGATGAAGAGGAATTAGTGAGGTGTTATATAAAATTTGATATCACTCTTACGTGTTTTCATAATGTTTGGATGACTGATACGAGGAACCATTCTCGAACAGGGTAAGGCATCTGAAACTTGTGGTCATAAGCGTGCGAGGCCATCCCAATTTGGGCAAAAATAGTGGATCCAGTCAGGCAAATGAGACAGCCAAGAAAACAAACTATGCCCTTTTTGTAGGCCATGACAACCGACACAGCGGTATCAAAATTTGGGTAACTTTGTCCAAAATTCTTAATTCCAGCAAAGATTATCCCTGCCCCCCCCCCCCCCCGAGAAATATTGACCCCCATACAACTATGCTTGTGGTGGGAATATTTCTGTCTCTTGAAAATTTGCCACAGAATTCACTCTAACTTTTAGAACTATTAAGAGAAAATATGTTCATGAGAATTACAGAAAAAAATTAAAGAGGCTAAAAGGGTAGTAAGTAGTCACTCTGTTTATTGCAAGAGCATACGGGAATACACAGTCAAAATTCAATTTACCTCACAATGATGTTTTGATGAGGCCAGGGGGATACGCAGTCAAATTTCACCAACTTCCTATTATCTAGTCTGGGTAAAAAATGTACAGTAATTTGGGAACAACTCACCTATGAGTATGAGTCTTACTCTTTGGATATATGGTTATACCTGTATTGATGAGGCATCAATTGGTAGGTTACCTATTACGAGGCTACAAGGATACTGCCAGTAGTCACTCTGTTTTTGCATTAGGATACAGGGATACACACTTACACAGTCAAAATTCAATTCCCTTCACTGCGATATGTTTTGAAGAGGCTTCCAAATGCAGTCAAAATTCCGAGGCAACTTACTATTATCTAGCCTACTAGGTTATCTTGTCTCAGCTCTAAAGAGGCTACAAGGATAGTCAGAGTTTAGGTTGTTTTTAAGACGCTACAGGGATACAAGTCAGTTATGATTCAAATAGTGTCTTTTAACTTGAGGCTATGGGGATATGCAGTGACTGCATAGCCCATGAAAAACAGACTACAGAGCTTGCAGGGTATTCTGCAATTGTGCTGTGGAAAGTGCAAAAGACTTGCACATAACATAACATGTTAAAGGGCAAAAGAAGGGCTATGGCAATGGCATCAGGAAGGAGGGCAAGGGGGCACTTGCCCCTCCTGGAAAATCAAAAACTTGAAAAAAAAAGACTAGAAGAAAAAGTAGCATCAACTTTTTTGTATGATATCACTAAAAAATTTCCAGAATATGAGCTTTTAAAACAGAAAATAATTAGATGCATCTTACAAGGCCTGGGAAGTGTCATTTTCAGTGATCACCGTAAACTATGTTGGCGCTACGCTTAGTTTGCCTACAGGTTTCGCCCCCTGGCAAGTTCCTGGCTATTCCCCTGTAAAAGGCACCAACATTTAGCAATTAAGCTCTTTTCTGAGAGTAAAAAGTTCCCCTGATTTGATCAATTAAAAGTTTTGTCCCCCCCCCCCCCCTAAAATTTTTGCTGCTGATGCCCAAGGCTATGGCCCCACAAGATGTCCTGGAGTCCATAAACCCTTTACTGAAAACAACCAACCAACAGTGGCGTAGCTAGATATTTTTTGTGTGGGGGCAAAAGCAAAAAACTTCCGACAGACTATTACCTGGGGACCTTTTTTTTTTTTTTGCTTTCCGGGCAATTTGAGATGGACTTTTGATTTTCACGTTCACATTTTGATGTGTTATTCTGCTTAAAAACATAACAAGTGTTGTAAGTGTTTCAAATGAATTGTTTTTAATTTATTTCCGACAGCTACTAAGCATAGCGACACCATATCTTGGAGCAAAGCGTCAAGAAAATTTTGGCCGAAATGCCTCCCAGATCGCTGAAAATGGCACTTCTCAGGCCTTGTGAGTTGCATCTAATCACTTTCTATTTTGAAAACTCATGTTCTGGAAATTTTTTAGCGAAACCATAAAAAAATGTTGATGTTATTTTTCCTTCAAGTTGTTTTTCCAAGTTTTTGGCTTTCCAGGGGCAAGTTCCCAACTTTCCCCTTCCGGACGCCCATGGTATGGAATGAAATACTAAAATAAAGATCGAAAAATCTTTCTAAGTCTTTTGCAGTCTTCAGAATATGATAGATGGGAACTGTGATAATTAAGTTGGTTTGCATTGTTAGAAATCTTCCTCTGACTTCTTTGATGTTACGAAAGCAAAGTGCATCTTTCTACATCTAAAATCTCTCCCACAAAGCTTACAGTAATTGATATGAATGATTAAACTTTGGTATTGTAATTTTTATGAAAACTGTTTGCGGATACATAATCCCCGGTGTTTAGGCATCCGAATTAAGAAGGTTATCTGTTGTGCATACAGATAAGATGACATCATTGTGGATGACAAATGAGACTTTCAATGGTAAGCCATCTTGAAGGGAAGTCTGTGGTTCTTGCAGAGTAAGTAGTTGATGGCAACAGTACTATTTGTCGGACAATGTCTTCTGTCGCAGAATATCCTCGGGGAATGTCATCACTAGGTGTTGTCAGAAGCAGTCAGTGTTGTAATCGAGTCACTTGATGTCGAGTCTCAAGTCACCTCGAGTCACAAGGCGTCGAGTCTCGAGTCATGTCGAGTCTTTAGCAATTTTAGTCGAGTCGAGTCATGTCGAGTCTTCCCTAAGCTCGAGTCGAGTCACTTCGAGTCTTAGTTAAAGTTCGAGTCACCTCGAGTCGCAAGGTGTCGAGTCTCGAGTCACGTCGAGTCTTTAGCAATTCGAGTCGAGTCATCTCGAGTCTTCCCTTAGCTCGAGTCGAGTCACTTCGAGTCTTAGTTAAGGTTCAAGTCACCTCGAGTCACCTCGAGTCACCTCGAGTCACCTCGAGTCACCTCGAGTCACCTCAAGTGAAAAATGTATTTTGGTCAAGTCTCTCCAAGTCATGTGATCTCTTAAATCGAGTCACTCCGAGTCACAGGATCTCTTAAGTCGAGTCACCTCGAGTCTCTGGTTTTGTAGGTTGGGTTAGTTGGAGGACTTACTTTGCCAAGTGTTCCTGTTATCGATTAACTTAAATGTGACAGTGTTTGCACCCTTTTGTTGAGGATGTGGTTTAAAAACTTGCAAATATTATTTGTGCAATTTAAGCGGTTTCTGCGGAGGTACTCAGTGTTAAAATGCGCTCTGCAACTACTGTTCAGTGCACATCGAACACTGCACTGTATGAGAACATTTTTCTCTGCACCCAGCTTCAGCATCAACCACCTGTGGTGCAGTCTATTGAATGAAGATTGGAAAATCTAACACAACCTGCACTGAAAACAGTTACAATGAGCCCGGCAAAAAAAAAGAAAGAAAAGAAAAACAAGTTTTCAGTCAAAGTTCCATGGTACAGCTTGCAGTCAACTTTACACTATCATAAATACAAGCCAACAAGGCATGTAATGATTAAAAACAAGCCATGTTCTCCGAATTAGACCAATAGCATTGATTAAATAGGCACATTGTAAATAGGCTACTTTAAAATGAATAAGATTTTGCATTGACCAAGCTGCACTTTTTTCAGCAGCCTGAAGTTTGTGACAATTTTCATGAATTGACAGTCAGATGAAAAAATTAGAACTACCCCTGTACTGTACACCTGCCTCTTTTTCTTGAGTGTTATAGAACGGAAAGTAGATAAAGATTACAATATAGTTACACCCCACTGTAAAGTTTCATTAAAAGAAAACCAAAATTTGCTACGCCATGCTTTCTCGAAAAGAAAATAGCTCTAATTATCCTGCACTCTTTCATTTTACTCTCCTTGGTAGGATGATGATCATGAGAACGACTTCCTTTCCTGGACATTATTTAACCTTTGCTCCTACAATTCTTTCCCTGTATACTACTAACCTCAATATAAAGACCCAGTCTATCATATAACATTGAAATAATCCCACAGTTGTTATCAAGATATTAGTATTGGTAAACACACTTTTACTGGTTTCGCGCTTTTGGTACACATACTGTAGTTAAAGTCAGGGTGCACAGTCTTCAGATGTCGTGTAAAATTTGATGAGGTGCCATAGTTCTCAGATATAATTTTATTGCAACATTTACGTGTTGCAAAATGCTTTCTTTTGTTCTCGTCTTGATGATAATCAATAAAAGCGAATTCGACGACTGATTGCTTCCCTTGTGCCATTGTGCCATTGTGAACACAGCCTAATCAGTCGACAGCAACAGCATACTGTAGCAGACTATACCTGATACTACTCAGTACGTACGAGTCGGCGCCATTTACGTACGTACGTACGTACATGACTAAGTGTCACTTGTACCAGGGGCGCTGCATTTAGTACACACACTTCACATGAATCCATTGTCACGCATAGTCAGGGTAAACCTGCCGTACTACAGGTGAAAATTTCAAAATGTAAAACATGTTTCCTCTTGGCAGGGTGACCATGGCATTACATGGAAAACGAATAGGCATGTACTGCAGACTGTGCTATACAGATATGGAACGTCGATGGAAGCCGTCTCTTCGGGGCGGTGGTGAGAAAAGAAGTTTATGGTTCTGTTCTCTTCACTGTTGGGTCATGACTCGAGTAACATAAGCGATGACTCGAGTCAATTCGAGTCACTGTGGGCAAAGACTCGAGTCAAGTAGAGTCTTTAAGTTTTGTGACTCGAGTCATGTCGAGTCTTTGGAAATTTATTAAATGGTGACTCGAGTCAAGTCGAGTCTTTGGCAAGTGATGACTCGAGTCAAGTCGAGTCCGTCAGTTTGTGACTCGAGTCAGACTCGAGTCTTTGAAATCGTGACTCGAGTCAGACTCGAGTCACGTCTTTGACTCGAGTCATTACAACACTGGAAGCAGTTTGAAAGTTTCATTTTAAGTGCTAACAGCTATGAGTTAGACTTTAACAGGAATTAATGGAGCGTCTGAAGGTACTAAGCAAAATAGAAAATAAGTTTAAGGAGTAACAAGTATACCTTTATAATTGGGCACTTCCATTTTACTAGAATGTAGGCATCGCTGAATTTTTCGTTAAGGCTATGAAATGAAACCATACGGATAAGAGGGAAGGAAGTTGAAATGAAATGATGACTGACAGCTGATAATTCAAGATCAATATTGATTTGATCTTGATACACTCATCAGAAATCAACGCGTTGTTAATCGAATGCAAGACATGGAAAAATGTGAGTAATTATTCACATTGAGGAAATGTGTGTACCATGCACACTGTACATAGTTTTGAAATGCAATATTTCAACAAGATTTTGCAGACTTTGAGGAAGAAGAGAGCATATCCTAGGCACTGACAAAGATAACATAATCAGGGAGTCGAACAACTCTCTAATATAATGCAGTGTAATTTTCAAAAGCATTTATATCTTTTTTTCAAAGGGGTCCTAAAGTAAGGTGAACAAAAATCTCAGCTGGGAACAAAGGTGTCTTGAGAACAAAAATCTCTTGTACAAACAAATGAAGGCAGTTGATCACACCTGCCTATCCCTGACAAAGCGAATGCATCTTTATGTGCACAATTTCAGTAAATCTTACTACAGTAGCATTATGCACTTCAAAACCTCACTATAGCTGGTAAATTTAGTGGTCAAGGAATTATTACCCTAAAATGTTTAAAGAACTGGGCATAACTTGCAATGAGAATTTCACCATTTGCCATCTTTACCGTTGCTCACAGATGGTTATGAATGGGGCAGTATATATACTGTAATGGGCTCATCAAATGAAATACGGGTTCACAGAAAATATTTTCCCACGAAAGTAATATTTCCCCAGAACATTACATGTTACTTACTTGTAACTTACTCAAATAAGTTTTGAAAGAATGAGAGGAATAAAAGCAATTCTAGGGCCTGTTCACAAAGTTAAAACACATGGTCTAACTGACATACTTAAAATGATAGAACTAATTTACTAGGCCTTTCTAGGGTAGCCAGCCTAGGCTTTACTACCAAGTATAGCCTTGGTTCAAATTGTTGAATGGATATCAGATGAAAGTTACAAAGCTAGCAAATAGATACGAAGGTAGCCTATGTTTGATTATATTGTAATGCAAACGGTTCAGATGCATAAAACAGGGAAACAGGACACTCAATTTTACGAAAAGTCTCAACGATTACAGTGTCTTGTCTTATATGTCTTAAACAGCTTCAACTCACGTTTAGGTATAGGCTAGGGTACAATGGTTGGCACAACAGTTCTCTGTAACTGTGAGCCAAGCCTTCTTTAACATTCGTTTAATTCAGGCCTAAAGTAAGAAAACTACTGCAAAGAGCAGGGTACACAATTTCTCAGTTATACTGTGTAGGACTATGAAAAGCGAAAGCTTCACTGACTACGGAAATATTTCCCAGGATAACTGTACACTAAAACTGAGCTCAATCATAAACAGTTTATGACAAAACTTAGTTTAAACACGTTACAGTCATAAGCAACAGGCCAAACAATGACGGCTTGAGTTTTTCGTAGTGTGCGCTGCGATTGAAAAAAGAAAGTAAATAGGCGACGTGTTCAGAAACATACCTCAATATTTCCTTGTAAGTTATCTACATCAACCAGAGATGAGGAGGTAGAATCACCTGACTTGAGTAGTAAGATTCTAGTGATAATTTTGTATTTTAGTCACAATGAAGTTAAACACATTTTCTCCATTGAATTTGCAAATTGGATCAGCAAAGGGCTGAAATTGTACAAACTTTGTGCAGGGAGCTTTTCGCGACAGGTCATTCTATTAACGTTAGTCTACCTGAGGCCTCCATTACATGTTTCTTCCCGAATTAGTATTAATTTTTATGACCAAATTGCAGGAGCTCAAGCGTCCAGGCGGGCCCCAGATCTTATGTGCATCACTTTGTATTCTTAAAGGTACTTAAAGGCCAGGGCCTACTTCGTAGTAACTAGCATAGTATTGACTTGACTTGGTGCAGTAAGGTTTGGCTTACTATAACTAAAACACATTGACTGCAGGTGTCATTCTTGTTTTGTAACGCATGCACCATACTATAATGGGGGTTGCATTAGGTTTTACATCAGGGTCAGTCAGGTAAGGATACATGTTATATTAGGATGTTGACTGCTCCAGGGGTATAAGGCAAGGGTGAAATAGCCACGTGAGTTACCAGCAGGAACCACAGCATTACTCACGCATCTGTGGTAAGACTAAGAGCTGTGTACAGCTACAGGTATTTTGGGATACATAGATGCATGGGGTGCTGAGGTCATCCTCCTGTCCTGTTGTGTACTGTAGTACCCAGTCATATTCCAGGAGATGACTAGACTAATAACCTTGCTAGTATTACTGGTCTTTGCATAATGTTACGTAGCCAAGGCTTGTACAACAATAACCTTCCATTTCCATTAGCTAGGTCAGTGGTTCCCAACCTTTTCCAACTCATAGCCCCTTTCACCATATGGGGGGGGGGTGGCAAACCCCCTTCTATGTCCCTTTCAAGTACTACTATAAATGAAACGAAAAAAGTTGAAGCACATGTTGAAATAAATGGTGCGTATGCATCCTTTGCAGATGTGGGCCTGGCCCAGGATAGTACAAACAGATAAAAGCCGTACCGAGTCTTCCTCTTGTAATGGCAAATTGAAAACCCGTGATTAATGTGAAGTCTCAATCGGAGTCAAGGGTGAAGAAAGGTATTAACTAAAAGAGAGAAAGATTTTGGGATTCCACAGTGTGAAGTATTTCCCATGGACAGGGAGTCTCGAAGCCCTTCTTAACTGCCCCTGATGAGGCATTGTCCTAGTGGGGGACCAGCGGCGAAGTCCCCCTGAAGTTCTGCATTGTTTACGAAATTGTCAGCACGAAAACTATAAAAAAGCATTTTAAATCACACTTTGACCATTTGTCCTTGAGTGGCAACTAATGGAAGGTTTTTGGATTCTGAGGTTTGCTTGTCTTGTGGGTGGGAAGAAGGATGATAGTGGCTGCATGGGACTTTGGAAGACGTATGCTACTCAAGGTGTCCTACACCGGCAATTATAACAGATCGCCCAAATTTGTACTCCAAAATATAGCATTTTGAAAGACATTTTATTACGCTGCTTCCTTTTGCATTGCAAACGTTTTCTGCTATTTTTCAATTATCTACAATTGTCGATTATGTTAGTATGTGCTTCTACGAACATCAAGGCAAGAATTACGTTTGAGATTAAATTGGCACTACAACTTTGACCTATGGACCCCATAGCCCCCCCCCCGCCCCCTCTCACCGCCACTGATAAATTCAACGGGGTCCTCACAAAGAAAATTTTGAAATTCAACACTGTTTGATACGATTTCCTGGCAGCAAGCAGATGAGATAATTCACAACTTTTTAGTGAACCTAAAGAATGAACGTTAGACCTACCCGACTTGTTGACTCGTGCTATTTTATTTCATAATTATCTGAAAGTTCAGCTAGATCAAAAACTTGGTATCTTCTTTAACTCCGTTTAAATTTAGTATGATCTCGTTTTTTCAAATGCCCCAACTGCCTCCCCTTGGCTCTTATCCCCCCTTAGTTGCGAAATGGCCTTCAGGGGGCGATACCATCCCGATGGGACCAACTTATCTGTTGGTAAAGATACGACTACAAAACCCATTGACACATACTTCTAGTCACTGTTTGCTAAATGAAGTCAACCTTTAACAATCCGTTTATCAAACTGTGTACGATTATGTCTTCATTACACATATTATATTGTGGAAAATAACAGGACCAGGGAAGTATTTACGTAGCTGGGAAAAATTAACGCAAAAACAACATGAAAAACAATCTGATGAATACTGTTTCCAGAATCCGTGGTGAGGTTAGCAATGATAAAATCCCTGTCTTTCCTGCTTTACTAATGAACGAAATAACAAAATTATTATTTCAAAACATAATTAATAATTTTTGCAGATTTTTTAAGGGATGCGGATAATCTCTGATTACAAATTTGTTACACCCTCCAAGTCTTTCCTTGCAAACTAATATACATGATTAATTTGACAGCCTTTGCCACAAATCCACTTTATCTTTTGCCTAGTAAGTTACATCGTGTCTTCAAGGAAACGCCCGGGAGTTAAATAGGGCAGACTTCCTCATTCCAAAGGCTAAGAAAGCAAAAGCAACATTTTAACATCTCCCCTTATTTCAATTTCTACCACCCACAAAAAGCTTTCTATTTCGGCAGGACGCAATCCCACATGGGCTGCACTCTTTAGCTGATCAGTCACTTAAAAAATATTATCTGGGGTGGCCGCACAGAAACGTTGATAGTGACAGTCTTGATAGCGCTATCAACTCTCTATCAAACCTGCTACTATCAGCAGGTGCAAAACGACCGCACAGAAGACGCTGATAGAGGTGCTCTCTGATAAGGTGCTTATAGGCTCATTAACATATTATAGATCGGGGATTTCCCACTTAGTTTGGCTTGTAATCGCCATTGAAGTGTTTTATTCAGGTATGCTACCTCTTATACGGGAAGAAACAGGTAGAATTTGTCCATAGAACGCGTCACTTAGAACTACATTTGATGCACATCCTTTGTGTTGATAAAAGCCAAGTATTTGCATCCTCGGCTCTTTTGAATTTAGACAATGTGTGAGGTTGTGCGTTATGAATACTGTGTAAAGGTACTTAATTTAGGACGAACAAATTCCAACTGATGGCCGTAGCCTCTAGGGGCAGAGGAAAGTTGCCCCTTGAGATTTCCAAATCGTACATAAAAGTTAACCTTCTTGAGAAAAAAATACGTATAATTGCTAAAACTTTCGCTGTCCAAATTATGATTTCTAGGACCCCCAAACGTGGGAAATTTTATAATAAAGTTTCCTTTTCCCCAATTTTTCCCCGGGGTCCCTCGACGTGGATGTATTCTTAATACGGGTTTCTCCTCACGAATAAACCATTGTGTTCCTCCTACAAGATACACAGCTTGAATACCTTCACCAGCATATGCGTTGGTGAGAGATAAGTAGCATATGGTTACCTTTAATCATTAGCTAAACCTCACGAGCTGGTAAATAAACTGAATATAAGAGGCATAAGCAAAGGCTGCAAACTTATTTTGAAACACAGCTAAATCTTATAGATGTCCTATTGCGTCACTTCAAGTATCTTTCGTGATGTATTAGATTAAAAAAAATATTGCATATTCAAGGTAAACCAAGGAGTAACTCTATACGGGGCTTTAACAACTCAGAAAAGTATTGCAACATGATCCTTAAAAAGCCATTCATGAAATAGGATTCCTGGGTACACTCATTCAAATTGGGGTGACTGAATTTTTCCTTTAAATCAAATCTAATTTTTCTTCTTGAAATCTAAATTTGTTACAGAATAACTTAGCATGAATCTAAAAGGTAAGAATGTTTAGGTACAAATTTAAGGTCTAAAACGTGTCATTTGCCCCATCTGGGACACATTTGACCGAAACTTTCCTTGCAGTCCTACGCTATGGCTACTCGCCAACCGTTGGTGGATTCCCCAGTGACCGCACTAAGAGCGCTAGGGAGAAGCCCGAACCGGGTACCAGACTTGTAGAGGTGCCATGCCACCGTCGAAAAATTCAGTAAATAATTAAAATTTCAGGTCATGTCTTCACTAAATAAAGATAACACCACTTTTTAGATCTAGGAAAACTTAGAACACGAAAACTTTCGCAAAGAGTAGAGGTGTCATCTCTGTCCTGAAGCAGCATCCCCTTCAATTACACTCTAACAAAAGAGAAACAAATCACTAAAAATGTTGATTCCTAAACACAATATCAATTCAACACTTAACGAAGCTTTACCAAAGATTGCACCACTTTGCATTCAAGCCACCTCACAAAAAGTGGGCATTTTGCAAAGCTTAGTCAGTCTGCAGCCAGTTCCCCCTACTGCAAGTTACTCAGTTCAGTTGGGGACAATTTCCCACCGATGTCCCTTGCTACTAAGCCTTTATCACAGAAACATATTTGTAACTCAAAATACCGTTTTTCTAATTCAATTCCTACAATATCGATAAGGAGAAGAAAAATTGTTTGAAAAGTCGTTTTATAAGCAACCTCATTCACTAGTTCTGTTTTAGGTTTGCATATCTTTGCCTTTTCGGAACGTTCCGTCATCTACGGAGTCGATGTCGACCGCTGTGCGCTACATTTGCCTCCATTAGGAATTAAATTTTGTGCTATCAAAGTCACTATCGGTGCCTTGGTCACTGTTAGTGAGTTGATATAACATTACCAGTAGTGATAGTTTCTGTGCGGCCTTTTACTGATAGCCTATCAGCGCTGATAGCTAATCCCCCTATCAGTAAGCTTCTGTGCGCCCAAAATTTTCTATCAGCGCTGTTAAGGTGTTGATAGCGCTATCAACGCTTCTGTGCGGCCACCCCTGGTCTTTAGCTCTAGTACTCAGGCGAGCTATTGTTACATTACTTATGCTACTTTAAGCCATGTGTATGAAACAATGTTATGTCCAAACCTTAATATCCGAGACCGAGACTATCCCTTCCGAGACCAAAGACACCGCTTCATCAGTGTTGTAACGAGTCACTCAATTTTGCAGTCGAGTCAAGTCATTTACTACTTTCAATGTGACTCGAGTCGAGTCAGAGACTTAAGTCACTGTATTATTTCTACGAGGAAAATTCTGATACAATTGCTCGAGTCGTTTCCCTTCTGAAAAATGGCGACTTGAGTCATGACTCGTTACAACACTGCGCTTCATAGACTGAGAACTTTTCAACGGAAGTTGTATCATAGCGCCTTTTTCCGCGCCGTCCATAAATTCAAATCTCAAAATGCTGATAATTGCATAAGTTTTGCCTTCGACACTTTTCATTGTGATATCGTTCATGACCGTGTGGTAGCATACATAACTTCATCATGGGGTCCTCGCAAGGAAAAGTTTGAAATGCAACACCGTTAAGTGAGGTTTCCTGGCAGCTGGCAGATGAAATAATTCACCAACTTTGTATTGAACCCAAAGACTTATTGACTCCATTTATCTCTAATTAATTGGATACTAATTTGGAAGTTCACCTAAAGGAAGATACTTGATATTTTTTAAAGCCTCGATTAAATTTAGTATCTCATTTTTGCAAACTCCCCCCGTCGCCCCCTTGTCTCTGATCGCTCCCTGAGTTGCAAAAATGCCTCCAGGGGACGAAAACGCTCCCGTTGGGAAACACTGGTCTAGATTATGAAAGCATTTATTAGAATTATTTTAACCATTGCTTGTAAGTAAACAAAATATATAGCAACCAGACTATGGTATGTGCTATAGCCATAACCAGATGCTCAGTTATTACTTTTTAAAAGGGACTTGATGACATTCTTGTTCCTCATAAGGATGCTCAATTCTGGATTTTGATAGGATTTCCCTAAAAAGGTAGGGATCCCTTGTGCTTCTTTCTTCATGATGAGTCTGTTTACAGTATATCTTAGTACTTTAATTCCTTTGCCTGAGCAGAAAAGAATGTTTCTATGCATTTTATCTGTTTTAACAGGGACACACCAAAGAGAACGTTTTGGTGCTGCTTAGCATGAAGCCTTTCCTTATGCAGTATCTACTTTGCCACCAGTTGTTTGTAGGCCTAGTTATATCCACCACATTAGGAGGAAAAGCAAAGAGTGAAATGACCACCATCAAAGTCCAAGCTCACTTCATCTTCGAACTTTCATCAGACTGTCAATCTTCAAGTTCTTCATAAAACTGCGATATTTTGAAGGAACATGATTATTTGCATCACCAACTGTACCTTGATGAATGTTACGAATTCAAAGAGCCAAAGCAGATTGTAACTGTACAGGGAGCAACAACTGCCAGTCGCCGTTCAGGACTGCATACTTTATCATACTAGTTGGCAGCCCCTTCATCCCAAGATTGGAAAATTACCCGGGGGTGTGCACTTGAAAATGGGGAAAGTATAAAGTGGCGACCTTTCCCTGAGGGGTAGGGGATAGCTGCTGTACATTAGCTGTTACTTTCAGTGTTTGAAAGTGCAGTATCAGCATTGTCAACATAAAGAGACATTCTTGGTTACATGTTATGTTTCACTTTTTGTTGCTTGTTTTATACTTTATGTTTACTGTACTACTAATCTTGTCAAGCATTAATGTTGTCGTATTTTCTCCATGGAAAAATTTCATGCAAGAAACAATCACTTTTGGAACATAATGACACAATGATTATTTGCATTTGGAATATGAACTGCTATGATAAATTCTGACATTCTTTCCAAATAGAATTAAAGGAATGGTATTGATATCTTAATTCCTAAAATGTAAACTTTTCACTGTTTAGGGTACAAGAAACCTTCACTGGCGGGGGCGTATTTTCATTACGGTGTATTCAATATCATTAGCACCCAGCCAAAGAATTTCTTTTCCGTTTAGATCAGTGTTACCACAGTCAGATGACGACTTATACCACCAGCCTCCTTGCCTGTTGCTTCCACAGCCATTGCTATTGTCCCTGTCGTAGGTAGAAAATAGTGCACCCTTCGATAGCTCACAATCTAGATGGAGTTAAAAATAGATTAACAGATATAAACATAACAGATACAGACATGGAACAACTTTAAGTTTGTTGTTTACCCCTAAACTTGTCTTCTTAACATCTTAATTTTTTAAAGTGGAGACCGTTTTGCCTGTTTAGAGAACAAAGCTTATCACTGGTGGGGGTGTATTTTCATTACGGTGTATTCAATATCATTAATACCGGGCCAGAGAATTTCTCCTCCAAAAAGACCAGTGTTACCACAGTCAGATGACGACTTATACACCCAGCCGCCTTGCCTATAGCTACACCAGCCATTACTATTCTCACTGTCGTAGGTAGAAAATGGTGCATCTTTATTATCCGATAGCTCAAAACTTACAGTCTAAGAACAGATTAACAGTTTGGTCATAAAATCAAAACACATGATTTTCGTAAAACCTAAATTATTTCGTGTTCTTTTTATCACAAAATAGCAACTAAAGAAACAAGTTTCTAATAACTCAGATTTCAGACTATGTAGTCTGTTTTTCAAAAAAACGGTGGTTTATCCAAGAAGTCAGGAAACAGCGACCAAAAACAATGATTAAAAAGAATGGGCACATTAATACATCTATACTGCGAGATTCTGCAAAAGGAAAATTTTTACAATGTAGTGGACTGATTCTCTCTAACCCATCCCCCATTAGTACTGAGTTCGGCTTACCTAATATTTAAGAAAGTGAAAACAAATTTAGTCTTACAGTTCCTCTTTTTCCAAGTAACACAAATTTCACCAGCAGCGGAATAAAAACATTGCTAATGAATATTCATGAGGTTTAAGAGTTTTTAATTAAAAAAAAACGATATTATGCAGTCTTGATCTTGTGAACAGTTTCAGAACATGTCGGGCATTTGTCGGACATCTCTAAACCTGATATTATTTTCCAGTATACAGTAGGCCTAGGCAATCTGTGATGTCATCTAAACACATCTATTAAAAGAGCTTTTAAATCATGTCTTTTGGAAGTTGACACCACTGTGAGGAATATTCAATAAGTTAGTTATTATAAACTGCATTTATAGCACAGTTTTACGCCCCACCTGCACGGATAGATTTCAACAATATTAAATTTTAATTAAATATAATGCATTTAGTTATAAAGGATAACAAACAGACTCCTTGGCAATTTGTCCATTTAACATTACATACTAGGCCCTTCAGAAGACCTAGAATCAATACGATCATGACAAAGGTAATCATTTTTCAAAGAAGGATATTTGGATGTAAAAATGGGGTTATTCCTACAGGAGTTGGAAGACATACAGTGACATTTAATCTCTTTTACATATGACCCTTAAAAATGCCTGTACTCACGTCTACTGTGTATGTAACTAGTGATGCTAATACTTTAGGATTCACAAACCATTAATAAGTATTGGTGTCTTTGTATATGTTCAAAGTATTTAAGATGCATTTCGCTGTGTACTAAAGATGTGGCTTATGCTATTGTCTTATGTATATGGCAAGCCGAAAGCGATTTCGAATTGAATAAACCTGGTTTATCAAGTCGTGAGACTTGTTTTATGGTATCAAATTCATTTGCCGCCGATAAGCAATGTGTTCTTTCTTAAAAGTCAAGTTTCATTTTAAGATAATTGGGTTATGAGTTCGATATACCTGATTTATAGAATGATAAATCTCGTTCTTTGCATACGAAAACCGGTTTTGTCTTTTATCTTTCGATAACCTAGATTTATCGAAGTGATAAAACGAAAACCTGGCTCAGCACAGACCTCCAGTCTAAGGAATCGGTATTGATCTTGCAACTTCCTTGGACATGTTTTAACTATCTAATCGTACCAGGGAGTTGCTAATTGACAAACAGCAACTCCCTAATCGGACTACGAGGTTCTATTGTGTTTACGTTTTTATGCAGTTTAATGATCCAACACGGTTAACAACAATCCTCCTCCGTTAGTGATGTTAGGATAATCTAAGTTGCGATAGAGAGAGTGTTTAACACTTAAGGGGTTCTGCCGTCTAAGACTCTTGTGTGTTCCTTGAAAAAAAAATATATATCCAAAAACGGTTCACGAAGCTGGACTAAAAGGATATAGAAAGGATCCAATTTCAGTGAAACAAAACCACAGCAACTTTCAAACTCAATACAACTACATCTCCTAGCTCAATTCCGTTTAGTTGTGGAGATTAGTAACTAGTAACAGCATTACCATATTCTAAGAATTTTTTCATACTGCAAATTCAATATTACAATCCATGTTTATTTTGTGACGGAGTCCTTTCCCCTTTCTTTCAATTTGTTTCTTTTTTTTTCCAAAACGAGATAACATGTTCATGTTTTCATGCCACATGCATTTCAAAAAAGCTATATATTCAACCGGAACACGGTAAATATTAGTTATCGTTGTATAAGAAATTTCCAGCAAACTATAAATTCACAAAATCAAGCTTTTGCTCAGAAAGGTCACTAAGGAAACCAACGATTCATGTAATAGTAGAAATAAGGATATCCCTGGGAAATGCAGCACTTCTTCCCCTGTAGCATACAAGGCTGCAGTTTCTGCAACCGAGAAAATAGAAACGTATGTCGGCCTTGCTGAATCTTTTAAGCCAAGGTACCATAACCATATTAAATCATTTAATAATAGTAAGTAAGCCAACGATACAGCACTCAGTAAATACGGATGGCACTTAAAGGAAAATAATATTCCTCATACTATTACTTGGAAAGTTTTGAAAAAGGCAACTGTTTACAACGTCTAATTTGTGCTTGTGGGAAAAGTATTTTATAATGTGCAAGCCTCACTTAGCTTCTCTAAATTCCCTGTCCGAATTAGTTTCCACCTGTAGGAGTTTGAACAAATTCTCCGTGACCAAATTTACGAGTAGGGTTAGCACTCTTTAGGTATGTACAAATATTTGTTCTATAAATGCTGATTTTTCGCTCCGTTGTCAGTCTTGTTTTGAATTGCCTGACAAGTGGTTTATCCACGAAACTGAGAGTAGCGAAGAATATACTATAAATTGTCAACAGGTCTTTCTTGTAGAAATGCTCAAAAATATGTTTCGAGCACTCTCGTTGAGGCACCCGATAGCAGTTTTATTTATAAGTATAATATATATATATATATATATATATCTATATATATATAATATATATATATATATATATAATATAATTATGACGTTCAAAAACCGAAATGAGTGAAAAATAATTTTTCATAATGCAAAGCATCATAGGCTGCTTAAAGGAAATATTTTTGCTACAAGTTAATGTTATGGGAACCGGCAGATCTCTTTATATTCATAATAATAACGACAGCTCGACGGCTGAAAGAGATAGGGAGATGAGCTCGATCGCGTATTGTGAAGAGTAATTGTTCCTCGTTCTTAATCCTGACCTTAAGGTTGATGCTTGTCTTTTTAGCATGTAAAAGGTCAATTGTCTGCATTATAAGTGTGAGATAATTTAGAGGAGAGAGGTATCAAGTATGAAATTGTGTATATTAACACTAGTACCGTAGTCGATATCTTCAAATAGCATTATCATGGGCCAGAGATGCATTATGCGACCGGAAAGTGATGTCAATGATGGATCTGTGAATGAGCATTTTTTACTTCTGTTAAAAAGTTTTTAAAAAACTACTTCAGCGAAAAATGAAGTTTGTGTGAATTTTCTTCATCATTTCCACTTTATTTTCTCCTTTTGAAAATATGAAAAGTAAAATGTACTTCATGCAGCATTGAATTTCAAACGCCTGGTACATACCTTCAACCCCTTCTAGCTCATACATTTCTTTCTCAGATTTTATACGAAAATTGTGGCAGGTTTGTTGTTGCATGACACCGTTCTCGTTTTGCTTTATGTCAATAAGAAGGTCATAATTATCTTGTTTGGTCAAGAAGTGCAGCTTATCATTTCCCAACCAAAAACTGCTGAGAGAGTTGTGAAAACCTTTTTTGTAACTCATCCAGCTCCGACGAAATTTGTAAAGGTCCTGTCCAGTTCGACGCTGAATGACCTGAAATAAGATAAATGTAAACAGAAAAACGCATTTCCAGTATAAAATTTTATTAAGTCATATCAGAAGTAAAATTTTGACGTAAAGCATGGTTCTTTGAAGGCTATTTTTCAAAAAATTAAAAGTAATGACGCAAGTGCATTAAAATGTGGGAAGTTTTACAGATAATTTGTGATAACATCCTTCTTGGAGAAATATTCAATTAATTTATTTGTGGTAAAAGCATAATGAATGTACCTGAATGAATAATTATTACTTTGTACACTTACTATAACACATTGCATAAATGTGAGCAATAAAATGATTGCGTTGGTTCTATTTGGACGACAGGGGTAGCATAAGATGTTCCCAGAAAGTGAGTAAATATCTATCTATCATTGACGTCTTCAGGTTAATTAGTCAATGTTATAGTCATAATTCTTTCTTTTAAAATACTTTCTGCAAACATTACGAATTTCCCGAACGTCATATCGAGAGTTGCATATCCTAACCGTCCTCATAATATAATTAAAGTATTATGTTTAGGGAATTTCGCATGGGCGCCGATCCTGGGGGTACAGTGGACATGTGCCCTCCTCGTTTTGAGCTGAGTGTCATAACACAAAATATCCGCTCTCCCACTTTTGGTGAAGAAAAAATCAAAATGTTTCCGGATTCCGTTCAAGAGATGAAGAGAGGACTAAACCAAGCTTTGCTTTCTAAGAGGGCGGATTCTTCAACAAAATCATAATTTTCGGCTCACTTTGCGCAAGATGGAGTATCGTTGTAAAAGTTTCTTCCACATATCTGTTCCATCAGGGAGCTTTTACGGCTCCCTGGTTTGATGTAACTCCTTTACGGAGTAACCTTTAGACTGTCTCCTCAGTTTGCTGCAAAGGTTTCATTCGAGTAATCAGCTGCATCATTTTCTTTTATTTTGTCTTGGTACGGTAAGCGACTCGCTGCGGGAGATTTGATCATCATGTGACAAAAAAGTGAATAAGTTCTACGCATTTTCTCCCCTAAGACGGCCAGCCGCTGGGACTGATTACTTTTATTTGCTCTCTTTTTGGGTAGATTCTTCAACACAAGACAAAATTTTTATTAAATGATTCTCCTATTGATGATAATTTTCCAGTCTTTACGATACAAGAGTCTTGCTTCCTGTAAAGCCTTGAGTGACCATATCTACAGTCGGTATTCCTATTGCTCGACATTGCTAAACGCTTATTTCTATCGGTTGGGTCAAAACACCTGTCCCCACGTTTTTGTCTTCATATAAATATTCTATAAGTGTTTAGAAACTAAAAAACGGACTCTGAAATGTAGGCATATAAACGAGTACATTCGAAACTGAGCTAACTTCTACCTCCCCAGAAGTCCTGCAATGTAAAGGTGACAGGGGACTGTTTTTACATCTCAGGGTTATTGTTCACTAATTTTTCCGTACCATGACCAGCCTTTCCACTCAAATACCCCCTGCATCATAAAATGGGCCAACTGTTAGTCCAAGTAGGGCTATTATGAAACAGAATTAGTCAAATTGGATTTTGTGGTCTGTTTAGTGGTATCCAATGTCATTTGAAGATAATTAGGTACTTCACTCTAATGCCCACAATTTAGCAATGCCATAAATTTTCCGGAGGCTTCATCCTTGGACTCTAAGGGGTCAAAGGCCAGTGGCTCCTGCACGGGGGGAATACGGGGCGCGTGCCTCCCAATCGATTTCAGAATTTTTTTTTGAAAATGTTAAAATGATCCCAAAAGGCGTTTAAGCTATAGATTTCTGTATGGGGTAGGGGGAGGTATGTTTTCGACCGAGTGATGGATCTATTGTAACCATTTTCTATGACAAATGGTTCTCAAACTATCAGATTTATCGCAAATCCTTTGCAAACTTTCAAAATTTTCGCGCGCTCTGCGCACTTCAAACCTTACCTCAATATTGTCCTAATTATCAATAATTTCCGGTAGCAACTCCCGCAGAAGCACAACAACAAAAGCTGAAAGCTGTTTAAGAATTCTCAGGTAACTCGGACTGGCTTTGTGATTGGCAAATAGGTTTGTTGGGGAATTGAAGTGTCTCGATGCAGAGCATGAATGCAGGTTTTGTCATGGTTATCTTATTTAATGAAAAATTTCGGCGCGCTTCGGGCGCATTCGTCACGGTTTTCACTCCAACTCATGACCATTATTAAGGTTATAACACGTGCAACTATTCAGGTAACAACACGTTTCCGAAAAACAGAAGTACATCCCAGACATCTTTGGGGGCCTATGGGATCTTTCAATCTAATTTGTAGCATAAAATAAGGTTGAAAGTGCGTGTATTTGCCGTTATATATTTTTCAAAAATTCTTACCGACCTTCGCGCGCAGCCTCTACTGGTATAGATGGTGATTGTTAATACACTTACCACGAAAAAACAAAAAGAAAAAGAAAACATTCTGAAACGCGCCTTTTAGTCCTTAACCCCTTTTGCTTTACCTATCAGGTCGTTCTAATATCACTTCCCTGCACCTATACTCTCCCTCTCATTCCCCATCGATGGAAGATGTTCATCTGGATTTTCGTGCAAACTTAGTAAAAATACCATATAGTTGTAACGGGCTCGGCATCATACTCTATAGTATCAATCGGATGTCAGGAAATAATTATCATATCAGTGCCCCATATTACATAATTAATCCAGAGCTTCCAGAAGAGGCTATACCGGTGTCTGTCAGTATTAGATACCGTTTTATAATGCACAATGAGACAAAGAGAAATTTTCGTAATAGTCCAAGAATGTTTCTGTGAACTCCACCCACGTATTTTTCGTAAAAACTTTCCCCGATTTTGAGGCATTAAAGCCTAGCCAAAAGGGGGCCGGCTTAGGGAGGTTGTTGACAACATACCCTTCTCTAAGACAACACACTCTCCCTTTCACCTAACCAAAAATTGGAATTCACGAAATTATGTTTATTTTCCAGCCATATATGATCAGTTCCCAAAAATATCCTAAAGATGGCACCATTTTGCATCTAAGCAACCTTAAATTAACAACAAATTCTCAAAGGGCAGGGGAACCCCCTCCCTTTAGACCCTTCCCACAGGACGGTACCTTTATGTAGTGACAAAAAATTCCACACTTTATACCATCGAAGGGACGCACAAAAATGGTACATTTTAAGCAGACTTGGGGAAAAAACTGAGGTGGCATTGTAACATCATCTGTTCTGCCCCCCCCCCCCCAATTACCAAATCATGGTGGCGCCACTATCAAAGGCATATGGAAACACATTACAATAGAAGTCAGAAGGTATTAACCCTGAAATTTCACCAACTGGCAAACAATCACGTCATGACTTTGCCCCGAAAAGTACTAACTTATGCCCCGAAATCCACATATTTTGCTTAGGGGGAGCTGTCCCCCCCCAGACCCAAACCCATGCGCATATACTTTAATAAAATATTGGACATTATGATAGTAAAAACAAGATAATGTACACTTTCCTTGTGGAGATATTATTCATTCATTCGAAAAGACACCCACTCGCCCCAGCCACAGCTCATTCCAGGGATCCTCAAACTTCGGTTTACTTTAATTTCCAGCTACTCCTAAATTCCTGCTAGTGAGAAAAATCAAAACTGGGAAAAGAATAGAGCCGTTTTACTGGTTTCATGCATATGGCCGTACGGTATATCAGCATCAGCAAGCCACAAACACCCTTATCTAACGACCTTCGCGTTTGACCCAAGTAACGCCACATGACAAACAAAAGGAGCAATTTCCCTCGAATCGGGCTAGCTTTTTAAAATATCGGCAGTCGGAATTTCATTTCATAGACCCTAAAATCCGATTTATCAGTTACACGTTCATACGAAGAGGTTTTTAGGTGGATTAGGTTTGCTATACTCAGAAAATTCGTCAGTGGAAAATTCCTACTGCCGCTCACCGATTTCCCAGCTACCTTCAATTTAATTAGAATGGGGTGAGACACCTTCACCCCCTCTGTCGACGTCCCTGGGTAATATCCTCCTTGAAATTAAATATTCGGTTTGCTTTTCAACAGTAAACAGAGAGGTGAATGCACTTGAAAACGTAGCAATCTCAAGGGCAAAGATACCGGAGTAAATTGGATATGTACCCCAATTAAAGAATTACGATGGCTTTAAAAAGATCATGTAGGGGGACGATAAATAACAGTAAAATCTTTTTAGGAAGTGAGTAAATGTCTATCTACTATTGAAGTCTCCGAGGTTTTTGAGTAAATGTTATTAGCTTGCTTCTGCTCTTTTTCAAATTTTTTTTGAAAACTTTTAAAAATTAAAAACCTATAAAAATGACACTTTCTTATTCCAAATCGTCTTTGTTACATAGTAATAAGTGTAAGGAAATGAGGAGTAGAAAAGCAAACAGTCACACTTTTTCTAAAAAAGTACAAAGTTATAGTAATACAGGCCCGTTTCCTTGGGTTTCGGGGGGGGGGGGCTCGGACAAACTCCCCGGCAATATCCATGGTCTGGTCCGGATAGTGAAGGAGTAGTATATAGTGAGACTTCTGCAGCAGTTTTGATGATGTTCCACGTAGCTTATAAAATCTCTTCAAAATCATCCCAGGTAGTCCCACATGGCGTGTACATAGTATTTACAACGAACTTTTACAACTACAGAGTACAGACAACATGGCTAGCAATATCGACTACTACTGGCCTAAAAGGCTGAAACGTTTGATCCATTTGGGTACGATTGTACAGTCAAAATGATAACTTAAACACCTAACAATAGGTTTAAATTAACTCTTTAGGACCAGGAATCCATTTGGGTTTCTTGCAGGCTCTTATCTATTGTTGTGTGGAAGGAAACTGGTAATATTCGCCTTCTGTTTTCGACTAGTACTCAGAGGATAACGATCCAGTGGTGTACTTATAACTCCTAATTCCGGCTGCTCCCTGCACAACCGTTTAAACTCCCTGCGGTCAGGCTGGGTGTATCCCCAGTCTTAAGCCACTTTCCAAAGGCCGATAGGGGATGGACGTTCCTTGCCTTACATTTCTGCTGGGCAGCTGAAGCAAGTATGACTTACAGTTCCTTTAGTCGAACAACAGGAAACCACATCACTGCGAATAACAAACGGCCAACAAGGGATGTTTCGAGCCACCCGAGAATTCCAGATGGTTTCACTGAAGAAATCTGATCCAGGGACTTCACGAATACAAAGCAGTACACTTGAACGTCAAGCATAGGCGTAGGAGGCGGGGGACTGGGGGGGGGGCTGCAGCCCCGTAGCAAATATTTTTGTGAAAATTCGGGCAATGTGCTGAGAATTTTTTGGGCACCTACTGAAAGAAAAATAATGCAGTGATGTAACTAATGGTAATCACTAGTTTAAAATACTACCTTGGTAATTAAAATAAGGTTCTGATTGAAATTCCACTAGCACCTCTATGATTTTATTAGTTCACCAGTGTTTTTTTAATGGTTAAACTTATATTATGATTATCAGTGGTGTATTTAGGGGGGCCATTGCGCCATGCCTCCCTCAATGTTGCCGTTTTTAGTACCTAAGATACGTAATTTTTTAAATACAAATTTTACTTCAAAAGTAGCATATGTGGCACCAGTTTGCATGTAAGGACACCTAACTTTTCAAAAATTTTCAAAGGGGAGGGGGCACCCCTCCCCTAAGCCCTCCCCAAGACCCCCAGGGCCGGTGATCACAAGCTTACTGCATACCCCCACCCCATGAGAGAAACCCTGGCTACGCCATTGACTATTATCATTATTATTGTAACGACTTTCCAAAAATTATAACCAATATGAAAGGGTAGTAACACGGCAAATGATTGTATGTAATTGGCATGAGGTGTGATAAACGATGCATGCCAATATGATATGTACATTAACGTGCTGAACGCGCGTGGAGAGCGCGAAAATTTTGATTACATTTTTCTGGCAAGTCTTTACAGCCCCCACCCCACCCCCCTAAACCACCTTGGGCTCCTACGCCCATGCCGTCAAGCAACCCCGACCTTTAAAAATTTTTGTTGTTTCATTGTTATAAATAAATTCCACCGGTGCGAAGTAATCATAAAATATAATGGTTTCTTGATCGTTTTCTACAGTTAATTACGAAAATTTCGAACACGAAGATGCTTGAAAAGCGTGATAGTGCACAGCACCATTTTGTTTCTCAGCATATCTTCCGAAATAAATTTTGTGTCACATCATGGAGCTACGGTGAACACGTCTACATCCATCAGAACGGAGAATCGTCACTACACAAATAGGCTTGTTAGAAGTCTCAACACAGTTTCGATCAAGTGATCCTATTCAATGTTCACTTTAAGACAACTGATACTGCAACCTGATACAAAAGTATGGTGCCCATCAATCTTTTCCTTCTAGAGATGCAATGACCTTTGACCTACATAGCTGGCTGTACGGCATGGATTATGAGAGAACATGAATAAGTCATATTATGGTAACGAACCGTTCGTTTAAAAATGGACGCAGGCTTCTTCGCTTGGGCGGACGTTGGTTTGGGAAGCAGAGAAGCTGAGCAAACAGAGCCCGCTCCGTGGGGTAGTTTGCTGGCTGATTGAGTTAACCAAGCCCCTCAGTCTGGCCAGCGTCTTTAATTCTGCGTCAATAATTTAAATGTTCCGTGAAGGTTTTCCAGGGCCAAGGCGTGTAAAATCAGGTATAAGAGTAATCTGTTTTAATATCCAGAGCCAGTTAACTTTTTCCTATTTATTCAATCATCGCTACAACGAATGGCTTGCTGTAATTTCGTGTTTTTGATTTTCTTCAATGAAATAAACCAGAGTACTCTTCCAACGCAATGAATATCTTTCTAGTACAATGGAAAAATACATGAATACATTTTATCCAGTTTTATCAGTTGGCAATAGTGTAAGTATGAACAAGTAGGCTACAGTCTTGAAAATCTTCTTTGTGGTCTATCTGATCTAGGTTAATATTTATCCTTAACACATTCGGCGGAAGTTGCACCAGCACATAGTCGTCAAAACATATTTTAGGTGTGTTAGAGCACTTTGTATAATCTTTACTTCAAATCTTCTATATCTTTTATAGGTTATAGGCCTGCGTTTATGTTCTAATTAAGATATTTAAATTTACAACTATGGATTCGCATTAATGCGGTCTAACTTGGGTGGTTGAGCAGTCGGTGTGTTTGTTTAGGGGAGATGAGAGAAGACATTCTTGGTACATTCAAAGTCCGAATAATTTATGCTATACCGACCAAAGGAATTCAGTTTTTTATCATACATGAAATTGACAAGTACCGATCGATGCAGGCCCACAACACTATAACAGGATCACTGGTTCTTCACCTAAATCTTTCATCCTTTTTTATGAAATCAAACAGCGAGAAAAGACAAACATCTTTAAGTAAATGTTTTATCAAGAGGGACAGAGATCTTTTCTTTCGGTTACTCACATAAAAGAAAGTGATTACGATCACATTTTGTACTTACAGTCCAACCTCCTCCTTCAGTCATATCACAGTAAACTTTGAATGGTGCCTTTAGCCAAGCTTCTGGTTTTATATAGTACATTCCGCTCTCAGTGTGTCCTGCTTTGTAAATTTCTTTACAATCACCAGCCACATTGCAATCCTCCTTTGCAATAGAGGAGCAGTAGCAGGTTTTACCGCCTTCTCCACACTTACTGACATCCATGCAATCTTTAATGTACCCAATAGCGTGAAGGTCTTCACACTTTCTTTTACATTGCTGGCCATTGCCGTAGAAACCACTCTTGCAGACACATTGTTGTGCGTTATCAATCTCTTTACATTCTGCATAATCGTCATTGCAATTTTCCAAGTCATTTAATCTTCCATCACTAGTACACTTCTGGACAGCTGGACACCCCAATGACTCTCCTTCCTGAGAATCGATCAACAAAATTTTATAAAACCTTAATGTCTGTTGCTGTATATTTAGGTACATATTTTTTTCCAGAAGATTATCTGCCAACTAAGTAGGCACTTAGCCCGTGCTTTGCCTCGTGAACTTTTACATTGTAAAAACGTCAAAGGGAAAGCTTTAATAATTTGAAAAATCACAATGAACGATTCTTTGTTACAACTGTTTTAACCCTCTTTTACATATGTGTATCTGTTTGATTCAAATATTTGATGTGTTTAAGTTTTGCTCAAAATAGGGGATCAAATAGATTGGCATCTGAATTTTACAAAAGTACGCATTTTGTACAATTCTGGGTTGACCACTTGCAATATTGAAGAAATACCAGAGATACTGATCAAAGTACAAATGTAGATTCTTATTTTGTTTAAAGAAAACGAAGAGAATTAACAATACGCGGAGATAGACTTGTACCGGAAACGATCATATCATTCTATATTTATAAGTAAGTCCTTGCACTGTTCTTTTGTCATCAAAATTCATATCAAAAAGGGGATTACATGGAATATGCTGATCCCCTGCAAAAAGGCGTTCCGGTTTACTTGGATTGTGTTATATATAAGTTGTCCCCCTGTGAGTCATTGTCTCTTAACTAAAGGATAATCCTGCTACACTATTTGTGGCTACTTATTTAGGTACGTCATGTTACTTTAAATTAGAATTTCCCACACAAAAGATGATTAGCGATGAATTATTGGAGAATACTTTACGTACTGAAAAGGGAGATTATTTAAAAGATCCTTCTCATGGGGATCAGGTTAGAAACGAAACACTTGTACAAACCAGGGACTCAAACTCTTGACACATACTTGGACGATTGGCAGAAAAGGGACAACTTAGCAAGGTAGCTGTCACTCATAGTTGCAAGCAGGTTGACCCTCTTGAGCGATATAACTTTTGTTAAAGTCTCCTTGAAAGTTAAATTTCGCTATGACTCAAGCTCATCTTGCCCTGTGTCATATTTTATTTATTTATTTTTATTTCAACATTGAAGGGTAAAACTCGGTTAGCGGAACGCTAATCTCACCCGAGGCCCTATTAAAACCATTGAAACAATAGAAACGTAGAATAGAATAAGTCAAAGCAAACGAACAACATAAAAAAGTAAAAAATGTCAAAACACTAAAACATAAACATAATATAAAAAGAAGTAGTAAAGTGAGAATAAAAGTCAAAAGGTAAAACAGTACGTCGACTAAGAGAAGAAATGCAAACGATAAAAAGCATAAAAATAAGTCATAAACATGAGTAAATTATCCATAAACATCAGTAAAATTTCGTAAAAGACTTTTAAAAGAGGATAAGGAGATTGCATTTTTACACTGAGTAGGTAATTCGTTCGAGTCTTTCGCGGCAATGTAGGAGAAGGTATTCAAGTGATATGCTGTATTTCCACCCTCTAAAAATAAGTTATTACTTGTGGTGGACCTGAGGGAATGACGGTGAATATCATGGGTATATCGAAACATATCTGTAATATACTGAGGGGCCAGACCATTTAATGCCTTGTACACCATAGTTAATCTTTTGTCTTTTAAACGCTTTGCCAGTGGTGACCAATTCAAAGTTTTAAAAAGATCTACCGACCTGTCATCAAAATTTGCACTTAAAATAATTCTAGCAGCAGATT
Organism: Holothuria leucospilota; assembly: GCA_029531755.1. NCBI lineage: Eukaryota > Metazoa > Echinodermata > Holothuroidea > Aspidochirotida > Holothuriidae > Holothuria > Holothuria leucospilota. The sequence goes on from CM055976.1 coordinate 39,224,589, forward strand.
TCTGTAACCGGCCGAGTCTGAGGGCATTGCTAGCATTGCTTGAACCCCAGACTAAGCTACAGTATTCCAAGATAGGTAAAATGTAACCATTGTAGAATAACATGCAAGTATTTAAATCAATAAAAGGCTTAATGCGTCTTAGTAGAGCTAATCTACAGGAAACAAGTTTACAAACAGAGTCTACCTGGGCATTCCAAGATAATTCATTGTCGATATTGACCCCAAGAATCTTTTCGTGTAATACGTTCTGAATTACTGTATCTTCAACAACTATATGCAAGCTGTTGGTCTGCATAGAACTCAATCTTTGTCTCGAGCCAATCAACATGCTTTTAGTTTTATTACTATTTATAACCATTTTGTTGTTCTTACACCATGTGCTGATATTAGCCATATCCTCATTAATTTTAACATTTAAGTGGTCAACAGACTTGCCCTTCAGGTGAAAAGTCGTGTCGTCTGCATACATATCTGCGGAACAATGATTTATAATTTGGCCCATGTCGTTGATGTACAAAACAAACAGTAAAGGGCCTAGAATCGACCCTTGAGGTACTCCACACGTGACAGGCAGTGGGAGAGAAAGTGCCCCATTAACATAAGTTGATTGCAGACGATTTGATAAATATGACTTGAACCATGCTACAGAATCTTCTGAAAGACCGTACATCGTTAATTTATCAGCAAGAATAGAATGGTTGACTAGGTCAAAAGCTTTCCTCAGGTCTAAGAATACTGATCCTATTATACACCCGCTGTCAATAGATTTGTACCAGTCATCGATGATCTTTAGCAAAGCTGTCTCACCAGAGTGCCCTTCTCTAAACCCAGATTGTGACCCACGTATTAACCCATGCGAATTTAAGAACATAGATAACAGGGTTCCCACTCTTTTCTTACATTATTTTTTCATGACTTTTCAGGACTTTTTATTGAACTTTTTAAGGACTTCAGAAACTAACGTTGACCAGAAAGAATTTAAAAGTATAGTATTAAATAGGGATAACCATCTCTTATATCATTTGAGTCTATCTTGCAACTTTATGAACAGTACGGAACATTTGTTTTTTACAGCTCATCAATAGGGCCACTGATTTTAAGCTTCATAAATTACAAAATTCCCTTTTCAACTTTCAGAACTTCGGAAAATACCGTTTCAAGCATAAGCACCTGACTTCTAAATGAATGGGTGCTTGGTTCATTTCGCCCTGGACCCTTTTTTCCTGAATACCCTGAAGGTACTACTATCCAAATATAATTAACTATCAACATTGTACAAGAGAATCTGCGTAAGCAATTTGCATAATTTTAGGTCCATAAGGCCCACATGAAAACTTAGACCCCCCCCCCCCTCAAAAAAAAAACATAAACAGATCACTAACCAAGAATCATTATGACAGGATGTCAGCTCTAACATTACTGTAATTGGAGGAGCCGATGATCATTTTGCAATCTTTCACAAAATGGACCCTTGGGTACATCTTGGGCCTTCGACCCAAAATTTCTGTATGTACCCTAAAAGAATCAGTAACAGAGCATCATTATGACATATTATCAACATACTACAAGACAATTTGTAGGCAGGAAAGCATTTTGCAGAATTTCATAAAATAGGCCACTGGGTCCCACATAGCTAGGACCTTGGACCAAAATTCAAGACTACCATAAACAGATCACTAACCAACCATCATTAAGGACAGGCTGTCAACTCTGTTTAAACATTAACTGCAAAAAAAATTAATCACTTTGCAGTATTTCACAAAATGGACCTTAGGGCCCATCTTGGGTCTTGGACCCAAAATTCCTAAACACCCCAGAGGTACCTCCTCTAACAGAAAAACATTATGACAAACCATCAACATTGCACAGGAGAATCTGTTGGAGGAGGAGCATTTTAAAGAATTTCATAAAATGAGCCATAGGGCCCACATGGGACCTTGAACCATAGATTACTGATCACCCTAAATGGTCCACCATCTAAGGAACATTGTGCCCAAGTTTCAAACAGATCCATGAAAGCATGTGGGAGGAGTGGCATTCTACACAATTGTGAACAGATAGATCTAGATAGAGTGATGTTATTACAATACAGTAGCTCACACCAGATCCTGGTGTGAGCTACATGTAAAAATATTGATAAATTTGACATTTTGGGCAGAAAAGTACCTTTCTTGGTCAAAGTCACCATATCCAGTGGAAATTATGTTAAAAAGAAGTGCTTAACATACCTGGTTACAATCATGTACCCAGCGGATACTTGTCACACACAAGCGACCTAGCCTAACACACTACAGTATAGGCGACATTGGAGCCTATACCGGCAAAATTTTCCCGATTCCCGTAAAGTTCTTACTTTTTTCTGATCGTAATTTTAAAAGATTTTGATGATTTGAAGGTGAATTTGCCACCATTTTGGAAGGAAAAACGTCTGAATATGTCTTTGATAAATGTAAACATTCATTTAACATGGTCTGGGACAACAATACTCCATTTTCTGTCACAAAATTTATATGTATCAAGAGATTGATAATTTTTGGTAAATTCTTTAAAGTTTCGTGCAGAAAGTTCAATTCCATTTTTGTGATCGCAAAAAATTGGCGACCCTACATCAAAACTGCTTCAACAGATATATTTTTGTTAAAAACACAAGAAATTCATGACTTTTCAGGACCACAGACCATTTTTGGTGAAATTTAAGTACTTTTCAGTCCTGAATTTTGAAGCATCAAAATTTAAGGACTTTTCAGGTTTTTAAGGACCTGTACGAACCCTGGATAAGGCCCCATGAACATGCTTTTCATATATCTTAGATAAGACAGGCAAGATTGAAATCGGTCAATAGTTGGAAACATCTAAATTCGAGTCACTTTTGAAAATGGGGACAACTTTTGCATGTTTCCACTGAGTAGGAAAGACAGAGTTTCTTATGCTATTATTTAAAACATGGGTGATACTATTTGAAATTACCTCAGTGGATATCTTGAGAAAATAGGCACTTATGCCATCCAAGCCAGTGGCCTTAGTAACATCATGGAGCTACTACTTGGACCAAGTAGTAGCTCCATGGTAACATCCAGTGAAGTAAGCGATTTACGCACGAAGTCGTCAGACACTTCTGGTATTTGAAAGGTAACACCATTACGTAACTTACAAGATACAAAATCTTTAACACTCCTAGCATAATCCTTCCCCGGATTGTCACTGACAGAATACTGAGATGATACAGATATAAAAAATTCATTGAATGCATTTGCAATGTCGATAGCGTCAGACAAAAGATGATCATCTTTCATTATCGTGTTTGTTTTCTGTTGACTCTGCATATTAGTATCATTAGATTGAACGTTCCTAAGGAGTTGCCAGATAGCTTTTGGGTTACCTTTATTTTTTATGATAGAATTCCTAAAATAACATTGTTTCGCCGATCTAATTAAATAGACAACTTTATTCCTCCAAAATCTATATGTCTCCCGGTCCTTTAATTTTGATGAATCTCTCATAGTTATGGCATGTCTTATCTAAGCATTAAACCAATGGGGTTGATTCTTTATTTTAACTCTTTTTTCTCTAACTGGGGCATGCTTATTAACAATGATTAGGAAAATATTCACCCACTTTTCTAGCAAGAGATTGGTGTCTGCTTCCTGCAAAACCTTTTGCCATCGACAGTTTCTTAGATCACGTTTAAAAGCCTTAATATCCAATTTCTTAGTTTCTCTGTATTTGATAACTTTATGCCCTCCCTTCTTAGACCTTGGCTGACGTGAAGCAAAATGTTTCCAAGTGAAATAAAGTGGGTAATGATCGCTCAACTTAAGATGAGGAACTTTGACGTTTCCAATACGACTTACTCTAGTTATATAAATATGGTCCACTAAAGTTCTTGATGAATTTGTTTCCCTAGTTGGCACCTTTATAATTTGCTTCAAATTATACATCTCGAGGTCCTGTAACCACCTTGAGTTATTTCCACCTAATAAATTTAAATTGAAGTCTCCAATTATAACTAAGTCAGAAAAATTGTTACAGGGGACTGCTATCATTTCATGAAAGTGATCATACCACTCAGTTCCTGAGTCTGGTGGGCGATACAATACACAACACATCAAATTTTTGATATGAGTCAAAATAATTTCAAACCAAATTGCTTCAATTCTGTCAGTTTCGAGATTGGTATGTCGAATGAAACTGATGTTGCTTTTAATATATACAGCAACACCCCCTCCTTGCCTATCTTTCCTGTCTCTACGAATTACATGGTAACCTGGTATGCATATTTCAAAGTCTTGGACGGTTTCGTTCAAAAATGTTTCATTCAGAGCAAAAATGCTGAAAAACTCGTCAGATTCGTATAGAATATCTTGAAGTTGATCCACTTTGGGCAAAAGGTGATTAATATTTAAAAAACCTGTGTTAATGACATTATTTTTCAGAGAGGTCGTGACATTGTTACAAAGATTTAGAGTGGAAGAATTACTTACATCCACACGTGTGGACAGTGGATTGTTGATGGATACATTGTTTGGGGCATCGTGAAGGATGCTTGTGATAGTACTGGTATGTATAGTAGCGGCTCCATCATCTTGGCCATTGTGTTAATATGTTGGACGCTTATACATGCAATTTTTCTCTTTATGCCCATATCGACCACACGAACGGCATTGAATTGGCCGATCAAAGCGACACCTTTCCAAATTGTGGTTGTTTTCCCCACAGTTGTAACAACCACGTACATATCTATTGTACTGAGATCTTCTCGGGAACCGCTGACTGGGATTTCGATTTCCAGAGGTTTCATGTCTTGGGTTTAACCTCCTATAGTCATGGTAGTCTCTACGGTCCCAGTTGCCTCGGCGAAATCGATCAGGGTTGGAAACGCGATGGTCGCTGTTACTTAGTCGCCTGTACCTACCAGATGATCTACATAGCCATGGTACTTGGGTTAACTTGTCAATGAGGCGGTCTGTACCCTTGTGATTTAGGTGGACGTTGTCAGCAAAGAGGCCCGTGTCTGCTTCACCGTCAGCATACGTCATGGAAGCTGATAACTGTATGTACCTGCAATCCAATCGGGATGACAAATCCTGCAGGCTGATGTCCAGTTGTTTAGCCCCTTGGCTATATTGGTCCAATCTTGGGCATGGTCCAGAAATGGCAATTTTGGAGCCGACTTGGGATACCTTTGTTGATGTAACAATTTCTTCGAAATTACTGAGAGTCTTCTCCAACGGAATTGACATGGAGATATCATTTGTGCCTACATGTACAACTATGTGATCATACACTGAGACGTCCATCGTGTTTAGAGAGTCCCGGATGGTAGAGGTTGTGGCGCCTCTGATACATTTGATATCCGTGTTCTCAAAAGTGTCACAGGTTAGATCACGAATCATTGAATCGCCAATGATCAAAGACCGTTTCGGTTTGTTAAAGTTGAGTTTAGTCACTTCAGAGTAACTAGGTGCACTTTGAGATCCATCATTATTTTCATTGTCAGGTGTGATGCCTCGCTCAACACCTGGCTCGTTTGTACATTTCAGCATATTCAGTTCTTTCTCAAGCCTATCAATTTTGTTCAGGGCGGTAAGTAGTCGTTCAGTTGTAGCTTGAAGTGTTGCAGGGAGACTTCTGCAAGGTGTACAAATCCATGTTTTGGTTTTGGCGGGAACTTTTTTTAACCCCACACACTGAATATGGTATTTAGTACCGCAAAAATCACATACGGTCTCTCCAAGTGGGTCTAAAGATGGAAAAATACATACGTTGGAGCATGCAATCATAAAATCTGTTTGTATACCAGTGCTGAACACAGTGTCAGACTCCTCCTCCATAGAGATATCCATAGTCCACTAAAAATAGTGTATATCGCACAATCGGTACGTGTATTAACGAATGGGAGTTCGTTGCTTCGGAACACCTATTGCATCCGCAGGCACATCGAATAACTATAAAATTGACGCAAATACAATCCAAAAAAAAATCTCAAAAGGGTTCCAACAGGAAATTAAAGTGCTTAAAAGCGTCAGAAAAGTAAAAAATAGAAAAAACTTATTCCAAAAAGCCTGAGAAATTCGTAAAATTCGAGCTGCTGACTCTTCACGTGTGTTAAAACTTCCCGCCCTCAAGATCATTTTCTACCATCAAAAGGCGTTTCAATCATTGACCCTTTACATCGTTTGAGACTTTTATAGCTGTTCTACTCGTATTTTGTGCTTCATCTCACTAGTCGTAAAAATAAAGTATTTGTGCTTTTGTGTCCATGAGTCATACGGTCTCATTTAAGAAGAAAAGGCTTATTTGCACTGAAATTGTACCATCTAGCTGTAGAAACTACCTTTGCTTGTCATTTCAAAATAAAGATATACAGGAGACCACAGAATGTTTTGTCAGAGGGTAAATCAGGCTTTTCTCCCAAAGAGACGTCGTGACACTATCTGAGGGGAGTCAATATAGAAAATGTCACCACTCATGCCTTGTAAGTTAGACTTAAACATTTATATGAGATCGTAAGAGAACTTTTTGACAAGCTGTCTGGCCTGATGATGTTCCTTAAATGTTCTGTGACGCGATTTATTATTTTAGTATTTAAAGTGATAGCGGAGAGTAGGTGTTGGTGAGTCTAGGGAGTTGCAACCTTGGTGGAGAGTCATACGTTAGAGGAACACGTGCATCTGGTACAAAACACAAGTAAAAGACGTAACAGATAAGCCGGTAAATTAACACCGTGCGCAAACGTTACAATGATGCACTATAGGTTTACGCAAGGAAGAAATGACAATCATGTAAAAACAATTCAAACTGCAAAGATTGACGGCATGAGTAGCCGTCCTGTACTGGGAGGGGGCGGCGGGGGGTTTTGGTTGGTTCGTTTTTGAAATCGAAACCCCGTTTGACAAAGAACCCCTTCGTATACTAGGGGTGGTTCTAAACTACATATGACTTCTTCTTTCCTCTTGCAATGCAGAAACACACATTGCTACAAATTAAACATTTTCCATATGACAAATATTAGGATAACAAAAGAAGCATTATTAAGTCATTATTCCAACACCTTCATTTTCGGGCGTTTCGAAGGCATGCAATAGCGTTGGTTAGAGTACCTTTGATGTTCAAAACGGGGTTAGGCTATATTTACATTTGCTTTCCTTCGCACACCCACTTTCTTGTAATGACTGAGCTGGTTCTGTCTGATGTAACTTTCCGAGGGACTGCCACGAATGTTTTATGTTTATTACTGTGATAGACAAGTGGGTGATTAAACGGGCGTCAGCTCCTATGAACCCCAGGGCCTGATCCAGGGTTTAATGTCCCACCATATGTTGCGTCCACGTATGATAAACTGCCTTGAACTATAGTGAAAAGTTTGTGTTTCCCTGCGCACTTTAACGCAATCTAGACCGTTTGTAATACCAAATTTTCTCTTACCTTTCACTCTGGAAATCTTGTGTGATAGACAAGACAGTCTGCAATGACACGCTTGTGTTTTAGAATAAGGTATTCTGCAGTCTACGGGGTTTTCAATCTTTTTGTTTCGCCTCTACTCAAACCATGGTAAGGGCAAAGGTCAGGTCGGTCCAAGGTGGTCAATGAGCTATAGTCACGCATCATGCGATAAAGTGTATAATCACCTTCGCCGGGCAGTCTCTTCGACAGTTTACATGTAGTTGCTTTTTAAGGAGTCCGTTTCGTCAACAGGTACCAAAAAATTGTATAGCTTTCTAACTTTTCCTCATATTTTGGCTAAATATTACAGAACAAGTTTCATCATACGTAACCCTAAATCGCTTAGTTGTTATCGTATCTCTCTAGCGGTACGGTAAACGAGTTGAGATGGGGCCATTCCCTCGCCGTAAGTCGGCTAAATACCTGCAGCGCATGTCATTCCCGATAGGGGTCAGCTGCCCCGACAGTAGATAAGTTTTTTTCCTTTTCATGAATGCCTATTTTATCAAATCAGAACTACCAAACCATACACTCTAAAAAACACTTGGGTCACGAGGCAACTGAACCAATATTTTGGGTCGAACTTTGACCCAATTCGGGTAAAAGGAATTCTTATTTGGGTCATTATTTGACCAATAATTTAGGTCGGTTCCCTCCTGACCCACTTTTAGGTCAAACGTTTTTACAGTGTACCACACTTTGTGCAGTGCTTCGAAAATAACCAAACTTTCCATTTGCTTACAACCTCGTTGCTATATGCTTAAGACCAATACCGTCTAAAACGTGTTAGCATTATTCAACGGCAAGGAATGTCAAACGTTTGCCGGTTGTTATAAATTTTTATGCTTGATTTAGGAAGAACACAGCGTTGTACTTTTGGAAGACATAGGCTATTTTATGATAATCCAAATATTTAGAGGATTAATTCACCATTGTCTTCTTGGGAGACATATTTTGTTTGGAAATTAAAGGAGTCTGTGTGCAAGGCCTGGATACAGCTTTTATAATGAAATATGGTATTTTCAATTTGAAATTTCGGCGCGTTTCGCGCACATTCTTTGCGGTTAACACTCCGCATTTAAGGGCAATAATATACAATGAAAAGTTCTCTTGAACACTTTTCCGAAATCTAAAGGTCCATATTCAGCCCTCTCAGGAGCCGGGCATTATGAGGGCAACATTTTCCAATCAAATATCAAGAGAATGGTAACGTGCGCAGCGTGATCTAGAAAAATTTTAGTATACAATTCTTGTTCTACATTCCTTTCAAACATCATTTCTTCTGTGCACTTCGCGCGTGCCCATTATCGGTAGATCCTGAGAGTTATTACATTGAGGAAGCGAAGAAAAGTATTCTAAAGCTTGCTTATAATCCTAGACCCATTCGGTTATTCCTAGTCTCCCCCCCCCCCCTTGCTCTCTCCCAGTAGAAGGTGGTCTCTGAATTCTCGTTGTTCATGCCATGCTTCTGTCCCCATTTTGAAATCAGGATAGAGCTTTCCCATGATTCCCATGGAAGTATTACCCATGACAGTAACAAGGGCCCATGAACCACATGCCTTACTAAGGCTGTCCAATTGCCAAGACAAAAGAGATCAGAATTCTGCCGATCGCTTTCTCCCAGGATCTTTAAAACCTAAATTCCTGGGACATGAGATCTTAAAAAAAACATATATTAATTGAACATACAGGGCATAAGAAGTGCCATTTTGAAAGGCATTTTGACAAAAATTCCCTCTGTATATTATACGCTAACAGGTTGTGCCCTTCGCTGAGGTATTTTCATGTCTTTCCGTTTTTATTCAAACCCCCTACCCCGCCTCTCAACTGAAAAACTTCCTATAAAAGGACCTGCTCCCTACGCACTATAGGAAGAGCAAGATAGGTCGCCAGCTTTCCTCCCGTATGCACATTTTTCGCCAAAGGAGCTATCTGGGATGGGTTTACGACATTCTCTGTGATTACAACGAATAACCAACCTTTGAATTCCCCCTGCAGATGAGGATTCAACACATACAGATCCACTTTACCAACGCCACATTTTTGTTCTTACAGCAACGCAAAAAACCGCTATGTTGGGGTAATAAGCGAGACGCAGATAAGCGTCTGCACTTGTTGGTGTATTAAATGTTGCAATGTACACGTTTGCCCCCATTGGATGAAGCACGTTCTGTTTTGTGACGTCATCTGCATAAGGTCTATTCGAACCCCCTCTTGGAAAATCCAGCGTACGGGCCTGAGCAGGATGCATGCCGAAAGAGGATTGAGTGTTGCTACGGTATAAAAGATATGAACACAGGAAGCAAATGTAATCGAAGCGGGAACAGTTCAGACTGAAACATCATGCTACATATTTTACAACTCTGGGGGCAATTAAAACCGAGAGGAAGGTAAGTTTCTAGTGCATTTTTTGACTTATGAGCTAACCTTACGGCTAGGGAGCCTAAAAGTATTTTAACATGGGAAAAGATCCTTACTAAGTGGCACAGAAAAATCACAATTTGAAGACTAGTGTTAAAATATACTAACTCGAATCAATGGCAGATTGGTTTGATTGTACAGGAGGTTGCGAGTAGGGAACTTTTCATAATAATAGGGTTTTTGGGGTAATGTACCAATAATTCCATCCAATCTTTGTTACAGGATGATGTAATGATACAACCATCTTAGATGAATTAGCGTGAAGCACGCCGAGTATATAGAGGAATATTTTTCAATATAACTAGGCTACATTAGTTTTCTTCAATCTGTTTAAATTCACTTTTTATATCTTTAGTCGCTTTTTAAGTTTGCTTTATCTATATTCTTTATTTTGTCAAGATAAAAGGATACGAGCACCATCACCCCCTGGATCCCCGCTTGATACATGTCACTGAGTAAGCACAGAGACTGGCGCATTTGATGAACAGGAACAGTCTTGTAGGTTATTAATACATGAGTGAACATCTACCACCAGTTTGATGGAAATTGGAATCAAAAATTGAGATTAAGACTAGGAGAAAGGAAGCATTCTTTCATTTCAAAAAGACAAGCAGAGACGTGGAAGAGGACAATACAGTAGTCCTTTATGCATCCCCAGGTAGTAAACCCTACTAAAATAAACTGAGACAAAATAAAAGCCTTACATACAACGTTGTATTTCTTCTTCAATTATTTGTCCATGGAAAAGAATTGAACTAAGAAAATGAGTCTCGGCAAGCGCTCTTTACAATTCAGACATTCGATCGGTTCATATCTGTGTTATTACTAATCCAGGCAGTGGTAGAGATTGCGAAGGAATGTATCCAGTGACTGTAAAACTTACATCTTTTGAACACAATATGAAAGCTTAATTAAAAACGTGTTCTCCTGTACGAACCAGGCAAACACAACGGGGGAGGGCCAGCAAGCATTTGCAAGACTGCAAACTAAAAAAGTTTGAAACTGCTGCGATTAACTCTCAAATATTTAGACTTGTTTTTTTCTTTTTATTTTAAACTTTGTTGCTAATTTAACTTTTTTAATCAATGTTTCCTTTGGGATTCCAAGGCGACATGAATGGTTGCAATTACGCTATCGTGTTGATGTGTGTGTGTGTATGGGTGTGTGTGGGTGTGTGTGGACAGAAGTTCGGAACTTTTGAGGCTCGAAACTGTTATGGTCATCTCTAAAATATTCAGATTTGTTTTATTAACGTTTATTAAACTGTGCTGGGAAGTTAGCTTTTAAATCAAGCTTAGTTGTGTCTTCGTTTTAATATAGTGTTCCTGTTCACGGTAAGTGAATGGTGCTTGCTAATAATGATACTAAAGTGTGTATTTCTTTAACAGTACTTGAGCTATGCATATTCATTTTTGAAGCTGTCCACGAAAGTTCGTTGAAGGCTCTCTGAACGCTTTTGCAAGTCACGTATTGTTTTAGGTCCTAACTACCATAACTACCTTTCTTAACCGGAAAACCAGAAGGCTGAGTGATTCCTTGCCCCAAGATAATGCCTTCTCGCACTGAGATTTATCCTTCATGAGATATCATGTTTTACGATAATTTTATAATGTGACCTCTGATGAATGAACATGGGTCGTACACCTGCTACGTATTAGATCCCTCACAGTTACATGCGCCAGTTTTTACAGTTTGACTTCTTCTGACCTCAAATGATCTTTGACCTTCACCAAAAATCAAATTATTGAACGCACTATTGAGGCATCCGTCCATATGCCAACTATGAAATCCGTCCGGAAAACCCTTTATGATCTGAGGTGTTTAAGGGCTTTTCAGTTAGGCTCCATACGACCTCTAGTGACTCCAAGTCAAGTTTTACTTCCACCAAAAACAAATGTGTTCTTGTAATTTTAGTATGTGACATCCAAGTATGAGATACCTCAGTTTGCAAGGTTTTCATGGTTTCGCCGCCGCTGGAGTCAAATCACCGAAAATTACAGAGGTAATTTTCCTAGTGTAATGCATCCTTGTCTTGCGTATGAAACGCATTAATGATTCTTAAGTCGAGATATGATGTATCGGAGGTTTTCAGCTTTTAAACTGTGGTGACCTCAAATAACCTCTGACCTCCACTAAAACAGAAGTATTCTCCCTCTGAAAATCCAGAATCTATATTCAAGGTATGATTTTGCGAAGGAAAAACTGTATTTTCGTTCTTAAACACATTTACACTATTTTCAATGAATAAATAATTAAGGGAATATTGAATAACAGTAACACCCACTATAACATTCATAAATCTGAATGAGCATGCAGATTTACCTTGATTTACACAAAAACTTGATTGTTTTGTTAACAAAGACCCTTTTTGAAGGAAACCTTTATTTCTATGTTACATCCTATTTACACTCAATATTCTTATTCCTCATGCAATTTTACATACTGTATTACAGTTACTGTATGTGATTATCGGATTTGAGTAATTTCATTTAATTTCTCCTCCATTTAATTCCTTTTCAAAAATAATCTTGAATTGAAGAGTAACAACTATTTAGAACAAAGGGGCAATCCATGGAGTTTCAAATCTCATCCCCTCACATTCCCTCACGGTTAAAGAAATTTCCCAACATACTGACAAGCAAATCATGACAAAAGACCACCTTGAGGTCATTTTCACTTCCATCTAGAAATTAACTGAATTTTAACTGGCATCTTAGCAATCAGAAGCATGTATTTAAAGTTTGCAAAGATGGCAGATTAATTCTTAGCAAGTTTAACGTTTGACCTATAACGTCATCAATTATGCATGCACGAGTTTGTATGATCAGGTACCTACCCACCAAGTTTCAACTTTTTCTTAAGAGGAGTTCTCGACAAACTTTTTTGTTCACACACACACACCCACCCACACAAACACCCACTCAAACACTTTTATGGCACTATTTTAAAAGAAATCTTATCAGTCTTAGCATACCCGTGGTTTTATTACTGTTCTAACATACTGATACTAGCCAAATAATGGCACAACCCTACTACTAGCAAATGTGGCCCTTGATCTCTGACCTTTGACCTGTGACGTCTTCAATAATGTATGTACAAGTTAATTGTAATAGACAGGTAACTACCAACGGAGTTTAACTTCATCGGAGTTAGAGTTTGGGAGGAATTTTTGACACAATTTTTTTGTTCACACACAGACACATACGCTCACACACAGCTTCACATTTCTTATGTTAGGTGAAGCAAAATACCTCATCTTCCTATACATTACATGTAGAGAGGTGAGATAATGATAACATTTTATGCACATAAAAAATTAAAAATAGAATATTTTTACATTCTTTTCACATTCAACAACAGCAATTCAATTGAAAATAAGATACATACGTCATAACACTCACAGTTCCTTTTCAATCTAATTGGAAAAGAAAACTTATATCCCGTTCAGAAACAACAGTAACAATATCGTAAGCACCATATCAACAAAAAAAAAACTTATGAAAATGCATCACACAAATATCCAAGGTATGAATAGTAACAGACAAAAACTAAGTATTAAAAACCGAATAAATAAGTGCTTGTAGGAGACTCGAACCCAGACCGTGAGAATGGGAAGCCAGGCACTTTCCGCTACACCATCAACGTACACGAATGTTGTAAGCTGTTCTTATGGTGACAGCATCTTTCACACATGTCCATGATGAGGTAATTAAAATTGGAATTACTTATGCATTTACCAGAGTTATGCGTGTGAAAAGATATATGTTGTTCTCCATAATTTTATCCTTGAAATGGTACAAACATTCAGCCTTTTAGTTAGCCATGAAACGACACAATTAGGAGGTACGGACCACTGTCTATTCTTGAGATATCGTGCTATGCAAGATTTTTGTAGTTTCACGTCTGTGAACTCAGATGACCGTGGACCTCCACCAAAACCAATGGGAATCTTTCTCTCCACATGGCAAATTTATAGACTAAGTCTGAAAAGTATCCATCATCCCTATCTTGAAATATTGTTTTATCAAATTTTCTGGTTTTGACCTCTGGTAAACTCAAATGACCTCTGACCTCCATAAAAGCAATAGGAACCTTCTTCGCAATATTAAAAAGCCATATACTCAGTATGGAAAGTATCCGTCATTGCTTTCTTGAGAAAAGCGGTTTAAAAGCTTTCGTAGTTTCACCACTGTTGACCTCAGATGACTTGAACCTTTGTTCTCCACCAAAAATATTCAGGTTCTTTCTCACGTGAAAAAATCTATATACGAAGTAGTTAAAGTGCCTCTCGTTCCTTTCTTGAAATATCGTGTTGACAAGGTCTTTGCTCTTTGATCTCTGGCGACCTCAAATGACATCATACCATCCCTTCAAACAACAGAGTTCTTTCTCTCAATATGAAAACCTATAAGCCAAGTGAGAAAAGTATCCATTGTTCCTATCTTGAGATAACGTGTTTACAAGCAATTCTCTCGGTTTTCGTATTTTAACCTCTGGTGACGACAGATGACCTTGGCCTTCTACCAAAAAATGGTTTATTTACTTAACAGTACGTTTCCACATGTATGAAAAGTATCCGTGCTTTCTACCTCGAGATATCGTGTTTAAATCGATTTAAGTTTTTTATCTCTGGCGGCCTCAAATGACCTTTGTCCTCCACCAAAAACAATGGGGTCCTTTTTCTTGATATGGTAAATCTATATAGCAAGTATAAAAAGTATCCACCATTGCCATGAGAAGTTGACTCACAGAATCATTGGGCGTTATGCTCACTGAACTGAGCTAATCCCATCATCTCTTGTTACCAGTATATGAGCGTTTTCCCCGGCTCTTCCAACTACATACCCACTCCCCACTAGATGCATTGTTTAGCACAACTTTCGTAGAACAGTCACGCTGCACTGTTAAAGTGAATAATGCGTACATAATTGGTTGCAGTAATAGATTTAGAAGGTCACACGCAGCACATTGAGCACTTTGAAACTTAATCCTGCAAGGAGAGCGGAGAACGGAAATTTAACTGAGCTTTAACAGATCTTTCACCCTATCAGTTGTGACTATAAATAGTTGGTCTTTCTTTACACTGTGCAAGAAAATAATTAGATTACTTCTTATTAAACGTTCGAGCATTGTCTCATCCGTAATAGTTTCATCAGCTAGGGAGTTGCAATGATTCCATGAGAGGATTATAGTTGATACGGCATACCTTGAGTGGCTTGAGTGAAAGGACTATTTGAAACCAAGCATTCAGAACCCTTTTTGCTCAAATTGGTTATTGTTTACAATGGTATACCGCTAATAAATATATAGCGTTCGGATGAGGACGCAATATCTAGGCTAAGTTAAGTTGTCCTTCGTAAGGCCATTAAAGCAATGAAATAGAAACATATCACTAGGATTCACCCGTTTTTCTTTACTACTAAAAAGTGCGTCTATTTTGACCATTTCTGGCTGGTTGCAACATGCCCTAGCATATGTTTTAAGTTAACCTATTGGTTTGATCTTGGATAAATTAGAAATTGGTCTCAAATCTTACGGGAGCTAAATTCCAGGCTGTGTCTATATACAGGAATGAAAGTTTCAGTGTAACATTGGAACAACATAGGTCATTACAACTACTTACTTTAAGTTCATCATTGGTAGAAAATGTGAAAATTCATGTAATAACGCTTCGACACGGAAACACTGAAATCGAATGGGAGTTTCACCAAAATGCGTTTATTAAGTTCCCCTTAATCAGTTGCTTAGCCAAGAAATTAACGTTTTTTTTCTACTCTTAGTTTTAGACTTTTCTATGGAGACAAGTCCTTTGGGGACGGTAGCCCTCCAATAGCCTCTGGTCCTTACAGCCTAACTCTTCCCCCGCCCATTTTAATCGTCTAGATACTCTGCCAAATGCGGAAAGAACCGAAACCATGACAAAAACTTGATGGTGATTAAAAACAATCATGAAAAAGGCATTCGTTTGCAAAAGCTGATTTATTACCTTAAACTTTCAGCTCAAAACATTTCTCCATAAGTGATACAAACATAAAAGTGAGGGTACTTCTGAGAAGAAAGGGTATAGTGTTGAAGCGGGCCTCCAAAACAAAAGGTCATCTTCATTGTCACATGAACATAAATGCAGCACATTAACAATGACACTGTATTTCATTCATAAAACTGTTTTGGAAGCGAAGCTCATACATGATGGAAATTCACATAACAAATCTGGAAGTAAATGTAACAAATTAAGAGTTCTGTTAGGTAGTCTTGAAAGTATGTTATTAATGCAAAAGAATATAAAGAAGATTGGTACTGTAGGCTGTATGGAGATCACTGGCTGTTGCAAAATCCTGATTTTCTGAACACAATGGCAGTGATACTATAGGAGTACTTTGAAGAAGATTGTTCTTGTTCAGTATCCATTCTTCCTCCATCAGACATACGTAACAATTGAGAAAATTAAAAATGACAATGACTTTGTATACTGTCCTCCGGTTTCAACATGTTTAACGTTTCTTGTAGGCTAATGCCGAAAGTAAAAGTAGAATCCTTCAAACAAATCAATCATTCTGCTGAGCAGAAAGTACACCAAGTAGAGCACTGGCATTATCAAATTTTTCACTTGGCAAGATTGTTCCTGATCTTCAAATATTTTTTAATGTGAGTAGGACAGAACATATATTGGTCCTGTGCAGCACTGTTTATACACCGTTAACATTTGAATTGGTAGTGTATACCAAATACACAGTCTTTCGTCGTGACTTTCTGCAGCTGCAAGCCATCCAGTCAGCCACATGGATGTTTCGCAGTCGGTAATCGATAATCGTCGGCATATATTTTCTATAGTATGACAACATTTTTAGGCCTCCTGGAAAAACAAACATGAATTTACAATGACAGGTGGAGTACACTTTATTTTTCAGTCCCAAATCTGTAATATTTTGATCACATATTCCCTCTAGACCCAATATATCAATTAACTGAGCACCGATATGGATCCAAAAATTTCGAGGGAAAGTGCCAAAGATGGGTGGATAGGCTTATTTAGTGCAACACGTCTCCCTCGATTGCACAACTTTGATTCTTCAACACAAATTTACAGGTAAATGCAGCACGTCATGTCCTCACAGTGAACCTGTAGACTAGCATCATTTCTCAGCTATTTACCTGTTTTCGCTCCTTGTAGCCCTGTTCTTGTTGTCAACTTCTTTAACGGATTTTGAAGAAATGATCTCAACTAGAAGCTCAGCCCAACCCCTGCAAAAGTATGTTTTGAATTCGTCTTTAGCCTTTTTGTTATTTTTCTTTTCTTTTTTCTCCTTTCTTTATTCTTTGTTTTCCCCCTTCTTTTCCTTCTTTATTTTTTGTGGCACGGAGAAGGGGTGGGCTCCCGAGGCCCCCTATTGAATCCGCATCGGACTAAGCAGTACAGTTGGAGCATTTCATAACCTCAAGAAAACAATTGTGACGAAACTTATTATTTACATGTCTCTAGTTTAATACTCACGTTTACACAATCTTATATAAATTGAGTTGGTAATAAATGTGATGTAAAAATACTTACCCAGGTGATAGGCATCGTCATTTCGGCTGAAGAACTTAGGGTGGGGAGTGCATGACTCATATACTGTTGTTGCACTTCTTTATTCCCAGGCCAGGTAAAGCCACCCTCATGTGATGCGACCGACGCCCAGAGCAATGCAAAACAAAAATAACAAACGGAAAGGATTCACAAAATTGATACAAAATGTATACAGTCATACACACTCAGATCAGTAACCGAGTAATGAAAAGGCTGTTATCAGTACTTAATTGATTACGATCCGAACAATGAGTTATTCACCAGGATGGAAATTTTGTACCATACACAAGGATGCTGAAAGCTCCATTTATTTTTTATGAAAGTACCCTCTACCCCACCCTGCCACGACCAAAACGGCTACACTATTAAGATACCCCACTGAACGAAGACATAGCCCGACAAACGAACGTGGCTTGGTCTTCGAATACATGCTTTTGACCCTCTAATCTAGAGATAAAGTTACACATTTTTACAAAAGTACTGTCTACCCCACCCAAAGAGTTTACACAACATTATAGATATCCCTACAACAAAGTCATAGCGTGACCAGAGAACATGGTTAAGGACTTCTTATGCATGTCTCCAGCCCTCAAATCTAAAGATAAAAACTGCATATTTTTAACAAGAGCATCCTTACCCCATTGTTCCAAGAAAAACTTTTAAGACACCTTATAGGTTAGACCAACTAGCCATAGCGTGACCAGAAGACAAAGCTAGATTTTCTCATAAATGCCTTCGGCCCTCTTCTCTAGAGATAAAAGCTACATCTTTCTAGCAAAAGCACCACTACCCCACTGTTCCAAAGAGTTTGCACTGCTTAATAGACACCTTATAGACCAAAGTCATAGCGTGTCCAAATAACATGGCTTGACCTTCACATACATGCCTCCGGCCCTCTTATGTAGTAAAGATATTAAAGCTACATAATTTTACCAAACGCACCCCAACCCCACTGTTATAGGAACAAAAAAGTTTATACTATCCAATAGATACCCTATAGACCAAAGTCATAGCGGGGCCAAAGAAAATCGCTTGGTCTTCGCAAACATGTCCCCGGCTCTCTTATCTAAAAATATTAAAAGCTACATATTTTTAACAAATGCACCTACCCACTGTTTATAGCTCAAAATGTTTACGCTACCTAATTAGACACCCCATAGGACGAAGTCATAGCGTGACCAAAGAACATGGCTTGATCTTCGCATACATGCATCCGTCCCTCTTATCTAAAGAAATTAAAGCCACATATTTTTAGCAAAAGCACCCCTACCCCATTCTTTCAAGATCAAAATGTTTACACTACCCAATATAAACCTCATAGGCCGAAGTCATAGCGTGACCAAAGAACATGGCTTGGTCTTCGCGAACATGCCGCGGTCCTCTTATTTAAAAATAAAAGCTACATATTTTTAATGAAAGTACCCCTACCCCACTGTTCCACGAACAAAATGTTTAAATTACTTTATAATAGACACCTCATACATAGGCCGAGGTCATAGCGTGACCAAAGAACATGGCTTGGTCTTCGCATACATGGCCCCGGCCCTCTTATCTAGGCCTAAAGATATTAAAAGCTACATAGTGTTAGCAAAAGCACCCCTACCCCATTGCTTCAAGATCAAAATGTTTACACTTCCTAATAGAAACCTCATAGGCCGAAGTCATAGCGTGACCAAAGAACATGACTTGGTCTTCGCATACATGGCCCCGGCCCTCTTATCAAGGCCTAAAAATATTAAAAGCTACATAGTGTTACCAAAAGCACCCCTACCCCATTGCTTCAAGATCAAAATGTTTACTTTACCTAATAGAAACCTCATAGGCCGAGGTCATAGCGTGACCAAAGAACATGGCTTGGTCTTCGCATACATGGCTCCGGCCCTCTTGTCTAGGCCTAAAAATATTAAAAGCTACAAAGTGTTACCAAAAGCACCCCTACCCCATTGCTTCAAGATCAAAATGTTTACTTAACCTAATAGAAATCTCATAGGCCGAAGTCATAGCGTGACCAAAGAACATGGCTTGGTCTTCGCATACATGGCCCCGGCCCTCTTATCTAAAGATATTAAAAGCTACAGACTTTTAGCAAATGCACCCCTACCCAATGTTTAAAGATGAAACTGTGTACACTTCCTAATTAGACACCTCATAGGACGAAGTCATAGCGTGACCAAAAGAACATGGCTTGGTCTTCGCATACATGCCTCCGGCTCTCTTCTCTTCCAAAATGTTACACTACTTAATGAAAGGCACCTCATACTGCGAAGTCATAGCGTGACCAAAGAACATGGCTTGGTCTTCGCGTACATGCCTCCGGCCTTCTTATCTAACGATATTAAAGCTACATAAGTTTATCAAACACACCCCTACCCCACTGTTATAGGAACAAAGATTTTTACACTATTCAATAGACACCCCATAGACCGAAATCATAGCGTGACCAAAGAATGTGGCTTGGTCTTCGCATACATGCCCCGGTCCCCTTTCTATAAAAATATTAAAGCTACATATTTTTAACAAACGCACCCGTACGCACTGTTGAAAGATCAAAATGCTTACACTACCTAATTAGACACCCCATAGGACGAAGTCATAGCGTGACCAAAGAACACGGTTTGATCTTCGCACACGTGCATCCGGCCCTCTTATCCTAAGATACTGAAGCTACATATTTTTAACAAAAGCACCCTATATACCCCACTGTTATAGGAACTAAAAGTTTACCCCCTTAATAGACACCCCATAGAACGAAGTCATAGCGCGACCAAAAAATGGACTGATCTTCGCATACATGCCCCCCGGCCCTCTTATCTAAAGATATTAAAGCTACATATTTTAACAACCCCACCCCCACAGTTCCACGAACAAAAAGGTAAACCCGCATAATAGACACCCCATCGACCGAAGTCATAGCGTGACCAAATAACATGGCTTGATCTCTGCATACATTCCCCCGCCCCCTTATCTGAAGATATTAAAGCTACATTTTTTTTAACAAATGCACCCCTGCCCCACTGTTCCAAGAACAAATGTGTACACTACTTAATAGACACCTCATAAGCCGAAGTCATAGCGTGACCAAAAATCGTGGCATGGTCGTCCGGCCCTCTTATGTTAAGATATTAAAAGCTACATATTTTTAACAAAAACACCCCTACCCCCACTGTTCCACGATCAAAAAGTGTACCAGTTTGGCCAGCTATAGGGAAAGTTTCAGGATAATTAGCCCCTATTGAGATGTAATCTCTCATCAGAGTTAGTGTGTCCCATCATCGTTATTCAAGGATGACTATTTTGATCAGGCTGAATTGTTAAATTCACAAAGAATATCTCTTTGCCTAACTTGTTGTTTGTAACAGTTATGTTAAAAACATCTTCAGGGGTACCAACAAGGCAAATAAATGAAGATTTGTAAGGGTTTGCTGATTTTTTGAGCAATTTTTGGGAAATGCCTATTGACAATTGCCTTAAGCCTCCTCCCGTACCACCCGGCTTATTTAAAGAGTCCCTTTCTAATTCCTGCCCCTTAGTTCCATCTGTCAGTAAACGCCTTTTTATTGGGAAAATGTTTATCATCAACACGGGATTATACTTGAATAAGATCTTTTTTCATACAGTGGTAACCTTGACCAGATGAGAATTACGACTGCACATCATTCCCTGTGTATGCTACACGACCTATTGTACAATACAATTGGAAAAAATTTACGCTATAGAATAGGAAAGACTTACCTCAACATTTTTAGAGAAATAGCCTTGTCTCATCGTTAGTTCCGAAATTAAAGATTCCGTCCCCGTTTTGAACCAACTCTTGGCTCTAGCCTTTTCCCCTGGAATAAAAATCCATGACAATACCACGAAAAAGAATATTTTGTCCAGATCCGAGACAGAAACCGAGGCAGGTTTCTATAATTCGTCTTCGCTACATTTACTTCCCCCAAAAATCTCTAAAATGAAAACAGATGCAATCTCCTTCGGTCCAGCCGTGAATCAACTTCGATAGTTTCGCGTTCCCGCGAAAAAAATTGCCAGGTGCAAAATAAGTACTTAATAATCATTTTGTTTTGAAATGTTGCGTTGATGAAAATTAATTGCGCTTCATATATGTTAGCCCATCGATACGTACCAATTTATATAAAAAACTTCATATGACACAAACGAATTACTTTTTACTATTATCAAAATGAAATGGTGATCGCCGAACAACCAGTTTGTGACCAGCGACAAAGCATCTGGTTCATTTAAAGCATTCTTTGTTTTCCAGTGTGCTTTACTGTAACTCAACTATCACTTACTGCCAAAACAACTGTCCACAGAATCACTCATTCGTAAATCTTATTTCTTTACCATTTTGACATCGTCCATTGCCAGAACGAATTAGCCACAGAATCACTCATTCGTAAGCCTATTTCTTAACCATTTTGACATCACCCATTGCCAGAGCGAATTAGCCACAGAATCACCCATTCGTAAGTCTATTTCTTAACCATTTTGACATCACCCATTGCCAGAGCGAATTAGCCACAGAATCACCCATTCGTAAGTCTATTTCTTAACCATTTTGACATCACCCATTGCCAGAGCCGATTACGTAAACTTAGATCAATGCATGGCAGCATGGTAGTCTGTATCGTGAAACAAAGAGCTTTTTGTATTGAATTTCCTCTGGTTACTTATTTACAGTGAAGAGGTTCAGGTGTAAGATCTTTTGTCGGAAGGCCCTTTTGAAACTTGTGTGAGACTTTTGTAACAACTTTTTAAGTGTTTTCAGAGCGTTTTTACTTGTTTTTTTAAACAATAATTATATGGAATCGTAGGTAAATTATCCACAGAAATCATTTGTAGCAAAACCAAATTCAAAAACAGCAGATTTATTTGGAAAGATGTCTTGGAAAAAGGTCTTCAGTTTTAGTCAACCGTAAAGTATCAGTTTCACACGAGGCCTTGATTGCCGCGATTACCCATTTCATTGCCAATCCAATGACCGATGATTCTGTGGGAACGTCTGGGCATGGCTATCTTGACATATCGTGTTAACATGCTAAGCGTCACAAGCACATATACACCTATACACACACCCGTACACATACACACATACATTCGCCAGCGTGATTGCATGGATTGCTTTCGCCTTCTGCAAGGAATCGGAAAAGAGTCTGGAACTTTAACCTACATATAGAACAGTTTTCCATTCTTCCACGTAGCACCCACATTCCTCCCGAGGAACACAATTATTTTCTTTCATCAGAAAACCATCTGCACAACAGGTCATAGGTGTTTCAGAAATGCAAACGTTTTCACATCCATTGGGGTCTTGACACGTCCCCTGACACGAGCAAGTTGGGTATATACCATCAAATGGGCACGTTGTTGCTACAGTTGTTGAGTCTAGAAAGAAATGATAATGAAAATGAAGCACATTACCGTGTAGACTTACTGTCTTTAGACCAACAGTTCAGATAGACATACAGATAGATAGGCAGACAATCAGACAGACAGACAGACAGACAGACAAACAGGCAGACAGATGCAAAACGCACAAAAGCTATAAAACCTGACACCAATGGGTATTTGGCATTAGGTTCGGACCGAACTGGACAGAACCGTTTGAAAAATTCTAACACTAATTGTCAATAGTTTTTTGCATAGTTTTGAAAACCCGCGTAAATTTAGATAAAAGTGAAACAAACGATAAAGTTTTGACTGCGTTTTGGAAGACCTTAAGATAATATTAATCACCACGTGGTAATGGTTATGAACCCATTGATCCATACGGTATGACAAATGCAGTTAAAATTTTACTTATGTTTTGCCAAAGTACGGTAATTGGCGAGTGAATCATCGGTTAAGGTTCGGAAGATTATTGACTAATGTCAATATATCAAAGGCACACCGGGTGCAAATTTCCACTATGATCGCTGGCAGATGCTTGCACTCTCGTAGTCTCCGGTTCTAAACAGGTCCCTGATCCAAGGGATGTTACGACGTTCACATTTTCCCACTTTGTCTGATGTTTGATGTGTTTCCCATGTTGCCACTGCAAACGTCTCACCGGAATGCAGTGAGACATTGCCACTTGGCGGACAGACAACTCTAGAGGGTTGAGGGTCTGTTGATGGAAGCAGTGAGTCGCCAGCCGGCTGCGTGAACTTAACAAGTTTGATTTCAAACGAAATGAGGCGGGTTAATTTGATCACTCTGGGAATTCATCAGATTACTTGCTTCCCTCTCTTAGGACTGAAAGCTGCCATGACAGGCTTTTGATGTGGTTATTATTTTCTCGCAATAAAAACTATCATCACCAATAACAACCAAACTCTTTATTAGACCTGCATTATTATGACAGAATTTTAATACATACTACAAATATACTTTCATCACTCGGATAAGTGTGAACAAAGACTCACCCATTGCTGTTGTGTGACCATGAAAGAACAAAATATTTCCATGATGGAAGAACACTTCAATGTTACTCTTCTTTGACCTCTACCAGATTTAAAGGGTTACTTTTTACGTATCATGTTATACATACTCATGCCAGGTACACAATGTATTCATGCTTCCTGTCATGAGATATCGAGTTTGCAATTTTTTCACCATTTGTCCTCTTGTTGCCTCAGATCACGTTTGACCTCTCCGAAATAAAAATTAGGCCATAAGCAGGGGCGGCGCCACAGGGGGCAGGGCAGGCATTTGCCCCCCCCCCCATGGTTTTTCAACCCAAAAATAAAATCGTCTAAAAAAGTTTTTAGACACATAATTTGGTAGGGGGTGGGGTGAGGTGTAACAGTATGTCAACCATCTATCACAATATTAGTTAAATTGTTCGTTACAAAATACCTGAAACTTGCAATCCCCGCACGCATAACGTTTTCTGTTTTCTCCATTGTGCATCAGGGGATACACCTGATCCATGAATCTCTGTCTAACCAAAACCCCTACCCTAGCCGTAACTCGGAATATATTTTCGTCCGGGGGAATTTTCGGTCTTTAGTGAACCTTCGACCAAGTGAACCTTCCGTCTATGGGTATTCCCCTCTGTCCGGATTATGTAATATTTGGCAATCTCAAACATTTACTGTCTCTCCATTCCCAGCATGTGACCATTTAAAATTTAGAACATTTAGAACATATATATTGGGGGTATCATGAGTCAATCACTTAACGAACATTTTGACAATAAAAATATAAAAAACATTTAATAAAATGAATGAAACTTTGAAGTAATATTATATGTCTCCCTTACTGCATAAGCGTAGGAAGCGGGGGCTGGGGGCTAAAGCCCCCAGTCAAAAATCTGGGGGGCTGAAGTATGCTTCTGCCCCCAACATCCAAGGCCAAAAACCCCTTATTTGTTTCTTCAGTAAAAAATGTAAAAAAAAAAACTTGCAGTAATTTTCTATAAAATTTGCCCAAAATGTTGCACCAAATTGCATCTGAGGACCCTAGACCCCTCCCCCAGAACGGCGATCGGAAACAAGGTCAGCCCCCAGTCTCGAAAAGCTACCTACGCCTATGCCTTATTGTGCTTTATTTTAGTGTTGTCTCGACTGAGTAACCCATAGAAAACGAATTTTAAGTAGTAGGTGCATGGCCGTACACAAAACAATCTTTACTGTATGAAGAAATCTTGAGTCAATCAGAAAAAGAGCAAAGAAAATTAAGGGCGGCGCCACAGGGTTCAGGGGGAGATCGTCTCCTATCATTTGCAAGAACTGGGGGAGAGAAAAGGAAAAAAACAGGAAAAAGGAAGAAAAGGAAAAAATGAAAGAGAAGAAGGGGAATCGAAGGAGAAAGAAGAAGAGAAGAAGAGAAGAAGAGAAGAGGGATGGGGTAGGTATCTATTTGATCCATATAATTAGTCCAGAGCTTCCAGGAGGCCCTATACCGGTTTCTGCCAACCTTAAGTTACCCTTTTATCTGTTTATAATGCACATATTAATCAACGAAAGAAATATTCTTAAAAGTTCGTGCTTCTGTCTACGTTACGCACGTGTTTTTGAGTGAAATCATACCCATACACAAGGGGGGTGGACTTCAGGAGGTTTGTTGACTACATACCCTTCTCTTAGACAACAAAGGCTACTGTCCTCTTTCATTGAACCAAAACTTAAAATTCAATAAATTATGAACACTTTCTTCCGGATTTGATCAGTTCAAAAAATGTACCAAAGATATCACCATTTTGCATCTTAGCAATCTTAAATTAATAAAAAATTTCTCAAAGGGGAGGGGACACCCCCTCCCCAGAAAAGTATCTTTCCCAAAACCAAAATTAAAATTACTAAAATTATAAACTTTCCAGCCATATATGATCAGTTCAAAATATGTACCAAAGACATCGTCATTTTGCACCTACACTGTAAAAATTGATTAACACTTTTTTTGTAACAGATAATAAACGCGTCTTGGCGTTTATGTGACAGAAAAAACAATAAAATACATAAGCAAATTAAACGTCTAAAACGCCAACTTTAACACATTTAAGCCACTTTAACACCATCTTGTAAACACGTTTATGCGTTTATTTCATGATTACTGTAAACATCAAGTTGTTTTTAATAAAGAAAAATTAACATATATATAAATCATGTAAACGTGTTTGCGGAGTGCACTTTAATTGACGTCATTATCCTTATCATGTGTTAATATTCGTTCAGTCATTTACTGTGCGTATCCATTTTGTTGTTCGTTCTCTAATTCTTAAACGCCATATATGTGTTAAAAAATGAAGACGTCTATTTTTACAGTGTAAGCAACCTTAAATTAACAAAAAATTTCCCAATTGGGAGGTGCCTTAGACCCCCCTCCCAGGACGGCGATCACTCATCTCATGCTTTGCCCCCCCCCCCATCGAAATACCCTGGCGCCGCCCCTGCATTTATGTAAATCAGCCTATCAACATGCTAAGAATGCAAAGTAATGACGCTTCCTATTTAAGTTGATAAATCGTGTGTACAAGGGTATTAATTGAAGCCACAGCTTCGATTGTAGGGATTGCTCTACTATGCTGCTCAAATTCCATCCGTAACGGATACAACTCATGAGTTGTGAGTTGTGAGTTGAGCAGAATTTCAAGTTGCTACCAAATTGTTGTACTCTCTCGATGAGACAGCAAAAAGGTACGACTTCCGTGAAAAATGTACATCAATAATTAGCACATTGGCTGTTGCAGTTGCGCCAGCGTAATACGGGTTGTTATAATTGCAACCCGTGCAGTACATGGTCATCGTACTGTACTGTTGGTTCAACTGGCGAAGGTGTAATTTACGGGAAATCAGTGCTTCCACTTGTGTTGGTACTGTGTAAAATTTGAGAAATTTTCGTGTTTTTAAGGAACAAAATTGTAATTGCAGCAAATTTTTGTGTCATCTTCCCATTATTTGCTTGTGAGAAAACGACGTGGGACAAGTCTTGACTAGTAAATAACTATTAGACTGCATAAATTTTACACAGTTTCAACAATTGTCTTCGTTCAAGATGTGGAATTAGGTATTCACAGCATACTAAAGGTAGAAACAAGTCGCCCAACCCACATAGCCTCATTTTCGGCTTCAAATCACATCTGTTGGAGAACGTTTGCCTGGTAAGAGTATTGTCTGCATGTGTAACGTGTGAAGGACAGTTGATGAACGAAGTTTGCTGAAAAAAATATTGTTACTGTATTTGAGAGCGTGAGAGGTCCCCGGACATTATGGCCGGGAGATGTAAGTGCCGTGTTGACGGAGGGCAACGGAAACACACAGCACTATTCAAGAAGTAGTCCAGGCTAGGTCCACTTGTCTAGAAAGATCAGGGTCGGCTGCCGCACAGGTATTAGCCTACGCTGCACACTAGGCAATAACGTTGTACTCACGGCGGGTTCAGGCCTGACGTCATAAAGGAAAGCTAAAGATCACAAGGCAGTTTTTCAAACTAATATTGCTCAGTACGATGTTACAGTCAAATCTCTACACTTCTGTTGGTGAGCGAAATGTAGCACAATGTACTCTATTTGTCCCGATATGACATTTTATTGGGCTTACACTTGCAACTGTGACTAACAGTAGTATTGGCATTTGCATCAACTATCTTTTAGTTATAACCTTACACTTCTACGCTTTGTTATCTTCAAGAGGCTTCGATGTGTACTTGCCTGCAAGTATAGAAATTTCTAGTAGTGTTCGACTTCTCTCAACCTCAGATGACCATTTACATTCTAAAACAAATATCAGGGCTGTTTAACGAATACTACATATAACACGCCAAGAACAAAAAGTAATCAAGCCCCTTATCATGAAATACGGTATCGCGTTTGTAATCCTTTCAGATTGACAAAGACTTTTGCCTGAATATTTCGAGACAAAATTTAAACGTCATCTGATAAAAGTATTACTAGCTTTATACAAATTTCGCACTTTAGACCGAGTTTTTCGTAAGACTATGTTTCTACTTTTTGTGAATATTTAAAATGGTGACCGTATGTGTGAAGACATTTGTCAGCGTATAAACACAAAACCCTGCCCTACCTAACAAAAGGCACTTTTTGGACTACGTAAACCACCATTTTCCAGTAAGAAACCTAGAATTGTAAAATAATTTCATGAAGACGAGGAGAACATCCCTCTACCGCCCTCCCCCTGCCAAAATGGAGTTCATGAAAACTTTTTGTAACCCTTCCACCCAGGAAAACTAGATTTACGAACAACACCATGCTTCTGCGGATTTTGAAAAGACTTTCACGAATCCGGAAAAGGGCTTTGTTAACTTTCTTCGAAAACAAAATTGGTCCCTAAAAATCAGGACTATCACTTACAGGGTAGAACTGGTAAGATTCTACTTCTCTTTCTCTTTGCAAACAGCCCACCTCCCTTTTTATAAGACCAAAAAATGAGACCTCTCCATACTAGGTTTACACCCGTGTTACCACTTCCTCTCTATTCCTCGTTATCCCCCACACCAAGAAGGGAAGGGGGAGAAGAGAAATTGGAACAGTTTCATACCTGGTTGTAAGCCTTTTTTTTTTTTTTTTTTTTTTTGCTACTTCTCTTACAAACACATTTGCTAAAAGACTGTTACCATCTGGTTTTCCCATGTTATTCATTGTATCAATGCGGCCAGTGGTATTACGTATGATTACAGGGCCGTAGCCTTGGCGAAATCTCTAGGGGGGCAGTTCATGACACTATCAAAGCGGAGCACCAAGTGGTGTGCCTTTGCAAATAGCTGACATCCGGACAAACCCTTCTTTTTCACTTGTTCAAGAGGATAATCCAGGGAGAGAATGTTGAGGGGAATGTGTACACTGTACACAAATATGTGCATGCAAATATGTGCTATCGTTGGCAAAGCTTTGAACTGATTACATCTTTACAAATTGTAAATATCTGATTATTTACTGATACCCTTCCTAGTTTTTGGCTAGGCGTAAATTAAGAGGTGCTGTTTAAAGAGAAGTGCTTTTTGAAGAAAATTGTTTTCATGAGGTGGCTGGAAATTCAAAATAGTGCTATCTTTTGTAACCTAAACATTCGTAAAGCTTTGAATTGATTATATGTTTAGAAATCCTCATTATTTAGTGTTTTTCCTTATTTTGGAAGGGTGTAATTGAAGTGGATGTTGCCTTAGGGGAGAGATAACCTCTACTCTTTGAAAAATTTTCTTGCTCTCCTGAATCCAAATTGTTATCTTTGGTAAGGCATTAGGCTGATAACATAATCTGAAATTTTAATTACTTACTAAATTTTTCGGCAATGGCATACACCCTTACATGGCTGGTATCTGGTGCGGGCTTCTCCTTAGAGCTCATAGAACGATACTGGGGGCCCACCAAAAGTTTGGGCATAACAGTAATGTGGGCCTTGCAAGAAAATTTTCGGTTGTAATGTCTCCTAAATGATTGGAATTGACACACTTTAGAACTTATAGTTGCACTAAACATTTCTTACTTCTAGATTTCATGCTTAAGAAACAACTTTTGACTTCAAGAAGAAAATTTACATTTCATCTAAAGGGAAATGCAGTCACCCTAATCTGAATTAGTGCAAACGGGTATCCTATTTCATTAAT
The DNA here is from genome assembly GCA_029531755.1 of Holothuria leucospilota. Taxonomy (NCBI): domain Eukaryota; kingdom Metazoa; phylum Echinodermata; class Holothuroidea; order Aspidochirotida; family Holothuriidae; genus Holothuria; species Holothuria leucospilota. Next base: position 39,254,068 of record CM055976.1, read on the forward strand.
GGATTTTGAGAATCATGTTGGAGTATGTTTTCTCACTGAGTTGTGACGTATAGGGTAACTCCGTAGTTTACCTTCAATATGCAATATTTATATTCTAACATATCATGAAAGATACTTGAAGTGAAATAAGAGGATATTTGTGCGAATAGCTTTTGTTTCAAAAATCAGTTTGCGGCAACTGCTTATGCCCTTAAATTAAAAGTTTCTTGACCAGCTCATTGAGTTAAGCTAATAATTAAAGGTCGTCATAAGCTATTTATCTTTAGCCAGCATATATAAGGGTGTATTCGGACTGTGTATCTTGTAGGAGGAAGATGGTTCATTCGTCAAGAAGAGAAACCAGCATGGGAACTCGTTTACGGCTGGTCCGGGGACCCCCCCCCCCCCCGGGAATATTTGGGGAAAATAGGGCTCTTATATGATATCTATATATATTTCCCAGGTTTGGGGGACTTGAAATCACAATCTGGCCAGTGAATGTAAATTTTTAGCACTTCAGTATTTTTTCTCAGGTAAACCAACTTTAAATTTCGATTTGGAAATCTCGGGGGGGGGGGGGCAGTTGCCCCCCCCCGCACGGTACGGCCATGGATTAAAGTGGGAATGACATGACCAAAACAACTTTTGTGTATTGCAAGATTGGGTACAGTATTGTAAAAGTATCATCTCACACACAATTAAAACCGACGCAGTTCGGCATAAATAGAATTTGAAGAAAAACGTCCAGAAATCCAATTTCGAAAAATGCCGCAACAGGTCACGTACCTGACTTTTATGACGCAATTGGCGGCACCCCGCACTGCGCTATGTAAGGACGCGTATCTAGATGTGGAACTAATGCAACGCTTTGGGAAAGGTTCATATCTTAGCAAATTCATGAAAATACTTACATCACAATACAGAACACAAAGCGCGAACCAATGATGTGCATGCTAAGGCATGCGAGCACGCGCGCTACGACGAGTTTGCACGAGTGCATACACGTCATTGGCGCGGAACATGTCGGGGGCGTGGAAGCACATCATTGGCCAGTATGAACGCGTGCATATGAGCGCGCGTGTTTTAGTTTTCCTACGTACATAATGTAAACCTCAGCTCAGTTTCTGTGGAAAAAGTACGCGGAATGGTCGCGTGCGCTGTACAGAACAGCTATGCACATGTATGGTATGAACAGTCCATAACAGGCGCTTGTTGTAGGCTGTTCAGTGACAGTGTTATTGCGAATGCTAAGCACGCGCTACTCAAGTATCACGATAGCACATAGTCTGTTATTAACGAGGCAGCTAATGAGCTTCCCAGTCAGTTTTCTTGTAGCCCCGCCCACAAAATTTCGTCAGAGGAATGAAATTTCGCGAAACTGCTTACGACATAGCGGCTTGGTTTAAATATTTGAATAATGCAAAAGAAGGCGTCACTAGCCATCATGACTCGGTAAGTTGAACTTCGAACATTTATTTTTTCAGATAAAACAGTCAAAATTTCAATATCTTCTATGCTTTCTGAGAAATGTACCATTAAAATTAGGTAGTATTTTTAGTGCTCTAAAAAGTAGTCATAAATTTGCCGTGAACTTGACTTCGTTACAGGTAGAAAATTACCATTTTTGGTAAAAATGAGTAGATAAGACCACGCGCTTTCCATTGGTACCAATTTCGCAATTGGAAATGTACTAGAGAAGCTATAGTCTTGAGAAATGCAACAGTGTGATTTGCAGCATGAATGTCCTACTGCTTGATATGTTGGTGCCGTATGTTATGTATGGAAGGCAGCGGTTCCCACGTATCATACTGTGTAGCCTATGTAACGTTATGCGTGGTGTGCGTCTAAAGAAATGCACATAGGCCTAGGCATATAGCCTATGAACATTCCGGAAAATCATAAAAGTGCAATCGGCCAAAGTATTTTTTGAAGTCTAGGCCTAAGTTAGGACCAAACGTTATGATACCATACATTAGGCCTAGGCCTACCCACAGGCGCCCCTTAACATTGTGTAGTATACCATATACTATGTATTATATATATACTACATAGTATATGGTATACTATACAATGTTAAGGGGCGCCTGTGGGCCTACCTGCACTGCAGCCTGCTACTGTGCTAGAAATGGAGAACAAAGTTGGCCCTAACGATATAGGCCTAGGGCCAGGCCTAGTAGGCCATAGGCTTGGCCTAACAACAGGTGTAACTGCAAGGCTAAGCCTACAAAGGCTACAGTCTAGGTCCAAAGGTTAGTCTACATACTTAGCCTATGCCAAATTTATGCTCATCATTGAACATCACTGTCATTAACTCATTGCAGTTTAGATATTCACTGGCATCATAATATGGAGACATTTCTGGCAGATGTCTCTGGCCTAGGCCTTGTCACCGCTGCATCAACATGTCCAGCCAGGCAATACAGTACCAGAATGTCTAGCCTAGATGAAGATCAGAATTGTTAGGACTAGGCCTAGATCTACGTATGATAGCCTAGGGCCTACTACTTTGCACAAAATTATTGGTAAGGGTTTCTGAACATATAAACTGGGGATGTTGGGAACATAGGGCCTAGAGCCAAAGGGTAGCCATTCAAGTAATAATAATGAAGACCTACAGTATGTGTACCAATAGCGTGAAACACATTTATTGATTGTATTTTTCAGAACTTATCAAATTGTACATCGAGTATCATCCATATCTAGTAAGAAGACAAAGTCTTTCATATAGCATTAAAATTATCTCGCAAATTTTATTAAGATATCGGTAAACACAGTTTTGTAGGTTTCACGCTATTGGTACACATACTGTAGGCTAGACCAGGCTTTTTACATACAGCGAACAGATCGGGGATAACTTGGGTGACTAGTGTCTCGAAAATGAGCCTTCGTTCTATATTTTTTGCTATATTTCAACAAACCTTCATGCACATTGACAGTGTTAGGACAAAAGAAATCAGGGTACTGTAAATTCAGGGGGAGGGGACAGTGGGGAAGGGATTGTATACTAGGCCTATAGCCTAGGCCTAGGGTTACCGTACATGTGTGAGAACAGTGGGAGCTGGTCAGAATAAAGTGAGACCATAACGTAATTGATGTTGCCTTGTTACACGTAGTATCAAACAAAGTGAGACCATAATGTAATTAATGTTGCCTTATTACATGAAGGCCTTCTCTAGGCCTGTGTCATGTTTGTTTATCATGGGCCAGTTGTGCTGCTGGCCTCAAGTTACCGTATGTAAATGACACAGGTAATAGTAGGTACTCTACACCATAGTTGTACAAAAAAGCAAAAAAAGAAAATGAAAAGTACATACAGATTAATTATGACCAAACATGCTCACCATGAATTGCACTGTCATTTTGTTTCATTTTATGGTAAAAGTAGGTCTTTCTGATTTGCAGATAAAAAGATGGTGTCAGCTTTCTGTTTTGATACATGTTTGTTCTGATTTCTTAATCAGTCCCAACCACCTTTGGGCTAATGATGGGAGCTGCTTGAAGATAGCATGAGAAGTTAAATTCATTATAATAGTTTTATGACCTATTTAAGTGTGAGGAGATAACTACAAATTTTAGCTGTTGATATGACTTGCAAGGACTTAGGTCCTTTATGCACTCAGTTTGATTTCTGTCTCCTTGCCACATCATATGGACATGTGCATATGACCACATGCACATGTGCTTAAAAGGCAGAATCCTAATTTTTTTTACTGCATTCTGAAAAGTGTCCTTAAGTTTCCCGAATCATGCTCATAGTTTCACATTTAAAATTAAGCAGATGTGGTCTTATTCATGACACCAAGTGACATCAGAGAGAAAATATAATTATTTTTCACATGACTGGCAATGCCATGGCACTGGATAAAATCACCATACTGTAGTTCTACTCAAGATATACTGATGTAGGAGACAACAAATTTCTTTGTCTTAACTTTTTAATCCAGCTTAGTTCTTATAGAAATCTAAAGAGCAAGATACTGTAACTGCATGATTGTTACGTAGCCGTGTGACCTTGAATCGTAAACCCCATGTTCAATGACGAGCTATCACCATTCAGACAGCCCTGGTAGTACGTATGGAACAGGGTTATAGGCTAAGGTGAGGTATTTGGTTGGGGTCAGAGAAAGGATAAACATGGAGGACTTTATCTTGTCTCAATATCTCTGTGAAATGAAAACAATGTGAATCTGTAACTGAAAGCAACATCTGCATTTGTAACATGTAAAATAAGTTAAGGTTATCAAGTTCTCGTCATTAAAAGCCATGCCTTTAACCGTGTAGGTTTGTATTATAGCTAATTATTGAAAACCCTTGCAGTAGTAGGATTGAGGCACACAGCATGTGGTTCAGGCCATACATACAGAGGGGAATGAGGTGGTATAAATTTATACCAACAACTGTAGCTTATAGAATAATTTATCATGCTCAAGTATGTACAGTATGCTGTTTACTGAATTTGCCCTATGAAGTGTAGGTCATGATAAAGACTAGAACTGCAGTATGCATTGGAATTGGAAGATTCCTGTAGTATTGTTTTTGTGTATTTTATCTTTATATGGTAAATGATATTTGAAAAAACAAATCATTGACACAGTTTTTCTTAATTTTTCCCAATTTAGTGATGGCCTAGTAGACTCTGTTAAGAAGAAAACTGTGCTTATTTTTGGTGATTCTCTGACTAAGTATTTACAGCAGGATCTGTTTCATGATCACATTAATTTTGAAGTTGTCTGTCAAAGGGGAGCACGAACTCACAATATTATATCATTAGTTACAAATACACATGCAAAATTTGAGGAGGTTGATGCAGTTGTTGTTCATGTAGGAACGAATGACCTTGACTCGTACACTTCCCCCTTGCTAAATTTTAAATCTTACCATACGCTTGTCAGAACCATACAATCAGCATATCCACAGGCACGTATATTTCTAAATGCCATCCTACCAAGATTGGATAGCCATGAGCTCAATGAGAAAAGGGTATATTATAATACACAACTTCCATTGATAGCAAGGCAGCATGGTCACACTTCATTTATTGACTTCACACAACACTTTGAAGGACAAAGATATTCTCTCTTTGGGTTTGACAACCTTCACCTGAGCAAACATGGCTACAAGTTATTTGCAGATCTGCTGTCAAAGGCCATTGCTAGAAGACTTCTCCCACAGGTTATCCCCACAACTGAAGAAGTGCTCGTCAAACGAATGATACACATGAAGTGCAAAGATTTAGCTGGAAGTACTGACAATACCACAAACTGCTGTGAGGTACCATCCCATGTGCATCCTTCCCCAGATTCGAAGCAAAGTGACAGGGTAATTGAAACCAGTGTGTTTAAGGTAAGTGAAAAGCCCAAAAGGTGTAATGATGTGCAGCAGCCAAGACGTAAGAGGCAGAGAAAGAAAGGTAAGAGTGGTCAGCCAAAAGTCAAGAAAGCTCACTCAAGGTTAATTGATGAGTGGGATAGTGAATTCATTGTTGTAGGTAAGGTTGTCGATAAGGCGAATGTCGAAACAAAAGCAGATTCTCATTTGAACACACATTCTTTCACTTACTGTCCACTAGACTTTCATTTCAATCAGTTTGAACATGTAGCAGGTAACAGCTGTACTCCTTTGCCTGTGGTAACCACCCCGTACTTGAGACATAAGAAAATGAGGAGAGCTGAACGTAGAAAGTGTTTCAAACATAAGAAGAAAAGACAGAGAAAGCGAAGGAAACAGTGTGGTGAGTACTCACAATTACTTTCTATTAAGGGTAAGGTAAAAGCTAGTATTCCATGTATTAGTAATGGCCCTTCAAATGTACTGAAGACACTGCAGGGGTGAAGGAGAAGCAGGACACTCTAAAGCCCTGCGGTAAAGTTGAATGTGGACCGTGTGTCTCTTGTAAGAAAATGTCCAGTACTTGCAAATATTATCATGTTTGTTCTCTGAAAAATGAAAACTTGATTTCATGGATAACTTGTAATACTCCTTTAGGGGAAAAGGATTGCTTTTGTGCAGCATGTAGAGCAAAGTTTCTTAGGAAAATTACAGATTCACAGTATACCCCAGAGAAAACACGCAAAAAGACACGAACAGAACAAGTAGAGTGTTGTGCATCTACATTGAGTTATTGCAAAGGTGAAATGGTCAAAGATTCATCCCAGTTTTCTCCCCAGACCTTAGAAAGGTGCTTCGGATTATCATTTGGAGAAATAAGTATTACTCCTTTCCTTGTCTCACTTTGCCGTCACCATTACAATCAGTTGTGGTTGTATGTAAATAAGTGTCGTTTGTGTGGGGGAAAGTTACAAAACCCCTACAACAAAGTTGGCATGACTCTCGCTCTCATAACAAAATTTACCTTAAATGAAAACCTTGCCTATCTTCACCAGTTAGATTTGGCTGTGGGGGATTACATCTGTAAGAAATGTTTCATTTGTTGCAAAAATGCTGAAGAGGCACTAAATCTCCCTTTAATTCAATCAGAACTTGAGAAAGGAAATTCTCTTCACAGTAGTCATGAGGACTTCATTGAGCAGGAAGCCCTTAGATTAACCCATATGCACCTGTGCCACTTGTTTTCAAAAGGAGAGTCTATACTTCTCACTGACCTCTGTGACCATTTTTTGGATTGCGCTGGAAATTTGCAAAAAAACTTTCCACAAGCTGAATCTAAGGTACTGACAGATGCAAACATTTCATCATGGCTGCTTGCTAACACTTTGCACAGATTTCGAAATGTAGTAAACACTTCTCGTTTAGCAAATAGAAAACAAAGTTTACTGATTACATATGTGAACACTGACCTCCATCAAGCATTACACAAAGCACTTTTACAGATCAAGACCCTCAAAGAGCAACTTAAAACTGACCACATAGAAACAGGTGCCACCTCTAAGTCACAAGGTGCACCCACAGAAAAAGGAGAAATGGAGTCCCATGCCACATTGCAAAATGCTGGAATTATTTTGAGGGATTCACTCAAATCTCAAATTAGAAACTTGAATTCTAAGTATACTTCTGGGTCACTAAATTTGAAGACCTTTACCTTTTCAGAACTTCAAGGCCTGGTTCATCCATATGTTTGGAATTTTATATCATTGTTAACACAGAAAACCAAGTCATCTCAACATGATTTTTGCTGGAATACTCACTTTCAGTTTGAAGATGAAAATAAAATGGATGGTAAAAAACAGTTGCATAGAAAATTGATGTGCATTATGCAATTACAGTTTCTGCAAAATGATGAGAACAATTTTCCTCTTCATATACTCATGGCAGAGACCATCAAGCGTCTGTCCTGTTCATCTAAATTACTCAGGTTGTGCAACCACCTTGGCTTATGTGTATCTGAGATGACACTTAATAGGTACATAAACACTTTGCCTTCAGAACAAGAAAATGACAGAACACATACACTACCTACTGCTTTTACAATAGTCTCAGTAGATAACATTGATGTTCAAACACCATATGCAGCTGTTAGGTCTACTGACACAGGACGTAGTTGGCATGGGACATCTGTCATGTCTCAGACCCCAAAACCAGAGACAGAGCCTTTTCTTCAGCATGAGGTGTTAGGAACACAAATACACAGGAAAATTCCCGTACAGCAAGATGGAAATAAGTTTTATAGAGCAGTTGTGTGTACTATGTGTGAAGAATTGTTAAATTGCCCAAGGAACTTGAATGGCTTTGCATTAAGTGATGAACTTCAAGAGCTAGAATCAAAATTGTGTCTCATGTTACGATCCGAAGTATGTTGCACTATTTTAAGGAATATACCCGAGATCAAAAGATTAGATCCAAATTACATTTCATATCTTTTGGATGAATGCGACATGTTTGGTTCTGTAGAGTCCTTCATTGATGAACACCAGACAGGGCAGTTCCACTTTGGTACTCTGTTAGTTGCAGCAGTTTCATGTGTACTTCAAACACAAGTAAATTTGTACTCTGTCCATAATGGCCGTTATTGTCTTGAAAGATCGATTCCATCACAGAATCTTTTTCCTGGAGTTCCCCCTCTTTTAATTACCAAGATGGACATAAATGGCCAACTTCATTTTAATGGTCTATGGGAACATAATATTAAAAGTCAAAAGTTTCTTCAGGCTGCTGACCTACATTCTGCCAATTGCTTGGGAATTTCTTGGCAAACACTGCATGGATTGACACCACACATCCCTTTGAATGATGTATTACTGACTTCTACATTCTCTGACACTGCATTATCTGATCACATGTACACTACACAATCTAATACTGGATCAACAATTCATATTAAACACAGCTATGCTAGTGAAAAGGTTCCTTCCCCTTCAAAGAAACTGAAAACTGGTCCAAAGTTTCCCTCCCGGAAACTTTGTTTTGAAATTGCAGATACTCCAATCAATCCTGAGATAGCATTTGAAGAGCCATTCTTTAAAACACGTATTAATTTTCAACTTAAGTTTGAGCATTTTGTTGAAACCACAGATGAAGGTATTGCTAGGAAGGCATTTGCTAGTAAGGTATTTTTTTACATGCTCGAAAGAAGTGTTATATTCAAAAACAAGCTGACTGTGTTACTCCCTAGCCTGAAATGCAAATTTTTCATAGAAAATGTTTCAAAGTGTGAGAAGTCAGATTTTGTATACCTTGATATACACAATGAACCAGCAGATAGTAAGGCTACCGTGGTAAAAGTTTTGGGAAGGTTGTATGAGCAGTTTCATATTGCAGACAAACTCAATCACCTCATTGTGGTCGGGGACCTGAAGACTTTCGATCTATTGGTCAAAGTTAAAAGAGAGTATGGTAAGGCAATGGACTGGGTTGTACCATATCCCGGGGACTGGCATATTCTCAAAAATCTTCAGGAAGTAATCATAAAAATTTACTGGGATGCAGGCTTGAAAGACATTGCCAAAGTTACACACAGTGGCTTGACCCATCAATCATTGCAGGCATGTTCCAATTTCAAAAGGAACCATCAATTCTTCTTACAAGTGTTTGAAGCATTCTACCTCTATTGCATAGACTCCTTTCACCAAAAACAAATAGGTAACTCTTCAATGATTGATGCTGATAAAGTCTTTAATGAAGTAAAGAACATTGTATCATCTTACAACCCAGCTTCAAATAGACACTTTCTTGAGATGCAGCAAAAATTTGTAAGCAGTCAGTTAGATCGGGTACTCATTTCATTTAGTGAATTTATTGAAAGTGAATGTGATAAGTCCAAAACTTTCAAATTTTGGGCAGGATTTTTCAGAGAAGACTTAGCATCTTATGTCCAATTGTGGATAGCTATAAGAACAGGTAACTGGGAATTACGAATGAGTGCTGTCAAAAGCATTGCAGAACTATTCCATGCATACGATCGGTATAATTATTCAAAACTTCTTCCAGTTCATTTTGCATGTATGGCTACATTGCCCAAATCTGTTCTCAGCCACTTCAGAAGGGGGGCTTTTGTGTCAAATATAAAAGGGATCAACTTCTCTTCGATTGGTTTAGATGAAGCTCATGAAATGCTCATAAACAAAGATTGCAAACAGGTCAGTGTCAGATTCACACCACAGTCTCTAGCCCTCAGGGCACATACATTACAGCATGAAGCCATCCTCATGAAGAACTTTATGTATCAGTGTGCATGTCAAAGAATTGAAAAGTACCAGCGGGATTTGGCAGATTCAGTCATAAGGGAAGAAATTGCAAATGTTAAAGCATACATACAAAAAATTTCAGTTGAGGGAAAAGGCTTTAGTAAAGAAAATCTTGTCCATTTGTTCTCAGGGGAGCAAGCTAGTAAAGATCAGGAAACAGATCTCCTAACTCATCGTGTTATCGGGAAAAATTCTTACGAGTCATTTGTTAAAAGTCAGATATTGCACGAGAGTAGTACAAATTTGTGTCAAATGAAATTGCATAGACTAAAAACCTTTTCTAAACCCAGAGTTTCAAAAAGAAAGATTAATTACATCGAAAAGGAGAAACGAATGATTACACAATGTTATAAGAGGCTGTTGCTTCTAGGTAGTGATCAGAGAGAAGGTTTACTGACTTCATATCAGTTTCTTGAAACACCAAGGGCCATTTGTGATCCTAATGGTTTGCCATTGAAAGGAACCAAATCAGTTATTTATGATTGGTTCTTAAAAAGGTATAATGAGCAGTATAATCCAATTCTCTCAATGATACCACAAACAAATCAGCAAAGCAAAAGGGCTTTTATAGCAGAAGGGATGAATATCATCTACTCTAGCCCCCTGAAGAGTCACAAAACCTTTTTAGATTATGCTCAGTATATATGTGCCCGTTGGGTTGAATATTACTGTAGTAGGCTACAGTGAGGTCAGAATCATTTTTGACCAGGTTGATACTCAAGGCAAATCCCCCAAATTTTTAGAAAGAACAAGAAGGGATAAGACTCAACCAAACAGATTACCAGTTGAAGAACTATCTGATATTGTCCATTCTACTGTCCTTCCCACAGTTGGTTCTTGGCAAGAATTTCTTAAGGTAAGAGGAAATAAAAGGCTTCTCTGCCAGTACATATCCACATCTATCACAAACCTTATCAAAGGGAAACTGATAGACTCTCAAACCTTCATTACTTCTGGTGGTTTTTCTGATTTGTCTTCAGTAATTGTTACGACCAACAAAGTCCATACATACCACATGCACTGTAATCATGAGGAGACATACACAAATTTGGTTACATGCTGCTGATTGTCAGTGCCCAGTCATTTACCTTTATGCACTGGATAGAGATGTTGGTATGGTAGGGTTACCACTTTCTTTCCCTGGGAAGGAAATTTTTGTGCAGTATAGAATGGGAGCTGGAGTTGATAGGTATTTGCATATGAATGCTTTGAAGACAGCTTTGAATAAAGATCCTGCCCTGGCCTTCATTGTTGAAAATAATCTCCCAGTTGAGAAGATAATACAGTCATTATTCATTTTATCTGGATGCGATTTTGTTTCTTTGCAAAGAAGGGTAAAACAACATTTTTTAACACATTCTTTCAGTATTGTCAGTTCATTTGCAGCAATAGCAGTGACTTGCCAGGCCACCTGGCTTCTCCTCATATTCCAAACACATCTGGCACCTCTGAAGATGTTCTCCCTGGGTTGCTGCCATTCTGGCGTCTTATAGGCTGTGTCTACTTTTGTGCCAACAGGGCTTGTCTGAATAAGTATGATACACCCCTTTCTTTACAAAAGTCATTGACAAGGTCAGGTGTTTTCTCAAGTCATAGCCAGTATTTGAAAAAAATAAGGTATGCTAGCTGGAAAGGCACATATGAAGATGAACTACTTCCATCAGATGAAGCATTGAAATTGCATTGGCTTAGGGCGTGTTGGGTTCAGAGTGTTTTGGGGTGTGCTTTACAAGGGAAGTTTGAATACCCCTGCATTAATATGTACGGATGGGAGGTTCTACCCTCAGGTGGTGAGGTACAGGTTGTTTGGGATTCCTCAGAGAATGTAAACGAAATACAAAAGAGGGTTATGCATCTCACAAGGGGGTGTGGGTTTAAGAAAAATAAGTGTATCACCCGTCAGTGTAAATGTCTCAAAGATGGAATTCAGTGTGGGCCTGGCTGTACTTGTTGCAATTGTCAAAACACTTGTAGTTCTAATGTAACATCTGAACATGTGGAATTCCTTGAATCAAGTGAGAGTGAACCTGACAGTGGTGAAGATGAAAATGATCATGATAGGACAACCTCAGACAGTGAAGAAGTAGTAGAAAACACCAACCTCATTTTAAGAGATGATGAAAGTTCTGAAGGAGAAGTGTAAATTACAGTAGGCTGTGTATTGTAGGTAGCTATTGCACAGCATAGTTGCTTTGTTTGTGCTAGTGGCTTGTATTTTTATGAAAGTTATTGTAAATATTTTATTTCTATTCTTTCACTTTTATCTCAAAAAAAATGTGAGTGGAATTTCAGTGGTATCTCTGTGTGAATGCACAGCATTAATTAACATTGAAGTACTTACATTGAGGCTGAAGCCATTACTAAAAAAAAGTTTGTCACTGCCAGTAGTGAGGGACATGCTTTTACAGGAGGCATTAATGTTGCATAGTTTTATGTACTGTATTCAGTTTTGAAGACTTTCTCAACAGGTTTTAAAGCAGGTTTTCTTGCCATTCTTGAAATAGTCTTTCCTTGTATCACTCCGTCCTTCGCTTCATTCTATACCTCAAACTTTTAATACTTTTTAAGATATGTATATGTCACAACTCAGACAATACTTGTGATGAGTCTTTCCATTATAAATATTGTACAGACATTGTTTATTTACTGGTGTGCATATGAAGACATGTGTGCCATCACTTGCCACTTTGTTTATCCTTTTATGGAATTTGTTTGTAAAGTGTTGACATAACAGTAGTACAGGTAAGTGAACCTTCATATTTCAGTGCTGCCAGGAGGCATCTAAGGTTGTGGCGGGGGAGGGGGGTGCAGTGGGGGGACTGACCCATTCAACTCCATAATTTTGGCATTTGTTACGGTAACTTTGGAGCATTTAGAAAGTATTGTGGATACTGGAGCTGGTCACCCACCCCCACCCCCCTTTCTCCCTTGTTCCTTCGGCCTTAGTTTTATTACTTCAAGTTGATAGTCCGTAGTGTGAGCTGTAGTAATAGCTTAACATTTGGAAAGCATGCTCAAAATTGATTAAGACGTTTTCAAAGAAACAGTCCATCCTTTTGTTTTTGTTCCTGTGACTTATGTATTAAAAATGAGAAAAAGAAATAAAGTTACTGAAGCAACCAGAGTTTGTTGTTACACTTTATTAAAAATATCTCTGACCATAAGTCCCACAAAGCTGACCTCATCGTGGTGTCAGAGTGGCAACCACTGTCTTTTCAGTGGGCGAACTAGGGCTTTGCTTGGGCATTCCATGTAGACTTAAATAGTGTATCCTCTTTGTATCAGTTATGACTGTTATCATTGCCCTCTTTCCCTGCTCCCCCTCCCCCCAAAAACCATCAACAAATCAATGGCTTATGACTTACCAATTTGTAATTTGGGTCTGTACAATTTTGATTTGTCCAACAGGAGACCGGGGGGGGAGGGAGCTCCCTGATGGTGAGGTGCTAGTATTGTTCTGAACCCTGACAAACAGGACGGGGTTGTCAAAATGATTTCAAACTTGAAATTTTTGTCTGTCCTTGCACTGGAATCGTTTTCAAAATTTGTACAAATTTGGGGGCTTTATGGGAGAGAATCTTTGTTTGAAGGCTTTGCAAAATTTTGATTTTTAGTGGAGGATTTTTCAGAAATTCAAAATTGGGGGGTAGGGTGCTGTAGCTTACTATCCTTCCTGGGATTTCTGCCCACTTTCTCTTTCAACTTAAATAATGTGAGGCAGCAGCTACAGTGTTCTTTCTGCCATTAAGTCCAACAGATTTAAAACTAGTATTCAACAGGCTTAAAAACAGATACATGTATTTGATTGCTGTTCATTCATGTGTTATGAACAATCGACTTTGAAACTTCCCAGCATGATTTGTGTCTTTGTAGGCTCATTCCTACATGGTTATGAACCTTGTGTTTGGGTTTAGGGAGTTAAGACGATAGAATGCTAAATGTTCATGTATGTATATTTACATGGTTTGCAACAGATGATGACAGAAATAAAGAAAGGCAAAGGGATTGTGTGGCAAAATGAAACAGGTTTTCTCTCACTCATCATTTGAGTCATTTATGTATTATATGCTTTTAATACATGTAGGCCCACAGGTACCAAATAAGTCAGTTGTATATATATTGACATGTTCAGCAGAGATCCCTCTGTTGCAATATTTCAGTGAAATAAAAAAGATAATTCATTCAATTTGAAAGCTATGTTTCTTCACAATTGTGATGTCAGCTAAAACAATGAGATGTCATACTCATAAACACACTTGGGTGTCAACCTGATACATAAACATGCATATAATCATTTTGTAGGGTCTCTGACTGTAGTAATGCAAGGCATAGGAATACAGTGCACATGCATGCATTGCTGGACCAATGTGCAACATCTATTTCCAATATGAATGAAGCGCTACATGCATATTTTGTCAAGTGCCACGTATAATCAGAGACAATTGATAAGTGTTATTGGTACCTGTAGACCTATATGTATTGTGCTTCATGACCTGCTCATATGTGAAATCACTGTGACAAACTTAGAAAGAAATTGAATGGTGATAACATACTGTATGCCATTTTGCAACCTTCAGGGGAGGAATGCTAGTGTAAACACTAGTAGGATGCATGCTCATGTGAAAATAATGTGTCTTGCATATTAATTGTAGCAAATGCAGACCCATAGCTGCCAATTAATTTCCAAGATTGCAAACAAATCAGTCAAGTCAGCAGAGTGGCAGAACAGGCAGTACATCAAACCACTTCCTAGGGATTAATGTCATTTCAACATTAGGATCTTCTCAGCCCATAAGGAAAACCACCCGAGACCCTGTTTTTGGCGAAAAACAGGGGAGATTAAATATCAGACCGAGTTTGTAACATTAGCCACATTGACTTAACGCTCTACTGCCAGCACAAATTTGTTCTTAGATAACCACCAGTTGACTTCCAAAAGGTAGTGGACTACAAATGTTCGCAATAGCATGTAATGCACTATAAATAGCTTGTACAGTTGGTCAGTATGTCTACAATCACACATGGCTGACTGCAATTAATTGTGTGCACTCACGGGTAAATCCTACTACAGGCTGGCAGCACTTTTGGTAGTTTACTATCAAGTGTCAAATTATTACACCCTCAATGAATGTCAGGACCAACTTAAATCTTTAATGGGCTGCATTGGCCATCATAAATTTGTCTGGCATGTTTGGTAGCTCATGGCTACAGTAACAAGCTGTTGTTTTCTGAGGGTTACATTTACTATGTAGTAAAAAATACTCAGCAATCATATTTCGGCACAAGTAGCAGACTCTTGTAAAAACTTGACCGATTGGGTGGACTTGCCAAGTGGGTATATCACACAGGTATACCAAAAACTACTGTACCAACCATGAAACTGCTTGTATTGATGAGGGTTAAAGTCTGCAAACATGTCAGTAATTCCACACCCCCACCCCCACCGTAACATTCACAAAAACATGACGTTCCTCTCAGACAGCAGCAAGGCTATACAAAAAAAGAATAGAAATGATTTGCAAACAGCTGATAATGACACGGAGAACAAAAAATGCAGGCTGGGGAAGTAGGATTTGACAAACAGTCATGACTCCCCGTTGGGACCCATCACACTGCAGCTAAGTTCTCAGACCAGTTTTAGCCATGCCACTAGAATGGCATCACTAATTGATGGCCCACAGTAAATGCAGCAAGTTAGACAAGTAGGGTTTATACTGCACTTGGCTACCCCAGTCAAAAAGTCTTACATGTATGTAGGACTTAGTCTCAGTGTAATTAGAAAGCTCATGATTGTGGGACAGGTGCAGATCTAAGGGGGGGGGCTTCCTTGGCTCAGCCCCCCCCCCCTTTTTCGCCACATCAACAATAACAAATAAAAAAAAAAATTGCATAATATCTAAATCTAGGAGAATATTCAAGGGGCTTTCAGCCCCCCTCCCCTTTTCGAAATGCCTGGATCCGCGCCTGTACGTGGGAGAAAATGTAACCACAACATGGAAGTGATATGGTGTATCCCAGAAGAAGAAAACTACAGTAACCGTGTATGTTACAGACCCTGGGTTTAGACTTCCACGAAATCAATACCACACACCTATGGGGGCTGCCAAAAATAGGCAGTACGTCTACACTGCTGTATAGCGTACCATCGGCATCCCACCATTTTAAGACGTTCCAACCCCCAACTCAAAATATCACCAGCAACCAACATAAATGCTGCAATTCAATATCGCAGCGCTTTCACCTCCAGCTAGTCCACACGGACACCGGAGTATACATATAATATAAAATCATAATATTTCGCGCATTACGTATCAATGGGCAGTACTCAACACTGGCCTAGACTGCCATTCGCTAACACGTCCTGATTTCCAGTGCTTGTATTTGCCGTGAACTTGACTTCGTTACAAGACATTTAGAAGAGAATGTGATGATTTTATATGAAAAAATTATTTTTTTCAGCAAATATGCAAACTTTTGAATTTGGAAATGGTCGCAATAAGAAGGAAATGCGAATTTTCTGAGTGTTTCCAAAGCAGTTACGTGCCGACCCGAAAATAAGGCCAAATTCACTCTTTCGATCATCTCATGTAACTCCTTTTAATAAATATTGAATGAAGTACTTTTACCTAAGACAATTTGGTAACTATTTTACACATATTTTCGCTAATAAGTGAGAAATTAGACTTTCTTTATGGCAAGTTTCACCTAATTATATATTAATTAGGGATGACGTCATGAAACGTCATGCATATTCCCACAAGAAAAGAAAGCTCTTTTCGTACTGTTGATAACTGGCTGCGCATGTGTTAGTTGAGATGATGTACCTACTAACGCGCGTTACCATGCCTTTGATCCGGTGTGTGGAAACGATAGATGAGCTGCCTCGTACATGCACAGAAGTGCTACTGACCGTACCGCCAATGACGTCACGTCTTAAGAGGCGCTCACTACGTTTTTTTTTTCGCTTTCGGATTTTAGGTGGACTGAGTGTGGCCTGTTTTGAGAATTCACAAGGTCATATTCCGGTGTATATGGGCGTAGTTTAGACAGAAAACATTCGCTTTATTTCAAGATGTGCCCAAAGAATATGAACTGAGAAACTTACTTTGGCTGTGTCGTACCCACTTTAAATAGAATATATACGATGTAAAACGAAGAACGATTGTCGTCTTTACTGAAAACATTTGATACAAGGATCTAAAAAAGGTGGTGGTCTTGAATAAAAAGTACCAAAAGACTGTCCAACCATGGAACGGATGTGCAAAAAGTGTGGCAAGCTCGCCCATATTTCCCGAGTCTGTTGCTCTGCAAAGAAAGCTAAATAGAAGACTAAACCAAATACGCACGAACCCAAACAAGTGTAACCATCACGCCACAACCTGACAGCAGTTCAGATGAGGAAGGTCATGTCTTTACTATTGACCTTCCTGTAAGGAATGCTGAAGTAGGAAAGGCAAGAGTTCGCATATCTGGGATACAAACCATCATGGTAGTCGATTCCGGTCGCCCGCCCTACAACTTTCTAGATGAAACAGAAAAATGGTAAACAGTGAAGGTTATCCTGCAGTGTGGAGTACACAAGTCTGAAGCTGTATCCTTATCCGACTAGCAATCCACTGTCAGTCAATGTAAACTCACGGGTGAAGCAAACGTACAACAACTCTCCGTAAAAACAGAACGTTACAGAACTGTAGAAAGTCATTCAACCACATCGTATGTAGAAAACCACCTGGCAAATTTAAAACTACTGTTTTATGATTGCTCACAGTAAAGGCGTAGGGTCAAATGTAGGTCAAAGGTTAAATTTACCTGAATTTAGCAAAAGGGGTGTCGCGTACGCCTCCTAAACCAAAAGTCCGATCAAGCTTAAACTTGATAGGTACTTCCTGACAAAAATTGCGCATGAGTCTACGATGCCGTCATATTTCATACGTGAGAGATCAAAAGTCAAATTAGCTAAAAAGCTTTGAGAAATTATTTACAAAGCCATATGTTGGAAATGGTCGTCAAACCAAATGATATGTATAGAGTAATGAAGAAAACTCTAAAATAGCCGCCTTTTGGCTTGCTAATTGGGTCAAGGTGAAAGTCAAACTGATCTGACATTGCGAAAGAAAAGTGTTACCATCTCCTCCTTATCTGAAGTCCGATCAAGTTGTGGGAGATGAGATTTTCAATTCCATGGATTGCCTCCTTGTTTTGCAACTAGTAATGACGCCTACTACATAGAATGTGAACGCGGCTGTCTTTGCAATTAAGTCTTTACCTGCTTTGGTAGTGAACGTGTCGACAACGGCCGTTTTCTTCTCCAGATTCTGACTGGTTGAATTCGAAAAGCTGGTATGATCTTCTGCTGACATTGAGGATGTTGTAGTCGGCTGACCACCTAAGCAATGAAGGCAAATCATTTCAGTGGGGACATTTACCACACCAGACTACCAGTCTTTAGATATGGTACTAATGAGAATCGAATGTTTCTCTTTTTCAGGTTGTTACAAGACGACCCATCAGGAATACCAGATTGAATCCGTCGACGAGCGAATGGAAAGCTCCAGAGAATTCAACTTCAACGCAGCCTTTCTAGAATTGTCTAGAAGTGAGAACTGTTTACGTAATGTGCCAATTATAGCAGCGGCCTGGCGACACTTCTAAGAAAATGCCATTGTTTACTACTGTGCATACAAGGAATGTTCTCGTAATTGCTCGACTGTGTGCACTGGAAGTTTCTATTAAGGAACGTTCTCGTAATTGCTCGACTGCCTGCACTGGAAGTTTCTATTAAATTCCAGAGATTTCTCGATTAAAAGCCTAGCGTATAAAAGGCAGTTCAACAACTGTTATAGGAGAGAGATATCATAATACTTCATCGAGACCAGACGCTGTCATTGTCCGAATCACCTGAAGCCAGCCACTGACACTGCACACTTGTGATAAATTGCCCTTCGCCGTTTCTACGCTGTGTATAGAGATCGTTATCATCCATCATCGCCTAGCCTTGTCATTATTCGCTCGTGGAACCAGTTCCTACGCTACAGCACCCTGCAGGTCGGTCTACTACTGTACCATCGACGACGTGCATGCACTACCAACTCTTGGACCAGACCAGACTTATATTAAGTAAAGGATTGTGAGTAAATCTAATTAATTATTGTAAATTTAAGTAAGATAAGGAGATCGTAAATAGTAATTAAGTTGTTGAATTTTAATCTCGTTCTTCTGTGATCTTTCGCTGTTATTGGTTTGACTTGCGACCACAAGCCGTAACAAGGTGTATTTGCTCAAATGAAAATTTAAACTAGATATATCATGCAAATGTAGAAGGAACATCGTTAGAAAGAACAGCAAACAAATCGACTACTTTATCGAGATCTAAATGACATGTTACATACATATATTACTTATCTAATAAGTGTCATGATTCAGAAGAACGTAGTGAGAAGTCAAGCATAGGCATAACTAGTAATGTACTTTAGGACATCAAACGTGAATGTTAAAACCTTAGAAAATAAAATGTTTACCTGCTTTAGTGCTTAACGTTTTGTCAACGGTAGTTTCCTGTGATGGCAGATTCTGACTGGTTGATTTCGAAGAGCCCGTATGACCTATGTAGATGAACCATCGTTAGAAAGAGTATCAATTAAATCCACTACTTTATCGAGGTCTAAATGACATCTTGCATACACATAGGCCTACTTCCATGGGCGTCAATCCTGGGGGTGGGGGGTGGGGGGTGGGGTGGGACAAGTCCCCCACATTTCGATGGGTGGGGGACTCAATATCAAATGTCCCCCCCCCCCCCACATTTGCGTAAAAGAGTAGTGTCGTGGCTCTATTTGACTGGCTTTTTGAGTGGCATCTAGGTTTGTTGGGCAATTATTAAGTGTCTCGATGCAGATTCTGAATGCAGATTTCGTCAGGGAAATCCTATTTAATGACAAAATTTCGGCGCGCTTCGCGCGCATGCGTCACTATTTGCACTCCTTCTCATGACCATTAAAAAGGTAGTTATACATAAAACTATTCTTATCACAAAACTCTCCGAAAACAGACATGCATCTCCAAACATCTGAATGGGCCTCGCATCAATATGGGATCATTCAATCAGTGGCGTACCCAGAGGGGAGGGCCATACGTAAATTTTTTAACACAAATTTACTTCAGAAGGTAGCATATTTGGCACCAGGTTGCATGTAAGGACACGAAATTGTTCAAACTTTTTCAGAGGGGAGGGGGACACCCCATTGGGCCATGCCCCCCTCACTGATGCCTATTTTTTAGTTCCTAAAAATACATTAATTTTTTAACACAAATTTTACTTCAAAAGGTACCACATTTGGCACCAGATTGCATGTAAGGACACCTAATTATTCAAAAAATTTCAAAAGGGTCCCCCTCCCCTTAGACCCTCCCCAGGCCGGCGGTCACACAACGTACTGCATGCCCCCCCCCTTGAGAGAAATCCTGGGTACGCCGCTGCATTCAGTTTAATTTGTAGCATGATGTGGAAGGTTGAAAGTACGTTGTTGCCGTTAAACATTTTTCAAAAATTTTTACCGAGCGCTTCGCCCATGGGCGTCCGGAGGGGGAACTGGGGCACTGGGGCACTTTCTCCCCTGGAAAATCAAAAACTTGAAAAACGAAGAAAAAAATAAAGAGAAAAAGAGGAAAATATTACATCAACATTTCTTAACAGTTCAATCAGTGTGAATTTCTACTCTCAAAACAGGAATTGAATGAAAATATCAACACTCAGGCCCCAGCAGCCCCCAGCGTATTTTTGGTATTTTTTAAAGTTTATATTTACAATATTGCTTATGTTTCCTCTTTTTATATGCGGTAAATAGGCCTTGGAAGTGCCATTTCCAGCGATCTGGGAAGCATTTGGGGCCAACCCAGAGTCTGTCTATGAGAGCCTGTCTATGGGCTTGCCCCCCCCCCTTGACAAATTCCTGGCTACGCCTTTGTCAATACTGTGTGAAAAGTACCATCTAAACTCTTTTCTGGGAGTTAAATATTTCCCATGAAAAAAGTTGGGCCGCCTAAAAAATTCCCCCCCCCCCCTGAATTTTTTCTGCGGACGCCCATGGCTTCGCCGAAGCCATTATCGGTATAGATGGTGATTGTTAATACACTTACGAATAAAAAGCATTCTGAAAACGCCCTTGCTAGTCCTTCACACCTTTGCTATACTACGATCAGCTCCAAAAATACCCCAGAGAGAGCACCATTTTGCATCTAAGCCACCTTAAGTTAACAAAAATTTCTCAAAGGGGAGGGGGACCCCCCTCCCCTTAGACCCCTCCCGCAGGATGACACCTTTATAAAGTGACAAAGGAAGGATCCCGACTGCTGTATACAAACGCAGGGGGCATAAAGAGGTGCAATTTACGCGCCGCCACTGCAGTTAGTAAAAACATCCAGTCAGTCGGAAAAAATAGAATTCACTAAATTATGGACATTTTCCAGCCATGTACGATCAGCTTCAAAAATATCCCAAAGATAGCACCGTTTTGCACCTAAGCAGCCTTACATTAACAAAAATTTCTCTTAGACCCTCCCCCAGGACGACACATTTATGTAGTGACAAAGGAAGGATCCCCACTGCTGTATACAAAACGCAGACCGCATAAAACAAAGTGCAATTTACACGTCTCCACTCAGTTGGAAAAACATCCAGCCAGTCCATTTGGGACCTTCTCACCCCCAAACATATCACCCCAGCAACGGGCCTGGTCGGGTCAATGATCTCCGACAATGATCCACGCTGCGAAGCGTGGTTTCAGCTATTTTGGAACATGGTGAAAATAACATCTTGAAGTAATTCCGTGGATTCCGTGTATTTCACCTGGCAGATCATCTGTGATGGTCATGTTAACTTTGAAATGATAATTCTTATTAGAATAGGGCGTCAGTCATCATAAGGGGGGGGGGGGAGGATAGGGCCTATTCAAAACCAAAGGGACTGGTTTGCGCTAAGTCATATATGTCCCCGTCCCCCCCCCCCCACATTTGAATACGGATTGATGCCCATGCATCTATGATGGTCATGTTAGCTTTGAAATGATAGTTCTTATTAGAAAAGGTCATCAGACATCATAAGGGGGGTGGGGGAGGAAAGGGCCAATAGGAAGACACCCCTCTTTCAAAACCAAGGGGCTGGTTTGTGCTAAGTCATGTATGTCCCCCGTCCCCCCACATTTGAATACGGATTGACACCCCTGCTTAGCTTCTCTGCTGTGTTTGGCAGACTGCGTTTGAGAATAACTGTCTACTGTCGCATAATAAAAACAGAGCGGTAGTGACTTCTTCCGTTTCGGAGTGCGGATTGCGGCAACCTACGTGGCTTGTAATGCCAAAACTTCTCCTATACCGATGACGCACACATGATAAATGCAGAAATGTAGTGACAAATCATGTTTTTTTTTTTTTCATTGCGATGGTCTACAACCCTCTGGAAGTGGGACGCAAAAGTTTCTCCAATACTCCCATACTGCCAACCACACGCAAGGTAGGCATAGAAGTGCCATATTAAAGGAAAGATTAAACCAAGAAACCTCTAAAAACTAGAGTGATGTGCACCCTTATTCGGGCATCTTGTGAAAGATTGAATACCATATATCTGACTTCAAAACACACTGAAAGTACTGCACTTTCAAGGGCCGTGGACTGGGCGAAATAAAGCAGAAGCAAGTCTTGTCTCTTACTAAGAATAGTTAGCACCCAGGTGGACCCTCCCTTTTCAACGGGTGCCATCTTGAGGAAGGTCCATGGTAGTGGTATTTATGTAATGTGGCTTTCGCTGAAAATGGTGCTATATCTTTGGGTAAAATTTGTACTTATTATATGCTTAAAAAACCTCAATATTAAGTGACTTTTCTTTTTTCAGCTGGACGTGGGGGATAGGGATATAGTATGAGAGGATACCCCTCCTTCTTTAAGGATTTTTTTGATTATGCAAGGCGTCTCACTCGCAACACTTTTGACTGATAAATATGTTTTAGAATTTGCCATTATTTAGTAGTTGTTTCAGTGTGGCATAGGCTGATGGTATACGGTGGGGATAGTCCCCCTTAGTACGCTACTTAGAGCTCTCCTACTTAGAGGCGTAACGTAAACCTACCTAGAAAATTGTTGTCAAAAATGCCTGCCACATTGGCGAAGTGGCACTTCCTACACCTGTATATTGTATTTGAAGATTTAAGGCTTTAGAAATTTAGCCTTTAGCAACCGAATGTAAACTTAAAAAGGGGCCTCACAAAATATACTATGTAGAAGGAAAAACAGGACTTAAAATTACTATGAGCTTGTTGAATTTAACTTGAAATTACGGTAATCAATTAAAGGCTATTAATATTTTGTAAAACAAGTTGTGGTGTGGTGTGGTGTGAGAAACAATGTAAAGAGCTTTAGCCTGCGGGTTTCAGGTGAGTTCTACGTATTCTGCAGTTCATATACAATGATAAGTAACCGGTTATTGGTGGAGATTCAATATTTGGGGAACGTGATTTCGTTCCTAAACCTTAAGGCGAGTACCGGTAACCTACATAGGAGCGCGTTGTGACGGACACCCCGGGCGAAGTGACGGAGTGACGGAGACCCCGGGAATACTCTAACCCTTAGATGCGATTTTCCTGGTCCCCAGGGCCTTGAAAAATACCCAGAACAATGAAATTTTCAGCAGCTTAGGTAATCGATTTTTTATCAAGTGAACCAATTTTATGTATGGTTTAGAAATATCACCGTCGACTATCATTACATAGATAACATTACGCAGACTACTAGTTCATGGCGACACTTTTCAGCGCATGATTATCGGTCTAGTACAGCCGTATAGGAAATCTGAGATTGGTAATCACAGTGACTACGACGTGATATCTGAGTGATTTTTATTATGTTTAAAAATCACAGCACAGCACACGTATTCACAAGTCCTCCCAGTCAATATTGCCTCACCCAGATTTTCCTTTGGATTAATAGTGATTTAGCGCACTAATAGTCACCGAAGGTGGCCTCTAAACCATAACGCAGTAGTGCTCGCGAAAAGCAGGTTTCCATGAGGGGTGGTTCCCTAAGCTTACTGCGACGTAGACACACTCTTTTTCCTCAATTTGATATGGGACTTTAAAAAGAAGCCTTATGTGGTTTTGATATTGGAGGCAGGTGAGTTGATGTTGGATGGTCGACAGAACTCTCCTCGCAATTCGGCAACTTTCATTTTTTTCCTTGCTGTCATTGAAATTGTGTCGTAAATTTCAACATACTTTATAAAGACTTGTACGAGAAAACTTTCAAAAAGAGCACAACGTCAAGGTGTATCTGCCATTGCTGAGTCAGATACAAATTTAATATGGCCCTCATATGGCTTATATCAAATTCTGCAGTGCCGTCGGAAGGTATTTTAGATTGGCGGGAGCTGGACTATATACTCCAGAATTTTGGAAGTTGTAAGGTAAAATTAAACGTTTGAAACACAAAAACCTTCAACATGAAAATTATTAGCAGCCTGCAACAGAGACGACCACATCAAAGACCAAGCTACTTGTAACTAGCTATTTTCTCCAGAACTGAAAAAAAAATCTCATTTTGACGATAAGAATCAAGGTAAATACTGATGACACTTTCAACAGATACAATTGTAAGATTCAATGAAGTTTTCTCGACAGCATTTGTGACTAATAAAAAACAAGTACCTTTTTGACCAGTAGCAGTACAATGGAAAGGTCTGGGTTTTCTGGTATATCCTGTCGAAAGTAGAAAAGATGTTACTACTTATAGACTACATCATGTAATAATTCCTTAAACATTTATGATTGCATTAATTTCTCTTCCACAAGCAAATTTCCGTCCCATAACCTGATATGAATACCATAATCTAAACCTTCGTTTTAAAGATGACGAATGTCTGACCCTTTTAACAATATAGATTTGTTAGTTAGTTAGATGAGATTTAACGTCCCAGTTTCCAACCAATTAGTTCAAGTCGAGACGACTACGGCCTTTTTCCCAGTTGTGGCTCACTGGCTTGTTTTCCCTACTCCAATTTGAACCCTAGACCTTCCGGCTGCAAGTTTTAACTATATAGAACCTAGGAGATTAAGATAATTTGTCTGAGCGGCTATTTGTAGGAAATATTACTTGTGAACTGGAAAATGATTTACCGAATAAAATAGGGTGAAATGAATATAGCCTACCACGTTTGATATATAAGACTGACTTTGCCGACAATTTCGCTTAGAAATTTTATCTTTCTTGAACGAATTAAGTGTCCGAAGTATACTTCAAAGTTTATGGCAGCATTTACTCCTAGGGGTATTAATTGCTTTTCCTCCCTAAATGATTGCAGTAGGGTCGGCTGGTGTACAAAGCTGTAATGAGAGTGCAAGGCCAGGAATGGGGCCAAGTGGGGGAAAGGTCATGCCGCCATCGGGAAACGATGCCCCGTGGTGGAAATTATTCAATTTCGTCAGGAGTTTCCATGGGTTAAATAAAGTATGTAATCTTAAAAAGCGGCAGTTCTCTCCGGGTGTTTACTACAGTTTTCTCTAAAGGGACAAAGTTTTCTATACTAACCCAGAATTTTAATTTTTCTTCAATATACCATAAAATATTCAATTTCGTTCAAAAAATATCCAAAACTTTCAATTTTCCTACTAGCCAAATCCCAAATCTTCAAATTTCTTCAACTAAAACCAAAACTTTCAGGCGAAACGAAAATTTTGCCTTCGCTTTTCTTCCGGTCGCCCGTCTCCCTTATCGTGGCTTTAACTGTTTAAGTTGCTGACCCCGGCGATGATCTTGAATGTCCCTCTTATCGGGCAAAACATGGCATCCCCCTTGTGAAAGTAAAAAATCATGTTTAAGCAAATGATTATTTTTCTTGTTGTTGATATACAGTATATTATAATTATTATATTGTCGGCCATTTTATTTTTTCCACCATCTTGGTTGGCCAGGATTCCTGCATAAAATATTGAAACTCATGCTTTATAACTAAAGTACAATTTTCTGAAAAGAAATTAAAGGCTTTCGATTGAAATAATTTTTAGTGATCATTCTCTGTGATTTTTGGATTATTTTTAATTATTTTCTTATTTTTGTGGAGAATTTTAAGGTTTTGTTAGTACTTCTTCAGTGCCTCTTCTTTGGCTGACATATACTCTTGTGCGAAGATTCTTAAAATCCATCTTAGATTATAAAATAGTAAATTACATCTTTTCAAATGGGAATTGTGGCATTTTGTAATGTTTTCACACAATTTTTGAAAATATTTCATTCATTTTGGCGGTTATTTTGTTTTTCTGCCATTTTGGTTGATAAGCTCTCACCAGAAAAGTCCGAGAAATTAAGTTTTAATATTCATCATAAAATGTGAACACATATTAAGAGTAGGTGTGTCAAAAAAATTCTTCTTTATTATTTCACACATTTTATGCATTATTTTTCCGCCATTCTGTCCTTGAGACCAATTCTGAATGAGTAAAACCAAAAATATTTACTGCTGCCACTTGATTTTATGTATGGGGAACCATGAGGTTTCCAAAATATTAGGTCGGAGAGTTGTGTAGTGGGGGTACACTTGAAGTGCCTCTGGCCCATGGCCTATAGACCATTTCGAAACCTCATGACCTAATATATTTCCCATTTCACGTCACAGATACGTCATAAGGTATTTTAAACACAATACGTTGCTAATTTAGTATCTTGTTTCTATCGATCGGTTATACCCTCAGGACATACAGGCTCTCAAAGTTAAGAATGGCTGCAATTTTGGACTTATGCAAATTACTCAAAACCCCCAATATGTGTGACTGGAGGCATTATTTCAAGGAAATTTACCCATAATGCCGATTCCATTTATACCAATTTTTTTTTCAACAAAAAAGCTGAGGTTTATCCCTCAAAATTATCCTTTTTGAAATATCATGTTTTACGATGTTTTTACAACTTGATCTTCTGTGACCTCACATGAACTTTGACCTCCACCAAAAACAATGGTAATTGTCGCAGCCACTAATGGGGTGTCACAGTTTGACCTCTTTTGAGGTCAAACTAAAGGACCTTTTCACCTGCACCAAAAACAATTGAATTATTTAACGCTATATGGGGGCATTCAACTAACATCCATGAGATCCATCAAGATTACTCATTATGAGCTATGACAAAGTTTCATCTTTTGACCCCAAATAAACTTTGAACACAAAAAGCAAAAGGGTTCTTGAAATCTGTATGGGGTAAAAACATGCTTAGTATGAGATCGTCATAGAGCTTACCCGTTTAGAACCTGAATAGGCCCCAACTGGGCTTACACTGGCCCGCTTAAGCCCGCTTCAACCCCCTGAAACCCAATTGGGCCCCAGCTGGGCCTGCTGGCTGGGTAGAAGTGAAACATCGGGCAGTAGTATACATCTACTCCAACAAGATCATTTATGTCACACTTCGTTGATCTCTATGTTTGTAGACATTTATCAATTTGTAAATTGTTGAGACCATGTTGCCGAAAAAACTTAATAAATGTCAAAGGTCATTCTTGACTACTAATTTGTACCCATTTGGCTAGAACTGAAGTGTGGAACAAATCCACGAGCAAACATTATCCCAGTTAAAGTTTCGTGTTTTATGTTTATATGGATACTACCCTACACTTTTAGAGAAGAAACAGTGTGGTATTTGTGTGGCGCCCAGAAATGTTAGGGTGAAGTCACAATAGCCTAGAAATGACCTTGTTTTGCACAACATGCATTTCGTCCATTGTAAAACCTGTGCCAAGAAGATCCCATCAATGTTTTTTTTTTGTAAGTGGTACGTTTGTGGGCTTGTAAACAGATATTAGTTGAAAAGCAATTGGGATGAATGGCACACAGTGTTAAATAAGGTCCAAGATCATACCCAACTGAATATTTTGGATGTGCTTGGCCCACACTTGCATTTATGGTGGGGGTGAGCTTATCGTTTCGACAATTTATTTCGATTTAAATTTCTGTAACTTCTTATGACCTAACTGAAAGTGCAATAAACTAAAAATTTTGCACTGTTTTGTTGGTGTGATGACGTTTCACTGCATTCTTCAAAGTTGATCTGGGAACTCGTGTATTACCACTTGGTACAATCTTTTAGGCACATGCTCTACCGAACTGTATTGGCCTACACCGAACTGTACAAGGTGGCAAAAATACCACTGACATACATAAATTTCTATAAAATAGTAGAGTTGTGTTTAATGGCTTGAAAGTTCCTGTTTCGCACACAACATTTCAGTAATCGTGCTTTTAACATTTTTAATTGATAAATACATTGTAATTTACCCTACCTGGGGTCCTCGTCGGTATTGATGGAGGAAAGGCTGCAGCAGAACGTCCGTGCACTTAAAAAGAATAATACATTTGCTTTAAAAGCATAAAAAGAATTATGTACCGGTGATTTGAATCCTACAGTGACACGTCAACTAATTTATTATGTATCATTCAGGGTTCATTAAGAAAAGAGCAGAAATGAAAAAGTGAGGACATTTGAACTTTTCCATTCTACAAATAAGTAAGTTCAAATGGCTTCACCAAACCATCTGCTTTACAGAATTTAAGAATATTTGTACAACACAAAAACGAACATAGAGGTACTTGGTAAAGTAAATATCAGGAAGAACATTTGTAAGTTACGTAATCTGACAGTTGTAGTTTAGCATCTCGCATATACCTTCCAGCTACAAGGAACAAAACAGTTTCCAGCAGAAAGCGGTATTTTGTTACGTGTGACAATAAATGCAATGCAGTAACAGACATAAACAATATTTTATCAGTCTAAGTTTTTAAATGATCTAGTTCGTAGACAGGTCAGAGAAAACACATCAAAAAGGACTGTAAACTATTTATAGACTACAATTACCTTCAGACAAATACCCGGATGCAAGTAGAATTACTAGGATAATCGATGAAACCATGATGAAAGGAAATCCGTTATAGAGCTGTTTCATGCCAAAAAGAGATAAGAAAGATTTTTAGAGCAGTTTATGTTAAAGTCTTACCAACGTACAACAGTTAACTTCAGACAACTCTTTTTTACAAGGAAGTAATGCTAAAATTTAGAGAAAAGTATTACTAATTGAGCCCTTGTGTAGCATCTCAATTAAAACGACATATACCATGTCTTTATTGTGGTTTAAAGGAACTTTCCCCCTAAATCTATCAAAAAAATATTTTGTTATTGTACAGCAGAGGCCAAATTATCATACGTAAAAACCCCTATGTACATAATCGATTACCGCACATTAGTTTTCAGAGCCCCAAACCATACAAAACGGCCACATGAACACAAAACCACTTTATTCACCTTGTTTCAGTACAAACTCAGTTTCAACTCTAGAACGAAACAGTTTAAAATGTTTTGTAGCATGTATAAGGTAATAAAGCATAAGAAAAAAGAAGTGTGAACACAGTAAGTCATAGGCGTAGGAAGCGGGGGCTGGAGGGGCTTTAGCCCCCCAGTAAAAATGTGGGGGCTGAAGTATGCTCCCCCCCCCCAGATCCAAGGGCAAAAACCCTTTATTTGTCTCCTCTGTAAGAAATGTTAAAATTTGCAGTAATGTTCCTGAAAGTTTGCCCAAAATGTTGCACCAAATTGCATCTGAGGACTTTCAAATACCCAAAAATACCCCTTCCCCTTAGACCCCTCCCCCAAGACGGCGATCCGAAACAAGTTTCAGCCCCCAGTCTCGAAAAGCTTCCTACGCCTATGCAGTAAGTTACCACAGGAAAACAACAAGATCCAAACCATGATTTTAAAACAGGAAGTGAAGAACTCATTACATCTAGTACAAATGGCTACAGCCCCTATCCCTAGCTGTCTTGTACACCTATGTTGATCTGTGGTGACAAACAAGGCTTATATTTAAATGGTGATTCCTACAACCAAAAGGGTTTAGGATGTGCTAAGTTTCGCCATACTGGTGCCGCAGTCACGGTAGATGCAGAACTGTAGGGACAACTCTGTTCTTTAAAATGCGATTTCCTGAAATCTAGGACGCTTGGAGTGCCGTGAGTTCTGACCACAATCCTATCCTTGGTGGGGCTGAGGTAGGAATTGTAGGATACCGCCTTTTCCATGAGTGGAAACGATTCATCGTTCCTACTTCGGTATCTTCCAACATCGTTGAACACTAACGCAGCCATTATCCTCACACTTACCAAGGTTTTTCCTGCCTGGTCTTAAATAAAATAATGCCCCCTGTAATGGCCCCTTTTCTAATGGGAGTGGTAACCCGAACGCAATGGGTGTGTAAATCACTAAAACAAAAACCCATGAAAAAAGCAGCTATCCCTTTCATGGGGAGATAAACAGTGTAATATAAACAATGTTAATTTTATAGATATGTTTTAGTGTTCCTTTGCCTGATAATATGTAACTTTTGCTTAGTCATTAAAATGGAATTTCACAAAATTTAAATAGGAAAATCGATGATTTTTTTTTGCCTTAATTATTCAATACTGCAATCCAGGGGTCTTTTTCCCCGGGACCCCCACCCCTGCCAGTCACTATGCCCCACGTGAGTAAATTTGGGCTTCGCTGTGGTGTTGCACCTTTGGTACACATGAGATTGACCACTTATGTCCCCTCGAAGATTTATGGATTCACCACTGGTTGAAAATATTACGTTCTTTAAGTATATGCATACTCTAGGAAAAATGAAGAAGTTCAAAAATATTAATGTAATTTTCCGCGACGCTACATTGCCTGGAAGTAAAGTCAATATTCCTTGTAGGATGGAAATAGGAACCGATTACTTCCTTTTTAGTTAACACACTTGAAACGCTATTTCATCCAGGTTCTCTTGAGGTTATTACACTTCATACAGTCAGCGACGTGATCTGCCATAATATGAATCACTCATGATGTTCATATTTTAAGTTTACGCCCTTTGCCAGCAATTTTACAAAACGTTTATCATTTTCAATAATTGGCGAGGAGAAATAATTATCAACCTGTCTAAAATCAATACTTGTCTCAGTGATTTACAGCTTTGTTGTGCAAGAGATATGACAATAAATCAAACAGCAACTGCTTATTTGATCTTTCCAATGGTGTGCAAAATATTGACACAATATCAGGATGAAAGTAATCGTTTCCAGGGTAAAATCGATTTTCTTTTCTTACTCTTGGTTGCTACAGCCCGTATGCCTTGAATACAATTCACTGATTATTTTCTGAGTTTTAAACACATAACCATAAATAGTGCACACATTGTTACTGACTACGGTGATCCGTAATTTTACATATTTTGCAAAGGCTACCTCTCTGTGGTCTGCTTATGCCAAGAAGCTCGCAAACTCTAGACTACTTCCTTACAGGGGAGTCGCCAGAGCATTTATCATGGGGGTGGTGCCGTATTTGCCGACTGAGAAGAAACAAATGCCGACTGAAAGTGTTGATAAGAGATGCAGTTAGAGCTTGGAACCGTTAGTCCAACCGGTAGTGGTCCAGCAGGGGTGGCGCCAGGATTTGCCCAAGGGGGGGGGCAGCGACCCGAAGCCTCGACAGCCCCGATGCCGTTGGAGAGAGGAGGTTTGAAGAAAACCTGTGAACTACACCATGCCATTGCGGGGCATATATTGCATAAATTTTGTATACGCTAGAGGAAAATAGTTCCGTCCGATTTAAGGTTTTTCCCGAAATCCAAACTGTTACATTGCAAAGCGCTTCGAGCGAGCGAAATTTTTGGGTAAGCTTACACTAAAAGAATCTGTACGTATTCAAAGCTTATAGGTCAACCAGTGGCGTACCCAGGATTTCTCTCAGAGAAGCGTGCAATATGTTATGTGATCGCTGGTCTGGAGGTGTAAGGGGAGGGTGTGTCCCCCTCCCCTTTGAAAATTTTTGAAAAGTTAAGTATCCTTACATGCGATCTGGTGCCACATATGCCACCTCTGGAAGTAAAATTTGTGTTTAAACATTTACGTTTTTTAGGACCTGAAAAAATTGGCATCCGTGAGGGGGACATGGCCCAATGGCCTCCCCCTGTGTACGCCACTGAGGTCAACTGTCCAGGCACTTGGGCCCTATCGGGCACAACTTGCATTGTACTTCCCTCTTCGAGTCACTAGCCGTACCGAAAGACAGACTTAAGAGAACATTAACTTAGTTTATCGAAATGAGATGAGATTACCGGCATTTACATAGAACGATAAATTCTGCTTAAATTGCTTGAAAAGATGGAAAGGGTTTGTTCTATAGCTATTAGTAACTAAACTGAGGAAGAGTGAGCAAAGCATACTGAAAATTTGGGGTTTTATCGCAGAAATAACCCTTTTGAAAGCTTAAATAAGTAAACCGACACTCTAAAAAAGGTGTGATCAGAGGGGCACCGAACGGGAATCTGGTCAAAAATTTGACTAGATCCGGTTTAAAAATGAACCAATTCTGATCATTTCTGAACCAAATCTAGTCAAATAATTGATCAGATTCCTGTTCGGTGCCCCTCTGATCAGATTCGGTTCAAATTTGACCAGACCTTTTTTAGAGTGGACCATGTGTGGCGACAGAATTTTCCCGACATGGGGCCGGGCCATGCCACCGACCCCAAGTTCCGACAGCATGTCGAGGGGATGAAAAAGGGATATGAAGGAACCTAGCTATCCCATACCACTGCAGAGTCCGGAATATTTAGCATTATATCACTTAATATGTATATGTCAAAAGCTGAGTTACACACTGATACTGTTCTTTTGAGTCTGAATCGTGCAATTGCAAAGGGCGCGAAAATTTTTGGTAGGCTGACACAAAAGACATGTTATCATTAAGAACAAAAAAAAAAACATAAAACTGTAAGGGTTGTAGACTGTATCGGGTACAACATAAATTGTGTCGAAACCACCTGGACTACCCAATAAAATAGCCAAACTTTGCTCCGTGAGTCGCTCACCAACTGACCGTACCGCATGACACACACTAGAAAACGGCAACTAGGCTTTGAGTTGTGGGATGAAATTTACGACCTCTACATAACCTGTGTACCCTGCCTAGATGTTACTTTGTAAGGTTGACAGGACTTATGCTATCTAGGTGGAATGGAACTACTGAAGAAACTGGAGTGACTTTACAGCGCGCGTGGTGCGTCGAAAATTTTGGGTTCTGATTACAGAAATTGTCCTCTTTCTTTCACTTCTTTTCCTCTAGTTTTTTTTCCTCATGTTTCCTTCATTTTGCCAACTTTACCGACTCAATGCCAGAAACCACATGAGCGATGAACTCCTTTAGTACACAATGATACTGAAAAGCCGTATGTAGCTTTTTTGCCGACAGAATATGTTTTAAGTTTCAAAAAGTGTTGCTTACTGGCTTTGAAAATATTGTAATAAACGTTGTTTACAAATGCATTCCAATCTCCTGTCTTCTGTCTGCACCAGCCCCTTTCTCTTGCCCTACTTTGTCCCTCCCTCCCCTGTTCTTTTCTCTGTTCGCTCGGTCTTTCTCTCTACCTCTTCTCTCTCCTCTTTTTTCTCTTTGTTTTCCTCTTTCTTCTATCCCTCTAACTTTCCTTCCTTTGCACTTCCCTCTTTCCTTCATTTTGCCGACTAGTGCAGGATTTTGCCAACTATGTGGATCATGGGGGTGTCACACCCCCCACACTCCCTACACTCCCCACACTCCCCACACTCCCCACACTCCCCACACCCCCGCTAGCGTCGTCCCTGCATCCTTACAAACATAAGTGTCAGTCCTAATTGCAAAGATGGAGAGATAAACTGTTTAATATGTATGAAATTGTTAAAACGTTTTGCACATTTTGTCACCAGTTCTCAGAAGTTGCTGCCGTGTGGCCCATACCCCTCCCTATGGTTGAGGCACGTAACTAAGTTTAGTAAACTGTGTACAAGATGACTTGAAGAATTGTCTTGTCATTACAAGATCTTCAAGGGCAGGTCATACTAGAGCGATTTCGGATAGGATTACGGTGCGATTTTTGTGAGCTTTAGTTAAAATCTTCTCCATCCCTGGTTGGAAAGAGCCAAAAATTTGCCAGCCTTTGTAAATATATGATTTGCATCAGAGGTCTACGAAAATGAAATGAAAACTAATTATTTCGTGACTTTACATCGGTAGACAGCATTTATCGGACATGCGTGCAAATTGAATTGATTTTCGAACAAATACCGCTCTGTTGAGCGGTATAAGTTAGATAATGGTAGCAGGACAGTTTATTGTGAGACAAACTAGGATCAGTTATAGATATTAAGTGACCATCCTTAAAACAAAGTCTGAATAAAAAACTATTGGTTCGATTAAGAAAAACCCGGATCGTATATAGGATTGAAAATCGCTGTAGTGTGACCCGCCTTAACAAGAAAATAAGTAATCCCCGACAACGACCAGCCTACCAGACGAATTGCTTGGATTTGTTCTTGAGGAAGGCGGCAGATTCGTAATCATTAAAAACCCAGATTTTCCATTTTGTCCTCAATGGGAGCCCCATAAATTTTGCATGTCCCATCCTTTTGGCAATCCGTCACCTATATTTCTTGGCCTCAAGTTGCCCCCTTTCATTGAACACCCTGTCGGGTAAATCCTTTTGCCACCCTCAAATTTTTTCACAAATTTGTGGTTTAAAGTGCGATTGATACCATTTTAAGGAGACTGTAAATCCAAATTTTCTGATCTCAGCCCCAACCATGGTGAGGCTGAGGTCGGATTGGTCCCGTAAGATGGTATTAATTAGCAAGCTGCCCTCTCAATTAAAGGAACTAATTCTGATAAAAAAAATTCATACCTCTATGCTTTGCCACTGCTTGCCACAAATACAGTTTGGGGCCTTTTTCAGTATGGATTTCACTCTCGTGGATAAGTGTCCTCCTTCTAAGCCTGATATTCTCTTCTGCGACACTCGACCTCATCCCAGCAATCACTAGGGTACCTTCCCACTAAGTTTGAAGAAAATCGGTTTGACCGTTTAGGAGATGCTCAGAAAACAAAATTGGACAGACATGCCTATAACCAAACACACACACACGGACACGTTTTGACCCCCTCCTCAGTCATGGACTTACGGTTACTCTGGGGTACCCACCATAGGTTAAACCCTGAAACTAGTCACTTGGGAGTAATAACCGTTACCATGGTAACAGTTGCTACCTCAGCTGGCATTGTCGTATATAGCCCAACCGACTACAAAGAGGCTTTAATATCTCAGGATCCTCACGGAACAGTGAAGTAAAAATAAAGATGGGGGAGGAGGAGATTCACACTTTGGGTGACAAAATAATGTAGCAACTTCATCTCCTAAAATCGCGACAACTACACATCGGAATCGAATGAAGATTTCAGCAGAATGCGTAGATTTTTAGTTCTTGCTTTACATATCAAATTTAAATGACTTAGTTTGCCCAAATCCTTCATTTAACCACCACGAGAACTATATACAGCTAGCATCTAGGAATGAATAGTAAGATAAGTTTGTTTCTAGTAGATTATTAAAATCAAAGGAAGGGTTGGCTGTGCCGTTTCTAAAATGTGTCTTTTGAGATGTTTCCTCTCTGAAAACTCGATGAAATCTCATTCAAAGGTTAAAAGGTACTTCTTAACAAATGAACCCTAAATATTAACATTCCAGAAAATCCTGGACGGGCCCAGTTCCCATTAGTACTAAGACCATTCAAAAAAATTCAGACGGACCCAGGTCTTCCCTCCATCAGAACAGGGTAACTGACAGGGTTGCGAAGTAAAGAGTTACAAGTAACGCGGTTACTTGTAAGGAGTTACATTTTGTGTAACGGGAACCGTGTAACGAGTTAAATTTCCATTCCGGTAAGGAACGAGTAACTAGGCACAATTCTGCGTAAAAGTAACTGTAACGGAGTTACATTTGGGTCCCGTTACTTTCCCGTTACAAGTAGTAAAAATGACCACAAATTACATTTTGCGTGATCTAGTAAAAGAAACTTTCAAATTGATGGCACTTTGATAGTAATGATACTTTAGATCTACAGTATTTATCATTATTCTCTGTCATCGTCATCGCCGTCCTCACTAACACCAAATGTTACTCACAATTAGAATCAAAAGTTGACATTTTTGATACATGCTGCAAAATTGCACCGCCTCGATTGGTAAGGCACTTACAGATGTATTCGTTTTTACTTCATAATCATTCTTAAAAATAAGTTCAAAACTCGATTTGTGTGCCCAGTCCTTAAGTTATTTTAACAGAGATCATTGCTTATTGTCAATGGGACTGAATCTTTGTGAAATTCTTTGCTAATAGCAACCGTCCCCCGGCAGATTTTTTTTTCTTTTTTTGAGTGAGTAAACTAACGTTAATCATCGAAAGCTGAATTTTTAAGTGTCTCTTGTCCTGTATACTTACATACTGATATTTCAATAACATTGTAGATACTATTGTACATGTCATTCATAACTAAGGTCTTCGTTTGGACTCACGTCCATACTCTGGCCTCCTCCGTTACTTAGTTGATTGTGTATG
Source organism: Holothuria leucospilota (assembly GCA_029531755.1). Classification (NCBI taxonomy): domain Eukaryota; kingdom Metazoa; phylum Echinodermata; class Holothuroidea; order Aspidochirotida; family Holothuriidae; genus Holothuria; species Holothuria leucospilota. Next base: position 39,290,152 of record CM055976.1, read on the forward strand.
AACACACTTTACATGGGTATATTGTACAAATAACAAGGGAACTTAAACTAAAATGAAATTGTAACATTTGAGAACTCGAGTCGTGGCGCAGTTACAGCACTCCTTTGAAACCGATTAATTTAGATTCTGGAACCTTATACTCCGAGTCAATTCCTAGTCTAGTAAGACCCATTTGAGTCCTGCATTGAGTCCGAATCCTGACGCGAGCGTTAGAGCCTAGTTCATTATACGGTGCCAAGCTTCAGTGTGTAACGTGCGTCTGTTCATGTTTATAATTAAACACGTATGGTATCTTCCTTTGGTAAATCAAATGAAAGGATTTAGGCTACAACGCATTCTTTGTTTTCTCAGAATTAAAATGGTCAAAAAATGGCGTTAAGAGTATAGGTACCCATTCTAGCAAACCTAGTTGAAAGAGGAGAGAATATCCGACTTAAAGTTTTACCTATAGCGAAAGGAAAACAAATGTTATAGACGCTTGGTCTGTACTGTTATAAATGCAGTCTCAACATTTTTATGCATTATTTTATGTCAACACAGCGAAATTAGCTCTGGGAAATAATAATTAGCACCACTTTAGACCTCGACATTTTAAAATTTATCGTTTACCATAGTTATACCCTTGTGGTGTGCAGACTTTTCTCACTGCTGTGACACCGCCCCCCCCCCCTTTAATAGTCGCTAACTTCTCTAAATTATGTGATGGTATTATAATGAAAGATTTCCATCTTCATAGTAATACTATCGTAACAAGAAACTTTTGGTTATAAGCAAAAGTTTGTCTAACAAAGACTTTGCGAAAGGCTCGACACAGTGTTCCGATTTGCTTCCGTGGAATTTAGTTAGAAACCTTGGCCTGTATTCCCAACAAAGATTAGCTGGAATCATTGTCTCACCTTCTGTCTTTGGAAAACACCTCAGACTAACAGGCACACATGACGGGTATGTCGGTCCTTCCATGTGCCCCTTATTTATACAATCCTCCCCCTTATTTATACAATCCGATTATGACCCCTCCATCTCGGATGAGGTACCGTGTATTATTTACTTTAAAAATGTATGTAATTACTTTTCAGTCAAAAGTAACTGTACCTAGTAATTTTTTTCAACTTCGTAACTTAAAACTGTAACAAGTTACAATTCAGTGGAAATAACTGTGACTACAACGATTTACTTTCAAAGTGTAAGGGAAATAACCCTGGTAACTGAAAACACGTTTCAATAGTTCCTGGAAGGGATCTGGTCTTTATTTTAGCAGACAGTATTTTCAGTGGTTATGATTCTTATCTAGTTCAAGAAGTTGACCACATGTTAGACATCAAAATATGTTCCACACAGCAGGTCAATCTGTCCATTTTACTTCTTATGAGGCCCTCGTATAAAGTTGTTGCATTTACGTTGGCCTCCCACAAAAGATGCGACAACCAGACACTTTTTAAAGTTTTAGAACCTTCTGTCACTTTTTCGTATACAACATGCACAATCTACACTTTTCTAGATGAACTCAGTGTATAAAGGGATTTCACCGCGTCACGTGATCGCGCGTCTCTTTAGTTTTGAAGGGCAAGATCGCGTGTCTCTAGTGGTTTTGAAGGGCACGTGCCCATTGTGTCACAGTAATATCTATGGTTATGTCGTGCGCGTGTGGTGTAAATACGCTTACTGCGTGTGCGTTTTGCCCTTCAGTGCCTGGGAATTCCACTCGCATGACGTCACATGGAATCCCTCTATATGTTTATCTAGTAATCACTACTTTCAATCTAAATAACACATTTCAAGAAACTTACCTAATTCCGATGCTGATTTAACGTTTCTTCAGGAAAAGAAGCTTTCAACTTCAGATATTCAAGAATGTTCTGATAACCGATGATCGTCGAACAGTTTAGAATTAAAAAAAATCACGCAAGATATATAAAACTTGATGAATGAATAAAAAGGAACAAATGTATCCAATACTTAGTGAATCCTTCACAAAGGTATGACTCAAGTAAAACTATACAAACTTTGTGTTCAGGTTCAGTATGTGATAAGTTTGAATCAGTGTACACAGTTCACTCACTCTTCACAACTTATTCACAGAAATCACTGGATTATTCAACGAAAGAAAGTTTATGTCTGTCTACTGACGTCGCCACTTTAGATCAATTATTCCTCTTGTAAAATGTTAAAACTCCTCACATTTCCATCAATCACTGATGTAACTCTGCAACTGTTTAAGTAAGCTACGTGGACACAGAAAACTTCACCAGAAATTCTTATTCTTAAAAGTTAAATCATTTTTAGCTAAATGCGTGGACGGTTTCAGCAAGCTTTTAAATTAACGCGGTAAATTCAACTATTCTCCATCGAGAATGCCGTTAAAATGATCTGATGGATTTCACTTAATCATCAGTCTCGAAAGCTATTGAGTCTACTTAAAATATATTGTAAATTTGCTTTGCACAGTCAATCTGGCTATCTGATCTTCCGACAACTGGTATCTTTGTCATAATCTCTGTTATATTCAATACACTTCTGGTAGCGTCTGTGCAGAATAAACATCTCTTAATAATTGACGAGGAGTTGTAAACGTCGATCATTACGCATAAACCAATAAATTTTGCAGTTTTAAATAGAGTGGTAGATTTTATTCTAGAAAGAAGGCTATTGAACTTTTCTGAAGATAGACATAGTATTTACATTGTATGAAGATGAATAAAATCGTATCCAGCATAAAATCAAAATATTTGTTTGCTAATCTGTTACATATGGTTTTTATTCCGGTGAAATAAAGAGAAATCTTTGGAGGATACACTGCACAATACATGAAGGCACCAAAAATCATTATGAAATAAAGCTTTTTAAACAAATATAGTATAAGGAAAACGTGTAACTCACCAACAGAATGGAAACCTTTACCAAGAACAGTTTGATAAAGCTGTCTTAAAAAAAGATAGACGTAAAAGGTATACAAAGGATACAGCTTATTTAAATAAATTTCAAATTTTAAAAATAAACGTTTCTTTTTTTTTTTTTTCTTCTTCTTTTTTTTTCTTATCAAGATCAGGATCAGGATCCCAAAGGCAAAGTGTCGCTAGCCAGAACTGAAGTTTTGAATTTTAAGGTCCAGCTTAGATGTCGGGTATCCCCATAAAGTAGGATATAGGAACTAGAGTGCTCACTCCCCGAAACAGCTGTGATCGCATGAGGACTCGGCAGCCATACAGTTTGTAAACGCATGCTCGCGCACAGCATAGCTTCTTGCCTCCAACTATAATGGCGGACGGGTCCCCATCACTGATACATGTAGATCAGTGGTCCCCATGCAATCACAACGGATTTACGTACGCGGTAGAAGTGCGCACTCTAGTTCCTATATCCTACTCTATGGGCATCCCAAAGAACTTAAATACCGTGGTACCATGGAAGGATAGTGAAACCAAAAAAAAAATGTCGCCTCCAGAACGCAAGTTTACTAACCCGAAAAGTCTCTTCCAATTGCTGCGGTGAATGTTTAGGTTTGAACTGAATTGTTTGTAAGGCTCTTTTCAAATGATAATTACCAAAGTATAAAGTAATTATATGTCCTATTACCAAACGCCTGGTAGCGACTGCTATGAGAGCGTACATTGGCCATTCTCTTTTACTGTATGTTGTATATAGTAATGCTCCGTTCATGGTCTTAAAGACAGATTTGCATCACCCCAACTATGACTTTTAGTTGGGGGTAAGCAAAAGTCTCAATTGGTGACTACTCTTTGATTGACATCAGAGTTACAAAATTCAAAAGATGCAGAGCAGCTCATATTACACAGCACGCACAGAGAATGTTTTGATTACACATGGGGTCTTTTATGCTCACCAGGATGTGGCCTTGAGCAGTGAACTATGTTTGTGTCTGCACAAGAAGAAGCAGTAAAGACAATTATGGGCGGGGCTTACCACCAAGTAAAAGTCATACTTGGGGTGATGCAAATCCCTCTTTAAAATCGGTAAATATCCTTACTTCGGCCATGAATACAAAACAGTTAAGTGGGATACCCTTCTAAGTACTTTCTGCTCCAACATTTTAGTGATTACATCTACTTTTACAACTAAATCCAAACGAAGGATAATGGAATGTCATACTACTACGTGTTATGCTCTGGACTTAAATTCTGAACGAATATACTTTCACTTTGACCATTAGAAGGAGCTACCTGTGTACTAGTTGCAGTGTAAACATAAAGCGTCATATCAAAAGGGTGTGTCAAGAACATTTAACAGGCTCTGTTTTACACAGAGGATAAAATCTTTCTCATTTTCTTTTTTTTTATTTCAAAATAATCAAAGCTCGCAAGTACCACAGACTACAATTGTTAACATAAGTAACAGAGAATCGAGGCAAACCTATAGTAGTAATGATGGGCAATTTTTCTAGAGAAAAAAATCTTTTGTAAAATGGAAGTCTGTATGGTTTCTGCACAAAAGCTGTTTTCTCTTAAAATAAAATGTTGGATAATAATTGATAATGCCTAAATCTTGATCATTTACAGCAATAAACTAGTTGTTTGACCGCTTCAAGGTAATCGCGTGCAAGCAAAGAAAAGATAGGTTGGAAGTATTCCTAATGACTGACATTGATAACAGATAAAGTATTGACTAATGATTGACATTAATTACAGATAAAGTATTGGCTCTCTTTGACTAACGTTTATGTATTGTCTCCTGTGTTGATTTAACATCGATCACGCGTCTCGAAGAAATAATTAAATCTAGAAGCTGTTTCGTAAAGAGTTGAGATTGATCTCAAGTTTAACATGTAATAGTCTTGCTGTAATCAAACTCGAGATCGAACGTAGCCTTATATGAAGCAATTCCCTATGGACAGCACAATAACTTAGTGCATGTGTTGGGTTTGGCTGTTCACAAAACTTCTCCAAAAGTTCGAGGAAGACATCGATTCTAATTCAAGTCATGTTATTAACGATTATCTTCAGATAAAATTCAGCGTAAAAAAATCTAGTTATCATAACGATATAATAAATGATTTGACTTACTAATGTTTACTACTTGGGGGTCGGTATCGAAGTCCCCAGATCCCAGAAATTCAATTGAAACATTCAAGAGACTACGGATTAACAGTTCCCTGTATACTACTGTTTGGTCACTTCGAGTCTTGGACACAAAAATATAAATATTTAAAATTACTTTCTCGAAATGTCTATTCAGAGTTGTATCAAATTAAAGTTAGGATACGCCTGTAAATTTGAATAAGTAACACCGAGCTGTCGCAGGAAGTTTCTTGTTGGACGAGCGGAAATCTGCGGTTGTTCACGGCCGTATGCAGTATTGTTTGTAAACATGGAGGAAGTGTGCCTTGGGCAACAAACAGGCGCGTAGCCAAGAATTTGCCAAGAATGGGGTGAAACTTGTACGCGCAAACTATTTAAGCGTAGTGCCACCACAGGTTGGCGGGAAGCGTACAAGAAAAATTTGGCCGAAAATGTCTCCCAGATCCCTGGAAATGCACTTCCCAAGCCTTGCAAGTTGCATCTGAACAAATTTTATTTTAAGTTTCTAGCAATATCATAAAAAAATCACTAAAAAATACAAAAAATATGCTGAAGGAGGGGGCGTCTGTCCCTCCCCCACCCCCCTTGGTTACACGCCTGACAACAAAGCAAATAGCCTTCTATCTTCAAAGAAGAGGATACAAGGAGTATTACATGATACTAATATTGCGCGAATACGTGTCCGTCCCAGTGACAGCAATCCGTTGAAGGGGGAGGGGGGCGAAAACAACGTAGTACAGTCCAATAATTGTTTTCACCTCAGTGGTATAGCATGCAGGAACGAACGTGAGAGATTCGGGTCGCAGTCGAGGAAGTGGAGTGTGACCCGTCCACCTTGCTCCCGATAGATTTTTGTTGCAACCAAGGTGGGCAAATCAAAAAATATTTTGACAGCCATCGTAGAGGAGGACCAGTTGCGTCGGCCTACTGAATCGGGTCGTGACACTAGAAGGCTTTCCTCGGCCTGACGGTGATACCCTTCTCATGAATATGCAATGCGAAAACGTTGTAACACCGGATGCCGATTTTACAAACACATCTTGGTATCCCTAACCAACTTGGGTGAATCGGATTGTGATTGGGTCAGCCCAGTAGGCAGCAAAGTTGGGATCCTACTTGGACACGACTAGGTGACCAAGGCTAAACTGTCTTCCACTCATCCAGACGAGTAGTAGGATGAGTTGCTTTTAGTGGAAGTCAGATCGTTGCAGTGTTTCGTGATGTTGCGGGATGGGTAGAGTATGGGCCATCTCTACACCCAGGCCCATTATACCGCCATAACTCAAGTTTGGGCTGCAGCGTTGAACTTTTACCATCAGTGGCGTAGCTAGATATATTTTGTGGAGGGGCAAAAACCAAAAAATTCCGACAGATCATCACAGATTTTTCGACTCCAGCTGCCATAGTTGTACGATTCGAAATTCTGGGGACTTTTTTTTCTTTGCTTTCCCGGCAATTTGGGACCGACTTTTGATTTTCACGTTGACATTTAGATGTGTAATTCTGCTTAAAAACATAACAAGTGTTATAAGTGTTTCAAATGAATTGTTTTTATTTATTTCCGACAGGGACTAGAAATTTCCGACAGAGGCATTTGGAGGCTTTGTGGGGGGCGACCGCCCCCCTGCCCCCCCCCCCCTCTAGCTACACCACTGTTTGCCATCACTCTCTTTTCAAAACGTTCAGAAGAAGAACTAAGTCCACTCAAGCACTTGGTGAAAACAGATCAGCTAGGTAGAATCCTTAACATTAGGACATATTTATCCAACAGTTCAAAAAATATTTCTTTTTCAAATATGTTATCGATAGCAATGGATAATAAATCTCATATTTGCCAGCTGTGCGGCTTTAAATTTGGAATCACTATAACGTTCTCTTCAGAATATTCCTTTATCTACCAAATCTTCGACCCATTGTTGTTGTTTAAGTAATGTGGTAATAAGCTTGCAATGGACAACATCAGTTGCCATGGATATCAATTGGACATTCGAGGAATTCAAGAAATAAGATCAATTCAGACTCTTTAGAGTTACATTCAAATAACAGATGGATCGCTTTGGAGTTTATATATTCATTTCTGCAGTTTTTAATCAGTAAGACTCTTAATAAAAAGTTGTAAAAGGATAATTGCTGTTGGTAGGGGGTTGCAACCAATGACTGAACATGCTCTGTCAACCAAGTCTGCGATGTGAAAATATACTCTTTCACCAGGTGGGTTATTTACAGCAATGGATTGCCTACTACAGTCAGAGTGGCTGATTGCTCTGCATTCTATCAAGAACTTCTTTCAAAATAGCCGTGTTATTTCTAATGGCAAATTTAATGTTGTTGACTTGGTTGCCATTGTTGATTTGATTGTAGTTTTTCAAGTGTTGCCATTTAAATATTCCAACCTAGTTTGCTTTCCATCCGTAACTAGTGACGGAATTTAAATTACCATCAGTCTGTTGAAAAACAGAAACTGACCAGATTATGACAATTAAAGAAAAAACATTTTTAAGCATGTTTGTGATTTTCCTGAATAAACTTTTTCACATTATCATGCACTATGTGACGCCCAAATCGGCACTTGGCTCTATTCCGGAATCAAATCCTTTTTCCTAGGCCCGGAATGGGCCCGGAGTGGGAGTTCATGGAATCAGTTTAGCCAAGAATGTACTGCCGGGAAGCCGGACTTGAAGCCTTTTCCAGACGAGTCTACAAAAATGAAAGATATATAAATGTAACTGAAGGCTACACTATTGTTCCTCAGAAGTTTAATATATGAATGGTCAACTACGGTCAATTAAATTACGTGGTTGACCCAACGATAGTGACTCCTAAAATTACCAATTCAATGAAATGTTCTTGTGAAAATATAATATTTATAACCATTTGTATGAGATGCTACATTGTCAAATGGCCGAACCCAGAATGGCCAAGAGACTGGAGGAACCTGAAATCAGTATCGGCTTGGAATTGGGTTTGAAGACTCGACAACAGCCAAGATATTATTAAATCTTTCCTACTCACCAGGAGTTTTCTCTATCAAGTAAAAAATCGCAAAAGTTATTCCTGTTCATATGCCTGTTTGAAAAATTGTCTTCTCAAATCATAGCCCAGTTTTTGTTCTGCCAGCTCAATCTAAGATTTATGAAAGGCTTGTCAACAATACATCAGACGCGGATCCATAGGGGTTTTTTCCTGCTCTAGCCCCCCCCCCCCCCTCCTCCCTTTGGGCATCTCTCTCTTTTCTGAGACCGTCCCAAAGCTGTACAACATGGTCTGGGTATACTAAGTTTGAAAGCTTGATGCCAGTTAATACCATTTAACAGAGTCTAATTTTAATTTTGCTCCCACGGCCCCATCAAGGATTTGTTCATTTGACGCTCGTAGCATCGAACTCTGCCCTCACGGAATAAATCGCCCTCACCCCCCCCCCCCACCCCCGTATAATCCTGGATCTGCCTCTGTACACTACGGAAATTTGTTGATATAGGCTAAGCTCATATTTACTTGCCAGAATATCTTTCGCAAGCACTACTCCTCTTACATGGAGTGTCTCAAGTTTTTTTTTTTTTATTATTAGCGTGGTAAGACAGTTGCCTTATTTGTATACTTATCAAAAACATTTAATACCATAGACCATAAAGTTTAATGGAAAGTATTTATGTATGGTATAAGAGGTGTTTATAAAAAGTGGTTTGAAAGTTACTTAAAGAGCGTAAACGATTTTCAACATTTCAAGGTAAAGATTCATGTTTTAGTAACATAAATAAAGGGGGTCCCACAAGGCTCTAGTTTAAGACCATATCATTTCTTTCATTTTAATGATTTGCATCAAATGTCTAGTAGCTAAAATTTTATATTGTTTACTATGGCACAACCGTTTATATTCCAGAATAATGTCGAAAGAGCTGTTACAACCATTTCCACTTCCAATTCCATTAGGAATTAAAAACTTATGTTTGGTAAGCACAACATGAATTATCTCTAAAGCCGAATGCACACGAACGACAGAAAATGCGAAACACGAAACAGAAAACATGTTTCGTGGTTTTTCACGCTGACGTCCGTGTGCGTTGGACGAAAACAAAAAAAAAGCGAAACACTTGTTTAGCCAAACACTTGTTTCGCGAAACGGTGTCTTCTGTTTTTGTCAACGCACACGGACGTCAGAAAACACGAAACGTGTTTCGCGTTTCCTGTCGTCCGCGTGCGTTCGGCTTAAATTTAACTAAAGCTAAGATCCTCGTAGTTACATCTACAAAGAGCTTTTTCTTGATTATGCAACTACGATGAATGGCACAGTTCGAAGTGTTTTCGGTTAATGTATTATTTTTGCTGTGGTCCAAACTAAATGAACAGTTATCTTTCAGAGATAACTGAATCTCAAAGAAAGTACATCAGATGGTAATTTTTACTACAAAATTGCGAGAATTGTAGCCTAGGTAGCCTTTTGTAACTCTTTCTAATGCACTCGTTGTTCCACGCCTGAAGTATATGGAATAATATTGTGCTGTTTAGTAATGCCCCCTTCAACCTACAACCCATACTCCAATTTCTTCAACTCACAGTTCTTGCCTTGGATGACATACAACTACTAGCTTGGAATCTTATATAAAAGTATAGGAATAGTAATCCCCCTGCTGCTTTTACCTCATTCTTCTAGGCTAGTAATGATTTCCATTCACACTGCACTAAATTTAAAGACAGTCTTATATCCATTGATTAGGAATTCGTTTGTTCATTCACAGATAAGAATTAAAAGTGAGCATTTCTGGACTATTTAATTGTTTCCATAAATCAGACATTTAGCTTTACTACCTTTTTCGAAACAAAACTAAACTAACCAAAATAAGTAAAATATCCCTTGAACACTATGATGAAAAGTAACCCTATAAAGTTTCATCATTACTCTTGAACTTCTTTTTTCCTCTTTTGTTGTTGTCTTTGCTTTCCTTTTGTCTTCTGCTTATATAATTCTTGATCGTTACTTGCTTTATAACTTTACTAGGAAACAAACTCGAAAGAATGAAAACTTCCTTCTGGTTCCTCTTTCCTTTGCATTTCGCTTACGGTCTTTTACTTTCTTGTGTGAAATTGTAATTAAACTTGTATATAATTGTATGTATGCATTTTGGAGATTATTGCAAAGGAAGAAATAATCTCAAACTGAAAACTGAAACTAAAGAGCGCGATATGACATATCTATGACGTAAGTGTCATATATTTAGGCTTACCATGCAATCACAAGGTATTTAACTAACGATGGGCCAGGTTTTTTCCCGTCTAGGGGACCAAGCTAACCCATGGGGTTGGGAAGCAATCCGAAGCCCAGACAAGGGCAACAGGTTACGAGAACAGTGACCAACGCAAAGTTTTGGAGAGAAAATTTTGAGAGTTTATCAGTTTAAAAGAAAATTTGAAAGTTTTGGTTTACCTGTTGAAAATTTGGAAACTTATGGGCTTTTGTTCAAGAAAATTTGAAAAATCTGTGCTCTTGTTGGACCAAGTTTGGAATTTTGGGGTTTTTGTTAAAGAATTTGTCCTCTTTGAGAGCAAACTCAAATTAACCGTCGAAGTGACCTGTAGCGGTCGGGGACAGCATGGATACTTTATCGTACCCATCGAGACTCCCCGATGAATCTGGATGAATCTGGAAAAGTTCCCCTACTGGAAAAGTGGAAGGGGTTATTATGGCCCCCTTACCCGACCTGGGCCACCCCTTCTTTACCATATGCACCAGAAGAGCATAGCAAAGGGTATGACGAATCCCGACGTGTGTCTGTATACAGTAGATTTGACTGAGCCTTAAATATAAAAGACAACAAAAGAGGGACAAAAGATGAAGAAATCAGTATCATCGTTGACCGCAAACTAAAGAAACATAAATTTACAAGTATTTCTTTTCAAAGAGTATCATTTCGAAACGCCACACGCAAGTCGATTCATGACGTTCATGTTCTGAATGTATATCTTTCTGAACCGTGGATGTCGGCATGGGAGTATAATATGACAATTTACATTTCACAAGGGAGGGAAAGTATTTGCCCAAAATGTTCCTTAGTGACAACCAATCATGGCCCTAAAAGATGACATAGGCCTACTTGTCCTGAAATCGGCAATGCTACCGCTCAGGGGGCTGCTGATCCCTGCCCTCAAATGACTTTGTATGTTGGGAACTTTTCTGACATTTCCTTTCGTTCTTCCCTAGTATATACTCTCAAACGACCGCCCTCCATTTCGTTTCTTTTTCAATGAGAGGAAGTTAATATTTCATGCATCACAAAGCCAAGTAGCCTACCAGGGTCATTGGAAAACCTGTTACAAGCTTTTTCCATATTTGTTGGCCTATAAACTAATCTATCACTTTTCTCGCAAACGTATTGGACGACTGTTCCAGGTCACATAACAAAGTATGGTGAATTTTAAAGGGTCTATCGAACCTCTACCAGACTTTTCACTGGCGTGTTGGAATACAGCTATTGATTATAACTGACTACAGACTATAACTTTACCTGGGAGCACGTCTGTGCCAGGGACCTTCTACGTATGAGCGTTTTGTACACTGACCAGAAGTCAAGCTGTTTGTCACGTATAATATAATCGATAGGACACGTTCTTTGACTTTAACTGTATAACTTTATCATCACCAACAAACCCATATCCAGATAACCATATTGAAACATTGAAGAGAACAAAGATCTTTTAGGTTTCTTTACGAGGTGACACTTCCTGAGTAGAAAATGCCAACAGCGTGTATTTCACGAGTAGCTGGCTTTGAAGAGCTTGTTCGAAAGGAATTACCCGACTTTCTAGTTGATTATTATGCAACCGGTTGCGGAGACGAACAAACTCTAGATGACAGCAGGAGAGCATTTCAAAGGTACGTTTAATTTATGTTCTTATGTAAATTTTCAGTTACAACTGTCTATCTGCCATAAGCCTTATCTTTACACAGATAAATGTCTTAAAACGTTTCATCTGGTTATTATGACGGGGGGGGGGGAGGGGGAGTTTCGAGTGGTTCGTCAATGGATTCGTTTTTGAAATCTAAATTCCTTTCGAAAACGAACCCCCTTTGTGAACTATAGGAGTGGTTCGTCGCTACTTATGACTTCTTCCTTCCTCTTGCAATGCTGAAATAAACATTGTTACAAACTAAACATATTTCAAATAAATATTAGGATAACAAAACAAGCATGATTACATCATTATTTCAACACCTCCATTTTCGTGCCCTTCGGAGACATACAATATCATTGGTTCGGCGAGAATCTCCGGTGTTCAAAATGAGGTTAGGCTGTATGTACATTTGCTTTCTTTTGCACACCCATTTTCTTGTAATGAATGGGCTGGTTCTGTCACCACTTTCCCAAAGGTTGAGAGCTAGGGGTGGAGGATCCTTGCTCTGAATCACTGCTTGACAGCTGAACTGAGCAAAGATGTAAATTTCCTAGGGATGGCCACTATGGTTTTATGTGTTAGGATAGGCAAGTGGGTGATTAAAGGGGCGATTGCGTCAGCTCCTATGAACCCTGATTCTAGTTAAATGTCTCTCCCACCATATTTGGCGCCCACGCATGATGCACTGCGTTGAACTATAGTGAAAAATTTGTGTTTTCAAACGCACTTTCCCGTAATCTAGCTGTCTAGAGCGTCTGTGATGCCCACCTGCTTACAGCCTAGAAATTATGCATGACAGACAAGAAAGGCTGCAATGACACGTTTGTGGTTTAGAATAAGTTATTCTGCAGTCTAACCTGGCGTTTTCAATTTTTTTTTGTCTTAGCCTCAGCTCAAAATATGGTAAGGGCAGAGGTCAGGTCGGCTCAAGGTGGTCAATGAGCCATAGTCACACATGATGTGATAAAGTGCGTAATCCCATTCGGCGGACAGTCTTCCCGACAGTTTACCTGTACTTGCTTTTAAGGAGTCCATTTCATCAACAGGAACCAAAAATCTGTACAGCTTGTTTACTTTTCCCTCATTTTGGCTGAATATTACAGAACCACTCTCACTCTTATTATACGTAACCCTCAATCTGTCTCGAGGAACGGTAAACGAGCTGGGATGGGGCCATTTCGTCGTCGTAGACCGGGAAGATACCTGCAGAGCATACCATTCCCGATAAGAGTCAGCTGCCACGACAGTTGAAATTTTTTTTTCCTTTTCATCAAATTTGATCAAATCAGACCTACCAAACCATACCAAAATTTTTGCAAATGCTTCAAAAACAATCAAAATTTCCAAGCACTTACAACCTCATGGCTATATGCTTATTACCAATACCGTCTAAAACGCACTAGCATCATTCAACGGTAAATTTGTGCCTGTTCTTTAAATGTTTATGCGTGAATAAGGAGGAACACAGGGTTGTACTTTTGGAAGACATATTTCATGATAGTCAAAATATTAAGAGGATTAATCCACCATTGCCTTCTTGCTAGACATAGTTTTTTTTTTTTGGAAATTGAAAGAGTCTGTGTGCAAGGTCTGGATGCAATTTGTGTAATTTCAATTCAAAATTTCGGCACGCTTCGCCAGCATTCTTCGTGGTTTACACTCCGCATCTAAGGACAATAATATAAAAGGAATGGTTCTCTTAAACACTTTTCCAAATCTAGAGGGAACAACCTTCGTCAGAGCCATGCATTATAAGGGCAACATGTGCCACCTGTTAACGGTAACGTGCGCAGCATGGTTTAGAAGAATTGGAGTATACAGTTCTTGTTCTACATGCTTTTCTGAATAACATTTCTTCTACGCGATTCGCGCGCACCCATTATCGGGAGATCCTCAGAGTTCATGCATTCAGGAAACGAAGAAAAGTATTCTAAAACTTGCTTATAAATCCTAGACCCATTCGGTTATTCCTATTTTCCCCTTGCTTACTCCCAGTAGAAGGTGGTCTCAGAATTCTCGTTGTTCATGCCATGATTCTGTTCCCATTTTGTAATCAACACAGAGCCCCCATGGAAGTATTACCCATGACAGTCAACAAGGGCCCACTATAAGGCCCATGACCCCATGTCTTATGAAAAGCACTCCAATTGCCAAACCGCAAAGGGATCAGTACTCTGCCGATCGTTTTCTACCAGGGTCTTTTAAATCTAAAGTGTAAATCTCTAAGACATGAGATCTCCAATGAGACAATATATTAATGGCATGCACAGGGCATAAGAATTGCTTTGCAACTTGAAGGCATTTTGGCAAAAAATTCCTCGGTATGTAACGCGCTAACTGGTTGTGCGCTTCGCTGAAATATTTCCATGTTTTTTCGTTTTAATTCTCAAGCCACCACCCCTGCCTCTCAACTGAAAAACGTGCTACAAACGAACCTGCTTCCTACGCCTCTGGAAGGGTTGTGCCAAGATTGTTCGCCCGCTTCCACCGCGTTTGCACATTCTTCGCCGATGGAGCTGTCGGTTTACGACTTTCTCTATGGTAAAAACTTATGGCCAACTCCTTGTAGTTCCCCTGCAGATGAGGATTCAACACCCACAGATCCATTTTCACCAACGCCACATTTTTTTTTTTTTTGCGGCAACGCAAAAAGCCGCCATGTTGGGGCAATGAACGAGGCACAGATATGCATAGTCAAATGGTAAATCAGTCGACGTCAAAGTCAGGCAATGGAGCCACAGCTGCGTGTTAGATGTATTGTGCATGGACGATGTAGTGTATACAACTAGTAATTAGTGAAGAGACGCAGTGTACAAAATTGTTTGTTCCAATATGGCAGCGGCGTAGCTACGGGGGGGGGGGGGCCTGGGGGCCTAAGCCCCCAGATATTTGTCAGCTCCCTCCCGATTTTTTGTGTCCTAAAAATGTGTAAGAATTAAGAAAAAATAAATGTTTGAACGGAAATAAACTTTGAAGTATTTCCTTCAAAAAATAAATTAATGAATAACATGTGTAAGAATTAAGAAAAATAAATGAGTGAAAAACACATTTTTCGCACGTATGAAATCAATTTATAACTTTAAAATGCCTACTTTCACTAAATTAGGTATATAATCTGCACAGTCGTTTCATTCTCGTATAATTCACTTGGACGATGAAACGAACGTCCCGACGACTAATTCGGATGTGACATTGTCAGGTTTAGACCCTTTCTGCCTTTCGGATGGCTGGTTGATTTACTGAAAACATTGCAACCATACACTGAAGACCATTCTTACACGGCCATTCCTATACGGTATCATACACAAAATATACCTTACGGTAAGGTACTGCGTTCGAATAATTCTTCTGTCCTTAACAAGTATGTCGTGCCTCTCCTTGCCCATGACAAGTGCACTGTAGAACTATTGTTTTCGACAAGTCCTCTTTTTAGTAGTTTGCACTGGCGTCACGGTCCGGACGGATTTGTAAAATTGCCAACAAGGTCCGGATTTCATGTGATTGATTCCCACATGATCCCTACTTCTGCTTTGCGGGTTAAATAGTTTGAAAGATTTACTGGTGGTATTATAGGTCTGACCAAGTAATATACCGATGACTTGAGTCCGTGAACAAATACAGCACCATTTTGCATCTGGACACCATTGAAAACCGGAAAAATTTCCAAAGGGAAGGGGACACCCTTAGACCCCTACATCAGGACAGTGATCTATGTCCTCCTTGCTAGAAAATAAATATGGTAACCCTAGGTTGGAGACAAATGGTATGATCTAGGGCGGTATGAAATTGAGTAGTGGACATGCAGCCTATGGACAGGGTGTTAATGTTACAGAGATACACTAGAAGGTGAATATGGAGGACTGCAGGCAGAATAAATGAAAAGGGATGCATGATTTAGTATGATTCTTGTATTATCTCAGCTCAATATGATATCCACGGCCGTACACAGCGGGGACGAGCAATTACCCGCAGAAATTTTCAAAGTACACCGTTTCCAACTTTGAGAATATACAGAGAAAACGCAGTAAAATATAAGAAATAGCTGTGATCGTAATGATAGAACTTAAACAATTTCAAATAGGCAGATTAATATTTTCATGCCTATATCTGTATACATCACCAATCATTTACAGCTCTGTAAGGATGTATTTCTAGCCTACTTTCCTACTTTTCTAAAATTCTAGTGCTACGCGCGATAATGCATAGCTACAATATTGTTGTTGTTGTTGTTGTTGTTGTTGTTGTTGTTGTTGTTGTTGTTGTTGCTGCTGCTGCTGCTGCTATAGGTAGCTTCAATCATCAATCGCTTAAAAACGTTTTTAAACCGTGCCAGTTTAGTCATAAAAACGTTTTATAACCATTAACACTCCCTCCCCTCCCTTAAACCCTCCCCAACAACGGAGTTCAATGGCTGAGGTCATGCTTCACATCATATCCACCACGCTCTCAAAAATGACTTTTGTCGCACCTAGTCACAAATACTTTTCGTTTTCCTTTTAAAGCTGAAATCCCTCAAACATTGCACCATTTGCTATCTGTACGTCATCCTGAAATTACAAATTTTCGCCAAGGAGGAGGGAAACACCCGTTCCCTTTAGTCCCCTCCCCCAGGCCACAGATCAGTAATGCCCACTTTTGCCCCTAGCAAAAAAGTGTATGTGCGGCCTTGTGTATTACCATTTTTCATGGACTGATTTTTTCCCATTATTTGAGAAATAGCAGACAAGAGATTCGAATTTCAACGCTTGGTACATGCAGCTTAAAGTACGTGGGAAGTGCCGTTTCCGGCCATGGAGGGTTTGTAAAGCCAAAAATTTTCTTGCACGCTCCGGGCCAACTGATGGTGGCGCTCCGCTAAGATATATAGTCTTGACAAGCCGGACCCTCGGCGGTGCCGGCCCCCATTTGTTACCTAGGCCCCCGTAAAACTTTCATCCTAGCTACGCCCCTGCAATATGGTCGCGTAAACAAAAGATGACGTCATGTGACACGGTCTTATTCAAACCCTCTCTTGAAAAATCCTGCGTATTGGCCTGGCCAAGAAGGTGTGGTAGGCGCCCTCTCCCGTCCCCAATCAATGAATTTGATCCCACTTTCATCCCAGACGGCTTTGGTACAAAAGGTATACAGTTTACAGGCGCAATGGGCACTCACAACATCCCCCCACCCCACCCCCACACACACCACTTTGCTTTCAACTCCAACTTTTGACATCCTGGAGAGACACTGGACTTCATCAGCTCTACGTTTAGAACTTTCTTTTTATGTAACCATGCAGGTATCGACTCATGCCTCGCGTACTACGTTCAGACACCAATCCTGACGTCTCTACCAAACTGCAGGGTCACACAGTCACCTTCCCGCTTGGGGTCTCTCCTATCGGGCTTCAATCAGTTGTTCACCCTGACGGAGAAAAAGCAACTGCTAAAGGTATGATTACTCAGTTACAGGCACGTTTTGGTGATCAATTTTGGTGTTTTCCAAAAATGCAGTAAAATGTTTTGTATTAGTCAGTGCAAAAAGCAAGCCATTTCAATGGCACCTTGCAGATGGAAGACACTAATTTTCGAAGAAATGCTATTTTTCAGCTTTTGCATTGCATGATAGGAAATTTGTGATGTCATCTGGGCAGACTGATCAGACGTAGCCTTTTTATTTCTATGTAATGTTGACACCACTATATGAAATATTTCATAACTTTGTTTGCTATATCACACGTATGGAACAGTTTTACACTATAGATCTACACGTGAAAATATCCAAACGTTCCAACAGTGCCACAGTTTACGGACAAACAAGGTGTTCAATTATTAAGAATAACCAAAGATGTCCGAGGCAACTTGTCCATTAGGCATCACATTTTGTGACCTTGAAGGAACCTGGAGGGATTTCTTGACAAAAGTAACCAATTGAATCTTAAAAAGAGATATCGTGAGGTAGGAATAGAATTTTTGTACGAGCTTTGGACCACATGTACTGAAACATTTTCCCCTTTCACGTAAGACCCCTAAAAATGACACCAGATAATGCCTGTTAAGCCTACATTTTCGTTCAAATTTGAGTCAGTGGTGTAAATTTGCAAGTGCCGCGGCACCGGTGTTCCGACCATGGAGGCGTTAAAAGGTAGGCTGTCAATAAAAAGATAGACCCACTCGTTAAAGCAGAAGATATTCAAAATGTGCACAGTGGCGTATCCAGAGGGGGTGCCACCCACAGAAATTTTGGGACGCAATGGGCGATGTTAAAGAAATGGAGGAGAGCAAAAGAAAAAAATGGCGAGAGGAGGGAAGGATGGGAAGTTGGTGGAGAGGGGTGGGAGGGGGTAGGATGTAGGGCTCGGGGATGAGTAATGACGATGGAATCCGCAGCAGAACGGACGGCATATTTATTTTATGCAGAACGCATTAGCAATAGGCCTCCGAATATTCAATCAAAACCATGGATATTAATGATGTCATAGCTACTGAAAACAGTGTTCTGTATCTTTTTTCCCTTTTCAACAGATTTTGCCTTGGGGACTAAACCCTTGCCTTTTTTCGAACCCTAATCCTGATTTTGAAACAAATTAAATCCCGAAAAAGTATTGGTTGTGATGGCCACCTGTATAAAGCTATTGCCAAAGTGTCCTACAATAAATGAACATATGCGAACAGACGAGGCCTAGGGCTGCCGTTTGCGACCTGTCTACAGCACCGGATACTCAATTCAAATTTCCTTCTCGAAATAACCTATGACTGAACAGTTCGAAAATCCCAGAGATTATCATTTCAGGCTTGACAGTCACATATTACGAAAGTAGAGGAATATATTCAGTGGCGATATATAAGCGGGGCGCCACTATGAGTTGGCGAGGAGGGTACAAAGAAAATTTTGGCCCAAGATAACCGGAAATGGTCATTTCCAGGCTTTGCAACATAATACTATGACAGCTCTCAGAAGTATGTCCTAAAAGAAGTTTTCTTAATAACTAACGTAACTATTTTACAAGATTTCCGAATCTGTCGGGTTGATTTCATGGGCGGGGAGTATACTGTACAGTGTATCCCCCATGCAGTTCCATGGAGGATATTTCCATCCTTGGATCGCCGCCCATGGGACAGTGGCAATGTGTCCAAAAGGTGTCACTTTCCAAGTTCGTATAAAGCTCTTTCTCAAGTATTTGATAGGCTATAAAGGTTTTATAAATATGAAATGAATAACTTCTTGGAACATGAGGAGCGTTTAACATCCACAAAAATTTTCCTCATTGGTGACATATGATCAAATGAAAGTAGTTTAGTGGTAGAAATTATTTTTTAACGATTTTTATTGGCCTATCACTAGGGATTTAGTAGGGGCCCAACACTAAAATTTGTCTAGCTACCACTCTAATTGGAGAGGCATGTGATAATATAGTGATTGATAACTGGTATGCCTATTAAGGGGTTGCAATAGCAAAAATGCACAAGCGGGTTGTATAATATCTTGCCAAATGGAAAATGCCTAGTAACTATCTATCACCCAATAGTCAGATGACGGAGTAACTAGAGAGTTTCAATTACCTGTGGAACATTGAACCCAACTTACCATCATAATAAATATTTTTACTAAGAGCTGAGCAATTAATTGAATGGTATTTTGACAGCAACATCCTCTTTTTCAAAGATTTCTTTTCCATACGCAGCCGTTGAAAAGGCTGGTGTCCCATTGATTTTAAGCAGTTGGTCTTTGTTGACTATTGAAGAAGTTGCAGACTTCGCCCCTAATGCCCTCCTTTGGATGCAGATTTATCCTTTTAAGAACCGTAGAATAACCACAAATATAGTGAAGCGGGCCGAGAAGAGTGGCTTTAAAGCTATCGTGGTGACCGTAGACTCTCCCGTGATAGGACTGTTTGCAAGGAGCTTCCGAGATGGACTGGACATTCCTAAACAGTTCGGCGAACGAAAGTTGAGTAGGTAAGAACCTTATCTTTTCCCAGAAAAGATTTTCTCCTACGAACATCAATTTCATCCTACGATTGACTATATACTAACTGTTCAAGAAAGAACGATACGAGCTCAGCTTTATTCTCATGACGAATTGGTCCCCCTTAAAATGACGTACTGTTTCTTCCCCGGTTTTAACCTATGGGTGTACAGTTCAGTTGAAAGTAGTGACGTCGAAGACAAAGTTAATAGACACAAATTTCCTCCACACATATGCATTTCAGAGCCCCTTGCATTTATAATTGCCTAAGACTATGAGGTTGGGTACATGTTCAATCCTGCTTAGACATTACAATAGTTTGAAATGAAAAATCTTGAGGGCAATCAATACAGTATGTCGTCACCGTTACATAGGAGACTTTGTCATGAAAGCAACATTGTTTCCGTATTAATAGCATTTCACAACACCTAAGTTCACTAGTCAACACTACGTTAATTAGTTACACGTGATATCATTGTGACTAAATAATGTCGAATTGCTGTCACAAGTGATTAATTAACCTTACTTCGACTTGTTTAGCTTCATAGTGATATAACTTCGTCGTAATGAAACTGCTGGAAGCATTTAAGGGTGATCCTAGACCATTTTTCTCATAATTTTCATAACAGTACAAAACGTACTAATAAAGTGTAAAAATGATTTTACGGCAAACGATCATCCCCACTCATTACATTTTGGAAGAGCGTAACTCTGTCTCT
The DNA here is from genome assembly GCA_029531755.1 of Holothuria leucospilota. Lineage (NCBI taxonomy): Eukaryota > Metazoa > Echinodermata > Holothuroidea > Aspidochirotida > Holothuriidae > Holothuria > Holothuria leucospilota. The sequence goes on from CM055976.1 coordinate 39,310,739, forward strand.
CACCCCTCCCATCCCCTCTCCAAACGTACATTCTAATTGTATCCTTGCGAAAATTATGAAATATGTATGATCCTTAAACTGGATTATGTAATTAAACATATTCTTTATTATTATATTATATCTTAACATTTTCTTTATGATGGTTTAAGTTTAGAAATAGTTATTTTTGAAAAGATTGTTTACTTTCTTAGTGTAGCCAACTTAGAAGGAGCTCCGGATAGCATAGCGAAGGCTAAGGCCTCTGGGGATCCTTTTCTATTCGGCTTCATGCACCGTCAAGTAGTTGGAAACCATTCTTGGAAAGATATCGCTTGGATAAAATCACTAACGAAACTTCCCATCATCTTGAAAGGAATTCTTACAGGTGACGTTCAATCAACAGGTCTAGTACTAAGTAAAATCGTTCATTGTTAGACGCATAGGCAATTCAGTGGATTCAAGTTCACAATGACAAATTGGCCTTGTTTCTTCCTTAAGTTTACCTGTGTATGTACAATTCAGACGAATCAGTGATTTCGAAGACAATATTGGCACCAACATCTTCCACAGAAATGCAGTTTATAGTTCCTTTCGTTTCCAACGGTCTGGTGCTGTGGGACTGGGCTTTAAGAGCCACAGAGCTCCAGGTACAGCTCCCTCCCCCCAAGGTTCAGAAAATCTGTTTCTCTGGTAAATGTTTGAAAAAATCTGCCAGTTACCTCTGATAACCCCCCCCCCCTCCCCCGCCTACGGGCTCGGATGGGAAAATTATGTACTCCAACTTAGACAAAGAATGGTAGGGTGAGAAAAGTCTAATAAGTACAGTCAAAACAGCATGTTTAAACAGGAATTCTGCAAAAGGATCCCAGTTTTTTCAGGATTTAACTTAAGCATAAAAAAAGTTAACCGTTCTCTTCACGACTTACCGCAACGCAACGCAACGCAACTGCATCTTCGCTAATAGAAGGGTAGTGTGCAGTGGCGCCGCCAGGCTTTGGTGATGGGGGGGGGGCACAACAGATGATGTCGTAATGGCACTTCAGTTACCCTCCCAAATCAGCACAAAATGCTTTTTTTAGTTTTTTCGTGCCTTCCCTGCTTTCGTATACACAGTGGGGGATCCTTCCTTTGTCAGGTTTCACTACACTAAGGTGCCGTCCTAGGGAAGGGGTCTAAGGGGAGGGGTGTTCCCCTCCCCTTTGAGAAATTTTTGTGTATTTAAGGTTGCTTAGGTGCAAAATGGTGATATCTATGTGATATTTTTGGAGCTGATCACATACATGAATGGCTGGAAAATGTCCATAATTTGGTGAATTCTAATTTTTCCCGACTGGCAGGATGTTTTCTTCCAACTATATGGCTTAAATATTCCTTTTTTTCGCGACCCTGCATTTGAATACAGCAGTGAGGATCTTTCCTTTGTTACTACATAAAGGTGCAGTCCTGGGGGAGGGGTCTAAGGGGAGGGGGACCCTCCCCTTGGAGAAATTTTTGCTAATTTAAGGTTTCTTAGGTGCAAAATTGTGCTATCTTTTGGAATATTTTTGGAACTGATCATATATAGCTGAAAAATGTCCATAATCTAGTGAATTCTAATTTTTGGTTAGGTGAAAAAGGAGAGTATGTTCTCTAAGAGAAGAATACGTTGTCAACAAACCTCCTGAAGACTTTACCGCCTTCTATTGGCGAAGTTTGTACTCAAAAATACGTGCGTGCAGTCCACAGAAACATTGTTGGACTCTAACGAAATTTTTCCTCCCCTTCATTGTGCATTGTAAAAAGGCATCTATGGCTGGCAGATACCTTCATAGGGCCTCCTATGAAAGCTCTGGATAAAGTACGTAAAATTGAGCAATGACATAACGCTTATTACTTGACATTCAAATGATAATATAGAGTATGACGCAGAGCACTTTACAACTAGCATATTTTTACTAATTTTTGAACGAAAATCCAGACGAACAGCTTCCAGCAATGGGGAATGGGCGGGAGGGAGAGTATAGGTGCAGGAAGGTGATATTAGACCTCCTGGATAGGTATAGCAAAAGGGGTGAAGGGCTAACAAGCGCGTTTCAGAATGCTTTTTAGCCGTAAGTGTATTAAAAATCACCATCTATCAGGTGCGTAGCCAGGAATTTTTCAAGGGGGGGGGGGCGCAGCCCATGGATAGACTCTCAGCGCTTCCCGCCACCATGGATTGCTGCAAAGCGCAAGAAAATTTTGGCCCAAAGTGCCTCTCAGATCGCTGGAAATGGCACTTCCCAGGCCTATTTTACCTCATATAAATAGGAAAATCACTAGCAATATTGTAAAAATAAACATTAAAAAATACCAAAAATATGCTCAAGGGGCTGCCGACTTCACCCCCCCCCCCCTTGGTTACGTGCCTGCCATTTATACCGATAATGGCAAAGCGCTCGGTAAAATTTTTTGGAAAATGTATAACGGGAAATACGTAATTTCCACTTTTGAAATCATGCTACAACAACTTAGATTGAAAGATTCCATATTGATGCTAGGACCCTACAGATGTTCTGATTATAGTTCCATGTATTATTACCTTAATAATGGTCATGAGATGGAGTGCAAACCGTAAAACATGCGCGCAAAGCGCGCGAAAGTTTTCATTACATGAGGTTTCCATGACAAAACCTGCATTCAGAATCTGCATCTAGACACTTTCAATTTCCCAACAAACCTACATGCCACTCAGAAAGCCAGTCCTTTACCTGGTAATTCGTGAACAGCTTTCAACTTTTGCTGTTGTGTTTCTTCGGGAGTTGGTGTCAGAAGATATTGATAATAAGAACATTGTGGTAAAGTTTGAAGTGCGCGGAGCGCGCGAATTTTTGATTGCTTGCGAAGGATTTGCAAAAGTTCTGATAGTTTGAGAAATAGTTGTGATAGAAAATGGTTAAATAGATCTATCACTCGGTTAAAGCACACCTCACCCTACCCCCTACAGAAATCTAGAGCTTAATCGCCTTTCGGGATCATTTTAAAATTTTCAAAAATTTTTCATGGGGGCGGGCGCCCCCCATGCCCCCCCCCGTGCCGGCGCCACTGGTAGTGTGCGATGAAATGCAAATCTTTATTCTTAGGTGTGATAAGAATTAATTAAGGTATGAAAACGAGAAGAGGGAAAGCCTGATAGACATAATATTTGATATATATATATATATGCCTTCTGTGGGTAACACATATCAGGAACGGGGGGGGGGGGCTGGAAAAATTTTCGCCTCCCACGAAGATTTAAAATTACCATTGCCTTCATGCATTTGAGTATATTCCCACCCCAAGCTAGCTCTCCCCCTTCAGTACCTTGTTTAGCTAATAGTATGCTCTCATTAGAGAAGTAACAATTTCTCCAAATCTGTTACGGCTTTGTTAATTACTCGCATAAACTGATTTACAAAAGTCACTGTCAATTTTAATGAAGGAAAAGTACTTAAGGCCAGAAATATTGGAAAATGCTTTTTGCAGTCATAACTTGTAACAGCTGCATAAATGACTCAATCAAGCCACTAAATGGAGTCACTGTGGTATTTCGATGGGGAAAAATACTTGAGCCAGGAAACATTAGAAGATATTGGCTGCAGTCAAGGTTTATTGACCCTGTGATAGTGACTCGAAAAATGTTATTGACGTGGGTCAACGTCTTCTTTATGATGGGAAAATCGCAAGCCCAAAAGTATTGGAAGGTACGGACTGCAGTAAAGTTATGACTAATTGTTACAGCTGTGTTGGTGACTTGAATCAATTCATTGACACGCACCATTATTAGGGAAATGAAGAATGTGACTTCACTAAGAGGATACTGACTGGAGTCATAACTTGCTACAGCATTGCCATCTTTACTTTCAAACGTAATACACAGTTATGACTAGCTTATTAATTACTTTTATTATGTAGTAGAAGACCAGCACTTATACTATGATTGTAACTTAAGTACAGTAGATACAGTAGATATAACACTAAACGAAGCACCTACATAAGTGTAGAAAAGTTGTTACAAGATATTTTCTCAAATCTTCAGCTGAAAGCGCCAGAGACGCAGTGGAAGCAGGGGTACAGGGATAGTATCGTCACACGGTGGAAGACAACTTGATGGGGTTCAAGCTCCTGTAAGATCGACGTTTCTCTTGTTTTTTTTTTTTTTTTTTGTTTTTTTTTTTGTTTTTTTTTATGATGTTGATTTGGGTTGTTCACTTTTATACGTCCGTGGGTTTACGTGTGGTGTAGACAGAACTTTGCATTTATCGGCTATGTTTGGCTATATAAATTTTACATAATTAATTTCCAGTAAACTATTTTCTTGGTGTTCTCACAGGCAATGTTATTGGACTAGTACCATGCATTTCAAAATATGAATGTATTTTGTTAAGATTTCCATCTTAGGAGAATTTTAAAATCTTGTTAGTTAAATTTAACAAAAATTAAAAACACAGGTGCAACCACAAAAGGTGATCAAGAAAAGGAAAGCAAAACATATATTTCATTAAACTGGAGCTTACTTACTGAGTTGACGAAGTTATCACGAAAAGCACAATTTTAGCATCAATTTCAGTTTCAACTTTACATCAGGTGGCGTTGTGAAGGATGCTTTGAGGTTGATTTGCCATTGATGCATCGTATTATGCTAATTTAACTTTTCAAATGTGACGGCGTCTAATGTTGATGAAATATCGACTAGCACAGTTCTCAGGTCCGCAGAAAATATGAGTGCGTAATGTGTAAATTCCTCAGTCCTTTTGTTCTTCATTCCTCGGACTTGTCATGTTCACGTGACACTTTTTGTTATTGTCTTTTGATAGATCGATGCTTTATGTGGAGTTGTCGATGTTGTTCGTGGTTCGGGAATTGAGGTTTACATGGACGGTGGTGTCAGAAGTGGGAGAGATATATTCAAAGCACTCGCTATTGGCGCAAAGGTAGTCTTTATTGGGAGACCTGCGATTTGGGGCCTTACATACAACGTAAAGTTTATTTCATAAATGCAACTTAAATGTGTCTACGTTGTTTAACAGAGAATTGACTGTAAATCCCCAACGTTATCAATATGAAGTAAACGTATTTATTTAAAGACTGGTTGAGTTTTACACTTTACTTTGTAAGCAGAATTTCAAAACCTGACAAATGTAGTATCTTTAGTTTTCATTTCTTCTTATCAAACTTATTTGCATTAAATTGTTGTAGTCAATGGTTCGTGATCACACCCTCCAGGGCGGGGCCAGCTTTCACATACCGTTATGATCTACACTGTAATAGACCAAAGGCTAACCATGGTAGTCAGTGGCGTACCCAGGATTTATCTCAAGGGGGGACCATGCAGTATGTTGTGCGGTCACCGGCCTGGGGGAGGGGTCTAAGGGAAGGTTCCCCTCCCCTTTGAAAATTTTTTAAAAAAATAGGTGTCCTTACATGCAATCTGGTGCCGTACATGCTGCCTTTCGAAGTAAATTTGTGTTCAAATTATTACGTATTTTTAGGAACTAAAAGAAAACGAAACTCTGGGCTGGGAAGCTGGGGGAGGGGAAAAGGGTTGGGGTGTCCCCCTTCTACCAGGGTTGGGGTGTCCCCCTTCTACCCTTTGAACATTTTTGAAAAATTAAGCCCTTACATTCAATCTGGTGTCACATATGCTACCTTTTGAAGTACAAAATTTGTGTTAAAATATTTACGTATCTTAAGGAAGAAAAAAGAATCGCCGGCCTGGGGAGGGGTTTGAGGGGAGGAGGTCCCCCTCCCCTTTGAAAACTTTTGAAAAGTTAGGTGTCCTTACATGCAATCTGGTGCCACATATGCTACCTTTTTAAGTAAAATTTGTGTTAAAAAATTTACGTATTTTTAGGAACTAAAAAAAATCGGCATCTGTGAGGGGGGCAGGGCCCAATGCACCCCTGCGTACGCTACTGATGGTAGTTTTTGTCATAACCACTACTCTACCACAGACTTGAGGAGACAGATTTTTAAACATTTGGACGTGATCTGTGAGAAACCATTTGGTGTTACCACATAGCTGACCTCGAAATGTGTAAAAACTCTCGTTTTCCCCCCACCATCTCATTTCAACAAAGTGTATTTTATAGTTTTATTTTTATTATTCATTATAATAATTATTTCGCTATTTTTATTCCAATTATTGGTTTGGTTATAGGAAAGTTACTTTCAACTTTTTACCATGTATATACGATTAAAATAAAAGTTTGTCTCACTTAAAAACGCATCTTAGTTTAAAACGGTTCTAGTACAACGTTTTGGCGAACGAGTTGTAATTCCCAAGTTGGAGGCATATCTCAATTTGAGTTTGGTGGCGAAGATGTGGAATGCTGGTGCAGTGCACTTCATAGGGCCTTAGTACTGGGGTTCCAGGGACAACGCCTCGGTGTGGGGTCAGGGGAGCCGAAGCCCTCTGAAGCACTAAAAAAAAAAGTTGTAGGTGTCATACGATAGCATTGAATTATTAAATATGGTAGAGTAAATTACAATAACAAGTTGACCAATTTTATCTAAAAGCCTTATTTGGGAAAATAATGGCTCGGTTTCATGATACGGTGAGCTTGAGAGTGGGGACATTGGGTGATGGTGGGTGTTATGCAGGAGGTAACAATAGCTTTCCGCAAATTGTGGTGGAGGAACCTATAGGCCTAGAGGTTTTTTCACCGATGTCACAAATACATGTGACAACAGCAAATACAGTCTTATTGGACGTTAACCTATCGTGCGCAACATGTACTCTCTGTACAAAGTATTGGTCAAAGCTAAAAATGGTTACAGCACCTCCTTTTCAAATATGTGTTTCTTAATGAAGGTGAAAGTTTGTTGGGTAATCGCCAATTAACCTTACGGACCTCAGTTTTATTATCGATTTCCAAAAACATACAATGTAAGGCTAGATGTGTTTCTGGAATTCTTCAGAAGAAATATTAAACTCCGGAGTCCAAGTGTATTCAAGTGCTCACTTTGTATTGGCTGAGCGAATTTATACGTTATGAGTATCATTTTCTTATATGAATTTTACAAAAGGATTTAAACCCACCCCATGAAGCCCCCAAGCAGGCCTATACATACACGTACTTACAATCGATCCCTAACATGGTAAGATAGGAAACTTTGGAAAAAGGGGAATTTTTACTCTTTAATCGTTACTATGTGTACACAGTGTAGGTGTTGGGGTGCACTTTCAAAATGACGGTACATCTAAAACAGGGACCATTATGACGTCTCATAAAAACGTTGTAGGAAGTTCTAAGGAAACAACACTTGCGTACAACAGAGATCATATTTAAGACTTAAGCTTTTTAAATTGCAAAACGTATCCATTATACTTACATAAATACCCCATTTTTTAGTACCATCAATTTCGGGGTGGGGGGAGCAAATGATGGCTCCTCACTCTAAGATTTAGGGACCACAGCACCTTTACCTCTGCATTCTGTCCTATTCTCATGCTCAGACTGGTAGAAGAGTTTTTCCTCCTGGACCTTTAAACCCGTGTTCTGGACCCCTGGTGTGAACTCTCTTTTTCCCAAATGTCATATGTGCATGATGTCTGTCGATAACAGGTGATGTTTTCTATATTGTCTTCAACAGGGAGCAAACGGAGTGACACAAATACTTGACATGATGAATCATGAACTCAGTAATGCAATGACACGCTGTGGTAAGTCAATTATTCTTCCGTGGTGACATGGACTATTTTATCACATGTTCTCAAAATCCCCACTTCTTAAATATATTAATGCATATAGGGCTATGAGAATTGCCTGATTAATGAGAGACTTCACCTTTCTTATCATTTTAATTTGCAGGTTGTAAAAGTTTAGCAGAAATTGATCGTTCTCGCGTGAGACACGAATCGCAGCTGATGTGCAAGCTTTGAAAATATTTGGAAATCTGACTAAAATATCTGAAGGGAAAAATCAATATCTGTCATCTGGTTATAACTTGTATGCTGAGAGAAGTCTTGTAATTGTCGTGTAACTGTTGAATGAGAAATCTGCACGATCATGAATATTTATTTCATTTTTGTTGTAATATTCCGTATGCTGCTGCAACATTCGACATTCTCGAATTCTTTTTTTTTTCGCGTAGTGGGTTTACTACGTGTATTAATTGAATCTGTGTATGCATGCTATTGTTTAGCTTCATTTAAATAAAAGGCGGCGCACAATGCACAGACCCCGACTGCGACCCGATGTAACTCAACCAGACTGTGGTTGAGTCGGAGGCAATCGTGACTAGTGGGCTGTGCAGGAGTCGGGTCGCAGTCGAAACTTTGTGCCCCTTCCACATAATGCTACTTGATGTAACGTCAGTCCTTGCAGCGAGACTTTTAAGTCGCCCGTTAAGTGTGGATCAGTTGTAAGCAGTTCCAAACTGTTGCACGACCCATTCTCCTACGACTGAACATGTTTGGTTGCCTGAAACGGTAGCCGGAGACCGCCAAGTGCATTTGAGCAAAATACGGGAGGTCTGGACAGACTTGCGAAAGAATCAGCTTTTGAGAAATAGTATTTGAACGTTGTATGTACAGAGTAACCCATCCAGTAAGATGTTTGAATAGCTCTGGGAACATTCTGGAAAATCCTTGAAAGAATTGCGATCTTCGTCTACCAGTCTTACCATATAGCATTGTGGAAGTACCTTTGCTCGTCAAACCCTCCAAGCAATAGCTGAACTACTAAGCCCCCTGGCCATAACTGGAACCAATATGTCCTGCCGCTCATTCTCCTCAAACTTTCACACTCTCTTCTATGTTTGCTGTGCATGCGGGTAGCCTAGGCCAGTGCTGGTGAGTCTGTAACTTTCTCGTCATGGTGGTTGAAAGTCAAATTGTACAAGTTGAATAATGGTCAAAAATTCACAATGATTGCTTCAGAAACCTGCTACTCGTTGAATATTGTGACACCTCGGGTCTCACAGCTAATAAGTGTCGGTCTGTCACCGCGAAGATACTTCCTAGTCCCATTGAGTCTCGTCGCACTACGTGGATGGGGATGTAAGTGCAGTTAACTGTCCAGACCAGACCGCAACTCGATTTACTCACTTTAGTTGTTGCATCCGAATGGAGGTCGACGTTTTGACTTTACAGAACTGTCACCTGAAGTAACAACGCTTCTTTATTGTCTCTACAAAAATGGGGTGACAGTCGGTGACAGTGGCGCACCACACGACTCCACCCAACTGCAATACAAATGCCCACGACCCCACGACAAATATCAAACATGTTCAATATGTCCCACTTGATCAAGTCGACCACCGACTGTGGAGTCGCAGTCAGGTTAAGAATTTGGCAAGACTGCCCCTACCCGACTAACATCGACTGCTTTTCTGTAACGTTCTGGCTGGGTCGTAGTCGGGCCGGAGCAGCGTGCGCTGGTCTTACAATGCTGGTGAAGGAACAGTTTAAAGAGGTGATGTAACTTAAAAAGTAGGGTAAATTGTGGTTCCATGGTGATGAATTTATGTTGTAATGAAAGCAATGTATTGTAAACTTTTCAAATAAATTTGTAGATTTATTCAAAATCTGATAATAAAGCTACAAAAGTTAATCGTTTGTTTTACCTTTTCAAGTGTAATAATGAAGACACTGTTTGCAGAAGAGAAAGCATGAAATACGTTGTTAAACGAAACCCACCAAAATCCGTTATGTTGGTTTTATATACTGAGACTGGGAATGTGTCGTTCCGAAAGGATGTGACATGTTTGTAATTATGTAAGTGTCGGTAAAGTTAGTGGTACGTTATAAGTATGGGTATTATGCCCCAAAGCAGAGCCAGTCAAAAGTAAGAATCACTGGATATAGGTTTAATGCGAGTTATTCAGAAAATGTTTCCATCCAATTGGAGAAGAATGTGTGGCTGCTGACAGATATTGGACTTATATGTTGTATGTTTGATATCCATTTCACGCAGGGGATTTCATACAGGGTTTGGGGGATATGAAAAGCCAATCAGGGATCGGTTTTAAAGGAATTTCACGAAGTCTCTACAGGTTAAAGAAAGGGAAGGAGAGAAATTAGAGGGTAATTTATTTAACATAGCTGATTTCCTTTTCCGTTTAAAATGAACACATTTTTAACTTACCTAAATCGCTACTTTTCGGTAGACTTTAGCTCACACACATAGAGGCTAGTTATCTAATTATTATTTCCCGACCCCCATATTTAAATCCGTAACCAAGGGGGATATTTGGGGTTAGGCTACCTGCTCCTTGGCTTGCCCCCTGCTCTGAGGGGATAGCCAGAACCTGTGCAATAACTTGTACTAAGAGCGCTCGATCTTGGCTTGGCCCCCTGCTATCCAAGTCTGGATACGGGCCTGCCCATATTATTGGAATGGTGCGAATTTTTAATGCATACTAATTATAGAGTCGAGCGTCCGGTCCCTTCAAAGTCACGTTTACAGTTCAAAACAAACGGTTATGTAGCAACACAACATTACAATTAGTTTACACCTGACGTGCAATATTTCGACAACATAAAATGTCGAAATAAAGAAAGTTTAGATGCCACCTACAAGGCCATTTCGGGTCGAAGCAATTTGATCGTTTCTTTTTCGATACAATATTCGATAATTAAAAGTTGCCCTCCCCTAGTGCCTTAATCTTAATCTAAACTCCCCAATTGCCGCCTAGCCCCCTACTCTTAAACCACCCTAATGAAATGAATCGTATATCGTTTCTATAATGTGGCGACTCTTTTGCCATACCGTTTGACAAATACGAGAAAACAGCTACACTAGTAGGATGAAAATTTCCGTTTTTCACAGAAAAATGTAAAGACTCCCTGGATGGGACATGGTACACTCTAAAATTAGACTAAAAATAAAAGAGCCAAATTCATTCCAAAAAGAGTGTGCTCAGTGACCACTCCTAGTAAGAGTGAAGTTCACCCAGAGCAGAATGAAAATTCACTCCACATAGAGTGATATTTTATTCCATGTGTGTGAAGTATCAATCTCTTTGAGTGAACTGTCACTCTTCTTTTGGCGAAATTCACCCTTATAAGGAGTGGTCGCTGGGCACACTCTTTTTGGATTAAATTTCACTCTTTTGTTTTTAGAGTGTACTATCTAGCTCTACGGAGAGGAACAACAAAGGCTACGCAACTGAAAACTCTAGACCCCTCAGAGCCAAGCTCTCTGGCGGCTGCACGCAAGGAAGGAAGGTACAAACTTCACCCTCATCCAACCTTTTAGAGCGGCTGTCACACCCCATATTGTCTAGAGGATACGTAGTTTCTGAGTTAAGAACCTGACTCATAATGAACACGAACACATTCTCTTTTTAGCTTTTATTTCAACTTATTTACTTTTATCACTGACTTAAATATATAAACAAATACACATGAACACAATGAGATGCCTCTTTACAACCTATGACTTGAATTAATACATTATATACGGTAAGAGTGAGTGATTTTTAGGCTAACTCTAATACAGCATATCTTGGATGGAGCGGCTATAAGACCCACAGTTATCCTCGCAAAGCCCAGTCCAGCAGTTTATGGCCAACACCACATACGACTGGAAAAATAAACCAATAGAACAAAACCGTGTGGAAAGACACAGGTAAAAATAAGTGTTCGGATTTCTTTCCCTCCTATATAACACTCTTGACAAGTTTTGCAAACTTCTTTTCCGGCTTAATGGCTCAGTGGTTAGAGCGTCCACACTACCACACTAGAAGGCGGGAGGTCGCGAGTTCGAATCCCGGTGGAGTCAACTTTGCTTTTCACCTCTCCCAGATTTTTTTTCACGTTTACCGATTTTTCTTTATATATATATAAATATATATATATATATATATATATATATATATATATATATATATATACAAGAGAATGTAAAGCTTGGATCACAACGATGCTTCAAAGGTGTGGTCAGGATCCATAAGGATTCACAGAATTCTAGTTAAAAACGTATGTAGACTTGGATAAAAAGACTAGAATTACAACTGCACACACAGAGATAATAGGTACACCTTGAGTCGAGAAGCTTTCGGCTATCTATTCAGCCTTCTTCAGCTCGAATGAAGCAAGTTTAAAAACGTTCAATGTAAAACTTTCAGACTAAACACATTCTAAACGGGATAAAAGCATGTAAAACGGGTCGCAAGCAAAAACACATTCTAAAATCTACCTACATAATAAGGCTAAGAGGGTAAGACGTATAAACAGCTGCAAGAAACCAGTAAAAAGTAAATACTCAAAACAGCTGTAACAGGTAGCATTAAGGAGATAAAAACAGAAAACTTAAAACAGTCTACAGGAGCTAAGAAAGGCCGAGAAAGTAACTTACAAAATGGCAATGCTTAATTCGAAATACCATATAATAAAAACTAAAAGACCCAACACTTTTACCGTAAAAAGCTAACCCTTTTGTACGAATTAAATTCTTTTCTTCTGTTGAGTCCAGAAGGAAATAAAGTATGTAATTGAGCCAGCCAGTAGCCCTCTCTTTTGGTAAGAACGGAATCAATATTTGATGAAGCGTGAATCTGCTCAATTATCATGAACTTAATTTGAGAAGTATGGTGCGGTTATCAAGAAGGTCGGATTTATGATTTCTGAATCTGATTTTAAATTCTGTAGCGGTAGATCCAACATATTGCAAATTGCATTTCAAGCAAGTAGCTAAATAAATCACACTTTTACTTGTACATGACACATAACTCTAAATTTGATAAACCTTTTTCGTGGCACAACTAGAAAACGACGAACCCTGTAATAGAAAATTAAGGCAAAGGTCGCATCTTGTGCGAATGCATTTGTAACAACCCACTTCATCGGTATTCCTTGCAGTGTTTTGATTGGATGGATTTGAACTGATTAGCATATCCTTAAGGGATTTACATTTTCTATAAGCTGTAAAGATAGAATCCTCTGGGAATACCTCCTTCATATGGGGAGAACTAAGTAGAACGTGAATGTTTTTACGAATGATGGCATTAATATTAGGTAATGTTGGATTAAAATCTAAAACAAGTGGGTATTTGCGGCTAGAAGTGTTCCTTTTCTGAGGCTTGAGCAAGACAGATCTTTGTTGCTTGTTCGCCTTGTCAAATTGTTCTTGGACAAACTGAGGGTCATAACCTCTAGCCACTAAGTATGCTTTGTATTCCTTTAGTCTACTGTTTAAAAATTCAGGTATCTATATCTATATCCATATCTATATTTACACATATACAAATATATATGTATACATATGTATGTATATATATATACATATATATAGAATTTATTTACTTATATTTGTATTTTATTTGTCATAAGACTGCTAATTTTCCCGTTTTTAGTCCCAATTTGCCTAAGATGTAATTTATGATTATGCTCTACTTACAGGCTGCTGCACTCAACCTGGTTTGATGACTAGGAATAGGTGACTAGGAATAGGTGACCCTCAATGGTCCCATCATTACGCCCAGCAATTACTTTGCCCTCGCGCGCGCACTGATATTTTTCTCTTGTTGATCTATCATAATTTACCACAGAACAAGGTTAGTATAACTATTGCTAAAACTGTAAAAACTCTTTGACCGTCCACCTCTCCGCCTTTAATTGCCACATCTTAAAGAAATCGAACATCGCCTAATCCTAATTACGCCAGTTTAAAAAGATAGAGACAGACTGCAATTTTATGGTCTGACATTCAGTGTCATTTGTGGAAAATTATAAATCCTTTATTTTTGTGCGTACAATAGTTTTAAAGCTCCCGAGTTCCAACGGCTTCGCCCCTAATTGGTCCCCTACAGACTGGTGGGCAACTGAGTCCAACATGAAAGATGATCTTTATGTTCCTACCAAGGAGGTCAAATTGACATGTTAAACAGCATTTTCTGGTATGGTTTTTCTTATCCTATTTTTTATTTACCCTTCCTGTTATACTTAAAATTTCCATCCTGTCCTCTTTGCAAAGATTATCTTAACACAAGGTTTATGAGTTAACCGTTCTTCACACCAATATTTTGTGGGACATTTTACCCATGATTGTTGGAACAAGGTCTGCCACCCCCACCACCTCACCTGTCTACCACCACCCCCCCCCCCCCCACCACCTCACCTCTCCCTCCCTATCTCATCGATTCTTAAGGAAGGCTCTGTGTACATTTGCTAATTCTAACACATTTAATCTCATTTTTTTCAATTATGCATTTGGTTTTGTCGGTTACAAATTTCAGAAAGACGCCCATCATGGTTTTGTGTTTAATCTATCCCACTTAAGGTTTTTGTGTTCTTTCCTGTCTATGGCCATTGACGGATGCAGGTATAGATTGGCAGGCTGCCTTTCTCTCATGATACCTGCTTTGGCGTCCCTTTCCACCATACAGACGAGCTACGCGTGGCCACAGTAGGGTTTCCTTTGATTATCAACAAAAAGTAAATAAAATGCAGAGTGAACAGGGGGAAACCAAAAAAATGAATGAAAAAGCTGGAGTTGCCAATATAAAGGTAAAAGTAGTCAAAGGTTATCAGATTTACTCATTGGTAATGAAACTGTACACTTAAACAAAAATAAAAGCTATTGTCTGTCCTTGTCTTGAAAACGAGGCATTAGCTTTACACTGAATCGCCATTTTGCGTTTTTTCTCGCTTTGGGTCGAAAAAAGACCTACCGGTACTACCCGAGACCGAAATGATGCTGTCCTCATGACAGGTCAGCCTGCCTAATCGTCAGTCTAAAATAAGACCACCCCAAAGCGGCTTCAGTTTCGGGTGGTTTCGTTCTGGTCCCAGACTTCGGTGGTCAATGCACCCCCTTAACAAGTGTACGCACTGCTATCCTGGCAAGTGCACTTACAAATATTCCAGTTTCTACGTGTTCATGCAACATGGCTGCGTAATCAAAATATACCTTCAGTAATTTGATCTATTACAACCTTACCATTGAATTTTATACTTTCCCAGCGTATTCGGCAATTCCCATTTCATCCGGGAAACATCTCTTAAACGGTCCACATCGAGGGGAATGAATCATAACAACGATAACTTTATAGCCGCTCCTTTCGGCCCGTTGGTCTCATCATGACAAAGGTGTTCCAGCCGTCCTTGATTGGATATATTTGCATCCAGAGAAGGGCGTTAGGGGCTAAAGAGGCTACTTCTTCAAAAGCCAGCTGGTCAAGATCATGATGAGGCCAATATTGTCTACAGCTGGGATTAGACGTGGACAAAATATTGGAAAAAACTTATGAATAAAGTCATTTCAAATTTTTTGGACCAGGGGGGGTATCAAGAGCTTTTGACGTCCCGGCAATCCCTGCTCTGCTTTCTTCGCTAACGAAAAGCCTGTTGATTTTTTCCCATTACATTACAACAAAAGTACCTCTCCCAAAATAAAATTTTCGACTGGGTTGGACTACTCTAGCGCCCCCTTCTACGCTCCTCTTGTCACGTTAGGGACTGGGATACTCATGGTATCAACTTCAGTTACCTACGCTACTTAGGCACATGTCTTAACTTCTTTGGCCACTTTGCGAAATACTTCTTCTTTGGCCACTTTGGAAAATATTTTGTCAATAAAGTTTCCTTTAGTTGGTGCAATGTTCGAGACTCCTTTCAAGAAGTCATTGACACTATTAATTATGACGTCATTCATGAAAAATAATAACGACACACATCAAAACTCTATTCCATAATCCTATGTAATTTTTTTTTTTTTGAAAAAGGTCTATGGAGAGAGAGAGCACAACGCAGACGATAACGGTTGTGATACACCTTGAAAAACCTGGCTGTTCACTAGTGTGTCACATTTAGCAGGGTGATGTGATTTTCAAAGAGGGTAGATATATCCCTAATAACTAATCGTTAAGAAAAGTTTGTCAACGTCTCCGTGTATGATTGTCGCTCAGTAAAACAATGATCCTAATAAGTTCCTAGCTGAGTGTCCTAAAAATCATGGAAAGTTCAATTGATGGTCTTTTTCCGGGCCACTTCCCGTCATTGTAAAATTTCAACGGTTTATGATTTATTTCAACAAAAAAACGAAAATGTAGAGCGTTGTTGCATGATTGCTTTGACTGGAAATTCTTTGAATTGAATTATAGCAAGTGCGGCTGTCACTATTTTAGTATATTTTTAGTCAGGAAGTTCGAAAAACCTTTCAAAAATCATTCCCCGCCATTTGGTCAATGAAAGTAATACATTTGCTTATTGGTGATTACAGGACGACTTGCCAACGCTTGGTGGCGCTCTACTTTCCCGTAGTATATGAAGATCATACGTCCACAGAAAAACATGAATAAATATCAGTACTTCACCGTTCAAGTCTATTGTGTACGTTTAGCCCATTTACTTGAGCCCACACTTATAAGCTCGTATACGATAGTTTACTTTTAAGTTGGCTAATCTGCATAATGTTGTGGTTTTCTCCCTAACCCCCCTTTTCTGTAATATTCAATTTTTCTCCCTTATCAGCAAGAATGGTTTGTGTTCAATTACTACCTTGTTTCATGTCGCTTATACTATCGCATTACTGAAGTAAAATCAATCGACTGCACTCTTTCTGTGCCATCCTACCGAACGCGTCCTGGCCATACAAATTAAGAGAGCTGTTTGCAAATTTACTGCCTTTCATTCCCCCAATCTACTAACATGTGCTCGCAGAATTAATACAGTTACCGATAATTGCCATGCACATGATTTACTGGTGGTTGCACCACTATAGATTTCTTGAATGCGGGATTTCTCCAAATTACGACAGAAAACACATGCTGTTTCCTGATCTTTGCTTTATGTACATAATCTATAGTAATAAATCTCATCTCGGGAGACCTAGATATCCATGCAGGCGTGCATAGCAGCATGTGACAACAATCCTCATGAAATGTCAGACAAAGAATATTTAGATGCAACTTACGAAGCATGATGCAATCTAAGAGGAATGTGATCTCGGCACGATACCCGTCTCCAGATGGCTAAACTCGCGTTAAGTCTCTCAACGGTCCCGTCAAGATGGAGGAAAGGCCCTGATGCCTCACTCTCCCCTCCTACCCCATTGCAAAATCATAGATTGCTCCTGCAGTTGCAGTGGTGAATGTGTCACGATACCTGACGATCACTATCGTAGTTAGAGGGGAGGGCCACCTCGGTCTGCACTCTTGATTATTGCAATGCAAACATAGGCCTATTCGTTTTTCTCTTTACGAGGACGCAACACGAGGACGAGTTTCTGTAACACAGATCAGTTTAAACTGGACATGCTATGTGTATTGGGTAGAGGACGACATACTCAAGAACCACCCGTATGGAACGAAATATAGTTACATCGATGTTTAAGATGACAGATGGTCAGTTTAGTTTAACTTTCCAGGTAAGATATAATTAAATGGTCATTAGCTTATTGAACTACTTTAAATTGGTGCCCGGGCATTTTTGCCCAAATTTTAATAAGTAGGGTGAGTTGCTTCGATTGGAAGTCTGGTCGATGAAGTGTTACATGATATTCGCGGATGGGTAGAGCATGACGTCTCTACAAGCCTACCCATTACACCGTCATAACACAAGGTTTGACCTGCAGCTTTGTGCTTTTACCATCACTCTCTTTTCCAAATGCTCAGAAAAAGACCTGACCCTACTCAAGCACTTGGGTGTAGCATAGATCAGCCAGGTAGATATTTGAATGATGTTTGGTTGATTTGATTGCCATTGTTGATTTGATTGCCATTTTTCAAGTGTTCCCATTCAAATATTCCAACCTAGTTTGCTTTCAATCCGTAACTAGTGACGAAATTTAAATTGCCATCCGTCTGCTGAAAAACGGAAACTGACCAGGTTAAAAAAATTAAAAAAATAATATTTTAAAAGAGGGCTGTGATTTTTCTGTATGAACGCTTTCACATTATCATGCAGACTGAAACGCACGAGTCCCGACTTGGATCGATTCCGGACTCAAACCTTTTTTTACGGGACTCGGAATTGGCCCGGAGTGGGAGTTCATGGAATCGGTTGGCCAGGAATGGACTGCCGGCATGGCCGTACGGGACTGTTTTTCTCAGGGAGGGCGGTGGTTTTGTCCGACTCCAGACCTAATTTAACTGCAAAATTTATCTCTTTTCAAAAGTTTGTTTTGTAAAAGTGTCTTTTCAAATCGTCGTTTTGTCCTTCCAGACATTGTAAAATTAATGAAAGTTTTGCGGACAATACACCTGACACAGATCCATAGGGGGTTTCTTATCTCTAACTCCTCCCTTAGGTATCACTTTCTTCTTTGAGGCAGTTTCAAAACTGTACAACATAGTTTGTGTAAACTAATTTTGATTGCTACATGCCAGGAAGTACCATTAACAGTGTCTTATGTTTCTTAGACTCCCTTCGGCCCTACCTAGGCTTTGTTCATTTGACGCTCGTAGCTTCGAACTTTGCCCTCACGGAATAAGTAAGACTTTAGAGTAAGTGATACAAAAATGCAAACTTACCCTGAGTTTGGAATCCAGGTGCATAGGTTGAGAAGGCAGTAGGACCAGATCCCCGCGACCAGGTCTCCCAGACTAAGGGTGGAGTCCTTATGGAGCAAACACTACCAATTGACTCACCCCTAGCTGAGAGACAAAGCGTAAGGGGTCTGTGTCCAGTATGTTATAATAGCGTGCCTACAATCTTGGACAAAACTCGTTGGGACACCCCCGCTCCTCCTTCACAAAGTTGACCATAGTAATCCTGTTCACGGCATATCCAGTCATTCTCTCTGCCCAACTTTCGAAGAGGGAGCGGGGGTTTCATGTAAACCTGGGAACGGAGATTCAAGAATATTACGACAAAGCGTCCCAACAGTTTTGTCCAAGATTGTCTGAGAAATTCGAGAAGTTAGAACTGCATGCTCGCGGCCCACGGTAGAAAGTGTTTCTTTGCGCTGCGTTGATTCGCAAAAGGGTAGGTGTCTTTTCTTAAGGTATGAGAGAACAGTAACAGAGAATAATCAGCATATTCTGAATCCATATTGAAGTTCTTGTTAATATAATACTATTGAAGCTAAAAGCATTGGGAAGGTAGCTAAATAAGTTCAAAGTGTCCTCTCTTTCAGGAAGACATTTTCAATAGGACGTATTTTGGGCTCACACTGTCTGAACAGGTACCAAATAAAAAGAACATTCAGCAGAAGTACGTGTTGTATCCTGCCTATTACTTTATATTAAAGTAATTTACCAGAAATAAGTTAAAAAGTACTTGAATGTATATTCATTACACCCTTATAACGCAGTAACTTTCATTTGAGTAGCTGAAACTATGCAGAAAATATGCCATACATGCTAATTTGACGAGACCGGGGGTGAAGGCTAAGTTAACCAAACGGTCTACCATTTGTTTTGAGAGGAAATTTGAAAGCAAAACGTAAAGAAATCGAGTCGGCTAAAAGAAGGCATAATAGATTCGTCATCAGCTTCATGTAACATGAAAAAATGTTGTCATATGCATCATATTCCCTTCAAAATATGTCTTAAACCAGCCCTAATTAACGATCTACCATTGTTATAATAAAAAGCTTGGCTTGCAGTTCTGCTTTTAACATTTCATGGTAGATCGTGACGCTTTTTCAGTTAAAATCTTGCCTTCTTACCACTAGTTTGCAATAGGAGTGAGACTCTAGACTTCGATCTATCTATGGAAGAAATTGTTTTGTTTTCCGTCTTACAACTTAAGAAGAGTTGTCATCCTCCTTTTAACTTGCTAAAAATACAACGCATATGGCTGCCATAGACGTTGTTACGGAACGTAAACATTTCTGCCTGGCATTCCCTGCGAATACCTGAAACAGTCTATCCATTATGATCTCGCCAACCAACAATAAATCAGTATAAACAAATAAACAAAACAACACATTAAAACAATTTTAAATTATACGTTCATTTGGCTAAAATCCTCAGGCCTATATGCCTCCGAAAAAGTGTACTGAATACAGCTGCTCGAAAAATTAACCATTTTTCTATTGAATTTGTTCTCGTAAATCGCTCACTTAAAACTCAGACAATCTTGGACAAAACTCGTTGGGACACCCCCGCTCCTCCTTCACGAAGTTGACCATAGTTATCCTGTTCACGGCATGCAGTCATTCTCTCTGCGCAACTTTCGAAGAGGGAGTGGAGGCTTCATGTAAACCAGGGAACGGAGATTCAAGAATATTATGACAAAGCGTCCCAACGGTTTTGTCCAAGATTGTAGGCCAGGGACTGAATTCGGCTCCGCTGCTTGCCGGAGCAATATAATTTAGGCCTTAGATTGGTAGAGGGTAGAAAATAGTATATACAGTACAATATGCCACAAGGCTGTATACAACAAGCTAGGCTCAAGGCCTAAGTCTGCCTACTCCTACAAGTACAAGTGAGCTCACAAGTAATTAAGAGAGGTGACTAAGACCAGTTTAATTTTTCTATAATTGATAGGATATACAATAGAAAAGATTGACAAATTATACTTAGTTGTAGAATTCTCCTGTAAAATGCGCCCTTTGTTAGCCAGCACTCCACAACCAGCATGCCTTCCTCTCTCTTCCAGCTCCTGAAGCCATGTGTTTTTGCCAGCACACATGATTACATACAGAGGCACAGTAAAGCAGTGGAAAATTCCAGCTGGCCAGCTCATGAGTGCACACTCATCAATATTCATCACCAGCTTGCCCAGGGTGAATATTGATGAGGTAAATGAATAAACATATATAAACACTTGTAAAAGTAAAGGACACTACAGGACTCACAGACACTCTTTCACCACTTGGCAGCTTGGTGCTCAGCATAAGCAATGGAGTAGGAAAAACAAGCCAGTGAGCCACAACTAGAAAGTCGGGCCGTGGCCGGCCCCACTTAAACCTATTGGTTAGAAACTGAGCCGTAAAACCTCATCTTACCCTAACTCTAACTCCTCCCCTCGTATAATCCTGTACCCGCCTCCGTGCACTACGTAAATTTATTGATATAGGCTAAGCTCATATTTACTGGCCAGTGCAACTTTTGTAAGCACTATTTCTCCCACATGGGGTGTCTCAAGTGCTTGATATAATCATGGTAAGATAGTTGCTTTACATGTAGATTTATTAAATATTCAGTGCCATAGACCATAAAGTCTAATGGAAAGTATATGGTATAAGGGTACGTGTTTATAAAGAGTAGTTTGAAGTTGCTTAAAGAGCGAAAACAATATGCAACATTTCAAAGTAAAGATTCTGCCATATTTAGGTAACATCAATGAATGAGTCCCCCAAAACTCTAGTTAAAGACTTTTATTATTTTTGCATCAACTGTATAGTATCTAAACTTTTATATTGTTTACTGATAACACAACCATTTATATTTAGCAGAATGACTTCGAGAGAGTTGTCGCAACCATTTCTGTAGGAATTAAAAAGGGTTATGTTTGGGAAGCACTATATGAATTATTTCTTAATTTAACTAAAACTAATTCCCCTCGTATTTACAAAAACAAAGAACTTTTTTGATTATGGAACTACGACGAATGTTCAAAGTGTTTTCGGTTATCAGGGAGTTGTAAGGGAAAGCGATCCATGGCCCAAATCTGTCAGACAATATATGCCTGAAAATATTTTAATCCCCTTTCAGGTAACAAAACTTGATAGACAGGTACCTTTATTCCCATTAAAATAATTATTCAGGGCTTTGAAGGGCAGTTGTTTACGACGCTAAGCGACCACGAACGTGTAGGAAGCCTACGGCTCATGAATTACAACTTGACGTCGGGTGGCAGCAAACTCAACAATTCATATCAAATTTGTTTCCTTTTTAAAGGTCAATTCAGATGGGAAAACCGTAGATTTCTTTTGGATGAAAAACCTACCTCAGTTACTTTGACCCTGCCGGGGATCGAACCCCGAACCTCCCAGTTGTAAAGCTTCATCGCTGCAAATGCCACCGATTTTAACCACTCGGCCACAGCACTGGATTAAATTGTTCCCTTTCTGACTTACACTTCCTAATAGTGGTCCGCCCTTTTTAAATCCAAGTAATCCAGAAACAAAATTCATTGTTAAGACGTTACTTTGAAGTACAGCCTCTTTGCCGACAAAGTCTAAGCTTCAGTAAAGATTATAAGTTAAACGACTGTCCATAAACGTTTAACTAAATATACGTTGTTTGTCTCCCTAAGATCTTGAAGGTCGTCTCCTTGACACATTGTTCAAGCCTAACAAAAACATTACAATTTCACAACTTTTCCGCATTAGTAGCAAGCATTGTTGTCATAGTAGGTTTTAAGAAATTCTTCATTGAAGTTAATTGAAATGAGGTTAACTGTGACGACAAATGACGAAAGATTAAAATTTTGAATTTTTCCTTGACGGCTGGCAATACAATGCCAATGGGTGAAATCATCATGATGAGTCTCGAGATGTAACAGACGACATAAACTATTGTCTTCAGTACCAAATCTCTTTCAAGTCTTAAAGAAGTTTCAAGAGCAAGACAATAGGCAGCTTAATGTCGGCAACCACTTAGGCTCAAAGGACATATAAATGTTGGATCTCCTTTCCTAACAACTCCCTGCTCAAAGAAAGTACATTAAATGATAGGTCTTATTACAAAATTGCGAGAATTGTAGCCTAACAAGGCTTTTGTAACTGTTTTAACTGCGCTCGTTGTTCCACGCCTAAAGTTTATAGATTAATGCCCCCTTCAACTCACAACCAACACCCTTATTCCTGCAACCCGCAGTTCTTGCGTTGGGTGACATAAAACTTACTAGCTGGGAATCTTTTGTACAAAAATAAGAATAGTATTGCCCCTGCTGCTTTTACCTCATTCTTCTGGGCTAGTGATGATTTCCATTCATACTGTACTAAATTTAAAGATAGTTTGTTATATCCATAGAATAGGACTTCGTTTGTTCATTCACAGATATATGAATTACAAGTGAGCATTTCTGGAACTACTCAAATGTTGCCATTAATTATACATTTATCCTCATTACGTTTTAGAAAACAAAACTAAAACATCATTCCCTTGAAGTTTATGATAAAAAGTAATCCTATAAAGTTTCATCATTACTCTTTAACTTCTGTTCTCCTCTTTTGTTTTTGCCTTTGTCTGTTTGTTTTCCTTTTTTCTGCTTATATAATTCTTGATCGTTACTTGCTTTAGGATAACATTGCAGGGACCAAACTCGAACACTCTAAAAGCGTTTGGCTCAAATTGAACCAAAAACGGATCAAATGGGCACTTAACCGAAAAAGGATCAATGTTTGACTAGTTTCGGTTTAAAACTAACATTTTTTTGTGCAAAATAAACCAAATCTAGTCAAATATTTGACCAGATTTCGGTTCAGTGTCCATTTAAACGGATTCGGTTCAAATCTTAACTGGACGTGTTAAGAGTAAAGAATGAAAACCTCCTTCTGGTTCCTCTTTCCTTTGCATTTCGCTTACGATCTTTTTTTATCTTGTATGACATTGTAAATTAAACTTGTATATACTTTTATGTATACATTTTGGAGATTTATGCAAAGCTAGAAATAAACTCAAACTGAAACGGAACTGAAGAGTGCCATGTGCCATATCTATGATGTAGGTATAACATATAGGCCTACCAAGCAATCACTAGGTTATTAACTAAGGATGGGGGAGGAATTTCCCGACTAGGGGTCCAAGTTAAACCGTTGGGGTTGGGAAGCAATACGAAGTCCGGAAAAGGGCAACAGGTTGCCGGAAGGTGACCATTGCAAAGTACTGGAGAGAAAATTTTCAGTGAGGTTTTATTAAAGAAATTTTAAAAAGTTTGGTTTTTTGTTGGAAGTTTTAAAACTTATGGCTTTTTATTCAAGAAAATTTGGACCATGTTTGTAATTTTTGGGTTTTTATTAGAGCATTTGTCCTCTTTGCGAGCAAACTTAAGCTAAACGTCGGAGTAACCTGTGGCCGTCGGGGACTGCATACTTTATCTTGTAAAAGACATAAAGGGGGGACAAAAGATTAAGAGTCAGAGTCACCAAACATACAAATTTATAAATATTTAATTACAAAGAATACGCCACACTCACTTCCATTCATGACATATTACAACATCTGTTGAGCGCATGTCTTTCTGAACTGCGGATGTCGACGTAGGGGTATAGTAAGACATTTCACATTTTACAAGGGATGGCAAGTATTTGCCCTGAAATGTTCCTTATTGACAACCAATCATGACATGAATTTTGCCCTGAAAGACGACATACTTTTCCTGAAATCGGCAAATCTATTGCTCAGGGGGGGGGGGGCTGCTGACCCCTGTCCCCAAACGACTTTGTATGTTGGAAACCTTTCGAATATTTTCTTTCTTTCTAAGTATATATTCTCAAACCACCGCCCTCTATTTCGTTTCTTTTTCA
This sequence comes from Holothuria leucospilota, assembly GCA_029531755.1. Lineage (NCBI taxonomy): Eukaryota > Metazoa > Echinodermata > Holothuroidea > Aspidochirotida > Holothuriidae > Holothuria > Holothuria leucospilota. Next base: position 39,335,026 of record CM055976.1, read on the forward strand.
GTGTGAGGATATTAATATTTCATGCATCACAAAGTCAAGGACCAGGGTCATAATCCTGTTACAAGCTTCTTTCGTATTTGTTGGCCTATAATCTAATCATTCGTGTTTTTGGCAAACGTGTTATATGATTGTTTTAGGTCACGTAACGTGTGTGGTGCACGAATTTCTAAAGGGGCTATCGAATCTCTACCAGACTTTAAACTGGCCTGTTGGAAAACAATTATTGATTATAATTGACTGTAGACTAAGACTTGACCTGGGAGCACCGTCTATGTTAGAGATTTACCACGTATGAGCGCTTTGTCCACTGAAAAAGGTCAAGCTGTTTGTCACGTATAATCTAATCGACAGGATAAGTTCTTTTACTTTAACTGTATCAGTTTACAATTAACGACAAACCCGTGTCCAGATAACCCATTTAAGTGGACAACGATCCTGTAGGTTTCTTTAAGTAGGTAACTTCTGAAGCAGAAAATGCCAACACCAGGTATTTCCCGAGTAACTGACTTTGAAGAGCTTGTGCGAAAAGAATTACCCGACTTTCTAGTTGATTATTATGCAACCGGTTGCGGAGACGAACAAACTCTAAATGACAGCAGGAGAGCATTTCAAAGGTATGTTTAATTTTTGTTCCTGGACTCTAGAAGGTAGCCAGCTTTGCAGGCTTAGAGGGACAAACTTTATGAGGAGAGGAGCTTATGTGCATGACAACATGATAATGAGTCTGTGATTAAAACTGTTAATAACACCTGAACTTCAGCTGTACTTCCCTCTAAGACCGATTTACTTATTCTGCAACACATGTTCTACATGGACTTACATGGGAATTTTCATCATCCCAGACAGTTCCAATTCTCCCAATTATGCAACTTCTAGCTCCTCCCATAACTGTATGAAGCTCCTCCTTGTGCAGGAATATAAAACCTGTTTTATTGCTTAAGGCCATGTTCTGGTGAGCATACAAGGATATAAAATGTAATAAAAGCACTCTCTCTCTCTCTCTGCGTTGCGTGGAATGTGAGCTACTCTGCATCTTTCAAATTTTCAAACTTTGATGTCAATCAAAGAGCAGTTACCAACTGAGAATTTTGATACCCCTACACTAAAAATATACTTTGGGGTGTTGACTGTCTGTCTTTAACCATTAACCATCAATATAATGTTACGTAAATTAACAGTTACAGATGTGCATCTGCCATACGCCTAATCTTCACACAGATAGATAATGTTTAAAAACGTTCATTTGATTATTATGACTTGTCCACCAGAGCCGTCCAGAGGGTGGGCTAGGGTATTTTATCCTTCCTCGTCCTCAGTCCATAAAGTTGCTCAAAACTTGAGTCCTAGTACCCTTTTGTACAAAAGGTATACACTTTTCAGGAGCAATCCGCACTAACAACATCCCCAACCCCCTTAACATTTTGCTTTCCATCTTCAACTTTTAAAATCCTGACGCACCACGGAGTTTGTCTGCCTTATGTTTAAAATTTACTTTTCATATAACCATCAGGTATCGTCTCATGCCTCGCGTATTACGCTCAGACATCAATCCTAGCATCGCTACCAAGCTGCAGGGTCACACAGTCACCTTTCCGCTTGGGGTCTCTCCTACCGGGCTTCAAGGAGCTGTTCATCCCGACGGCGAAAAGGCAACTGTTAAAGGTATGGTTGCTCAGTTAATTATAAAAACATGTTCTGGTGATCAAATTGGTGTTTTCAAAAAGTGCAGTAAAATGTTCTGTATTATTCAGTGAAAAGTAAACCCCACCTCGATAGCAAATTGCGGTTGGAAGAAACACTCAAAAAACGTCTGGATAAAATTTGAACCTAATCCGGGTCATAGGGGCACCGACCCAAGTTCTAGTCATCTGCGGTTATCAGATTTAAATAAAAAATGACCCAATCCGGGTCATTTTTTACCCAAATCTGATGAAATAAATGATCCGGATTTGGCGTCGGCGCCTCTCTTATCCGAACGTTTTAGAGTGTACTCATCTTTGAAGATAATGTTATTTATTTTTAGCTCTGGCAGTGCATGGTGGAAAATCTATGATATCATCTGGGCAAACTGATCAGATGTAACTTTTTTATATATATATATATATATATGTAAACCCCCCAAAAACCCCTTCCGTCTTCGTTTCAACAACCATAAACAAACCATACGTAGTAACTCTAAGGCCCACCCGGTTGCCGTCCATTTTAATTTGCCATCCCACATTGACCTAAAAGTGTGTATCATTAAAGGAAGCTTCAAAACCGATTCAGAGCGAAAAGCTCATGAACTAAAACTAATCCGCAAGGTCGATAGTCGCAACAAAGGACTGAATAAGGAGTTTTCACACTTGGGTACATTCTCCTGTTTGCATTGAACTTGACTGTTTTTGCATCTAGTAACTCAGCTTAATAACGCTGAAGAAGAAGCAGGGCTTCGAAAATTTCGTTATCTTTGATTTATAATGAAGTTGGTAATAAAGGCATTACGTCTGTCGATTTTATTTTGTCTATTCTCTCTCTCTCTCTCTCTCTCTCTCTCTCTCTCTCTCTCTCTCTCTCTCTCTCTCTCTCTCTCTCTCTCTCTCTCTCTCTCTCTCTCTCTCTCTCTCTCTCTCTCTCTCTCTCTCTCTCTCTCTCTCTATCTATCTATCTATCTATCTATCTATCTCTATCTATCTATCTATCTATCTATCTATCTATCTATCTATCTATCTATCTATCTATATATATATATATATATATATATTATATTTTATAACATAGGTATGGAACAATTTGACACTAACTTTACACGGAAAATATCCAAACATTCCAACAGTATCAAAGCCAGTGACGCCGGCACGGGGGGCATGGAGGCCCGAGCCCTCCAACCCCCCCCCATTGATTTCACAATTTGGGGGGATTTTAAAATGATCATAGCAGGCGTTTAAGCTATAGATTTCTGTTGGGGATAGGGTCAGGTGAGTTTTCGACCGAGTGATGGATCTATTGTAACTATTTTCTATCACAAATTGTTCTCAAATCCTTCGCAAACTATCAGAATTTTAGCCCGCTCGACGCGCTTCAAACCTTACGTCAGTATTGTCCTTATTATCAATAATTTCAGGTAGCAACTCCCGCAGAAATACAGCAACAAAAGTCGAAAGCTATTTACAATATCTCATGTAAAAGTCTGGCAATGTCATTAGCAAATAGGTTCGTTGAAGAATTGACAGTATCTCGATGCTGAGCATGAACGCATGTTTTGTCATTGTTACCTTATTTAATGAAAAATTTCGGCTCACGTCGCGCACATTCGTCACGGTTTTCACTCCATTTCGCGACTACCATTGAGGTTATAATACATGCAACTATTCTAATCACAATACCTTTCCGAAAAACAGAAGTGCATCTCCAACCTCTGTAGGGGTCGATGGCCTGCTATGGGGTCTTTCAATCTAATTTATAGAATGATGTGGAAGGTTGAAAGTACGTGTTTGCCGTTATACCTTTTTCAAAAATTCTTGCAGAGCGCTCCGCGCGCAGCCGTTACCGGTATAGATTGTGATTGTTAATACACTTACGACGAAAACACATTCTGAAACGCGCTTTTTGTACCTTAATTTACCTATCAGGGAGGTTTAATATCACCTCCCTGCACCTATACTCTCCCTCCCATTCCCCACTGTTGGAAGCTGTTCGTCTGAATTTTCGTTCAAACTTTTTAAAAATACGATAGTTGTAAAGTGCTCGGCATCATACTCTATAGTATCATTTAGATGTCAGGCAATAATCATATCAGTGCCCCGTTTTATACAATCAATCCAGAGCTTGCAGGAGGCACTACACCGGTGTCTGCCAGCCTTAGATACTCTTTTATAATGCTTAATGAAGCAAAGGCAAAATTTTCGTAATAGTCCAAGAATGTTTCTGTGGACTCCACGGAGGTATTTTTGCGTAAATACTTTCCCCGGTTGGAAAGCATTAAAGTAGCCAAAGGGGGGGGGGGGGCTTCAGGAGGTTTGTTGACAACATACCCTTCTCTAAGATATCATACTCTATACTCTCCTCTTTCATCTAACCAAAAATTAGAATTCACTAAATTATGGATATTTCCCAGCCATATATGAGCAGTTCCAGAAATATCCCAAAGATGGCACAATTTTGCCTCTAAGCACGGCACCTTCATGTAGTGACAAAGGAAAGATCCCACACTGCTGTATACAACCGCGAGGACGCTCACTCTTCTCTTCAACCTACCAAAAATTAAAATTCACTATAAATAAGGATATTTTCCAGTCATATATGATCAGTTCCAAAAATGCCCGAAAGATAGCACCATTTTGCATCTAGGCAACCTTAAATTAACAAAAATTTCTCAAAGGGGAGGGGAACCCCTTAGACCCCTCCCTAGGACGGTACCTTTATGTAGTGACAAAAAGGATTCCACACTGCTGTATACAATCGCAGGGACGCACAAAAAGTACAAATTACACAGACTTGGGGGCTGAAGTGGCAAAACGACGTCATCTGTTCTACCCCCCAGTCACCAAACCCTAGCGGCTCACGGACAACGAAGGTATTCCATTATTAAGAATAACCAAAAAATGTCTGAGGCAACTTGATCATTTGGCATCACAGTTTGTGACCTTGAAGAAACCTGGAGGGATTTCGTAACAAAAGTCAGGCTTCAGCCCCTTCCACAGTACGAAAACTGCCATTTCGAAAATTCCCTCTGCAGATGTATTACCGCACATGGATAACTGTAAGTGTGTCGTGCTTGTGCTTCTCGATCTGAGTCCGGCATTTGCAATAGATCACAACCTGCATCTTAATGCACTGACCCGACGTTTGGGGGGGGGGGGGGTTTGAAGGCACAGTGCTTTACTGGTTCAAGTCTTACCTACAGCACCGACAACGGTATGTCATGATAAACGATGTGCGTTCAAAACCACGTCCAGTGAATTTTAGTGTGTCTTCAACGAGACTTAATGATGTACAACTTCCTCCTCGTCTGTGGTAGATACAGATTATTTGCAAGGCAAGATTTTAGCATGTTTCTGAACACGAAAAATTGGTGTAATCTGTACCTGTTTCAAGGTAATTTCAACAGCGTACAGGCATCCTTTGAGCTCTTCTTAAATGGTGGCCGAGTCCCCATGCGATTACAGCTGTTTCGAGATGTCCGCCCTGCAGTTCTACAGTTGTCCAAACTTAACATTGAAAATAATGTTGGAAACATTCCGGTTAAAGTTTCCTCGCCTGTGAAGTATTAAGGAGCCTGGCTAGATCAGGGTCCCTCTACATCTGATCATGCGAACAATAAGTGTAGAACTGTTTTACCATCTGTCTAACATTAGGCAGTGTGCTAAATTTCTAAGTAAGACCGCAAGAACGCACTTTTCCATAGCTCTATTGATTATTGTAATATTTTACTTACTAGTATTCCAAAATGTGTGATGTACAAGACACAGCGTGTGCAAAATTTCGCTGCCAAGCTAGTTTCTAACAAAGGCAGGTTATATTTCCATCCTTAGGGTTGCTAAAGGAGTTGTATTGACTCCTAGTGCTTAACAGAAATCTATTTGAGATTCTGCTTCTTGTGTATAAAGCCCTACTCCAAATGGCACCACTTTACCTCTCCCATATGTTCCGCTTCAAGAAAACCAAATATGAAGTACGATCTGAGACCGCTGTCAATCTGGTTTTTCCAAGATAAATGTCCATGTATGGTGAGCGTACTCTCGCCGTCCAAGGCCCTATATTATGGAATGATTTACCCTTTCCAGTTAAGTCAGCAGGCTCTATGGAACACTTTCAGAGCTTATTGCAAATTTACCTCTTTAGCTGCATGTGATCCTTTAACTTTCGGTAAGACGCATTAGATTAATTATTTTCGATAGTGCACCATAATTTTCATGAACTTAAACTTGAACTTGTACATTACTTGGGGTGGTCCGGTTTGAAGTAAAAACATAAACATTAATGTAATATCACAAAGTGTGTCTCATGTTGATGCGTGGATATAGGTGTGTGTACTTGTAGCTTTTTTTCAGACGGAGGACTACACGAAGTATTTCCTAGTCCGTGGTACTGAGTTCAAAAGACGTTCGAAGTGCTGACCTAGTTCTAAGGACAGGATAAAGATAGTGAGCGGAACTGAAGATAATTCAGTAAGGTTCTCACCTCGTGTGTGATTCATGACTTTGTGTGTGTTTCTGTGCACTGTTATTCATGTAGAGAACCAAAACAACAGATTTCTACCTCTTCAGTAGGATTTCAAAAGATTTCACATGTCTTCTGTTGTTCAACAATAGAATGTGTCTCGTTAACAACACGAGAGAAAGAAGCAAACACAGCTGATAACTTGAGACAATAATAAACGGGGCCATAGTCAGGGTAGAATCCTTAGGTGGGGAAGGGGGCAGTTCATGAGAGCGTCCATTGGCGTACCTAGACTAGCTGGCACCCAGGTGGAGCCTATTAGGGGAGAGGTCTAAATGGACCACTTGACATTTATGTCAGGTAACGTCGGTTTAAACTTGGACTGTCTTAAACAATTTTACCTGACTTTATTTTTAGACATTTTAATTGTATAGCGTCTTTTTTTCTATCTGTTTGGGGCGTATAAAAGTCCGGATGATACACCTACTCTTTGAGAAATTTTTGTGTGTAAATTTTGTGTGTAAGTATTGTATATAAGATGACTAAGGTGCAAAATGGTGTTATATTTTAGGAAAGCGTTGAATTGATATCTACAACTTCTCACTTTTTTTCTTTGCTGAGTGTAAGGAAGGGAGAAATGTCTAGGTCCCCCCCCTAGAATTTTTTCCTTTTTAAGGTTACATGGATACAAATGCAGGTGGTGCCTTTGGCAAACTTTGAAGTGATTACATATTCTTCTTATTAAGGATTTTGGGGCCTTGGTGCGGACCTTTCTACCTCTTGGTGAGCTACTTGGAGTTAGAGTTATAGTTAGATGAGGTTTTACGGCTCAGTTTCTAACCAATTGGTTTAAGTCGGGCCGGTCACTTTTTTCCAGTTGTGGCTCACTGGATTGTTTTCCCTACTCCATTGCTTATGCTGAGCACCATAATGGCAGTAGGCTGGTTCGTAGCGTATAGATCTAGTTTTTAGTCAAAAAATACTTTCTATAAACCTCCAAATTTGCATCGAAATATTTTGATATGCTTTAGAAACTATGAATTCAAGAAAAAATTACACTTAAAAGTCGTATTCAATGAAATCCCTTTGTATGCAAAAAGAGGACACAAAGTATTGTACAAGCTCATTGATTTTAGCAAAACAATCATACGATATTTTATGTAAGCATACTATTTTATATGAGCACGCTGTGGCATGCACTGCTTGCTTCGTCAATATCGACTTCAGCTGTGCTGTGCCCATCATGCATGTGGGTGACGATTGATTCATCAGTGACAGTTACCCGCACAACCGCCCGTCTGCGGCGGGGGTAGAAATTATTTTTTCAACGATTATTATTGTCCTATAACTAGGGATTTACCATGGGCTCAGCACTAGCATTGGTCTAACTACAACTTTCATCGGAGAGGCCCGTGACAATCTAGTGAAGATTGATGACTGGTATGCCTATTAAAACGTTGCAATGGCAAAAATGAACAAGCGGGTTGTATAATAACTTGCGAAATGGAAAATGCCTATTAACAATCTATCAGCTAATAGTCACGTGGAGGAGTAACGCTGGAAGGTTTTGCACAAAGAGTCATACCGTTGTCTGTATAAGTGCTAAGATAGTTTTCATATGTAAACAGAATTCCTTTTGTGTTCCATCAGGGAGTTGTTATTTGGAAGGAGATACATCGCTTTGAAGTGAGGTTTGCACGGCCAAGGTCACACAGCAATCTGCCCCTTGTATTTTTCTCGGCATTTCTATAAGACTTACACTGAATTAGGTAGTTCATACAAAAGGGATTTGTCGTCTGGTAAATCTGCAGTAAGTTTGTCGCTACTGCCATAGCATTACCAGTTGCTGGAAAATTAAAAAATATGTTGTCTTTGGACGCTCAGTGACGCGGAAGGGAGTATATCACTAAGGGTTTATGTAAAAATATGAACATGATTGTATAACTGGCTATTTCAGGAAACTTCCGGAAACTTTCCGAATTGCTGTGACAAAATTATATTTCTTCATCTGCAGCCCATTTGCATGAAGTTCGTTCTTTGGGAAGGGGAAGACCTCATTGATTTATTTCTATGAAATAGTGGTCTTGAGTTTTGAAGCACCTCCCCCTAAATTGGTGGCGGCGTAAACTTACTCATCAAAGTATTGTCATGATTAAGCCAATTGTGATAGGATTACTAGACCTGAATGATGTTGCTGACATATCGATATCAAATTGAAACCAACGAATAAAAGAAAGAAATCCCCATCAACGGAATAAGAAACTTATCATTGATAATCTCCTCGGAATTAAGTGGGTCTTAGAGTATTAACATAAGTTTAATTTTCTGTCAAACCTCCTTCCGAATAACAACTCCCTGGTTCTATGACTTCACCTTGCACTGCATTATATCTCATACCGCACATGCCTGCATATTCTGTTTTGTTAAACCAAATGAAAATATAGGATAAAACCTGTCAAAAGTACTGTGGCACATAATGAACCAATCACGGTTATGGTTGAGGTATTCACCTATCACAGTCTATTCTCAATACAATACTGCGTGTCCTTGTCCATGTAAAAGTATGTATGTAAATGCATTTGTTCCCTCTTACAAAGATCTTACATAAAGATAATCAAAAGGTAGATTGAAGTCGAGTTGAAGCTTGTACTTTCTTAACACTTGCCTTCTACCACAGGTCGCTACCGTCCGCACGATTGATTTAAGTTCTAGCCTATTGGCATATCCAGGTGCTGCTGGGATTACTATGACTAAAGAGTTTCAATTACCACTGGAATATTGATCCCAACTCACCTTCATAATAAATATTTATACTAAGAGCTGAGAAATTAAATAAATTGGAATTTTGATAGCAACATCCTGTTTTTCAAAGATTTCTTTTCCATACGCAGCCGTGGAAAAGGCTGGTGTCCCATTGATTTTAAGCAGCTGGACTCTAAAGACGATTGAAGAAGTTGCAGACTCCGCCCCTAATGCCATCCTTTGGATGCAGATTTATCCTTTTAAGGACCGTAGAATAACTTCAAATATGGTGAAGAGGGCCGAGAAGAGTGGCTTTAAAGCTATCGTGGTGACCGTAGACTCTCCCGTGATAGGATTGTTTGCAAGAAGCATCCGAGCTGGACTGGACATTCCTGAACAGTTCGGCCAGAGAAAGCTAAGTTGGTAGGAAGCTTATCTTTTCCCAGAGACGGTTTTCTCCCACGAATATTACATTCAGCTTACGATTCACTATTTACTTACTGAAAGAACGGTATACGGGCTGTTACTGACATGACGAATTGGTCTCCCTTAAAATAGCGAAGTGTCTCTTCCCCTTTGCTTCACAGATGCATTTCAGACCTCTTGCATTTACAATTGCCTGAGGCTATTGTATGTGGTTGCGTACATAGTAAATCCTACTTAAACATTAGAATGTCGGGAAGTGAAAAACCTTTAGGGCAATCAATACAGTATGTCGTCACCGTTACATAGGAGACTTTGTCATGAAAACAACATTGTTTCCGTATGAAAAGCATTTCACAACACCTAACATTCACTTAATCCAGGTACATTTTGATCTCATCTACTCCTCAGTTTCCTCTAAGTATAAAATAGTCAAAACTGTGTTAGTTAGTTACACGTGATATCATTGTGACTAAATAATGTCGAATTGCTGTCACAGGTGACTAATTAACTTTTCTTCAATTTTGTTAGCTTCACAGTGATATAACTTTGTCGTAATGAAAGTGCTGAGCGCATTTTAGGGTGATCCATTTTTCTCATAATTTTCACAACAGTACAAAACTTATTTATAAGTACAAAATGGCAAAAGGCAAAAGATCATCGCTACTCATTACACTAAAATTGTACCGTAGGCTTGCGAAAATTATGAAATATGGATGATCCTTAAGCTGGATTATGTAATAAAGCATCTTCAAAGTTTTCTTCATGATGGTTTAAATTTATGAATAGTAGTTATTTCTAGGAGAGATGGTCTATTTTTGTGGTTTTTTGTATTTTATTTTTTGTAGTGTAGCCAACTTAGAAGGAGCCCCGGATAGCATAGCGAAAGCTAAGGCCTCTGGAGATCCTTTTCTATTCGGCTTCATGCACCGTCAACTAGTTGGAAACCATTCTTGGAAAGATATCGCTTGGATAAAGTCACAAACCAATCTCCCCATCATCTTGAAAGGAATTCTTACAGGTGACTTTTAAACAAAAGGTCTAGATTAAGTAAAATCGTAGATAGGCGCATAGGCAATTTAGTGGCTTTCCGTACATAATTACAAATTGGCCTTCTTAAACACGACCAACTGTTTATTTTTTACGTTTACCTGTGGATGTCAAATTCAAACAAATCAGTGATCTCAAAGACAATATCGGCACAAAAATCTTCCACAGAAATGCAGTTTAGAGCTTCTTTCGTTTGTAACGGTCTGCGACTGTGAGATTGGGCTTAAGGAGCCACAGAGTTACAGGTGCAGCCTCCTCCTCCATAGTTCAGAAAACTTGTTTCTCGGGTAAATGTTTGGAAAAATCGGGCAGTTATCTCTGATAGTCCACCCAATCCCCGAGGGAACATTATGCACTCCAACTTCGACAGAGAATTATACGCAACTTAAGCTTTCCAAATAGCCGCGTAGTGTGCGATGAAATGCATACATTTATTTTTACTTAAGTTTGATAACAATTAATTTCGGGACCAACCACGTGTGAAGGAGCCAGTAAATATTACAAGATATTGGCTGCAGCTTATTTAACCTGTGATAGTGACTTTAATAAAGTTATTGACGTGGGTTAATGTCTTCTTTATGATGGGAAAATCACAAGCCCAAAAATATTGGAAGATGCAGACTGCAGTAACGTTATGACTAATTGTTACAGCTGTGTTGGTGACTTGAATCGATTCATTGACATGCACCATTGTTAGGGAAACGAAGAATGTAACTTCAGTGAGAGGATACTGACGCGAGTCATAGCTTGCTACAGCACTACCATCTTTACTTTTCAAACGAAGTACACTATTTTGACTAGTTAATGAATTACTCTTAATACTTTGGTAGAAGACCAGCACTTATACTTTGATTATATCTTAAGAACAGAAACTGAAGTAGATATAATATTAAACGACGTACCTACATAACTGTAGAAAAGTTGTTACAAGATGTTTTCTCAAATCTTCAGCTGAAAGCGCCCGAGAAGCAATGATAGCCGGGGTACAGGGCATAATAGTATCGTCGCACGGTGGAAGACAACTTGATGGGGTTCAAGCTCCTGTAAGATTTTTGTGTTTTCTCTTTTTTCTGTTTTATGATGTTGGTTTTGGTTGTTCAGTTTTATATGTCCGTGGGCTAACATGTGGTGTAGACACAACTTTGCATTTATCGGCTAAGTTGGGTTGTATAAATTTTATATAATTAATTTCTAGTAACCCATCTAAAAAGATGTTATCACAGACAATGTTATTGGACTAGTACCATGCATTTCAAACTTTGATTGTATTTTGTTAGGATTTCAATCTTAGGAGAAATTTAAAATCTTGTTAGTTAAATTTAACAAACTTATATGTACAGATGCAGCCACATAAGCTGATCAAGAGATTCCGGAAAGAAAAGCAAAACATATATTTCATCAAACTGGAGCTTACTTACTTTGTTGACGAAGTTATCACAAAAAGCACAACTTTAGCATCAATTTTAGTTTCAGCTTTACATCAGGTGGCGTTGTGAAAGGGTTGCTCTGAGGTCGATTTGCCATTGATGCGTCATATTATGCGAATTTAACTTTACAAATGTGAAGGCTTCTAATGTTGATCAAATATCGGCATGCGCAGTTCACAGGTCCGGAGAAAATATAAGTGTGCAATGTGTGAATTCCTCAGTCCTTTTGTTATTTCATTCGTTGGACCTGTCATGTTCACGTGTCACATTTTTGTTATTGTCTTTTGATAGATCGATGCGTTATGTGGAGTTGTCGACGCTGTGCGTGGTTCGGGAATTGAGGTGTATATGGACGGTGGTGTCAGAAGTGGGAGAGATATATTCAAAGCACTCGCTATTGGCGCAAAGGCAGTCTTTATTGGGAGACCTGCGATATGGGGCCTTACATACAACGTAAAGTTTGTTTCATAAATGCAACTTAAATGTGTCTACGTTGTTTAACAGAGAATTGACTGTAAATCCCCAAAGCTGTCAATATGAAGTGAACGTATTTACTTACAGACTTGTTAGGTTTTACACTTTACTTTTTCAGCAGAATCTCAAAACCGAACAAATGTAATGTTTTTAGTTTTCATTTCTTCTTATCAAACTTTTGTCACTCATAACGGATATGCGATGCATTAAAGTGTTATAGTCAAGGGTTTGTGATCACACCATCCGGAGCGGGGCCAGCTTTCACATACCATTATGATCTAGGCCTACGATGTAATAGACCAAAGGCTAACCATGGTAGTTTGTGTCATAGCCATTACTCTACCACAGACTTGATGAGACAGATTTTTAAACATTTGGACGTGATCTTTAAAAATCATGTGGTATTACCGCATAGCGTAGCTCGGATTGTGCAATAACGCTCTTGTTATCACCCCACCATCACATTTCAGCAAACTGTATTTTATATTTTTATTTTTTATTTTTTATTATAATAATCATTTTGTTATTGTTTCAATTAATAGTTTGGCTATAGGATAATCGTTTTAACTTTTTATCATTTAAACACGATTAAAATAAAAAATTGCCTCAATTAAAAACGCACCGTAGTTTAAAACTTTTCTTTACTTACTTACATACCCTATACTCTCTATTTTCATTACCATGAATTTCGGGGTGGTTTTCTCCCACTCTAAGGTTTGGGGACCACAGCACCTTCACCTCTAGGTTTCTGTCCTGTTCTCAAGCTCAGGCTTACCGGAAAGCTTTTTCTCCTAGACCTTATGGCTTTTGGATCCCTGGTGTGAACCCTCTTTTTTCCCAAACGTCCCATGTGCATGATTTCTGTCGATAACAGGTGATGTTTTCTTTATTATCTTCAACAGGGAGCAAACGGAGTGACACAAGTACTTGACATGATGAAACATGAACTCAGTAATGCAATGATACTTTGTGGTAAGTCAGTTATTCTTCCGTTGGGACATGGACTATTTAATCACGTTCTCAAAATCGCCACTTCTTAAATATATTAATGAGAGATTTCATCTTTTTACCACTCTAATTTGCAGGCTGTAAAAGTTTAGCAGAAATTGATCGTTCTCGCGTGAAACACGAATCGCAACTGATGTGCAAGCTTTGAGTATATTTGGAAATCTGACTAAATTCTCTGAAGAGGAAAGTCAACTCCTGTCATCTGGTTATAAGTATGCTGAGAGAAGTCTAGTAACTGTCGTGTAGCTGTGGAAGGAGAAATCTGCACGATCATGAATATTCATTTCATTTTTGTTGTAATATTCCGTAGGCTCCTGCAACATTCTGCATTCTAGAATTCTTTGTTTGGCGTAGTGGATCTACCAAGTGTATCAATTTAATCTGTATGCTCTTGTTTATACTCATTCAAATAAAGGATGGCGCACAATGCAGAGACCCGACTGCGACCCGATGCAACTCACCCCGACTGTGGCTGAGATGGAGGCAACCGTGGGCAGTGGGCTGTGCAGTAGTCGAGTCGCAGTCGAATCTTTATGACCCTTCAAGTTCCACATTGTGCCACTCGATGCAACGTCAGTCCTTGCGGCGAGATTTTTCCGTCACGTCGTTAAGTGTGGATAAGTTGTAAGCAATTGAAAGCTGTTGTAGGACCGATTCTCCGGCGACTGAACATGTTTGGTCGCCTGAAACCGTAGCCGGAGACCGCCAAGTGCATTTGAGCAAAGTAGCGGAGATCTGGACAGACTTGCGAGAGAATCAGCCTGCCGAAGTTTGGGAAGCCTTTGAGAAATAGCCTTGTATTTGAACGTTGTATGTACAGAGTAACCCATTCAGTATGCTGCTTGAATAGCTCTGGGAACATTCTGGAAAATCCTAGAAAGAATAGCGATCTTAGTCTACCAGTCCTACAATATAACATTGTGGAAGTACCATTGCTCGTCAAGCCCTCCTGGTCATAGCTGAACCATTAAGTCCCCTGCCATAGGTGAACCCACTATCTCCTGCCACTCATTCTTCTAAAACGTTAACACTCTCTTTTCTGTCTTCTGTGCATGAGGGTAGCCTAATTAAGGCGCGGCTACACATGCAACCGATTCGTCGCGAGTTGGCAAAACAACCGACTCACGACGGTCGTTGATGTGAAGTTCCCGATCCAAGATCGATTAGTTGCATGTGTGTCCCTACCCCAAAACGTGTTACTGACTTGTCGCAGACCAGTTTTCATCCGTCACCGACGACTTGTAGCAGATTAAAAAATCGAATATGCACACTAATTTGTTGGATATGTAGCCGCATTCAAGTTGCCGACTCGCCATATGTAGCCGTATTCCACAACTAAATCGTTGGCAATACAGTAGCAACAAGCTGGCACCTGGCAGGAATACTCCTTTGTGTAGGTCTAGAATCAGTGACGCCAATAACAGGGGACAAGGGACCCTGCCCCAAGCCAGAATATCGGACAAAAACACCATTGCCCCAAATTACACTAGTAAAAATCGCAACATTGGGATGATTTAAATATACTGGATTACTCTTGCAGTGTATTGTGAGCTTCCACGCGTTCTGCGCTCATCCATTATTGGCCTATACGCCGTTTCATTATTGCTTCATTATTACTCAAACAGTGCTTCTTGTAGATGGCTCAACGTTTTGCTCTGATGCCCATAATGCAGAGACTACGGAGCTTCCTGTGGTTTCTCCGTTAACTTTACCACCAGCGCGTTGCCCCTGAACCCCTCAAGAGCAATATAGGAAGGACCTTGTACACCGCGCCGAAAGAGGGAGCGCTTCGTGCGGCCCCTTTGATGCCGTTGGATCATTAACGATCCACAATTCAAAAGAGATTTGCAGCCCTACCTAAAATATGTAAACTTAGACCAACCAGTTTACACGTCTCCGTGTTGGCTTTTCACCATCCAAAAATGTGAGAGAATGGAGTAGTCAGGAAGGCTTCACCCTGCTGACCTGCATGTGGCAAGGAACGGTAAGGTCACAGCAAATTGTTGTGCGGGTGAAATCGCTGCACGGTAAGTTGTATCTTGCTAGGTGATAAGTGGTGAAATTCTCTCCAGCAACTATTCGAACATGTACACAGGTATCCGGAGAAATTTCAAAACATACCAACCCCCTTTTCCCGTAAGTCTGTTTTCTATTTAAAAAGCCCGGCACTCCCATATCTTTTGAAAATGTGCGGTCTTACCTACATACGCCTCTTTGTTTTATTCGTTGCCGATGTCGGATCAGCGAGATCGCAACAATGGCTAGGGCTAAAGTCGTGGTCCGTCTAACCATTTTGTCTATCGACCCTTTATTGTACGAGCCTCCCTCTAGTCTATAAAATATGACTGGAAAGGTGTGAGGGCGGGTGTTTAGATAAAAGGTACAAGTTAAACAGTTAAAGACATACCTAGAGTTTTAAAAGCGGACAAAGGCGATGAGGGGTTGGGGGAGCTCCCTTTGTGATGGCGAAGCAAGAACCAGCTGGCGACGAAGGCGTTAAGACCTGATGGGGTAAATTTAGCAATGCAAATTATGATGAAAATGTAATGTTCTGACATACATCGATCAAAATAAGTTTACACAGAAACAATTTAACGGAATCGCGTGTTATTGTGCAGTATGGCCACTTTGTGATATAAGACTATAGGAAGCCGAGGTCATGGGAATCATCTGTCAGGCATTTCCTGGCATCTGACCGTTAAAATAATTTACAGCGCTGCACAAACATTGTAGTGCACATTAGGAGGGAATGTAACATGGATTGCTACTTCATTTTGTCTCCATTTTAAACACTTATGTGAGAAGTCAGTGGACACTATTTAGTACTTCTTCATCCTTGGTAAAACATGGTTACTTGTCTTTATTAAACGCCCCCAGTAGCCCCTGAGCAACTATCATCCCCGGGGTACACAGTCGCCCCCAATCCTGGGATAAAGAAACAGTGTTCCCCATGATGATTCCCAACATGCGTCGGTAACAATATATGTAGCCGGAAAAGTGTCTAATCTGGTTGCATATGTGGCCGCTGTCGTCGGGAATCCAAGGGTTGGCGATTGAGTAATCGGCGATAAATTAGCTGATGTGTAGCCCAGCGACTTGTCGAATCGCGACGGATCGGTTGCATGTGTAGCCGCGCCTGAAGCCAGTGCTGCTAAGTCTGTCATATTTTCGACATGGTAGTTGAAAGTCAAATGTTTAAAGTTTATTAACGGTCAAAACCTCAAAATGATTGCTTCAGTAACCTGTTACTCGTTGCACAGTGTGACACCTCGGGTCTCACAACTAATAAATGCAAGTCTGTCACCGCGAAGAGACTTTCTCGTCTCATTGGGTCGCTTCGCATAATGTGATCGGGCTGTGAGTGCAGTAAACTGCGCAGATCCGACTGTCACTCGATTCACTCACTTTACTTGTTGCATCCAAATGGGGACCGACGTTTTGACTTTACAGAATTGTCACCTGATGTAACAACGCTTCTATGCTGTCTCTCCAAAAGAATGGGGTGACAGTAGGTGACAATGGCGCCCCACTACTACCCACTCAACTGCGATGCAAATGCCCACGACTGCAGGTCAAATATCACACATGTTTAATATGCCCTACTTGGTCAAGTCGACCACCGATTGTGGATTACCAGTCGGGTTAACAATTTGGCAACACTGCCTCTACCCATTGAGGTGATCTAATATCACGTCCCTGCCCTACCCGACTAACACAGACTGTTTTTCTGTCGCGTTCCAGCTGGGTCGTTGCCGGGTGGGAGCAGCGTGTGCCGGTCTTACAATACTGGTGAAGGGGCAATATAAATAGGTGATGTAACTTAATAAGTGGGAAAAATTTTGATTCCATGGTGAATGAATTTGTGTTGTAATGAGAGCAATTTGTTATAAACTTTTCAAATAAATTTGTGGATTTATTCAAAAGGTGGAAATAAAGATACCGTAGTTTACGTAGTCGTTTGTTGTACCTTTTCATGTGCAATAATAAAGACATTGTTTGCAGAAGAGAAAGCATGAGATGCGTTGTTCAAAGAAACGCACCAAAATCCGTTTTGCTGGTTTCATATACTGAGACTGGAAATGTGTCGCTCGAAAGGACGTGAGATGTTTGTTATTATGTAGCCTAAGTGTCGGTTAAGTCAGTGGTCTGTTATGAGTATGGGGTCGCAAAGCAGGGCTAGTAAAGTAACAATCACTGGATACAGGTTTAATGCGAGTTATTTAAAAAATGTTTCTTCTAATTAAAGTAGAATGTGTGGCTGCTGACAAAATATTGGACTTACATGTTGTATGTTTGATATCCATTTCAAGCAGGGGATTTCAAACAGAGGGTTTGGGGGATATAAAAACCCCCGAGACAATCAGGGGTCGGTTTACAAGGGATTTCACGTAAGTCTTTACAGGTTAAAGAAAAGGAAGGATAGAAATCTGAGGGAAATTTATTTAACATAATTGATTTCTTTCTCCATTTAAAATGAACACATTCTTAACTTTCCTAAATTGATACTTTTCGGTAGACTTTCGTGCCCCTGGTTCCCTCAAGGTCACGTTCACAGTTCAAAACAAACGGTTATGTAGCAACACAACCTTACAATTAGTTCACACCTGACGTGTAAATTTTCAGCAACATAAAATGTCGAAATAAAGAAAGTTTAGATGCCTCTTACAAGGCCATTTCGGGTCAATCTGAGAAGCGATTTGGGGCAAGAGTTTATAAGATACGATACTCGATAATCAATAGCGGCCCTCTCCTAGTGCCTTTATCTTACTCTGAGCTCTCCAGTTGCCGCCTATCCCCCACTCTTAAAACCACCCTAATGAAATGAATCGTATGATCTTATCTATAATGTGGCAACTCCTTTGTCATACCGTTCGTCAAATACGAGAAAACATCTACACTAGTAGGATGGAAATTCCCGTTTTTTCACAGAAAAATGTAAAGAATCCCTGACGGTGACATGGTAAGGGGGGGGGGGGACTTATACTATCAAGCTTTAGCTCTAACAACGTACGCAACTGAAAACTAGGCGCCAGAGAGCCAAGCTCTCTGGCGGCTGCACGCGAGGGAGAAAGGGACAAGTCTTAGCCTCACCTAAACTTTCACAGCAGCTGTCACACCCCAAATTGTCTAGAGCCAGGACCGTAGCGAGCGGGGGATGTGGGGGTGTCACACACACCCCCAATATTTGCTCGTCGTCCGCAAATTTTCGGTCTGTCGGCAAAAGGGGAGAGGGAAAGGAAAAGAAGAGGAAAAGAGGAGAGGAGGAAAAGAAGAGAGAAGAAGAGAAAAGAAAGGGAAAGGAAGGGAAGGAAAGGGAAGACGGAGAATGAAAAGAAAAAAGAGAAAGAGAGAACGGGCCAGTCTGTTATCGGCTATTGCGATTTTCGGCTCTTCATCTAATTGGCCCATTCAAGTTGAAGGCCCGTCGGCAAATTGATTATGGATGTGACGGCCGTATACGGCCGTATCAACCGCCGTCGGTGTAATTGACGAGTGACTGAGTCCGTCGGCAACTCGGGGAAAGAAAGGGAATTAAAGGCTTCCGTATAGGCGCACTATTTCGGGTCGTATTACATTCTTCAGAAACTCACTTTCTGCACATTATTCCTCACTTTTATCATCACCATGGGGAGCAGCACCCGATTACCCATGGAGAAGGTATCCTTAGCCCGTTTTCTAAACCCTAACCTTGACTTCAAACACATTTTGCAAACTCCTGAGGATCCGGTTTACCCACAAACATTCTGGGAAAACAATGCGTGCCGCGCGTGTCTTCCCTTCACTGCAATCTCAGGCTTTTAACCTTTGGACACTCAAATGAAACAGATACAGCGCCCATCCTGGCGTTCGAAGCATATTTTGAGAGCTAGTGTTAAGATTTTGAACGCTTTTTCTCCCTTTTGAACGCCAGACGTCTAGTTAAACACTTACCGTATTTGAACACCTGACGTGTCTAGTGTTCAAATACTGAACGCATACGGTAGTGTTCCAATTCTGAACGACAGGTTCAGCTCCCGAAGTATAGTGGCATGACGGGAGGAACAGTCTAACACATTAAAATTATCCGGAATCTTTGCATTGGATAATGTATTATGAACCAAAACATACTTATCCTGCATGAGACTTAATTTTTTTACCCAGAGATTATGCTAAAAGCTCAGAGTTTCCGGGACGAAGCCACCTCGACCCCCATCAGGGGTCCTAAGGCGGGCCCAGTGTTTTAGCCAGCCCGAACAAAAAAATCTGACAAGCAAATTCTACTCGGGCGTAAATTTTGAGGTTCCTCATTAGAGCAGAAATCCACTCAAATATTGCACCATTTGAGATCTAGGCACCTTTCAAATTCCAAAATTTCCAAAGTGGAGGACCCTCCCGTAGGCCACAGATCAGTAGATGTCGTATTGAGAAAACGTCCTAGCTAAAACACTGGCTGGCCTCTGGATCCCAACCGCTTAACACTATAACGGCCTGACGAGAGGAATAGCGTAATACATTAAAATTATTGGAAATTTTTGCATTTGATGATGCATTATGAAACAAAATATATCCATCCTGAGACTTAATTTTTCAACCAGAGATATGCTTAAACCTCAGAGCTTCTGTAGCTTCTCCCCTGGCCCCCAGGGGGCTTTGCCCCTGGAACCCACCAGGGGGCCTAAGGCGGGCCCCTGGACCCCACCCTCTAAAGCTCATTTTCGCGCTACGCATTACCAGATCTGTCGGCAAAACATAACCTCTACACCATAACCCCCCCCCCAAAGATAACACCTTCGCTACGCCCCCGGGCCTGTCTAGAGCCTCATTAGTTGCTGAGTTAATTAAGAACCTGAATCGTAATGAAATACAAACACATTCCCATGCAATCACGCAGGCGATTGTGTGTGTGAACTTCTTTTCCTATCAGACTGAGGACCTGAGCAATGGATTTGAGGTCCTTTGAAGGAAATTCAACAGATTTGTCAAGTCCTCGAAAGTTTGAACAATAGACAGTCTATTGCCAAGGTTAGGGTTAAGGAAGTAAACACAAAGGAAATAACAATGAGGTCCTCGGATTGTATGTAAAATCGACTTGAGTGTTCGTGTGTGTACGTGTGTGTGTTTGTGACGCTTGGCTTGTAAACACGATATCTCAATAAAGCAATAACTGATAATTTTCATACTTGGTATATAGAATTACTATTTTAAGAGAAAGATCCCTATTGTCTTGGTGAAGGTCAAAGGTCATGTGAGGTCACCAGATGTCAAAAACCGAAAACCTTGTAAACATAATATCTCTAGGTAGGAAGCATGGGTGCTTTTAATACTTGGCATGTGGATGCGTTATAGTCAAAAGATAAACCCTATTGATTTTGGTAAGGTCAAAGGTTAGGCTATCTGAGGCCACCGGAGGTGAAAATAAGAAATTCTTAAGAACTGCTTGGAAACACAAAATCTCAAGGTAGCAATGATCTTTATACTTAGTATATAACTTCATCAAATTAAGAGGAAGAACCTTATTGTTTTCAGTGGAGGACAGGTCATTTGAGGTTATCAGAGGTCAAAAAACGAAAACCGTGGGAAACACGATATTTCAAGACAGGGGTGATGGATCCTTTTCATATTAGGTATATGGATGTGTTACTTTAAAGGCATTGTCTGGTGGCACTCTCTAAGAGTCTTATATGAAAGATAAAAAAAAATTTCATTAAATGTCATACAACCCCCGTACCAAAACTCCATTCCTAACTCAAGATATCCCTTCCTAAAGGTTGGTTACTTTTAATAAGAAATACCTCCAGGTTTCCTAAAGGTCACAGAACATGATCCAAAGTGGGCAAATTGCCCCGGATTCCTTTTGTTATTCGTTATAATTGGATACTTTGTTGTCCTTGAAATATGATACCGTTGGAATGTTTAGATGTTTATCCATGTACATATAGTGGAAAACTGTTCCATACTTATGGTACAGCTGAAATAGTTATGAAATGTTGAATATAGTGATATAAACATTATAAAGAAATACAAAAGCTACATCTAATCAATTTGCCCAGATGACATCACAGATTTCCCATCATGCACTGCGAAAGCTGAAAATGTATCATTTCTTTAAAAATTTGTATCTTCCAAATGCAAGTTGCTATTGAAATGGGGTTTTCACTGCATAATACAGAAAAATTTTCTGCTTTTTTTGAAAACATCAAATCTGGTCACCAGAACGTGCTTTTAAAGAGAAATAGAACCCCTTGGGTTTGTTGGAGGTCGAAGGTCATCTGAGGTCAGCAGAGGTGAAACGACGAAAATCTCGTAAACTAAATAGACAGTGGGCGGTACCTCCAAATTGTGTCCGGCGTTTGATTACAAAACGATAAGTTAAGGTGAAATTTTGTACCATAACAAACTTAAAATTTTAGAGAAAAACATTTATTTTTTCACCAGCATAACTATTACGGTACCGTAATAATACTTATTTGAATTACGTAATTATGAACACGTGTAAAGGATGCTGTGACTATAGGATGAGTGGAAATGCTATATACTGAACGAGTTCTTTGATGGCGAAGTGGATTAATTTACAGCTCGGTTTCTCAAGCAGACGGTCGGTATTCCTCCTAGGACACGTTTTTTTGTTTTTTTTTTTCACTTTTTGTTATTCACTTTTTGGTATGGTTCAAGGGTTATATTAGGTCAGCAGAGGTCAAGATGTGAAAACATCTTAAGAAAGAAAAAGTCAAGAAGTGTAAATCTGAGGGATGAACCGAGTCAGTACAACCAATCATTCCCTTTCTGCAAGGAATCGTTTGGCTTTTATATCAACTTATTTACTTTTATTACTGACTTAAATACATAAACAAATACACATAAAAACAATGACATACCTCTTTACAACTTATAACTTAAATTAATACATAGTATCTTGTGAGCAGGTAATTTTTAGGCTAACTCTAATATAGCATCTCTTCGCTTATTGGCTATAAGGCCCAAGGTTCTTCTCGCAAGGTCCCGTCCACAGATACTGGCCAACACCACATACGCCGGAAAAATAAACCAACAGAACAAAACCCTGTGGGAAGGCAAAAGTAAAATTGAGTGTTCAGATTTCTTTCCCTCCTAAATTACACTCTAGAGGCATGTTTCGCAAACTTCTTTCCGGTTAGTTCTATAAAGTTAGTCCCCGTTCTATGTATATATATATATATATATATATATATATATATATATATATATATATATATATATATATATGTATATATATATATGTATATATATATATATAAATGTATATATGTGTGTGTGTGTTTGTGTTTTTATATATATTTATTTATATACAGATATACTAGGGAAGAGCACGCATGACACATGACACATGACACAATATACAAATTTGTCTTGAAGAGTGCGATTCGTGCAATCTTAGGGGTGCGGGGTGCTAACTTAAAGCTGCATGCACTGGTGTCTCAAGATGTTAACAACGCAGAACGGCATTAACTTTTTGATCGCAGAATGCAGAGGCGTGTTAGTAATGTCAACACGAACAACACGTGATCTACCAATTGCTCTTCATCGCAACCGTTATTCAACCATTTTCCATGGTCATGCTGCCTTCCTAGCTTTACAGGCATGTTGTGAAGACCTGCAACCATTGTTCCAACCGTCTGACATGCTCTTTTGAGACCCATTTTTTGGCTCAATTAACCATATTTTTCCACAACTTGATGCTCTCTACCATGAAATAGGAGCCTAACGTGTCTAAGTCTCTTCAACATAGCCTAGGTGGTTCACTCTAGGTGTTTTTCTGCTGAAAATCGCTTCACCTGCCTGACCTTAGCCTATCTAATCTGGATTAACGATCCAACCTCCTTTGAGAAAAACTGAGTTGATCATGCCAGGCAACAATACCCGCCGCAGTTTGGAGTCGGCCGCGATGGCTACTCGTGGATCTAAACAACAGGAAGAGACAGTATCTATTATTCTGAAGTCTCTATTAGAAAGCAAGGAACTGCGATCTCTTATTCATTCGGCCATAACTGAGGCTATTCAATCTTTCCTGGAAAAGCTTTCCAACACCATCGACCATTATGAGGGAAGAATTCATGATCTGAAATGTCAACTTGACAAATCATCAGCTGAAACTGGTGCATTGAACCAGGCAAACGAGAAATTCAAGTGTGATATCGCCCAGTTGACGGCAGAACTTAATGTACTGGAACAATATTCCCGGCGAAATTGCCTTCGAGTCTTTGGAATCGGTGAGCAATCCAACGAAGATACCGACACATTGATCATGAAGCTGACTTCTGAAAAACTGGGAGTTGATTTGTCGACCTCTGACATTGACAGAAGCCACCGAATTGGTAGGCCAGATTCCAAGGGAAATCGTCCAATTATCGTAAAGTTTACGAATTATTCTGCGCGATCTTCTGTGATTAAAGCCAGGAGAAAATTAAAATCTACAGGTATCGTGATTCAAGAGGATCTAACAGCAAGAAATCGTGAACTTCTTAAACAAACTAGCGCTCACCCCAAGGTATCCTCTGCTTGGTCTTTGGATGGCCGAATTTTCGGCCTTGTGACATCCCAAGGAGGCGTGGAAAGTAAGAAAAGAATCATTGGCCCAGATGATCTCTCTAACTTTAAAATCATCTCCGTATTCTGAAGACAATGTTATGTATGTGCACAGTGAAGCACATTTAGTACACTTATTTGGACATGCGTGTTTCTTCATTATTGCTTTATAATGCAGGTATTTACAATTTGTTCTTTTTTGTTCTTTTTGTACACACGTTCTTGTTATTCTTTTTTTTTTTTCTTCTTTCACACCTTTTCCATCGTTCCATTTTACTTGTGGTTTTTTTTTCTTCTTCTATGTAATGGGGACCAATAACCGTAATGCATCCCAAACTGATATTCCAAGTGTTCTTAATAGTTCGTATGCTAATGTAATCGATAACTCTATTACTATTGATGACACCGTTACGTATAATAAGCAGGATTCTTGTCTTTATATTGACCCAAATGACTTGTACAGTACATCCCTTAAAGATGTGTTTGATTTATCTATCGTTCATCTAAATTGTCGTAGCTTAATCAAGAACCACGATGCAGTTTCAGACCTCTTGTATTCTCCCTTTTTTTTCCAAAAGTCCCCTGACTCTCTGGCGAAGAGCCAGGGGTGAAAACCAAACAATACTCCCGAAGGAGTTCTGCTCCCCGAAGGAGTAACAACGTCCCCAAGGGACAAACTTTGACTTAACTGACACCACCTGACAGTGGTCCCGTTCGAAACTGGCTGAATAGAACAGGTATTCTCTCACACATTGTTCCTTTACAATTGCTGCTGTAACCGAAACTTGGCTTCATGATAGTATTTCTGCATCGCTAATTGACATCCCAAATTACACCTTTATTAGAAACGATCGTTTAGACAAGCGTGGAGGAGGGGTTGGCTTTTACATAAAACATGGTTTCTGCTATTCCGTTCGTAGCGATCTCAGTAACATTTCTCCGCATTTTGAATCTTTATTCATCGAAGTTAAAAACTGCAAGGATACTGTAATTATTGGTACTATTTATCGTCCTCCTGCTAACTCCATTCCATCTTTTAATGAGGATCTATCTAAGCTTTTAACCCTTATTAATACTGAGAACAAAACTTGCTATCTTTTTGGGGACTTTAACATTGACCTTATTCAGTATGGCGAGAACAGACATGTAAATGATTTTCTTGACCTACTTTACTCCTCTTCTTTTCTACCTCGTATCTCGAAACCAACTAGAATTACTGATAACTCATCGACTCTTATTGATAATATCTTTTGTAATAACCATAATGTACAACTTACCTCTGGTATAATTGTGTGTGATATAAGTGACCACTTACCTATTTTTGCAATTCAGCACAGCTTTAACCCAAGGTTTTCTACACCTGATAATGATTTTTTTCTTTAAAAGGGATACTTCTACTACCTCGTTGCGAAAATTTTCTGATGAACTTCGTTTAGTAGACTGGCATTTTATCTACAATATCTCTGATGTTAACAGTGCGTATAATAATTTCATTCATGTTGTTTCTACGTTGTATAACAAGAACTGTAAGTTTAAAAGACTGCGGAAAGGAAAATTAAAAAGTAACTCCCCTTGGATGACCCGGGGTATCTTGAAATCAATAAAAACTAAAAACAAACTCTTCAAAAATTTTCTTAATATGCCTACTGTCAGTAACAGGACCAGATTTACTGTTTACAAAAATAAATTAACTAAAATTATTAGACAGGCCAAAGAAATGCATTATCAAAATCTTTTTGATAGTAATATAGGTAATCTGACTAAAACATGGCAGATAATTAAAGATATCATTGGATCTAATAAAAAGAAGAGTAATAACATCTCCCTTATCATTAACAATAAAATTGTAACCGATAAGCACGAAATTGCAGATGCCTTAAATAATTACTTTACTACTATTGGTCCAAACTTAGCGAGCAAAATTCCTGATGACTCTTCTACCTCTTTCGACTCAGCGACCAAAATTTCTAACCCTAATTCTTTTTTTCTGTCACCGACAAATGTCTCCGAAGTAATTAGTGTGATTAATAAGCTTCCAACCAAGGCTGCCCCTGGTGTAGATAACATCCCCGTGAATGTTCTTCAGCATAATTGTCTTTTTATTGCCAGGCCGTTGACCCACATTGTTAATTTATCTTTTGCCAATGGAATTTTCCCCGATCATCTTAAACTTGCCAGAGTCACGCCTGTATTTAAAACTGATGATCCTATGAGTATCTCTAACTACCGACCTATATCTGTCCTAAATGCTGTCTCCAAAATATTAGAAAGGCTAATGCATACTAAGCTTTCTCAATTTCTTGATAAACATAAGCTCCTCACAGACAACCAATTCGGTTTTCGTAAGAAGTATTCTACGTACATGGCCTCTCTAGATTTAACAAATTATATTGCTGCTGGGTTTGACAATAAAGAAAGTACCTTGGGTGTTTTTGTGGACTTATCTAAGGCCTTTGATACTGTTAATCATACCATTCTCTTACGTAAACTCACTCATTATGGAATTAGAGGTATAGCTCATGATTGGTTTGTAAGTTATCTGTCTAATCGTAAGCAACTTGTATCTATTAATAACTGTTCTTCATCCTTCAAAGATATTTCTTGTGGTGTACCCCAGGGGTCTATTTTAGGACCCCTGTTATTCCTCATCTACATCAATGACCTTCCTCTTTTTTTTAATAAGTTAAAATTTGTACTATTTGCAGATGATACTAGTATCTTATTTAAAACCGATGATCCCACCTTTAATGTTTCTATAGTAAATGCTGAGCTTGCCCGTGTGTGTCATTGGTTCAATGCCAGTAAACTATCTCTGAATGTCAAAAAGACGCATTTCATGCTGTTCCAGTCTAGTAGAAAGAAACCACCCGATATAAGTATTTGCATTGACGGTTCTATTATAAGACAATCCGATTCTGTAAAGTTCTTAGGGCTTCTTATCGATCCCCACTTGACTTGGAAGTGCCACGTTGACTTATTATGTAACAAAACCTCTAAGACTTTGGGCGTCCTTCATAAAATCAAGCATTTTGTACCTCGTCGTGTTCTGCTTTCTTTGTACAATACTCTTATCCTTCCTCACTTATCTTATTGCAATATTGCGTGGGGAAACACCTTCCAATCTTATCTTAATAGACTTAACGTACTGCAAAAAAGGGCCATTCGTTTAATTACTTCCTCTCACTATAGGGCTAACACAGCTGACCTTTTTAAAGAATTAAATATTTTGAATATTTTCGACATTTATAAGCACCAGATGGGTATCTTTATGTTTAAAATTAGTCATGAGTTATTACCTCCTATGTTTCAGAATATCTTTCATCTTAATAATACTGTCCACAACTATTGTACCAGGCATTCGGAAAACTATCACTTATATAGAGTTAATACTGATGTCAGTAAAAAGTCATTTGTTACTTCTGGCTCTCAACTCTGGAATAACCTTGATCCCCAGCTAAAACGCATCTCCTCACTTCCCTTATTTACCAAGAAATTCAAATTATGTTTAATTGATAAGTATTGATGTCTTTTGTTACCTATGATCTTTTTTTATTTTACTCTGTCATGGATGGTGGGTGGTTGGGGTTTAGTGGGAGGGAAGGGGGCTGTTACTATGTCTGTGTTATTTGATTTCTCTATTGTGTCCGTATTTCTTGTTGACTTTTTTTTATAAAGGTGGCCTGCTTTTTACAAGCATTTGCTTTTTGCAGGCTTCCTCCACCGCTTTCTGTAAATTTATATCTGTCTATATTTTATGATGTTTGTGGAAAATAAATGAAATGAAATGAAATGTAATATACGAAATATATATATATATATATATATATATATATATATATATATATATATATATATATATATGTATATATATATATATATATAAATATCTATACATATAAATGGGATATAATGCATGGAAAAGTGTTCAATGTATCGTACAGAGCATGATCACTTGAAGAGTGAAAGTCTTTTCCACGTTTCCTTCACGAAACAGATTGTCGTGATTTTTATAAATGAGTTAGCCCAATAAACTTATCTATGTATATATATGTATATATATATATATATATATAAATGAATAAGTTTCACCGTACGACACAAATGTTCTCTTCATGTTTCCACAGCGATAAAAACAACAAATAGAAAAACACCGGCTGAATATATATCCAAAAAATTTTAAATCAACATACACTGAAAATACAACGTTTCGAACAGTTCAACTGCCATTCGTCAAGTAAGCTTATGTTAAGAAAACCAAAACTAGAAGCTAAGTTGTTGACTGCCGCTTTTACGAATTTTAATCCCCTTTGGGGCGAAAGTATGAAGTTTTGGATTTTCCAACTTCATACTATTTCTAATTTTCTAGAAGAACATTTCAATATATCTTATCTCATGCAACGCAGATAATTTACCAGATAGACGTTGCTTAATGTGGTCGCACACTATAAAATAGTGATTCAAAACAATGTCACGACAGTCTAGTTGCAGCAGGGAGGCTGCTCTTAAAGGGGCTTGTTGAGTTGGTTCACAAAATTCATGATTTGTTTCACACGTGTTGAGATTTATACTCACATTTTGATCGTAAATGGTTAAACTTAGAGATTCTGCACATCTTACACACAACTGAAATGGCAATGATAGAGTAATTAATTTGTGACCAGACACTTTTTACCATTAGGTTTTAATCATATGCAACCTATCGACAAAAATAACAATTTGTCACATTGTTGGAAACTATGGGAAGTGATCAATAGGTAATGAGGTCACTAAGAAACATTGTCATGCAATGATTTCGTGCAAACTTGTCACAAAATAATCGATATCAACTCAGTGAGCCCCTTTAAGCACAGCTACAACTAAACTGTTTGTATTTGGCCTCTACAATTGAAATTATTTATGATTATTTTTACGTGGGCTGTACTTTTAACAAAACAATAGATTTACCAAGGCTATAATAAACTTGAACCTAGTTGGACGTGACCTTTACAGTCATTGAGTAGATGCGATAACCTTCGACAACCTTTAGATTAGCAAGTTCACCTTTTCGATCAATGCAGTAGGTTCCTCTTATTCAATCTGCGTGTTATTTATTTTGTTTTGAAATTTTATAGCCAACTTAAAGCTTTTCATAATATTTTTTTGGTAAATGCATAAACTAAACGAGAATATCCTGAAATTTATGGTATATGGTGAACGAGGACTTCATAGTCTTACCGCAACAATTGTGGTAAGGTTGGCGAATTTTTAGAGTACAATTGTTAATCGCAGTGAGAGAGTAATTATCTTACACGTTGTTTAAATCCCTTAAGGCTTTCCGAGGTCGACATACTTATCAGTCTCCTTGGTTAAGAAAAGTTAAAAAAAATATTTTGAAAAATCCTTTGTGATCTTGTTTGTTTGGAATTTATTTGACAATGCAAACCAAGTCTTTTGTTCTTCCGACTCGTTGGTTCCCACTCATGGTTGAGTAAAGATTACCTAATATATGGAATTTCACAAGGTAAAGTTTACAAGATATTTAAGACCAAATTTTAGTTTTAACAGGTATCTTCAAATCCTCGATTTTCGGAACAGTAACCATATTTCGCTACATAAATACTAACACCTCTATCGTTTCTGGATGATATCAGGATATACTTTATGTTATGTTCGGATATGTAATTTATGTAGGAGTAACAAAGAAGATGATGAGTTTCACAAGATTTTAGAATGTCCAGCCTTTATGAAAGAAAAAGAAACCATTTACTAAAACATCATTTTAGAACGAGACCAAACTCTATTAGAATGAATGACTTTTTCAGTCTGAGTCCACAGTTGTAATTAGTGATGTGTGTCATTTTTTGTGGCAATATTAAGAGAACCTTTCCGTAAACTGATTTTGTTTACAACTCTCAGGTTGAGTAAAGATTACCTAATATATGGAATTTCACAAGGTAAAGTTTACAAGATATTTAAGACCAAATTTTAGTTTTAACAGGTATCTTCAAATCCTCGATTTTCGGAACAGTAACCATATTTCGCTACATAAATACTAACACCTCTATCGTTTCTGGATGATATCAGGATATACTTTATGTTATGTTCGGATATGTAATTTATGTAGGAGTAACAAAGAAGATGATGAGTTTCACAAGATTTTAGAATGTCCAGCCTTTATGAAAGAAAAAGAAACCATTTACTAAAACATCATTTTAGAACGAGACCAAACTCTATTAGAATGAATGACTTTTTCAGTCTGAGTCCACAGTTGTAATTAGTGATGTGTGTCATTTTTTGTGGCAATATTAAGAGACCTTTCCGTAAATCACAAGATTTTAGAATGTCCAGCCTTTATGAAAGAAAAAGAAACCATTTACTAAAACATCATTTTAGAACGAGACCAAACTCTATTAGAATGAATGACTTTTTCAGTCTGAGTCCACAGTTGTAATTAGTGATGTATGTCATTTTTTGTGGCAATATTAAGAGAACCTTTCCGTAAACTGATTTTGTTTACAACTCTCAGCACTTACCATATAGTGCTGGTACCACCATTTTACTTGAATAGCATCATTATCAGTGTCTTTGCTGTAGTTCTGCCTTTCATGCATATCTCTTGTGACTGCCGTCTTTTTTCGGTATTTGTTTTGGTATCTGTTTCTCGTATCTCTTTCAGAGGAAACACTGAGAAATAAAGTGAAAACGAAGTCGAAATTGGAACTCTGGTGTAGCCTTCTGTTATAACAACTGGATCAGGAGTGTTTGTCTTTCAGCTCCTGGTCTTGATTTCTGACAGAGCTCTTTCATGACTATGCTTAAATCAAGTAAACTGTTTATTTGGACGGTTAAACGTGCACGTATTCGAACCGATTTTGGTGTGATTTCGTTCGTTGCTATAGTTCAAAAACTCTGGTACAATCGGTAATCCCTATATGCCCTCATACCCCTTCCCATCTTCCCCTTTCCCGCCAGTCTTCCAAAGTCATTCCCCGATTTAGTGAATAGTCAAGATGAACATAATTAAAATCAATAGCCCTGACGTCCATAACACGCCTACCGTCACGATTCTTTCCATTCCCGTCATACCGAAGACTTAAAAAATGGAACCTACTGCCGTTGTCCGTGATGCTCCGCATAAGCAATGGAGTAAGCGAAAACGATCCAGTGCCCCACAACTGGAAAAAGGTCGTGGGCGCCGCTAGATTAAACCAAGAGGTTATAAGTTGAGGCGTAAAACCCTATCCAGGCGCGGATCCAGACATTTCGAAAAGGGGGGCTGAAAGCCCCCTTGAGTATTCTCCT
This sequence comes from Holothuria leucospilota, assembly GCA_029531755.1. Lineage (NCBI taxonomy): Eukaryota > Metazoa > Echinodermata > Holothuroidea > Aspidochirotida > Holothuriidae > Holothuria > Holothuria leucospilota. The sequence continues at coordinate 39,366,114 of CM055976.1, forward strand.
AGATTAACATTATGCTAATTTTCGCGTATTTGTTATTGTTGATGTGGCGAAAAGGGGGGGGGGGCTGAGCCCGAGGAAGCCCCCTTGGATCCGTGCCTGCTATCTAACTTACCGAACTCGTCCTGATCATGCAAATTAATTGAGCCGTTTGCAAATTCACTGCCTTTCATTAGCCCAATCCACTAACATGTGCTAGCAGAATTGATACAGTTACCGATAATTGCCATGAACATGATTTAAAAGTCTCACCTCGGAAGACTTAGATTTCCATGCAGGCGTGCATAGCAGCATGTGACAACAAATTTGTAATAAAGAATATCTAGATGCAACTTACGAAGCATGATGCAACCTAAGAGGAATTGGTTTTGGTACGCTAAGCGTCTACAGATGGTGGAACTTTCATACAGTCTTGCAACGGTTGGGTCAAGATGGAGGAAAGGCCCTGATCCCCACTCTCCCTCCCCCTCCCCCATGGCAAAATCATAGATTTGCTCCTGCAGTTGCTGTGGTGAATGCGTCACCATACCTAACGATCACTATCGTAGTCAGAGGAGAGAGCCACCTCGGGCTGCACTCTTGATCTATTGCAATGCAAACATAAGGCATGGGTTTTCTCTCTTTATGAGTATGAGGGCGATACACTCAAGAATCACCCGTACGGCACGAAGTATAGCTACACCGATGTTTACGATGACATAGATGGTCAGTTTAGTTCCAGTTTCCAAGTAAGATATGATTTTTAATGGTAATTAGTGGAACTACTTTAAACTTTTGCCGGAACAATTTTGCTCGAAATTTTGATACATGTTTGCGGGAAACTAAACAAGGTATTTTTCTCGGAAATAGCTAATTTTTCGTCCAAATTCGGTGGCAGCCTTCTATTGTTTTGCCTGTCAGGAAACCTATCAAGTAGAAGATACATGACAGTGCATCCCAGAATTACCATATAAATCAACCCCTCTCTTCTTTACCAACCAAAGTCTTGACCAGCGTCTTGCTAATGTAGAATGAAGCAGATGTATTACAGGTGACAGGGCAATAGAATAGTTCAGAGATCGATGCGGATCGCCATGGATGAATTAAAAACACCATCACCTGTTTTCGAAAGGAAAGCTCCCCAGTCATTCAGGAGTATATAGAACCGTATTATAGCTCCATAGTAGGCCTAATTATAAGGGGCATCCTAAGGATCGATGAGGAAAATTTAGTTACAACAAGAGGTCAAGATAAGCAAAAAGAAAAACCTACCGAAAAACGCAGTTTAACATTTGGCAATGTCAATTTGACCTTGGCGCCCCCGTCTTCATTTATCTGCTACAACAGCAAGGTCGATTGGTCATGAAAGTACTAGCTCCAAGGTAATACTTCCATTGTTAGAGCATAAGATAATCCTCGGCCTGGGGGCTTAGTTGCCCGTCGAGTAGGACACATTTCATCAATGTCCCTCTGTGTGGGCCCAGACGGCGAAGCCCCGGAAGCTTTGCAGCATTTACACGATTGTGGGGACAGGAATAAAGCAGTTTTCTTTAAACCAATGGCACTGATACACCCTAAACAGACCACAAAATCGCAGTCTGTCTATATCTTTTCAAAATAGCGTAATTTGGACTAACCGCCGGTCGATTTCTTCAAGGTGCTGCGGAATTGATGATGGGGTGGGTGGAGGGTCATCGAGAGGCTACGGATTTTTGCAACATGCATACTCACTTTGTTCTAGTATGGGAAATTATTATAGGTCAACAAGAGTACAAGATAAATGCGAATAACACTTTTGCTTTTTTGTTCATTTTACAATTTCACATAGCATTCTTTATTTAAAAAAGATCACTGAATACGCACTAAACAGACCTTAAAATTGCAGTTAGCCCTTTCGTTTCATAACAGGTAGGACAAATGGGTCATTACTATTTGTTCATGATGCCGCAGGATTTGAGGGTTGAGAAGGATGGGCCATCGCGGAGGTTTCAAGGAATTTTGCAATAATCCAAAGCACTCTGTCCTTCTTGAAATATTAATTGGACAGGTATAGCGCACGTGAAGGATGAGCGCAAAGCGCGGCGAAAATAGGGTTTTAAGGCATTTGAGTAACGTTTTAGGCACTGCATCTACATAATGAGTCAGAAAGCGAGCCTCCTTCACAACCACTGCAATAGCCTAAGTCTTTAGAGCAAACATGAAAGCGCTTCGACTCCACGATTTGAGTACATAGAAAACCAGCGCACACTGCACCGAACCGACTGTAACCCGACGGCGCAAAGCAGTCGCTGGCAGACGGATCGGTTGTGTGTGTTCCAAATTTTGTTCTCTACCCCACTTTTGGTCCCGACTGCGATCTACCAGTCTACTTCTTGACCACATCGGGAATATCCAACTCTTTGATATTCGTAGTGAAGTCGGGGGAGGGGTGGGATTTGTGTCACAGTTGAGTAAAGTCGTGATACAGTGCAGCAGTCATCGACTCAACTGCGACCTATTTTTTATGAATTGGCCAACAAAGAAGGGTTTCCGAAATCAGACAACGTTGCAGAAAGTCAATGTGCTCGCCCTCATGCGTGATTGATGCCCCAGTCACACTACAAAAAACGTGCTTGCAACTGTACTGCAACTCCCGGTATTACAAATGCTATGCAACAGCTTTCAACTAGTGTCAACTAAAATGGGGGGGAGGGGGGCAGGAGTGTGACGCAGACAGTACTGCTACCTGGCTGCGTCGGTCTGCGTTGTACTGCGATGTACTGTGAATGGTCTGCAAACCAAAATGTGCAACTATTAGTAAATCTTACTGAGTTGTGCTGTGTCTATCGGCGAACGACGGCAAATGTGTGCAGCACGGTAGGAGCCTGAGCTGCGACTGGGCTTGCAACGTATGCAGACCGTTTTGCGATCTACTGTGAACGATGTACTGCTACTCGGAGCACGTTTGCAATCAGACGGCGACAGTTGCAAAATTATGTGCTAGGAATTGTTGCACTCCGTGTGCAGTCACCTTGCTGCGTCGCGATGCAAACGTTTTGAGGCTTGTTCGCAGCTGGTTGCAATCAGGCGCAGACTCGTTCGCAGTAGCTGCTGCGTCTTGCTGCGCATGTTCGCAGTACGTTTGCATGCATGCTGCGATTAGGCTAGTTTTTAGGTGGGAAAAAGGGTGTTTTCCGTACTACGCTTGTTTGCAAATGTTCGCAGTACAGCGCAGTATGACGTTGCATGACGCCGCACGGTATGGGTCTGTTGAGGTCTGTAGCGTAGTTGCTAGTTGAGATGCAAATCGTGCTGGGTATGGTCGGCGCTGAGCGCAGTAGATAGCAGCATTGTTGCCGTACATCGGCGAACTGACTGCAACTATTTGCAAGATATTTCGAGTTGCAAGCAGTTGCTTCATGTGCTCCGGTGCACACTGACGCAACTAGTCGCAAACCCAATGCAACTCGACGGAGTCTATGCGGAGAAATAACAAACATGTGCATTGACTCAGTTGCAAGGAGTCGCAGTACGCGATTTACTATAGTGTGACTGGGGCATGATGAACAGCAGATAGACTGATCGACAGTGTCTTGTGTGGATAACCTACAATCCGACTGCGACTCGTCGACGCAACTGACCACTAATACCTACAACTCATCCCTGGCGAGCAGTCAGGTTAGTTGCATCACATTTGAAAAGGCTTTTACTTCAGTCTCGGACATGCTGTCTAACTCATGGCATGCAATAATGTAACACAGTACCTTTATTTTCCCGACAGTATGGATTTCGTCAAAGACAATGGATTTTCCGAGTAGGGTAGTGGAGATCACTGCCGGTGACACAAAACCCTTAATTTGTGATAATTTCCTAACAATATATAATAATTTCCCGACAAACAGAACAGTTTTCCAATACAGTTACATCTGGAAGGCTCCTGGTTAAATACAGACAAACCAATATTTCCACCAGACAAAAATTTACTGGAGTAAAACATTGTGATCATAAAATTTTCTGACATTTCTATAGGCCCAAATAAAAGATTTTGGACAAAGTTAATAAGTGCAAAAGAACGAAGACAGTGATATTTTTTTTCCCGACAGGACCGCAAAATTTTCCCGACAGGACGCACTTTGAGAATTTCCGGAGGTATTGCATCTCCCACACCCCACGGTATTGACCCCCTGCTAATTATATTAAAGAATAGCAGGATGAAAAGTTGTGTATTTGTAGTTTAGGCAGATATAACTTTATTTGTGACGTGAAGACTCTCATTTACCTTTGAAATGCCTTCTTACTTTCTTTCAAGGAATGTTCGTCTCCTGTTGAGTAATAACCGGCAACCAAACTTGGTATTTTACCTCGAATGCGCTTTCCAAAGTCAATTACTCGGGTTACACCGGATGTTGGGTTACACCGGATGTTGGCATCTTTAAACGATATAACTAAATAGGCATATACCGAACGAGCTTAATTTGTAAAATTCATTAATATAGTTTGTCCTTTCCGTTTTGTCCACGAAGAGCATGAGCGTTAAATATAACATACACCTAAAGCTCAACCCTACCGTAAAGCTGCAGTATCCTGGGTATTGTTAAAAACTCCTTTTAAAGGAAGTCCCGCTAGTTATATGCCACTGCAGGTGAGAACCTGAAACTTCTCCTAAATGGAGTAACGACCCCGAAGGATCACAAGAATTGAAAAGAAGCCTGCAGAGAGTCTTGCATAGTCTAAGCATCTGTTGTCCAGTGCAAATAAGACCTGACTTGGTTGGCCTCTAGAAAGAAGTGCAACGAGTGGCCGCAATTTCTCCTTCCCTAGTTAGGTAAATCTCATGAGATGTGGTAGAAAGGATCTCGCCTGCAGGTATGGGGAAGCTCCTACATCAGGCCTGTATCAGACAAGGTACTGAAGGAGTACGATAGCTTCTATGGGGGCGAAGCATTTTCAAGGGACGAGACGTGAGTTAAAATGTATGGACTCAATGATAATTTCGAACTTTCTAGGGGCGAAATTTTTGAGGGCGCCATGCATGCGCTACGATTTGTTTTCAATATTGAGGGGGGGGGTGACATGACCAGATTTTTCAATAATTTACTGTGTGAAAAATCAAAGTCACTGGGCGATTTCTCAAATATTGGGGGGCATTGCCCCCTGTCCCCCGGGATCGCCGCCCATTGCGCCATGAAAAGTCACCAGAGCCAAGGAAAACCGAAAACCATGAAAACAAGATCTTTTCAAAAGAGGGATGATGACACTTTTCATACTTGGTAAATATATTGCTTACATTAAGAGAGAGAACCCTGTAGCTTTTGTTGGGGTGAGAGATCATTTGAGACAAAAAATCGAAAACCTTGTTAACACGATATTTCCAGACAGGAATGAAACTTTTGGATACTTTTCATACGTGGTATACAACTTTGATATTTTAAGAGATATCACCCCATTGCTTTTGGTGGAGGTCCAGGGTCATTGGAGGTCACCAGAGGTGACACTGCGAAACTCGTATACTGAATAGACAGTAGGCCCTACTTCCAAATTGTGTCGCTTCGTGAACAACGAAAAGGCAAAGCTGAAGTTTTGTACCATTCCAAAGATAATAATATATAGGACGAAAAACATCTTTTCACAAACATTATTCTAGGACATTTATTAGATATTCTAATTTTAATTACCAAACGCGCGAAGGATACTGTGATTATAAGATGATTAGAAACAACATTTCAGTAATGGATATGTTGATTATCTAGAAAGGTGTTCGGTTTCTCATTCTGACGGCCCGGGATCAAATCCACCCAAGGCCTTTACTTTGTCAGTTTTTTCTTTTAATTTCTGTCTTCTGTTAGATTTTTCGTATTGACAGGAAGGTTCCTGGTATACTGGAAGAAACCAGAGGTCATTCAGGTCACCAGACGTGAAAAACCAAAACGCTTGTAAACAGGATATTTCAAGATATGAATGATAGACACCCCACACTACCTGGCACAGCTGGTACTGCCTAACACCACCCGGCACCGCCCCGCGCAGCCGGCACAGTACAGAATAAAAACAACTTGAGACAGACTTCTTTTTGGCAAAGAATCATAGAGCAGACGTTCTGGTTACTGATGTGTCAGTCTTGTTCAAGACTCTAGTTCATTTCCGTCCACCACATATCGGCTGTGAAGCATACGTAGCATTGCGCCCTCTAAATCTACTACTGAACTCTCAGAACTAGTTCTGAGAGTTCAATCACTAATCTGGAGAGTTCAATTGTCCTTCGTCGGTCCTCCAGAGACTGGCCGCGTACTCATGGCCGACCGTGAGCCGCCAATTGCCCCCAATGGCCGCCGGTGGACCGTCGGATAATGCTGACTGGGTTATCCGTTATCGAAGTCCGTCTTTTTATCCCGATCAGTTTGCCTTTACTTGTACCTACTCTGGATCAGTAAAAGCAGAGAGTTCAGGGAGTTCATTCTGACCTACCACCAGACGGGAAAAGTGTCAATCAAACTATCACAAGAAATGGAGTTGGAAGACGGAAGAAAAGAAGTACATTCTCAAAGAAAATTATCAACAAGTAGCCCCTGGATTTTTTTATTGAGTGGGGCTGTGGGTTCTTTCGAGGGAAAGCTGAGGGCTTATCCCGGTAAGGAAAGGTACAGGGCACAAGACAACAGAAAGATATCTGGAAAATTATAAAAGGCAGTGCTTTCGGAACAGCTTAAAATTTCATGAAAACAATTCAACAGAGTGACTTGCCTTTTAGAGATGAAAAACAATTAATAAACACAAGGACCAAACACTCTTTTCTGAGAACCAAAACGACAAGTAAGCCTCACCCCTTCCCTTCGCCCCAACAAAATAGAAGCCCTCCGCAGTATGAATCACAAAAAACTTCTTACGTAACCTTTTAAAAGGGAGAAGGAACAGAATTAAACATCGAAACAACCACTTGAAATTGTATTAATACAATTTCAAGTGATCCGAGGACGCTTCGCCAAGTTCTCCGGCAGATTATTAAGGAAGTACGGGCAATTCTGTCGGATTGACAAACTTTTGCTCAGGCAAAGACAGCCAAGACCCCTAAAAACATATTCCGTACGCCTATGTGCATGACCATATTTACAAAGTATGGAGGTGCTACGTGAAGTGAGCATCAAATGCTTTTCCGAATATAACTAAAGCGTCCGTAGACTGTAGGCATATGACGTCACAGGACCAATGAAATGGAAGTGCGCCCTCGGCTGAGGTAAGTCATCACTAAAGCCGCGGTCACACTACAACGAATTCGGATCGGATTCCGATCCGATTTTTGTGAGTTTTTATTGAAATCTTCTCCATTTCGAGTCAGAAAGAGCTCAAAATTTGTCAACCAGTGTAAATATATGATTTGCATCAGAGGTCTATGAAAATGAAATGTTGACTGATTTTTTCGTGACGTCATATCGACAGCCAGCTTTTATCGGACACGCGTAGTCCGATAAAAGCTGGCTGTCGATGTGACGTCACGAAATAATTCGTATAAATTTAATTTTCGTAGTCCAGCGATAAAAATCATATAATTACACAGGCTGGCAAATTTTGGGTTCTTTCCGACCCGAAATGGAGAAGATTTTAATAAAACTCACAAAAATCGGATCGGAATCCGATCCGAATTCGCTGTAGTGTGACCGCGGCTTAAATGTAGTATACCTTTTATTTAGCGGTTGTTCTCTGACGTGATGCAAGTCTGTTGCCAATCAGATGGTGGCGTTAATGCATTGGGCGTCTTCATGTAGAAAGTCTTATGTAATTCATTCATTCATTGAACGCTTGTTCTCATCTATCAAACACATGTAGCTACTATATACATGAAAACTCATTTAATTACGTCTGTTGTAAATTTGGTTTCGATTAGCTTATATTGGCAATATATAAGGAGTTGCAAAGGGTTTTTCCTAAAGTAAAGGCAAACTTTGATAGATTTGGCAAGCGCATTTTCGAAGTCGTCACTTTTTCCGGTAAGTACTATTCCTAACTTAACCCGAGCGGTGTATCTTTCTTATCAACGAACTTAACGTTTATAAATAAGTTAAATAAGCATGTAGAAGTATGTGATAAATAGCATAAATTACATAAAAGGCAAAATGTGTGTGATATAATTATCGTTGTGTGTGTAAGGTATCATTTGTGCATTTTGAGAAATGGTTCGAAAATCTACAGATCTTGAATCGTATCACTAGAAAATTGATAGAGAAATAAAAGAATTAGTAAGTCCACCACTGAGGTTTGGTTATGTCCAGTTGCGTAGGTAAGCTCTGGAATTTAGGAATACAGTTTGGACAGGGTTTCCTTCTCCTGGGACCAGAATAATGCCAAATGTTGGTTTTAACAATTACACTTTATCCTGTCATTTCATTGTGTGCAAGGAGAGGGGCTCTAAGAGGCTAAATGCCGTTCCTGTCCCCCCTCTGGTTACGCTACTGCTTAAGAGACCCGCCTTACACTACATATGGAGAGTTTGCAAACAACGTTCAAAGTAAGATTTTGACACTAGCAAAGCTGAGGGTCGCTTTCAGTTGACGCGAAGGGTAGCAAAATTGTTTGTCAAAATATCTACCAGTTTGCTGGAAATAGCATTTTCCACGCCCTACAGGTTGCTTGTTTACTGTTTCTTACATTAAAATATCAAGTTTTAGTAGTTAACTCTTCAAACAAAAAGAAAATTAGAAAACAAAATATTCACTTGTTGGTAATAAGTTATTTAGAGTAGGTATACAAAAATAGTTATTAGTTAATACGAGTTGACAAATGAATCCTGTTTCCGATAAAGTCGATGCTGCTTACGTATATGACATTTGCCTTTATTGGATAACGCTGGTTCCTGCAAGGGAGGACAAAAAGTTACGTTGAGAAGAAATGTGTCCTGTGGGATGTGTCTATTAGGAGGGTTTATAGTTAGGGAATGTTAGGTGCAAAGTAGTACTCAATATTTAGTCAATTCAATTGACCATTTGTTGCAAATTTTCTAGATATAAACGAACAGATCCCAAATTTAGTGATAAAGATCCGGAATATCCCCTCCTAAACTTGTCTAAACTTCTGTCAAATTTTGTGGTTCAGTAACTGATTACCACTATTGCCGTCAAGTACAACATCGGCGAAATAAGATTTAAGAACATTAAAGTTTTATGTGTTCAAAGGGGTGAAGAAGTTTAATAAGTTAAGATATGACTTTGCCAACAGAAACGAAAGAAAACAATACATCGACTTTGCGATGATTATATGATTCTTATTCTTCTCTTGTCAGAGCTAACCCATATGTCTTCACCTCGCGTGACTGGGTTATACTGCCCTACAAAAAAATACTTAAATTGTCCACCACCAGGAGGTCTTAGAAAGGAGATCTATCATTAAACACAATTAACTGATTAAAACTACCTGGTAGGAAAATTTCCAGACACGTTTGACTGTATTTTTGTGTTTTTGTTTTACATGAATAAACAAATTTGTCGGTAAATTGACATCCCTACTTTGAAATTATTTTAATTTAAAGTTCAAATGAAAAAATATGCTTAAGCCTAAGCAATAAAAATCACAGAACTGATGTTTTTGCAAACATTAAGAAAGCAAATTATTAGCGGCTTATTTCAAAGCACTTTAAATGTAGTAATCTTAAATAAGCACCACTTGAACTTCACAAAAAGTCAAAATGTAAACTATGCAGCTTTATGAAAGAATAGAAAGTAATACTTCAGTGGGTGGAGCTTACTCAATTCGTATTTTTCTTTGAAGTGATTGTTATTTCATTTCATAATATAGTTTTGCTTTTGGTTGTATTATTAAGTAATGAACTTCACCGAAATATTACCATTGTATTTTTTTAGTATTTATTTTGTAAAGAATTATTTCGTTTTACGAGAAATGTTAATGAGTCGTAAAATTCCCCAATGACTAACTATTCAAATTATGTACGAAATTACTTAGAGCATTTTAATCGAAATCGAAATGTAAATCTTAACAGTGGGTAGATTCTTTGCAGTAATGTCCCTTTAGGATATTAATCTCGTTTTTTTTTCTACGAAATGCTGATCACAATACCAAGGTCAACTACGATCAGTGACTTATTGTCAAACTGACCATGAAAGAACCACTTGCCTTAAACATCTTTTGTACTGCCAATCGTCATACGTAAAAGTGAAATTTGAAACTTTCGTAGTTATTAGTCCTTATGAATCTCATTTTGCTCAACGTCATCACCAATTCCCCAAAGCTTACATTTTGAGAATATTCCTCAGTAATATGGAAATTTGTCAAAATTGAGAGGAATAATTCAGGTTTAAACGAAGGCACAAGCAGACGACGCATTAAAATCCCAGGGACACAAAAAGTACATTTTAAAATCAGTGATTTTCAAACGCGGCCCGGGCCCTGTCTGTGTCGCCCCTGAATGGGTTTGAAATTTTGAGAAAAATTATATTCGACAAGAACAAAACGTAGCAAAGTAGGAAATTAAATTATGTAATGTTAAGTCACTACTTGACTCCTTCAAAGTTTGCTCTCCTGAAGGGACTAGGTTGCCTACGTATAGCAGGCTGTGCGGTATATTCCTTGTTCAGTCATATCTAGCCACGACTAGTTTCGTTTGCTTTGTTGTTGACAATCATGTTATGTACACGGTGGAATGTACTTATGTAATGGTGCATTGCGGAGTGGTTGTATTTGTAGTAACGAAGCTTGTAGCAAAGTTACATCCTGGAAATTTAATTGCGACGTGAAGTGACTGTACGTAAAATTCAAAAAACATATCGTGTTGAACGTTTGTTGATTGGTTACTGAAATTAAAATTTCTGCAATTTATACTTCCCGTACTAACAATACGACGTTTTATATGAACTCGCTCTTTCCATTGCTCTTTAAGATGAAATAAAATTATTCAATCGAGGCTTTTTTCGACCCTTGGGAATGCGGCCCTCGAACTCAGCAGACCTGCGTCTCCCTCTGACCGCGTTTGAGAATAATTGATCAAGAGCTACTTTACATACTGGCCACTAATGAAGGATAAGTACAAAACTGTTGTGACTTCATCCGTTTCAGAGTGCGGTTTTTTGTCGGCAACCTACTCAGTTTGGAATGCCAGATGTTTCTCCTATACCTAAAACCGACGCATGATAAGCACCAAAATGACCATATTGGTGACTCACACATACTGGACGAAGAATTCCAGACGGGTGGCGCTAGGTGGGGGAAATCCATCTTTTTGGCAACCCGGCTGCTCCCGTCGGGGAGCTGGGTGGCCACTTGGGGCCACCCCTGGTGAAGAGGTAAATTTTTGGTGGAGTGCGATTTCCTGCAACCTAGAGCGAAATTTGCTCACATCAGCCCCAACCATGGTGGGGCTGAGGTCGAGATGCTCCTATTGGACGATACAAAAGTGCAAACTGCCCTCTTCATGAACCGCTTTCAATGAAACCTTCGAACCTCTGCCTCTGTTTGCCGTCGATACAGCTTTGGGACCCCTTAAGTATGGATTTCGCTTTCACATTATTGTCCTCTCTGTAAGCCTGCAGGCCCTCCCTTGAGAATCTCGACCTCTTTCAGCCTCTCTATTTGGCCCTTACCCTGAAATTATTCAAATTATTCGAATTCATTTTTTAACAAATGGTCAATTTACAACAGAAGATTTAGACATTGATTATAGCTGATTATGTTTTGTATACTTGTAATTTCACTGGGCAGTCGGTTCCATAAGCTTGCACCACTACGTGTGAGTTTGAATTTGACTTTCTTTTCGAGTAGTGTTGAACACAAAAATTACTATCGAAGCAGGTGTATAATACTATATAAGACATTGATGGAGTCCAACTGATACTGTCAAAAGATCACAGAGGTAGAATATTTACATGTGTAAAATGGAACCAAATGAGCAGTTAGCCTACATAAAGTTATGAATATTGCTCACCAATCAGAAAGCTGCCCACAACCAGAGAAGGTACCAAAGAGGGCCAGGCTACTTAAAGGGGAAAATTATTTTGGGGCTGGTGGGATATGGTAAAAAGGTATGAAGTCAAAAGAAATTCATAATTTTCTAGGGTAAAAAAACCTTTTTTTTAGGGGACGTTGCCCCTGGCCCCTTTGGCTTCGGGCCTGCTCAGGTGTGTTTTACCTTGTCCCTTCAGAGTACGGAAGCCGAGAACATCGCGGTGGTGTGAAATCTAACATACCAGTTTTTCCACCCCTTTCTTCGGTAAATATGGGAAGGAGAAATCAAGATACGATTTCAACTCACCATTATCCACCGATAATGTGGAGTGGAGAAAACCAAAGTTGGTGAGGGGGTACTTCAAGAAAGGACCATCACACAGTGTCTATTATCGAACACCCTGCCCATAAATGGACTATGTCCATCGATCCTCTATCGATCCTCTTTTCAGTTTAAGTAACATAGCTAGCTCGCTCGTTGACGATTTCTCCGTACCACGGTGGGATCATCCCACGTTGGTAATAATATAACCAAAGTTATATAGCGCCAATCCGTGTCATGTGCGGGCGCGTCCAGTTATGGACAGGGTGTTCGAAAATAGACACTGTGTAATGGTCCTTTATTGAAGTAACCCCTCACCAACTTTGGTTTTCTCCACTCCACATTATCGGTGGATAATGGTAAGGAGAAATCGTATCTTGATTTCTCCTTCCCATGTTTACCGAAGAAAGAGGTGGGAAAACTGGCATGTCAGATTTCACACCACCGCGATGTTCTCGGCTTCTGTATCAGAGTGATGACCGATAAAATAATTATCTCGTATGCTTTGCATATCCTTCTGTATACGTGGCATATTACATCGATAACAAGAAGCAAGTAATACCAGGGAGTTGTTCCAGGTAATATAAGCTGGAGATTTCCTTGTGTAAAGTCAGATTACGTTCTAGACGTATGTTTATGTTCTCTTACAGAATGCGTTTGGTTTTAGTCCCATTTTTTTTTTTTTTTTTTGCAGTTAAATACCATGGGTGCCGCACTTGGAGCAACCGTCAAGAAAGTGTTTGAAGATAATAAAATAGATGATCGTGGCAAACAAAAGGAAGTAGAGGAACGCATAGGACAACTGCAACAGTTAGTAGAGATGAAATTACAAGGTTTCTACAACGAAATGATTCTACATGCAACTGGAAAAGACCCCTCGATTCAAGTACCTATTTCCACTGTTGTAGACAAGGTGCAGTCCATCTACGCCACCGACATGAGTGACATTCATAACACACTTACAACTACGATTGAAAAAGCTGTCGGCGATCTTTTAGGCTCCAATTGGAAAAACGCTATCTCGGATTTGATTAAAGGCGGTTTGGAGTCGTTCTTTGGGCCAACTCAAATTTCTATATCTGGGATGATATCCGAGAAAAGGGCTTACCATGTGGTGTGGTCTAACAACGCAATGATCAGGCTCGACACGTTTGTCACCAAGACGTCACTGAAAGATATGGCCGGTTTAGACAAATCGACGCAAACTTTCGGCGGCTACATATTAGTCGTGTCCGTTGTGGACGTCCTCACTATCAACAAGCAAGTGTTTATGTACGAGTTTTCGAAATTCCAGGAGCAAATATCCCGAAATGATCCCGGAGCCACCAAAAAGTTAGAAGACGATATTGCCAGAACGGACCAAATTCTTGCTTTCATCCTGTCCATGTATGAGAAAGGATCTTGCTCTAAATCTGTCGGAAAATCTTCACACGACCATATCGATGGACAGGCGACAGGTGGCATTCGACCTCTAGTTCACCTCCCCCTACAGAAAGCTGTGGAAGCCCAGGGTCAGATATCAGCATTTCAAGACCGTTACTAAAATCCTTCGTATTGCAATGAGAAGGCTCTCGACGTATAAAAAACGACGACATAGCAAAAGCCTTTTATCTGCACCTGTGATAATTTCGGGGAAACGTAATTCTGTGACGCCCATTTAAAGAATCAAAATGAACATGAAAGACATGCTAAAACCTTACAATTCTAGTTGATATTTCCATTACGTCACTGGTATCACCATTCAAATTTTTATGTTCGTTAGCGGGGTTTACTAAAGGGTAAAAAAATCAAGCTGGCTCATTGCACTGTATTTAGAGATGTATGGCTAAAACCACTTACATTTGACTCTTTAATGGACTTGATCAGCATGTCCGTTATTATGTTTGGTCGCATTTTCCGACTGTCACATGACCACATTTCTTTAGTTCAGTTTATCTCACGATTTCCAGCAGCAGACGGAGCAATATTTTGTGCAAAGTTATTTAAATTTGTAGAGACGTGTATGTGATGACCACGTTAAATATCTATCATTTATTACAAAAAAAACTTTTCTATCCAAAACTTTTAACTCTAAATATTAAGAAGGTTACTTTCAATATTAACAACCAGCTTATTATAATAGTAAGCAGGCTGTTTTGAGGGTTACTCTTCATAATTACGTTAGAGGCATGAATCTCTCAACGTAGGTTTCACTGTTCTGAAATTTTTCAAGATTATTCGTTTTTGCTAGTATATCACCAGACATGTGTTTAACTGTAAATTATTCTTAAAGGTCGTGTGACATGAAAATAACATAGTTGGATATTTGATGTAAAAAACCTTAAAAATCCAGAAAATAGCTTCAATTTCCATTATAATCCATCAAATATTGACCATTTTACAGGGAAATTTCTATTTCACACTTGTGTCATGAATATGCAAATATGTGACATCGAAAGAGGGACATACCATATATGGCTAATGTTAGCCTTTGTTTTTGCAACCTTAATTTCAAGGACACTGGTAGCATCGTTATTCCCTGAGGGGTTTATTATAAAAGTTATTTTTTTTTCCTTGAAAAATATTGATATCACTCACCAAACTGTAATCTATATAATCAGTAATTAAGAGATAATTTATATAGGGTTGACAAAAGAAACCATAACACTGTGCAACACTCCACGTCATTATTTTTGCATAGGCAATTAGTTTCTTCAGAAACCATCAAACTTTGAAGACATATATTTTGAGAACGGTAAAAGATATTGAAATAATCCCAACGGATCTTTGATTGGAAGATTTAATTCTTTAACTGACAAGTGAAACAGCTCTTTTTGGTGGCATGTCACACGACCTTTAACGTTTTAAGTTTAAACCCTCAGAACCTTTGCTACTATAAAACAGGACTAACGGTACCTTTATTTAGGCGTGTTAATTGTCTCTGGCAATTACTTGGAAGTAACTTCAGCTGCAGCTTGAGCGCCCAAACGGGACACACTTACGCCTGGGTTTTCAACCTGGGGGACGCGTCCCACCGGTAGCCGGTGGGACATTTCGCAGTTTCTGGTGGAACATGAGCTCGTCCCAAGTTCCATTAAAATAAGATAGGGATTTGCCAGATCTAATTGTCAGTGACAATTTGATCTCAGAAATCCCATTTTATTTTGGTCATGCCCAGAAAGACTACGCATGGATACAGATATTACATATAAGATTAAAAGTGGAATACGATGATATATGTGACTAAAATTAAGGATATAACTGTCACCAAAATACCATTTCAAGTGCTTTTTTCCAAAATTTTCAACATATCAGGAGGGGAACCCCCCCCCAACCCTTCCCCGTTCGGCACTCATAATCGTCGCCTCTACGCTTAATAATAAGGGTGGGGCGTGATACATTCATAAATGCCAATTTGGGACGACAGCTAAAATGGTTGAAAACCCCTGCACTAACGCTATAGTATGCTCTAACTTATATGAAGTTCTGTGGTTCTTCTACAGAAATATTTTGAATTCGCTTCGCAAGCAGCTCCTGTAGTGAATTTTCCAGCGAATAGATTGGACTTGAACAAGTTCAGTATCTACCCAAAATAAACATTCGAGGATTTGATTTCAACGTTTTACTAACGTGAATTCCACGAAGTCTGCTATAAGCATCAAAATTTGCTTGAATTTCTTCACAATAAATCCGTTTTTATTGAAAGTTCTGCCAAATTTTTGTGGAAATTAAACTTTTGAGGGCATTCAGAGAGATAAGCCTCAAACAAAGGGCAAATTGAAGACTATGGTGCACTGACTATTGTAAATTACATTGATGAAAAACTGCGGAGCACTAATCTTACTAAACGGTACTAGAGTGCATACACCCTGGGTATACCCAAGTGTTACGGCTTGTGGTCGCAAGTCAAACCAATAACAGCGAAAGATCACAGAAGAACGAGATTAAAATTCAACAACTTAATGATTATTTACAATCTCCTTATCTTACTTAAATTTACAATAATTAATTAGACTTACTCACAATCCTTTACTTAATATTTGCCTGGTCTGGTCCAAGGGCTGGTAGTGCATGCACGTTGACGATGGTACAGTAGTAGGCCTGCAGCGTGCTGTAGCGTAGGAACTGGTTCCACGAGCGAATAACGACAAGGCTAGGCGATGATGGATGATAACAATCTCAATACACAGCGTAGAAACGGCGCAAGGCAATTTATCAGAAGTGTTCAGTGTCAGTGGCTGGCTTATGATATCTCAGCAGTGTGACAGTCTGGTCTCGTTGATGTCTCTCCCCCATAACAGTTGTTGAACTGCCTTTTATATGCTAGGCTTTTATTCGAGAACTCTCCAGAATAACAGAAACTTCTAGTGTACACAGTCCAGCAATTACGAGAACGTTCCTTAATAGAAACTTCCAGAGCACACAGTCGAGACATTAAGGAGCTTTCGATTGAGTGAACGTGGACTGCGGTCACGTCGATCAGCGTGTCTAAGTGAAGCGTCGACTGGTTACGTACGTCAACTGTTATAGCCTGTTTCGATCCTTCAGTTCATGAGTCGACGTAGACGAGTCGTGTAAAATATTGAAGTGTTACAGTCTAAGACTTGCGTAATTTTGGGAATTCGCTCAACCATGCATAGCGCTGGTCAACAACATGAATTTCACTGCAGCTGTATGTGTTTTCATGGCGATATATGCTTTAGTAACAATATAGGCTAACTTCGCGGCGAATTGAACTTGCTGCAAGAATACATGCCCAAAACAAAACAAATTCCCCAACAGAACCATCACTGCCTCGACATTTTAGGTAATTGTACAAAACAGATCATGGCGAGAGAAACTAGCATGTCGCTGAGTGCACTTGTTGCCGCTTTATCCATTTTCAGAAATTCTGTGACGTCACACGTGTGAATAGCGTTGCAGTTTGAGACGAACGGCAAAACCAGGGTGGACACGTTCTCGATTTGGATAGTGGACGAGGGAGACGACGTGACGCATGCGCAGAGGCTTAAAATGACGTAATCTCGTAGCAGTCGACTATGTGGACGTGCAAATCGAAAGCTCCCTATTACGAGAACGTTCCTTGTATGCACGGTAGTAAACAAACAATGTCAATATTTTTTTAGAAGTGTCGTCAGGCCGTGTCAACAGTTCTCACTTCTAGACAATTCTAGAAAGGCCGCGTTGAAGTTGAATTCTCTGGAACTTTCCATTCGCTCGTCGATGGATTCAATCCGGTGTTCCTGACGGGTCGTCTTGTAACACCAAGGCCTAACGATGGTACTTTACCTTCTTAGATGACAGTTATTTATTAACTGACATTTGACAGTAGGGCCTTGTGAATCAATGTATTGGCACATACTTTTCATTCTAGGTTTGTAAATGCTTTTAAAAATTACACAGACTGCATTATATAATTACCAGCTATAGTGAGGTTTTGAAGTGCATAATGTTACTATAGTAAGACTTACCGAAATTGTGCACATAAAGACGCGTTTGCTTTGTTCGGGATAGAAAAGTGTGATCAACCGCCTTCATTTGTTTGTACAGGAGATTTTTGTTCACAATTTGAATATCAGGAGCCCTTTGCAGATTTGTTTTATTTGTAATAAAATTTATTAGACTGATGCGACAAACTGTCTTCAAGAGATTTTGTCTACTTTTCAAGTACATTACTTCTTTAAAAAAGAAACAAATGCTTTTAAAAATTACACCGCATTATATTATCTTTGTCAGTGTCTAGTATATGCTTCCTTCTTTCTCAACGTCTGCAAAGACTTATTGAAATATTGCATTTCAAAACTTTTTACAGTGCATACACCCTAGGAATACTCAAGACCTAGCGATGGTAGGCGGACTTTACCTTCTAAAGATGACAGTAATTTATTGACTGGCATATGAAAGTAGAGCCTGGTGAATCGATGTATTACCTCAAAAAGTCACACTGCAGTAGGACTTAGACCTAGGCTACTTTTCATTTTAGGTTTGTAAAAACCCACCTTTTTTCGAAATTTGCAAGGGTTGGGAAATGGCTCATGTCCTCCTACATAGTGCATCTAAAATGACCTAAAATTCTTAATACAGAAAGTTACTCCGTTAAGTTCCAGCATAAAGTTAAATTTTCAAAGCATGACCTTTTTATTTTTGTCATGTACAGTTCTGTCTGGTTCTTATTGACTATGTACTGGAGGTATCATTAGTCAGTTATTGTGACAGAAAAAGATCAAAGAACGTTTAATAAAATGAATGAAGCTTTGCAGTGGTATTTTCCAATGAGTCTTTCTCATCATTTTCTATGTAAAGCATTACTATGACATATCATTTGTTTGTTACTAAACCCCATACAGCTTGTGTTAGCGTCTCCCGCCCCACGAAAGCACGTTCCTAGGCAAACAGTACGGTTATGGACCAGTTTCGAACATTAGTGCTCTGTTGCATGGCTAAATTACCATAATGTTCATTCAGTTCTATGTTCTACTAAGTCTCAGCTTATAAATGACATAAAAATATATGTGTCATTTTTACACAAGGACCTGGACAGACATTGAAGGAAGCTTTTTGCATTGAAAGAAATAGCAGTGAACTTTTGACCTACTGCTGTTTGTACAAACAAGCTTGGGTCATCGATGCCCATGCATTTCTGGACTGGTAATACACTGCAGTTAACTTTCCAATGGTAACCTTTCTTTTCAAATTTTCAACACTTCGTCATAGGGACTAGGCCTGTTAAATTTTTTGAGCAAGTTTTTCGTAAAATTTTCCAGTGGGGGAAGTGGTACCCGCCACGCAGCCAAAGAGGTGGAATCCCCTGAGCTCCCGTTACAACCCTCTTACACGAGAGTAGTTGCACTTTAAACCAAAAAGTTCCCACCTACACCAGACCCCCCACACATATATACAAAATGAAATTGACTCCCCTGCAATAGGAACTAACAGCCAGACTGAAGTATTCAATTTCAAAACAGTAGCTAAGCTGAACTGTTTCTATGTAAAGCCATTACTATGAAATTTCACACACGAAAAATTTTTGAGCAAGTTTTTCCTAAAATTTTCCAGTGGGGGGAAGTGGTACACTCCATGCAGCCAAAGGGGTGGAATCCCCTCCCCTTACGCCTCTCTTACAGGAGAGCAATTGCATTTCAAGCCAAAAAGTTCCCCACCCTCACCATATTCCCACTCCCACACACATACACAAAATGAAGTTGACTCCCCTGCATTAGGTACTAATAGCAAGACTGAAGTATTCAATTTCAAAACCGATAAGCTAAAATGTTCTTCCACAAAAATTTCTAGTTACACCACTGGGAATATAAAAAGGAAGAAATTTCAAGCGCGATGTACCTGGTCCTTTTAACTTAGAATACAACATATAATGGCCGGGCCAGTCGTGTGCTACCGGCTGTAAAGCGATTAGATATTTGCCACATTAAAATATTAAGTCACATACAGTAACGACTAACGTTACCTCACAGAGCAGGATATACTGATATAGGACTAGAGTGCGGACTCCCAATACCGCGTACATAAATCCGCTGTGATTGCATTGGGACCAGAGAAATCCTAAGCTTTAGCAAGCTTAGGATTTCTCTGACTGGGACAGTTCCGCCATTTTAGAAAGGGGGCAAGTAGGCACGCCGTGTGCGAGTACGGGTGTACCAACTGTAAGACGGAAATTTTTTCTGCTGAATCCTATGGCGTTTTTACCTGTAAAATGTGAATTAAGTATGAGAAAATGTCCCGAGCCCGAAAAATTATAAAAGAAGATTATTTCTACCTTCACATGTCAACACGAATTGTCCAAGAAGGATTTAATGCGGTTTCCATCGGTAGCAAAGAGCGAAATTCAAGTAACGCACACGTATGTAATTGTCAACTCACCCCTGTGAGACATACTCGGCCTTGGGAATCTCTCAGGTCCAATCTAGACTCGGACATCTCGGCACATGTGATATGCTGAACCTGTGACAACTCGGCCTTTGGGAATCTCTCAGGTCCAATCAAGGCTCGGACATCTCGGCACATGTGATATGCTGAACCTGAGACAAATCGGCATCTAAATGAGGGATTTACAAAAGCAACTCGGCGCGGAAGTCAACTACGTACCCAGTTTAATTTTGTATTGATTGTAAAATTTTCTCATGTTTTGCTTGCACCTGGTCAGTAAAGATTGCAATTGGATGTGAAGAAGGAACGTATATCCATACACCATTTTATGTAACAAAAATTTGGGGATTTGTAGAGGTTTTCTTCAATTTTTTAGGATTTCAGGAATATTAGGACAAGGGGCTTCTGAACAGCACAGCTCCGGAAAATGATTTGCTTTAGTAACAGTAAAGGATATGAAGTTGAAATATTGATAAAATGAACAGGAAATCTCTTGCAGCTGGAGAGGTGTGGAAAAAGTGAGTATCATAGCCTTAGCCTACACTTTACTTATGAATAGCCTCAGACTAGTAGATTTGCCACTCTGGAAATATAAACAAGAAAGTATCCAGTCTAAACTCCATTGTTTTATTTTTGCTTTTATTTACACTAACAAGGGATGCAAGGACATTTTTCAACATTTTTGCAGGGGAGCACAAAAAATAGAAAGGATTTCAATGCTCAACAATTGCAAACACTTTATTTAGATTAATTGGGTTTTGGTATTACTTACAGGCTTCAGTGAAAGGAAAATTAGGGAAGGAGCCCAGTGAGGATACCATTTCTTTAATTCTATTTGGAAAGAATGTCAGAATTTATCATAGCAGTTCATATCCCAAATGCACACAATCATTGTGTCATTATGTTCCAAAAGTGATTGTTTCTTGCATGAAATTTTTCCATGGAGAAAATACGACAACATTAATGCTTGACAAGATTAGTAGTACAGTAAACATAAAGTACAAAATAAGCAACAAAAAGTGAAACATAACATGTAACCAAGAATGTCTCTTTTATGTTGACAATGCTGATAATGCACCTTCAAACACTGAAAGCAACAGCTACTGTACAGAAGCTATCCCCTACCCCTCAGGGAAAGGTCGCCACTTTCCCCCCATTTCCAAGTGCACACCCCCGGGTAATTTTCCAATCTTGGGAGGAAGGGGCTGCCAACTAGTATGATAAATTATATGCAGTCCTGAACGGCGACTGACAGTTGTTGCTCCCTATACAGTTACAAGCTGCTTTGGCTCTTTGAATTCGTAACATTCACCAAGGTACAGTTGGTGATGCAAACTAGTCATGTTCTTTCAAAATATCACAGTTTTATGAAGAACTTGAAGATTGACAGTCTGATGAAAGTTCGAAGCTGAAGCGAGTCTGGACTTTGATGGTGGTCATATCACTCTTTGCTTTTCCTCCTAATGTGACGGATGACCACAAACAACTGGTGGCAAAGTAGATACTGCATAAGGAAAGGTTTCATGCTCAGCAGCACCAAAACGGTCGCTTGGGTGTATCACTGTCAAAACAGATAAAATGCATAGAAACATTCATTCAGTTACTGCTCAAGCAAAGCAATTAAAATACTAAGATATACTGTAAACAGACTCATCATGAAGAAAGAAGCGCAAGGGATCCCTACCTTTTTAGGGAAATCCTATCAAAATCCAGAATTGAGCATCCTTATGAGGAACAAGAATATCATCAAGTCCCTTT
Organism: Holothuria leucospilota; assembly: GCA_029531755.1. Classification (NCBI taxonomy): domain Eukaryota; kingdom Metazoa; phylum Echinodermata; class Holothuroidea; order Aspidochirotida; family Holothuriidae; genus Holothuria; species Holothuria leucospilota. The sequence continues at coordinate 39,387,955 of CM055976.1, forward strand.
TAAAAAGTAATAACTGAGCATCTGGTTATGGTTATAGCACATGTAAACTGGTTGCTATATATTTTGTTTACTTACAAGCAATGGTTAAAATAATTCTAATAAATGCTTTCATAATCTAGACCAGTGTTTCCCAACGGGAGCGTTTTCGTCCCCTGGAGGCATTTTTGCAACTCAGGGGGCGATCAGAGACAAGGGGGCGACAGGGGGAGTTTGCAAAAATGAGATACTAAATTTAATCGAGGCTTTAAAAAATATCAAGTATCTTCCTTTAGGTGAACTTCCAAATTAGTATCCAATTAATTAGAGATAAAATGGAGTCAATAAGTCGAGTAGGCCTCTTTGGGTTCACTACAAAGTTGGTGAATTATTTCATCTGCCAGCTGCCAGGAAACCTCATTTAACAGTACGTGTTGCATTTCAAAATTTTCCTTGCGAGGACCCCATGATGAAGTTATGTATGCTACCACACGGTCATGAACGATATCACAATGAAAAGTGTCGAAGGCAAAACTTTATGCAATATCAGCATTTTGAGATTTGAATTTATGGACGGCGCGGAAAAAGGCGCTATAATACAACTTCCGTTGAAAAGTTCCCAGTCTATGAAGCGCAGTGTTGTAACGAGTCATGACTCAAGTCGCCATTTTTCAGAAGGGAAACGACTCGAGCAATTGTATCAGAATTTTCCTCATAGAAATAATACAGTGACTCAAGCCTCTGACTCGCCTCAAGTCACATTGAAAGTAGTAAATGACTTGACTCGACTGCAAAATTGAGTGACTCGTTACAACACTGATGAAGCGGTGTCTTTGGTCTCGGAAGGGATAGTCTCGGTCTCGGATATTGAGGTTTGGACATAACATTGTTTCATACACATGGCTTAAAGTAGCATAAGTAATGTAACAATAGCTCGGTTGAGTACTAGAGCTAAACATCAGATAATATTTTTTAAGTGACTGATCAGCTAAAGAGTGCAGCCCATGGGGAATTGCGTCCTGCCGAAATAGAAAGCTTTTTGTGGGTGGGAGAAATTGAAATAAGGGGAGATGTTAAAATGTTGCTTTTGCTTTCTTAGCCTTTGAAATGAGGAAGTCTGCCCTATTTAACTCCCAGGCGTTTCCTTGAAGACACGATGTAACTTACTAGGCAAAAGGTAAAGTGGATTTGTGGCAACAGCTGTCAAATTAATCATGTATATTAGCTTGCAAGGAAAGACTTGGAGGGTGTTACACATTTGTAATCAGAGATTATCCGCATCCCTTAAAAAATCTGCACAAATTATTAATTACGTTTTGAAATAATAATTTTATTTCGTTCATTGGTAAAGCAGGAAAGACAGGGATTTTATTATTCATGACGTCACCACGGATTCTGGAAACAGTATTCATCAGATTGTTTTTCATGTTGTTTTTGCGTTAATGATTCCCAGCTACGTAAATACTTCCCTGGTCCTGTTATTTTCCACAATGTAATATGTGTAATGAAGACATAATCGTACACAGTTTGATAAACGGATCGTTAAAGGTTGACTTCATTTAGCAAACAGTCACTAAAAGTATGTATCAATGGGTTTTGTAGTCGTATCTTTACCAAGAGATAAGTTGTTCCCATCGGGGTGGTATAGCCCCCTGAAGGCCATTTCGCAACTAAGGGAGGATAAGAGCCAAGGGGCGGCAGTGGGGCATTTGAAAAAACGAGATCATACTAAATTTAAACGGAGTTAAAGAAGATACCAAGTTTTTCCTCTAGCTGAACTTTCAGATAATTATGAAATAAAATAGCACGAGTTAACAAGTCGGGTAGGTCTAACGTTCATTCTTTAGGTTCACTAAAAAGTTGTGAATTATCTCATCTGCTTGCTGCCAGGAAATCGTATCAAACAGTGTTGAATTTCAAAATTTTCTTTGTGAGGACCCCGTTGAATTTATCAGTGGCGGTGAGAGGGGGCGGGGGGGGCTATCGGGTCCCTAGGTCAAAGTTGTCGTGCCAATTTAATCTCAAACGTAATTCTTGCCTTGCTGTTCGTAGAAGCACATACTAACATAATCGACAATTGTAGGTAATTGAAAAATAACAGAAAACGTTTGCATTGCAAAAGGAAGCAGGGTATTAAAATGTCTTTCAAAATGCTATATTTTGGAGTGCAAATTTGGGCGATCTGTAATAATTGCCGGTGTAGGACACCTTGAGTAGCATACGTCTTCCAAAGTCCCATGCAGCCACTATCATCCTTCTTCCCACCCACAAGACAAGCAAACTGCAGAATCCAAAAAACCTTCCATTAGTTGCCACTCAAGGACAAATGGTCAAAGTGTGATTTAAAATGCTTTTTATAGTTTTCGTGCTGACAATTTCGTAAACACTGCAGAACTCCAGGGGACTTCGCCGCTGGTCCCCCACTAGGACAATGCCTCATCAGGGGCAGCTAAGAAGGGCTTCGAGACTTCCTGTCCATGAGAAATACTTCACACTGTGGAATCCCCAAAATTTTTCTCTCTTTTAGTTAACACCTTTCTTCACCCTTGACTCCGATTAAGGCTTCACATTAGTCACTGGTTTTCAATTTGCCATCAAAAGAGGAAGACTCGGTACGTCTTTTATCTGTGTGTACTATCATGGGCCAGGCCCACATCTGCAAAGGATGCATACGCACCATTTATTTCAACATGTGCTTCAACTTTTTTCGTTTCATTTATAGTAGTACTTGAAAGGGACATAGAAGGGGGTTTGTCCCCCCCCCCATATGGTGAAAGGGGCGATGAGCTGGAAAAGGTTGGGAACCACTGACCTAGCCTAATGGAAATGGAAGGTTACTGTTGTACAAGCCTTGGCTACGTAACATAATGCAAAGACCAGTAATACTAGTAAGGTTATTATTCTAGCCATCTCCTGGAGTATGACTGGGTACTACAGTACACAACAGGACAGGAGGACCACCTCAGCACCCCATGCATCTATGTATCCCAAAATACCTGTAGCTGTGACAGCTCTTAGTCTTACCACAGATGTGTGAGTAATGCTGTGGTTCTCCTGCTGGTAACTCACGTGGCTATTTCACCCTTGCCTTATACCCCTGGAGCAGTCAACATCCTAATATAACATGTATCCTTACCTGACTGACCCTGATGTAAAACCTAATGCAACCCCCATTATAGTATGGTGCATGCGTTACAAAACAAGAATGACACCTGCAGTCAATGTGTTTTAGTTATAGTAAGCCAAACCTTACTGCACCAAGTCAAGTCAATACTATGCTAGTTACTACAAAGTAGGCCCTGGCCTTTAAGTACCTTTAAGAATACAAAGTGATGCACATAAGATCTGGGACCCGCCTGGACGCTTGAGCTCCTGCAATTTGGTCATAAAAATTAATACTAATTCGGGAAGAAACATGTAATGGAGGCCTCAGGTAGACTAACGTTAATAGTATGACCTGTCGCGAAAAAGCTCCCTGCACAAAGTTTGTACAATTTCAGCCCTTTGCTGATCCAATTTGCAAATTCAATTGAGAAAATGTGTTTAACTTCATTGTGACTAAAATACAAAATTATCACTAGAATCTTACTACTCAAGTCAGGTGCTTCTACCTCCTCATCTCTGGTTGATGTAGATAACTTACAAGGAAACACTGAGGTATGTTTCTGAACACGTCGCCTATTTACTTTCTTTTTTCGATCGCAGCGCACACTACGAAAAACTCAAGCCGTCATTGTTTGGCCTGTTGCTTATGTCTGTAACGTGTTTAAACTAAGTTTTGTCATAAACTGTTTATGATTGAGCTCAGTTTTTGTGTACAGTTATCCTGGGAAATATTTCCGTAGTCAGTGAAGCTTTCGCTTTTCATAGTCCTACACAGTACAACTGAGAAATTGTGTACCCTGCTCTTTGTAGTAGTTTTCTTACTTTAGGTCTGAATTAAACGAATGTTAAAGAAGGCTTGGCTCACAGTTACAGAGAACTGCTGTGCCAACCATTTTACCCTAGCCTATACCTAAACGTGAGTTGAAGCTGTTTAAGACATATAAGACAAGATACTGTAATCGTTGAGACTTTTCATAAAATTGAGTGTCCTGTTTCCCTGTTTTTATGCATCTGAACCGTTTGCATTACAGTATAATCAAACATAGGCTACCCTCGTATCTATTTGCTAGCTTTGTAACTTTCATCTGATATCCATTCAACAATTTGATCCAAGGCTATACTTAGTAGTAAAGCCTAGGCTGGCTACCCTGGAAAGGCCTAGTAAATTAGTTCTATCATTTTAAGTATGTCAGTTAGACCATGTGTTTTAACTTTGTAAACAGCAGGCGCGGTTTTACGGGGGGGTTTTGGGGGCTTAAGCCCCCCCCAAAGTTCGCTCAAGCCCCCCCCCCCAAATTTTCAGAGGTTGTGTTATGCTGTATTTGCGTGTACTGAGAAAAACAAAATTGTCCAATACACTTGTGCACATCCGTGGTCCAGTGGAATTAGTTTGTCAAGGGAAACTGTCGTCTGTGTCTCGAAATCACATATTAGGTTCACGATTTCATACAATGGAAGTTGGGTCAGATAAGTAACATCTGTGATAGTATGTACGTACATGTAAATCAAGTTAAAGGATTAATCATCTGTTGGAAGTTCAAAACGAGTCATTTCGTCGCTGATCTCGTCAAGCTATACTAGCCCTTTTAAGTCAAATCTACAGACCGAATCGTTATTCCCATTAATGTGAACAGGTCCAGTTGCTCGTATCTCTCAGTAACGTTTGCTACATTCTTCCAAATAAAAAAAAATATGCCTGTATATACGTTACATCTATGTCATGGTCAGGGGCGGTGCCACTCAGGGGGAAGGGAGGCCTATCCCCCCTGTAATTTGCAGGAAAAGAGAAAAAGAGTAGGAAAAGAAGACGTGAAAGAGAAGAAAAGAGGAGGGCGGGGTAGGCCTATATCTGATCCATATAGTTAATTCAGGGCTTCCAAGAGGCCATATTCCGGTTTCTACCAGCCTATAGATACGATTTTATAATGCACAAATGAAGGCAAATTTTCTTAATAGTTCGAGAATATTTCTGTGGACTCCACGCACGAATTTTTGCGTAAAACTTTCCCCGACTAGAGGGCAGTAATGTGTCCAAAAGGGGACTTCAGGAGGTTTGTTGATACATACCCTTAGACAAAATAAGGCTCCTCTTTCACCTAACCAAAAATATTAAGAATGTTTTGAACTCATATGATCGGGTCCAAAAATATCCCAAAGACAACACCATTTTTGCATCTAAGCAACCTTCAAGTAACCAAAATTTCTCAAAAGGGGAGGGGGACCCCTCCCCCTTGGACCTATCCCCTAGAACAGCCCTCTTTTACCCAACCAAAATTAGAATTCACGAAGTTATGAACATTTGCCAGCCATATATCAGTCAAAACTGTCCCGAAGACTGCACCATTTTGCATCTTAGCAACCTTCAAGTAACCAAAATTTCTCACAGGAGAGGGAAACACCCCTCCCTTTAGACCTCTCTCCTAGGACCGCCCTCTTTCCCCCAGCCAAAAATTAGAATTCAAAAAATTATGAACATTTTCCAGCCATATATATCAGTCAAAAAATAACCCTAAGACCCCACCATTTTGCATGTTAGCAACCCTAAATTAGCAAAAATTTCTCAAAGGGAGGGGAACACCCTTCCCCTTAGACCTCTCCCCTAAGAAGGCCCTCTTTCCCCAAACCAAAAATTAGAATTCACGAAGTTATGAACATTTTCCAGTCATATAGTCAAAAAATTACCCAAAGAACGCACCATTTTGCATCTTAGCAACCTTAAATTAGCAAAAATTTCTCAAAGGGAGGGGAACACCCTTCCCCTTAAACCTCTCCCCTAAGAAGGCCCTCTTTCCCCCAACCAAAAATTAGAATTCACAAAGTTATGAACATTTTCCAGTCATATAGTCAAAAAATTACCCAAAGAACGCACCATTTTGCATCTTAGCAACCTTAAATTAGCAAAAATTTCTCAAAGGGAGGGGAACACCCTTCCCCTTAAACCTCTCCCCTAAGAAGGCCCTCTTTCCCCCAACCAAAAATTAGAATTCACAAAGTTATGAACATTTTCCAGTCATATAGTCAAAAAATTACCCAAAGAACGCACCATTTTGCATCTTAGCAACCTTAAATTAGCAAAAAAATTTCTCAGAGGAAGGGAACTCCCCTCCTCTTAGACCCCTCCCCCACGACGGCGATCACTCAACCCATGTCCCCTATCAAAATAACCTTGCGCCGTCCCTGGTTATGGTACTGTTTTTATTATCATTGGTTTCAGTGTGCGCGTGACCGATTTACATATATGAGAGAAAATTTTATGATTCTTCCGTTTCAAGTCCCCCCTACCCCCCCCCCCAAAAAAAAGTCTCGATCTAGAACCGCGCCTGGTTAACAGGCCCTAGAATTGCTTTTATTCCTCTCATTCTCTCAAAATTTATTTGAGTAAGTTACAAGTAAGTAACATGTAATGTTCTGGGGAAACATTTCTTTCGTGGGAAAATATTTTCTGTAAACCCGTATTTCATTTGATGAGCCCATTACAGTATATATACTGCCTCATTCATACCCTACATTCATAACCATCTGTGAGCAACAGTAAACACCATTTATCCATGATCAAACCTTACACTTTTTTTACCAAAGTTACAGCATACACATTTCAAGGAGTCACAGACTTTTGTTTCCTTTCTATTGGTCTCAGTCATGCATTATTTCCTGTTTCACTAATAACGTTCACTATGGAAAGGTGACTTTGCCGGAGGTCACTGACATTTCACTCTGCAATGCGTATTTTATCACTTCATCAACAATCAAAAAGATTTTGGTGTTTTATGTTCATAACAGCTTTAAAGTGTGTTTATTTACTTAATGTTTTGTAACATTTTTAGTTTCTGAAAAAAAATAAAACAGTCATTACGTTCACCTGTTGTAAATGTCTTTTGTGTATTTTTCTCTTTTTTTCTATTTTTTTTTTTTTTTTGGTTTTTTTTTTTTGGTTTTTGTACCTTGTATTCATACTTTCCAATAGTTCAAACGAAGATTTCAAGATTATACCATAACCAGACAATTGTCAAACATAACTCACTATCGGAAATTGTGCGTATACTACAAATACTTGGTCATGTCCAGTATGGTTACGTGCCGTAACCACATTTTCTAGTTGTTCTTGTTCAGCGCGTAGCCATGCTGCGTTTACAGGAATCAAGAAAACCCTCCTTCTTATAAAGGACTCTTCTACCATAGTATTTTAAGTACTCCAAAAGTACCCTGAGTGTATTTAGCCAGGTGATAAGATCCTAGCCAACCATCTACTCGTTAAATATAATTAAGAAATTTGGGACAAAAATAACACGTTCTTGGTTATTAATGACTTGTTTGAATTCCTGGTCAAGTACAAATTTCTGGCCGTTTTGAAACTTTCAGCTGGCCTTGACATTGTATGCTGGTGTCACAATTAAGTACGGTCTTTTCTCATGTTATTTTACTTACATAGGATATACTAGTCAATGGAATTAAAACCTATCAGCCTACTCAAAATAAAGAGCCTCATTTTTGAGATATATTCACACAACGACGATTCGCAAGTATTTTTCATTGAATAGTTTAAGCTCCTGAAGCGTGGTGAACTGAGGCCCTGTCTCACCTGTTTATTTTCATATGAGCAGTTCTGTGTACAATAATCCGTGAAAATAAGCCAAACTTAGGTGAACTTAGAACAAATTGCAACAGAAGCTCTTTTGGCTTCGAATTATTAGATTGGCCACACTGAGCACGATATCCAAAATCAGACAAAATTTGATATCCGGAAGAAGGGTAATTGAAATTGCATAAAATCAAAATGGCCGCCATATGTCCAAAACGGTTGCTTTTATACCAGCAAAATGTATTGTGAATGTATGAAGATGTGGTACCAAAGATTCAACTAACCTGGGTAAAAATGTTCCATGAAGTTTTTATGACGTCATAAGACCAATGTGACGTTATACGCCTATTACGTCACTGCATTTAAAATGACGACATACTTGAAGGATAATGTTTTTATTCACCATAAGGTAATTGTGAGTAGACACTAGACGTATGAAATAAACAAAATCAGCTTCATGTTAAATGTAATATGATGTCATAATGACTTCACAAGGTTGAAATGACTTCACATATGTCATGAACATCTATCTTCATTTGTGGATAATAACTAGTTGTTTCTAGTTTTAAATGATTGGTTATTCCTTCTTGGAAGCACCGTAGGCGGTTTACCATGACAACAGAATGGAGATAACTCAAACATTACATAATTTATAATTGGGCTTTTTGTGTTTACAAAAAAGCACCCTGACAGTTTGGAATTACTCATGACCGTCATAGCCGAGCTTCCTAGGACATTACAGACCCATGCAACAAGGATACTGAGTTTGCGCTCCTAAGTATACTGAATAGCCTACGTATACATATAGATTTTAAGCCCCCTACTGCTTTACATACTTTTTTGAATGATTCGAGAACCACGAATATATTGTCATATTGTGGGAGTAATTTTGTAAGTGTCTAACGGCCGTGAGTGAGGATCATAGTCAGGGTAAGTGGTGGTGTACCCGCCGGAGACGTACCTCCTTCGGGAGAACTCCTTTGTGGGTAACGTTTGGTTTTTGCCCTCGCCGGGATCCAGGCGAAGGGGCTTGTAGAAGAATAAAGTAATTTTTGGACCCACTTTCCATATGAGTTACATATCATCAGATGAATAAAGAGTATGCCTATAACTAAACTACGTCGGTACATTATGTGTATTTTAATGTTTTAGGCCTATGTGTGGGAATATTGGAAAAATTATTAACGCAAAATTACGCATAGGTACTTTTACGGTCAATATTTTCTAATTGTACGGCACAAATCTTTTTGTACAGTGATATGGCTCCCAACCTATAGGCCTACCCCTAGTGGTTCCTTTTCACTTGCACCCCCCCCCCCCATGGAATTATAAAATTGTGAAACATTTAACTTCGGTTTAAATATCAAACGGAGTAAACCAGTAAAATTACAAACTAAAAATTGGAAGTAAGAATGCAAAAAAACTCAAAGCCCATTTTTAAGCCAAACAATAAATAATAGAGTCCAAATCTAGGATATTATGTGCATAACAATGCAAAACTGATACACCGGACAAATCTTGCCATGACCATATACGTAGATCCGAAAAGTTTAAAATTACATCATCTTTGGGGAACGAGCTACCAGGTCACCAATTTCCTAGTTCAAGTGTTGTTTGCAAGTTCGTCAACTGCAAAAAAAATATATAACTGAAGGTGTCACAGCAATGGATTCACTTGACCAACAGTACAGCATATTATGTAATTTTTCAACCATACAGTATATTATATACTGAAGATCTAGTGAACCTGTAATCTAATCCTAATCGTTAATTAAAACCAAAGTAGATTTTCGTTCAAGCAGATATTTGGTCTAATGAGTATTTCCCTGGACTATTCTCAGACTTTTTTGAATGAGGACAAAACTTTAACTTCTTTTACTTTGTTCATTTATTTAAAAATAAAGAGATATGCCCCACAATGTTATACTGAATTATGAAATACACAATGGATGTAAAATCCATATCAGGCCCGTCGGAAGGTATTTAAAAGTGGTACGGTATTTTTCGGGGTATTTTTCGGTGTTCGAAGGGGCAGCTCTAGAGCCCCTCGTGAGGGTTCAATGGAGCGAAGCCCCCTTGAAGCTTTTGGATTTTGAAAAATGAAACTGTGTATTTCCATGGGAAGTTAATACAAGTGGAATACTGATTTTAAGTGGGGATCCTTCCTTTGTCACTACATAAATGTGTCGTCTTGGGGGAGGGGTCTAAGGGGAGGGAGCGTCCCCCTCTCCTTTGAGAAATTTTTGTTAATTTAAGGTTGCTTAGGTACAAAGCGGTGTTATCTTTGGGATTTTTTTGGAGCTGATCGTACATGGCTGGAAAATGTCCATAATTTAGTGAATTCTAATTTTTCCGACTGGCTGGATGTTTTTACTAACTGCAGTGGCGGCACCCTGCGTTTTTGTATACAGCAGTGGGGATCCTTCTTTTGTCACTATATAAAGGTATAATCCTGAAATCGGGGTCTAAGGGGAGGGGCGTTCCCCTCACCTTTGAGAAATTTTTGTTAATTTAAGGTTGCTTAGATGCAAAATGGTGCTATCTTTGTGATATTTTTGGAGCTGATCGTAGTATAGCAAAGGTGTGAAGGACTAGCAAGGCCGTTTTCAGAATGCTTTTAAGTCGTAAGTGTATTAACAATCACCACTGCCCTACCCCTTTTCTTCTCCCTCCCTCCCTCCCTCCCTCTCTCTCTCTCTCTCTCTCTCTCTCTCTCTCTCTCTCTTTTAGCTGAAAAGTGGTACGGTATATACCGTACTTACCGTAGCGGTTCCGACGGGCCTGATCCATATCATGGAAACCCCCAAATCGACATATAGTCGAGTTGTAGGTTTTGTTGGCTGGTGTAAAACACACGTTTTCCTTATATTTGAACATCTGAGTGCCTTTACCAATTTAAATATAAAATAACCGAGTTTCTGTAGTTAACAATGCTGTTTTTTACATTAAATTGTGCACTGTTGCCCCTGATAATTTTCCATCAGTTCTGGCATTGAACTTTCTCAACATATATCCATATTCATCATAACCGTGTAGCTATTAACCATCACGATTCTGTTAGGACTATTATCCCGATTTTACTTTGCTAACCTAAATTCCGACATGACTTTGGTCGGGATAAGAAATATCGGTACTTATTTACGATTGGAGTCAAATTTTGTCCTCAGTTTCGAACTCCAGGTTCATTGCAGAGTGCTGAAGGAGTAACTACTCACCATGCTGAAGTTATTTGCATCTGTGACGTATTTGTAGTATCATGGTGACGTAGTGATGTGATGTGATACCATGCATACGGCAAAATGATCAGTAGAATACACTGTAGATTGATAGGGTAAAAAACCATCAAACAGCTTTGCTTTCTGGAAAGAACTTCTTAAAAATGCAAATAAGAGCAGATAATCTTTTCTTCTAATCACGATGGCGTAACAATGATGACGTAAAATTTACACCAAAAAGTACAAAGTACGCCACTTTGTGCTACTAAATATGTTATTGACTTTAGTATCAAGCTTCCAGTGTCTATTCACAATAAATTTATTAGAGAATATACAAATTTTCTTCAGTTATGACGTCATTTTTTACACATTGACGTAATATAATTCTATATAGGTCTTTTGATGTCAAAGGTACGTCATAAAGCATTGTAATAAAGTCATATGATTCTTTGATACCATATTTCGGTACACTTATAATTCATTTTGGGGTATAAATGAAACTGTTTTTTTTTATTTTGATATATGGGTCCTTAAAGTTGTTAATAGCCGCCATTTTGAATTAGTGCAAATTAGCCTATTCCCGGAGTAAGATTTTGTCTAATTTGGCTGTTTGGGGTATAATATTGATTGGGGTCATAATAATCACCCAAAGCCAAACCTGTTGCAATTTGTTCTAGGTTCATCTATATTTTTACTGGGCTACGAAAAGGATCCATGGCTAGAAAAACTATGGTATTATACATGATAAATGAATGCTATTACAGTTACAAATAATCTAGTACTAAAGACATACAGAAACAGAGTAGCGTACAAAAGTAGGTGTCGGTAGAAAAGTAAAAATACACTCCTTCATTGACCAAAGGGCATCTAACGCTTCTCGACTTTTTGTCTTAGATCATGTGTAGAATCTGTTCTTTTCAGCCAGTCAAGAACGGAACCACGCATAACAGACCATTGATGTTATGGTCAGAGGGTCGAGAGGTTGGTCAGTTAAGTCTGTTGTCCTTTCGGGGACGAATCTCCCTTGGGTAGAAGAACTGCTTCGGGAGTAACGTTTGGTTTCGCCCCTTGGCTCTTCGCCAGACAATCGAGGGGACTTTAGAAAAAGCTTACGATTGAGTATTACAGTACCATGATACACGTGTAAATTCAGTCGAAGGGAGTACACTTTTTCCCAAAATGTTAAGCAAGCTTGTAGCATATATTTTACCCGAAAAGGGGGAACTGTTTTGCCCGAATAGAGGCTGCAGTCTCCAGGTCCAATCCTCCGCCTAGTGGGGTATGATAACCGTTATACCTCAAAAGATAGTCACCAACCAATGTGAAAATAAATGTAGGCATTTTACTGATTGTATACTACAACGATAAGACCACATATGAGATACAAAAGTTTTCAACAACAAGTTAAGAGTAAGTTCACGCTCCCCTAAGTATGTTTTTCAAAAATTATTTTACTGTCACGTACACTACAACGGAAAAGAAAGCAAAAATTTACCACACTATTTCGATCTTCATTCACATAATCTCGAGATAGCGTGACAATCCATTCCCTTTTTTTTTCTTGGAATGGTGTTTTACTTTTACTTCAAGCGAGCGGAAATGACGAAAACGTAAGCAGGTAAGAGAAAGTCGAACGTTGACAAGTAAGCTATAGCAAGTAGCCTACCCCGAAAATTGGTGTTCGGTTTTATTACGTCTGACGATACAAACGAATCCAAAGCCTTTTTTATCTTTATCAGTTTTTTTTTTTTTTGAAAGAAGTAAAACATCTTTAGTACTCATATTAACTTTCAAAATAACAGCCACGTCGCGGCCAAGAACACAGACTTATGGGAAAATTTTCAGCAAGGCGGGAAGAGGAAGGTTACGTGGCTGAGGTTGTATGTCCTGAAAATATTCTTGATTGACAATTAAGCATAGACCCTTTTCCAAAAAGCAATTACAAAGGATTGTGGGATAGAATTTTTGTGTGCGTCGTTTTGAGCCACAGTAAATTGTAACTGACAAAACGACGAATACCAACACTCTATCCCATAATCTTTCTTCTTACTAGGCCTTTTTGGAAAAGGGGCCCATGATGACATAGGTTTTATCACATGCAAGTGCCCTGAAATCCACATTTAGCCCTGAAATCGACATTTTATAGGTCTGGAGTTTCTAACGGGGCGCCTCATACTCCTACGCCCGTAAGGGCGATATTATACTATTCATTTCTTCTGGGCTCATGAGATTACCACGGTTGTCATTGTTTTGCTGGTTTTATTTTGCTTGACCTACACCTAGTGCAGTTCAGTGCGATCCAACTAGTAAAGACTATATAAAGCAGGGGACTTGTCGGGTTGAATCCCCCGTCCTCTCCTTTGCGTCACTACATTCTTTTTGTAAGACATTCCTTAACTGCAGTGCAAAGTTTGTGTAATTATCTTAAGTTGATTAACAGGTGCCAGGATATCGCATCTTACAGTGATTATTTTCAAAGTTTTCCTGGAGTATCCAGGATCCCTAGTGTCTTGGCTATTTTGAAGGATACATGATAATTACTGGCTTTTCCCCAAACTGTGGTGAAGTTATACTGAATAATAATGCACTCGTCCGTAGGAAAATGTTGTTTGATTGTTCATTTATCTTGATTACCAATTGTGAGAAAATTACATGTAACAGTGTTTTCAAAAATGAATTGGGGAGGGAGAGGACCCTAGACATGCACCCTGGAAAGTTATATCACGGAGGGAACGTATAGGGTGGAACTACAAGTATAAGCACAGTGTAAGTGCACCCAGGGGAGGATCCAGGATTTCTGAAAAGGGGGGGGCGAAGTTGTTCGAACTGTGATTGATGGCACCAAGGGCGTGGATCTATCTTCAAAGATGGGGGACTTTTCACCATTTGCAAATCGCCATCCTGGGGGAGGGGTCTAAGGGGAGGTTGTCCCCCTCCCCTTTGGAAAATTTTTGCTCACGTAAAGGGAGCTAGATGCAAAACGGTGCTACATTTGGATTGAATGTATCAACAAGAATTCCTACTTTTTTAGGAAGTTTTTTCATCTCGCTTGCTTAAGTGAATTTTTACTCAGTGCTTGGGGTAAGTCAAGACCACACTGTGTGAAGTAAGTGAACAGTAAATTGTTAGACTACATATACCATTAGCATGCTTACTCATATCTAATAAAATGTGGATATGGAAGCGATCAGGACTATGTATGTCAGAGCTTTTTTTTCGAAAGTATGATAGAGGTGATACTGGCAGACTGGTATCAATCTTTAATTACTCCATTGTGGTACACCTTCTCTTGCATGGTAGTCGAATCAGGGGCGTATATACATCAATTCCCGGGGGGTGTAAACTATTTTGGGACCAACTACATTCTTGGAGACCGACTCCCATTGACATAGTTGTACGATCCAAATTTCCTAGAGGATTACAATTTACAGGGCCGCGCGGTTGTAATAATTATAGGCGTACAGGACTCTTCCAAATTGGGGGTAGAAAACCTTTTGCCCGAATCTCAAAAAGTTGCCCGAAATTCGTTGCAGTTCAGGTACATGAAACAAACCACGAAACCACTTCATGCGCACGAAGCGCGCGAAAATTTTTGTACATTTTTCGTGCATTTGATCAAAACCTCGGAAACTCAGTACAAAGTTCGGGCAATCTTTTCACTTCAAATGTTGTTCATGTCTGGTATACTGTAACAAAAGCATACTGGACTGGATGTTACTAAACCACTACGTACGCGCAAAGTGCGCGAAAATTTTTGCACATTTTGCGGGCATTCAATCAAAAATTCGGGAACTCAGCAGAAATTTCGGTAAGCTTTTCACCTCAAATGTTGTTCATGTCTGGTATACTGTTACAAAGGCATACTGAACTGGATTTGAGGCCGACTTTTTGGCGTTCAGAGACCGACTTTTGGTTTTCACTGGGGTGCCACAAATGTAATTTTACTAGCACGAGTTAGTTTTAGGAGTTTTAGTAAATAGTGCGAGTGGAACTTTGTGGCACAGAACCGACGGCAAACTATACGAGGGTATCACGGCCATTTTTAACTTCGGCGTTAGCAATTTTTAAATCGCTTTACGATGCTGTCTTTTATTTCGAGCAACGAGTAAAGACCACGAACATGGAAGAGGGTGGTGGTGTCCCCCTTTCCTTTGAAAAATTTGAAATTGGAGGGTGTCTAGTTTGCAAATGGTGCAATATTTGGGCACAATTTTGCTTATAAAATGTAGTGCCAATTTGTAATCTATGTGATATTATCTTCTCACAGTTTTAGTGCTAATCATTTTGAAAAAGTGAAAGGGGACTTTTTGAAGATGTCCCCCTTCCAAAATAGTGAGGGAGACCCGTCCCCCCGTTTTCCCATGATCCACGCCCATGGATAGCACTATACCATCTAAGCGGAGCACCACCATCGGTTGTTGCGGAGCGTACAAGAAAAGTTTTGACAAAATAGACGTCCCAGATCGCCAGAAATAGCACTTCCCGTGTCTTTTTGCATTTTCTGCTTTATATAATTTGATATCTCAACTCTCTGCCCATTAATATTTCCACATTGAAGTTATTAACAGAAGACAGTTATCATAGGTACAGTGCCTTACTACAATGCATCCTGTTCAAGGCGTCTAATCAGATCTTTAGTAGTCATGTACTTGGTGAATATTGGCAGTGTAACCATGGTATTATTGTAGGCCTTACATAATATCAAAACTGAATGACCGAATTGTAATGATTCCGACCACTATATTTCTAAGTAAAATTTTGTTGGTGTTGTGCACTGTGGGCCAATTTTAACGTCTTTCAGAGAAAAATCGAGGGATTAATTAACTGACAGAACAGCATTTGGCCATTTAGTTTGTCATTGATGATGGTTATACTTGTTGATTGCTGATTTTTTACTTAGTTTATAATTCCTCGTTTTTCTCCTTAAGAATTTATTTATGGAGGGACACTGAAAATTTTAGGGAGGGACGTGTCCTCCCCTAGTTCCCCGCTTCCACCGCCTATGCGTAGCATACCAGAAAATTTGGGTAAAAACACATCCCAGATAGCCGGAAAAGACACTTCCAAGGCCTTGTTATTCGCATGGTTTTCCATTTTAATTCTCTTGCATGTTCTGAAAACTGAGTATTGAACAGACGATATAGAAAAAGAATTATTGTAAGGATTGTTCTGTCGAATGATACCAGCAGCTATATTGGAGTATCTAGAAAGATGGTAGCCATAATCAAGGCTTGATGAAAGGCTGTGTTGGTACGGCGTGAATCCTGGAAACCAGGATGCTGTTACTAAGGGATCAAGTTACGCTGTAGTGTCTGGTCAAGACGGCAAATACAGGGTACCTGTATTGCCCAGTGGCGAAGGCCCTGGTAAACGGACAAAGTGGTGTCTCATAGAGGCATCACATGGCTTAAGATTCAGTAAGTCACCCAGAGTTTGCAAAGTGTAGGCTATCATATTTTGAGCAATCATTATATGATGGTATACACTAAATTCTGTACTGATCTCGCAATACACAATTACTCGCCCAGCCTTACCATGTGTACCTCACTTCATGATGTGTGTTCGAAGTGCCGTACATGTGTTCCTCATGCACTCTCTGCAATGTGTCCATACCATGTTCCCCCTTGACCGGCATGAACCCCCGACCACCCGCAGCATGGGTTTTAATCCTGGTTCACGGACCTACTTAAAAAAGATAACCAGATTTTCATTACAATGATATTAGAATGATAATGAATATTTATTTCTCAGCATAAGAACGGCTCACTGGTCGAAACTTGACAAGTTCAAACTTGCGCAAAACAGAATGACATGAAAACAAAAACCGAAATGCGCCCTCATTTGATACACTGATCTATACCTATACACATAATAGATGAGTGACTTGCTAGCTATTATGCCCATGACGAGCGTTACTGTTGTTCTGCTGACTACTATACTGTTGAGTACTGCTGTATTCTGTTGAGTGCTGTTGAGTGCTGTTGAGCACTGTTATGTTCTGTTGAGTACGGTTGAGCACTACTGTTGAGTAATGTTTAGTACTGTTGAGTGTAAGGAATTGTAAGCTAATAGTTTCAGATCAGAGTTAGCCTAAGTAAAGTTTAACGTCAAATTTAGGAACAAATCTGTAGATAAGCAAAATACACAAACAATGAAGGTGTTTCTAATCACATGGCACCTATATTTCTTGTTTTAAAACGGAATCAATCGTAATATGACTTTTCAAACATACACTAGTGTTGTTCTTCAATCCCATTTTGTACGAAAGCCGTGACGTTCAGAGAAAACCACATCGATTTTTGTCAGTGAACACCATTCGGCTAACGGATGAGAGAAATCCAATACGGGAGAGGGGGTGCTTCAAAAACGTTTCATTATAGCATGAAAGATACTTCATATCTTCAAATACTGTAAATGGACGAATCTCAATGTTACTAGGGAACAGAGTCGTCTGGACAAGAGTAATGTATTTTGCTCGTTTATTCTACCGTTAATATAGAACAAACATGAAAGTGCAGAGATATAGGCAAAGCGTTTTGGTATTGGTAACTAATGCGAGGACTAAGAGACTCAAAGGCTTATGACATTATATCAGGTAATGAAAACAAGCGAAGACCTGAGCTGGGCTTTTTTGCTCATGTTCTCCATTTCAGGAGTCATTATTCTAACAATAACAGTCCTGGTCCTTGCAATATGATTAAAATTAAACAGGCCAGAATAGGACTAGCTAGGCTATATGCTGACCGTAGACTGGGCAATACAGCCTAGGCCTGAATGCTTACTGTATGTAGGCCCAATCAACTGAATTACTTCTAGGGCTTATCTAGTGGGTCGTTCAGGGATGTGCGCTCCTCTAGTAAAAAAGGAATCAAAAGAAAGACAGAATGAAAATAACACAATGGAGAGAATGTAAAATACTGCCATCCAAGGAAAATCATGCACCTCAACATTAAAAGCCCTACTTTGTAAACCATGTGACCTTCAATCGTTATCGTAAATTTTACCCAATCGGGGAATATTTTACATGGACTCCGTACACGTCTTGAGGTTCAAGTTCAAGTTTCTAGCTTTGTCTCGAATGAATTTTCATATCGACAGGAGACGTAGAGCATGCTAGGTACAACCTCCCGGACATTATGGTTGGCAAGCCATTCAATATTAACAGGCGGTATCCGTGGGGTTGCAGACCCACCCACCCACTCACCCCCCCCCCTCCTCCAAGGAAGGGAACAGAAAGGAAGACGGTAGGGAAGAAAAAGAAAAAGGAAACGAAAAAGTGTAAACTGGCTTCCCGGCCCTGAAAAGTAAATAATTTAACATTTTGATTGTCTTATTTTACCCAAATTGGTCAAGTGTTTCAGCAAGGGCCTGATTTACCCAATAATCGCGGCAACCTGCACCCGATATTTTGACTTGTACGGCTCCCGAAAATTTCCATAAGGAGCATTCGTTTTGGCTTAGCTTTTACATGTGCGTCTGACTGAGTCAAAATAGAAATCATGACCGGATTGCTACGTAGTTAAATAGAAACTTTGCAGCACGAGTCTGAATTCTCTAATCTCTAATGTGATATGAGTAGAAAATTCCGTGAATGTTAAATTACTGATTAGCTGCTTCAAGGAAGCTGTAAATAAGGCATGCCATGTGGGTAATAATGCATGGTAAAATTGTCACTAAAGTATAAATAACTGTGCATGGGTAGTGCCCGAAAGGACATTGTTTTCAATTAACATGATTTAATCGTGTTCTTTTTTAGGCCTCATCAACAAAATACTCAAAAGGCGATCTTTATCTTTCCTTTATGCTAATCTGCTAGTAGGAAAGTCCATTTCCGAGGAGCTTCTTTAAGCCCAAAATTTTCTAAGCGCTACACCAGCGGCTGTGGTGCCGATTCGCTTAGATCAGTGCTTTTCAGTCTGGTCCCAAAAACCTCAGCTTGAGGTGAATTGAGAAAGAGGAATGGAAATGGGTGTGACTGGGTCAAACATCGTTTTATTTCAACATTTTCCCTGGAAGATCCCCAATCCTTCTTTTGCGGCACTGATTGCCTTTAATTTGCACTCTCACACTGTGAACCACAACTTACACTAACCCTAAACTCAAAGACCTTTTTTTCAAAATCCTGGATCAGCACCCAAAAGATAACATGCAAATTTAGTAATTGAATTTTCGCCTTCAAAAAAGGTTGAAAATATACATGGTATGTTAAAAGTACTTGAAGGAAGAATGGGAAAATGTTTGCAATCAGGCAGGAAATTAAAAGGGAAAGTTTGAGAAGCACTGCCGTAGTACTGTCGATGCATTAGTAGTTATCTACTTCCTACAAGTAGCTCCACAAATAGGCTATCCCCATTCTCGTCCCCTCTGACCGAACCCCTTAGCTCTGCGACTGAGTGTATTCAGCTCTTTTTTGATAATTACACGTTTCATTTGAAACTTTTGATACTAACATGACTAAAGCTGTTCCTGCGCCGAAAGGTGACATCTTGGTATGAATTTTTTTGAGCGAATGAACATCATATGCTGCGGCCACCATCAGAATGGCCAAGCGCACTGTTGTATCTGGTTATTGACGTAACGATAGTACAGTACTGTAATAAACACCCGCAGTTGCAAAAAGCCACGAACTGTGACTTGCCAAATACACCTTTCATGGAGTTTGCCAAAGAATTCTTGGTAGGCTACATGCACCTGATGGTGGCACTAGACCGAGTCAAGTTAGAAAGTGTAAACGTATTAGTCCACCCAACAAATACTGTCACCAGTACAACCGACACTGAAAGGCCCCAACAATACAATAGGTAACGGGCCCTCCCTGAAGATAAATCAGGCCCTAATTTCAGCGTGTAGCATATTCCTCCTCTCCGCCTTTTCTGACGCACATGAAGCGGCAGATATTCCCTGTTGTTTATGGTTGTACTTATTTACAAAAAAAAAATCGTAGTAAATATTAGGCCTATGCACAGCGCATAACTGACGACTACCTGGGATGGTTTTTGACGTTTTTTTTTAAGGTGTACGGAGCATCATCAAAACTCTAGAAGTCTCATCATACTACCTTTTCTCTACCAGGAGTGGACCATAGATAATGCCGGGAGGGCTCGTAAGATGCCCTAAGAGACCCACTGGATACGGGCCTGCTTTACCATAGGCTACGCGGCCAGTAGCGCATGTCCAACTTGACGAGGATAACGAACCCCAATGTGTACCAGCTGTATAAAGTAAATTACTTTTAACTGTAAATAAAAAGAAGGATATAAAAGAAAAAAGAAGGGGCAAAATATGAGGAACTGTCAATACCATAGTCGGTTTTTAACTTAAATAAAAACAAGGTGGACCCCAAAACATTCTTTAATATATTTAGCCTATATCGCCACCTACACGCACATTCATTCCTGATACGTTACAAACTGTATTGAATACTGGCCTATATTTTCCGAATCCTGGTTGTCGGCATGGGAGTATACTAGAAAAGCATTGCACAAGGGGGTTTAAGGTGTGTGCCATGAAATGGTCATAATTGACAATAAATTACGACGGCGTGAATTTTGCCCTGAAGGACGACATTCTTGTGTTTAAAACGACAGTTCCTTGCCCCTCCCTCATTCGATTATAAATGTTGGACACCAATTTTTCTTTGGCATTCTGCCTAAGTAGACTCTCACATATTGCATTTGAAAAAATACCACGACGTGACTCTAATTTAATCCCATTGTGGTCTTTTACCCTTTCCAAACATGGAACACAAATAACTTGCAGCAGATCAACACTAATCTCACGAAATATGGAAAGAAAGAAGCAGCAATTGTTGTATCTAACGGGCTCATTATAGAACAATAAGCCTCGCCCACACTATGCAACGTTCGTACTGCTGCATATTCATTTAGGGAGAGTGGTCATGTCAGGTCATATATGCACCCATTACGCAATACGTGTTGACCTTGCTTACCGTTATTCCAACGACCCTGGTCACAACAGGGAGTTGCCTGGTCACAAGAAACTACCACCAGGGAGTTGCTATTTGTCAAATAGCAACTCCCTGCTACCACCACCTGTACCACCCCGTGCTGTATACAGGATACTGGAATTCAAAACTCACACATGGAGAGGCAGCGTCATCTCCCTGGTTCACTGTGAGTGTGCGTTATTAGTCGTTACAAGAGAGTCACTACAATCGTGTTAATTTATCTGCGAAAGACTTGTAGGCCCTGCATATTTTTTTTGTTTTGGACAAGTGGCAACCACTGGCATCACAGTTTTGTAAAATTTTCATTTTGTACCATTGTCGAAGTCTCTTTTACATCCGGCTGTAAAGTAAGTCAAACCTGCTAAGGCTCAAGGGCTCAATTCAAATTACGGAATAACTGTTACGTGTGTATAGTATACCAGGGAGGTGATAAGACCACCTACTGTAATATAACGGTAGTTCCGTTAGGCTGTCATATAGAAACTCCCTGGTCAGTAATACAGACATAATGTAGTAATAATTCCCACTAATGTACTGTACTGTACTTAGTTCGTATTTTCCCGGCGAACTTTTTGTACATGCTGTAGAAGACGTTTGTTTTTGTCTGACGCAATGTGATAGAAATGATTTGATTGGTGGATTTCAAATCAGGGGTGATGAGGGTGTAGTTTTGCATGCATAATTGTTTGGGTGAACAAATCTATAAGTTGTTACAGAAAGGTTTTTTTTTTTTCTTTTCCATCTCAGTTTATTATATCTTCTTTTTTTTTCCCCCATTCCATGGATTCATTCAATATTCTGGAATTTTTATACATATTATATACAATATTTGCAAGATGAAGTCTCAATAATTACTGAGGTTTCAATTGATTACAGTTTCATTAATTACAAAAATATATAATACATAGTCTTGATATTAAGGTCATCCTTAAATATATCTAATGTAATACAATTGCATTTTCCGCTGGCTATTAGATGTGACAGTGTCAATTAAGCCATAACAAAATTAGGTGATTGTGAGCATGCAATTATTGCAGATGGGAGCTTTATAATATATAAAGAAAGGATTAACCATGAAGTAATACAACCAGGGGTTTGGGAAAATCAGCCAGTCGTTTTAAAAATTTCTTGAAAACGTAAAGTTCGCAGATCATTGTTCTGCTTACGCAAAATATAGTATTCTACGTCTAACAAGAATCTAAACTTACAGTAGAAGGTATGTGCCTCTGGAAGTTTGTTATTTAATTTACAGTTAAAAAGAAAATATTTTGCATTCAATATAAAAAAGTTTAAGGGACATTTAATGTCCTCTAATAATCCAAAATTCACATGATCTAAAGTAATACTGAAGTCTTGCTTAAGGCAGAGTACAGAAATACTTCGCCAGAACAGCTGACTTACTCGACAAGACCAAAATAAGTGTTCGAGGGTTTCGTTTTCTGAATTACAAAATGTACACAATGGTGAGTCTTTTACTTTTATTTTATGTAAGAAAAAATTAGTACCGATAATTCTATGGATAAAGCGTAAATGAAAGTACTGGACTTTAGTATCACGAACAGCAGCATATGGTAGCAAGAACACTCTATGCCAGTTACCATTAAAGTTACTAATTTCTTCCCACTTGAAAACAGCACAAGGGGTTGAAACGTTTAAATTCACAAAGTGGTTGTAAACAAACTTAGTAGGGCGTCCATTAGTAGTAAAACTGATGAGACGCAAAACATTTTCAGAAGGGTTTTCAAGGTGTTCAATATGGGCTTTCCACTCTCTGGGAATTGCCGCTAAAATTCCATAGAACAAAGTAAACGGAAAATTATGCGTAATATCGAACTTCGTAATGAATGCATCATAGGTTAAGGTATTGCCATTTTCATCAAAGAAATCTTTCACAACATAGGCGTGTTTTACCATCAAGACCTTTGAATTAACAATACTCTTATCAATCTTTATAAAAGAATTATTTACAACATATTGACTACCATAGTGATTTGGAGGTCGAAAATTAAATAAAGACCATGCACTGCAGACTTCATAAATAAATTCGTTTGAAATGTTAACATCAATATTCTTATAATTACAATCGAAGAGAAATTTACCTCCATAGTGTTCAAGGGCCGTGTCAAAAAAAAACTTTCCATCCTCCCAAGCTTTCGTCTAAGTAAAGTTTCACCCATTTACATTTTAAACTCTTTGAGAATAATTCCATGTCGATCATGTTAAGGCCACCATTGCACTTTTGGTTCAATAAGACCGAGCGTTTGATTTTGTCTGGCTTATTTGACCATATAAACTTGTAGAAAAGAGAGTGTAATTCTCGAAAGAAAGGTTTGGGAGGGTCAGGTAAAACAGTCAATAAATAAACCAGTTGAGATATTGCAAAGGTTTTGATAATTAGAACTTTACCTATCGGAGTGAGGTCTCTGGAAGACCAGAGACTCAAGAGATTTTTAATTCGAGAGAGTTTCGGCAAATAATTTAATTCAAAAAAATCATCATGGTGATGCGTAAAGGAAATTCCTAAGTACGTGATGGGTCCGTTACTGATCCTAAATTGAACATTGTGAAAAAATTCAGCGGGGTTGGAGAAGAGGGGACCAAGTGGGAAAAGGTAAGATTTATCTAAATTAACCGTTAGGCCAGACACTTTTGAGAACCGATTGAGTACATTAACAACTTCGTTGATGGAGCTTTCGGAGCCATCAGTTATAATAACGGTATCATCTGCGTAATTAGAAATTTTTAAGGTTCGATTATTGACGGTAATACCTTTAATATTAATGTTGGTCTTAATTAAACAGTTAAATATCTCACTGCATATGATAAATAAGTACGGACTCAATGGGCAGCCTTGGCGAACCCCTCTAGATACTCTGAAATATTCAGTAAAGAAACCATTGTAAACTACACAAGACGAAATATTGGTATAAAGCGTTCTTATCCAGTTCTTAATTCGTTACCAAAATTAAACATGGAAAGCGTGTTGTATAAAAACTCTAGATCTAAGGTGTCAAACGCCTTTTCATAATCCAAAAACAGAAGAGCCCCAGGAACAGACTGACTATCACAATAGTTAATAAGATCTAAAATACACCTAATGTTTTCACCGATAAAACGGTTCTTCAGGAAACCCGTCTGTTCGGGGCTGATCAGGTCAGGGAGGACTTGCTTCAAACGGTTTGCAAGACTTTTTGCGACAATTTTGTAGTCTACGTTTAAAAGAGCAATGGGGGACCAGTTTTTTAAGAAAGGATGATCCTTTGAAGGCTTTGGGATTAATGTTATACAGGCTCTTCCCTGCTCGTCAGAAATATGACCATTTTGAATGGCTTTATTAAAGGAATTAAGAACTAAAATTCCAATTTCATTCCAACATTTTTTTATAGAATTCACAAGGCAGACCGTCTGAACCAGGCGATTTATTATCAGACATTGCGAGTAAGGATCTACTGAGTTCATCTAAAGTAAGCTCACCCTAACAAACAAGCTGCTGCTCCGGGGAAACTTTATTGTGCGGCACACTATGGTTACTACAAAAATCAATAGAGCTAATTCCATTTTGTTTGGTGTAAAGCTCACTGTAGAAGCGTTTAACTTCCCCCATTATATCACTGTGGGCGGAAATAGAGATTCCCGAACTTAAAATAAGTTCATTGATGGAGTTCATAGATCTATTCCTTTTTTCAAGATTAAGAAAATATTTAGTATTCTTTTCGCCTTCCTCAGACCATCGAGCTCTGGAACGTACCACTGTTCCTTTCAATTTGTAATCATAGAGTGCTTCAAGTGCAGCCCTGGCTTCGGTTAATTTATTATGACAAAAAACAGATGGAAAATTTGCATTTTGCTGCTCAAGCTTAGAAATCTGATCTAACAGGTTCTGCTCATCTCGTCTCCTTGTTATTGTCAGGGACTTTGAGTAACTAATAGAGACGGATCTTATATTAACTTTGCAAGCTTCCCACAATAGACAAACATTCTCACCTTTGTCGGAATTTAAAGTGTCAGCTATAGTGCGTTTGATGAGGTCAATATAAACGGGATCACCTAACAAGGAAGTATTTAGCTTCCACATACCTTTTCCTCTAATAGTACCAATCCGTAAAGTCACTGAAACGCTTGAGTGATCGGAACCAAATAGAGACGTGATCAGAGTGTTTGCAACAAGATTCTTCATGTGGTTAGAGATGATAAAAAAATCAAGTCGACAGTGAATGCTATCATCGATGTTCGAATGCCATGTAAATGACTTACTTTGGAGGTTCCTTTCCCTCCAAATATCGATTAAGTCATGGCGATTCATAATTTCAATTAATTTTGAACGGGCTCTAAAGTTTGTTCGAGGTAAACCCCCAGTCTTATCTAGATCAAGATTCATAACCAAGTTAAAATCTCCGCCCCAAATAATAGCATCCCATTCATGGTTGCTAATATAATCATCTAGTGAGGAAAAGAGATCATCTCTATCTGTATTATATCCATATAAATTAATTAACTCTAAAACCACGTTGTTTACGGTAACATTTAATATAATAAAACGACCATTAACATCATTAACAGTATTATGCACAATGCAGGAAATCGAGGGTTTTACAAGAATTGCTACTCCCCTACTAATATAAGTACCATGAGAATAGAAAATCTTTCCTCCCCATTCTGTAGACCAGAATTTTTCATCTTTTTTTAATGAGTGCGTTTCTTGCATGAAAATGAAGCTATAATTATTTCTATGAAAATAGGCAAATAGTTTCCTGCGTTTTTTGTTGTCCCTCAGTCCTCTGGTATTATAGGAACAAAAATTAAAAGTACTCATTGCATCAAGTAAGTAAAAACATACCTGTGAATATGGAAGAAATCCAGAACGTGTAAAGGTCTTTTAGAGATGGCTTGTGAAAACAAAACAATAAAGCAATCCAAAAACAAAAAGACATCGAAAAAAAGACGTATCAGTTTCCTCAAAACTGAAGCTGAAAAGGTCAAATGACCAAATAATCTGACCATGTATCGCTGGCATTTTACCAGGGAGGTGTTAGGATTTTACGTGCACGGTGAGTCCGTCATCGCCGTTCCGCCAAAAGGAAGATTCTTTATCTTTGTAATTGCCATGATTCCGAGAATATAACGTTAAGCTGAGGTTTGGCTAGTGAACTCGAAAGGTTTTCCAGAAGAGTCCCTCCATTTTCCAGCTGAGAAGCGGAGTTTAGTACCTTGGTTATACAGTTGGGTTACTTGTGAGGCCCACTTTCTTTTTTCCTGAAGGTCGCGTTTAGTCAAGTCATCGGTGATGAAGAAAGGCTCATTCTCCAGAGCACGACGTTGATGTTTAAGGGCCGTTATCTTGTCCTGGTAAAAGGAGAGTTTTGCTAGAATATGACGTGGCCTTGTGGGGTTAAGACGGCCATCTCTGTGGGCCCTCTCTATACGAACATTAGACACTCCAACCTTTTCCATTACGGATTTCACGATCCCCTCACAGCTCTCATTTTCGGTGCAAGGGAATCCCACAATTCTGGTGTTACTCCGTCTGGAGAATCTTTCCTGAACATTGATTCTGTCAGCTTGTTCTAAGTCGACTTGTTTCATTTTTTGAACTTCATCTTCCAAGGCTTTAATTCTATCAGAGTTTAGTTTCTCTCGACTTTCTAGATCCTCGACTCTTTTGGTAAAAAATTCGATTGCTTTCTCAAAGTTGATTTCTAGGGATCTAAGGTCATCATGCATTCTTGACAAATCCTTTTCTAGTCTCTGGAGTCCTTTCTGGAATGTTGATTTCAGTGAGGTTATAGGATCCTCCTCGTCGCTTTCAATGTCAGAGGTTACTGCACGTGCTGCAGCATCTTTAGATCTAGTGTTCATTTGGAAAAGCGTAGGTTGATCTTTTTTTGGCTTGTTTTTGCTCCCAGGTTTGCCATCCATTATGAAAAAGGCACATAAAGTTTCTTTGATTGTAAAAGAACACTGACTGACCTTTTGGAGCAAATGAAAACCTTCGGAACACGATTAAATCAAATATTTTGACGAAGCGATGTAGAGCAGGCTTCTTAGTCGGCGGCCATATTGTTGCCAGATCAGAAAGGTTAATTACTCGTTAATTAGTGCTCGGAGGGTAGAATGTTTTTCTTAGTTACCTCTCTTTCATCAAACGGGACCCCATCGCAAGTAAACGAGGATAGATTCAGTAAAAAGCCAGACAAACGCAATATTTCCCTTTAAAAGACCGCCTTCTATTTCGTTTCCTTTTCAATGCGAGGAAATATTGCATGCATCACGAGGTCAAGCACTTGGATCAATGTAAGACCTGTTACGAGCTTCTTTGCAGGTTACCATATATAATCCGTCATGTTTCTCCTACACATATTCCATTGTTCCAGGCCACATAACCTTTACAGTGACATTCTTGTTAGGGTCTAGCCTATCGAAGCTCTACCAAACATTACTAAACACTGGGCTTGTTGGAATGCAATATTATTGATTACAAAATGTAAGACTATGACCTGTGAGCATCGTCTGTACGTTCCAGGTGCACACTACGTACAGGAGATAAGTGCACTAAACAGAAGTCAAGCTGTTTGTCATGTATAATCTTATCAGTAGATGTAGGTAAAGCTTTAACTGTAGCCTAAGTACTATTTCATAATTTACGACCAAGCCCATATACAGAAAACCATATTGAAACATTGGAGAGGACGAAGATCCTATCGGTTTCTTTAGGAGGTGACTTCATGAGTGGAAAATGCCTACACCGGGTATTTCACGAGTAGCTGACTTTGAAGAGCTTGTTCGGAAGAAGTTACCCGAATTTCTAGTTGATTATTATGCAACCGGTGGCGGAGACGAACAAACTCTAGAGGACAGCAGGAGAGCATTTCAAAGGTATTAGTTTAAAGACAGACAGTCATCACCCCAAAGTATATTTTTAGTGTATGTATATCAAAATTTTCAGTTGGTGACTACTCTTTGAGTGACATCAAAGTTTGAAAATTTGAAAGATGCAGAGTAGCTCACATTCCACACAAGGCAGAGAGAGTACTTTTATTACATTTTATAGCCTTGTATGCTCACCAGGACATGGCCTTAAGCAATAAAACAGGTTTATTCTTGCACAAGGAAGAGCCTCATACGGTTATGGGAGGAGCTAGAAGATGCATAGTTGGGAGAATTGGAACTGTCTGGGATCATGAAAATTGCAGGGAGTCGTCATCCGGATAACAAATCCCTGGTTTAAGTTGGGATCTGAATTCGAGAAGGTGGGCAGTTTAGCAGGCTGGGGGGGGGGGAGGTTGTTTGGAGGGAGCTTGTGTGTGTTACCATGAGAGTCTCTGATGGACACTGTAAATTAGGCTAAACTTCAATTGTACCTGTGCCTCCGCGTAGGACCGATTTATTATCTCGTTTGGGGGGCAGTGGCGTGTGCAGGAATTCGGAGTTGAGGGGCACAACCTGTAATTCCCTCGGACTGACATGGAGGGGTGTAACAAGTGCACCGAAGGTGCACAACGAGCGCGAAGCGCGAGTTTGCACGCGTGGGGTCCAGGGGCACCGCGCTAGGGCCCCTGACGGGGTCCAGGGGGCAAAGCCCCCGGAAGCTCCTGCAATATAAGGTAATAAGACCGCCGTAAATTGGTTCTGAAGGCCTTATTAATCGGGTTTCGTTTGTTTCAGATTTTATGAAATTCAGTGTCAATGACGGAGAGTTCAAGCTATCCTCTATGTGTTGTAAGCTGCAGTGTGCTACAGTACATGTGTCACATACATTGACTGGACTGCAAGATCACGAGGACTGAAAGATCACGAGGCCAGTCAAGAAGGCTGCTTGAGATGATCGCAAAAGTTAACAGCACTGTTTCATCCTTAAACCTATACAGTTTTATTATTACAAATTTATGGATAAAGTGACTAGCGCGAAGTGCGAAGGAAACTTAATGCACCATGGGCCAGATATTGATATTGATAGCATCCTGTCTGATTATTCACTGAAGGGCGATTGGAAGAGCTCTGCCTTTTGGTAAACGACCATATAATGAAGAAATTCTCTCCTTATCCCATTCTCTAAGTTTTGAGTGCCAGTGATGGCGCCAGGATTTTGCACGATGGTGGCCAGACGGGCGGAGGCAGCGACCCGAAGCCCCGACAGCCCCGATGCCGTCAAGGGGATGGTGAGGAGGGATCGGAAGAAAATCTGTGTACTAAACCATGCCATTGTGGGGAATATATTTCATAAAATGTATATATACTATAGAGGAACGTAGTTTCGGCGCTGATTTAATGTTTTCGGCCCAGAATGTAAAGTGTGAAATTGTAAAGCGCGAGAAGAGAGCGAAAATTTTTGGGGCCGTTATCCTACACTAAAAAGAATCGGTACTTATTAAAAGCCAGTTAAGGTCAATTGTCCTTTCAGTTGGTCCCTATCGGGCATAACTTACATTGTACTTCTCTCCTCGTGTCACTATAGCCGTACCGCACTACAGAACCAAGAGAACATTGACTAAACGAGGTGATATGAGGTGAAATTCCCAACACTCCCTAAACTCATGTATTCAACAGTTAGTTGAAAAGGTGGAAATGGTTTGAACTATATTTAGCTATAAGTAACAGAACTGAGGAAGAGTGGGCAAAGCGTACCGAAATTCTTGGGTTTCATTGTAGAAATGACCCTTTGAAAGCCAAAATAAGTAAACCGATCATAAATGGCGACAGAATTTTCCCGACAGAGGGCTGGGCCATGCCAGCGACCCCAAACTTCGACAGCCCCTCTGTCGAAGAAGTGGTGACAAGGCGATATGGCTTACTGTCCTATGCCATTTCAGGGCATATTTTGCATAATATCACTTCATGAGTCGAGTTGTGCACTTTATATTGGTGTTCTTTCGAATCTGAAACTTGAATTTGCAAAGAGGGCGAAACTTTTTGGTAGGCTTACACAAAAAAGATATGTGATGACAGGGGCGTAGCCAGGTTTTTGGTGTGAGGGGGCAAAGTCGACTCATCGTCCCCATTCTTGACCGCAGCCCTGTGGGATGGGAAATTTTTCGCTGTCCCGAAGGGCTTAGATGCAAAATGGTACTTCTTTTTATACTAGATCTCAGTGTTCTCCACAGGGGTTTTTAGATGGGGCGCAGAGGTAGTGTCAGGATTTGCCCGAAGGGGGCCAGACTTCCCGACGGGGAGGCCAGCGACCCGAATCCTCGACAGCATCGGGGTTGGTGAGGGGGGATTTGAGGAAAACCTATGTACCATACCATGCAATTGCGGGGCATATATTACATAAAATTAGTATATACTAGAGGAGCATAGATTTACCTTTTTATCCGGAACCTAAACTGTGAAAATCCAAAGCGCGCGAAGTACGCGAAAAACTTTTTGGGTAAGCCTACACTAAAGAGAATCTGTACTTATTTAAAACTTACATAGGTCAATTTTCCGGGCAGGTGGGCCCTACCAGACATAACTTACATCAGTAGCGTAGCCGGGGGCAGGGGGCAGGGGGCAGAGTGCCCCCCGGGCGAAAAATCGAAGAAAAATCGGGACGACGGAAAATGAAGAAAAAAAGTAAGGAAGAAGAGGGAAGGAAAAGGGAAGGAGGGAGAGAAAAAGAAAAAAAGGAGGAAAAGGGAAGGAAAATAAAATAACAATAAAAACAGGAATTATAACCGATGGAAGGAAAGGATGGAGAGAAGGAAAAGGGCTTGATAGAGCAAAAAACTGGTTTAAATATCGACGGGACGAGTACTGAAAGAGGCAGGACTAGGGACCGTGGAAAAGACCGAAATAAGGGAATGAGAAAGTGAAAGGCCCAGAAGGCAGAAACCGGCACGAGGGATGAAGCCAAGCAGATTGTGCACGGGAAAGAGGAAGATTGAGGGAACTAGGAAAGGGAATAGAGAGCGTTAGACTTGGGAATCCGCGAGGAACGACTATGACGCAGAGCAGAGCAAAGCGGATTTAAGAGGGAGCGAAAGACAAGGACGTAAAGAAAGGCTGTCAGTGTGGGAGTTGGAGGAATGACAGCTGCCGTGCCGATTTTATCTTTTCATCCCTATCAAAAAGTGATACTTAAAATCGCTGTACCGGTGCAGAATTTCTTTTCAAGTCACACAATGAGTGGAAAAGAGCCAGTTGCCACGAATTGGGGTTTGGTAATGGTAACAGAACCCTAATGAGTGGGTCAAGAAAAGTTGCCAAGTTAAGAAAAACTAAATGTGAATTTGAATATGATAGATAACGTGTGCAATGTAAAGTGAAGCATGTCAAGGAAATTCATACTAAATGGTCTTTTTGGCGCGCTTCGCTCTAATAAATCACAATTGCATAGGTTGTCGTTAGTCAGTTTTACAGGACAGTTTGAGCAGAATTTACTCAAAGCCTTATGCGTCCCTCATTTACCATCATCCATCCTCTCAGGTGCAGATCCAAAGGGCATGGATCCCATCTCCTCTAGGCAGAAAATAGGAAAATAACGGAAACAACTAAGCAAAAAAGATCGGGAAAGAAAAGAGACGGAGAATAAAATTTAGAAAGAATTTTAGCCAATTGAAGAAAAACAATCCTTGCAGGGCAAGCTCTCTTAATTCAAAAAGGATTTTTCCCGGCGTGTGTGTTTCATTTTTGCTCTTTGTGAAAATCTTAAATGGATTAACCTTTATAAAGACCCGTGTAGTTCCCGGCATAATCCATCCGCTCCCATCTTTACTCACCCTATCACCGTGACCATCATATTGACCTACCGATAGCCTAGTCCAAGTTAGTTAATTATAAAAAAAATCAAATTGTGATTCTATATTGTTTGTAGTGCGCATCCAATTCCATTTTAAATAGTTAAATATTTCGTTCAGGCTCGTCGGGTCACAGGGTAAGCCCACATAGACACTAAAACATGCGCAAGCTCCACCCATATTTTGCATTCCCGGCTGAGATATAGGCTAAAGAGATAAATCTTACCTCTGTCCAGTTAGATTTAAATTTTCTATCAGGGGACCCACTGGTGTGGCTGACTGTGGCAGCAATCCTCCTAAAAATATTTGATAATTTTAAAGTGCAACTTACAACACCTGGGAAATGTCATTTCCTGTAATCTGGGAAGGCGTATTGGCCAAAATATTACCCTGTACGCTTCGCGCAACTAGTGGTGGCGCTTCGCTTGGATAATGTCTCAAAGGTCCCTCTGAGGAAAGGTTATGGATCCCTCTGGAAAAATTCCTCAATCTTACGTCCAGTTTACCACTGACAAGGCACTCGGGCGTCATCAAATCGATCATCATTTCTTCCGCGTTATGAAAAGTAGTTTAATTGTGATCAACGTGACTTTATCAGTTCGCATACTGATAAGGCCATTTGAATATCAAGTCGATATTGTATTCTCATGCCCCAGTTCTTTACAATTCCAGAGCTTCGGACTTGGCCGAGGGGAGGGGGGTAAACTGGACCCAAAACAAACGGTGGGTGGGAGAGAACCACCTCTACAATTACTTTGGAAAATCATGAAATCGGGACGAAAATTTTATTTTGCCTCCCCCCCCCCCCGGGCCGAAGAGTCTGGTTACGCGCCTGACTTACATTTTACGTCCCTCCTCGGGTCACTAGTCGTACCTCACGACAGACATATTAACTAGGTTTACGGAAATGAGATGACATTGGACTATATTTAGCTATAAATAACGGAACTGAGGAAGAGTGGGCAAAGCGCACCGAAAATTGTAGGTTTTATCTCAGAAGTGATCCTTTTGAAAGCCAAAATAAGTAAACCGACCAGTGATGGGTGGCGACAGAATTTTCCCGAACGGGGGCCGGGCCATGCCAGCAACCCCAAGTTCCGACAACCCACTACGTCGAGGGCGTGCATGGTGAGAAAGGGATTTAAAGGAGCCTAAAAATCCCATGCCATTGCAGGGCATATTTTGCATAACATCACTTAATACTTCAAGAGCCAAGTTGCGCACTGATATCGTTCTTTTGAATCTGAATCGTGAAACTGCTAAGCGCGCGAAACTTTTTGGTAGACTTCCACAAAAAACATATGTAATAATCATTAAGAACCAAAAAAAGAAACAACACTGTAGGGGTTGAAGACCGTATCGGGGATAACACACATTGTATCGAAACCACCTGGACACGCTCACCAACTGACCGTACAGCATGACACACATTAGAGAACAACAACTAGGCATTGCGATATGGGATGAAATTTACGACCTCTACATAAGCTGTGTACTCTGCCTACATGTACATGTTACCTAGTAGCTATGTGGAATGGAAATATTGAAGAAAATGGAGCGACCCTACAGCGCGCGAAGCTCGCCGAAAATTTTGGGTTCTTATTAGAGAAGTTGTCCTCTTGAGAGCAAAAAACAGGTTAACCGTCGGGGCGACTGTCGCTTTCGAGGACTGCATGCTTTATCGTATCGACTAAGACTCCCCGACGAAACTGTAAACATTCCCCCTTCCCCCCAACTGGCGCCACCCCTGGAGGGACGGCCCGCCCTCCGAGTGAAAATTACATTGACAACCAATACTTTTTCGGGATTTATTTTGTTTCAAAATCAGGATTAGGGTTTGAAAAAAGGGCTAGGGTTCAGTCCCCAAGGCATAATCTGTTGAAAAAATGAGAAAAAAATCCGGAACACTGTTTCCAGACGAGATGACATCATTAATATCCAAGGTTTTGATTGACTTTTCGGGGGCCTATTGCCAATGCGTCCTGCATAGAATAAATATGCGGTCCGTCCTGCTTCGGATTCCACCGTCATTACTCATCCCCGAGACCTTGATCCCTACCCTCCCACTCCGCCCTACCAACTTCCCATCCCTCCCTCCTCTCGCCGTTTTTTTTTTTTTTTTTTTTTTTTTTTGCTTTCCTTCCTTTTTTCAACATCGCCCATTGCGTCCCCCCCCCCCTCTGGCTACGCCACTGTGTGATCATTGAGAACATAAAAAAAGAAGAAAAACTGTAGGGGTTCTATACCACATCGAAGATAACATACATTTTATCGAAACATCTGGAGTACACCCTATGAAACAGCCAAACTGGGGTCCGTAAGTCGCTCGCAAACTGACTGTACCGCATGACACACGCAAGAGAACAGCAACTAGGCTTAGCGACATGGGATGGAACTCTCGACCTCTACATAAAGAGTGTACTCTACCTACATGTTTCGTGGTAAGGTTGGCAGGACCTGTGCTATCTAACAATGTGGAATGGAACTGCTGAAGATCCTGGGGTGACTGTACAGCGTGTGTAGCGCGCCGAAAATTTTGGGTTCTTATTAGAGAAATTGTCCTCTCTCAGGTTCCGTCGGGGACTGCATACTCTATTAGTCTATCGTATCGATTAAGACTCCCCGATGCGGGCCCCCTTCTCCCACCTGGTGCCATCCCTGTTGAGTGCTCAGTGTGTCTTCAATCTTTTTCTCTTCCCCTAACCCTTAAATCCCCCGACTAAGGGATTTTCCCCGGACTGACTTCGGAAGTGGGGGCCTGTGCCCCCCCCCCCCTTTGAACACGCTACTGTGTGGGGGATGAGGGATATTTGAGCTTCGATATTTGTGCTTCGTTTAGTTACTGTTGAAAAGCGCGCACGTTTACCTTTGCCAGTCGCCATAGCTACCAATGGAAATGCATGGTAGGGAAATGTGGAGCTTTATGAGCTCTACTCAGGGGTGGGACAGAAAGGAGTGGTGAGGTCCTGTTTTCTGGTCATGTGATTAGTGGCGTAATAAAGGGGGAAGGAGAAGCTGCCTTCCCTACACGGGCCAGGGGGTTGCAAGATGAAGGCAGAAGGAAAAAGGAAAATAGAGAAAAAGATAGGAAAACAAAGAATAAGAAAAAATGGAAAGAAAAAGGAAAGGGAAATTAATGCTTGTGTACTTTTCGCGCCCCTCCGGTCCGCCCCCGGTGAACTGTTAATTTGTGACGGCAAGAGCACTTAAATTGAGCGGTCATTTTCTTTTGTTGCAAGCATGATACCGCCAGCTGGGGCTTAAAGATGAGTTTGCTGAGTTCCCACAGAGGATGATCGAGCAGACAGGTAGTGCGGGCCCTGGGCTCTGGGTGCACGTCGAGTCACTTGCCCCCTGCAAACAACTCTTGTGACGTCACTGCATGTGACCATTATGCCTAAAATTTGGTCTATTGCACATCAGCCAAGCGTGTGCACAGTTGCTTTTGCCAGCAATTGCTCCTAAACTGATAATCGAATAACCTTGAAACTTAGCGAGTAGGTGCCCTAGGGTAAAAACTCGCTGATTTTACATTTCTCAGGTCAAAGGTCCTAGGTCACCAAGTGTGGGTCAGATTAACTGTATTTTGAATTTCTTCTTAGCACTGTATTGAAATAAAGCAGCAATATGTAACCTTTACCGACATGTTTGATGAACTTCAAAACAAAGTTTAAGCCACTGACAATTAGCCTTAGGTCAAAAGTCACTAGGTCAGGATATCATATGGCATTTTTCAACAGCTAGTAACTGCTTAATTGTGTGCCGCAAATTCCTCCAAAACTGAGAATAAGGTTGAGCCCAAACTTTGTGAATGGGTACATAGTCCCTGAAATTCGGGCAATATTCTGAGAATTTTTTCGGGCAACTACAGAAAGAAAAATAATGCAATGAGGTAATTAAGAGAACAACAGGAACTAGCTTGCCCCCTTTCGGCTGAAAATGTCTCACAAAAATCCCTCCATATTACTAAGGCTATAACTCAGGGGGCGGGGGGATTCTACGACCAGCTACACAATGTGACCCTGTCTGCATTTGTTGGTGTAAGTTGCAATGATACGCGCATATCTCCATTCGGGGACACACTTTCTGTTCTGTGAAGTCATATGCATAAGGTCTATAGAGGTCCTTCATGTGACTTAATAATGGTCCCAGTTTTACTGTACCACCCGTCAGTTTCGACGTCAAACTTACCGCATGCGTAATGACTACACGTCCTCTCAGTTTGTTGGACATTGATGGCCAGTTTTTCGTTGTATCGCAGTTGTACATAGGGTACTGTTGTTCGCGCCTATAGATAAAACACATGTACATGATCAGTGACGTCCGGCCAGAGAAATCCTGAACTTTTGCTAAAGCTTAGGGCCCCCTGTGGGCTGGGGGTTGTAGAATATGCCCACGGTATTTCCCGCCTGTCGTAAGAGGCGACTAAAGGGAAGGACTTGCACCATATTTAAACTTTGCTTGACACTATATAACACATTTGTGTTGGTGTGTCGTTAAATTTCATCTAACTAACTACCTAACTGCTGAAGCTTAGGATTCCTCTGCGGCCATGCAGCATACTAAACTGAAATGTGGTGATGTCAAGTGAAAACCCTCTGTACTTAGCAATCGAGGCCTGGGACTTGTTTTATATAAAAATTGACCTTATGTTTTATCTAACATGCAATTGTCCTGTTGATATCAAACTTAAGATCAAGCCTACCTCTTTATGAAACAGGGCCCGGGTTTGTTTCATCGGCTACGTAACAGTTGACCCAAATGCCCGTACGTATGAACGACGCCCAAGCTAACAGTTCGAAACTTGGGAATATCGAACTTTGTTAGGATGATACTGTACTTTTCAGCAACGTTGGCATTACTAGCACAACTATATAGGCGTCTACCAGGACTGAATCGGAAACATGAAAGCTGTAGAGTTGAAAGTGAGCACCTGCAACGAGACTCGCCTTCCCTTTAAAGTATTCTGACCAGCAATAAGGCTTGGACTAGGAATTAATTGCTTAGACTGTGAATTTTTGCTGTCCCCTCCAACTTTTAAAATCCTTGCGAGTTACTGGAATTGATGAGCTTTACGTTTAGAATTTAATTTTTATATAACCATGCAGGTACCGTCTTATGCCTCGTGTACTACGCTCAGATACCAATCCTGGCATTTCCACCAAGCTGCAGGGTCACACAGTCACCTTTCCGCTTGGGATCTCTCCTACCGGGCTTCAAGCAGCTGCTCACCCTGACGGCGAAAAGGCAACTGCCAAAGGTATGGTTAGGCTACTCAATTAAGCCTGCATTTACGTGCAAATTGGAGTCAGTGGCGTAACCTTACCGGAGCAACAGGTGCCGCGGCACCGATTCCTGGAGGCGGTCAAAGGTATTAATAAAGTAATAAACCCACTCATTGCAACAGAAGATATGTGACATGGGCCTTACCGGCGATGTAAAAAATTAGCTTAATTCTGATTGCAGAGGTGGTGAACCCATTTCGTATGAAGGACCGTTTGGATGGTCATAATACCTCTCGCTGGCCAACTACGCCGCAGGGGCTGAGGGACGCGAATCCCATTCCGCACAGGGCGTGGGCCCAGCCTCCCATAGGTGGGCCTTTGTGGGTCCACCTATGGGTTCTACAGAAGGAGGTTCTACACGAAGGACTTTCAAGTCGTCAGTACTGAATTAAGTTTTTTTATTCCTCTGTAGTTTTAAGGTCAGGATGGAGGAAGTGAACACAATTCAATAAAACAATAAGCTTCTGACTTTAATTTGTGCGCGATTCAGGACTCTGTGTGTGTGTGTGTGTGTGTGGGTGTGGGTATGTGTGCCTGTGCGCTTTTATTAGCACACAGAGGACTGAAGCAAAAGATTTCTGCGTCTTTAGTAGTGACTTCAAAAGATTTTCCAAGTCCTCAGCTGTTCCAGGCGGTAACATCTCCTTGGTTGTTCAACAATAGAAAGGCTTTCGTTACGGACATGAATAAAATAAAGGAAACACAGTTGACATAACAGTGACGTCCAGGGTTGGGAAGTAACGACTTACAAGTAACGCCATTACTGTAACGAGTTCCTTTTTTGTAACGGAACCGTGTAACGAGTTACATTTGCATTTCAGTAACGGAGCAAGTGACTAAATTTGCGTGAAAGTAACTGTAACAGCGTTACATTCGGTCCCGTTACTTTCCCGTTACAAGTAGCAAAAATGACTACAGATTACATTTTCCTGAACTAGAAACAAAAATTTTTCAAATAGATGTCACTTTGCGGGTAATAATATTTTCGATATATTTATAATCCATCTCTGTTATCGATCGTCATTGTCGTCCTCAACAAAACGAAATGTTACTCGCGAGGAGTAGAATCAAAAGTTGATAGGCCTGTTAGCAGAGAGCTGTTCTAGGAGCTACAGAATTGCACGTTCGCTTGATTGTCAATTGGGAAAGCATTTACAGGTATGTTCGTTTATATGCCATAATCAGTGGTATAGCTAGATTTAAACCTTGATTTGTATGTTAAGTCATTTATTAAACAGATCATTGTTTATTATCTATCAGACTGGGTCTTTGTGAAATTCCTTGAAAAATACTGAACGGTCCTCCGGCAGACTTTTTTCTGAGTCAGTGAATAAACTATTACTAAGGTTAATTAGCAAAGCTGAATTTGTTAAGTATCAATTGTATGACCTTTAGAGGACACGGAGACGATAGTGCGCCGTCAGAAACAATTCACCACAGACAGATAGTCACAAAGTATGTTGCATGTTTCAATTATTGCCTTTTGAGACCTCAGGGCAGGATCCGAGTCCACCCTATCCGAGTCGGAGCCAACTCCGAGTCCGGATCCCCTATTCTGGACCAATGCCGAGTCCGTTCTGATTCCAGTGGCACCAGTTCCGAGACCAGTCTACTTGCCAACGTAAAGCATATTATACATATTGATTTTTTAACACTATTGTACATGTTCACCATTAATGAGGTTATCATTTTGCATCACTTCGATAGTCTGGCCTCCTCAGTAATTTAGTTGATTGTTTGTAAACATACTTTACATGTGTACATTGTGCACAGATACAACAAGGAACTTTAAAACTAACACTGTAATTTTATTATTTGACAACTCGGCTGGAATGCAGTTAAAAACACTCCTTTAAGACCAATTTCGATTCCAGAGCTCAGTGAACTTTGGAGTTTGTGCTCTGGCAAATATTACTTATAGCCCCATTTGAGACCGTGACATTTTAAAATTCATTTTTTACAATTACAGGGCATCGTAAAACAATATTTAGGCCCTAGAGAAGTGCAGACTTTTATCACTGCTATAACCTCACGCTTCCCCTTTTATAGCGACTAAAGTTTCTAACTAAATGATGGGATTATAAGGATTTACATTTTTCAAAGGTTTATAGGCGTAACTGGAGATCTTTTGGTTATAACCAAAGTCCGTCCAACAAATAGTTTGCGTAAGCTCCGACACAGTATTCTAATTCGCTGCCACGTGTTGAGAATTAAGAGCCGCTGCCGGGATCCCCAGTGAAGATCAGCTGGGACCATGTCTCTTTCTGTCTTTGGAAAACAATTCAGACCAACCGGCACAAATGAGGCTGTGTCGGTCCTCTCATGTGGCCCCTTCTTACTATCAAGCTAATAGCTATGTCCCCTATCTCGGACGTGTATTCACGTTCAAGTAACTATAGTCACTTTTAAAAGGTAGCTAGTTACTTTTCAGTCAAAAGTAACTTTAGCTAGTCACTTTTTGATTCCTTGCCGAAGGCAGGCAAGGAATCTATGCAATGGTGATATATGTGTATGTATGTATGTATGTATGTATGTATGTATGTATGTATGTATGTATGTATGTATGTATGTATGTATGTATGTATGTATGTATGTATGTATGTATGTATGTATGTATGTATGTATGTGTGTGTGTTACACTTAGCTTGTAAACACGATATCTCAAGATAGCAATGACTGACACTTTTCATATTTGGTATACAGATTTTTCATGTCAAGAGAAAGAAACCTATTGTTTTTGGTAGAGGTCAAAGGCCATTTGAGGTTACCGGAGGTTAAACTGCGAAAACCTTGTATATGGCTTGTAAACACGATATCTCAAAGTAACAATGACCGACACTTTTCATATTTGGAGTATAGATTTGTCATGTCAAGAGTAAGAAAGCTATTGTTTTTGATAGAGGTCAAAGTTCATCTGAGGTCACCGGAGGTTAAACTGCGAAAATCTTGTACACGATATCTCAAGACAGCAACGACTGACCCTTTTCATATTTGGTATATAGATTTTCGTGGTGAGAGGAAGAACTCTATATTTTGGTGGAAGTCAAAGGTCATTTGAGGTCGTCAGAGGTTAAACTGCGTAAACCTTTTCAATGGCTTGTCTACACGGTATCTCAAGATAGCAATGGCGGACACTTTTCATGTTTGGTATTTAGATTTGCCATGTTGAGAGAAAGAACGCTGTTGTTTTTGGTGAAGGTCAAAGGTCATTTGAGGCCACCAGAGGTCAAAAACCGAAACCCTTGTAAACAGGATATGTCAAGATAGCAATGACGAACACATTTCATATTTAGTGTATAGATTGGTCATGTTAGTAGGAAGAACCCTATTTTTGGTGGAAGTTTAAGGTCATTTGAGGTCACCAGAGGTCAAAAACTGAAACCTTGTTAACATGATATGTGAAGATGGGAATGACAGACGTTTTTCTCACTTTGTATATAGATTTGTCATGGTGAGAGGGAAATCCTATCGTTTTTGGTGGAGGTCACAAGTCATTTGAGGTCACTAGAGGAAGAACTGCAACTTTGTAAACATAACATTACAAGGGAGGAAGTAAAGACACTTGTTTAATATTTTTAGTCAATTTTGGTGGGATTCAAAGGTCATGTGAGGTCAGCAGAGGTCAAATTGTCACAAAATTGTAAAAAGTGATATAGTCAAGAAGTAAAAGTAAAAAAAAAAACGCGAAGAACATCTAACATCGAATATGTAGGCCTACAGACATTTTTTCCATGCGTAAAACATCAAATTAAAGTAGGTCAGTGCTAGAAAAGATCCAAATTGCCAGGTGTTAGTTTTTTACCGTGACGATTTTAATACTGTTGTACAATCACGAGGAATTCACTTGGGGTCCAACACTAAAACTAGTCTTGCTACAACTCTAATTGGATAGGCTTGGATGTCCCATGTGATAATCTAGTGATGATTGATGACTAGTATGTCTATACTGCAGGGAGTTGCAACTCCCTGCTATAAGCAAGCTCGATAATGCCATAGTGCACACGCACAGATCTTAAAAATAGTCGGAATAAACATAACACATCCGTACCTATAACATTTTGGCCAGCATGTGAAATTGTGTATAAGAAAATTGTCGGTTCATCCCTTTATAAATCCATCGTAAATACAAGTAGGGTTCTACGTGTGGTGAAAAGGGTATTTTGTAAAAGTATCGAGGAGGAGGGGGTTAAATAATAATCACTTTGGAATCTTAATCTCATTCTTCTGCATCTTTTCACTGTTTCGGGTCTGTGTATTATACCTAGCCGTTACACCGTACCCGTACTCACACTACAATACTGCCACAAAGTAGGATGGAAACACGCATTTTCGTAAACTGAGTTATAGCCCACAAATGGTATATGTAGGCTATGTACGTCACAAAATCAGGGGACGTGAGAAAACAGGGGATCGCCGTATACTATGTTCTCAGTTTGGTTTGTTTATCCCACGTGTTACCCACA
Organism: Holothuria leucospilota; assembly: GCA_029531755.1. Lineage (NCBI taxonomy): Eukaryota > Metazoa > Echinodermata > Holothuroidea > Aspidochirotida > Holothuriidae > Holothuria > Holothuria leucospilota. Next base: position 39,429,257 of record CM055976.1, read on the forward strand.
ATTCCATGCGGCATACGATTTTCGCACTTATCGAACTCGCTTATTAATAGGTTGTAATGACAACAATGCACAAGCGGGGTTGTATAATACCTCGTCTAATGAAAAATGCCTTGTAACAATCTATCAGCCAATAGTTACGTGGGACTTCTACTTTTTATAGGTAAGACTGCTCGCATGGGGCACGTAACGCTTGAATGTTTTGCACAAATAGTCTTACCGTGATGTGTATAAGACTAAGACAGTTTTTATGAGTAAACAGAATTTCTTCTGTATTCCATTAGTTCATCCCTTTATTGTATTACATGTCAAGTTGTGCCTTTCTGGAGATTCTTTCCTGTTAATCCAGATGTAAAGATAATATAAAACCTATCAGTAGTATGGTGACGCATAATGAACCAATCAGGGTTATGGTTGAGGTATTTGCGTGTGTCTTGTTCTCAATATGCTGTATGTCCGCGTCCATGTGAAACTATGTATTTGTTAGTGTCCCCTCTCACAGAGTCCTTACTTAAAACAGGCCCGTACGCAGGGGGGGGGGGTTCGAGTGGTTCGTCAATGGGTTCGTTTTTGAAATCGAACCTCCCTTTGAAATCGAACCCCCTTTCTGAACTAGAGGTGGTTCGTCACTTCTTATGACTTCTTCCTTCTTCTTACAATGCAGAAACAGAAATTGTTACTCGTTAAATACATCCTATATGAATATATAGGATAATATAATAAGCATGATTACGTCATAATTCCAACACCGCCATTTTCCGCGCCCTTCGAAGCTATGCAGTATCATTGGTTTGAGTGCCTTCGATGTTACAAACAAGCTTAGGATATGTACATTTGCCTACTTTTGCACATCCATTTTCTTGTAATGACTGAACTGGGTCGGTCTGATGTAAATTCCCGAGGGATAGCCACTATGGTTTTACGTTTATTAATATGATAGACAGGTGGGTGATTAAAGCGGCAATTGCGTCAGTTCCTTTGAAAAATGATTCCAGTTAATGGCTCTTCCCACCATATTTGGCGCCCACGCATGATAGACTGCATTGAATCACAGTGAAAAGTTTGTGTTTTCGACCGCACTTTCGGGCAATCTGGAGCGTTTGTTATATCAATTTTTTTCTTACCATCTTACACTCTGCATGGAAATTATGTATAGACAAGAAAGTCTGCAATGACACGCTTTTGCTTTAGAATAAGTAATTCTGCAGTCTAGGGCATTTCCAATATGTGTGCAGAGTCTGGATGTAACTTTGTACTGAAATACGGTATTTTGAATTCAAAATTTCGACGCGCTTCGCGCGCATTCGTCACCGTTTACATTCTACGTCCTAGGGCAATAAAATACAAGAAATAGTTCTACTGAACACTTTTCCGAAATCTAGAGGTTCATCTTCAGCCCTAGTCGGAGCCGGGCATTATGGAGGGCATGATGTAACAATCATATATATCAAATATCAAGAGAACATTAACATACGCAACACGATTTAGAAAAAATGAAGTATTCAATTCTTGTTCTACATTTTTGTCAGACAACATTTCTTCTATGCGTCTCGCACGCACCCATTGTCGGTAGATCCTGAGAGTTAATAAACTAAGGAAACGAGGAAAAGTATTCTAAAACTTGCTTATAAATCCTAGACCCATTCGGTTATTCTCGTTTCCCCCTTGCCCACTTTCCAGTGGAAAGTGGTATATGTATTCTCGTTGTTCATGCGGTACTTCTGTCCCCAATTTGTAATCAACCCAGAGCTTTCCCATGACTCCAGGGAAGTATTACAAATGACAGCCAACAAGGGCCCGCCATAAGGCCCATGAACGCCATGCCTTACAAAAAGCGCTCCAATTGACAAGCCAAAAGGGGATCAGTACTCTGCCGATCGTATTCTACCAGGATTTATTAAATCTGAAGTAAAAATCACCAATACGTGAGATCTCCAACTGAGGCAATATATTAATGGAACATAAAGGGCATAAGAAGTGCTATTTTGCAACTTGAAAGGCATTTTGGCAAAAATTTACTCGGTATTTACGCGCTAACTGGCTGTGCGTTTCGCTGAGATATTTTCATTTTTCCCCTTTTTTTCAAACCACCACTGCCCGCCCCTCAATTGAAAAACTTCCTAAACAAGGACATTCCTACGTTTCTGGAAGGGTTGTCCCCCGCTTTCCGAGCACGTATGCACATTCGCCATGGATGGAGCAATCTGGGATGGGTTTACGACATCCTCTGAGGTGACAACTGATGACCAACCCCTTGTAGTTCCCCTACAAATAAGGATTCACCACCTACAGATCCATATCACCATCGCCAGATTTTTTTTTTTCTTACGGCAACGCATGCCATGGGGTAATAAGTGAGGCGCAGATATGCATATTCATATGGTAAATTAGGAAATGGCGCAACAGCTGCGTGTTAATATACTGTGCATGCACGGTGTAGTGTACAACTAGTGTGTAGTGCAGAGATGCAGTGAACAAAAATAATGTTTGTTCCTCGTGTGCCCTCAAAATGGCCGCGTAAACAAACGATGACGTCATGTGACACGGTCTATTCGAACCCCCTCTTGAAAAATCCTGCGTACGGGCCTGTAAAAGATAACCAATAGGTAGGTTGTAATCCAGACCAAGCGTGAACTTTTTGAACACTCGGCTTCGACCAAATGGCGCTACCATGAAAATGTGCTTCATTTGAGTTCTTACCTCTCTGCATATTCAAGTGCGAACAGGGTTAACTAGAGATCGCCAGTTAACCTTGATACATTGAACCCGACTGACATTGATGGCTTCATAGTTAATATTCATCTTTTCATCCGGGCAATAATTAAATGAAATTTCGATTGCAACACCCCTCTTCTTCAAAGATTTCTTTTCCGTACACAGCCGTGGAAAAGGCTGGTGTCCCACTGATATTAAGCAGCTGGTCTTTGATGACGATTGAAGAAGTTGCTGACTCCGCCCCTAATGCCCTCCTTTGGATGCAGATCTACCCTTTTCAGGACCGTAGAATAACCACAAATATAGTGAAGCGGGCCGAGAAGAGTGGCTTTAAAGCTATCGTGGTGACCGTAGACTCTCCCGTGATAGGATTGTATGCAAGGAGCTTCCGAGATGGACTGGATATTCCTGAACAGTTCGGAAAACGAAAGTTGAGCTGGTAAGCTTTTTCCCCAAAACGGTTTTTCCCCTACGTCATTAACTTCAGCCTACGATTGACTATTATTTACTGTTGCAGAAAGAATTGTTTTGTACTAGCTGTTACTCTCATGGTGGAGCGGCGTTCCTTAAAAAAAAGAAAAGAAAAAAAAAATGGTCAACCGTTACTTCGCCGGTTTTACTTATGGGTGTGTTCAGTCGAAAGCAGTGGCGTCGAAAACACATCAATTGATAAACACAAATATCTTCCACAGAGATGCATTGCGGAGAACCTTGCATTTGAAAGTAAATCAGTTTAAACTACGTTAATTAGTTACATGTGATTTCATTGTGACCAAATAAAGTCGAACTGTAGTCTAAAGTGAGTAATTAACGTTGCCTCGACTAATTTTTTTCACTTTTTCACAGTGATATAACATGATCGTGAAAAAACTACTGGACACATTGGTGATCATTTTTTCTCATCATATTTACAACGGAACAAATCTTATTTTAAAAGTGTATGAAGTGATTTTTTAAGGCAAAAGATCATCGCCATTCTTTACACTTTGAAAGAGTTAGAGTTAGATGAGGTTTTACGGGTCAGTTTCTAACCAATTGGTTTAAGTCGGGCCGACCAGGGCCTTTTTTTCCAGTTGTGCTCACTACACTTTGAAAGAGCTCATATGGGCCTTTCACACCTTCCCTTCCATCAACGCACGCTTTGTACCTTTGTGAAAATGATCGAAAAATGAATGCTCTTTAAACTGTAGATATAATAAAGTACATTCAAAGATTTCTTTATGAAGTATTGATTTCACAAGTGATAATTATCCCTAGGGAGGTGTTCTATTTTTGCTTTTTTCAGTGTAGCCAACTTAGAAGGAGCTCCGGATAGCATAGCGAAAGCTAAGGCCTCTGGCGATCCTTTTCTATTCGGCTTCATGCACCGTCAAGTAGTTGGAAACCATTCTTGGAAAGATATCGCTTGGATAAAATCACTAACGAATCTTCCCATCATCTTGAAAGGAATTCTTACAGGTGACTTTTAATCAACAGGTCTATTGATGATAAATTCTTTCATAGTTGCATTTCAGAGCACCTTTCATTTAGCACAGCTTGAGGCTGTGGGATTGGTACATGGGCGTAACAAGTCAGAGGGCTGCAGGCTACAGTCTTCTCTTCTAGAATTCGGAAAACCTTTATTTCTAGGGTAACTGTTTGGAAAAAATCTTTTTCTTGAACCTTGCCTCCCCCACTAAATATAGGCCTATAGTAAAGCCCTACGTCTATGGATTGGGAACATTATGTACCCCATTCTGACAAAAGTATGTTAGGATGAGAAAGTGCGTTTAAGCGCAGTTAATATAGCATGTTTAAACATGTTTCTCCCCTAGACCTTAAAATCTGTAATGTTTCAGAACATAAAAAGCTAACCGATCTGTTCACAACTGCAGCTACGCTAATAGTCGTGTTGTGTGCGAGGGCCTATGAGTGCTATGATCAGTTGTAATAAATCATTTGCACAATGTTGTAAATGACTGTTAGTCCTTCACATTCCGTAGCCAAGGGGGAGGGCAGAGAGGGGCAAAACCACCTATAAAACTTTTCGCCTCCGACGATCATATTTACCACTGCCTTAATGCATTATAGTATATCTACCCCTCCTGAAGTTTTTCGCCCCTGGAAGCTATCTCGCCTGCCTTCATTATCTTGTCTGGCTATGGGCCTGTCAGGTCCGTAACCTGCGGGGGGAGGGGGAAGTAGCCCCCTGAGATTTCCAAACCCTGAATGAAAAATGGCCTACTTGAAAAAAAAAATACTGAAAATGCTACAAAGTGCATTGCATTTATTACGTTTCAAAATCCCTCAGAACCTAGGAAATGCATGGCAGGCAAGGGTTCCCTGTTTCGCTTAATTTTGCGAGGAGGTCCCCTGATCTCTGATGCCGAACGGCTCTAATGACGGTAACTCACACTGACGAATGAACCTCCTTCCTCATGCATGATGCATAGAACACAGCTGAAGGCTATAAGTAACAGATCTTTAGTATTGTTTTTCATTTGGTCACCGCATACATATAAAATAACATATAATTACCTTTATTACATGCTAAAAACAACGAGCTGTAAAGTACCTTTTGTCCCGTTTTCTCCTACAAAGTGATTTTGCTGAGTAAGGTTTTCAAGTTTAACTTTTCTTCTTGAATTTCATTATTTTCTAAAGCATGATATGAAGTCTCAAAAAAGTTTTGGTGGAACTTTAAAGGTCTGGAAAGTGCTATTCCCGCCAATGTGAGAGGCATTTTGGACAAATGTATACATACGCACCAACCTATGGTGGCCCTTTAAGTTGCGCACTAAGAGGGGGAGGGCCGCACTAATTATCAGTCTTCGGCTGTAGCATGGCACTGTTCCATGCCCTAGTCGAAAAAAAAAACAATAATGAGGATTTCTATACCATACAATCAAGACACTAGATAATGAGAATACCTAAGCATATAATAGTTCAAACTTTGCCAAAGACAGCACCACTTTTCACCTAAGCCACCTTACACAAATGTCACATTCCCCCTTAGACCCCTTCTCTTAGACCTCTCCCTCAGGACATCACTGGGTGACAAAAAGGATCCATCTGAGTTCCAACTATCCTAGATACGCCATTGGACACTGTCAAAAGCTGCCCCCCCCCTTAGAGATTTTGCCCAGGCTACGGCCCTGCCCAAATACGTGTGTACATAGGCGTATGAGGCGGGGGCAGACTGCCCCTCAGAATTTTCGCAAGACCTGAATTGCGGGCAGAGCTCTGGAAAAATTCGGGCAGCCATTTGAGTCTTAAAACATCTGGCATGTTTTTAATTGCACAGAAAACTCCTAAGCGTGCCCGAATTCTTTCAAAAATTTGCCCGAAAAGTAAAAAAGCATCATAGCCACGGTACAATTCTCATGAACAATCAAAAACATTACAAAAAATTGACGACACATTCGGGCAGCTTATAAAGAACAATTATTCCTCAGCCTCACTTCATAGTATTGTGCAACACTGCCCAAAATGGCCGAATATCCGAATTCTTAAAAAAAAATTGCCCAAAAAATAAATAGCATTATAGTCACGGTAAATTTTTCAATGAAAACTCAAAAAGAGTACAAAAATTCGCAACACATTCGGGCAGCTTATGTAAAAAGAATTTTTCCTCAGCCTCACTTCATAGTCTTGCGCAACACTTTGGCCGAAATGGTAGAATATTAGGGCGAAAGTTGCAAAAAATTCTGGGGTGTTTTCAATTGCCAGATTACCCGGGCAGACGGGAGTGTGTACAGGTGTATACAGTGCCCAAATTTTTGCCCGACAAAATCAATAAAAAGCCATCATGTGACGCGTCATATTTCTTAATGACAATACCACCAATAGTCACCAGAAGGCTGAAAGTCGAGACGTATTCGGGCAGCCTATGTGATCACCAATGGCAGAGCTAGGAAATTCGGTCAGAGGGGGCGAGAAGTGCCTGTAGGGGCGAATCGAAGAGGGCAGATACCCTATGCCTCCCTCACGATCTAGGTCATGGCTTTTCAACCTTTTCTTTTAGATTTCCCCACCTGGTAGAAAACTGCTTTTCCATTCCTCCGCCCCAGTATTTCTATTAAAACATGTTTCCATTTTTAATCCCTTCCTTTCACATTCTAGTATAAAGGCGACCATTATAATACACTTAATGGTCATGTTTTTGTGAGGTTCAGATTCAGGATTTTACGTAAAAACGCGGGACTTACTTTGTGAAGATAAAGTTTTATCTTCTAGAGCCAAAGGCAAGAAACCTTAAGGGGGCAAAAATTAGGAATTAGTCACTGTTAGATGTAGGCTGCATTTTTTGGCATCTGGAAATCAAGATAAGAACACAAAGAACCATACGTTTTCATGAAATCGTATATCATTATGTATATCATTATGTGACGGATTTGCAACATCCAGTAATTAAGTGCATTGTTGAGAATGGCCAATACGGAAGGTCTGCATTGCCCTCTAGATTACCTCCAAGAAATATGAAAGTTAACTTCATCAGATGTGATTATGTGGTATTTAAGAATCAAGAAAATACAGAAAGAAGCATTTCTATGGCATTATCATACAGTGGCATATGACCTCTCTGCATTTACGGAGTAAGCGAGAAGGTTATGCCCATGTACCCTTGAAAATGGTCACTTGCAGGAAAACAAAAAGAAAGATGCTCATCAGATATGAGTCTAGTACTCAGGCCATTCCCACTAGGACAACAGTTATATTCTATTTTAAACAAACGTCTCTTTCAAATGTTTTGTGAAACAGTTTGTGGGAGATCATTTTTGGGATCTGCATGGACTATTTTTATCAGTTTATTATACATGTTGACCATGTGCGGCAATCCTGGGGGATGGGGGAGATATATTCCCCTATGAAATTGGATGGGCGGGATACTGCACACCATATCAACTCATGAAATCAACAAAATCAGAACCAATTATTATACCTTTTCTACACTTTTTATAATAGGTCTATTTATTTTTTTAGGAAATACTTCTGAGAGTTGTGGTAGTATCACTGGTTTTGCAAAGACTGGAAAGGGTCGTTTCCGGTGATCTGGGAGTAATTTTTGGCCAAAATTTTCTACGCTCCGCGCCAACTGATGGTGGCGCTCCGCCTACATAGTGCCACTGACTATAGCCCCCCCCCCCCATTCTGAGTCTGAGCTAAACAGGCTGCTCAAACACATGGGATCCTTGTAAAATTCGATGAAACTTATAGACAATAGGTAGCCGGTATGCGATGCGATGCCATCCTCCCTCGAAGCAGGCACGTAGCCACGGGGGAACTCCCCCCCCCCCTAAAAAAAATCAGTGAAAGGTCTTTCAGGAACTGAAGGAACCTTTTTGGAATACAAAATATGGAAAGAAAAAATGGAAAATCTCGCACCATTTTGCATCTAGAGTCCTTAAAATAGGCAAAAACTTTGAAGGGGGGAGGGGTCTAAGGGGAGGGACACCCCCTCTCCTTAGACCCTTCCCCAGGCCGGCGAAACTCCAACATCGATGTGCCCCCTCCCCCAAAAATTGATTATTCTGCCTGCCGCGAAGTTGAGAAGTCTTGGGATTTTCGCCGGTTACTGAATTTGCTCGAATTTTAAATGTTATATTCATCATAATCTCATGTTGCAAGTAGTACAATAGTTTGTAGAATGCGCATTACAAGCTCATTTTACAATGATTAGCTTACTTTACATTACCATTTCATCCAATGGTAGTGGTACATTTTATCTGGTAATTTTCTGATCATTTTGCAAATTTTCAATTTTTTTTTTTTTTTTTATTGAAGTGAAAATTTTATTGCAAACAAAAACTCAAAATCTCGACTGCTTTGTTTCTACTTATAAGCCCGGGAAATGCCATATCCGGCTGTCTGAGGGGTCGCGATTTTTCAAAATTTTCCGTACGCTCCTCGCCAACTAATGGTGGGGCTCCGCTTGGATAGTCTTTCGGGCAGGATTACATATTTCGGGCAGAGAATCCTCTGCTCCTCCCCAACTGAAAAGCTCCCGTGCGCCTATGCGTGTGTAGGAAAATCCCGGTAGTCATAACGTATGAGCTGTAGGCTTTACGCCGACTGTGGATTACAAACTTAATCAACTAATTCTATATGGGCTTTTTGTCAAACGTAAACACGTATCAATGAAAACCCTAACGACGTTCGTGTGTCGCCATCCGCATCACAAGGACGTTCATTTTTTACCTGCTCAGACTTGCACGTCTCGCGGACGATACTGATTTACGCCGCCAATGGCTCCCGTCCGTCTTGGCAGAGGTGTAACAAGTTATTCCACTATGTGGTCAAGCCAAGTCCACTGTAGCTGTTTGTGACCCGAATCAAGGCACTGACATAAAAGTCACTGTTCCATTTCAGTGAGGAAATAGTACTTTAATTTTGCGTAAGTGACTCGAATAAAGTCATTGACATGAGTCACTCTAAAGTTTCGAGGGAAAATTACTTCAGTGAGGAAATATAGAAGATATTAACTGCAGTCTTGACTTATTTACGCTGTGATAGTGACTCGAAAGAAGTTATTAACTGCATTCTTTACAATGGGAAAATCACAAGCCCGGAAATATTGGAAGATCCTGACTGCAGTCATGACTTGTTACAGCTGTGTTGATGACCTGAATCAAGCCAGTAACATATGTCACTTTGAGAAAAATGAGGCAGATCCCTTAAGTTAGAAGATACTGACTCGGAGTCATAACTAGCAATGCCTTTTACACTTTCGAAACATAATGCATGTAAAGTAAACCCTCTATTAATAAGTTTTACTGTTTTATCAGAAGACCAATGCTAGTCAATATACCAATAAAGATTACTACTCAAGTACAAGATCTGAAGATGTGATACTTCGCAAACGTACGTAAACATTTGTAACATACGTCGCTAAAGTAATTTTTCTCAAATCTTCAGCTGAAAGCGCCCGAGACGCAGTGGAAGCAGGGGTACAGGGCATAATAGTATCGACGCACGGTGGAAGACAACTTGATGGGGTTCAAGCTCCTGTAAGATCGACCTTTCTTTTTCCTTTTCGTGTTCTTTTTTTTATATCTTGTTTCCTTTCTGTCATGTGATGTTGATTTTGGTCGTTGAGTATTATACGTTCGTCGGTGACATGTGGTGTGGAAAGGACTTTGTTTTTCTTGGCTAAATTTGGCTATATAAGTTTCATGTAATTAAGTTCTAATGACCCATCTAACTGTTCTCACAGGCAATGTTATAGGAATGGTACCATTCATTTTTTTAAACTTTGAATGTTTTTGTCAGATAACCATTTTAGGAGGAGTTTAAAATCTCGTTGGTTCAATGTAACAAAATTATTATGCATGACTCTAGCCACATTGGCACATCAGGAGATTTGGAAAAGATGAACAAAACATTCATTTAGTAAACTGGGCTTACTTACCGAGTTGACAAAATTATGAAAAATTTCAAAATTTCAGTCTCATTTTTATGTCAACTTTCAACCCGGAGGGAGAGGGAGCTTTGAAAGGAAAGTGCTTATGTAACTTTAAAAGTGTGACCACATCTAGTGTTGATCAAATATGGAAGTACGCAGTTAGCAGGTCCACAGAATGACTTCGTAATTAATGTATTAACTCCTTAATTTATTCACTCCTTTTGGCCTTTAATTACTCAAACCTGTCATCTTCGCTCTTCCCGTAACACATTTTTATTATTGTCTTTGATAGATCGATGCGTTATGTGGCGTTGTGGATGCTGTGCGTGGTTCAGGAGTGGAAGTTTACATGGACGGTGGTGTCAGAAGTGGGAGAGATATATTCAAAGCACTCGCTGTTGGCGCAAAAGCAGTCTTTATTGGAAGACCTGCGATATGGGGCCTTTCATATAACGTAAAGTTAATTTTATATATGCAACTTATACAGATCAACGTTGTTTAACAGATAAATATATAGAGGAAAATCCCAAAGATGTCAGTCATGTAGATATATTTACCAATACAGACTTGTACGTGTTTTACACTTTACTTTTCGCGTAAGGAATCTAAATAACTCAGAATTTATTTTGTTAGTCTTCGCGCCACATTATCAAACTTTGCCACTAATAAATGATTAGGCATACATTGTAGTGTTGTATTCAAGGGCTCGTGATCACACCCTACGAGGCCATACCGGAGGCCGACGCCAAGGCAGGTTACCGTACACCGTACATCTACAATGCTATGGACAGGCGCGTAGCCAGACTCTTCGGCCCCGGGGGGGGGGGCAAAATGAAAATTTTCGTCCCGATTTCATGATTTTCCAAAGTAATTGTAGAGGTGGGTTTCTCCCACCCACCATTTGCTTTGGGTCCAGTTTACCCACCCGGCCAAGTTCGGAAGCTCTGGAATTGTAAAGAATTTGGGCATGAGAATACAATATCGACTTGATATTCAAATAGCCTTATCAGTATGCGAACTGATAAAGTCACGTTGATCACAATTTAACTATTTTTCATAACGCGGAAGAAATGATGATCGATTTGATGACGCCCGAGTGCCTTGTCAGTGGTAAACTGGACTTAAGATTGAGGAATTTTTCCAGAGGGATCCATAACCTTTCCTCAGAGGGACCTTTGAGACATTATCCAATATGCCTTCCCACATTACAGAAAATGACACTTCCCAGGTGTTGCACTTAAAATTATCAAATATATTTTAGTTTTTAGATTTTAGGAGGATTGCTGCCACAGTCAGCCACACCAGGGGGTGTGAGAGAAAATTAAAATCTAAGTGGACAGAGGTAAGATTAATCACTTCAGCCTACATCTCAGCTGGGAATGCAAAATACGGGTGGAGCTAGCGCATGTTTTGGTGTCTATGTGGGCTTACCCTGTGACCCGACGAGCCTGAACGAAATATTTAAGATTTTCCCAAAGAGCAAAAATGAAACAAGCACGCCGGAAAATGCTTTTTGAATTAAGAGAGCTTGCCCTGCAAGGCATTGTTTTTCTTCAATTGGCTAAAATTCTTTCTAATTTATTCTCCGTCTCTTTTCGTTCCCGATCTTTTTTGCCTGTTTGTTTCCTATATTTTTCAAAATTTGTTCCTATTTTCTGCCTAGAGGAGATGGGATCCATACCCTCTGGATCTGCACCTGAGAGGATGGATGATGGTAAATGAGGGACGCATAAGGCTTTGAATAAATTCTGCTCAAACTGTCCTGTAAAACTGACTAACGACAACCTATGCAATTATGATTTATTAGAGCGAATCGCGCCGAAAGGACCATTTAGTATGAATTTCCTTGACATGCTTCACTTTACATTGCAAACGTTATCTATTATATTCAAATTCACATTTAGTTTCTCTTTACTTGGCAACTTTTCTTGACCCACTCACTAGGGTTCTGATACCAAACCCCAATCCGTGGCAACGCACTGGCAACTGGCTCTTTTCCACTCATTGTGTGACTTTAAAAGAAAATCTGCACAGTGATTTTAAATATCCCTTTTTGATAGGGATGAAAAGATAAAATCGGGACGGTAAACGTCATCCCTCTAACTCCTACACTGACAGCCTTTCTTTACGTCCTCGTCTTTCTCTAACTCTGCTCTGCGCCATAGTCTGTCCTCGCGGACTCCCCAGTCACCTAACGCTCGCTATTCCCTTTCCTAGTTCCCTCATCCTTCCTCCTTCCCGTGCACAATCTGCCTGGCTTCATCCCTTATGCCAGTTTCTGCCTTCTGAGCCCTTCACTTTCTCATTCACTTAATTCGGTCTTTTCCACGGTCCCTAGTCCTGCCTGTTTCAGTACCCGTCCCGTCGATATTTGAACCAGTTTTCTGCTTTACCACTCCCTTTTACTTCTCCGTCCATCCTCTCCTTCCATCGATAATAATTCCTATTTTTATTGTTATTTATACTTTCCTTCCCTTTTTCTCCTTTCTTATTTTTCTTATTCTCTCCCTCTTTCCCCTTTACTTCCCTCTTCTTCCTTTCTTTTTTCCTTCATTTTCCGCCGTCCCGATTTTTCTTCGATTTTTCGCCCGGGGGCAGAGTGCCCCCATGCCCCCCTCTGGCTACGCTACTGGTTATGGACCTAACTCTAACCATACCCGTTTGGCAAGGTAGGAGGTGTGGACACTTTTCATATTCGTTGTATGGATTTATCACATTAAGAGGAATAATCTTATCGCCTTTGGTAGAGGTGAAAGGTCATGTGAGGTCACCAGAGGTCACAAACCGTAAACCCTTGTAAACACACTATCTCAAAGTAGAAAGCATGAATACTTTTTCATACGTGGCATGTGGATGTGTTATATAGTCAGAATAGGTACCCGTGTTAAGTTTGGTAGGAATCGAGGGTTATCAGAAGTTACTGGGGTTAAAACTAAAAAACTAAAACTTGAAAATGTGGGAAACTGCTTGTAAACACCATATCTCAAGGAAGAAATGATATGCACTATTTGGTTTGGGGATTTATCATATTGAGAGGAAGAATCCTATTGTTTTTGGTAGCTATATGTGGTCACCAGAGGAAAAATACTAAAAGCTTTCTAAACAAAATACCTCAAGATAGGAATGGTAGATACGTTTGATACTAAGTACATAAATCTTCATTTAAAGGAAGAATACTATAGGTTTTGATCGAGGTCAAAGGTTACATGAGGTCACTGGAGGTGAAACAGCGAAAATGGTACAAATTTTGTAGAAAATGCAATAACGCAAGACGTGAAAGACGGATACCTTTTATTTCCTTTCGGCAAGGAATCACTAAGCCTTTGGGCTTTCTCGGTATATAATAAGTCTTACTTGGGCAAGCAATGGATCGGTTTTATGATGCAGCGAGCTTGAGGGTGGGGGCAATGGATGATGGTAGGTGTTACTTAGTTTTAAATATTGTTACGCAATGTCGTAAAGGAACCTACAGGAAGTACTAATGAAACAACTCTTGCGTACAACGAATATTTATATATAAGACTTTGGAGTTTCGTTTTATTTCATTTTGCATTGAAAAACTTATCCATTACACTAAATATCCCATACTTTGCATTTTTATTAACATGAATTTCGGGGGGGGGGGGAATGATTGTTTGTCCCCACTTTAAGGTATGGAGAAGGCAACCCCTTCACGCCCAAGATTTCTGCCCTGCCCTCAAGCGCGGGCTGACAAGTCTAACTCGGCCCGAATTCCAAAAAGACCTTTCTCCTGAACATTATAGCCCACCCGGCTTCTGGGCCACTGGTTTGGACCCTCTTTCTTTCCAAACTCACCATGTCGACAGAAGTGCACCAAGTCTGTCGATAGCACGTTTTTGATGGTTTTCTCTATTATTTTCCGGTCCACAGGGAGCTGACGGAGTGAAAGAAATACTTGACATGATGAAACACGAACTCAGTAATGCAATGACACTTTGTGGTAAGTCAATTATTCTTCCATGGTGACATGGACTATTTTATCACATCTTCTCAAAATTGTCACTTCTTAGATATTAATAAGAGACCTTTCTTTTTACCGTTTTAATCTCTGCAGGTTGTAAAAGTTTAGCAGAAATTGATCGTTCTCGCGTGAGACACGAATCGCAGCTGGTGTGCAAGCTTTGAGCATATTTGGAATCTGACCAAATTCTCTCAAGAGGAAATTCATCACCTGTCATGCGGAGTATACTTAAGACAAATATAGCAATTAACTGTTGTGCAGCTGTTGAATGAGAAATCTACTTGTTCATGAATGTTAAATTGATAATTTTTTTTTTTTTTTGGGGGGGGGGGGGGGCAATAGTCCGTACGTCGTTGCTATACTAGACATTCGAGAATGCTTTGATTGGTTGTGTGTGTACGCTCTTGTTAGGCGTCGTTTACATAAAGACTGACGCAAACTGTACCTACGCAACTGGGACCCGACGCAACTTATCTCTGCTACTCGTCGAGGCTGAGTTGGAGGTTATTGTGACCATCTAAACCGGTAGTCGGGTCGCCTTCGGATCTTAGGTTTCCCACACTCTGCATAGACCCGACTGAGATCCGACTCACTCCCTCTGGTTACTGCATCCTTGTGGTGGTCGCCATTTGACTTTTTACAACTGCCACCTGATTGAGCAATGCATCTTTATTGGCTATCCAAAAGGTCTGGTCGCAACTGGTTCGGAGACAGCGGCACCACCGCTAGACCCAACTCCACCGCGATTCAACTTCCCCAGAGTCCACGACGAACATCAAACATGTTTGATATGCACGATTTGGTCACGAAGAGGACCGACTGTTTTATCGCAGTCGGGTCGGGAATAAAAGTTGGCGCGCACTGCACCGACCCGACTTGTTATCAGTCGCGTCCCAGTCGCGTCGCAATTGGGTCGAAGTGCACGCCGGCCATAAAATGCCGGTGAAGGGGCAACACTTGAAAGGTAGGAAAATTTCAGTTCCTCGGTAGTGAATTTATGTTATAATTAAAATACAATTTTGTAAAACCTTTTAAATAAACCTGTCGATTTTCTTCAAAAGCAAGAAATAATGCTCCGAAAGTTAGTCGCGCCTGTAATGTTTCATGTGTAATAATTAGCCCTTGCTCTGCAGAAGGGAAAACAATGGCAAAATAGCTGTAAGATTAATTTGAGAGTGTTCATTCATGTTTTGGACCAATCACCGTGAAGTGTGTGCCTTCCGAGAATTAGTTTGTCATACATGTTGCATGTTTGCTATTCATTTCAAGCGGGGGGGGGGGAGGAGTTCATGCTTGGGGTTATACAGGATGTGTCAACCCCCATGACAACCATGGTTTACTAGCGATTCCGGCAAGTCCGTCTCCTGGTGACTCAGGAATAGGAGAATACGGAAATTTGTTTAGCGTAGTCGATGCCTTTTACGATTTAAAATGAAAGCATTAATAAACTACCTTAAACTGGAACTTTTTCGGTGCATTTCACATCATGGGTAGTTGTTTCATTATATTTCACTGATTTCCCATGTTGTTCTTAATAGAAATATGGGGATTTTTAATGCATACTAATTACGAAACCGTGTTTCCAGTCCCCTACACTGTCACGTACTCAGCTCAAAACAAACAGCCATTACACAAATCAGCTAATTTGTTAACGCGTAAAGTGTAAAATTTCTACAACATGAGATGTCAAAATAGAGATTTGCAAGGGCATTTATCAACCTGAAAAGCATTTTGGTCAAGTATTTTCTCGATACGATACTCGCTAACAGGTAGTGACTTTTTCCTTAGTGCCCCAAACTTACTTTGAATTCCCCACCCACCCACATAAAAGCACCCTATTTCCCACTTTGGCAATTGGTTTGCCATCTAAAGCGGTTGAGTATCCGACGAAGTCGGTTGCACGCCGGACTAGTTAACTAGCCGAATTTGCTTCCTTTGCTTCAGTCCTGATTAAGTCAGAGCCACCTCTGAAGAAAGCTTGGCGAAATTTAAGTCATCTGACGGCGTACTCGTTGAAACTCTTCTATCTCAAAATCTTAAACTTGACCAAAATATCCCAAATGCATGGCGTAAGGTGAACTAGAACATCGTAAACTGATTATAACAATTGAGGTGAGAATGGATAATTTTTGGAGCAACCTTGTGAAAAAGAAGTGAGGGTTAAATATTCCACCCTTTGTACAACTCCCATAGGGCTCTCCATGATCACAGTGTCTATTAGTCTCCTTGGTTAAGTGAGGTTAAAAATATTTTGACAAAGAGGGTATGTTTGGAATGTATCTGAAATGCAAGCCATTTCTACAATTCATTCTACAATTCTTCCGACCTTTGGGATCCTAATCATGTTTGAGTAAAGCACTTCACTGATTAATTTAAGATTAAGTGATATGTATGGGCAGGGATAGTTCTCTTGTGTAGGCGGAATTTCACATTGTACAGTTTACAGGATATTAAAGGCCAACAGTTAATGCAAAAAGTATCCGAAAACACTCGATTTTCAACACAGTAGCACAAATACTATTTCATTACAGTTCAGAATGTCTATCATTTAAAACAGAGACACTGTTTACCTAAACCCAAGGGTGGTGCCAGGTAAAGAGTGTGAGACTTTTCAGTCGAAGTCCACAGTTGTAATTAGTAATGTAAGCAGGGCGGGATTTTGATGCCTGAAGGTGGGGGCAAACCCGGGTGGACTGCCAAACGGCGCTGAGGGGGCTGTGGGAGCGCGAAGCTCTCACCCTAATAACGTGTGGTCCAGGGGCCCTCTCAGGACCCCTGGCGGGGTCCAGGGGCAGAGTTCCGGTTGGGGGTCCAGAGAGCGAAGCCCCGGAAGCTCTGGGGTATTTACGAAATTGTAGCATTAAAATGTAGCATTTTAGCTTCAACTTCAAATGACATAAGCTGAAGGGACCAGAAAAATCACAGTTTGACTTTTTCAATTATATTCTTACTCCATATAACAAGCAGTCGGCCAGGATTGATAATGCAGAGGACTTGAGGAAGGAGGGGAGAATTATTGTGAGGTTTCCGGGACTTTGGAGCAATAATTTTAAGACTGTGAGATCTAATATTCAGAGTGGGTGCGCGCGAAGTGCGCTAAAAATCACTTCGCCAGGGTTTTGGAAATAGTAATTAGATCAAGCTGTCCTACAGTAAGTAATAACGAGGCAACTCCACCAAAGTTTTCCAACACACAGCAGTACCAATGAGACATCGATTTACATAAGGCTCATGCGAAACACGACGAAACTGTTTCGAGAATTGCGACTCCCTATACATGGATAGGGTTAAAGACTTTGTTTGCTGGAACCATGGTGTATTTTATGACGTACATTATACCTTCAGTGAACCTTATTTCAGAGCTTCAAGTCACAACAGTGTGGCGCATAGGAGGAAAGAAATTTTACGGTGCCAGACAAAATATTTAACTGTGTTAGTCAGTTTTGTCTGGGGTCGCGCACGAAGCGCGCTGAGAAAAATCGCATTTTTATGGTTTTGATATTAATGTATTCCTTTATATAACATTGTAAAATTTAATTATAATAGGCTATTGAAAATATCCTTATTATTCTGGTACCGCTTCCTTTCGGTCAGTTTTTTATTTTCTTTATTTTTGAAGCTCTGGACAAAAAAAGGGGGCAAGTGCTCCCTTATCCCCGTAATCCCACCTATGAATGTAAGATATTTTTGTGTCAAGATTTATGGAAGCATTCCTATAAATTAATTTTGCTTACAATTCCCAGCACTCACTTTATAGTGCTGGTACCACCGTTTCATCTTTCTTCATGTACAATATTGTCTTTTCTGCAGTTCTGATTGTCATGTATAATTTCTTGTGACTGCCATCTGTACCGTAATTGTGTCTGTCTCTCATATCTCTTTCAGGGGATGCAAAGAGAAATAAATTGATAGCGAAATTAAAATTGAAATTATTTTGTAGCCTTCTGTTATAACGGCTGAATCAAGACTATTTTTCTTTCAGCTTCCTGGTGTTGGTAACTAACCTACTTCTTTCATAACTATGCTTAAATCAAATGAAATGCTTGTTTGGACGGTTAAACGTGTCAGTATACAAACCAGTTTTTATGTGATTTCGCTGATGGATATTCAAAACACTTTTACAATTAGTAATCCCTCTTTGCCACTCTCAGACAGTTTCCCAAATCCCCCCCCCCCCCACACCAACACCAACACCACTACCACTCTCCTAACGTCACTCCCCGATTTAGTGGATAATGCGTTATGATAGTCCAGGCAAACAACAAAAGAAATATGATCAAGAAATTAAAACATATCGAACATATCGAAATCCTTTTCGCAGTAATTATGTAGCATGTTTTCCACATCTTGGCAATTCCTTTTCATTGAGACTGCCACAAGCGAGTTCCATAATGCGACTGCACATGCGCACATCCTCCAAAATGTCAGAATAAACATAACACACCCGTAGCTACACTCCGTGTACAAAAAGCTGAGTTTACTTGAGAATTTGTTGAATCTTCCTTCATTAAATCCATCGCATATACTGCACATAAACTCAGTGCCTCCTTCGGTATACTGAAACTGGTGCTATAATCTCCCATAAAGTAGGATGGGGATATGGGGACCCAAATTTTCGCGGTAGCCTATACGCATTATTCTATGTGCTTGGTTCAGTTTGTTTATCCTACATGTGTCCCACAATTCCATTCGAAATACGAATTGTCGAACTCGCTTGTGACAGACGTTTATATGGTACTAATATAAATAATAATACTATGTTCCACTGGAAGGAGATTTATATATAAAATTTTCAATTTAAAAATAATTAAAATTATTGTCATTAAATTTAAAAAAAAAGGCACATTGTCTGAAATTCCGTATTTCAGTCAACTATAATGTATAACAGTTTCTAACAGATAAGTTCTAACAGTTTCTTGCGTTTTACGAGAACATCCTGACTTTTAATACTGTCAGAAAGGCTTCACTTATAAGCTCAATTGCTCAATTGTAAGTTTAAATTCAGTGCATCCATTAGTGTTTTCCTTCCAATTCTTTTGAATTAAGCTTCTTCACTCCTTCATTTGTCTACCTACAGTATGCATAAATGTAAAGAATTTACACAATCATTTACGATAATTCGAACTGAAGTCGTATGTGAGGAAGATTACACTTACGAATAAAGATTGCTCTACATGCAACAAGCACTGCTGAATTAAGAAATCCAGTTTAGTGTGAGATATAATAGGTTACGTTTACTCCTATATACAAAGTAGTTGAAAGTATAAATATTATGAGATAATCCGATTAACTAATAACATAAATGGATGCAAGTACATTTTAGCTCTTCTCTTATAATAATAATAATATAGAAAATACAGTGTGTGTTTCATTCTTCGATTAGATCCGGGGTTCCCCACTTTTTTCTGGTATTAACAAAATTCCGAAACCATTATCATCAGCTTGCAACCCCTTATCTCCCCTCAAAGAACAAAACCACATATTATCACTAACATTTATTTCGCACACGTGTTACCGATGTGATTGCTAAACCTGATATTTGTTCATATATAATGGGGAAGTTGTTAGTTTTGGTGTGCTTAGGATAATTTGTTTACGCTACAAACTCTGTCAACTAGGTTGGTAGAATGTTTCGGGGAGATGATAAAACTAAGGAGTACTTATGAAAGGGGTGATATTTGCCAGTTTTCCTGAAAACAAACCTTTCTCTTAACGTTTTTGAGTCTCAGTCCACGACCCCCAAAAATATGCATCACCACCCCAAATGGGGTTACTATCCTATAATGGAAACCAAGGACTACATCATTTAACTTGTTGAACCAGAGGTTTACCAGACAGGGATAGTCTTATAGGTCAGGGAAGGAAGGTGATAGGCCTCCCTGGGCAGTGGAATCTTGTAGCGAGTTACGTACTTTCCTTGGTCTTTTGATCACTCAGTTGATGGGCGTATATACGTAAATAAACGGCTCCAAGTTTCTTCGTTTCCGCTTACCACCTCGACGTCGACGTTGGTGAAGAAAGTCACTTCTCGACCAGAGAAGACGAGTAAGAGATAAGAACACCCAAGTTTATGAATCTGCATAATGTTATTTATTTTAATGATGGCAGCATGCTTTGCTTGAGCCAAAACAATGTCATCTTGTCTTCAGTAAACCTTCCTTTTTATCGAGATGGCAAGAACTCAGTAGATAAGATTTCATTTGTCTGTACTTCACCGAATTAAGCCTATGTCCTCCTCTATGGTGGGTAAATATGGTAAGAATAGCCCGGATGTGTTACTGCGGGCCAAGCTTGATGCCACTGTTGACTATTGTACGTACTTCCACAATGATAGTGTTAACTCTGAATGCTGGCGATAGCTTGGTAATACTATATGAATATGTTTGTTTATTCTGAAAACCCCACCTTACTTGTAAGTGAGAATCAGCGTGGTTGTGGTTCATTACGTCGAAGGGCATGTGAAAAGACCAAAAGAAAGCATGCCCCTCTCGAAAGGATTACCCTGACTAGGATAGTTCCTGATGCCCGACTATGCCAAGCAAACACTTATTTTATCCATCACTTAAATATTTGTGCTATTTTACCCAATATTTTTGTGGAAAGATTTAAATGGCAAGAGTACTATTAAAATAATATTGATGATATGATGATGACGATGACGATGACGATGACGATGACAATGATGTAGTATTCGTGTAGAGTGCATCACAATGTACATACAAATCTCAACGCCCTTCACAAAGATCACAACTTAGGACTTTGGATCTAAAAAATTTAAATGATAAGGCTTATAGTTTAAGTGATATATACTTCTAGTAAGTTAAGTGAGTTATTTATGACAGTAACTTTACATTTAGTTTTACGTGAAGCAGCTTTGGAGAGACATTACTGTCAAGTCTCGTAAGTTCGGGGTTGTAACTTCATTTAGAGATGCAGTTTGAGATGGCCAGCAGAACTTTTCTTAAAGAGATAGCAACAGAAAATGAGTTCAGCAAGTCAGACCAGTCGACAACCCATAATTGTCCCCCTCAATGTTTGAGCGGCTTTCCTTTTGCAGCTCAAAGTTTGCAACAAAGTTGTGTCTTGCATTCTACGAACGAACGGTTTAGTTCACCCAAGCTTTGACAACCTGAAAAGAACAAATAGAACAATTTTCCTATAACTGTAAGAAATTTCCTGTTTACAAACAGACAACATTTGCTTTAGCATTTTTGAAATTTGCAAGAGACTTCATTACAAATAGCTGTAATTTATTTTTTGTTGCCTATTTTATACCTTAAAAATGCTACGTCATCATTACGTCATATACTTTGAAAACTTACCACAAAGTGACATTGTGTCAATAAATTCTTCTTTCATCATGTCAATCACTTCGATCACGCCATCTGTTCCCTGTAAAAGTACAAATCGGATATTCAAATCGGTGGCTTGTATACGTCACACATTGTAAGTGTGGTCTGCGAATCAAAACTGTAGGTCTAGCTCGTGTTTGATTACTTGAGGGGTATGATGCAATGTGATGTAGTCCAGTGTGGTTTTGCTAGGCATAGATTAGTTAAATTTCTTGCTTAGAGGACTTAAATCAAACCCGTAGGCGTACGGGGGTCGATATATCTGGGGGCAAAATTGGCAGGGGTACTTTTTGCCTGATTTTAGAATTTTGGACCAAGTTGCCCAAATTTTGATACCGTTGTGTCGGTTGTCATGGCCCACAAAAAGGGCATAAATTATTTTCTTGGCTGTCTGATTTGTCCGAATGGATCCACTATTTTTGCCCGAAGTGGGAGGGCATATGCCTTCCTGCCCCCCCCCCCCCCGCCTCGTAAGCTTATGATCAAACCTTTTACAAAGAATCCATTTACACAACGTGATGCTTTCCTATCCCCCCGCAGAATCAGAAAGTATAATGTGCAGTGGTTATATAATTGTTCTCATGGGCGTGGATCATGGGGGACGGGGGACGCGTACTCCTCACTTTTTTGGAAGGGGGACATCTCCAAAAAGTCCCCCCCCCCACTTTTTCAAAATGATGAAAACTAAAACTGTGATGAATTGTATTATAACATAGATTACGAATTGACACTGCATATTTAAAAGCTAAAGTGCGCCACAATATGGCACCATTTGCCATAAAG
Source organism: Holothuria leucospilota (assembly GCA_029531755.1). Taxonomy (NCBI): domain Eukaryota; kingdom Metazoa; phylum Echinodermata; class Holothuroidea; order Aspidochirotida; family Holothuriidae; genus Holothuria; species Holothuria leucospilota. Next base: position 39,451,467 of record CM055976.1, read on the forward strand.
ACACCTTCTAACTTCCTTTTTCAAAGGGGAGGGGAACACCCCTCCTCTTAGACCCCTCCCCCAGGACGGCTATTCACAAATGGTGAAAAGTCCCCCACCTTTGGAGATGGATCCACGCCACTTATTGTTCTCAATATTGTTTCAGGAAAATATTAAAGGCAAAGTCAGCTCCTTATTTTCCCGTACTTTTGTCCGGTGCATGACGGACTTCGTAGGCTGGGTAACCGATTTTTAAACTACACCCACGTACCTCGAGCGGGGGTAGAAAAATGTTCCTGCACGGCAGTGTTGACCAGTCTGCCGCTCAAGGACCATAAACTAGAAATCCTGGGGCAGTTATTATAGTTTGACGATAAACATCAGGCACTACAAACTGCTAACGGACGATTCAACCACTTCTGCAGTAAGCAGACATTCCCTGAAGCTCTGTAATGCCAAGTAAGAATTCTTATTTCAACAAATGCCGAAAACTTGAGGTGTTTTTAAGTGGGTCTTTTGTCTTGGTTCATCATTTAGTTATTAACCAACAGTTAGCTAAAGTATATCTTACATTGTGTGCGAGACCCCATGCAGCAGGTCTTCCAATGAAAACTGCTTTGGCCCCTAGAGCAAGAGCCTTGAAGATATCCCTCCCACTTCTGACACCACCGTCCATGTAAATCTCAATTCCTGAGTCACGAACAGCGTCGACCACCTCAGGTAAAGCCTCAATCTGTACAACCAAAGTAATTTAATTTGCACGTGTCAATAGACGTAAAGGACAGATATCGTATAAGTACGTTAGTGCTAATTGTAGGATAGTAGAGGTTTGATGAGCTCACAAAATATGGTTGCAAAGAATAAACGAAATTTTACTCATTTGGCGTTGGCTAGTTCAGTGATTGTTGTTTCATACTCAAAATGAAGAAAATTATTAGTTTCTTTTAACGCCCTATAATATACTACATAGACTACGAAGTACCGATAAGGGTTTGGATTCAAATTCTTCTTGCTCTGGGACGATTCTAATAGAAGATCTGAAACTGCGTTTGCATGGAAGAGTGAGAGTTTCAGCCACGGGGGTAAATCCCGGAGGGATGGGGGGATATATCCCCCCCAACATTTGACTAGGGGAGGATGGTCCATATAATCATCCCCCAATGTTTCAGTCTACAGATATGTGTATGATGGAAAGTATATTTTATTCATTATTCATTTCAGTCTCGCTTTATTTTCTATCACAAAATAATGTTTCTCGAACTATCAGAATTTTAGCAAATCGTTGGCAATCTATCGACATTTTCGCGCGCTCCGCGCGCTTCCAACCTTACGCCAGTGTCACTCATATTATCAATATCTTCCAATAGCAACTTTCGGAGAAGTACAGCAGCAAAAAGTTGAAAGTTTACTAATTAATAGGTAAAACACTGGCTTATGGCAGTGGCATGTAGGTTTGTTGGGCAATTGAAAGTGTCTCGATGTAGAGTCTGAATGCAGGTTTTGAAATGGAAATATTATTCGTCATTGTTTACACTCCATGTCATGACCATTATTAAGGTACTAATACACGAAACTGTTCTGATCACAACACTTTCCGAAGAACAGATACACATCTCCAAACATCTGTGGGGACCTCGCATCAATATGGGATCTTTCAATCTAATATGTAGCATGATGTAGAAGGTCGAAAGTACGTATCTGCCGTTATACATTTTTCAAAAAAAAAATTACCAGATCTTCGCCAGTTCGCGCTGAGCAATTATCGGTATAGATGGTGATTGTTAATACACTTATGACGAAAACAGCACTCTGTATCGCTCTTATTAGTCCTTCGCCCATTTTGCTACACCTATCAGGGAGGTCTAGTATCACCTCCCTGCGCCTATATTCTCCCTCCCTCTCATTCTGTTCGTCCGGATTTTAGTTCAAAAGTAGTAAAAATACGATAGTTGTAAAGTGTTCGGCGTCGTACTCTATATTATCATTTGGATGTCAGGTAGTATACGCATTATGACCCCGGCCCCAAATTATATATAATATGATTATAATATGATTATTGCAGAGCCTCCAGGAGGTCCTATTCAAGTATCTGCTAGCCTTAGACGCCCTTTCATAATGCACAATAAAGGAAAGGACATATTTCGTAATAACTCAAGAATGTTTCTGTGGACTCCACGCCCATATTTTTGTGTAAAACTTTTCCCGAAATAGAAGGCGGTAAAATAGACAGAAGGGATGGCGCTTCAGGAGATTTGTTGACAACGTATCTGTCTCTTAATAGACAACATATTCTCCTCTTTTGCCTTACCAAAAAGTAGCATTCCCTAAATTATGGACATTTTCCGGCCTTATATGATCAGTTCCAAAAACATCCCAAAGATAGCATCATTTTGCATCTAAAAGACCTTAAATTAATAGAAAAAATTCTTAAAGGGAAGGGGGCACCCCTTCCCTAGGACGACACCTTTATGCAGTGACAAACGAAAGATTGAAACTGCTGCATGCAAATGCAGAAACGCATGAAAATTAAAGGTGTAATTTACGCAGACTTTGGGGAACTGTGGTACTATTACGACATCATCTATGGTGCCCCCATATCACAAAAACCTGGCCACACCACTGATCTCAAGCCAACTTGCAGGTCTTGTTATGATCTCCGAATTCAAAATCCAGTTGTCTGGGATGACCCTATATGTTGATCCCTGCCATTTTTAAGCTTAACAGGATATTGTTGCTCTTGTACAATTTCAATCCAGAGCAGCTTATCAACGAGTTTTGTGCTCAAAATAGCATTTCCTAAATGTATGAATATACTAATATCCTACCAAAGAACATTACCACTGAAATTAACCCATTAAAACAGTCTTCCTGGCACTTCTGAGACATTAAAACCCAGGCGCTTCCGGGGGCTTCGCCCCCTGGACCCCACTAGGGGCCCTAAGGCGGGCCCCTGGACCCTACCCGTCATGATCTCGCGCTTCGCGTGCACATATTTCACATTTGCGATAGCTCACCCCCATCCCCCCAAAGTTGAAAAGAAATCTACGCCCCTGGTTTCAGCAGATGTGATCAAATACTCATCATTAAGATCACTCGTCATCAAGATGTGCTTCCCGGATCACGAAATTCCTATCATGGCTTACTTCTGTGGACAATGCCAGCCGGAATTAGCGGACAGGTTGATGACTCACCCGTTACTTGGATTTGCTGCTCTTTGTGAATGCAACTGTGATAACGCATAAGGCTGCTTCGGATTGAAATTAATCTGGAGTGACGGATCAAAAGGGTACATTGAACCGGGGAGGTGATATATTAGATATGGAAATCCATCGAAAACTCTTTCTTTGAACCCTACTAGTTGCCGACAATAACCTCTTTTGTGTGTTGTTCTTGATGATTCAATAGGCTTAAGAGGTGTTAGGAACTAAGTACAAGTGGAACACGTCGTCTGCTACATCTCGATGAGCAGATGGGGAAATTTGCCCCTGCCTTAACATTGCCAGTCGCTTAAGCTGTAAATTAATTTGAGAGTTTCGACGCGTTTCGACGCTATTTTTAGCGACAACAATCCCTCATGTAATAAATGACGTGCACTCGTATTCATGTAATCCCTATGCACTGACGTCACCATCTTCTTGATAACCGACCTCGACGTCGTGTTAAAGGTGATCAGTCGTCTTGAAATATTCTTTGTGACGTCAGCCTTTTCTTGACATGTTTCTGCAGTCGTCACTGTTCAAGGATACACCGTACAAGTAGCTATGATGACATCGGTATAGCTAGTAGGTATACAGCTACAAGCCGTCTCTTCTTGCTTACCGATTAGCTATACCATGCTTGTACGGTGTATCCTTGAACAGTGACGACTGCAGAAACATGTCAAGAAAAGGCTGACGTCACAAAGAATATTTCAAGACGACTGATCACCTTTAAGGACAACAATGAAAGAAAAGATACTACAGTTAATGAAGGGTTTACCTCAGCCCAGGGACGTTTCAATTTCTATGGTCCTGTGAGGTCATATTCATAATTTCATACGGTCTATTCACAACTTACCTTCGTAGCAGGTGTCGAGTAGATGAGCCTCTTTCTCACGTTTACTCTAACTGCTAACGATGATGGCAGAGATCATCCAATTTCGCTTTATTCATGAGCCCAATTTGACGTGGATTGGTTTTATTAGACAACCTTAAACTAAAACGTTGTTCTAGGACATCACTTAAACACGGTAAGTCTATGGGACTTCTCCACTGAGTAAGTTTGAAGCGAAAGGAATCACACACTAAAATTCCATTGATTTTGGTCTCGTAAAATGCATGGTAATAAGACTTGCCTTAGTCGATTTTGGGTTGAATATTTATGATTTGTGTTGGTGCTTATCTTGTATATAAAGAATTAATAGCTAACACATTTTGTGCAAATCAAGGAAGAATTTTTGCGAAAGTTCGCCGACGTTGAGAACACGAATGCAGGCAATATGGGCCCAGGAGTAATATTCGTCCGCTGGCCGGGGCGGGCAAGTTCACAACAAGAAGTAATTGTGCTGAAACCTCACATATATGTTCGCTATATGTGGACTAATAGTCATTTCGTAATATACTGAAATTACAAGAAACGTTAGATGCATCACAGACGGAGGAACCTTGAGGTAATTGGCAAAGTAATCCTTCCTGGTTTAAGGTAGAATAAAATACGTCTTGCCACTTTTCTTAGTCGGAATACACATCCCCCTGAATAGTTATCTCCAGTCTCCTGACGGTTCCCATTTAAATACAAGCACACAGACAGAAAGGTCCAAATATTTAGACAAAAGTTGATAGGAAAGAGGAATTTTGTGATTATCTGTCTAAATATGCATTACCGGAGCTTTAACGCCGTCAAGTTGCCTTCCTCCGTGAGCTGACACAATTATACCTTGGACCCCGGCTGCCACTGCTTCTTTTGCGTTCTCATCTGAATATGGAGAATAAAAACAAATTTTCCTCGTACAAAGTTTTTCACTTAACCATTCAATATTTTAAACGGTGGGAGTTTGTCATCAAAATTTCAAGACTTTTAATGTTGTAATCCATCATAAAAAAATTGTTTGTACCATTTCCGAACGCGTGAATTAAGTCCCAAAGGTATGAGAAAATATACAATAAAATACATAGTGCACGTGAATGCGTATGCGAACTTAACGCTTGAACGCTTACTTGAAGGCAGATTTAACAAGCGACACCTTTTCAAAGTCACCTGTCATTATGTTAATACGTATATTGTAAACATCAAGTTGTGGAAACACACAATTTGATATTTTTGCGTGGTTTCCATAGAAAGAAAATATTCCTTCCTAATGCTCTGCTAGGGCAGTTTCAATGTTAGAGGAATGAAACAACTGAACATAGTCCAGAGCCTGCTCCACCAGTCTGTAAAACTAAGTAAAAAAATAAAAAAAAATAATAATTATCAATCAAAGTTCTGAGCAATTTAATAGGCCTGCATAAGTAAATTATTTACCCCAGTGGCGTTGCAGGGGGTGGTGGAAACAGGCACCCCTTCTGGCACCTCAACAAAAACACGACCGACAAATGTTTCCAAGTAGTACTTTTTAATACTAAAACGATAATAAGTGAAAGATAGGTCGCTATCCTCACAAACTGGTTTTTGCACTTGTTGATTTTTCATACATTTGACCCTGGCTGACCATACAGTTCCCCTAGTCCCCCCCTCCCCTTCTCAATAATCCTGCACGCCACTGTGCACAATCTTAACTCCAGGAGGTCTCCTAATGAAGTTCCCTTACGTAGGAGAGATTCTACAACGGTCGAATATCTTCCAAAATTTTTAGGGGGTGCCTGTTTTCCGTAAGTGAGCACTTCACACCATACCGAACAAAGCATCATAGTTACCACTCGTATCCTTAACGTGACTGAGCAGAATAGAACAAAAGTATAATTACTTTAGGCGACCCCACACTAGTTGTGCTACCGGACGTGATGAAAAGTGCTGTTCAGTCCATCCTCGTAGTATACAGAACGTCGTAATCTGTCGATATTACATACATTGGTAAACAAAGCATCGGTTGTATTTGCAGATGCCCAGTGGCGGCGGAACCGGAGGGCTTGGGGGCTCACCCCCCAATGAAAAAAGTGAGGACTAAGCCCCCCCCCCCCAATATTTGCCAAGTGCTCCAAGAAGTGGGGACCGCAGGGAGATTGCAGACAGGAGATCCATGTTTGAAGGCTGGGTAAATGCAGCTAAGAACACTCGGGGAGTGCAGTTTCCGGCCATCTAGAGGATTTGTAAAGCCAAAAATTTTCTTATCCGCTCCGCGCCAACTGATGACTCTTAGATAGTCTTGCTAGCACTCAGCCCCCCCCCTCCCCCATGTTTTTTCCGTTCCCCCGCGACTGTCGATGCTACTTACCGTACTGAAGTTAAAATGATTTACACTATTATACATAAGAATTAGAATAATGAACCGTTCACACCCTAACGTAAAACTTAAAAGAGTGGAGAACTACAGTAAATCCTCATTCCTATGTGTTAAACGCAATATACCTGTGATGATTCCTTTCAATATAACAGGTAGGCGGGTAATGGATCTAATCCAAGCGATATCATCCCAACTCTGATCCCAGGCAGCCTGATCACTCATGTAATGGAACAACTGTGTATCTCCGTTAGATTTTGCCTTTGCTATGTCATCTTTAGCCCCTTGCAAGTTGGCTATGCAACCGGTGCGTCTTAAGAAAGATTTCGTAAAAACAAATTTATTACGTTTTGTTACTGAAGGCATGAATACGTAGTTTCGTACCTATAATTTTTTCTGCATACAAAAGTTTCTGTTTAAACACGAAATTCTCTCATATGTCTTCGGTGGACACATATACCATGATGTTGTAGCTAACGTCCACAAATTTCACCTATTACGTCATTTTTTCGTCATATGTATTACAAATTGCTTTACACAATAAGATCGTATTTAGTGGTGGAATAGAAGATGAAAGTACGCAGTTTTCACAATCGTTGAGTCATCAATCATATGACCCACTCCCAAGGCTGTGGCCGAGCCCACCTTTCCAGAGTGCGAGCTAATTTTGATTCCCGGTGACTCTCATTAGGGGCCAATTCCGACTCCGGTATTCACCGAGTCCTAGCCAATTACGAGTTCAGTAACCCCAATTTTGCTGTCCAATTTGGAGTTCAGCCTACATCATTTGCAATATCATACATATGTTTTGATGCTCCTTAACATGGACAGTGCATTATAAAGAGATCTTTGTAAGAATTCAGTTTCATAGTCTGTCCCACCCCTTGATTTACTTGGCTGTGTATGGCTATTCATACACAGCATATTGCAGCAATAATAATGGATCCTTACCTTGATTATCATTACGTTATTTAAATTTTTGTCGACTCGACTGGAATCGACTCCGAGTCCGAGTTCAATGCAGCCCATTCTGGGTCAATTCAGATTCTGCGACCTACTTTTTGAGTGCAGTAGAATGCGAACTCGAGTCCGGAATTGAGTCCGAGAGCGAACTCGGATGTTATCTTATCTCATCTCTCTACACGTAAGGACGTTACTTAAGCATAGTAAGATGTAGTATATTGTACCTCACTTCACACATAAAAAGAAAAACCACTCTAGCGCGTGCTCAACATGCCGACCCCAGGTATATGCGAAGGCCCACTCGCGTGAGCGTTGAGCAAGACCACATAATGTGCACCACTGATATCTATGAATAATCTAGATGGCAGATGGCCGAAGTCCTTACAGGCAGATGAAGCAAGGGTGACCAAGTTTTTAAGCGACCTGTCACAAAGCAGTAACTATAAATGAATGCATTATGATTGGTTATGTTTGCTTTGAACAACTAAAGCAAACGCACTGGTGGGAAAATTGTATGAAAGGGGTGTATTACCAGGGAAATTCGGTGGTATATGCAAACTCTATTGCATTAAACTGAAGCGTTAAACTACTTTTAAATAGCATTTGAGGGCATCAGTGAACGTGTAAAAATGTCCCGGTTTAATTTTTACATAGTTGAAAACGGGGAAAAGAGCCTTAAAGATTCTTCTAAGGAAGGGGTCCAAGGGCTTCCTTCAGAAATGAGTAAAATAGAAGCTGACACTTATTACCACGCTTGATAAATTCCATCCGTACAATATTACGTTGAAAACTCTGCCATCAAACACTTATCCTCCACCCTTTTGACAGCTACTCTGGACAATCTGCCCCTGACAGGTAAACCCTGGACAATCGGCCCACAGTCAGCGAGCTATGCTTGATTGCTGCAAAACAATTTTCTGACCGGCATGTAGGCCAAGGGGAAGGTGTCAGGTAGGGCAATTATGAGGATTGGTTTAAGGCCCGGGAACTTCCATTGAATGGAAACTGTCTTGTGTGAGAATTATCTGGACAGTGACAGCCCAGGGTAAGTTTTCCGCATGGACTCGTTCAAGTTTGAATTACAATGGGGCAGTTGAAGCCATTTATGAACAAGGACAGATGCAGGATTTGAATATAGGAGTGTCCACTTAGTACCAAAGGCACGAGAAAGCTGCGAAGCGTGGATGGGGGAGGGTTCGGAAAGGGACATTCCGATATGGGGATATTTTGAAATTGTGCTATTTGGTAGCTCTTACAATGTTAATCCCAGACATTAAAACGGTTTTAACTATGCGCTTTTCAGAAACAGGATCAGTAACTTTTCAACCATAGTCCCATGTAATGAAAAGGAGCATGCAACGAATATTAGCAAATATATGCCACGGACTGACTATAAAGTGGTGCTCTACTGACAGCTTACAAGTTGCTGTCAAGTATTAGTATGTACGGTAGTTTGACAATCAACAGGAAGTGCAGAATTTTACATGGCGGGTAAGGGCGACGCTTTACTGTATATTGAATTGTTCTCTATCCTAATGGCTTAATCACTTCGTGCATAGGTGCCGTCCTACGGTATGGGTCTAAGGGGAGGGGGAGTACCCATCCCTTTGAGAATCTTTTGTTCATTTTAGGTGGCGTAGCCTAGATGTAAAATTGTGCTATCCTCGGCCAAGCTTTGAACTGATAACATTCTTAGAACTAAGTTACTGAGTGATATTTCTTCGGTCGTGGCATAACACCATCTCAAGGCTGGTATCGTGAGACCGTCATAGGGAAGCTCTAGGGCAATTCCAAAATGGCGATACAAACATGAGCAATGGCAATTCAGCCGTAAACCAAGAGATATGTAAGAAGAAACATTTTTTGACAAATAGCTATACATGATACTACACCCGACGAATGTTACCATAGGCTACTCTGGTGTTGGATTGTTTTTGGTGCTACGTACGCAAAGAGGTTGAGGAAGTACCTCTAATTTTCCTGGAAGTATTTTGGCCGGAATCATGTTCCGCGGTATTATTGTCATAATAATGGTCATAAGGTATGAAGCTCGAAACATGACGAATGCGCGGGAAGCGAACAGAAACTTTGCGTCAAAAATCATTTCTATGACAAAACTGCATGCAGACTCTGAACCGAGACACTATCAACCCCCTCCCCCGCGCGACCATCAACAAAAAAATGTGTCTGCCAATTATAAAGCGAGTCTGCTGCCTGGTTAAAGTCTAAAATTTCAAAAATATACGTTACAAAGCTTGAAAAATGCATCCAAATGGACCAACTTCCATTTCACAGGACATTCCTGAGCTGAGATATGAAATGTTGAAACCTATTCACTCAATTTAAAATGGTAGATTGCACAATAAGTTGTGATGTCATTCTTGTACTACTCAAATACCGTCTTTGTTTTTCTCTGTTTTTAGAAAGCCACTGCCCCTTTGTGCCGAAATGTGATCACTGTCTTACTGTTATAGGGTGACTTGGCTATGTAGGCCCTCTTCGTACAACATGCTATATAAGGGAACAGTAAATCTTTCAAGGTTATATTAACATCTTAACTCTAAGAAGAAACAAAAGCAGGGAGTGTGAGTTGTACAAGAAGAACATCACAAATGACTGTGCAATCAACTACTTCAAATTAAATGAATAAATTTCAACCTTTTACATCTCAACAACGGAGTAAGCTATGAAAATGGGAGTTGGATAGATGAACTTCATTTTTCAACCCCTAAAATATATATTCTTGTAATTCTAGACTTTAGGTCCACTTTAATTTTCATAAAACATGTCGCCCGAAAAGTACAAGATGGCGTAAAGAAATCCCTTGCTTGCATCCTTACATGAGCTCTTCTGTAATTACGTCCATACACAAGAAAAGATTTCTTTACTGTACAACCCTCACCGATGAATAATGTAAATATGGTTGAGATGGCATCGATAATATGCACATTAATGAAGTTAAAACACGCGCAGCGAGCGCAAATTTTGATACAACTGCTAAGGACTTTTAGAAAGCTTGGTTGTTTACAAACGATTTTTGATAGAAAATTATTAGATTAAATCTTTAGTCGAAAATACACCTCACCCCCACCGTCCTCCACAGAAATCTATAATTTAAACTCATTTTCGAGTCATTTTTCAAACTTTTGGAAATCGATTGGAGGGCAAGTGCCCTTATGAAGCCACTGGCAAAAATTTGGCATCTGAACCAACTAGACTGCAATTTTTTTCACTTTTCAACACAAATTTGTTACAACAGTCCAAATGAGCAAGCCGTGCCTCCCTCTCTCCCCTCTCCCACCGCATGTATCATTGTCTTCACCTCCATAGATCTGTAGACTAGCATCAATGCTCATCCATTCACAAGTTTTCGCTTAGTCTTCCCTCGTCATCCACTTAAATGAATTTCCATGAGAAATTATATTTTGACTACTACCTCCAACCAACCCCGAAGAAATGTAGAATTTTTGAGTACGTTTTGGACGATTTTGTAAAATTGTGGTCTTTTCTTTCTCCTTCCTTTTTGATTTCTTGCAGAAGTAAAAAAGGAAGCTATGCAATTACTCGTGAGTGTCATGTACGTACATGTGAGTGGGTGACTGTGTATGTGTGTCTGTGATGCTTAGCTTGTAAACATTGTATTTCAAGATGGTAAAGATGGATACTTCTTATACCGTACTTTACAGATGGATTATTATATTAAGCAGAAGATCCCTATTATTTTGGAGGAGGGGGAAGGTCATGTGAGGTCACCCATGGTCAAAAACCAAAAACGTTATCACGATATTTCAAAGTAGAAAGTATGGATAGATTTCAACTTGGCATGTGGATGCGTAATAGACAAAAGGTGGACCCTATGTTATCTTCGGTAAAGGTCAAATATTATCTGAGGAGGTCACCGGAGGCGAAAATGCGAAAGCCTTGAAAATACCTTGTAAACACGATATCTCAATGTAGGAATGATGGACACTTTTCATTCTTGGTATATTAACATATCTTAAGGGAAAGCTCCCTATAGTTTCTAGTTGAAGTTAGAGGTCATTTGAACAGGAGCTTCGCCAGAACATTTATCATGGGGGCTGTAGTGCCGTATTTGCCTATTGAGAAGAAACAAATGCCGACTGAAAGTGTTGATAAGAGATGCAGTTAGAGCTGAGAACCGTTAGTCCAACCGGTAGTCCAGCAGGGGTGGCACCAGGATTTGCTCAACGGGGGGGGGGGGGGCAACGACCCTAAGCCTCGACATCCCCGATGCCGTCGAGGGTTGGTGAGGGGAGATTTGAAGTAAACCTGTTTACTATACCATGCCATTGCGGGGCATTATTGTATAAAAGTTTGTATATACTAGAGGAAAATAGTTCCGCCCGATTTAAGGTTTTCCCCGAAATAAAAACTGTGAAATTGCAAAGCGCGTGAAGCGCACGAAATTTTTGGGTAAGCTTACACTAAAAAGAATCTGTACTTATTTAAAGCTTATATAAGTCAACCAGTGACGTATCCAGGATTTCTCTCAAGGAGGGGGAGCATACAATATGTTGTGTGATCGCCGGCCTGGGGGAGGGGGAGTGTAAGGGGAGACTTTTGAAAACTTAGGTGTCCTTACATGCAATCTAGTGCCACATATGCCACCTTTGGAAGTAAAATTGGTGTTAAAACATTTACGTTTTTTAGGACCTGAAAAAAATTGGCATCCGTGAGGGGGACATGGCGCAGTGGCTCCCCTTGTGTACGCCACTGAGGTCAACTGTCCAGGCAGTTGGGCCCTATTGGGCACAACTTACATTGTACTTCCCTCTTCGCGTCGCTAGCCGTACCGAAGACAGACTCAAGAGAACAACTTAGTTTAGCGAAATGAGATGAGATTCCCGGCATTTACATAAAACGATAAATTCTCCTTAAGTTACTTGAAAAGATGGAAAGGGTTTGTTCTAGATTTAGCTATTAGTAACGAAACTCAGGAAGAGTGGGCAAAGCATACCTAAAATTTGGGGTTTTATCGCAGACTGACCCTTTCGAAAGCTAAAATAAGTAACTGCCAACCATGGGTGGCGACAGAATTTTCCCGACATGGGGCCGGGTCATGCCAGCGACCCCAAGTTCCGACAGCATCTCGAGGGGGTGGGTGGGGTAAGAGAGGGATATGAAGGAGCCTAACTATCCCATGTCATTGCAGAGTACCGTATATTAAGCATTATATCACATAATACCGGTGTGTCAAGAGTTGAGTTACGCACTGATACTGTTCTTTTGAGTCTGAATCGTGAAATTGCAAAGGAAGCAAAAATTTTTGGTACAGGCTGACACAAAAACATGTTATCATTAAGAACAAAAAGAGAAACATAAAAAACTGTAAGGGTTGTAGACTGTACCGGGGATAAAATACATTGAGTCGAAACCACCTGGACTACCCGATAAAATAGCCAAACTTTGCTCCGTGAGTCGCTCACCAACTAACCCTACCGCATGACACACACTAGAGAACAGCAAATAGCTTTGCGATATGGGATGAAATTTACCCCTCTACATAACCTGTGTACCCTGCCTACATGTTATTTGGTAAGGTTGACAGGACTTATGATATCTAGTTATGTTAATGTGGAATGGAACTACTGAAGAAACTGGAGTGACATTACAGGGCGCGTATAGTGCGTCAAAAATTTTGGGTTCTTCTGATTACAGAAATTGTCTTGTTTCTTTCACTTCTTTTCCTCATGTTTCCTTCATTTTGCCGACTGGTGCAGAATTCACCGACTCAATGCCAGAAACCACATGAGCGATAAACTCCTTTAGTATAAAATTACACTGAAAAGCCCTATGTAGCTTTTTTGCCGACAGAATATATTTTAAGTTTCAAAAAGTGTTGCTTACGGGCTTTGAAAATATTGTAATAAACGTTGTCTACAAATGCATTCCAATCTCCTGTCTTCCGTCTGCACCAGTCCCTTTCTCTTGCCCTGCTTTGTCCCTCCCTCCCCTGTTCTTTTCTCTGTTCGTTTGGTCTTTCTCTCTCCCTCTACTCTCTCCTCTTTTTTCTCTTTTTTCCTCTTTCTTCTTCCCTCTAACTTTCCTTCGTTTGCACTTCTATCTTTCCTTCATTTTGCCGACTAGTGCAGGATTTTGCCGACTGCGTGGAACTCGGGGGGTGTCACACCCCCCTCTAGATCGTCCCTGCATTTGAAGTCACTATAGATCAAAAACTGAAAATGAATCTTTCAAAACATAGCTGATAGACACTTTGCATACCTGTGTAAAGAGAGAAAGCCTTATGGGTTTTAGCGGAAGTCAGTGCTCATCTGGAGGTATCTAGAAGTGAAACTATGAACACCTCGTAAACTGAATAGACAATGGACAGTACAAGTGGCGTAGCCAGAGGGGCAGAGTGCCCCCAAAGAAATTTTGGGGACGCAATGGGCGATGTTGAAAAAAATGAACTAAAGCAAAAAAAAAAAAAAAAAACGAAAACAAAAACAAAAACAAAAACGGCGAGAGGAGGGAGGGATAGAAAGTTGGTGGGACGGAGTGGGAGGGGGTAGGGATCTAGGTCTCAGGAATGAGTAAGGACGGTGGAATCCGCAACACAACGGACGGCATATTTATTTTATGCAGGACGCATTGGCAATAGGCCCCTGAAAAGTCAGTCAAAACCTTGGATATTAATGATATCATCTCGTCTGGAAACAGTGTTCCAGATTTTTTTCTCCTTTTTCCAACAGATTATGCCTTTGGGACTGAACCCTAGTCCTTTTTTCGAACCCTAATCCTGATTTTGAATCAAAATAAATACATCCCGAAAAAGTATTGGTTGTCGATATCATTTTTACTCGAAGGGCGTGCCGCCCCTCCAGGGGTGGCGCCAGGTTGGGGCAGGGGGCAGGGGTCCATGGCCCCCCATCGGGGAATTTTTACAGTTTCGTCGGGGAGTCTTAGTCGATACGATAAAGCATGCAGTCCCCGAAGGCGACAGTCGCCCCGACGGTGCACCCGTTTTTTTTTTTGTGTTTTTTTTTTTTTTTTGCTCTCAAGAGAACAACTTCTCTAAGAACCCAAAATTTTCGGCGCGCTACGCGCGCTGTAGGCTTACTCCATTTTCTTCAATATTTCCATTCCACATGGCTAGATAGCACAAGTCCTGTCCAGCTTACCAAGTAACATGTACCCAGAGTACACAGCTTATGTAGAGATCGTAAATTTCATTCCATATCGCAATGCCTAGTTGCTGTTCTCTAATGTGTTTCATGCTGTACGGTCAGTTGGTGAGCGAGTCCAGGTGGTTTCGATACAATGTATGTTATCCCCGATACGGTCTTCATCCCTTACAGTTTTCTTTCTTTTTGTTCTTAATGGTTACGTATGCTTTTTTTGTGGAAGCCTTCCACAAATTTTTGCGCGCTTAGCGCTCTTTGCAGTTTCACGAGTCACATTCAAAAGAACGATATCAGTGCGCAACTTGGCTCTTAAAGTATTAAGTGATAGGCTATTACGCAAAATATGCCCTGCAATGGCATGGGATAGTTAGGCTCCTCCAAATCCCCTTCTCACCATGCACCCCTTCGACATAGTGGGTTGTCGGAACTTTGGGTCGCTGGCATGGCCCGGTCCCGTTCAGGAAAATTCTGTCGCCACCAATGTTCGTCTTACTTGTTTTGGCTTTCAAAAGGATCATTTCTGAGATAAAACTCACAATTTTCGGTACGCTTTGCCCTTTCTTCCTCAGTTCCGTTACTTAGAGCTAATTATAGTACAATGTCATCTTATTTCAGTAAACCTAGTTAATGTTCTCTTATGTATGTCGTGAGGTACGGCTAGTGACCCGAGGAGGGAAGAAAAATGTAAGTTATGTCTGACAGGGCCCACCTGCCCGAACAATTGACCTATATAAGTTTTAAACAAGCATAGATTCTCTTTACTGTAGGCTTACCCAAAAATTTTCGCGCGCTTTGCAATTTGACAGTTTAGATTCCGGATAAAAGCGGTAAATCTATGTTCCTCTAGTATATACAAATTTTATGCAATATATGCCCCGCAATGGCATGGTAGGGTAGAGTACACAGGTTTTCTTCAAATTCCCCCTCACCAACCCCTCGACGGCATCGGGGCTGTAGGAGTTTCGGGTCACTGGCCTCCCCGTGGGGGAGTCTGGCCCCCTTCGGGCAAATCCTGACGCCACCCCTGCGCCCCTCTAGAAACCCCTGTGGAGAACACTGGGATCTAGTGTAATAAGAAGCACTATTCTGCATTTAAGCAAAAAAATTTCAAAAGGGGAGGGGTTATACCCTTCCCCCAAGACTGAGGTCAAAATGGGACGATGAGTCGACTTTGCCCCCTCACACCAAAAACCTGGCTACGCCCCTGGACAGTACCTTCAAGTTGTGTCATTTCGTGACCACCGAAAAGGGATGGCTTAATGTCGTGTGAAGGACAGTGAGACGAAAAGATGATTAGAAATGCCCTTAAGAAATGTGTGTGTTGATGGTGTATTCAAAGTGCTCGGTTTCTTATTTCGCCGTCTACGGTTCGAAACCCACCCAAGTTGCTAGCTTCTTCAGTTTTTGTTATTCAATTGTTTCTTCTGTTAGATTTTTGGATCTAGAGAAAGGTTCCCGCTGTTTTTTTTTTTTTTTTTTTGCACCTTTTAGAGATCATTTGGGGTCACCAGAGGTCACAAACCTTGTAAAAGTGATATTTCAAGATAGGACTGATGGACACGACGCACTGCTTGGCACAGCCCGGTGCTGTCTAATAGCAACCTGCACCCAACCCCACCTCCTCACAGCCAGCACCATACAGAAGGGAAAAAACTTGACACCGATTATATTTTGGCAAGGAAACATACAACGTACATTCTGGTTTCCTTTTTTGCTCTTCTTTTTTCCTTTTACCTTTTATCGCGGCGAGGCAGGGCCCAAGCTCCCCCCCCCCCAGCTCCCCTCCCCCTCCCCCAATCCGTGACTGGCTAAAATCAAGTTTGCTGAGCCCGTCCTTTCTGTCCTTTAGAGGACACATGACCGGGAAGGTGCTGCGATAAAAGGGTTCACCAATAGAGTGAAAACACTAATTTTGCAAGTTTTATTTATTGCCCTCTGAAGTTTATTGTGCCGAGATTTAGTCACTGCTAATGAAGTAATGCTATTTAATCCAATATGGATGGACCTCTTTAAATTTACAGAATAAATGCTGCATTGCATATTTGTAATGTCAACACACTGTAATTTGTAGCATGATGTTGGCGGTTGAAAGTACATATTTGCCGTCATTCATTTTTCAAAATTTTACCGAGCGCTTTGAGGGTAGCCATTATCGGTATAGATGGTGAATGTTAATACACTTACGACGAAAAAGCGTTCTAAAACGCACTTGTTAGTCCTCCACACCTTTTGCTATACCTATCAGGGAGGTCTGTAATATCACCTCCCTGCACCTGTACTATCCCTCCCTCCCATTCCCCATTACTGGAAGCTGCTCGTTTAGATTTCCGTTCAAAATTAGTAAAAATACGATCGTTGTAAAGTGCTCGGCGTCATACTCTAAAGTGCCATTTGCTCATTTGCATTTCGGATAATAAGCATCATGTCAGTGCGCCATTTAATTAACCCAGAGCTGCCAGGAGGCCCTGTGTCTGCCAGCCTTTGGTACCCTTTTATAATGCACAATGAAACAAAGAAAAACTTTCCTAATAGTTCAAGAATGGTTCTGTGGATTTCACTCAGGTAGCTTTGCGTAAACAAATTCCCCTAACAGAAGGCAGTAGAGTAGCCGAAAGGGGGCCTCAGGAAGTTTGTTGACAACATACCCTTCTCATTGACAACAAACTCTCCTCTTTCACCTAACCAAAAATTAGAATTCACTAAATTATGGACATGATCAGTTCAAAAGATATCCTAAAGATGGCACCATTTTGCATCTAAACAACCTTAAATCAACAAAAGTTTCTCAATTTGGGGAGAATCATACTACTGTTATTTACGGAAGGCCTGTCCTTTGGAAGTGGCAAATGACGGGTCGGTGGTTTCAAAAATATTACGACAAGCGCTATCCAGGTTATTTATAGATATCGGTGATGTGCATTAGCTCAATACGGCCAACCGTAAGTCTGTAACGTGTCCACCAGAAAATGTGTCGTGTGATCCAGTGACTATTGGTCACAATAGTATGCAACAGCATGATTAAACTTTTCAGCTTTTGTTGGATCAATTTTACTTAAGACTAAGTCACGTTTCTTATTCACAAACACGCACAAAGGCCGCCATTTTGAGATAATTCGTGAGGCACAATCGTACACACGAACCCAAAGTCACGTGGCTAATCAGAATAAGATACCATAGTGTGCATAGACTATAATTCATACCGCGTAGAGGAATGTGTTGGGCTGGTTTTTTATGTCCAGACCAACCAATCATCGGTCTGGACACAACCAAGACCACCCGAGACCCAAAAACATCGTACTCCGAGCCTTAACTGTCATCGATTCGGGGTCAGAGCTGAAACACCCAAACCGACGAAGCTCTAACAGGCCACCTCGGACCAACCCCCAAAACCCTAAGGAAGGTTTCATGGAAAGACAAGTGAAGGACATATAGATAACAAGATCTTCTTCATAATATTCAAATTAAAAGAGTTCAAAATATTCAAAACAAATAATCGGGATATTTATGTGGACTTTCACAGGGATTACTCCGGTACACAACCCGGACTATAAATTACGTTTTGGGCATTTTTTGTACAATGGAGGGTAGTAATTGTGCCTGGTAAATGAGACAGTATAAATTTACACCGAATCGGCACTTTTCAGCTTTTCTCGGATTGGGTCGGAAACAAACCCGAGACCGAAATGATGCTGACCTCATGACAGGAGTCAGTGTACCCAACCGTCAGTCTGAGATAAGACCATCCCAAACCGAATTCGGTTTCGGGTGGTTTCGGTTTGGTCCCAGGTTTCGATGGTCCATGCACACCTTTCACGCTTGTACGCACTACTATCTTGGTACGTGCAATTACAAATTTGCCCTGCTATTTTACATGTTCATAAGACATGGTGGCGTAAACAAAACACACCTTCAGTAATTTGGTCTATTACACACTTACCCTTGGATATTATACTTTGCAGCTTGTTCGGCAATTTGCATTCTGTCCCGGAAGCGTCTCTTAAATGGTCCACATCGAGGGGAATCAACCGTCACAACGATAGCTTTATAGCCGCTCCTCTCGGCCCGTCTCACCATGTCAGCGGTGTTACTGCGGTCCTTGAATGGATATATTTGCATCCAGAGAAGGGCGTTGGGGGCGGAGGAAGCTACGTCCTCCAGAGTCATGAAGGACCAGCTGGTCAAGATCATGATGACGTTGGCATTCTCGGCAGCTGGGAGTAGACGTGGAAAAAGTATTGGACAAAAACTTACATATGAAGTGCTTTCTAAGTATTTGTTAGCCTAATTAGCAGGACCACGGGTATATTTAGAAATAGTTGTTTTCCTCCCCGGGCGATCCCTTTTTGTGGTCGTCTCGTTTAGGAAAACCCTCCTGAATCTTTTTCCCATTACAGTACAACAAAAGTACCGCTTCCAGAATAGAGGTTTATACTGGGTAGGACCACCCCCACGCCCCCTTCACGTCCCCTCCTGCAACGTTAGTGACTAGGACACCTATGACGTACAACTCAACTGCTTCAGTCACCGTCGGGCAAGAGCGACGATTTATGTTGAACATTGGGGGGGGGGGGTGGGAGGGGACGTCGAAAACCTAAAACCTGTGCATACATTATACATATATGTACATGTATAAACCCTCATGTACACTTATACCCATTTGTATACGTGGACGTATACATTGGGGTATCTGTATACGTAATTTAGAAACGTGAACGATAATGTTTAAGTGGATATTGGTCACGAAATATGCTCATTAGCGGCGCTGAGCACCGAAGGAGCACAAATCTTTACTTTCTGTATGTAGTCGCAATAGCTCTAAGTGTGAGTAGGAAGGTGATATCACCTCCCTGGTGTGAGTTCAAAAGTCAAGATCCGATTGAGTAGATGACAGGGAGAATAAGACACCGGGGATAGCAAGAAGGTTCCTGACAATGACACGAGAAAGCTACATACACGTGCCCGCGAAGCCTGCAGAAAAAAACGTCTGCTAAAGAAAACTCGCAGGATTGTATTGGGATATCCCAACGAAGTGCATTAATTTGAAGTACCTGAATATGCATTTTAATATATTATGTGTTTGTGTGAGTCTAAAAGTGTCTCAGTAATCACCAGGCACATGTGGCAACAGATGAGCGCGAAGCGCGCCGAAAAATTTGCCTTCCATGGTCAAAAGAGCTACATACTACGGTCACTGACAAAAAAATTCAGAGGGGATGAAAGGGATTCCATTTCCCTCAACTAAAATACTAGGAATCATGCCGTATGGGCCTTCACTCGAATAAAAGCAAATACTGCGGGTTTTGCCAAAGTACTCAGTCAGTCATGCCTTACCGAATTAATGGAGGGGATTGTGTCTCACATACACCAGTGTTAGCAAATATCACTGTAGTTGACCATCTGCAGGTGTTGTGTTCCCAACCAAGTTAGTTATATAGGGAATATATGTATGTCTACGAATGTCTTCTTAATCACCGAACATGCATTCTGACAAGTGTGTGAGCGAAGCGCACGGGACAATCGTTTTTCTTGACCTTTGAGTCATTAGAAAGTCCAATGTTCACATAAATGTCAACAAACATTAAGGTTCATACCGAAATGTCAAAGATATTCTTTACCCCTCAAGCAAGTTATTGGAGGGGACCAATGATGTCTCACACTCACAATATCAGCAAATATTACGGTCGTTGACCAAATATGGGGGAGAAAGGTGGTTCGTCCTACTAACCATATTACTGGGGGACTATGTTCTTCCCATCTCCCGCCCGCTTTCGCCGCCCTTGCCTACGCGAATTAGAAAGATGTCCAAACTTCTTTGGCCACTTTCCAAAATATTTTCGATAAAGTGTTTTTCAGCTGGGACAATGCAAAAGACACTTTTCAAGAAGTCATTGGCACCGTAAACTATGATGTCATTCATGTATACAAATACAAGTTGCTGGGAAAACAAACCCATGTCGTCTGCGCTGCTCTCCATGCACAATTATTTGCACGCGCATGCAGGGGGCAATGTCCAAGGGCCCCAAGGGTCTAGGGGCCCCCAACCAAGATCAAGAAAAAACTGTGGTTTTGGGTCCGGCTATGATGCTCGACCCGGCTATGATGCATTATCATATTAAGCAGGGTTTACTTTTAAGTTTTAACGCACGTTGTATGACTTTATTGTATCTAGTTATTACAGCGTCAATAGACAGAAGGAAAAAGTATCTCATATAGTACCATATGTTGTGTATTTGTTGATTTGTAATATATGTGCCTGGATGGCCGGAGGGTGCTTATGCAATTGGGGTTGTGATACTATTGGTTTTGGGGCCTAGCTGCTCCTTGCCCCAGAGGTTCTTGCTACGCCCCTGCGTGCATGCAGACAGCACATGCAGCACGCACAGCGCAGAAGACGATACTTGTTCTTGTTCTTGTCACCTCGAAACAGGATTGTTTGCTAATGTGACGTCACATTTAACAGGGTGATGTGATTTTTACAGAAGTATTGCCATATTTTCCGTTTTCTTGCATTGTTTATTATTATAGTGATCCTAATGGTTCCTTGCTGAGGTGTCCTTAAAATTATTGCAAGTTTAATTGATGGTATACTTCCGGTCAACTTCCCGTCTTTGTAAAGAGCCATCGGTTTGTGATTTATTTCAACAATGAAGGATAATGTTGAGCGATGTTGCGTGAATTCTTCAAATTGACCGATAGAAAATGTGGGCGATCACTCGGCGTCCACTTCAGTGGTGGGAAGTCCAGTGGCGTAGCCAGGATGTTTGAGCAGGGGCAATGGGGTCACGAACCTTTCCTGGGAGGGCACAATTTCTGAATTCTCTCCCTCTCTGTAGGACTTATATATATATATATAAAACTGTACTTTCCAAAATTTTCCGTAGGGGGCACCTGGGGTGGCACGGCTTTGTGGGGGGGAACGTTCCCCCTCATGCCCCCGTAGCTACACCACTGGTGAAGTCTATAGATAGTTGACACCCTGGCGGACTCTTCATTTGTCACTCGTGTATGGCAGGGGCGTAGATCGGGTTTGGGGATGGGGGACAAAAATTTTCTGACAACCCTAATTTCAAAAGAAAATGTAAAAATAGTTATCTGAAGTTTTGAAAAAATAGCATATGGGATACGGGGATATGCATTATGTTGAAAGGGTTAGATGGGAGATTCACATTAATATTTTAACAGGCTAAAATTGGCGTTTTCTCAAAGCCGTAAAGTCATCTGTGTACCACAGTATTATGTTTTTTACTCTGCCTGTTTTTTTACTCTGTCTGAATTATTGGGGAGGGAAATGATATGTTCCCCCTCCCTGATATTTTTTCTGGGGAGCAATTGCCCACCCTGCCCCAGGATCGACACCCCTGGTGTATGGGTACCAACCTGAGGGAAGTATTAAGGGGGACGGGCTACATTAATGTAAGTTGGATAAGGTGCAAAATGATGCTTCTTTTGAAAAAAAACTTTGAACTTGATTATATGTTTAGAAAGTGTCATTTTTAGTGATTTCTAGGTGCCAAATAAGAGGAGGGGATGACACCCCTACACTGTGAGAAGTCTTTTCTGTGTGATATGGATTAGATGCAAGATGGTGCAAAATTCGGTAAAGCTTGGTGAAACGTTAAATTGATTATACGGTTAGGAATCCTCATTATTTAATGGCGTTTTCTATTTTTGATCAGGTGTTATTTAAGGGGGTGTTGTCCAAGAGGAGGGGTGAAACCGTTACTCTTTGAGAAATTTTTGATATTTCTTTGATCCAAAGTGCTATCTTTGGTAAAGCTTTGAACTGACCATATGTTCAGAAATTCTGCTTATTTAGTGATTTTTCTGTCTTGGCATGGTACCCAGCAATGTTGTTAAGCAGTGTGTGGCTGTCCCCTCTTAGTACGTTACTGGGGGATCTACCATCAGTTGGCGTGTAGCCGTAACAAAGGCCTTTCAAGAAAATTTTTGGTCAAAAATACCATCCAGATAGGGGAAAATGGCAAATTCTTTACCTTGTACATCTTGAAGTTGCATCTAAATATTCTCTATTTTAGATTTAATACTTTAGAAGCAAATTTTTATTTCAAAACGAAAGAGAAGATTCTATGAAAATTAAAAGTTACTTTACAACCCCATTGAAGTAAGCATATCGTTAATGGTAATCATACGCTATTTTGTAAAAGTATTCTGTGGCACGGTATGAGAAACAGTTCTAAAGACCTTTAGCCTGCGTATTCGCTTCATGTGTATTCAAACTTTGTATCATGTAGGAGGAAGAGGGTTCGCTCATTCGACAGAAAGATCGAATCCACGGCAGGGATCCGGGAACCTCCCGGAAATATTTGGGGACGGGGAAACCCTTATCTGCCATATCCCAGGTTCTAAGGGCCTTGCGATCATAAAAAGGACTGTGAAATTTTTAACCCTTCGGTACTTCTTATCAAATATTCCAAAACTTTCATTTAGGGTCTGGAAATCTCAGGGTGGGGAGGGGGGAAAGGGAGGCAAGAGACAGCAGTTGTCCCCATAGAGGCATAGGGTCATGTGACAACAATCCTCATGAATTTTGTAATGAAGAATACCTAGATGCAACTTAGGAAGAATTATGCATCTCGAAAGCCATTTGTTCTTGGGACGCCACGCGTCTCCCGATCGTGGAACTCTTATGCGTCAAGATGGAGGAAAGGCCATGACCCCCTCCCCATTGCAAAAATATCCGTGATTTGCCCCTGCAATTATTGTGGAAAATGTGTCTCGATTCCTGACGATCACTATCGTAACAGGGGTCCAAATTTAATTTTTTTGCTGCTGTTCCACGGAACAGCGCTTTTTCCAAAACTACTGTTCCGGATCAGATTTTACTGTTCCGGAGCACAGTACCTCGGCATACGTACAGTTCGTGCAAACTGCAAAGGTGCAAATTGCTGTCTACTGTATTCGAGTGGTATGACTGCACGACTTGACCGTAACGTGGGGAGGGTGAATTTTCGCCTGCAGCGGGGATTAACCAGTTTTTTAAGCACAAACTTATCACCAGTAATCTTGCATTGTCCCGAGACCTAGCATTGCAGTGTCCCAAAACCTACTGTAGGATGAAATACACTATCAAAATTGATGCAGAAGGCACAGCAAGCAAGGCAAGTGGGATTTGCCAGAGTGAGAGCAAAAAAGTTCCACAGTAAAAGAATATTTTTG
The DNA here is from genome assembly GCA_029531755.1 of Holothuria leucospilota. Taxonomy (NCBI): domain Eukaryota; kingdom Metazoa; phylum Echinodermata; class Holothuroidea; order Aspidochirotida; family Holothuriidae; genus Holothuria; species Holothuria leucospilota. The sequence continues at coordinate 39,475,146 of CM055976.1, forward strand.
CCTGATTCATCCTTTGTATTGCAGTTTATTGCTATAGCAAAGCAATGAGTGGGTTCTCCAACATATGAGTACAGATACTGTTGTTATATTCTCGCAGCAACTTTACGTGAAAACGTTCTAGTCGTATCCTTCGCCATAACCTTGTTCAAGTATCATTCCACACAGTAAGTCAATGGGAAGATCTTGAGAGGAAAAGCAAACACTTAGGACCCATTGACTTTGGTTGCAAGATAGCAGCAGTCAGAATTGCTTTTAGTCATTTCAAGTTTCCGTGCTTAGTTGCTAGCTTGGAGGGAATATTAATACAAAACCCCCTAAAAACACAATAAAGTGGAGGGAATATCAATGAATAGTTAAGAGGTCATTTGGAACATACCACGCAAGACAAGGGGTGATGCAAGATGACCTTCGCTTGCAGTTTGCTAAAAGTTATGTGTTTGGTAGTAAAACTTCAGTATGTGCGTTTACACAGCACTGTACCATGCAGCATAGAGAATGACACCTGCAAGTGTAACTGACTTTAAATGATAGCGGTGGAACGAGATTGCATTTCATACTTAAGCCAAAATTTACGGGGATTTTTTATATTCACGGCGCTATTACTTTAATTAATAATTATCAGAGATTAGCATGTGCGTATATTTATATGCACTTTGCTTCTTGTGGAAAAACACTGTTCCCACGGAACAGTGGCTTTTGAAAAGTTACTGTTCCGGCACTAAAAGTACTGTTCTCGGAACAGCGGAACAGTGGGAATTTCGACCCCTGCGTAGTAAGATGGGAGGCGACCTCAGCTAGGCCCTCTACTGCAATGCAGACATAGACTTATGGGTTTTCTGATGGGCGTGGATCATGGGGGGATGGGGGGAAGCGTCCCCCTCACTTTTTTGGAAGGGGGACATCTCCAAAACGTCCCCCACTTTTTCAAAATAATGAAAACTAAAACTGTGATGAATTGTAATATAACATAGATTACGAATTGACACTACATTTTAAAAGCTAAATTGCGCCCAAATATGGCACCATTTGCCATTAAGACACCTTCTAATTTCATTTTTTTTTTCAAAGAGGAGGGGCAAACCCCTCCCCTTAGGCCCCTCTCCCAGGACGGCGATTCGCAAGTGGTGAAAAGTCCCCCCCCCCACACACACTTTTGGAGATGGATCCACGCCATTGGGTTTTCTCCCAGTATAAGGGCGATAAACTTAAGGGCCACCCGAACGGCACGAACTCTACTTACACTGCTATTGACTATGACAAAGATGGTAAGCGTAGTTCTAGTTTTCCAGAAGGATATTATTATCAAGGGTCAGAATTACTTTAAACTAGGGCTGGAGTAATTTTGATCAATATAAAAGAGTCCTACTGTTTTGCCTATGTCAGGGACCCTATCAAGTAGGAAAGAAAATTAATACAGGAAGCGCAGCTCCAGAATTACTATAAAAAATCAGTTTCCGTCCTTCGTTTTCACCAACCTCCTCCTCTTATATAGGCCGATGGTCCCATGGTTTCTATTGGCTGTAAATACATTATGAACAGATTTAACGAGGCTTAGTAATAAGCTACTGTACGTCCCTTTAAAACCTACCTCTAGCGGTAGCTTTATGTCCATCAGGGTGGGCGATGGCTTGAAGTCCGATGGGAGCAATTCCAAGCGGGAAGCTCACAGACCGACCTTGAAGCTTAGTAGAAATGTCCACATTGGCTATGGACCGTAATATGCGGGGCCTCAAATGAATTCTTCGTTTATAAGAAAACAAAATAAGAATAAAAAAGTTACCGGTATGTCTTGCTAATATAGAATGATTCAGATCTGCTGTTGGGCATAGAATAATAAAGAAATCAATGTGGATGAATCGTCATGGATAAATTACAAATCATCACCTCACCTGTTTAAGTATGGCTGCTTGGACCACGTAGGCCCATGGTGCTATAGCTCTATGGTAGGTAACTAAAGAACATCAGAATGAGTAGTTGTGTATTTGTAGTTTGGCAGATCTAACGTCAAGTTATATTTATGACGTGAAGACTCTCATTTACCTTTGAAATGCTTTTTTAGTTTCCTCCAAGGTATGTTCGTCTCCTGCGCCTGTTGAGTAATAATCGAAAAGAAAGCTTGGTATTTTACCCAGAATGAGCCTTTCAAAGTCAACTACGCGGGTTACTCCTGGTGTCGGCATCTTTAAACGATATAACTAAATAGGCATATGCCGAACGAGCTGTGCTTTAAGAAAAGGCTACTTTTGATCTGTCCTTTCCGTTTTGTCCATGAAGGGCAGGACGCTAAAACCAACATACAACTGACCCTCAACCCAACCGTAATGATAGCAGTTTCCTGACTACGAAAATCCTGTGACTATATATACGTCACTGCAGGCAAAAACCTGAAACTACGCCCAATGCCAAGATAACCCCACAGAACTGACGGTCGTAAGAGTTGGCAATGAATTGGGAAAGTCTGGCAACGAATTGGGAGATATGCCCTTCACTGCCACTTTATTTTATGGACTTATCAAGGTTGACTGGTACTGGGTATATTATGACACAGGGATTTCTTCAAAAGAACACCTTTTTCAGTAATATTATTGAAAAAATCAGATTTTATGGAAAATTTACACCCTCCTAGATTTAAATTTTGTCAAATGATACAAGAAAAAATAAATCACAATAACTTAAAACCTGTTCGACAGCTATTAAACTTACTCCCTGCCGTCAACTTGAGTTGGCACCACAGAATATTGAAAAACGATCTGCTACGTCAATAAAACTCAAGTGAGGGAGCAGGTGCAGCTAGAGAACACCTCGTTTATGGTCTCCGCTTTATGACTAGATAGGTTTTAGGCTGACGGGTATTTTCTTGGTTTGTACGACTGTGTCTTCTGTGGGATCAACTTCTCATTCATGAGTCTTAACAAGAAGCTCTCAGACAGACTTGCATAGTCCACAAGTATTTGCTGTACAGTGAAAATTAAACAAGACTCATTAGGATTTTACTGGCGGGTTAAGTGTACATTTTAAATACCCCTAATCTTGGGGACAATTAAGAGTAACTCAAAGTCACAACTATGCAAGCATCCAACAAGTCCACCTTAATTAAAGGCAGTAGGCAGTCGCCCCAAAATTTGCTTTGAAAAATCAGCAAATTCTTGCAAATCTCGTCTTATTGCACCACAGGCACCTCTGAAGACGTCTTAACAGTACGTATTACAAACAATAGGTAAAACAAGGAGAAACTCTCCTTGAATTTCACAATTAACTAACAAAAACATTGTCACATGATCAAAATAGGTCATTCATGAACTAGAGTGACGGGGCATACTTACTCTGATTGGGGTGACTGCCTACTGCCTTTAATTTATTACGGGCTGCTACAGTTACGGTTTATACAAGACTGGCTCATTTAATTGCTGACTACGTAAACGATAAAGTAGTGAGGAATCATCGATAACTTCAGTAGTTCTAGAACTGGCTCTGATTTCATCATTTTGACAGGCAACGAAATTATAAGGATTTTAGAAATAAATTGACATATACCCTGGAGATCTTGATAGATATTGGCATCCTGCTGCTCCACCCGGGCCTTTGAGCCCTCTCATTGGCACAATCATGGAGCTACTACGAATGGAGTGAAAACAGCTTCTTGCCCTTTGAAGTTATCATCACTTCCGACATTCCGAAGCTCAAAAACCTCATTAGCTGCTACGAAGGACTATAATCTGGGATTACCAAAGAATAAGCAACAGTTATAGACAAGATTTTTCCCTACCGTATTAATCCTCACACAGCCAGGCTGGCTCGTAATTTTAAGTTACAACTGAAGTGATTTTCAAGAATGCACACTCGTGTGCACATATGCCGTCCATTCTATAAAACTGAGTGGGGATGAGATGCATGTTAAGCCAAGTTTTGTTATCAGGAAGGATTGGGAAAAATGGGAGATTAAATTGAAGAAAGTCTTTTCGTTTTCAAAGCCACAAAAAATCGTCAATGAGAAATTAGCGGTATCGTTTGAAATGAATGAAAATTTTTCTTTATTTTGGGGAAGTTTTGTAGCTGTTTAGGTAATTGTAGACTGTACATCTTTTTCAACCAAATGCATTGAGTTAATCAAATGGGCGTAGTCTTTTGCAAAACTTATTTAATTTTTTGATATTTTTTGATAATTTTTTTAATAGTTTCTTTTCTTTTGTTATCTAGCCATGCTATTTCCCTTTTTTCATGTCTTTGTCCTCAATCGAGTTAAATATGGACAGTTATTTTTCCAGTGGTGTTGTTTTCCTTCTCTTTATAAAGGGGATGCACACCCCACAAGCTTTCGGTAGCTTCCTAGTGTTATCCCTCAACCATCTACTAGTGTTACTTCTATGTGTCTTGTGATTACTGTAAATTCTTTGTATTTCCGTACTGGATGAAATAAAGTTGAACTGGTTCTGGTTCTGGTGCAATTAAATTGAATTGATTACTAAATTTTGATAACAGGCGTTCTTTTGAAACGAGCAAAGCTTTCGGCTCTTCAATGTCGGAACAGACGACAAACTTCAAAGGGATTACAATTTTACGTATTGGTGGAGCGCCTCCTTAGGACGGCAGGAAAAACGCCGAGGGAGACTTGGTCAAGTTTAAAGGAACCGCTGTCTTCCTTTACAAGTCATCGCACCATGAAACGTGACAATGGTCACCTATTGTTCGCAGATGCTTAGCCCTACCCCTAAGAAACTTAATCCATAGTTGCAATAAAAGAAAGCATTTTACAGTCGGTCATTTATGAATATTCATCCCAGAGTGGCGTTCCTTTAAAACAAGAGTTGCTTTGGGAAGGTAGGCAAATTCGGTATCAATAAAGACAGGTCTTCCGGCTGCGTACGTAGCCGGGAGACCTGTCTAGCCCTGTCTTTATTGATACCTTTCGTATTGAATGCTGATTACATGAAATATGGAATCGGTTTCATCTATGAATAGGAAAAAATTCATAAAACTATTAGCAATTTCAACCGAACAAATGCATTGTGGAAAGGGGGGGGGGGGCTGTACGACTTGATAATGTAGACTACATGCACTAGCGTGTAGTGACCTGATTTAGAAATTTACAGTAAGATATGATTCACAAAACGAAGCCTAATTAAGAAAAGAAAAAGTGGGAACGAAGAAAAGTCGATAAAAGCTACAAAAAGGAAGATATGGAAGGAAAAGAAACTGTAAAAAGTCGACAGTTCCCCAACATTAAAACCGCAAAACGATAAAAACACACTGCCGATCTCCGGGAGGACTTGAACTCAAGTACTTACCAGTCGGAGTCGAGCGCCATACCAACTAAGCCACTACAACGCTGGTAATCTAGCGCACTTTAATTAATATTAATAGTCTATAGTGTTAAGTTGTGTGATATTGCCGGGTGTAAGGGGGTCGAGAGCTGGAGCGAGCACCCCTTTTCACCTGCATCCTTAAATATTGGTACCGTACTTTAAATTGCCTGAAACACTCCCCCAAAATTTATTTCAATATGCTTGAATGTTACGCTATTGATGTTTATAGCATGGCCTGTAAATGTTTCTTAGTAGGTTGCCTCAAGGGTGGCGCCAGCGGGGGGGGGGGGGCAGGGGGTCATGCCCCCCTGTCGGGGAAGGCTGCCCCCCCCCCGTCGGGGAAATTTTTCGGTTTCGTCGGGGAGCTGTTATGTATACGATAAAATATGTAGTCCCCGACAACGCCCAGTCGCCCCGACGATTTACTTAATTTTGGTAAAAATTAGGGCAGATTCTTCAATAAAAACCCCAAATTTTCCAATTTTCTCCTTCGAAGCCCCATTTTTTTCAAATTTTCCATGGAAAACACCGGCAATTTTTTCAAATTTTCTCCAAAAAGAGCCCAAAATTTTCAGCGCGCTTCGCGCGCCAAAATTTTCCTTCAGACATCGTTTCGGCACTTTGTTTCCTTCGTTGAGACTTTGGGTTGCTGGCCCCCCTGTCGGGGAAATCCTGGCGCCACCCCTGGGTTGCCTATAAATAACTTCAATAGGGGTGGGGGAGGGACGGGGTAAAGCTCAGAAAACCGTGGTCTTGCCGGTTTGCCAAAATTTTCCGATTTCTTCGGTAAACATGTAGTCGGGATAGGCCTAGTAGGTACGATAAAATGTGTAATCCCGACGCTGGCCGGGGTAGCGCCAAAATTTGCACGACAGGGGTCCAAACTTCCCTACGTAGGTCTGCAGCCTGAAGCCCCGACAAAGGCGACGGATTGCCGTAAGGTCGTCGAGAGCAAAATTCAACATTTTCGGCGCGCATTTTGGGTTTTTAGGCGTGAAATTGGAAAATATGGAGGATTTTCTACAGGATCTGCACTCATTGAAATCAAAATATCAGGTAAACAACAAGGGGCGACAGGCCATTGTGGACTACTTCATATTTTAACGTTTCCCGACTACACTGGGAAATTTAAACGACTGTGGGGGGATCCGTCCTCGACGAAGGACATACATGTCACCTACCCATCTGGTTTCACCACTGCCCCGACGACTATCAGTCTCCCTGACTTTCTGATTTCCTTGGTCTCAAGAGCACAAATCCTCCAACTCGAACACAACATTTTCAGCGAACTACGGGCGCTGTAGAGTTCGAACTTTACTTACTTGTGACTAGTTGAACATGCTACAACTTTTCAAAGGCCTTCAAACGGACCAAAATCAAGTATACGCGAATCAATGGAAGAATGATTGCTGGTACAAGTTCGCGCTCTCTGAAGTTTAAATAAATGCTAAGACTTCTTTCCAAAATCCTTACCGTAATGATATGGTAATTTAAATATCTACTGACGGCCAGCTTGTCGGCTGTTCTGTGATTGGTATCTTTAACCTGAAGAAGCATTTTGCATTCGAGTGCGTATGAATGGAGGGAGGTGGAGGGTGTTGGGGGCGCCCCGGGTTGAAGACACTTTACTACACAGGCTCTTCCATAGGCCGTTATTCTCGGCATTTGTCGAAGTCACCCCAACCCCCCAACCCCCCCCCTTCAATTAAATGATCCTGCATACGCGGATGTACAAGGCTGTATTCAACGAACCCGTAACCATTCAGGGTGACCAGATTTTGAAAAGTAAAATACGGGACACTGCATGGTTGGAAGGTGGGTTGTGTTCACGCGTAGCGCGAAGCCCCCATCATGTGGGGTCCAGGGGCCCGCCTTAGGGCCCCTGGTGAGGTCTAGGGGTAAAGCCCCCGGAAGCTTCTGGATTTGAGTGCATTCAAAGCACCAGAAAGTCGTACTTAGAGTGGTCCAAGTTATAAATCACAAGGTCCAAAAATGTGTTGAAAATATCAATTACTAGACTAGTTATATTTCTTTTTGATGACACAGCTTTGAGTAATTGCCTATAAGGTTGGGCATATGTAACAAACTCAGAACATGTCATATAAAAGTTACAATTTGCAGTTCTGATTTGATAAGGGAGACACTGAAACTATTTCTGCAGGCTACATACGACTAGTATGCCAGAGGCACCAGTGCTATGCGGGACTACTACTGCGGAACTGACTACGAACCTCGATACTATCCTACGTTGGCCCACAATTGTAATACATAAACACGTGGGGGTGAGCAGGCTTTGAAAAGCTGCTAACGCACTCTACAGTAGATTTCAATTTTCCTTGCAGTAGTTGTATCCGTCCATTCTACCAGAGTTGTCTCCTTTTTTATGTCTATTTTGTAAGGAACCCCCTTCAGCAACATGGAAATACTGGACAAATAGGCGTCCCGGGGAGGTTCAATACGGGACGTGGGACAAATGACCCAAATACGGGACAATCCCGTATTTTACGGGACGTCTGGTCACCCTGTAACCACTCCTTTATTATTAACTTCATGCAGCACTTAAAATTTAGTCCGTTTCGTGGCCTCTGGACTTGTAGAAGTTTCAGCGCGCACAAGCTAACCCTCATATGAAAGCTCACTAGTAGGCCTGTCACAATTATTTTAGATTTGTGTACCATGACCGTTGAGATTTTGAGCTAAGGGGCTTGTATCATAGGGTGGTGCGTGGTGGTTCTTGTGTTTAATATACTTCATTCAAAAGGCATTTTGCATCGCGGAAGGATATATTGCAAAATGGTGCCTGAAAATTATGAGCACTTCAATTTCTTTCCTACCGCGTGACACATCACAAATTGACTACATCACTTTAGCAACATGGTCTATACTGCCCCCCCCCCCTCCCCAATTTCTTCCAACGTGTTAAATTCGTATGCTAATGTCCTCCGCTGGGATTCCCCTTGAATAAGTGGTGTGCTACCAAAGTTATACGATTCTTAAGGTGGTGCTCCACCTTTAATTACTGCCATTGACTTACACACTAAAGCAGGCCTTGTTATGCTACCTCTCATTCCTTATCAAAGTTTTAAACACCAGCATGTGACCCATCAATGCAAAGCTCACGAGTTGGTTGTTATTGGCACTAAAAATTTTGGTAGCATGACCATTGACTTTTTGAGCTACAAGCGCATGAATAAAAAAACTTGTGATCCGATCCCCTTCTCACTCACCATTATATGAGATAGGTCCGCTGTCTTTCCAAAACCTCACAGTCGGCTCAGTTTTTATCAATTTCAACCATTTTTTGATAGCATAATCTCCAACTCAATCACTACCAAATACATCTAACCAAGGATTCACTGCCCTCTCATAACAGGGTCAAAAATCAACCCAAAGAAAATTTTTAGAGACTACATGCCGAGGGTTCACCCTCCAGACAAAGTGCAGTTTTATGAATTGGTGGAGCGCCTTCCGAGGATCAAATGAAAAACCGTTTTGGTTTTGTGCGGAAGCCGAGAACATCGTGGTGGTGTGAAATCTGACGTGTCAGTTCCCCTGTAAAAGGAGAAAGTGTCCGGGTGTCCGGGACACCATATCCTGAGGAGACAGTGTCCGGGACAGAATATCCTGGGTTAAAACTGTCTTACCGGACCGACTTGGATACATCCCTGCTAAATAGACCTCAAGTTACAATGTGATAATTCGTTCATAGAAGTCGGACTAACAGAGGGTAGATCTGATATGGTAACACTTGCTACCTTCTGACTAGGCCAAGGATTTCTAAGGAAGGGGGGTGCATCACAGGGAATTGTATTGTAAACCACCCAGATAGTACCGATGAATCCATCTAAAGCGTGCGTATCAGCGGTAAGTCTAAGTATTTTTCTTCTTCCTACTGCATGGTATTTCTCCTCTGAAATACAGAGTAAAAAGTTAAAATCAAAAACGATATGAGCAGACGTCGCAGGGGGAAAAGAGAGCTCGCCGCAGGGGAAATGATATATAATTAATATACTTATCTATGGTGGTGTGCTACCCGCTCTTGCTGTAAAGTTAGTCGCGGACTTAAAGTTCCCGGGAGAAATGGTCCGGGACACAATTTTCCGGGACACTTTCTTCGAGCGAAAACTGTCCGGGACAGAATATCCCAACCCCGGACTTTTTCTCCTAGGTAGAATGTGTCCGGTAAGACAGTTTTAACCCAGGATATTCCGTCCGGGACACGTTTTCCTCGACTCTTTTCTCAGCAAGTCAACTGAAGGTATTTTAGGGACTCGTGTCAAGTCATTGACTCGAGTTTCTGTATTTCAATAAGGGAAAAATTGCCCAGTCAGGTAGTGTGGGCGGGATGTGACCCGAGTCCCGACTTGAATACAAGTCTGTTATTTAGTGTTCATCTGATGTCATTTGAAGAGAGATCACCCTCTGGGCCTAATCGGAATGCTGCTCCTGGATTCCTACCAGAGGCTCCAAAGTGAGCTCTAAGACTCCTCATCTAAGCGTTTCCCCGACCCCTCCTTCGTTACAGCTTTCAGTTATTTATTCCCTTTCTTCACTTTTCCATTTGAAGCTCCCGATGACTGCTTTTTACGTATTTTGATAGTATGGACTTGTTGGGACATAAATATAACTTGCTTTTGAATGTAATTTATATTTCCTTTCATCAGAGCCACCAAAAATGGGCATGTTGTATAACTTGAGATATACAAATTGACCTAAATGTTGCCCTTCGGCTCAACACTGCCCATTTATGGTTCTCATATGCGTATGGAGCGGGGGTAAAGGTCCAACGGCCCTAAATGAAATATGTGGTGGGAAGTATCACCCCCTCCCCACAATTCAAGGAAGAAACACCCTTATTTGTTTCCTCTGTGAAAAAAGTACGAAATATTCCAGTAATTTTCCTTAAAATTTGCACAAAGTCCCACCAAATCGCACCTAAAAAACTTCATATGATTGAAAATTTCCCAAGAGGGAGGGGGACACCCCCTCTAATTAAACACTTGCTCTCTACAGTGGTTCGAAACAAAGCTCAAAACACCTTCCTGTGGCTATGTTCTCGTCAAGTAAATACTCTTTTATTACACGTTGACAGGAGAGACTACTCGTTTCAATTTCTGGACCGTGTTACATTTAATTAACTTACACTGCTCTAGAACATGGTTCCTTAATTGGAAAATAATTGTACATTCAAATGTCGATTGACAAATACATCAAGTCGACGTTCATACATGTGGTTTCAAATAAGTTCCCTTCAAAGTACACATGGGTGTGGATCTTTAGAGGTTTTAAATGACTAAGAGCTCACAATTTTACTTTGGCTACCTCACTTTGGTTATCTCAATGCCTGACACTGGGGCAGTAAGGATCATGTAACCATGCTAACACTTTCGGTACTTATCTTTCTTGCCTCACATAGTCTCGGAAAACTTTGATCCATGGCATTGCTTAAATGACGTAATATCACTAACGTTAAATATTTGCCAGGACTTCTGCGACGATCCGTGCGTGACTAGAAGTGATTGCATGGATGTAAAATCGTTCCTACCCACTACGGTGTGACTGACAAAACATCGCTGATTCAGTCGACCCGGTCATCTGTCATGCCCTGCATTACGCTACTTTCTTATCCTATGTCCATCCTCTACTTGAACGCTTAGATATGATATATACTTACCCACCATCACTCCATAATATAAGGTATGAGTCAAAGCAGCCACGGACCAATTTGGCACCCCGGAAGCTACGTTACATATCTCCCGTAGGTAACACACCCTCAATAAATCCTCAGTTGACTTATAAACTAATATGAAAATGTAAAGTGACCTTTAAAAAACCCGTAAAAGTTTTCGCCAGGTATAAAATATAGGGCTTACAAATAGGCAATTCATGCCTATTTCAATTTACCATACCATGAACGTAAAGGGTTTTTCACTCGAACTGAAAGTTTTCTAACATTTAAGGGCGGGTCACACTACATTTATTTTTCTATCTGAAATCCTATCCGAATTTTTCTAAATGGGACCAAGTTTTTTTTATGCAGACTTTGTTTTAAGGATGGTCACGCTATATCGATAACTGGTCCTAGCCAGTCTTACAATAAACTGTTCTGCTACCATTATATAAGTTATATCGCTCGACAAAGCGATATTTGTTCGAAAATCAATCCGATTTAACACTGTCTGCCGATGTGACGTCACCAAATAATTGTTTTACATTTTATTGTCGTAGTTCTCTGATACAAATCATATATTTACACAGGTTGAGAAATTTTGGCTCTTCTGACCAGGAATGGAGAACATTTTAACTAAAACTTACAAAAATCGGACAGTAATTCTATCGCTCTAGTGTGACCCGCGCTTTACCCGAGCCTTTTTACTGACTGACAGTCTGATATACATAATTTCCCAAAAGTTGATTCAGGCGATCCCACTTTGGCATCAGTGATACTTAATTTGGTCTACTTTCTTATAATATTGACAGAACACCCTATCCTATTTGCTAACTTATTAAAAATCTTATTGTCTCTTCTTGATGATATTTGTGATACTGAACAAATAGGCACATTAATATACTTATTTATGGTGGTGTGCCACCGTTAGTGTTGTACAGTTAGACACGGACTCAAATTTCCCGGGAGAAAGGGTCCGGGACACGTTTTGTTCGGACACTCTCTCCTGGAAAGTCTATCCGGGACAGATTTTCCCAACCCCGGACTTTTGCTCCTAGGGAGAATGTGTCCGGGGAGACAGTTTAAACCCAGGATTTTCTGTCCCGGACGCATTCTCCTCAGGCCGATCCCGGACACCCGGACAGTTTTTCCTTTACACCCCCCCCCCCCTTTCTTCGGTAAACACGTACATGTGAAGGAAAAATCAAGATACGGTTTCTCCTTACCACTATCCTCACCGATAATGTGGAGTGGAGAAAACCAAAGTCTATTTTCGAACACCCTGTCCATAAATGAAAAGAGGATCGATGGACATACTGTAGTCCATTTATTGACAGGGTGTTCGAATATAGACACTGTGTAATGGTCACCCTCTCACTAACTTTGGTTTTCTCCACTCCACATTACTGGTGAATGATGGTAAGGAGAAATCGCATCTTGATTTCTCCTTCCCATATTTAACGAATAAAGGGGTGGGAAAACTGGCATGTTAGATTTCATACCACTGCGATGTTCTCGGCTTCCGTAGTTCTGTGTAACAACATTTTACCTCCGGCAGGCGCAATTTTTTTCCCACGAGGTTATGGGCAAATCATGCCAATGGACCAATCAGCTTCTTGGAAATAGGCCACACCCCTAGTTCCAACATGATGGCTTTCCGACCCTTTCATTGTAATCCTGACATCGGATTATGTAAGAACGGGCCAAATAACTGGAGGTCAAATGACCCTAAACCAAAATATGACCCTGACTATGATTTCGAAACAAATTTAAAAAATTTCGAAAATCAATTTTGCCCATAACCTCGTGGGAAAAAAATTAGGCCTTCGGCAGGATTACCCTCACTATAATGCATAGCAAGTGATCATCACATTAGAGTGAACTTTCCACTTTCGAGGAAGTTGGTCGACTTTGTACGGAAATTTTGATTTTTTTCTAGCTTTTTTTTACATGAAAGAATTGAATTAATTTCAGAAATCTTAATTTGATATTCATATCAGCTGAAAGATACACAAACTTGGAATTAAATTAGTTTGAAGGTAATTTAGTCCCAGTAAGATTAAAACAGACTACTATTTATGGAAGCACAAACGTCGAAGTCTGAAAATCAAGGTGAAGGTGTTCATGCAAGGTTGATTTTCGAGCGTGTGTCGTTCTTCTTTTTCCTTCCTTCCGCATAGCAGCCACAAAGTATGGACGGATTCTCTCAGCCACCGGGAAGTGGTGGGACCGTAGACAAAGGCCAGATTATGGATCAAGTTAAAACTCAAATAGCACTCGCAAATGCTCAAGAACTTTTACAGGTAAACGTAACGTTAGGCTATCTCATTAATGTCAGTACACAACGGAGTGTAGCCTAACGTTATACAATATGATGGGTCGACCTTATAAGGCCACTCTAAGAAAGTTTTCATTTTTATAAAACAAGAAAAAATAATGGGAATCTGTTTGTACCTGCAAATCTTTTGGCGGACTTGATCTTATTTAAGAGCTGTAAATCTTTACCGCCGAATTTTCCTTCCAAGACATACAATTAGGCCTACAACAACTTCAGAGTTTCCAGCTCAAGCCAAATGAAATCAGAAGTAACCTAATGAGTTAGAGGGCGCTGTTTGCAATTTTCGTACAGAGCTGTAAGTACTGTGGTTCAGTGTAGGCAGTTTGGGCATTCAGTTTGAGGCTGCATATATTAGCGTGCGCGTGTTTGAAACATTTAACAAGTTCACACGCATTTGAAAGGGAGTTTGCTATGGGCGTGCAGCATCAGAAATTGACACACTGTTAGTGACAGCAGTTTGACTGACGCGCTTTGTTGGCTGGATTGATGCACGAAATTTGAACGTGGCCTTATTAGTTCATGTCACTATACTTAACTATAGGGCCTAACGCCTAACTCAACTGTTAAGAGCATGGTTAGGGGACCGGATTTCAGTAGTACCCCGGAACAGTGTTCGCACTTTGGAATTGAACGTGGGAGGGATATCCCTCTCTAAAAAAATTTGTGGGAAGGATTTTCAAAATCAAGGAGGGAGTTGTCACTTGGTAAAGATTCTATTGCATTTTATTGTCTGTATTTATAATTGTAGCTAGGACCTCAGCTGTGGAAAAGTTTGCGGGATTTTCCCACATAAGATTTATCTTTGTGCGAGATTCAGGAGACAAATGCGGGATTCACGCAATCCCGCGCCTTAGTGCGAACACTGCCCCGGAATTCGTTCACTTGATATTTTTGTTTAGAATCACACGTCTGGTTCACAAAATCACGCATACAAACTGGAGACACGCTAAAACGTTCATAAAATGCAACATATAAAATTCAACAAGGACACAATGAGTCAGAAATACAAAAATTCCCCATTCTGTTATATCGTTTCAACCACAGCTTGTAAATTACCATAGTCAGTTGTTCACAGCCCCGTAAAGCCCAAAGTAAAATCCTGACACCTTTTCATCTTTGAATTGAGAAGTTGGAAGCTGACGCTAAGTTTAAGTATGCATACTGTGGTTTTTCAAAGGAATGATGTTCCATAAATGCACACTGCAATCATAGTGAAGGAATTGCGGACTAGGCTAACCTGCATAATTGGTGGCTGGACTTCAACCAACCACTTCAATTCAAGACCGTTTCCTGTAAAATCGTCTGTTACAACGCTGTTTGCTCCAAGGATACCTAAGGAAATTACACTCACAACCATAACAAAATTCTGGCAATATTACAGTTTTTGCAAGGTTGGAAAGCACATAAATGTTAGGGTGAACGAAATTCGGGCCCCACTGGGCTGTTGACGTTTGGTCCTTCTTTGCCCAGATTACACTTATTTGCCCAGAAGCTGCTTGAAGGAGAGCACACTTGGGGCAGATTTTAGCTCCAGTGGAAGATTGTTCTACAAGGGGATGGTGCGTGGATAGGGGGAGAACCTGTAACAGTCTTTGTTAGCCAAGGGAATGATGTAATTCAAGGTGTGGGTAGATGTAGTCTGTGGAGTTTTGCTGCTGATTAATAGATTTGAGACATTACTGGCAGGCATGAGCTTTTTCCGCGAATTCGCGGATTTCCGTGATTTTTTTCCAACTTCCGCTATTTCGTATTTTCATTTCCGCAAAAAAGTGAAGTTGAAAATGGGAACAGCTCATGATTTATCATAAGATGTCAGTGAAACAGCATAGCGCCTTCAGTAAAATGTGTATTTCCACATATTTTGTTTAAACTTCACTGCAGCTAGAAATGCATAGTCGACATGTTTAATTATGATACCCTTTTTCCTTGTCATATCATAGCTCGTAGGTCATACTGTATATGATGCTTGAAAGTGGAAAGTAAAAGTGGAAGCAGTCATGTCCACTCCATATAGTACATGCAGTAATGCTCTGATTTAGTACAAGTTTTGTATACATGTACGTACGTCCATTGGCACAGAAATGGGGGTTGCGCATGCTCGTGTAGTGAACATCGTTCGCTCTCACCTGTGGGGATTTTCTGCTGTTTTTATTATGTTTTTCTCAGTTATAGTTATATATTGACAGTATTTCTAGTAGTATTCCACATTCTCATCACGGTGGATATCTCAACTTACCGGTTTTGGACTTAATTTTGGACATTTTTGTGGTGGAAATCTTTGGTTGGTTACTTGGAACTTAGGCTAACCTCATTGTAGCCTACCACTTTTGTGCTCGCCTACTTTGTACCTCGTCAGCCAACACCTGTTACTTGTTAGCGTTTATACAAGGACAAATTCCTGTCATTGTTGCGTGGTCAATGGTCGGTTGTCGTGAGTATTGGCATTGTAGGTGTGCCCAGCTTATCCCGCTGATTAGTAATTATGGGGGGTGGTGGATTGTTATACATGCTCTTCCTTTTGTCCAGTTTTAGTCTTCGTTTCTTCCCTAATATTTTTGGGCTTCCCCTCAATAATGAATACTCTAGCTTTATTAATATTGTTGTATCTAAGTGTGAGCCCCGGGGTATTACAAACTTACATGCAGTCCCTTTTAATTATGCTGAACACATACCTAGCCTGACTGCCCTGTTGGCTAGTCATCATCAATTTAAGCTTGGTCTACCTTCCCCTCCAGGCACTCGGCCTCTTAAGCTTACTGTGTCGTATTTGTCAATCTTGGTCATCATGCTTTCTGGGGACTTGCACCCCAACCCTGGCCCATACACACCTAAGTTTCCATGTGTCTTGTGTGGCAAAGCAGCCAAATGGGGCCAACGGGCTGTCTGTTGTGACCAGTGCCAAGGCTGGTATCATATAAACTGTATGAGTATGAACTCTGCCGTTTACCAGGGCATAGCAGCTAATAGTAATGCTTCCTGGATCTGCTGTCAATGTGGTATCCCAAACTTTTCTAGTTCTCTCTTTAGCAATTCTGACCCAGTTTTATCTAACAGCTTTGCATGCCTTTCGCCTGATGCTCATAGTATTACTAGTGATCCCCCCATTTCGCCACTGTTGACGTCTTCTCCAGCTACCAACAAATCTCGACCAGAACGTAGACCTCATTCTAAACCGATTAGGAGTAATCTGAAAGTCCTTGTCATTAATTTTCAAGGCTTACGAAATAAGGTGGCAGACCTAAATGCCTGCATTGATGAAAATAACCCCGATGTAATTATAGGTACAGAAACTCACTTAAACAGCTCTGTCACTAGTAATGAATTGTTCCCCAGTAATTATTCTGTTTTTAGGAAAGACAGAAATTACGGTCAGTCTAAAGGGGGCGTCTTGATTGCTACGAAGAACGACCTCCTTGCTACTTATAGACCTGACCTTGATTCGGATTGTGAGGTAGTCTGGGTCTCCCTTGAAATCCAAGGGGCCAAGCAAATTTTAATAGGGTCTTTTTACCGTTCCCACAAATACGGTAACTCAACAGACTACCTTGACCAGCTACGTGCTTCCCTCAGAAGTGCCAGTAAGAACAAGAATGGGCAGATCTATCTAGCAGGAGACTTCAATCTTCCTGACATCGATTGGTCCACTAGATCTGTCCAACCTGGCTCACAGTATCTTGACTTATCTAAATGTATGCTTGACATATGCAATGAATTTGGCCTTGACCAAATGGTTAGTGAGCCTACTAGAGTTAATAACATCCTAGATATTTTCTTGACAACAAATCCTACTCTAGTTGATAGGTCTACCCTGATACCCGGCATTTCTGACCATGACGGCATTCCCATGATTATGATAAGTACTAGGCCCAAAATATCTAAGCAAAGGCCTAGGAAGGTTTATAGTTTCCACAAAGCTGACATTCATGGCATCAAATCTGAGCTTTCTAAGTTCAGTGCAAACTTGACTAAACAAGAGTGCTCTGTACAGACTATGTACTCTGCACTTGAGGGAAAAATCAAAGAGGTCATGGATACGTATGTTCCATCTCGTATTGTCAGAAAGAGGAACCAAACCCCCTGGATTGATAAGACTATAAAACGTCTATTGAATAGGAAGCAAAGGGCCTATAACACTTGGCGTAAAACGCGTACTCCATCCTCCTTTGAAAACTTCAAATCCCAACGCAAATTAACTCACAAAACAACAAGAACTGCTTACAGAAATTATGTTAATACAGTGTGCACCGATTCACCTAAACGTTTCTGGTCTTTCATTAAAAATCTTAGATGTGATAGTGTTGGTATCCCTTCCTTAAAATCTGATGGATACTTGTTTCGGAGAACACTCAGAAGGCTAACATCTTAAATGAGCAATTCAAAAAGGTCTTTACACGGGAGAATGACATCTTGCCTCCAGTTGACTCAAACACCATACCTACCATGCCTGATATTGAGGTTTCTTTAGAGGGTGTTGTCAAACTGCTTAAAGAGCTGAACCCAAACAAAGCCTCAGGTCCTGATGGTATACCTGCTCATATCTTGAAACTGGCTGCCGAGGAGGTTGCCCCTGCCCTCTGTTCCATTTTTCAGAAATCACTGGACACTGGTGTTTTACCATCCTCTTGGCTATGTGCCAGTATTAGTCCAGTCTTTAAAAAAGGTGACCGTTCCCTCGCTTCGAACTATAGACCGGTCTCTCTTACTTCAATTTGCTGCAAAGTCCTTGAGCACATTATACACTCTCAAATTATGGGTCACTTTGATAACTACTCAGTTATCACAAACAGGCAGCATGGCTTTAGACAACGCCATTCTTGTGAATCACAACTGATCTTAACAACCAATGATCTGGTGCAATCTTTAGACCATAGATCCCAGACTGATATGATAATTATGGATTTTTCTAAGGCTTTTGATACGGTCCCTCATAACCGTTTGCTCTGTAAGTTACAGAATTATGGCATTAAAGGCCATACTCTTACTTGGATTTCTAACTTCCTTAAGTTACGCAAACAGAGGGTTGTGGTGGGTGGTGATTTCTCTGATTGGGTGGATGTCATCTCTGGTGTCCCCCAAGGTACTGTTTTAGGTCCTCTCTTATTTTTAGTCTATATTAATGACCTGCCTGATAATATCTCATCTGAAGTCAGACTTTTTGCTGACGATTGTGTTATTTATAGACAGATAAAGAATAATCTTGACCAGGTTCAACTCCAAAAGGATTTAAACACCCTTTCTGAGTGGCAAAATAAGTGGCAAATGCACTTTAACACCAAAAAGTGCTTTTCTATGAGGATCACTCACTCAAGGAATCCCAAGCTTTTTAATTATACTCTAGACAAAGATATCCTTGAGCCCACTGCCTCTCATACTTACCTAGGTGTTGACATTTCAAACAATCTTACCTGGAATAGACATATTAACCATATCACTTCGTCTGCAAATAGGTCTCTGGCGTTTATCAGAAGGAATCTATACTCCTGTCCCAGGAGTGTTAAAGCTAATGCCTACCTTACTCTTGTCAGGCCTTTATTGGAGTATTCATCTTCCGTTTGGGATCCCTACACCGTTTCCCTATCCAATAAGGTTGAGCAAATTCAACGTAGGGCTGCTAGGTTTGTCTGTAATGACTATTCCCCCCATAGTAGCGTGACTGAAATGTTAAAAGATCTAGGGTGGGATAGCCTTAAAGTCAGGCGTACTGTCAACAGGCTAGCAATTTTTCACAAAGCCAGATTGGGTCTCCTAGCCTTGCCAATGAACAACCTTCAACCGGTCCGGCGGCCTTCTAGGCATCATCATTCAAACAGCTTTTTACATATACCAACCAATAAGGACTGCTACAAATACAGTTTCTTTCCTCGGACCGTCAGGGACTGGAACCTTCTCCCCCAGAACATAACAGATCTCGAGGACCCCAAGCAGTTCAAGAGCGCAGCCTTGAGGATTCTCAGACGGGACGACTAACTTCATGCGCACACCCAACCCTGCACGTTTGACTCCACCAGGAGTGTTGTGCAGTATTTATCCAGATCCAGATCCAGCTGTGTCTGTATGCAAGTGTGTGTAGATGTGCACACTACTGCAGCTAACTCGATATACATGCTTGCTACTAAATTTATACTAGCCTACAACGTAACTTGATGGGCACTGAACAGAACGATCGTCTGCAAAGGTAATCAAAGCCTGTATGCTCAGGGCATGTGGAAAATACTCAACTGCACCCTTTCCTACATCTTTGTATGGTTGAAGCCGGGTTGCATATTCTGTTCATAGGCCCATCTGTCACTAACTTAGAGGCATTGCACTTCTTACACTATCCTAACATAGGTTATGTATGTGCACTGCTATTGAGCCTAGGCTAGGCCTAGCCCATACTCTCATAGGCCTAGGCCTCAAAGTCTGAAGAAGGCAGCCATTCCGGGATTTGGCTTGAAGTTTATAACAAACTGGTACCAATTGGTGCCTTAAATTAGGCCTTACCTAACAAGGCCTAACATATGGCCTTTGAAGTTTTAGCCTAGGCCTAGCCTAGCCCTAGGCAAGGCATGGTTCTTGTGCTTTACATTACAGAGCACAGCCAAGGCACTTTCCTTAGCCATATGTTCTGATGTACAAAAAGGGCTACTATTTACCAGTAGGTAGGCCCTATATACTTGAAGTAGGCCTAGGCAAAAAGCCTCTAAAATGTGCTGCAAGTTGAATGGTGCTAAAACTTCAAAGTGAGCCATAAAATAATGTTGGACATTGGATTGAATAATGTTGGACAATGGATAAAAGAAATCAAGAAGCCAGTTGGTATGAACTAGGTTTTGGGAAAGACAAGGTATTGATGTTGATCCAACTTAGTGAACCTTAACACATAGGCTATAATACAGTAGGCTACGTTAAGCTTAGGGTGTTTTTGTAATTTGTCTGTTTCATCAAAATATGATAAACAATTAGCCCATTTGGGCCTTACGGAATGTTAAAAATCCAGAAGCTTCCGGGGGCGCTGCCCCCTGGACCCCCGCCAGGGCGTTGCCCCTGGACCCCACCAGGGGCCCTAAGGTGGGCCCCTGGACCCCACCCGTAAGAGTTCGCGCTTCGCGCTCAGACTGACGCCTTCGGCGTCAGTATGCTACATACCCGCTCAAAAGTTCAGTGATTTTTTTTGTATGTCAGGCTCATCCCTGTACTGGGTATGCATCCATGGTTTTCCTTAAAGGCAATAGGCAGTCGCCCCAAAATTTTCTTTGAAAAATCAGCAAACTCTTGCAAATCTCCTTTTATTGCATTACAAGCACCTCTGAAGACATTTTGAACATAACTGTTACAAACAATAGGTAAAGCAAGGTGAAATTCTCCTTGAATTCCACAATTCACAAACAAAAATATTGTCACATGATCAAAATAGGCCATTCATGAACTAGAGTGACAGGATACACTCACTCTGTTTGGGGTGACTGCCTACGGCCTTTTTAAAGAAAGTGGTAAGTCAAACCTTGGTCCGGCGCAAAGCTAGATTATCCCAGTTAAGATCCTTCAGCATGCTTTCAACACTGCTGGTGTGGCAATCATCATTCTTACCAAATCTAGCAGCACTGCATTGCACTTTTTTCAATAGAATCAATATGTGTAACGCGATAAAGATCCCAAATAGAACTGGCATACTCTAGCTTTGATCTAACAAGAGATTTGCATGCAATTTCCTTTATGGATGGAGAACAATTCCACAAATTACTCTTCAATAGCCCAAGGAAATTATTAGCACTATTGACAGTTTGAGATATGTGTTTAGACCAGGAGAGGTTATTTGATAATTCAATGCCAAGGTAGGGGTGGTGATTAACTTCTTGAAGAGCAGAATCACCCATAAAATAATTGAAGAAAATTGGTCTTTTCTTGTGAGTCATCTGCATAATGAAACATTTGGATGTATTAAATTTCATCTGCCAGAGGGACTCCCATTCACAAAGTGCTGTAATATCATGTTGAAGGCTAGTGCTGTCATAATTAGTATCAATCTGGCAATAAACTATTATTAAAATCATCCACAAACAGTCGCACATTTGAAGAAACACAATCTGGAAGATCATTAATATACACTAGGAACAGAAGGGGCCAAGGACTGTGCCTTGGGGGACCCCGGATATCACATCGGAACTTGTAGATATTTCCCCATCCATTATGACTTTCTGCGATCTATTAGTCAAAAAGTTTTTTATCCATTTGTTAACAGTGAATCTAATTCTAATATGGTCAAGTTTCAACAATAAGCGATAATGTGGCACTATGCCAAACGCCTTTAATACTGAAGTCCATAATACACAAGTCTGCTTGTCCACAGTTATCTAGAACTTGGGCAAGGCCATCTATAAGGCCAGATAGCTGGGCTTCACAAGATCTACCGCATCTGAATCCATGCTGTTTGTCAATTAGTATGGAGTGTTTGTCACAATGAGCCATGATGTTACTTGCAGTAATGTGCTCAAGCTGCTTACAGACAATGGTAGTCAAGGACAGTGTTCGATTTTAAGGAATTAGCAATGGTTGTCCCAAGGACTACCACATTGTAAAATTTTAAATTTGGTTGTCCTGCTCAAAATAAGGTAGTGTAGCCATTTTCGCAAGTTTGCAACAATAGAATTGATAATGCCCTATTATCACCAGTCTTCCAAAGTGGCTTTCACTTTTAGACAACCTCTCCCCCCCCCCCCCCAACAAAACAAAACAAAAACAGATATCTCCTGTATAAGAATAGTGCTGTCTCGTGGCGTGCATTAGTACATTGTGGACATAGTTAATTTTATGATGTTCGCATTGCCGGTTAATAAAATAAACATCTCTAGATTGAAAGCACTGGTGTTGCAACATCAGCTCTACGAATTCGTAGCTTGCACGAAGGAATTCAGCTTCTCTGTGTACAGTGCAGGCCTGCTAGTGGAGTTGTAGGGGCACATATTTTGGCTTGGTAACTGCTATACACATTTCGACAAAGTGACTGTGTGGGAAGTTGTGGTGAACTTGCGTGATCACCGCACTTCGCTGGAAAAGTTTTGATGCAATTTTTAAAGTTCCTTACTTGCGCAATTCATCGAGCTGCTACAAATGTAAACACCACTTTCCTCAAAAGATTTGGTTGTCCCGACGGACAACCTTACACACCTGTTTTTGCAAAATCTGGTACTGTAGTCCTGCAGAATTTCTGGTTGTCTCGGGTGACAGGACTACCCTTAAAATCGAACACTGAAGGATACAGGGCAGTAATTTGAGGGGAGGGATCGATCCCCTTTTTTGAAAATAGGTGACACATTTGCAACACGCCATTCCTGGGGGATTGTGCCTGTGGAAATAGACTTCTAGAAGATCTTCTGTAGGATTGGTGCAATAACAGAAGAACACCTCTTCAGGATCCTTGCAGGAATGTTGTCTGGGCCTGCGGCTTTATTAACTTAAAGCTCTTTCAGAAGCTTCTTGATACCATGGGTGGTTATGACAATGTCAGGCATGTTAGCAGATGGACTGTGTAGAACTGGAATATTCTGTAAATTTTCAATGGTAAAGACAGTGCAGAATTGGGCATTAAGAATTTCAGCTTTTTCTTTGGTACTGGAAGCAAGGCGACCACCAGGTTAGAGAGCTAACACCAAAAACTTCTGAACGGATGGATTTAATATAACGCCAGGACAGTTTGGTATTGTTCGTTTTCAAAGAGTCACAAATATTACTTAAATGATCGCTACGGAGTTTGCTAAGGTTTATGTCTAGTCTCCTTAAACTTGTAAACTAGATAAGAACTTTAGAAAACTTCGTAGGGATTATTTAAGTAATACTGTATTTGTGACTCTCTGAAAATGAACTTTTGGACTGTTGAAAGATTTGTGGTGGTCATGAGGGTTGCATGTGCAAACAATACATGTAGCTTGTGTCATCAAGATATCGACTGATACTGCAGTGTGTCAACTTAATGAAATCCATTCATTGTCAGTTTATTTCAATGTATTGTCAAGCACATAATTCCAGTCAGATCACAGAGCCACAAGAAGTCCTTTCTTTTCTGATTTGAGTATGCATGACATCATCAGCATTGCATGTATAATTACCTCATGCAAGTCATGCATACTGTATATCTAAATTTCAACCATTAAAATACCTTTATTGCTGCATATTTCCATCAAATTGAACTGAAACACTTGTTCATGATGTATTATTACAGCTTTGTTATCGGTTGAAGTGTAAATGGGTGAATTTTAGAAGGGTTTCAAAACCAGTCAGATTTGATTTGATACAGCTCTGAAAATGTGGGGTTATGGAAAACAAGTCTGTTGCAGTTGCAGTTATGCCTTTTTATTTTTCCTTGATTTAAAATTGCAATTTTCATATTTCATTTTTGAATGCCAGTGTCTTGTCAGCTTAATGCAGCAGTCATTTGTAAGACACACTATACAACCCTCCAGATAGCTGCATGACTTGTCTTGTGTGCTTCATACATCTTTAATATTGGCATCACACACGTAACATACTGTACTGTATTAAAGTGTGACTGTCAAGTGTGGGGAAACTGTTTGACCACGAACCGAAAATCCAAAATGGATATTCTGTTGCTTAAAAATGACTGTCTTAATGATGAAGCTTAGTCAAACAAGACCTGCTTACTAGAAAAAAGAAGTTGAAAGAAGCTCCACTTATGAGAATCTACTTGTCTTAACTCTTCTCGAATGGCCATCACAGCTTCCGTATAGATTTCATTACATAGGCCTACAGTAGGGTTAGGCTTACACAATATTAACACAGCATACAGTGCCATACACATACTGTGAATGATACAAACTGTGCAGAATGTGAAAGTCACATGGCCAGAAATATCTGTATACATGTATCGTGCTAGCATGGTACCATGATGCGAGACAGCTCAGGTACTGTACTGTATGTATAAGTACTAGTAACTAGAGCTCTATTACATAGCTGCTTTGTAATTGCAATTGTTCCATTGTTCAAATCCTGGCCGGGTCATACCAAAGACTTTAAAAATGGAACCTACTGCCTTTGTGCTTGGTGCTCAGCATAAGCAATGGAGTAGGGCAAAGAAAGCCAGTGAGCCACAACTGGAAAAAAGGCCGTGGTCGTCTCGACTTGAACCAATTGGTTGGAAACTGGGACGTTAAACCTCGTCTAACTAACTCCATTGTTCATCATTTTAATAATAATCACATCATTGATACTTTGCGCTGATTTTCACATGCTTAGACACACAATGAAGCTTCTGCATGATGATGCAGTGGATGTGATTAAGTTACCCCAATTTTTACTGACTGTATGAAGTATTCAGTTGCAGATAAGAGTGAGTCAGCAAATTGTGGATGATTACTGTACATATGGATTGTGTGTTTTTTTACTTGTGCTACTGCTAAAGTGTAGAGTTAGCCAACTGCTTTCACACAGGATTCTGCACTGCTTCCACAACCAGGGGGCTTGAAATGGACACACTCATCCAATGGAAACAATATGTCATATCGTGATAGAATGTTATTAACAGCTTGCATGAAATCATGCCATAATGGAAGTACATGTATGCTCTCTGTTCATTCCTTCCTCACAGTCATACACAAAAATGTATGTGTAATGTTCCATACTTCATATACACATGTACAAGTGACAAAGGATCTAGACTGGCCTATAGGCTAGTAGATGTGAAGAGACTGACATTGGTGCACCGATTCGGTTATTTTTGACAGTCATTGGCATTTTTCACAATACCCATGTCAACAACAGCATGGTGAGGACCCATTCACAATGCACTTACTGTATCCTCAGGTTGCATGGTACAGTACTGCACATCTTTCAAATGACAGTAAATGACCTACACTGTACTGTTACTGTTTTGTGAGGTTATCAATCTGTTAAGTTCTTTTTTTGTTCACCATTTTTGTGTTGTCCAAACAGTTTTGAGTGCTAACAAGTATAAAAAAGATACAGAGTCAATTATAGGCAGAGACCCTTAAAGTACAGTAATTTATGTGGAAGTAAAACCTTGAATGCTATTTGACATTCTGGATTTGTTTTACAGAAAATGACTGACAAGTGTTTCAAAAAGTGTATAACCAAACCAGGCACATCATTAGCATCTTCAGAACAGGTAAGTGTGGTTAGTATATATACTTGTAGATGCATTTTCTAAGTTAGAGAGTTTGCTTTACAAGTTCAGAATGGCAATGCGTCCTTAAATAACAATACTTTAATTTTCAAAGATGAAGGTATGAGGTCATCCATTTTTCTTTCATCAATTTCTTTAAAACAGCAGGATTGTAGTTATGCTGGTGAGCACTTAACAGCAGGTGCGTAGAAAGGAATTTGCAAGGGGGAGGGTGAAACCTGTAGGAAAACTATCTAAACATAGCCTCACCATACAGTAGGTTGGCGCGAAGCATACAAGAAAATTTGGCAAAAAATACCTCCCAGATCACTTGAAATGGCACTTCCCAGACCTTGTAAGTTGCATGTAAACATTTTTTTGAGTTACTAGCAATATCATTAAAAAAAATACAAAAAATATGCTGAAGGGGGGCAGCTGCCCCCTTCACCCCCCGCCTGCTTGTCAGGAGCAACCGTAAAGTTCATTGCCCTCATAGGTGGTTGGAATTTGGAGACATGAATTGAATTGAATAAAAGAAATCCTGATATGGACAGGCAAAACTGATTTAGGGGAAATAATGATAAAATTACTAGTTTCCTCAAAAGATACTATTCCAGACAGCCTTCAGGGTTCAGAAGGGTCTCTTAAGGTGGCCTTCATTCCTTCCTGTCCCTGGCCGCATGCTGAAAGAAAATCCACTTTTGCTCTACTTGGATACTACATTAGCTAGCCCTAAAATTGGGCTAGCTAGAGCCTTTCACCAGAGTACAAAATGGGTCTTTCATTGGATGACTTACCCTTCCAGAATGTACTCTGACAAAATGTGTAAAATAATGGTTTTTAGCAAACAATAAAATTGGGTGAAGGGGTGGGGGGTAAAGTATAAAACTTGCAAAACTGCATGCTTTTGGGTGAAGGGGATAGAAGAGTTGGGTTCAGAACATTACAAGTATCTACCATATTAAAATTGTTGGTTTTAAGTTTGGATAGATTTATTTTATAAAAGCAAAGCTCTGTGTTCTGTTAGTTGACTACTTAACATTTAAATTTCTCAATTCCAAGCACAATGAAATGCTTAACAACTTTCTGTCTGTTTGGATAAGGTATTGTAGCTCATTTCTTGTCACCTGGAAAGTGTACATTATTTCAAGGTACAGTAGCAGGGTTACATTGTGACCTACAGTAAAACAAATTTGAAAGTATCAGAGGTGAACCATTTTGGGTATCCTTTAAGGGGAAGCTCTTCAGTTACTGTACATGGAAACCACCTTTGCAAAGTGATGATGGCCTTGTAAAGTCTTCCAGCTAGAGCAAGGGTTAAAGCCTCTAAAAGGGCTCAAGAAAATTGAATCTAAGGGCAGGGCACTGACAGCAATTAGATCAATTACCAGGACTTCTTTATAAAGTACATTTGTAAGGGCATTGTGCCAAACATTAATGGGCACTTCAGCTTTCACTGTCAGTGCCTTTGGTTGTGCCTGGTCTTTGCTGGAATTTTGCTGTATTTTAGTCATTTGGTGCTTTTACATTATAGTACATTTTCATTAACTTTTATGTTACAGGTACATGTCATTTTTCATTGGAGGCATGGCAATGTGCTGGTTACAGCTTAGAAAAAAGTCTGCATTTTTTATGAATCTGGTCAATCCACACAGTTTTGGTAAGAATGGTATTTGGTGATGTAATGATTGGTGAAGCAACAATCATCTGTAAAGCTCTTGTCTCTTTCTCTTGCAGAAATGTGTTGAAATGTGTATGGACAGGTATATGGAGGCCTGGAATGTTGTTTCTAAAGCATACAATGCCAAACTTCAGATGGAGAGAAATAGACTGACATAGGTGATGCCCTCAAACTCCTCTTCCTGAGAGAAGTGGGTGATGGACTACGTCTGGATATTGTTTCACCTAGAGAGATGAAGTTTCTGCATCTTGTGGGTGATAAGAATTTGATGGTTGTTGATAACAGAGTTGTAATCAAGTCGCTCCTGAAATCTGCAGGATTCAGAACCTCTCGAAACTATCTGACTTCACAAATTCTGGAGAATTTTCCCCTATTGAAGAGGCAAAGTGGCAAGAGTTAATGACTTTAGTCACTAAAATAGCTTTAATTGACTTCACTTCCCCCTCCCCCCCCCCCCCAAAAAAAAAGAAAGAAATAAAAAGAGTGACATGGTCACCTTTCTGGTTCATAATATGATACTGACTTGATTAAGAGCAAGAAGGAGTTTGCATCAAGACTAGCAGGGAATTTTGTGAACTGAATGTAATGACTGTGCCATCACTCTTTGTTTATTCATCTTTTTAAGATGTAAAACCCTTTTGATAACAAAGTGTGTGACATCCTATCTGAAGTTACACATACAGTACTTCCTTGACATCAGTGAATGCTGCTTACCTAATGGTGTATTATCTCACCCCCTTTCACACTGATCTGTTTTCTCTTTTTTTGTCTTCACACATTCTCAGTTCAATGATTTTTCTGCAAATGAAAACAGGAGTGCTCTCCTTTGTTGCAGAATAGTGTCTTATGAAGAGGGCCTGATGGTTCATATTCCATAATTTTGTTCAGTATTTTAGTTAATGAAGAGTCAAAATGGTATAAAACAATCCTAGGATTGGCCTCTTCACCTTAAACCTACAATAGTTAACAAATTGGTACCAGTTGCTGCAATATGTAGCTTACACCTAGCCTAACATACCACTGTTGACATTTTCATGTCAACCTGCCGTGTCCTCTGGCACTGTTGCATGTTCCAGCCTTGATTTGACTTTATAGGTTTGATGCTCTGAATTTGTCAGCAAATCAGATGGCTCAGATGTAAGTACATTATGGCAATTGGGGCATAATTAGAAGTTCTTGTGAACCAGAATGATTTAATAAGCACAGGTATGTTACAATAAGCTTTTAGGGGGATCAGTGCAACTCAGTATGGGTCCTATGGGAAGCCTCAAAGTGTTTTTTAAGTCTGAATTGACTATTTGCCTTGTAAGATGTTATCATACTGCAGTAGTCCACAAGTTTACTAAAGTTATCGTTTTGAAGGTGTTTGATAAATTTCATGGCTCTTATTGTGTAAGCTGATAAATGTTTGGAGCTAAATTTTTTTTAGTGTTTAAAGTACAATTATGTGAGAATGAGCCCAAGTATGTTGAGCACTACTGATTATCAGTATGGGTATTATGTACCTTGTACAGTAGATATAATTTGTTACATCTTAATTAAATCAGGCCTTGAAGGGCTGTTGTTTTACGACGCTAAGCAACCACGGATGTGGGGAAGCCTATATGGCATATGAATTACAACATCACGTCGGGTGGCTAACCAACTCAACACTCAACAATTTAGATCAAATTGGTATCTTTTGAAAGGCCAGTTCAGATAAGAAAACTGTAGATTGCAATGTGCCATGGGAACCAGGCCGGAGGACCTCTGGCTACATCTGTACAGTATGTGTCAGTACTCATAAGAATGAATTTGTACTTCGACAGGTTTTGAAAACCAAGCATTTGTATGTAAGGTTTGCATTCAAGTTGTGAAAAAGGAAATGTTAACTTGTAGTCACAGCTAACAGCTAGAGATACTGCACTTGTTCTTTCAGTTGTGGCATCCTACTCAAACTATAAAGTCTGTAACAGTGATTATGACCAGTTGGTTAACTGTGGAAATTCTTCGTTATGAAATACAGAAACCTAGTAAGCCTTTTCGATGACTGGAGGAACAGTCATCACTATGTAAATTTACAACAAAAATAGATTGTTCACTATGCCAAAGCTGGGCTTTGCCTACTACTGTTCGTTGGTATGCTTAAAGTGGACAAGACACGGTCAAAATAACTTTTGTGTATTTCAAGATTGGATACAGAAGTGCATAAATATCTTTTCACACACAGTTGAAACCTGTGCTATTTGGCGTAAATGGAATTTGAAGAAAAACGTACAAAAATCCAATTTCGAAAAATGCCGCATTAGCTCACCTGACTTGTATGACACAATTGGTGGCACAAATACTGCACTAGATGAGGACGCGTATCTAGATGTAGAAACAACATAACGCTGGGGTAATGTTACCTTAGCTACTTCATGAAAAGGCTTACATCACAATACCTGCGGAACATACAAAGCGCAAATTTAGCATGGATCGTGTTGGGAGCTTCGAGGCACATTATTGGCCAATATGCACATGTGAATATGTGTGCGCATGTTTTAGCTTCCCTAAATAAGCCTCAGTTCTGTTTTTGTGCAGAAGAAGAACGCAGGCGATGCGCTGTACAGAACAGCTCGCTGTACAGACCAGCTATGCACATGTATTGACAGTCCATAACAAGTGCACCTATAGAGGAGTTTCACCGTGTGACATGATCGCACGTCTTTTTGGTTTTGAAGGGCAAGGTTGCGCTTCTCTAGTGGTTTTGAAGGACACTCTTCCATTGTGCCACAGTAGTATCTGTGGTTATGCTGTGCACGTTTGCTGTAAATATGCTTACTGCATGTGGGTGTTGCCCTTCAGTGCCTGGGAATCCGACCTGGTGTGGCATCACATGAAATCCCTCTATACTCAGTGGGCTGTTCAGTGAGTGTTATTGCTAATATTTAGCAGTCACTGTGCAGCAACACGTTATTCACAATCTGGATCACACACACTGCTCTAGTATCGTAGCACAGGTGTTTGCAATGATGTACGAGCTGAAGCATGTTAGCATACACATGATTCGGTGTGTAGAACGATGGGTGAGCTGCAAGTACAGTAGTGTTACTGATCGTGCCGCCAATGAATCACATCCTGAGACGGCCCACGTTTTTCGCTTTCGGATTTCAGATGGGCTGAGCCTGGCCTGTGTTTGGGAATTCACATGGTCATATTCCAGTATATATGGACATAGTTTTAGTCCAGAAAACATTCCTTTTATTTCAAGCTGTACCCAAAGATTATTTACTGAGGAACTTACTTTTGCCGTGTCGTGCCCACTTTAAGAGTGGATGATTGGCTTAGACATTCCAGAAATTTGGGATACACTTCCCCATATTTAACATTTACTTATAGCCAGCTGTTTTTACCAAGGGTGTTCAAAGTATTGATTTGTGAGAATTAAGGAGTGTAGTTTGAGGATCGTTTGGAAAGAAATGTTTTACATGACACCTGTAGCAGCACTCCCTTCTTCTTGGAATTAAGATTTCATGTTTGTTACACCTTATTGTACTGCAGCATACCTCTCAAAAGTATTCATAAGTCGATAATTACAAATAGGTCGAACTTGTGACTTTCGATATTCTTTGAAATCATAAAGTATGTGATCAAGAGGCAATTTATTGAAAAAAAAATTGTGAGAAAAGTAAACGGATGGTTTCAGTCAGAAAGAAAGCAATAAAACAGATGTCTCATCAGTGGCAGATATATCAGGTTGATAATTTTTTGTGTAATCTTTGAGCTAGTTTTTGTTGAGACTGGTATTTTTTAAGTTGAGACTGGTATTTTTTTGAGCACACTGACAAACATGAAGATTTATAGTTTGTGAAAAGTTGCCTCTGAAGCTTTGATAAAAACTAAAGGTGTTGTGAAGTTCTGCTTAAGCCACTGGAAAAGTTCTGTTTTAATTTTGTGCTCATTTAAAAATGGAAGTTTAACCCATGAAACCAATTAATGATAGGGAACTAATTGGAAGAAAGATTCCAAAATTAAGGAGGGGTGGAAGTGAGGGGGAAAAGGCACATATTTAGAGAGACAATTTTTAAACCTAGGACAATTTTGTAAATAAACAGAGCACATACAAACATTTCATTTGCAAAAGAGGCAGTTCTTTAGTTTTATGGAAGCACAGAAGTAGAAGGTTCACTCAGTACCTTATGCAGTGCATACTCACCAAAAACTGGGAAAATTTGAAAGAGTCATTAAAGAAACTGTGGACATGCTGTTATAATCACTTCAAAAAATTTATTGTATTTCTTTAATTACAGTACAGGTAGCTTGTATGCTTAACTCACTTCAATAAATAATGACTGACTGTACAAATAGCACAGTATGGTTTGCAATGTATCCCCCCCCCCCCCACCCAATTTAAAGTCATGATGAAGGGGCATGCCCCTTTCATCCTTCACCCTGCAGGTGTGGTAGATGAAGGTTCTCCCTAAAATGACGAAACTGCATTTCCTACTGTAATTTAGAATTGACGCAAAGCACTCAAATACAGTACACTCTTTGCATAGATAAGGCATTTTCAATATTCATATTGCAGTGATCTCATAAAAACCTACATCACTAATAGTATGATAAAGGGTAGCATGACTTGAAAGAGAACAATACTGACTTCCCTGGATGTTTCGTGTTGCATAGTGGTCAGTTGAGCACACAGTGTCATGGTTGTATACAACACATATCAGTCATATGGCCAAATTGTTGAGATATAACTCTGTTCTAAATTTACTACACAAAGAAGAACAAATGATGGATTTAACGATACTTAGTTCAAACATGCACTAAAATGATATACTGCAAACTGATATAATATTGTTACATCTTAAACAACTTCTAAAAAAATTCTTTGGATGGAATTTTCAAAGGCATTTGGTTTTCTTTCTTAATTCTTTGCTTTTTTTACAGAAGTTTAAGTAAGAAAAATGGAAAGCATGACTGGAAGTAATGGTTCTGCAGTAGCTCCATGGAATTTTAATGATAAATAAATAAACAAAAAAAAAAACAAAAACAGAAAACAAAAACTGTACAATAGACTCTACCATCGGTCTTCAAAAAAATGCCGAAAATTCTATCGCCTTAAAAAAAAGTCACCCTCCTTTGTACAGCTCAAAAGTTATGTATTACAAAGATAGACTATTAATTTACATAATGTATGGAAAACGCTTCTCGTCTGGACGGAATTTTAAGGGCATATACAGATACAGTATTTTCTTGGTCCTCCAAGGTGAACTGTTATGATTGGAATGAAAACCAATATCTAAATAAAGATTCCTATCACAGTTCAATAAAGTAAGTGTTACAGATAAACAAAATTCTGTACAGACACAATCAAAATTCAGCACTGAAGTGATAAAAAAAGGCAAACTAAACTGCAAAAATAAAAGCAACTTTGAACTTATAACTTGAATATCATAATAAACTGGAATATCTGTGACTTGGAAGGTATCTTTCACTCTTTGGCAAATTGTTCTCTTGGAGACAAACCATTCTCAGGCTCTTTAGTACAGAACTTCTTTACAATAAAAATATAGAGAGAGACAACAAATTTAGCTAAACTTGACATTTGGTTTTTGGTGAACAGCTCATATCTTCATAGTATACTGAAAGTGATTCCAGATTGTATGAAGGATTTAAAGTGAAGTCTTCAAAATCTTAAAGTTGTTGGAAAAGTAACAACTTCAAAATGAAAGTAACATTTACAGCAAAAGTATGTTTACTATGTGAAGAAAGGAATGAAGTAATTATACATACAAATATGACTCAAGTACACAACACCATCAAAAACAGACTCACAGAATGCCACAAATTATACAATCTTTGCTATTTAAAGCCAGATGCTATGTCCAACTGCATTTTAAATTCAACAGTAGTTTACTCTATTTTAAGGCTAACTGGCATTGTATTTAGCTGAATACATGGCAAAATCAATCACATCACAACTTAATATGTTTTGTTGTATAGTGACATCAGTTCTTGTTCAAAGCAAGGAACTTCCACACAATTGTATATGGTATGGCATGATATTTAGCTGAATATATGGCATAACAATCACAGCACGACAACGGTTCTTGTTCAAAGCAACAACACTTTCATACAATGAATAATACGTCTACATAAACTGCAAGTTCCTTCAATTGGTAGCTTAGTACACACTAAAAATTTGCCTTGTATATAAATATATTGTATCAATTTAAAATAAATTTCATTACAATCACAGCATGACTCAAGGTGTTTGCTTCGTGACAACAAATTTTCAAAACCAACAAAACTTTTAAACGATGAAAAGTCATCTTTATAAGCAGCACACTGCCAGCTTATGGAATTGTAAATTCTACTGGTAGCTTACTGTAAACTTATTTTCATATAACTAAAGCATTTATCTCAAGCTTGATTAGCATGGTTTATATAAGTACACTGCTTCAGTAATCAAAACTTAATTTCACCACAATCACAGCATGACTCAAGGTGTATTGCTTGTGACGACAACAAAAATTAAAAATAAGGAAACTGGCATAAAAAGTATCATAGTTGAAAGTAGAGCTCTATATAAACTTAAACATATTTCAATGTTTTGGTGGCCTTTCTAATTCACAGAGGTGGTGTAAAACTCTCATTTTTATCCTTTGAACTTTAAGTAAAAATAACATAAGAAAAAACAAAAGGCATGCTTCTTACATGGAATGTAAAGCCCATAAAAATGACAAAAGGTGTGATGCCATTACTTTGTGTCACAAAGCAGAGCCACACCTCTAAGGATCCAATGGTCTGGGTGTTGAACTGTTTTCAGAAGCAGAGGGAAGATGTATGTGAGATCTGTACGGCGAGGTTTCTTGTAAACTGGACACTCGTAAAGTCTGGGGTCCTTGGTACCTGTTGCATTCACAGCGTACACATGAGCCACTGGGAGAGGGGTGAAAAGGACCTTTGGAGGTGGCTCCACAAGTCTGCAGTTACGGCGATCCCAGCCAGCACCATCAAGAAATAGGCCATGGACGTAGACCCCTGATAAGAAAGAGAAAGACAAAGAATATGAATTGTTGCACACATTTTAGGTGTAAAACAATGGGTAATGAAGGAATCTTAGAAAAGACTCACCTGAAGTTTCAAGTCTTAGTAATCTAATTAATTGTATTGTTAGCCACTGTAAGATGTACATGGAGGGTACAATACAAGTGAATAAAATCACGTAATTATTGTATTACCATAAGCTGGTGCAATGGCAGAGCACATGAAGGGTGGAATGTGGTAATTAAAATCATTGAAACATTACCTTCAGGTGGTGCAATGGCAGAGTACATGAAGGGAGGGATGTAAGTAAATAAAATCATCACATTATTATATTACTTTCGGCTGGTGCAATAGCAGAGTACATGGAGGGTGGGATGTAAGCAAATAAAATCATTGTATTGTTACATTACCTTCAGCTGGTGCACTGACGATATCTTCCTTCATAAACCTTGTCATTTCATTATGTAGTACAACACTGTCCAATGCCCAGCCTTTATGAGCCCTGGTAATCTCTTGCCTCATGGCTGTCAAGAAACCCTGGGAAAGAAACGAACCAACAGAAGAATTTACAAAACTTTCACACTTAAAGAGGTTGTTGCATAATGCCAAATATTTAGGAATGTCCCTATATCTCTACAAGATACTGGTGAATGCACTTTGATTGACACTGTTCAAACTGTAGCTTGACTCTGGCTGGTCTATGATGACTTCTGCAGTCAGAAGTGCACGTGATGCATAGCAGACAGCTCACACACAGCAGTGTACGGATATGGCCCAAAGCAAATTTTAACTCATTACAAGGTACTGCAGCTTTGTCTGGGAGGTGCAATGGACAGTCATTTTTATCACAAATGCTAAACACTCTCACTCATGACAATAAAAATTCACCCTACTTAAATTGATTTTCAGCCCCTCCTTCAATTCAAACAAAAATACCTGTATGGTGCACTTCCCTGCCATAGCTATAGAAGTGTGACATACTGAGTTTAAAGTGCTCAAGGCCATATCCAGTAATACTGTGTGAGCAGGGAGATCAATTGAAAACACAACGAACTGAACAAGTCAAACTGACAAACAAGAGTGACGCTAGTGTATGTATTAATATCAGTCAAAGTGTAGTCACCAGTTGTGTTTAGAGATATGATCATTTTCCTAATATGTTTGAGGTGATGCATTATTTAAATTAAAGGAGTGACTTCAAGTAAAGCTTTGTACGAATTTTTACTTGCTGGGAAGAGTATGTTGATTCTTTATATTAAAATGAACTCCAGTTACATTAAGAAGTTTTCACAGATGTGAAGGCAGTTGCACACATGCCATGCAAATGCCCATAAGCCTACAATCCCGAACAGTCCCCCACAGCCCGGCAAAATCTTATTAATGATGGTCAGTAACTTTCACATTCTGTGGTTTTAGTCCAGCCAGTTGTATCTTCACAACCATGCTCAGTCCAGACATATGATCCAGCCAAGCCCTAGTAGCCACTGGAACTACTTATTAAGCACCACAAGTCATTATTCACTTGAGCGCACATTGTGCTGATAGAGCTGGAGTTCTGTTACCTTGTTATTATGCAAGCCTGATTAACTGTGGTCAGCTTCTACAAGAATTTGGACTAAAAGGACTTTCATGTCATGATCTTTCCTTAATTTTAATAAAGATTTCAACAAAGATAATTTGTCATGGAATACAAAGATTGGTCACACTGTTATAAAAATACACACAAAAAACTTCAGGAATCAAACAGCTGACCATGAGAAGGATTTGAAATATCAAGCAGTTTCTGGGAAATAGTCAAATATCATGGGAAATAATCAAACATATTTCGGATCTAGAAGCACTTGCTTGGTTAGCTCATTGCAGACCCTATAGAAGTTACATTCTGGCTGAGTTTAATCTTCTCCCTTTTTACAAGTGCTCAGAGGGTAATGAGTCAGATAATGAGACAGGGAGGTACTTATCAATCTCAACATGGATTGCAGGACCTCCATTTTACCTCCCCAAAAGTGTATCCCCAATCCTTTAAGCCACTTTCCAAATGCTGAGAAAGGTTCAGGATCCTTGCTCTGCATCACTGCTGAACAGTTGAACCCCAGCAACAGGCTGAAGCTGACAACCTCTTTAGTTACAACTTCCCAATCTGGACAACCAGAGAGGTATTTTTACATCACTTATTTCAAATTTCAAAAAGCAAGTTCAAGTCACCAGAAAATTTCCAGTTAGTTTGCACAGGATTTCATCAGGGGACCTCTCCATTGTAAGACAGTACATTCTAAAAACCAAGCCACTTCACCTACTGCTTAATTACAAAGCTTTTCCAAGTTGAAATCCAATCACTTGAAACACAGGGACAATTTACGCAAATACCAGGTAAGCTGCACATTTATATGAGCATAGAAATGGACCATCAGTGGGGAATGTTGCAGACATGTGACCATTGACTGATCGCTCCTTCAAGCAGGGACTTTTGCTTCTATAGGTAAGGTTATTTAACATCATAAAGCCAATGCTTCAGAGGTGATCGAGAGGGTTAAATTTTAGGGACACAAGATGAAGGATTAAGGCAAAACACAAAGGAGTGATTGCATTCTAAAATATTTATTAGGATCAACTAGGCATAGCAGAATCCTTTGTAAGCTGTTCTTTCAATTTGAAACAGTCCAATTTTTATGTAAAGTAACAAAGACTTACTTGAGGATTAAAAAATCCAGTCATCCAGAAGACATTTGGTCTCCCCTCAAAGCACCAGGCATGGAACTGTGCATTCCTTTCAATCAGTTCAGTAAACCAGAACCCAAGAGTGGTTGACTCCCAAGAAACCTATCATACACAAAGATATTAAATTTATGGTACTTTTCCACATGGATTTGTGCAAAGGTGAATAGCGTCACACTTATCCAATACAAATATTAAAAACAAAAAATTGAATAATCAATTTAAGAACCTTATACACTATGCCATCCTTCATTAAATCATTATTCTCATCTCAAAGAAATTCGTGAATAAAGCATTTTGGGTAATTCTCATGGCAGCAAATCTGCACAATAATCTTAAAAATGAAACATCCCCTATGCTACTGCCTCCCCACACACCTGAAACTATAATTATACTAACTGAAATCCTTTCTACAACCATAGCTACCATCCACAATGGACAACCTTACCACTGAGCACCAGGTTCATACACAAACCACTTCACTAAAACCTTCATATAAGATAGAATAACAGGATAATAAAACTAATTTACTAGAGGGTTGAAGGCCTAGGTATGCCAATGCAGGGTTTTCCCTGGGTTTAGAACTGAACGTCGCGGCTCTGCCGCGTCCGACGGTGGATCGCCGGCCTGGGGTTGGGGTATAAGGGGAGGGGGTGTCCCCCTCCCCTTTTCGAAATTTTTTGAATTTTAGAAGTGTCTAAACGCAAAATAGTGGCACTTTTGAGGCGAATTAGTCAACGGAATTTCTTTAAGTTTCTGCCAAAATATTCACCATTGGTGCTCACAAACTCGTAATATTTTAACCTCTCCAAATGATAGCGATCATTGGCTATTGTTAGTAGTTACCGCAATTTCTAATGCAGCACAGTTCAGGTACGTCAGAACGCACACAGTACTTTACTACTTTACCCGGGTAGAGTTTTTCAGCCTTTCCCTTTTGATCTTCGCGAAATAGCATGGTTATTGCAACTAACAAAATGTATTTACCCCCATCTCATTCACGATTATGTTGAAATGAAGTTGCTTTTGTCTGTTTCGTACCATGCTTTTGTTACATTGCATTTTTCACCAGAAACAAGCCCCGCGATGCGTGTTTCTAACATCAAGCCGCCCCTATACTAGGTAACGAAACAACATAGGCCTACTATACTGTATAATAGCCTAGCCTATCTCTAGAAATGAACGTCGAAAGACAGCTCATAAATTTTTGCACGCAGTGCGTGTGGATGCGTAACGTTTCAAAACTAAGGCCCAGAAGTAGCGCGAAAGACCGACTAGAAATTTTACACTATCTCTGCCGTATAAGCACATACCCAAATGGATACACGGCACGTGGCTCTACTTTCGATGTTGCTAGATTTCATACTTGTCAAGTTATCACTAACATTAACATGACATGATTTCATGATCTGAAGAAGTAAATTTTGGTGATACAGTTATGTCTACATAAGGTATGCACTTATTACAACCACAATAATATTCTTTTGACTCGAATCAGTCGCCAAAACTTCGTATTTTTGGTGGAGAAACTTTTTTCTGAAGCAAAATTCACTCCATCAGATTTAAAATCGTACAAAGTCTTTCAAGGTGTATTTTGCGCTGTGTGCACGAAAAAAATCTTCTTTCCTGTTACTTCTATCCTGGTACTACCTTACATACTAAAATGATTCCTATCTTAATATTGGTCGTAATTTTTTATTGCTATTCAAACTACTTGCAAAAGTTTTACGTCCAAAGTTTCATAAATATATGGCAAAATAAGAGCAAAATATTTTCCCAGTATTTTACGTACCCCCCATTTGCGAAAAATGGAACTTGCCAAAGTCATGTGCTCACTACAGCAGAGAGAGCACTCAGGCAGCGAACGAACGAACGTTCGTACGTACACGGTGTCTGCCGTATCTTACCGTACATTTTTAACGGTGCTGTGCGGGTGAAATCACGGCTAGGAGATGCATTAGAAAGTTTTTTACTGTCATTATCACGAAGGTGGATTTTTCATAAGAGTAACAAGAAAACAGTTTACGAGAAATTTGATCACATGGTTGAGGTACATTACAGTACAGAAGTTGCAGTGGCAAACTGGATGTTATTTTTTGGTTCCGATGCACACGTTACGGCACACTTGAACACAAAGCCACAGGAGGTAGTGATAGGACTTGTTTAAAATTTGTACTAACTGCACTAAAATATGGTCAAATTATTAATTCCCGTCTGATTTCTAAACTCACGATTGTTAAGAACCAACGGCACATTGTAGATATAGAAAATGTGACGTATTGTTTTCAACAGATCGATCCGACCAGAGATAAGGGGCCGATGGGTGGAGTCTTGAATTGTATGTGCATACCATGCACTAAACTTAGGCTTGATTTTTCAAGGTTTACGGTCGGGTACCCGACAGGTAATGCTTTTTGGGTACTCTGGTACGAATTTTCTACCCAGTTTCGACACAAAAAATGTGTTCATATTGTGAAGATTTGAAACCAGCCAGATGCGTAAGTTGAGTAGATTATTTGGCGGCCCTGATAATGCAAAGTTACGTATTTTTACAAAGGACACGTTATCAATAATATTGTCGGTCAAATGCTGATATTTCATTCATTCGTTGGGTTGAAACTTCTGAGACACAAGCCCCGCCTATAACCTGCCAAACGGGGCATTTGGTTTTGGCTTTGCAAGTTGCGTCCATAGAATTATAATACCTGTGGTTGCGTCTCACGGTATAGTTTACTTGACTGCTCACGTTAGAATGTACGTAATCATTACCAAATAATGACATGTAAATTTAAACTTGAGGGTACATATTCAATACCTGGTACGAAGGTTTAGCGATGTCACGACAGTCAACGTGATAAGTGTGCAAGGTTGGCAGAGCAGCTGAGTGAGAGTTACGAGATTGGTAATGCAGTTTTAAGTTTGGAGTTGGATTCCGAGGCGGGGCTTTTTTTTTTGTGACCATGAAGATATGAAACAGGGGATTTTCAAAGGGTTGGGCGGGTCAGCTGGTTGAGGTGTTCAATTGTTCACCAGGTTTGTGTTGGAAAGCGAATCTCGCCGGTGTTCATCCACGCTCACTCTGCATATTCCGATCTCGAAATGTTTACAAGTGGTATTACGAGTGCAGCCAATATAGATTGTCCGCCGAGCGGGCAACGTGAATTAAAGAGGGCTTGCTGAACTCCGTGTACGTGTGTGGCATGCATACATACCGAACGCTGAGCTTAGCTTTCTGTTTGCATCTTGAGACTTGCGTGTATGACTGTGGGTACGTATGAGCACGAAAGTATTACCGCGAAGGTAGTACTACATGGCTCGTAATTTTGCCGTGACAAGGTTTCGGAAATAAGCTTGTGATTTCACTGCACATTGTATTAACGGAAAGGCGATCGTTGACAAAGTTTAAGTAACATTTTTTCAGGGTACCGGAGGAATTTTTGAACATCGCGGCTGTTTTTTGAACGTCGCGGTCTTCCTGTTTTTGAAGTTTGAACGTCGCGGGCCGCGACGTTCAAAAGGCCCAGGGAAAACCCTGCAATGTACCTTTAGGTTTCAATGTTAAGGGGAAGGAAATGCAGACTAACAAACAAGCATACCTTTTCCCAAAGTCTGGGTACCCTGGCATCATACATATTATCCAGAGCATCTTTGAGATTCTCACTCATAATGATTGTACCATCAATGGCCAATTTGAGGTCAGAGAGGGTCTGACGGACAACACTGATGACCCTCTGCATTCTGTCAATTTCCTGTCTAAGGAAGATGTTAAGAGGCATCAACTGTCCCATTTTCTGAAGTCTAGCCTTCACTTCATGAGGTATGTAGTCTTCAGGAAGCTTCTCCAACATTTCATCTGCAAGACGATACACCGCTGCCTCTCTGGTCTCCCCTCCACCACCACCACTATCCTTGGGTTGAATGTTTAGAATGGTATCCAAAATCTTTCAAAAGATAGAATATATATAATCATATTTACCTCAGGATCTGATGCAGTTAGTTTACAAAATCTTTCAAACTCTTTCAAAACAAACAATCAAATTAATTCAAGTCCTGAGTAAGTCACTCAGTCTACAACATTTCAAACCAATCATGAAACTGGAAAAGTTTTAAGGGCTTTTAGAATAAAAATTTTGTCATCGTATGAAATCCAACTTTTCAACTCAAATTTGAAATCCTTTCACTTCAAAAGGTTCCTTCAGATGAGAAAAGCATTTGGATGAACCCATCTTTTTAGACCCAATCAGTTATCAAACCCCAAACCTGCCATTTGCTAAACCTCATTGATTTCAACGTAAAGACTCATATAATCAGCTATAGCACTTTTGATGTGCAGAGGAAATACAAAACAGTATCCTCATTGCAATTAAGGGGAAATAGCTATATCACCACGTCGGTTTACGACGGGAGAAAACCCGCCTATTGTGTGTGTCTTGCATATCACCATTCATCAATGCACACAGAGTGTGAGCTGCACTCGAGGTAATGAGCAGGATGTGGGAAAGGCCTTCTGATACGTAACAAAAGACTACTTAGCAACCAAGTATAAATGACAGCTTATAGAAGTGTCATGAATAGGGATGAGCTTGGAGGGAATGAATGAAATCGTTCGTGAACAAGTATTGATTTTTCTATTCAGTCAAGGGTGGGTTTAAGCAGTTGACAGCAGGGCTCGACATAGGCGTTGTACCAGTGATTTCATTGTGTGGATAGTCAAACTACAACCTATTCCTCCGGGCCTCATGAATTTTGTCACAAAAAATAAACCAACACAATGTTCAAAATAAAACTTTTAAACTGTACCTTTGAATATTGTTTTGTGTATAAATTGTAACCTCAGAAGTTGAGCGCATTTTCTCGTTAACAAATACCGATCGTTTTTAAAACGATTTGTTTATTCCAACATTGTAAACCCCAGTTCCGCGATATGAACGTTGTTGCTCTGCTCAACTGACAGGATCGAGTGAACGTTATATCAGGGAGTTGCTATTTGACTGGAGATTTGTCTTCACAATCTCTTTGAAGTCACCAAGTTACCGACATGTAACATAACACTCTTATCAAAACAGCTAGGTGCAATAAACCTCCGTGTGCGGTAGCTAATTTGCATACACCGCACACACTGTACTACAGCGCTAGCTTCGGCTCTCCGTGTAAACAGCAACTAGCCTAGTAAGAGTAATCTCGATGTGAGAACATGTATACATACTGTAATGGTCTAATCACCTCATACAGTCGAATGTAAACTACAGTCGGGGTTACCCTGATCAAGTTTCGCCATAGCTGCGTAATACAAGCTGCATGCTTTGACTGCACACACTAATGTATATAGAACAAACACTTGCCGTAAAGACAACGAGAACTAAAAGTAAAAGCAGCAAAGACCACAAAATCGACATAAATCACTTAACTTATTGCCAATTCACATTTCTAACTAAAATAATAACGGTGTTGAACTGAAAAAAGGTTATTTTTCTATCCCGATAAAGATTTCGCAGAATTGGTATATGGCATTATGGACTAAAAGTAACGTTAAAATTTCCGTTAGTTCCGCTCAGCAAAAACGCGCCAAAATTCGTCAACTTCAGTAACCATAGAAACAAATGGAAATTTTGCAAAATCTAGGCCCCGAAAATTGCTCTTTTCGGTAAATTGGCGCTTGGTGCCACGTTTTTTCTCTTCGTGAAATGTACGTATACAGACATAGCTACCTACACAGTACGTTCAGAAAATGCGATTCATTGCGGAAAAGCACGAAAATACTCAAATCTGAGGCCCTGAAATTGCAGTTTGACCACCAAGTTTTGTCACAATACGATTTTTAGGGTTCAACAAAAACGGAGGAAAACTAAACTTAGAAAAAACTCTGAGAGAAAAGGAACTTACCCATCGATAGATTTATGTCCAAGCTTGAACTGCACATATATTACAACTGTAACACCTCACTTATTTTCTACTGCGCATGGTATAAAAATAGGGAGAGTCCCATTAGATCATCGATTTCTGTACAGAGCAATGGTTTCAAAACCAGCTCAACCGATAGAGGGCGTTTGGAGCTGTCGGTAACATCCTTGTCTTCAAAGGATATTTTACAGGTCCCCTGGGGAGCCTGTCCTTGGTTAAAATTCAAAGAGTTTGCAAAGGCAGGATTGTGTGTCCTGAGGTAGATTTAAGGACAAGGTTCATAAAATTTTTGAAGACAAATCTCCAGTCAAATAGCAACTCCCTGGTTATATGTATGTAGCAGGCTTCTACACTGTGCAATACAGTGCAGTGTTCTGCCCAACACCCAGAAATTTTGTACGCACATGACAAGGGGATCCCAGCTTGCAATGTTTTTCGTAGGAAACTCGCCGCTTGTACATGAATGTTCTAAAACGTGTAATAAATACTTTCGGCAGTTTGTTCGTCCACTGGTTTAATTTTACAAGGGAATTTTCATTGGCTGCTTCCACGAGTGTGCAATGGTACTGCGTGTCTGTTCCCAAAGCCCTGGTTGCAAATGCTCACACATTTAACACTGATTATAAGCGGGAAAGTCGGGTCGGGAAATAAACAAGCTAGACGTAATTAACGCTAAGCATGTGCGACTTTAGTCCCCAGTAAAGGCACGTGTACAGCCGGTCGCCGATAGCTCCCTAAACACGGTCCTTACTCCGACTCCTTGAAAACCCGGGGTCTTCGACACAGTGCTGGTCGGAATTGATTTTCTTGTTATAGCAAAGCTAGGACCCAAAGTCTAAATTTACTGCCAGTCATGTTCCTTTCTGAATCTTACGCTTATATTGCTGTTGTTTTTTCACTTAAAGCCTCTGAAAAGTTCCGAAAATTTGAAATAAAATCATCAACTTTGCCACTTCGTAAAAATTTACTGTAGCGTTCGAAATTGTTGACATCAAAATGCCTTGTGCGTAACATTATGACGTCACGCACAATATTTTGAATACTGTAGTTTCCATACATACGCATGGCAATTGCCCCTGCAAACGTTCTGTACTGACGTAACGGTATAGTTCATTAGCATACTGTTGTAAACAAAGTTCCAAAGTCGCACAGTAAATTTTACGGCGCGAAAAAGTTGCTGCTTTCATTTCATATTTTTGGCACTTTCCAGAAATTCTCAGTGATCAAAAACAGCTGCAATACTCCTGTAAGATCTGGAGAAGAAAAGTCCTGGTAGTAAATTAGGATTTTTCTTTCAAATTTTGCTGTGAGAAGAAAGACAATTTCACCGACGGCCGATCCCCCCGCTATTTCCAATGGTCGGAGTAAGGACTGTGTATATAGTGAGAAGTAGGCGAACGACCACAGTCCTTCAAGGACTAGTGCGACCTATGCATGGAAGTTCAAATTTAAACACAGACGTTCCGATTAAAAGTTTCAAGTTTAACCGTCCCGATTAAAAGTTTCAAGTTTAAATTGAAAGGTTCTAATAGCAAACTACAAGAGGCAAAAGTACGAGGAAGAGACAACAGACAGGAGCTGGTGCCAGGGTATTTCGATAGGGGAAAAAAAGCATGGGTTGATTGATCGCCGTCCTGGGAAGGGGTTTAACAGAGGGGGTTCATAACTTTGTGAATTCTAATTTTGTGGTTGGGTGAAGGAGGACCGCCCAGGAGAGCAGTCTAAGGAGAGGGGTGTTCCCCTCCCTCCCCACTCCAGTCCTCTTTCTTTTTTGCTTTCTCCTTTCTTCTCTTTTGTTTTCTCCTTTTCCCCTCTTCTCCTTTTTCCTTTCTTGCAAATTAAAGGGGGTGGGGTGATACCGTAGGTGACTGGACAAATACCCCTGGACAATATCCCCCGGAAAATTCCCCCCCCCCGTCAATGTACGGTGGTATTTGCCCTGGTGGTATAAGACCGGGATGAATGTCCATCCAGATGGTATTTGACGGGGGTATTTGTCCACGGGGCAATTGTCCGGCAAACGGGCAATCACCCTCCCTGCCACCCATGGGGAGCCGCCCCAGACAACAGACAATTCTTTCTAAGAACTGAGGTTGTCTATAAAGGTGTGTTCAAACCACAACTGAATTGTGCTGAGTTTTGCAGCGGCCGGGATGCCATTTTTTTCCAAGGACCAATGGGGCAATTTTATTTCAATGAAAATTTTGAAAATTGCCCCATTTGTTCTGAGATAA
Source organism: Holothuria leucospilota (assembly GCA_029531755.1). NCBI lineage: Eukaryota > Metazoa > Echinodermata > Holothuroidea > Aspidochirotida > Holothuriidae > Holothuria > Holothuria leucospilota. The sequence continues at coordinate 39,520,118 of CM055976.1, forward strand.
CAAATTTTGGGTCCCGCCCGCAAAACGCAGCTGATTTCAGTTTTGGTGTGAGCGCACCTAAAGGCATTCATGTCTAGCGGGACAAATCAAGTGAACTTTTCTCTGGCTAAAAACAAGATGAAAGCATATGCAGAAACTATCTCTGAAGTGCTCCTTTGAAGGAATTGAATTTCTTCTAACTTAACATTTACATTTGTCGTGCAATCTGGGCCAGTGAAAAATAGTAAGTATAGTGGAGTTTGAAAGTTCCGTTAAGTTACGACAGGCGTGTAGAGCTACCGGGGAAGTTTGGGAGGCTGAGACCCCCCCCCCCCCGAAATTGTGTATCCTAGCAAAATTTGTAAGAATTAAGGACGGGGATCAATGCCGTGCCCTCGCCCCACCCCCATGTGATACCTAGGCCCCCAAAAAGTTTCGTCCTAGCTACGCCCCTGCGTTGCGGGAATTGGATTTGCAAACGTGCCAGAATAGGCAACTTTCGTATGCGCGGAATTATATTTTCCGAGGAAGGTAGGAAAACATTTGCAACGTTCTAGATTTTTCCTTTCGAAATTTACGAAATTTATTCATAATTGCAAAGAGATTTTCGAAAGTAAATGACACCCCCCTTCTCTTTTTTCCCAAGTTCTATGCATATAAAAGACTCATAAAGTTTCAGGGTAACTGATATGGGCCTAAGTTTCAAAGGTCACGCAAATAAAAATTTTCTTTCTTTTTTTTTAAGATGCGTAAAAATTGTCACTGTTTGAAAAAATGTTCCGTAACGGAAAGGATTGCAAACGCGCAAGTAGATTTCTGAACATGCATGCAGGAATATTTTTACCGTGAAAGAGGTACACGAGCATTGGAACCGGTTCCAGATTTTTTCTTTCCAAACTTGCTGAATTTTATCCATAATTGCAAAAAGATTTTGGATAAGAGAGCTTTCTTCTCCAAAGAGGGAGGGGTCCGAGCCCTCCCCCCCAGACCTCTGCCTCATGCCGTACTCCCCCATGACACAATCCTGGACTACGCTACTGTTCCCAAGACCTCCAGAGAAGCCCGTAGCGCAATGTAACGGGGCATTGCGATGTTATTAGTTTCCTTCCCGGTATAGGTCAACATAGAATGTGCCTCGAGTACTAGTAGCCTAACGGTAAGTTCGAACTGCGTCATAACGGATCATGCCGACTTGACAAAATTTTGAACACATGAATTTGTTGAGAAAATAAACATTCTGTACAAAAGTACACCCATTACCACATGTCTTATGTTTAAAACTAAAACTTGACCTTAACAGATTCCAAGAAAACACCCAATGAGGCCCTATTTTACCCAAATTATTTTTGGCAAAATGGCGACCACAGCCTTCGATTTTGCCAGTGATGTGATGCCTACGTAGCGGGTCTCCGTTGCTACCTTTGCGCGTTCCATTAGTTTTGAAACGAACGACAGAAAGAGACTACGATGACGCCGCGGATTGGGACTGAAAAGTTTGCAAAGATATCAAGCTAAATGTGGCTGTGGTGGGAAGCAGTAATCTATTCTGAACAATTGGGTCATTTTGAAATGATTATCAAAGTGGAGGGTGGAAGTCACATTATAATATTAAGTAATATTACATGTACGCACACGCTACGGGTACATGTACGAAAGTTTTCAAGAATGCACTGAATATCTGTCATTCAGCATCATCGTCATCAATTTCTCATTTCGTCATCAGTTTTGTCGTTACGTCATACAGTATGACAAATCACAGTGAATTATTCTTTGGATGGGTTGGACTATAATTGTGAAGGAGGTGTGGACCACAGAAGGAATTAGAATCAACATACGGGCCTGGCTATAATGTTTTGGTTACATGAAGTGTATGTATGGCCGGCGCACGTCCATCAACTTATGAGTCGAATGCCGCATAGATTTCATGCTATACCAGGCTGCAAACTGTTTGGTCCTTAGTAGGATAGCAGCAGAAGAAAGAGTTTCAGCCTGTAGTGAGAAATCCGCGAATAGTTGCGTGGACTTTTCATTAAAGACAGTATTCGAGTAAGTTTTATAACAAAAGTTTGTTTTAAATGTACTTTTACAAGTCACGGGATCCTTTCCCGAAGCTTTATCTAAACAGGCTAGTTCACCAGCGACCGCGGGGCCTATTTTCAAGTCGGCAAATATGTTCCAAAAAAATAAAATCCCCAGTTCCCAGCTTAAGGCGGCTCAAAATGCCCGCGGCAGAAAAAGTGCGGGTCGAAAGGCCCCCCACCCTTCCGTCTCCGTGGTCCCTGTTCACAGGCACAAGATCCTCTGACATAGCTGCTGAAACGCTGACAGCATTTCCCTTCCGTGCCACAGGCGTTTTCAATTTCTTTTGAGAATATAGGATCTCAAAATATTCAGAACTTTGTTCACCATTTAAGCATAAAACCTTCCGACAGAGACTGAGCCAAATGGGGTCATTTTTACTGAAATCTACTTTTATATACAAACCAGTTTGCATCAAAAAAAGAAAAGAATTATCGTCCTCACTTTTACGGGGCTGCGGAGCCAATTTTGAAGTGGGTACGTGGCTAATCATCGAAGCGGCCCAATATGGCCAATAAATCAAAAAGTTTAAGGCGGCCCAAAATGTCCACGGGAGAAAAACCGCAGGCGATCCTAAAGCCCCCTTGGTCCCCGTCTCCGCGGTCCCTGTTGTGGGACCTCGAATAATGGAAGGTCTATTAAAAATCCGATCCTTATAGCAAAGGTAATAGCTTGAATGCCTTAGAGCATAACATTTTTTTTATTGCGTTCAATGTTCCGGGAGTCTTGGTTTGTAAACAATTAAACTATGGTTACGGTCGGCGAGTTTTCCTTTGGACGTATAGCAGCAAATAATTTTAAAAACAAAGTAATTTACATTGCAAAACATACTAACATCTACATGAGAGAAATTCATGAAAGAAATCAAGTAGAAGAAAAGACACACACACAAATACACGAATTTATTTGGGTTCAAATAACGTAAGAAAAGCAATTGGTCTTCACACTTGAGCGCTCAGTCACCGTAGCTCCGTGTCAAACTGCAAAGGGTGTATGGACTTGAACTATAAAAAGTTTACAAACATCTAACACTCAGTGACTGCAAGATTTGTGGTTTGACTCACACACACAACTGATTGGGCTTTTGTTTGATCCACAATAGAACCTAGCAACAACCTCTGGCATGCAGCCTTAAGCCTTCCTTTGTTCATCGCATGGAAGTGTGTGTAAGCACCTCCCATGCATGCATAATGCCACAGACTTAACCAGCAGTGTCTGTACTGCTCATTTCACGGTGATGCACACAGTGAATAGACTGGCCAGAGTTCAATCCTTCGGAATCCGTCGGGAAGATTTGGCAATCTCCCCTAACTAATCAATGTTTTAGAAATTGAAACTACGAAGCTAAATGCCACATATATCTATTTGGACATCCATACAGTTTATTCAACTGGGCTAGTGGTTTTGAATTCTTATCTATCCCCTGAGAATGTGAACATAACACATTTTGCCTATTAACTGCTGTAATTTTTATTTCTCTAGCTTTTAAACATCCTATCCACAAAAGAGACTACAGTGTTCTTTAAATTCCTTCCACTGTAATCTGCTGATTTACCTCTTTGGACATGTTTGTCTGGAAGGTGATGTCAGCATTTGGGTGCAGACCAAATGCTTCAGGGGAGTCCACCAACGGCAGATTTTCAATGGCACTGCGGTAGTCTTCAACAGTACGACACTTTGGAATGGAATAACCTGAAGAAAATCACAGAAATTTATAAACAGTAGTGTTAAGGAGAATGTACAATAAAAGTTCTCTTGAAATATCGAGGGCTTGTGCAAGGTACAACAGATGTTAAAGATTAATTAAGTAACACTGCAAAATTAGAATAAATTATACTTGACATGTCATTGCCTCAGGTGCTAAGCAAATCTTCATACTGCTAAATGGTCCAATTCCAGGGGAGCTGTTCTATGTCATTTGCCTAACCCTATTGGACAACCCAACAAAGGACCATGAGTCTACACTACATGTTCCCCAATCATCACACCAAACCATGAATTACTCACTGTGCACCCCACACTGTGCAAACCACACCATGCACTAGCTCACACTGAATGATATGTTCAGAGCTGTAGGCCTAGGGAAAGCTGGAGTCTGAGATTCTAGGACTACACTGACTAACCCAGACTACCCTCCCCCCACCCCCCACCTGCTCCAATTTTTTTTAACAGTTTTCATTCCCTTTTACAGCAATGCTATTTGTGGATCCAGAAAAGAGTCTTCTCAAACATAAAATTCACATCTAAATGTGAACAGGTTTTTCACTCAATCCTCACTCTACGGGGTAAATGGTCCCTTCTGAAGTAATCCACCAAGTTCCCCTCACAATAGGAAAATTCAATCTCAATTACCTGTATAAAACTTGAATTTGTCACTAAACATGTCCTCAGAGAACCAAACCTTGGCATAAGTGTTCAGGAGACGTTTATCAAAGTCATCAGTGACACGTCCACCATACTGGACCTCACCCAGCATGTACCTAACTGTCCCCCAAGACACACCCTGCAAAGAACATCAAAAGGCATTTGTTAATTTACACATATTAACTACTATTCAAAGAAGAACCCTAAACAAAATTATGATGTATATGAGTAAACCAAAATGATTTATGGACAATTTTTCTAAGTTTGTTACCACACAACAAGCCAAATTAGTTGGCAACAGAGGCCAAATGTTTAAGGTGGCACAAATTGAAACAATAAGCTTCACTGACTGTGTGATATCATTCCAAACTTCCTGCTGGGGCTTTGGGTAGAGAGGACATTTCTGATGTCTAGAATTCTTCTTTTACCAGCACCATTTCATCATGTGGGAGTGCTATGATTCATAACTATTTAACATGCTGTCGTACTCACTGAGCATCTTTGTAAAATTTGTAGCATAAGCAACAATGTTCACTGCTAGAAAGCAACAAATCTGGGTAAAACTAAGGGAGCAGTTTCCATCCTCAAAGAAGTTTTACAACATCTCCAACCCACACTCCCTGTCCCTCATCAAATCCTAAATGATGAGAGAACACAGCATGCACTATTTTTACAAACACTTACCCTCAATTCACTTGGCTTTAGTTTACTGGGACATAAGATTAAGTACAAAAACATACTTATCCTCACGGTCAGTCACTATTACCTAAACAGAACATAACATATGTGCTGTCTTTACCTTCTTAATATCCATATCATCCAAGTGATTGTTGACAAACTGTACACTGGCAGTAAAGTCAGCTTGGTTAAACTCATAAGGAATATTCCATCCAAGGGGCCCAAATTTCCTGCGTTCCTGCACGGTGGTATGCAAGAATGCCACCCCATAGAGTATGGGCTTCCACTGTGGTAGGTTGGAAATATCAAGTTGTTCCTGTGATTAAGAAAAGTGATACAGATATTATCAGGATTCAGGGACATTCTCAAAAATATGTTAATACAGAATTGGTATCAAATCAGCAATATTCAAAGAGTAGATGATCAATGGCATCTGCCCCACCACCCCTTAAGGAGGCCAGGCACTCCTACATACACATTCTGAAGGAATACGGTGTGTCCACATAAGACCACCAATCCCAACTCACCCAAAACAATAGATTCTTCTGACATTTGCTCATCTGCCCCTCCAAAGAGAAGTTGTGGAGTTTTCATTTCAAAGAAACACCCAATCTCTCCCCATTCCCCCTCCGCCCGCCCTGCCTCCTCACCCAAAAGGAAGGCAGTAAGTAAGAGAATTTGACATGCACACCAAGATTCAATATGTGAATTCCCTGTCAGTAAATTTTTCCTTAATATTTTTGTCTTCCATGTGCATGCTCAATATTCTGTTCATACGTTTTTACTGTTCCAACAGCACAGCAATCATCAGACCAAATTAACATTTATATGTTTAGGAAAGCAGAAGCTCGACCATATATATTTCTTGTAACACTTTGCAGTAAGCAGGCTAAGCACAAACTTTAACATACATAATCAATCTATCATACATCCCTTAACCAACAATATACCTGTATTTTTATTTCCATAACTGTTAGCTTCAATTTTCTTCAGTTCTCTCTTTATAGGTCTTCATTAATTACTTGTTAAAGTTGCACTTGCATCACCTCAACATTTTGTAATACCTGGATATTCAAAATCATTACTGGTGATTACTCTTAGATTGATATGAGCAGATCAGTGAAATGTGAGGTGTACAGTAAGTGCAGCATCCATCACATGCAGTAAAGTACTCAGCAGATTAAGGCCTTGGGCAAATAAACAACATGTAGGCATAAGCCTTTGTTTGGAAGGTGCTACAGAATGTCAGGTCTGAAGCACAGGAGGTAACTCATAAAACATACTTGAGAAAATTTTGACTGTCTGGACAGAGGAAATTAGGCCTGTAAGAGACTTTTTTATCTTCCATCATCATTACTCACAATAACAACACCAGCAGGCATTGTCTTTTGAAAAATGGCAGCAAGTATAAACCAGCCTGCCTCCAGTAAGGTTAAGGCAAGCCACGTTGGTGCTGTGCTTGTTTATGGTTAAGTATCCATACTTAGCAAGCCAAGCATGTCCCAATCACAACTCACCTGAAAGGTAGTTGAAGCAAGTTAAGGTGCTGTGTGAGTAACCACTTGACATAAAATGCAACAAATGCATTGGATGTGGCTTTGGGCAGGTTACCTGACTCTACTTCAGTCACTACTCCTGAACCCGAGTTGAGAAACAACTCCATTTTCCCTGGAATTGTGACTCCTGCTAAAGTTTCAATATTGCTAAAAGTATTAACAAAACCATAGCTTGGAGTTTACATGTGTGTTGTTTTGCATGTTTCAATGAAGTATTGAACCAAAACTGACTGCTTCAATTATTTTCTGTATGCTCATTATGCAATTCCTCTTCAGTTTACCACTTTGACTCTCCCATGTTGGCATTTGGGTACACCATCCATTGAGAGGCCTATATTGTAAGGCAAGTGATGTTTTAATACTCACTGATAGGCTAGTAATCAACAAATTAAATCTGCTGTCAGTTAATGACAGTTATAACGTCATCGTAGGAGTCATGATGCCATTCAGAGTTGCAACTCATAGGGCAATGGATACCTGACTCCAAACTATACTGGAGTTGCCCAAGCCTAATTGGAAGAATCTAAATGTCACCTTACCTGTGTGATACCAGCATAAGTTCTCTTCAGACCAGCTTTAATACCCTGAGGTGGTTCATTGGTAAATTTAATGCTACACTGTAGTAGGTTGATGGGGAATTTCTTGTGAACCTCTGTAGTAATCCAAATGCGGAAAGAGTCATGGGGATTCTCTGCCGTAGTAACCTACATTAAATACAAGAGGAAGTTGGAATTTTAAGATGTCAATTGTGGTGTCCCAAACATTATGTGGATCCATACTGTATTATGTTGATGAGTTCCAATACCACTTACAAATACAAAAAAAAAATTTTTTATTTTTGTTTCGACTAAAAATGTGGACAGTTTTTGTGCAAGAAGGAAAAAAAAGAAAAGAAAAAATCATACACACAAAGAATCAATCACTGCAAAAAGCAATACACTTTTGCCTCTACCAATTTACTAAATCTCATCAACCATGAATGTATTCCAAAATCTTCTTAACCAATCAATTCAATTCATAGTTTATTCAACTAATGCATACATCAATATACATCAGAAAGTGGTTACTTGCCAAAAGCACCAAAGCACCAAAAACTGAACTGAATTCAAGAACAACTGAATAGCATTTTGGAAAACTCACTGTTTCCAACAATTCATCCATAAAGTCTAATCCAAGATGACAATTCTGTAGAAGGACCCATCCTCCTTCAGCCATGAAGCCACTTATGAGACGTCTTGCATGAACCTCTTGTCCCTGGCCCATACTGATGGCACGACATTCTAAAAAGAGGAGGGAAACACATCGAAAATTTCATCAAACTTAGGTATCAAAATGTAATCTGCTGTCTCCAATGGAGGAAAGAAAGAATTGGTCTCTTTTATACAGCGATGGCAGCTTTGAGCAAAACCAATGAAAACTAGAACTGCATTTGCTTGCAAATACGCAGAATTGTAGTGCATGTTAGACAAGTCCTTGCAGTTCGAAGGCCAGATTTAATGTGTGTTTGATACGGCGTTTATTTAATCAAATATTTTTCACTACCTTCAGAAACGTTTGCAAAAACCTTTGCATACATAGTACATTCAAGACATAAGAAACGACTGGCACAAGGCTAACAAGGTGATTTTATTGCGCAATCATGTTTTTCTAACGAACTTCCGAGCGGCTCTGACGTTGCAGAAAATCATCTTATTTTCAAGCTAGGTAGTGTTATTTTGTGTTTTTGTATAATCTTGCTGGTTTTGTGAAAAGGTAAAACACATTGTAGGCCTAAGGATTTCTGATTTGATTCCGATTTGAAGTAAATATCTTGGATTTTGGGGTTTTCGTCTTATAGGTACCTGTAACACTACTATTGAGAGGAATTTCGGTTGAGCCCTATACTGTGCACATTGAAGGTGACGCATACAGTACACCATATACTGTGCACAGTATACCATATACTGTGCACATTGAAGGTGACGCCGCCCGTACAAATCCAACTCCCATCACATTAAATTTTCCGATAAATTCATCCGCTGATTACTTCGTTTGCGAATTACAAGTTATGTAGGCAAGTTGTGTTAATGAGAAAGCAAGCGCAAATTCAACTGAATTTTTTTCTGAAATAAAGACTATCGGCATTTCATCAATCAGTAACATTTCACTCTACATTACAAGCTGTTTCTGTTTATGAACGAGTCCTTTGTCGGGACTAATTTAGAATGTGTGCAAGAAAGCGGTAAAAAATCATTTACATTAGCTGCCTGCACATTGATAGTACCGATAGTAAAGACGGACCGAAACCGCGTGGAACTTCCAGTCTCAACGTTCAGTCATGTAGGTACGCTTAGCTTGTCGTGCAACGCCAAGATTGTAGCGCGCACGCGCACTACAATAAAAATGCCATACAGGGATTTTCAATGCCAAGTTCTGTGAAAGTTCTTTTATACTTTCTTAAACCAGAAAGCCCAAAGGATTAGTGATTCCTTGCTGAAAGGGAATGATTTGCTGCACTAACTCGGCTCATTCCTAAGATTTACACTGCTTGACTTTTTCATTTTTTACGATGTTTTCACATCTTGAACCTGTTGATCTCATATGACCTTTGAACCCTACCAGAGAGTGCATAACAAAAAATGCAAAACAGAAAAGAACATGTCCTAGGAGTGAATCGTACCCCAGACTATCTGCTTGAGAAACCAGGCTCTAATGCACTACACCATCAAAGAACTCGTTCAGCATATAGTATTTCTCAGGAGAAAATTCAATGAGATTGATTGGGGAGATCGAGACATTCAGTCTCATTTAATTCCCATTCAGTCTATGAGAATTAAATGAGAATGAATGAGAAAATGTCTCAATTTCCCCAATCAATCTCTTTGAACAATGACAATTTTCTACTGAGTTGTAATCATCCTACAATCACAGCATCCTTTACACATGTTCATAATTATGTGTTCAAACAAGAATTTTTACTGTAATAGTTATGCTTGTGAAAAAAATGTTTTTCTCTATAATTTATCTTTGGAATGGTACAAAATTTAACCTAAACTTTTTGTTTGTAACAAAACACTGGACACAATTTGGAGGTACCACCTGCTGTCAATTTAGTTTATGAGGTTTTTATAGTCTCACCTCTGATGACTTCAGATGGCCTTTGATCTCCAACAAGCCCGAAGGGTTCTCTTTCTCTTAAAGTAACACATCTATATACCAAATATGAAAAGGATCCACCATCCCTGTCTTGAAATACCATGTTTTTTTTTAAGGTGTTTTTTACCTCTGATGGCCTCAAATAGCTTTTGGCCTCCACTGAAAACAATAGGGTTCTTCCTTTCAATATGATAAAGTTATATACCAAGTATAAAGGTTGTCCGACATTGCTACCTTGAGATGTCGTGTTTACAAGCAGTTTTTTGAGTTTTGTATTTTCACCTCTGGTGACCTCAGATAACCTTTTACCTTTACCAAAATCAATAGGGTTTATCTTTTGACTATAACGCATCCACATGTCATGCATAAAACCTTCCATGCTTCCTACCTAGAGATATTGTGTTTACAAGGTTTTCGGTTTTTTACCTCTGGAGACGTCACATGACCTTTCACCTTCACCCAAAATAATAGAGAGCTTCCTCTCAATAAAATAATTCTACACACGAAGTATGAAAATTATCCATCATTACTATCTTGAGATATAGTTTACAAGCCAAGCATCACAAATACACAATCACACCCTTACATAGGCATACACACACTATCACCTGTGTGATTGCACAGATTCCTGTTGCCTTCAGCAAGGAATCAAAAAGGTTTCATTTTGCTGCCAAGCAATACTCTTACAGCCAAACTTGGATATACTTTCTTGAAAAAACTTTGAATCAGAAATCCTGCATTATGAGGATATGTTCCTGTTCCTGTAAATTATGTATGTACCCAACTTACATCACTAAATAGTGCAAGCCCGTGTTATATTCTAATTTTTCCATTTTTGCTTGCTCTCACCATACTCTAGCCATCTCGCCTCCAATACCTTCTCTTTTCTACAGCCCTTACTTGATCCTTATTTTGTATTCTGCACTTATCCTTACCTACTCTTCACGTCTTTCATTTATAATACTAAAAAACAAACAATTCTGCTCTATTGTGGTTTACATTACCTTTTGCTGTTCATTCAACTGAATGGATTAACATCAACTTCATTACTACATAAATACACCATGCTTAAATATGTCATCAAAATATATATATATATAACTCTAACGATACTTACTGATATTCATTTTCTTGGCTAAGTTTTCTATGGCTGCTGTAGGATCAGATCCCATGGACAAGAAACAGATCATAGGAGTTCTAACATTACTCTCCTCCCACATGGTCTCTAGATTCAGAATGACTCCTTCAGCATACTAGAACCAAGGGAAGAAACATGAATATTCATTAGAACAGTAACTGTAATTAATAACCATCTAAGCCTGACAATACAAATACATCTAGTACATAACTGCTAACAATAACCAAATACCAATAACAAATCATCAAAGTGGAAACCAAGTTTCACACATGCACCTAATATTTACCACAATGTTGCAGTTCAATTTTATGCTACACTCTTAATGGTTCAAACTTTACTTTTTGTAATTCCCCCTCCCATTCCAGCCAACCACCCACCCATCCACAACCGCACTGTCATATCTCCTCACCTCATACTATTCTAATTTCTTGCTACACTACAAGTGGTCTTTATATATTTCCTCACAGTTTCAGGTAAAATCAAACAGATACACTCTCTTGAAAAAAAAAATGCATATTATCCATTGTTGGTACTAATACTATTTCAGTACACGTTACTTCAAGCAACTGTTGAAAAGTGACAAAAAAATCATTGTGTGAGTGCTGCTGTTCAAGCAGGGTACCCATCAAAATGGGCCTAGGGCCTAAAACTTCTGGTACTTAATAAGAGGCCACAGACCTTTTATAATTTGCTCATTTAATGGTTCGCTACTGAAATAATGATATTGTGGCCTGGCATGTAAAATGTTTATAAAGTAAGGGCACCAGAACTAAGCACTGGTCCTGAAATAACACACCGCATGTTTGTACACAAAACTGCATGCTCGGTCCACTTCATCACGCATGCAACCTGAGGCACATTTAAATGTTGAAAACATGCAATAAAGAAGACTGATAATGGACTCGCTGAGCAGGACACAGGCAACTTCCCAACTGTCTTTGATTACCTTTCAACCACACTGGTTAGAAGCTCATGAACCAGGAAAGCTCAAAGAATATCCCTGACACTTTCATCCTGTTGAAGCATGAAGTTGGAAGCTGAAGCTATATTATAAAATCTATTTTACGCTTTTTCAAAGGAATAAAGTTCCTCCATTCTTCCTCAGTGTCATCACAGAATAAATTGCAGACTAAATGCAAAACTGGTCTCTGGAGCTCAACAGGTCACTTCAATTCCTTCCATACTGTCTGTAAAAAGGCTTTGTTTGCATGCAGAAAATACAGCAAAGTTACACCCACAGCTTACACAAAAGCCTACCAGTTTTTCACTTTTTGTACAATACAAAGGCATTTAAATGTTTAAGAGAACAAAATGCCAGCCACATCCTACACAAATAAAAATGCATCAAAATTTTGAAAGCTTCATCACTGTCAGAGCCATGCAAGCTGCATATACTGTATAGGGGTTTCAAAATATCTTGAAAGGCAATAAAAAGTTGGGCTGAACTCAGTCTGCCTGTGTTGTAAATGAAGGCACACGGTTCTTTCTATGACAATATACCATTGGCAGGGCTTAATTTGAGAGACACCTGAACTGATCTGCTTCAAGCTGTCAAGATTTTGCTACTGTCACTGCTGATTATGCTTGTTAGGATATGATGTGTACTGGGGAATCAAGAAAAAAACATAACCTACCTCTTGACCAATGGACTCTGCAATGTATTTCCTTGCTTGAGGTATGGTACGGTCAGGTGCAAATGACCTGATGAGAAGTAATTTTCTAAAGCAGTCCAGAGAGGCAGAGTACCCATCAGGGATGATGGATTCTTCTGGGGCATCTTCATCAAACCACTGTTTCCAGGCTTTGTCATTGCGGCTAATTTGACCGAGAAGCTGGGAGAACTGAGGCAAGCTGCTTAGTTGCACAAGATTAAGCCACGTCATGTCTATAATCCATTTCTTGGGTTTAGGTTCAGCAGAATTTAAGTCTAGAGCAGCACCACCTGATAAACAAATTATGTGAGAGCAATGGTCAGTCATTGTTTATAAAGGTAAAATAGTCAAAATATACCAGCTTACTGATTAGTATCAGGCAAGTATATATGCCACATGACCTATGCATTTCATGCAGAGTGCATCGCACGTGCTGCATCACTTCTTAAATCTTGCATTTTCACACTGCTGCAGTTTACAGGCAGAGAGTGGTTGTGCCACTCCCAGTCCAGCATTGATTGTTGAATGGATCAGTATGATAATTATACATGACTTATACCAAATAACAAAACCTGCCTCATAGGTTGCATAACAGCTCCTGAGAGGAAGAAGACCTACTTCTCATTTGTCAATCAATAATTATGTTGGTGTTTCGGTACACAAAGTTACCAGTCCAAGGGACAGGATGAACTGTTAAGTATCGTAAGGCATGAAGTTGCTGGCAGTTAAGCTTTAGCGCAAATTTCACATCATGATACTTGGCAATGAAAAAACATTCAATATGTGATTTCTTTTGTCCAAAACCCTCAACAAGTAGTCACTAACCCTGCTGAAGTACCGAAAGAACTATATCAAAGTTCCCCATAAAGAAATATGTAACAGAGACAATACCTGAGATGAGATCTATTCTATTTATTGATAGCTCAACAATCAAAAGTAAAGCTGACCTTTGATGAAGGTTTGGAACTCTTCATGTTTGACCTTTCCACCCTGGAGGTCAATTTTAAGGGCCAGAAGGAGTGTAAAGAGGAACTTGTGATTCTCATAAAGACCACGGCAGGTGTACTTGAAGACCTCAAATGTTAGGAATTCAATGATGTTTCCGATACGCTTGGATGTAATAGGACTCTTCTGGGATCTGAAATAAAAGAGAGACATGAATATAATTACACAAAAACTAACATTAATACATCTCTGCACAATTTTTGCTGACTGTGCAACCAAAAGACCTTCTCACATATGAGGATTTTAACTTCAGACTGCGTACCAATGTAGAAATTTCATGACGTACATAATGATAGCTGATGTAAAAGTCGGATGCTTTCTTCACTTTGCATAGGTTTTGTAAGTTTGTATACCTTGTGGCATACACCTCAATGGTACACTTTTACAATGTTACTTCAGGGCTCCAGTTTATGTATTTTTGAGAGATTTGGCTAGTAATGTCCATGATATCAACTCTATCCCAAAGGAAAACATTGCATATAAAATGTACCAACATGACACACAAGGAAAATAGCTTTACTGAGTTTTACACCGTTCAGTCTCACCAATGAACTCCAGAAACAGCTTTTCTCCTCAAAATATTATGCATTAAAAGAGCTGCAGAAGTTGCATCATTTTGAAGTTTTGAACGTTTGAGCCAACAAATTAATTCTGAGCAACAAATAACTTAATTCCCTTATGTGAGAACCTTATTTCATGAAAAGAAAGCTACCAGACTGACTTATTTTGAATTATCTATCATTCTGTACCTATAAATATTGGGTGTAAAAATATGAAAATTTTCTGCAAACAAACACACTATTTCCCTTTAAAAATATATGATTTTCTCTAGTTTTACTTTTGTTGCTCTTTAATGGTGTTTGCCAATTTGTCCAAATTTCATAGATTTTAGGATTTAACACCACACTGTAATCCCATATTTGTACACAAATAGTACAACATGAAGCTTGCTTTTAAAATTTTAATGGTCCCATCATATTAAAGATCCTGTGTGGTGTACAAAATATAAACTGATCCATCCCTTACCAGTTGCTTTTGATTCCACTTAGTATGCAATCAGTGCAAACAAAGCTTCATACTAAGTTCAAAGTAAATATGGCATGTACAAGCTACAATATATTCCTTGGCCTCGCATCAAATTGTCTATCCTTTTGATTGTTATTAAATTGGACTCTATAGAGTAAGGGTAAATAACAATCACCATGATGAAGCAAAGCAATTAATCAATAAAACATTGATTGTAATAAACACTATAATTCTTTGAAACCAAGGTTCCATAAAGCTATCTTTCACTATTAAAGTAAGTATTGCATATTTTCTTTCAAATGAAACGAATGGTTTTCTTTACAATTATCCACAACATAAAACAGCTCACACTAGTATTTCACAACATTTACACAGATTCCAAATCTATTAAATACTCATGCTGTGAACTTACCTCGCCATAGAGAGGTCAAATATTCCAAGGAATTGTTTTAGAGATGTCTGGTACATCACATTGACCATACTCATCTCAACAATCAAGAAATACAGAGCACTGCCCCTAGTAGCCACTGTAGAAGAGAGAAATACATAAGTTTAAATCATCTAAGTGTGCAGGACTTTGGCAGTTAACTTCTCATCACCATGGGCCACACCCCTCTGCTTGCATACATTTAATTAATTTTTTTGCAAGTCTTTGTCATTTGTGTCAGTTAATTTCGTTTCCTTTGTTTCACTTCTTTTGTTTTATCTTATTCCCACCATAAACTGTACACTGCAAACAGAATCATGTCTACCACAATTGTACTGTGAGGACAAACTCCTACTCTTAAGAGTACAAGTGAGCTATCACTGGTTTTGAGTACAAGAACAATCACATATGCCTTTCACCAACAGTACAAAAATTTTACAAAGGCTCCAAACTCAACTTTTCAACCTGTGAGTATAATACAGGGTATGAAATCATTCTCACTAAATAATAGGACAGCCAAGTATGTCAAAGGTACAAAAAGTTTTGTTATCTCATCTCACTCACCAGGTCTGAATTCCTCTCTAGCTGTGTTGATACGTATCTCTGTCTCTGCTGCTACTGCCAGTTTCTCACTGACATCTTCAGCTGTTGTCTTGGTTACCTGGAGTACCTCAATAAGGGACTCATCCTCCACCAGAGATCCTTGGGTACTCGTAAGTCTGTAAAGGAGGTTATCCTCTAGTTCCTGCATCTTTCTCTTGTTAGCAGTCACCTCCTCCATCAGCTTGGTTCTTTCAGCCTCCAGTTCCTTTCAAGAAATGCACAGGGAGTTCTGATTCTAACATTCTCAACTACTTCAATTTTTCGGATGATGCTATTGACATGTTCTTGCTACAAATCGGATGGAATCATCCAACAGAAGCCTCAATTTTTAAGCCTTCAATATGATTTTCCTCTTTCTAAGTTCACTTATAAAATTATAACAAACTCATCCATCTACAATGCTTGCAAGTTTCAACATTTAAAATTTAACATTAACCTTTTTACTATCAACCATATCCCTTTCAGATGAGATGAAATTATTTTATATTCAGACAAAAAATGAAAAAATTTAGTCCACAGTATGGTAATTTAAACAAAACGTTGAACCATATTTTTACTCCATAAATTACTTGCAACTTCTCAAAATTTCAAACACTGCAAAAGAATTTTTTTCACTGGCTTCTCCCTCAAAAATTCAAAGGCACATGATATTCATCTATTGAGATCCAACTTCACGTCTAGGGAAGAACTTTAGAATCCTTATTTTCATCAATTTAAGTACCTGTTTCTCAGTAAGAATGACAATTCCAAGTAGCTGGTCTTCCAGTCCCTTCATAGTGACAGTAAAATCAATGATAGATGTCCTAGCACTGATTTCAGGGGTATAGGCAGGGTTAGACAGCTTTGTGGTCACATAGAGTCTGAAATCACCCATAACATCACATTCCTTGTCTCCTACTTTCACCTGGGGGAAAATAAATAAATGCAAAATTATTTCTTACCAACATTCATTGCCTTCTACAGTCACCTACGGGATAATAAAAAAAAAATCTTGTTTTCTAAATTGTGGGTCAGATTCCTAGACGTTTTTCATGACAATCTTAATACCAGCAAAGTTCATCTGTTATAATCATTATTTACTTAGACAAGTTAAGGAAATCAGTCACTTTTCAAACTTCTTTGAATGTAGTCAAAACATGTAGGGTACAAACACACAAGATGGGTTTTGGAACTGAGGGAGCTGGGGGAGGGGTTATAGCCCTCCCATAACTTTAAGTGTTGAGTTTTATCCCAAAACTTTTACTGTCAGATGTGCCTAAAAGTGACCAAAATTACCTTACAAAATGCCAAGATTTAAGTCTCATTCCCCCTCCCCGCATCCTCTCCCTTGTACCACCTCAATTCTGCAAACCTCACCACCCTGATAAGATCCTGTCTTACAATTTGAAGAGATAAGGACACAACATGGACAAAATGTTGACAGTTAAAATAAAAGTTTGCCCAGAACTCTTAATACAACTTAGTTTTGACTGACAACAGTAAGCCAAAATGGAGTGCTCATTTGTAACTCAGAATTACAGGAACTGTCATTTTGTTTCAGTAAATTATATTGCAATGGTATAGAAAACTCATCTTCAATATAGGCAGAAAGATCTAGGATGTTTACATAATGCACAGACAGCTTGAATCTTTACCTTGAAGGTGGAGCCAGACTTGATGAAATTTTTCTCCAAGACATTGTCCAGTGCTGGATCAAGTTCTTCTCCAACATCCTCTATGAGAAGAGGTCTTCCAAGTGATAAACTGTCCTCCAGATGAGTACGGAAATACTTGTGATTCAAAGAAGTAATCTACAACATATAGCAGAAGATGAACACATTCAAGCTTTACTTTGAAAATGTCACTTAAGATAAATCTTTAACAAGAGGCTAAGATGCATGTGGGCAAACTTTCTAAAAACGGTTGTCCAGTCTTAAGAACACACCTTGAAATCATGACAAATGCTACATCCATTCTTTGTATCCACATGAAGAAAATCAAGGCTTTAAAGAAGAGAGTTTTTGCATGAACGACTGATTTAAATAATGAAGGAAAAATATCTGGTTGTCTTTTTTTGAAAGATGCAAGCAAAAATCAGCCATGTATGGCAAAGTGAAAACTTGAATTCATTTATGACAAACCAACATACCTGAAGTTCATTTGCTTTTTCTCTGTTGGTGATCCAGGCTTTGCCTTGTCCTTGAGGATCTATCAGTAGAGGATATCTACTGGCCTTGGTGACAATGATACCATTCTGTACTGATAGCTCATCATTGGGGAGACCTTGTAAGTTCCACTCACCCACTGTTGTTGGGTCACTTAACATGTTTGTGACATTGACATCCTGGCAGTTTAAATTGATATGAGACAACGTTAACTTAACATTCTGTTTGTATGTTGTATACCAAGCATGATCAGGATACAAAATAAGAGAGGTCCAAATTTTGACTTTTCTACATAAAAAATAGTAGATACATTTGCCAATCAACTTTAGTACTGATGGAAGACTGTCTCAAAATGACTGATGCCAAGAACTTCCAGTCAACAGGAAGTGCTTGAGCACAATTAATCCCCCCCCCCAAACTTGACACCTTGAAAGATGAAAGAGTTGCTGAATACTCCTATCTAAATACTACATTACTCTAAGCACATTTCCCCATTTATATTATTAGTATTATTATAAAATTTACAGGGAAGTAATCAAGGGTGCTGTACAAAGTAAAAACAATACATGAAAATGACAAAGGATAAACACCAAAAGAAACAGAATAAAAGAAGAAAATCAAATGAGCTCAAAAGCAGAATTTAAAGTACTACCCAAAATAAAGACAATAAAAATGCCTTTTTAACCTCTTCTTAAATGTTAAATATGTCTGAAAATGTTCAAAGTTTCATTAATTCCTAAAAAAAAAAAAAATACTTCAACTTACATCACTATATGGAATCTTGTTACTGTGCATCTCTCGTTTCCAACTCTTTAGGATTTTGTTTCGGAATTCTTGATTGAATGGTCCAGAGTATGATAAGAAACCAGTTGCTAGCAGGACATCTCCAACAAGTCTACCAAATTACATGCAAATAAAATTTCATTTCAGTAAAACCTGCTTTAATTAGGGAATAAAGTCAGTGGTTCCAATGTCTCTATATTAGATTCTAACAGGCTATGACATCAAGCATATGGCCCCAGGCGCAGCCTATATGCATGACGTCATAGCCTTTTTGAATCTGATATAGAGACATGGCACCATGACTTTATTCCCATTCATAAATACTTTAATTTTGGAGAAGCTGGAAAGCAAAGGTTTCTTTTTTAACAATTTTTCATCGATCATGAATTATTCTCCCAGGCTGCCTTAAGTTTTGCAGGTGTCTTTGTGCGACGACACGAAATTAACTCTGACATAGAGTATGGGCTGCCTGCTAGCTACATGCAGTGTACAACCTACCTAATTCTCAGTACCATTAGGCCTAGCCTAAGAGAGGGAGGGCTTCGGGTTGTGCATGCCAAGGGTCTCTGATGAAAACATTTACCCAGATTGCCTTCATCAATGACTGGTTTATGCCTCAAAAAAAGCAGGATCATACTAAGGCCTTCTCTTTGCAATCTCTTCTATGTATGATGACATCATTATCAAGATCACTTCAATCAAACCTGAGATCAAAATTTGGCAAATGATTTTCAACTGTATTGATTGCCTGCCTCAGAGAAAGGTTTTCTACAGTTTAGAAGTGCTGTTTAATTTCTTCTCATCAATAACGTAACAAAACAAGCAGACGATGTTTTGACACGCTTTAGACTTGGAGCTTACTCACAATGATATTCCGCTGTGCTAATTTTCTCTGAAAAGCCAGAAATGTCCCCTGTATGAGCTGTTTTCTTTTTTTTCTTTTTTTGCCTAAAAATGCAGGCATCATTAGGCTACTACCAATCTAAGCATTTTTAGTTTCAATGTGAACAGTGGCAGGAACAAAAACATGCAGTTATTAGTACCATTGCACCTGGTTTATTTTGAATGGTCATCTATAAATAGACCAGCAGTTTACTATATCATGGCTGTGTTTACAGTCCAACACGTTGCTCTTCAAACGCCCTATGTCTCTTTACTGGATTCAAACATGGGTACCTGCCCAATCAGGGGCTAGCATTCTCAAAAAGTACTTATGAATTTGGAAAAACACTACACAAGCTTCAAAATAAGCCTCAAAATGAGCCCTTTACTCTGGGCTTCTAAATCAGGCCATATTTCAATGAAAGTCACGTACAATCTTAGTGCTTTATAAGACTTAAAACCTTCTTTACCCTTAGTATATCTACTATTGCTAATAACTCAGCCATTATATCTAATACATTCTTCCTAAAATAACACCAAGATGGAATCTGCAGTAAGTTGTAGTGTTGGGCCCAATCACTATTGAATGAAGTGTACACATGGATCAGTAATCTTGTCTGCCATGCATGTGAAGCATCCTACCACATACAAAGATATGTATACAAAACACAATTTCCAATTCCACTTTGCCAAAAATACCTTACAACCACAAAATTAAGAAGAACAAAAAATAGGGCCACTGGTCAAATATGGCCAACTCCTGTGCCAATGATATTATCCATTAAACATTTTAAGTGCACTGTCTTTGCAAACCTAGGTGCCAGAAGACACACACAAGAGAATCAGTATACACATATGATTTGGACTGTGAGTTCCCATACGTTTGTAACGTTGTGACTAACCTATTTATCTGATCTTGAAATCGTTTGCTTGCTTCTGTCCATCTAACTTTCTCTCCGCCCAGTCCCTGGATCAGGGCAGTGGCATTGTTCATTTTGCGACGACAGCTTTCAGCATCTTCCAGCAAGGCCTGTCATCATTATCAAAACAAAACAAAACAAAAACAAAAGTAAAAAAATGATGGCTGAAACTACCTTCTTAAATCAGAAACATTTAGCCATCTTCCTCAGGACAGCCTGGTACAGAAGTCAAGTTACCTGATAACTTGTGAGACACAAAAAGACAATCTTTTAAACCTTACAGTATCTACCAACCTTTTCATATATTTTACAATTTAGTGCAATAAAAATGCTAACAAGTGTAGACATTGTTCTGCAAATATTCCAGTTCATGACAGTTTCAATATAGATTTTTCTTAAAAATAGCTGCCCCATTAAGCACAACACATTTTTATGTCAAGGAGGTTAAGTAAATGAACAGTAAAAATTAGATCTACAATTGCTATCACTTGAAGGTCAGTTGGGATTGTAAAATCAAGGATTTCTCTCATTCAATATTTCTCATGCTCAAAACATTCACAAGGGTACTTCTCATTTCTACTTGAAGGTTCAGTTGTTACTGGAAAATCAATACTTGCTCTAACAAACTTGAACTCACACTCACAAAGATAGAAGGGACATTGAGCCATTTGTCACAAGCAAAAGCCTGTAATAGACAATACCTAAGGGACAAAATGGGAAAACCCTTTATTTCACCACTTTTTTACCTTCTCAGAAACACTCTAAAAAGCTTTACTCCACAAGTGATGCAATCTCTGGCAAAAAGGTCCAGATAATTTTGTCAAGATTTACCAATCTCATCATGCAATCTACATAACAAACCATGGCTCTCTTCATCTTGTTTATTACAAATGATGAAGGTAGAAAATAACATGATAAACAAAAAACTGACCTGTTTCTCTCCAATGGCAGCATCATATTTTGCTTGCACTATGTCCAATTCTTTTTGTTTCTCATCCAGTTGAGCCTGAGCTTTTGCCAAATCAGCCTGTGCTTTGCCCAGACGATTCTCTTGTATAGCTAAATTAGCCTAAACAATAAAAGGAAAACAACTGTCAGTTTCAGTAAAACAACCAATTTCAAACACACTACATCACAATTTTTTTTTTTACTTGACAGAGTGTAACTATGACACAACTGGCAATTTCTATAAATTTTATCCTGAGTGTGCTTGAAAGACTGTAAATGGATTCACCTTATTGTATGAAATTTTCAGATCAGACACATTTACCTGTGTTTTCCTATGTTATTCTCTGATTGTTTATCAAACCTGCTATCACATAAACCATGCTCCTGTACATTACTTTAGAGCTTCAACAAGTGCATGACAAATGATTAATACCGTAGATATAAAACACGGGATTGGGGGGAAGGGTAATTGTTTTCCCTACTGCACTCTTTGAGGACAAAAGCCCCTTAATTACAAAGAGTGTGTACCTTCACTTCCAAGAAAGGAAGCTCTCTCTTAAAGAAATTAACTGCTCTGTAGCTCATAAACAATCTGTTCTCCTAAACTTTCAATATTTCAAATGATGCAACATTTCTAAGTAGTACACAATATTTTGGGAGTCAAGCAAATGCTAGATTTTATTAGTGAGACTGAATGGTTTCATAAGGATGAAAACCATTTTTTGTCTGTACCATGTTGATGCATTTTAAACAAAGCATGCACTTTAAATAAAGCATTGCTGTGAAGCATGTCCAACTTCATACAAAGGTCTGAACTTTTATATTCTGTAAAAAAGACACTTTGTGAAGAAGAAAGCAAGTGATTACCTTGAGAGGCAATACTTCTTTGTTTATTCCGAAGAAGTAAGCCATAGCATTTGTCCAAGCACAAAGTCCTGCAACGTCACCACATACTTTTTTGGCTGTCTCAATGTTATAGTCTTCCATTGAAATGTATGGGTGGAGAAGTTCCACTGTCTCAGCATTGATGGTATCCTGTACAAGGCATAAAATTACAGTTGATCATCACAATAAAGAATACAATTCACAGAGCATCTGGTAAGCACAAATATCAAAACAAAAACTTAGCACAAAGACAAAAACAAAACTAAAATAATTGCAACATCTTTGATACTCTTTTAAAATGTTAAGCTCTGAGGGGAGGCAGGGATTTTTTATTCTAGATACATGATAGCTACAAGCAACTTTTGGCCAACCTACATTCTCTTTTCTCCATCATTCAAAAGTTTCACTTAAATCATAATAAAATTTATAAGCTCTTTACTTGAAAACCAGGTTCTAAATGATTAAATTCATGTTTGCCCTACAACCTCCGAATGCACATAAAATGCTTCAGTTTAGATGTCAGGCTCTATACTGCTACCACGGCTTTGCTCCGGTAATAAGCCCCCTTTGCTGTATCCCTGTTTTAAAGTCCTGGCTACCAGATATGTACCTTAAAAAAGTAAAACTTGTCTTTGAGTAATTATACTAGAAGTGACATACTTTATACCAACTCCACAAGTTCTATCAGAAGGGCAAATCAACAATTCTACGACTAAGGTTGCTGTAAGTCATAACTCATGGAAAAGTGTCAAAATTGCAATTTTTTTTCGGTCTGACATGAAACTGAAAAATTTGGGGAGGGTAAAGTCATTTTTTGGCAGAATGCAAGAAGGGAATGGAGGGTGCCAGGTACATTCATTTCCCCTACTAAGGTAAGGATGGCTTGGCAAGTATCTTTGCTGTGAGGTATTTTAGGAATGAAAAAATGTAAAAGGCAACCTGCAAATCATCCATGAGCTGAAAAGTTTATTCTACACATGTCAGTTCTTTTTTGATTAAGTCTAACCTTCTGAAATGTCAAGAGTCCCTGGAGAAATTGAGCATTCCCCATCAGCTTGAGACCCTCCTGCCAGCTGGGTTTAGGAGATGGCCTCTCTGGATCCAGGGTAATGGGGTCAATTCTACGCTGGAAGAGTAGCAGACAACAATCCATGATCCTCATGATAAGGTGGGGAGGCTTGGCCAGTTTCTTCACAGTTGAGATATGAGCCGGTTTGATGGTGTTCAGAGCTGCTTCGGCCTCCTCTAAAGCAGGCTTGGCTGCCTCAAGTTTCTCCTCAGCAAACTTTTTATCAACCTTTAAGGTGACAAGGAAAAAAGAGCATTGAATAGCACTTTCCTTCTAAGACAAGACGTGCATGCACAGTTCCAAGGACCATATGCAAGTCTTGAGGGCTATATGTACTCAACTTTGTCCTTCTAGCAGGGAAGGTAACACAAGATTATCATGGACAACTATGCCTTGTCATTCCTTCTAAAATCTCAGACTTCCACATACCACTACTTCAATGGCCACAGTGGGATGGTATCAATTACCATCCACTGAAGATTGAAGAATAGGCCATTGTGCCCTATTACACAAAGTGTGTATCAAATTGCAGCAGCTACATCAAACGTTGCATAACAACTCTCTTACTCAGAGAAGGCCAGTTGTTGTCTGTCAATCAATTGTTTGGTGGGTATTTTATGATACATTGCTCCCTGTTCATAACATAAGATTGATATGCAATCCTTATCATCCTATTGACATGTCTCTTTGAATGGATCCTATATCATTATTTCAAATGCTCTACACTAGAGCTATTAACTTAAATTTTAGCTTATGGTGGAGATTGACTAGAACTTGAATTAATTTTAGCAGGAACTTCCATGGCAACACCTGCAGGTGTTTACTGAAGCACAAATGGAGCACACCCTCTGACAAATTCAGCATGACAATTATAACGTGCAAGAAGTCATAAACTGACCCACAATTGCCTTCCAGTAAAAACCTTACATCATCATAACTGTTCAAAAAATACTCTTTATCCTCACTTCTTTACAGCAAAAACCACCAAAACTCACATTAATTTCATCCACAATGGCCTGGGCTTTATCCTTGACCTTCTGGACCTGGGCTTTGACCTTTTCAGCAGCCTGGGCACTCACAGTCACTGTGGCCAGGACCTCATCAGCTTTTCGTGATGCTACAGCAAGTTCCTTTTCCTTGACTTGAAGTTCCTTGCTTAGCTCATTCACTGACACAGTAGCTTCAACCAGCTTTGCCAAACCTAGGGAAGAAAAACAAAAATACTGCAATCTCACCAACACAACTAAATTTTGTAGAAGTAAAATAATTCTGTCATGTCCAGCCAAGCCTATTTACAGACATTAAGAGAGTACACAAGTGATCGTGCCTTTCAGCACTGGCATGCAATCACATTTGTATAACTATGGTTTTGTACATATAAATATATATTTAGCGTTTACTGCTGGCGCAGCAATTTTAAACAGCTTTCTAACATACCTACATGCTGATGGTACATCTTTCCTACTCTACTTTCATGACACACACAGTAAATCTACACAATGTACATAAATCACAAAGTACAAACTTTTCCTCACTTACCAACCTCTCTCTTTCCATTGCTGCAATGATTGAAAATTACCCTGCAAACCATGAGATCCTCACCAAACTTTGTATTCATTTATTAATTATACTTATTCCACCATTACAAACTCCAGCCCTCCCTTAGGGTACAGAAACTTGGACCTTTGAAACCATGATCTACATATATGTCCAATGACAGACAACTGAAGATAAGCTAGATGTGGGTAACTCTATTTTCTTGAAAAGAAGGTACCACAGAAAGGAATTCACAGGTATTATGCTCAAAAATAATCTGTTGCCACAAACTTGAAAATTTTTAAATGATGCTACACTGTTAGCTCTTGAATGTAATATTTTCTGGTAATAACTCATTGACAGAATTTGCTGGGAAGACTGCATGGTTTCATACTAATGGAAGATTATTACTTTCTGAAGGCCAAATTGATGCAACGTAAACAAACTGTGCTCCTCTAATAATATGTCACACTTTCTCTCATCCATTGGATGATACTGACCAGTCTTCATCCTCTCAGCCAGGATACCAATAGCTTCTTTCTTCTCACTATAGATGGTCTTGTACCCCTCTAAGAAGGACAGGTAAGACTTTGGAGTTACATGAGTCTGTCGTCGGAATCTTTGGAAGTAGTCCACACATGTTTCTGCCACCATGTCCTGTGTTTAAGAAATGAACATCTTCGAACTGTATGTTTTCAATACACTAATCAAATAGTCAAAAAGTTTGGGAAAGCATCATGGCTTTTAGTGCATACTTCTCCATGACTTACACTGACAAACTAACATTTAAGCTCACATTTCAGAAAAGATGTATAGGTTGCATTAAACACAAAGTTTAATTTGACTTCAGTTCCATTTTTTTTTTTTCTTTTTTTTTATCATCCCACTGCTTCAGTATTATTATTCCTAGGGAAGGTTCATTGATATAACTTTTTAGAAACCTCTAAAGTAACCTGCTTTTGAAATATTCATCTAATATTCTGTGACAAAGTCAAAGAACCAAGAAAGACAGGTTTAAGAGAAAATTAGGAGAATGTATACCTTTGGTATCAACTTTGCTATTATATAATGTGAAAAATTTTGCTTGAGAATGTTACTGATCATTAAAAATAGTTGATCAGTCCCAATAAATCAACCCCATCACAACCCCAACCACACCCTAACCCCAATTAGTTGTTTTCCTCACCTGGAAAACTCCCATGGTGTTGACAACACTCATTTTGACTTGCTCTGTGCAGACAATGTCAAAGTTGGACAAGAAATGATGAGACACAGCAACCAGGGCATCCTTTGGCCAACGGCTAAACCAATCCATTGTGCATCCAGAAAACAGACCAGGGAACTTCAGAGACCTATTACGGAATTTTTCACCGACCTGTGGGAAGTAATAAAGTTTTTGATAGTTATTAAATAACTTCATACTGAGCAGAAATTTTGTAAACTGAAGTTACTCCTGCCAGCAAAGTGTTGTAATCATTTCTAAATGCAATAATACACTGCACTGTGGTGAAAAATAAAGAAATTTTCAAACTGACTTGGAGATAGAAAAGACATACATATAGAGGTTTATGGCTTTCTTGTCACAATGAACTGAGCCCTTGCACTCTACATTCAACATTTCTACTAATCAAAGACCATTTTACTTAACTTTCAAACAGTTGCTGATCATTATTCACATTCTGACATCAACTTATTGTCAAGGGGTAAAATCTTAATTCAAGAAATCTACAAATGGTCAAGGCTCAACAAAATCTACAACAATATGAGCAGTAACAACAACATTTGAAAACAACAACACCATCAACAGAGACAACACTTGCCCATCTCATTGTACTTACTGGTGAGAAGCAAAGAACAACATGAAGATTGGTTTTTGCTCTAGAGAGGAAATATTCATAAAGGTTTTCATTAGTTGGAGGTCTCCGTGGAAACTCTTTCTTCATCACAGCAATCAGTTCTCCAGTAATTTCATCAATCTCATCACGAGCAAATAGGTTGGACACCTATAAAAAGTGTAAAACACCATGAGATGTTGTCATAGTTACCCCTGTCACTGATTCATTCTTTCAATACTTTCTCATTCCCTTCAGACTTTATATCAGGTGTCCATCTCTTTGAATCAGAGCTTATAAAACATAGCTAAGGCGGCCTGGGCCCAGGCTTCTTCTACTAATAAAAGTTTAATTACTTCTTACAATATTCAATTTTCATTGGCAAGTAAAGGTATCTCAAATTGAGAGTTAGACGAGTTAGATGAGCTTTTACGGCCCAGTTTCTAACCGATTGGTTTAAGTCGGGCCTGCCACTGCCTTTTTTCCAGTTGTGGCTCGCTGGCTTATTTTCCCTACTCCATTGCTTATGGTGAGCACCAAGCACAATGGCAGTAGGTTCCATTTTTAAAGTCTTTGGTATGACCCGGCCAGGAGTCGAACCCCAGACCTTCCGGCTCTCATATTGAGAGAGTACCATGAAAACAGTTACAGCATGCATATACTGAGCTGAAATCAAAGTACTGATCCTTATTATGAAACATGTCACAGAATAATTGAGTAATGGTTCCTAAACCCACAAGTTACACTTGATCTTTACCAATTTGATTGGCACTTTGAGTCTACATTTACACATACATTGAATATATTTATACTGTGCTTAAATATCCCCATGAGGGATCAAATCAATTCAGAAAAGAGGCTTAAGTATCATAAACAAGCAAAGCAAGTAATGTCCAAACACATCACTGTACAATAGCAGACTTTAATCATTGCTAAATACACCCAAGAGATCATGGGAACCAGGAGTATATAAACAATCAGTAGTGGCACCAGTGTTAAGTTAGCCCATTGTTTATACTCCCAGTTCCCATGATCCCCTGGGTGCATTGAGCAATGATTAAAGTCTGCTATAATGCTTGTCATCAAAGCAGCAAATGAAAAGCAGCTGGAGACTGTCAGCTGCACATTGCAATGTGAAGCTGGATATTTTATTTGCTAGCATCACTACTGCATTAAAATCTGGACTCACCTCTCCAGAAGCCAAGACATTGTTCATGTACTCTAAGAATCCTTCATCTTTGATTTCATTGTCAGTGAAGATAAAGGTGATACCCTGGCCATGTTGTCCAGCCGTCCTGTAGAGGTACTTGAGATCATCCATGAGATTGGAGGCATTGTAAGACCTGGACAGGGGTAGAATGACAAGTTAGTGGTCCATTGTAATAAAGAGGCAATGATGAAACAGATCTCATTAAAGGTCTTCCAGAAATTTATGAAGCACTGGTATCACTAAGCACAAACAGCTTTATTATCTCTTTGCATACATTGATGAACCTCCTCTCCTTTATACTCCTGGTCTAATTTTAACAATTTCTTCCTTGATCTAGTTACATTCTCAATTCCTGAATTACTATGCGACAACATTACATATGTTCAAAGTTCACTTAAATGCACAATTGTTATTTCTTGCTTTTGAACATAGAAAAGATTTCAACACTTTGAAAAGAATCAAAACCTACACATCATTGCTTATGATCTCAGTGTGAAGTTAGAGACCTAATGATACTTAAAATGGACAACAAATGCGCAAAGAAAAGATGTATACAAAGAACTACAATTTGTGTAGTTAATCAAACTGACCATTACCTTGATAATGTGATCTGGAATATCTTGTAGCCAGCAATAAAGGAAGCCAGTCTGGTAAGACTCTGTTTACCAGAGCCACCAACACCAACCAGTAGAGCATTCCCTCTTGGTGTGCGGATAATACGAGATATTTTCACCAGGTGAACCATGGCATCCTTCAAAGGAAAAATAAAGATATTTTGCAGGCTTGCAAGTACTAACATGTTCATGAACTTTCATTTCTGTGATAGAAATGCAGAAGTGTCTGCACTGAAAAATGTTTTGAAAGGCAAAATATTTTTGTAAAACATTACAAGCTCAGTAAAAGTTTCCCTTAAGTATGGACCAAGATAAAGGCCTTAGAGGAGGGGTAATTTCCTTCCCCTTTTCCCCTTGCCTCTGCAACATACACTAAACTATTCACACTGTCTTGACTTACCAATTCTGAAAAATGTACTGTAAAATGTTTGAAATCAATGGATAGCTCATACTATATGCTTTTCCTTCAAATCACCCCCTCCATCTTCCTCCCCATGAAAGGCAACCCGATTAAAAAGCTGTGGCTGAAGAACTTAACACATCAGTCTAACTTGGTGACTTGAATGTACAACTGGGAAGTTAGCTATACAGTAATAATGGCAAAGGTCTTGTTTGGTTCCATTTCCTACCTTAAAGAATACAAGATCCATAGCTGCCCCTCGTACAGTTTCATTGTACATCTGTTGGAACATTTCCAACCTTGCACTTAGCTGTTCATGAGATTCAATTGGTTCATATATTTTGGGAGCTTCGAAATCTGCATCATCTGGCTCATCACCTACATGAAACAAATAGATGCAGAATGATAATGAAACTTGGACTAAAACTAAACTGAGTTGACTTTACTGGGCTGTTTTTTGTTCTTTCTTTTTTTTTTTTATTGCAAGGGGCATGAACTGCACTACACCATACAGCAGGGTTGTAGCTAGACCAATTTTAGTGGTGGAGTCCAAGTAAAGAGTCCAAATGTACAGTAGCTGTTGAAGTGTCTCATGGTTAAAACAGCAGGAATATTCTTGATTTACTGGTCCTACAGTGGTGTACTATGTACACAAAAGCAGAAAAATACTACCACAGAGTATGTTTCCTTCCAAGTTTCTTCTAAATCAGTTCAAACCATCGTATTTGCCATACTTTGTAGTGAAGTCAGTACCAGTCACTGTCATTACTGATGACCGTAAGTCCAGAGCACTAAAGAGCTGTCCCAGGTGGCACCTCCCAGTTATGCCCACAAGGCCCACCTATGCTACAACCCTGCCATACAGTTCCCCACCATCCCATGCCGTATTGTGCCACATGAAAATTTACTAAATTTAATGCAACGTACTGTATTCTACAGGACATCATTTACAAAGCTGAAATGGACTAGCTAATTAAACTGTTATGTACTGAGCTCTGAACTAAACTGACACAAATGAATGGCCTCTATTAATACGATGTGCCTCACCTACTTGCAAAGTAAGGTTACATTTCAAAAGGTAGCTTTTTAGGAATCAGGTTACACATCACAAATGACATAAGATTTTACTAAATATTGTGTGTATTATATATCAGAGATGCACTTAAATTTTTAAATGTCTTCTGTCATTCAGAGATACCCTGGTTAAATTTTTGGACATGCATGATTCACCTTACTGGATGTACATAAATAAACTTAGGTCAGTATTTCTGTACTCAGTCAAACATAACTTATTTGTGGTTTTGTCCACATTGTTGATATGACAACATGATACTGATATGTTGGGGTAAAGCAAAGAAAACTTATTACATACTCCATCCCACCAATTGCCTGCTTCTTTAGCACCCACCCCACCACTTATTGCCCCTCACCTCTGATCAATAAGAGATCACCAATGTCCATGAAAGAGTGGTAGCAAACATTAATGATAACTTTCTCTAAATTTTACGTCCCTTTTCCTCTGTTAGATGTCTGCAAAATTGTTTCTCATACCATGAGGAAAACCCTGAAATCTCGTAGGCTTAGTCAAGGGTTAATACAAGATGAGATTGGTGCCTCCTCCTATTTTTTTTTTTTTTTGACTTTTTGGGGGTTTTTGTGGTCGTCATATTCTCAAGTTCCAGGAAGTTTTGTTCATAAATTCATCTAATTAAAATGGATTATTGTCCTACTTACCAGTCGCCTCTGGGGCATCTCTGAGGAAGTCAACAAAGTATGGGTCCTTTGGAATCTGTTCAGCTAAAGCTGTGCCAAGGTCTTCCTCTATGGTCTGTGAATAAAATTTATCAGTTCAGTTAATATGGAGCAACAATGAAACAAATGATACTGCATGGGCATAAAACACAATTCCGTACATTATCTTTTGAAAATTTCTTTGCTAAATAATTTACATATTCAAATGATACAGGTTAATTTATGTAGTTCTTTTTAAATACAACTGCTTAACAGTCTAATCTACAAACAGCACTTAAAAAAATTTCACAAAACATACCTTAATGACAACATGCAGTATATAGGAAATCTGCTCTATGATCTGCTAATATGACTGTTCCAAATGCAATATATATCTTGAAATAAAAGTTAGCTTACCCTGTATATTCTATAACCAAACTACTCCAAAATAAAGAGTTTCAAACAAATAAGATGTTAAAACTTGTCCCATGGACTTACCTTTTTCAGAGTATTATCAAACCAATCCTTATCTTCCTGGTTTGTAAATCTGTCTGCAATCACCCTGCTACACTCATGTCTCCACAAAGCTAGTAATACTGTGTTGGTTGTTACCACTTCACCCAATGTGTTCAGCATACCCTGGAAATAAACCATATCATATGTCTTACCTAAGGACTTCAAGGTATCAAATATTTTTAAAAACTTACATTAATAATAATAAAAAAATTGTTTTTTTAACCAGAGAGATGTACCCATTGAGTAAGCTATGCTTACAATTTTTAAAAAAAAATTGCAGTAATTGTAAGATTTTATTTACAGTTCTGAAAGTTTTGACATTTTCATCTTTACCTCTAAACCTACATGTTAAACGAAATACAGATCTTGCATCCCTCTCAGTGGTTTGTCAAACCTTCCACCATATTTACACTGAATTCATGCCCACATCTACTTTAAAACTGCACCTGTAGTCACCAAAAAGATGGATTCCTGAGATACTTCCCATTACATATTTATGATTGGTCTTGATTGGTCAAATGTTGTAGTAGCCATACACTTATCATAGTACGGACTAATGTGGTGGAAACTTTTTAGCCAACTAGCCAAGGAGTTAGCGCCCCCCCCCCCCCCCACCTTGTTGGGCAAATCCTTGCAAAGCCCATGCTAGAGAGTAGATTATCAATGTTGGTGCAACAGCTTATAAATATGTACAGAATTATTTGAAAATTCATACCATCATGTTTCAAATTATTTTCTGTGCTTAAATGAAAGTAGCCAATATAGCATTTACGATTTCACAAATTTTGTGACCCCCTGATAAACCCTGCTTGTTCTCTAATTTCTTAAGTTGAAGAATGTACAACTTAGCAGGGTACAGATTTTGAGTTTTGTTAGACTGCCTATTTTTAAATAAACTGGGAAAATAATACCCCTCTAGAAAAGTTTAAAGGGGGTCATTAAGGGATCCACAGGGGCTATTTTATAGTTTGTATTGGCAATTATTTAATGTCCATAACATTAAGAGTTTCTTCACATTTCTCAATGTCCATCTAGGGGCAATTCTAAATGCTGCAATGGCAAATTTCCCTTAACCACTGTGACTTGTTTTATTCTGGAATTCACTTGCTGGCCTTTACTGCATGATTTCAGTTACCTGGGAGAAAGCAACATGATTTTAGCAGTCCATATTGGTTCTTCAGAATAAGCCTTGGGTAACTGCATATGCCCCTCAAAATTGAAAGACTCATGATTTAACCTACAG
This sequence comes from Holothuria leucospilota, assembly GCA_029531755.1. Taxonomy (NCBI): domain Eukaryota; kingdom Metazoa; phylum Echinodermata; class Holothuroidea; order Aspidochirotida; family Holothuriidae; genus Holothuria; species Holothuria leucospilota. The sequence goes on from CM055976.1 coordinate 39,552,473, forward strand.
CAACTTACAATGACCTCTTTAATTAAGTACAAACCAAATTTTCCTTCTTTCGATAATACAACCAATAAAATACCCTCCTACTGGTCTTATTTTTACACAACCAGAGCGTAGTCTCACATTTCACTTAACAGTTTGTTTATCTTACCTGCCAGATACGACTAAGATCTCTCAAGTTGAAGATGTAATGGAATTTTGCCGGGGTGGGTAACATCTTGATCTTAGTTCTCTGCCATAGTTTGCGGGTACATGACACAAGACCTCTGGCAAGCTCACACACCTCTTCTGGGAAACCTCTCTCCTGTTAAACAAAAAGAAACAAAACAAAACATAAACAAGCACTGCAATAAAAATTTTAATGAATGAAACTGTTACAAGGTGCATTTAACGTACCCAATAGTATACTCATGATAGAATGACTGAAACTGAGCAGGTTGAAGGCAAATCATAACAGAGAACTTTAAACTGAAGGTTTATAGAAGGTAAATCATAGAAATATGCCACATGCTAATGACAGGAGAACGATGACTGATTATTTTTTTTTTTTTGTATCCTGAGCAGTAGTTCCTGTTTCTGAGAGATAATGTTGGCAAAGTTGAAATATCAAGCCCCATACCCTATTCATGAACATGAATAACACAATTAAAACTGGTAAAAGGCATATTGACAGATTATGATCAGCATAACTAACCTGTGCTTTCTGGTAAGAGTTTACCTATTTCTAAACTTGCATGAGCACTGCTGGCTCACAGTTCTATCAGCTCATCACAGCCACCCCAAGTTGATTTGATTTATTTCATATCTCCAGTTGATTAATATGACAACAACAATTAGGCCAAATCAGGATAAGCAAATAAGTTACAATAAAAAGCAACAGAGGGCTCAGTACAACAAAATGAGAAATATTTTGTGACTTATAGAACAGCTTCCGTACTAAGGCAAAAGAAGATAAATGACCAGAAAAAGTAATTTTTTCGATTCTGGCCCTCATCCATTTTTTTTTTTGTATATTATTTTACTCCACAAGCCTGGAACATACCTGACAGTAATGGCCTTCAGCTACTGTACTGAAGATCTTGTCAATAGAAGTGTTGGATGGAAGGGTACAGTTAAAGACATTGAACTGTCTCTTTAAACGTTCAGGAATATCATTTCTGCCCCCTCCTGGCTGAATCATAGCTGCCAAAAATTGTATGTCAACAATGTTGGTAAATTCTCCTGGTTTCTCCAGACTGTAAAAACCTTTCATAGCCATGTGTTGTCGGACAATCTCATTAGTAATCTGTTTAGAGTAAAAATGTGGTAAAATCATGAAGATGTATTTTTCACCTTCCTCAAGTACTATGTTCTCTGCAGACAAGTGATATTGTGTGATTGCCTATCAACTTACTTTAAGAAGATGGCCACAAAGTGTTTTACCAAAATGTCTCAGGCAATAAAACTAAAGGGATATTAACCTGATTTGGTTTCCCTTTTATGAGTTTCATGCTTATATTGCAGCTGTGGTCAAGTCAATAATAGATGTGGCTTCTTTGGAACTATAAAACTTAGTGGCCAGGGGGTCACTGGTTTGAACACAGCAAAGTGTGTTCTCCATCCAAGAGCAGTATCTAGTTTATCCTGTATGGTTTTTAATGAACTTCTGAATTGAGAGTATCACAACTGAGCTCATATTGCTTTCCAGTTACTTCTCTGCACAATACTCAATTAATACTACAGGGTAACTACTGTGTTTTTCTTTTGAGAATCTCTCTGACAGGGTTTTCCATGAGCCTGAGATGGCCTTCCTGATTACAAGCTAAGCTATGCTAAACTGGACAGGATGAAAATTTGAGTCAAATGGACCAGACCAGTGCAACTCTGTTTTGACTCTGTTTGTTTTACCTCATAAAAAAAAAGTTATGAGGTAGCATTTGCCGTACATATATATACAGGACTGGCATACCACTACTATTTTTCATTTATCTCTATTTAAAATTAAGCGACTAAATATGAAGTGAAATGGACAAAACAAACTTAACTTGACTAAACTAAATGGAAATCAACTAATCTAAACTTCTTTAACACCAAGCTTGCCACCACTAACTGGGAAACTGTTCCCTTCAATACATAAATTTTCACACTAAACTCTACATCCAAAAGATACTTTCAACTTAATACTACCTTATGCAGTCATGACATATTTATTGATTTAAAGCTTACATGTACCAACATCAAAACACTGCAGCCACAAAACTGGAAGCAAGACCGACTACCAACCTGATCTCCCCATTCATTAATGATGGGCATGTTGATGTCATCAATGAAGATGGTCATACTTTTACCAGCAGGAGGACCATACGTTGTACCCACCCTCTTATCAACATAACTCTCTATTGTACGCTGTTACGGAAAAATTGTGAAATATTTAAAGGATTACGAGTCTGTTTTACAGAAACATATATATATGTGCCATCTTAAATTTGATTAGGCATACGCTAGTCCCTACATTGAGCACAATTTGTGCAAGTTATGCATACTAAGGCCACTGTAATTCCATGGAATACTCCCCAGGATTACCTTCTAGACAAGAATCACTTTCTCATCCTTGTGACTTACTAAAGGGCATAAAGCTATGGGATCTCACTGAGTGACTTAATAAAGGCCTGCACAGAGGGCAGCGATGAATTATGCAATAAAAACAGTTATCTAAATAAGACAGAAGGTTATTATTATGATAATTTCTGGGTCATACACTTTACAAAAGAAATAAAGCACACAATAGTTCAGCCCTTTTCACACACTAGACCATTCTTTAAGTATTTCCAATAATTAGCTTTAGTTGTAGCATATGCAGACTATGATATTCACATAAAACTACCACTTTTCTTGCCTTTATCCTACAAATGAAATTCTTTAACATTTTCTTGATTGTCTTGTCATATATCAGAATCTATCTCCTTTCTCATTCATTCAAATATATTTTCACCATTTTCACAAGTGGATATAAATTCTGACAGTTGCATCATTTTAGTTTACCACGTCCTTACCTGATACATATTAGGGGTAGTGGCTGATGAGAAGTTAAAACCCTTAAAGAGGTGGTGTTCTGGGTCATATTTCTGGCAATATCCCTGGATCACAACTGTCTTAGCAGTACCTTGCTCACCTAAAAAAGATCAAATGCAAAGTGTAAATTATAGGTTGTCAAATTTTTCATTTCAACGAGGATGGCATTTGTGGTAATTTCAATTTCAATTTATTTATTCCAGTATAAATATATAAAATATTTATAAAAAGGAGTAATAAAATAAGATTAAAAAATACAATGATAAAACAATATATGTACAGAAAGTTAGTTCACATTAAAACCTTAAAAATCTAAGAGTCTAAAAGTCTACAACAAATCGTTTAATGTTTTGGATTGATTAAAAAGGGCGGCTCTGTAGACAAAGGAATTCTTGAATAAAGTTATTCTGTACTTAGGTAAAATGAGAAGTACTTTGAGAGGTACTTTGAGAGGTACTTTGGAGAATACAAGGTATAGATAAGAAATTATCTAAAAAGATTCCCTTGGTTCAATTAAAATAGATGCATTCTCATTTACGGTGAATTGAGATAATAATTTTCGGAAAGTGGTATTTAAAAGGGTTTTCTCAAAATAAAATGCATCATGAGAAATATGTGATTTCATGCAGCCTGACAGGTACTGACCAGACAAAGTTTTTGTAATTTCTTTACAATATTACAATACATGAAAAAAATTTCTCACAGCTGCTTAAAATGTACACCTACACTAGCAGGACTAGGTACTGCATACTATGAACAAATTTCAGTAAGGTACAGTAAGATTGCTAAGAGCCATGCACTTGCACTTTATCTATGAATATTTATTTGCACACACGTTACATGACAATTCCTCACCTATCAGTAAAGCTGCTTTGTTTTGTTTAGCAATGGTAGCTATCAGAAAATCTGTCCTAACGTTGTCCACATTCGGAACCAAAATGGTGGCGTACTCAGGTGTTGAATCTTTGGGATAGACATAGTCTGGGACCTAGGTGCAAGACAATTAAAAGATATATGCTAAAAGTTGTCATGAAATAAAATTATATTTCAGAAGATGTAACATGGCAAACTGTGTAACAACATATGACAAGATCATTTTATTGCATTAACTTATCCCAGATTAATTTCCCTATTAAGTTTTAAGGAGCAAATGCAGTCAGTTCATTTTCCATAACTATAGCTCGGTGTCATAATTCATTTTAATCTCGTGACTATCTTTTTGTTTCTGAATTGTTTAAATTAATTAATCCAGAATAAATCTTTGGTTTACCCATCATATTTAATGATTATGTTCTCAAAAATTATGAAAGATACTTGTGCGGGAAATAAAAAGAGGTTTGTAAGATTTAGCACATGTTTCAAAGTGAATTTTAGGCCATGTGGACTTGTTTCCTTCAAAGTAGCCAAGTCCTACAAATGTCCTGTAACCATATCTCCCTTGACTATAGAATATCATAAGCCAAGGTGATAGTTCACCAACAGTATTTGACCTCTTTCTACCATCCCAAGCAATATGATATGAACAATTAATCACAAATCCTGCACAATGGTGGGTCCATTAACTGATCCTGTTTCTATCCCATCAAATACAAGTACAGGTACTTTCCTCATTGACAGCCTGCTCAACAAATTTACTATTCTGAGAAAGATAACAAATGGTTACAACTATTAAAATGCAGAGACATTTCAGTTAGCTGATTGGCCCTCATGTAAATCCAATTACTTATCTCCAACTGTACACATATCACATTAAATATGTACACAACCTCAGACTTCCTTACAGACCAATATCATTGTGAGTTAGAGCAAAGAAATCCTGAATTAAGAAATGAATACCAAGCAGAACACTGGTAGTATCTCACCTTTTCAGCCCAATGCACCCACTTTCCTGATTCATCCACCATGTACTCAAATATAGTATCGTGACTGTCTGCAGGTATCTTGGGAACATCCAGAGTGCCATTTTCAATCATCCATGTCTCCAGCTACAATACAATCAAACAAGATTTAATGGGCAAGGTATATAAACATGTGTGGGCTCTACAGTCCTTTATTTTGCTTTTCCACATTACAAAAAATCAAGAACACAGTTGTTAGCATTCATTTCAGGTAGGATTCATTTCATTTCATACTCCACCACTGAAAGATTTACACTCCAGTTTGTTACCTATAATACTTTGTATAAATTACAACATCCTGATGCGTAAAACTTCACAAGGCCCAATGCTGATCTTGCTCTCTCAACATTTGCTTCCATGTAGACTCCAAGCTGGTTACCAAATAATAGAGACAAGCAAATTAGGAAAAAATCTGCAAAACCGCTCTACCTTCTCAAAATGCACACTTCTGTGTCTCAACTCAGACTAAAATTCTTAGCAGTCACATTTTTCCTTTTCCTAATGTTACTAATTAATCTTTGTAGTTCTAGCGACGTAAACCACACTAAGGAACCTTTCCTCATATTCTGTGCCCTATAAAATTAAGTGTTAATATTACAGAGGAGAAAATATTTTCCAAACCTTTCTAAAGCTTGCAGTGTATCAATAAAATAAGTTTCTCTCCTACAAATGAACCTTTACAAGTACAAACGAATATAATACGGAGAATTACAATACAACAAAATTCACAGTTCTATCTTTCCAAAGCTTGTCTGTAATGCAGGTATGCTGTTAGTACAACACAGAAATGTCTTCAAAGATGCTTACCTTTTTACGATCATCTAACTCTAACAGAGCCCCAAGTGACCACATAATGGCAAAGACATAGAGTCTAGACAGATGCTCCCTGCTAGGAGGGTTACCCCCTTCCTCTGATGGGATTAATCCACTCAAGATGTCAATGGACTGTCTCACATACATGCACTCCAAAAGCTAGAAATGAAAGCAGAAGGGAACAGCATGAGAGGAAGATATTCAAGCTGACTTTAATCACAGATAACAAAGGATGAAAATAATGACAAATGTCACAGAAACTAATAAATAAAACTCATGTGTCAGAGCTAAGTGGATAAAGATAGTGCACATAAAGTGTTATGGTCAAACAACCACAAATTGTACAAGTTATATGAAGAGGTGTTTTTCATTTAGTAACTATACAGTTTTTCATCTTCTAAATGGAAGGAATCTAATTTGATCTACATAATTTCTGAATTGATACCCACCAGATGTAACATAGCAATGTAAAGCCATAGGTTTTCTCTACATTCCTTCCCTTCCCATAATAAAAATAATTACACTTCAAGGCTAGAACTTTAACTACACATGAACATACACATTAGCAGTAGAAAGTTGACAGTCAGAAGTATCTTGAGGGTGCAATGCTAAAGTTAATATTGTTCCTTTAAGTACAATACAGAATAAGCTAAGTGTGCTTTATGAGTAGAATTAGCCCTAATACCTCCATCTTTGGTGTCAGAAACTGGATACACTTGGTGAAGAAGTCTTTGAAGGTGCTCTCAAAGAGGGACATCAGGACCTCTTGCTGTGTGGCAGGTCTGGTATTCAACCAACCCTGACATGGAAAACATGAAGACAACATCAGGCTGACTTGAAAAATAGCTTGAAAAAAGTCATAGTCATAGTAACACAGGGAGATGACATCAAGCTGACCTGGGGCAGGATTCACTAACATTTGCATAATTTCTTGTGTAAGTCAAAATACTTATGAACTGCATAAGAACTTTCTTAAGTGGTATTCACGAAGACAAGTTACACATTTCATAAAGATACGCGGCATAACTGCAATAAATGCTCATGAGCCAATCGTTTGTGCGATTGCATCTTGCTTTGTCACATTTTGAGCCAATCACAATGAGTGTTAATGTTAAAATGACACACACAGTCTTCTGTGGTTACAGGCGTGGTCCTGCACTGTGCACAGCCATATGGTACAGCGTGTCTCTGTATGTGTCACTATGGCTTTTTGTACGTATGACAACTCTAAGCTTGAATAAAGTTATGCAAAACATTTAAGAACTTCTCCCTTGGTCCTTGGTAAATACAACCAAGCAAAATGCGCTGCATAAGTCTGACATATGCAAATTTTTGTGCGTAAGTATACTTTGTGAATCTGGCCCACGAAACCTAACTTGAAGAGTGAGAGAGATAGAAAACATGATCCACTTCAAGGATTTCCCTACATCCAAACCTTACATTAATGGAACATGAACCAGGCTCCAGTTAAATCTGTATTTTGGTTTGAGATCTTGTAGATTTGAACAGAACAAGGAGCCATTTTTTTTACATAACCAGAAGACTGTTTTAAAATCATTATAAGTGCAAATTATACATAATGTTTGACATTGTGACAAAGGAACTTTAAGCACAAGGGATTTTCCTTGTAGTACAAGCTACAACATGAACATGTAAACGTGAAAAGAGCTCATGGAATTCAGTCAATGATTTGTGTACAAATCAAGGGAAACGTTCATTCACTAATTCAAGCACTAACTTCAAACATGGATTTAATAAGTTTTGAATATGACCCTGCACCTTGTAAGAAATTAGAGAAAATCGCGTGGTGTTTAACTTAGGAAGCAAACCAAGCCCTAAATGTGAGGGGCCATTAGGTACGAACTGCCTGGTGCCTGTTCAAGGCAAGGTTTGCCTATTCCTGAATGAAGCCCTTTGTTAGGCCCATTACTTACCCTTAGAATAGGTTCCCAGTCCATGACAGATGAGCTCATGTACACCATACCATTTCTAGAGACTGTAGCTGGGGAAGCATTGTCAATGTTGTGGGGCTCAAAGACAACCTTACAGTTGGGTGACATTGGGATACGATCACCATTGGCTAGCGTAAGGGTTTTGTTGTCATCAAGCACACTGTTAAGATTCTCAATCCAGATGGCATCAACAGGTCCATCCAATACAATCCAGATATGTTCTCCCTGTAATGCAAGACAAAAGATGTAGAAACTGCTGACCAAATTGGCAAGGTTTGTACACTTTTTACACAAAAAATTCAAGCAATATTTAAGCTTTCTTCAAAGGTCAAAAATATTTCCTCCAGAACAGACTTCCATAGAATTTTGAAAAAAAATCTTAGTTTTTAGACAGTGGTGTAAGTTGATAACAAAATTAACCTTATCATATATCCAGGTATGTATTGTACAATGAAGGTAAGTGTTTTCCCATCATTTCATGAAAGAGACCTTCTAGTATTATCCAGGCCTCAAATATGACACAATCAAATCCAAGCACTTTAAAGCTGTCAAGGCTGCATAAAACCCTGCAATGACGAAAACAACTGCTGAGTATGGTAAAGTCAATGATAAAATTAGGGTCTCATTTCTTTCTTCTTCATTTCATTGTAAGAAGCTTTGACAAGTTAAAGTGCCAGTCTGTTGTAAACCAATTCCTTCCATTCTTAGCAACATGTTAGAGAGCAAGTCTGACATTTATAAACAATTCTGAACCACTAGTATCTCACACTGATACCATCTATGTACTGTATGGTAAAAGTGGAAGCTATATCATCACATAACAGTGTGGCCTATGAAGTACACTGTGTATGCTGTCATTGGTCAAACCAAACGAGTCCTAAAACCATTTCAAAGTCTCTTAGCATGGCGAGTACTTGTCTCCAAAAGTGTTGTGGTTTCCAAAACCAACCAAATACATCATACTACCACATATGTAGTTCTCATCTGGTTATATCATGTCATAAAATTTGTCCTTAAACTGAGGTATACTCCACATAAGCTGTATACCTTTTTGGCTTTCAAAGTCTTTCTCCAGAGAGTTGAGAAGATGCCATCAGTCCAATCATTGGTAGCAACATCCAACCTCCCAAACATCTGAGGAGCAGTAATGGCTTTAGGGTTCATCCTCATCTCTCTGTGTGGAGCTCCACAGTCTCCCATCGCCTTCATCAGCATGTGAATGCAGGTAGTTTTACCTGAGATGGAGATAATGTAAGTGAGTAGAAATATCAGAGAGTTTCTCTACTATCCGTTTGAAGTAACTTCCTTACATCCTGACATACTTAGCTGGAGATTTAACAAGTTAACATGTAAAACCTTAGTTCATTTACAAAAGTTACAACAAAGTTCACCTTGTACATAGAGTAAGATTCAGAAATTCATTATGGTTGGAGCACAACTCATTAGAAAACAGTTTTATAATATTTTATAGAGTAAAAATTGAATTCTTGTTTTTCTCTGACATTTGGAACAACTTAAGACCCATTTCCAAGAGTCCTTTCAGTGTTCTGCACTACCTGTTTTGTTAGGGTGCTGCACCCGGACAAAATTTGCAGAGGGTTCTCAGCACCCGTACAAAAAATGTACTACCCGGGCAAAAAGTTGAGCCACCCAGACAGAAATTACCAATTCAAGAATTTAAATCACAGCAATTTAAACAGCAATAATTTCAGTGTGAACAGTGAGTAATGATAATCAGAAATGTACTTAGTCATCAAAGAAGGCCATAATTAAATTTAGCATCTGTTTTGGCAAACATTTTTCAAAGAGAACACCCCTTCTCTTTATAGACTGCAATCACTATTAACCTTTAACCTTCGGAGCACCCGGGCAAAAATTAAATCAGTGGAGAACACTGTCCTTTCTACCAGCTCTATCAACCATCAAAACATTTCAAACAACCAATTCCAACCTTAGCAATACTTCTTACATTTGGACAAAATCTTGCTCTCTTACATGTCAATGAAAACTAAATGCAGTCATCTGCAGAAGTATTAACAAATTGAACAAGTGAAACTAGCTACCTATGATTTCACATTCACCTTCAGCTTCAGTCTAGCACAATGTTAGGCAACATATAGTCTGCCAAAAAATAACTGTGGTTTTCTAAATACTGTGTCTGTAATAAAGGGTAAGTGAAGTGGTTTGCAAGATTTCTTTTAGGAGGAAGAAAGGGGTATCTTGGGCATAAAAGTTTAAGCAACACTGATCTGGTTATTTAAGGCAGTTAGTACATACCTGCTCCACTAGGCCCCAAAGTCATCATTCCATGCCTAACACGTTGAGTTTCATATAGCTGAATAAGTTTCAGTACCCAGGGGTCATGATGAACAAAACCTGCCTCCATAACCTGAAAAACCAACGGATGATCCACCTAATAAGTTTGATATCACTGACTCCTACAGATGAAAACATTCATAATCAGCTAGATGTGCAGCTTATTAAAAATATACTTTTATTTCTAATCCTTCTGAAAAATGTTGAGCACAGTGGGAATGTTGACCATGGGAAAAGTTAAAACTTTCTTTTCCAGGTACAATTAAGGAACTATCCTAACTTGGACAAGATCTCAGACAAACAGAAAAACCTTTTCAAACAAGTCCTTTCAACCCTTTAAGTCACACACTGATGATAAGAAATTTTACCATACCAAGTAAAAGAGGGGGAAGGATAGGGGTGGCAGAAGATAACTGGAAGGTTTAGAGAGGTTACTGGAGCACAACACTTGCGTTACAACCTATGATAAACAGAGTACTAGCCCTTATTTGGTGAAGTTCATTTCAGCAATTTGTACAAATGGAAACCGTCCAACAACTTTTCCAGAGTTGACTAGGAATGTAAGTAACGACAATGACCTTATTCCAAAAATGTGTCCAAGAGACAGTATTAATCCTTTATCATTTGTTGACCATACCTGTTTCTCAATGGCTGCTTCTATGTCAGGATATCCAGCTTTGTCTAAAGTCATCCCAGGGAACAAATCATCGATTAAAGAAAGAAACAGAGGCTCATCTTCATCAACCTGGTAAGATGAAAACACAAGAAGTAGGCATTTACCTGGGAATAAGATATTACATGTTTCCATTGTACAATGGATAACTCCTTTCTTTGGTAACTCTTTTTTTCTAAAATGACATTTTGTATACTTTTTCAGGGTAATGTTAAGTTTGAGGAAGAAATCAACTTCACATTACAAACTTAACTCTCTGGCACAAAGATTGAATTTGGTCTTACAATGCAAAATTTGCTTAATTTAAATATCAGAGTTGACTTTCAGAACAGAAGCTTATAACACATCCTAAAACCTTAGCCATTTCCAAATGTTGATCCATCTCCAAACCTTTTATGTAAACGAGGTTTTATAACCTACATTAGCATACTTTTTCAAGGGAAATTAAAAATTTCTCACCAGTTTAGACAAGTTCATATCCCTCAAGACTCTCATGACAATGGTATTTTCACTGTCCTGTGGGTTAGCTCTCTTGAATGCACCGAGGGTACGGAGTACAGACAAAATATTCCTCAAACCAAAATCATAATGCACCTGGAAGAACACCAGAAGAGACATACTTTCAACAAATTTTGAACACATTTCCATTGATATCTTAATGTCAGAAATACAGTAACTGGTTCTATACTGTATGAGAGTATGTAAGCTGATAAGACAAATATCAGGCATATAGTCTCTAGTCCACCAGTGTATTTCACTCTTTCAGTTAAGAATCACCAAGACTTGTTGCAAAATCCCCAAAAATGAAGAAATGACCTACGCACACAATGCATTTAAATCATGACAATACCAAGCAAAACATTTTCAACACTTTGATTTTACTGATCTTGTTGGTCTGATTTATTACTTCAAGCACAAACTGTCTACTTCAGTAATTTTACCAATGAAAGAAACTTTGCACCACAATAGACACAAATCATGCTTTTACTACAAAACCACTGTCATGTTGAGAAAACAAACAATATGGTCATGTGGTTAGCCTCAGTCATGTGACTGGTCACATGATGTAGAAATCAAACTCAACCATACCTGTTTGGTAAGCTGTTCCTCACATAGCTTGTACAAAGTGAAAAATTTTCTGGCCAGGAGTACGTTGCCTTGGAAACCACAGCTAGCGAGTTTGACCCTGATAATAATCTGTCTGTCAGGTACCATCATAGCCACAGTACGGAACTGAATCTTGAGATTTTCAGGGAGTTCTTGCCGTCCAGCGTAACCAGGATTCTGAAAGAAGTGAAATACATAAAAGTATAGTGTGTAGATTATGCAAAACATACTGTTATGACCATCTTTAACATTACTGTTTTACATGAAAAGTTGTAATGTCCTCCAGAAACCTCTATAAAATAGCTGAAACAATTTCACTACTAATTCATCAACAAGCAATGCTCAATAAGAATGAGAAATCTGATGTTTGAACAAGTTCTCTACTTCAAATGAAAAAACACAAATGATGACTTTAGCTCCTTATTGACATGAACTGGGTGGGGAGAAGACAAGTACATCCAAAGCACTGCACAGCTTGTCCATGTAAGAGTTTCTTTAAAATCCTTTCATAAAATAAACATAGCTTTACACTATACTGAATTACCCCAGAAAAATTTAGAGAGCACACCACTATCAGCCTGTTTCTTTTGACCTCATATCCTCAATGGCTTAAGCATGTAAGAGGGACATTTAAGATATTACTCATTTTAACTGCAAAATTTACAAGAGCTTATGGCATATGTACTGACCCTAACTTTTTTCAGAAGAATCTTATATCTCTTAATTATCTCCTCCTTTGTCCCTCACAAGTATGTCTTATGATATTGAAAATTGTCAAAGATTGCATTATAGGTAAATCATGCAGTTACCTTGCATGAACTAAACAAGTCAGTAGTAAAAATATTGTCACATGATTCAAAAGAACCATACATGAATTAGCAGAGGTGGATACGGCATCCTCATTCAGACTGGGGTTATTTAATGTGCCATTTAAGCACTTCTGTAGAAGCATTCTTGTCCTATCTCTGTCTGCTTACAGGTCCATTTCTGATAAAACATACTTCTTACCATGGTCAAGAATATGCCAAACTCTGGGTCCATGCTGACAGTATCTCCATCAGTGAAGATAAATGATGGTTTACGCTCCTTCTTACAGGTCAATACAATAGCAATCTGCTGTGCGGCTACTGACAGTACAGGGAGCTCAATACGATTAAACTCATCAAAACAGCCCCAGGAACCTGACTGAGCCAAACCTGCACAGGTGAAGAAAAGTAGAGTTTCTATCAATCAAATATGTACACGGGCACAGATTTCCAGCTTCATACTTGTGGATTCTAAAACAGGTTTTAACAAAACTGCTTTATGTGTAGGCTGAAAAGACCAGAAGTGAATAAATAATGAACAATTGATGTAATCCACATTGGAGTAAACAAGGCTACCCTTTGTCTGAGATGCTTTGAAACAGAGCTCTGAGCTTTGCAGCTAATAGGTTACCACTTCAGTAATTACAAATCTCACAGTCTAAAAGGTGACAAAATTCTGGTAATTTAAACACAGTATGCTCATGAACCACTGTTGTTTGTTAACAATTAGGATTCCACATATGGGGTAGCATATCTATAAGAATATTGTCATGGTTCAAACTTTAACTACAATTTTAAAACATTTCTGGTCTTTTAGCTGAAGTAAATGCCTAACCTACCAATATAAAAGAAAAATAACTGAAAAGTATTAGAAAGTTCTATTTTGCCATTCTTTTTTCTCCATAAAGTCGCTTTTATGGGCAATTGACTCATAATAAAGTAACTTGAGAAGAGTTCTTAAAAGAATGGCTTATAATCCTAAAAATTAACATGACACATCTTACTTTATCAACTTAATTATTTCAAAAAAGGCATAAAATTTACTGGAACTGAATGAAAGTATGAGAAGCCAAACTTACCTTTGTAGATTCTCCCCAATCCTCTGAAATCCATCTGATCAGAACAATTAAAGACCACCACATACTTCCCTAGAGCTTTACCCATGTCTTTGGTGGTCTCTGTCTTGCCTGTCCCTGCAGGACCTGCTGGTGCCCCTCCCATACTCATACCCAGGGCCTGGGCTAGAGTAATGTAACACCTGCAGAATAAAGAAAAAATGTTAAAAAATGTTCAGCTTTTGGCTTAAGATAAACTTGAGGAAAATGTTACACTACTACACTAACAAACTTGTGTCTTGAAATCACAGCTTCATTGTTTCTTATCTCCCTACATTGAGGTATATAAATTTATGTCATTTAATTTGAAGTGGATTCATCTCTACCTGTCAGTAAGAGGGGTGATGACAAGACGTTCTGTGCATCCCACAGGTTCATTCTGGTAGATAAAGTCAACATCAGTGATGGATACAATGCATTGATCTGTGTCCTCATTGAAGTAGAAACGAGACTGCTTCAGCCACTCAAAATCATTGGAAGATTTGATGTGCATGCGAACCTACACAAAAATATGTGAATGATGATAAATTGTTACATCACAGTTAAAAGTGGAAAACTAAAAACAACCAAAGAGCCAAAAGGCTGATTAGTTCCTTGCTTGTAAAAATCTGCTCCTTCTAGTCACTCTTCCCCTGATATGAAGAATAAAGCATAGGAACATATACAATGCTGGATCCTCTTCAAGGGCTAGAACAACCTAACTTTAGGCTTCACTAGCTTCACGTTACTAAGTTAACCTTAGGCCTGTAGCCTGTCGCACTAGCCTTAAGAGGTTCAGTTTATGTATCATAGACAGAGAGTAGCCTCAACATTTAGTTTAAGCCAAATATAAAAATACAGCATGCACTGAAGACAAGCACACACTTCATCTTAAACTTCACTCATCTGCATTGAGTATCAGCTTGCTTGTTGTAATGTTACTAGCAAGCATAGGCTATTTGGAATTACTCACTCTTTATGTCAATCAAAGTACCACAATGCAAACTGATACATTGCAGAAGCATTTCACAGGCACTGCTATGTAGGCATAGGCCTACAGTACTGAGGGATCCTTCAGGTAACCAAAACCAAATCAAGATTCTCAAAGAATAATCGAATTTCATCTATGTGAAACAAATCCACATATATATGCGTAAGATCATTCCAACCTCTCCTTCGTGACAGCATTACTCCTAAGAGCCTTATACATAGTAAGTAAATGGTAAAATCTCACATTTAAAGCTGCCAAAAACACACACACTTAAGCCAGTTAAGGCCCCACTGATGTTGTTCATGAGACAACAGAAATCAGACTTACTTTAAGTCGTTTTTGAGTGTTCAACTATGAACTAGGAGGAAATATTAATATGATAATCCCTTTAATAAAAGTAGTAAGTAGCCTCCCATGTGGAGAGAATACCAACAAATGGGTTAGTGAGGGTCATATGGAACATACCACATTAAGAAAGAGGTGACAAACATGCAAATGTGACTTTTTCCCTTTTGGGTCAATAATTATTTGTGCTAGATATCAACCACACGAGCAACTTCAAAAGTTTTCAAGCCATTACCCTGCAAAAGGATATCATGCCCTTCCCTCATATCAGTTTTGCCACCATGCCCTTCCAATCTGCTCTGATGCCCTTCACTATTAGAAGTTTCTATGGTCTTTTTTTTAAACCTTATCTCAAGCCCTATGAGATCTGTTGGAGTTTCCCTGCATGAGATATAGTGTTCAAAAGGTTTTAACCTTCTGACCTCTGGTGACCCCAAATGATCTTTGACCTCTACCAAAAACAACAGAGATCATCTTTCAAATATGGCCCATGCACATGCCAAGTATGAGATTCCTTTAAGTTACACATCTTGATATAGAGTGTTTAAAAGCAATTTCCAAGGTATTTACCATTTGACCTCTGGTGACCCAAAATGACTTTTGACCTTCACCAAAAACAACAGGGATCATCTACTCAATAAGGGGTATCTGCATGCCAAGTATGAGATCCCTTGAGGTTACCTTTCTTAAGATGGAGTTTTTAAAAGCAAAGCATCACATCCACACATACACACAAGCATGACATCACCATCACATGGATTCCTTTTGCCTCCAGCAAGGAATCAGAAATAACCCTTTCGAACAAAATTATGAAAACATCTCTTCTCTCTTTCTCCCTCATCTTAAAAATATTGCCACTTTCAAATTATCTGAATGCTCTGGTTTGCTACAAATCTACTTCAAAGACAATAACCACTATCATTTTGGTACACTGTAGTAATGAAAGATGTTCTTACCAAATCATCAAAGATATCTCTCTGATGTACATGGATGGTGACAAGCGTCTCAAACTTTGTCCTCTCATACTTGGTTAGATCTTGAGTTGTGACATCAATAAGAAGGTTGAGAATGTCCAGGAAATACTGGTTGGTGTTGGCCATAATCTGAAATCAACATGAAAAGTAAATTAGAAACATGATTCTTTTGGATGGAGATGATGACATTTTAACAAATGAAGCTTGTTAAGGATTAATTTTGGGTTCAATCCCAGGCCAGGTACAGTACAGCCTGGTGGGTTCTTCATCTAAGATGAATCTACCACTTCCCATCTGTAATGATCAAACTTTCCAAACTGCAGTTAAAATGTTGAAGAGGCAGCCACCCTACAAGAAGTTACAACCCTAAAGGGGAGGTTAAGCATTGTAAAATAACAGCCATTCTTCATGGTTTGAATATTATTTCCATTCCAATACAACATAATATGTGCAAACCAGGTAACTAACAAGTCAAACACTAGAGTATGACCTCAATTACCCAAGATGGAGTTTCAAAAGGTTGGCAGTCAAGTCTTAGAGGTTTTTTCATTGTAAGTTAAAATTCCAAAACAAATGTAATTGTTTAAAGAGGTCCCTCAGTTACAAATTAATGTCCAAACTGGGTGTGTCCTCCAATGGCTTGACTAGACCCATGGAAACCACCCAAAGTTGTAACAAATAACAAGTAAAAGATTTCCACAAATTGATTCACTTATATACAAGCATTCCCTATCTTCCCTCTCTTAAAAAGGTAAAAGGCTTGATTATGAAAAAATTATTTCAGTTTTTTCTATTTAAGGTTTCAAATTGATACTGTTTGATCATACCAGCCACAGGCCACAATTTGATAAACTGTGCTCAAAAAGTGCTGAAATCATTTATCTGAGTAACTAACCTTCCTGTCAGACCGGGCATTCTTCAGTGCCTCTTCACTGTCTCTTGTCCACAGCATTTGAATGCCCAACAAACCAACCTGGGCTGCATATGTGTTTTGGAATTCTACCAAGTTGAAGTTTTCCTTGTCTTGTAGGGCGATGTAAGCAGTACGGATGATGCCATGAATAGATTTTAGGACGGTGACCCTTAATTGTCCCAGCCATAATTCTACATTACCCTGCAGAAATAATAAGTACAAATACTTCAAGATATGTACAGCATAAGTACTTGATGCCTATACACAAAATACTGGGATTATCAGATGTGTACAGTATTCTTAATAGTAGTATGTACTTGTACTAAAGCTTTGGCATGTTTCCCTGTACTTGTATACATAAGAATGGATTTGCACTCAAACTCAGAAAGTTGAGTACTGACCCATATGTAAACTTTTGCACAAGCTAATACTCACCAGGGTATGAAAGATGAGTACTGATGCAAATACAAACTTTTGTACCTACACTCAGAGTTATAGAGATTAATAATAATACACGTGCAAAATTTTGTACTCATGCTCATACTAAGAGAAAATGAAGGTGAAGTACTAATGTAGGTGAATTTTTGAGCTCATACTTTTGGAAAAGGTGAACTTTCACTTGAATACACAACTGGAGACAATACACTTACAGCCTGAACTCATGACATTGTACTCACACTACATGTCTGCTTAAAGGTCATGGACGCATCCTGAATGCAAAGCTTAAATCTTACTGAGTTTTACAAGTTAGGTAAACTGTATTCATGGCTATCATGATGGACTTTAAGACAGTTGCCTCAAGGACAAGCAATCAATCCAACAATTTGAAAGATCATATAAGCAGAAGCAAAACTGATCAAAATCCAGCCTTATTTCCCTTAAAAGTATGTCTTCAATGAACTTTGACAACAACACACTGCATAATCATGGTAAAACAATCAAAATGACTTTGCATGACCTCAACAATTCAGTAACAAAACATGAACACAACCTATTATACATGTATTGATATCATAAGAGGTATCTTACTCAAATTTAGAGTTAGAAGACTAAGTCTTGAACACAGTTGTAGTCAAATTGACTTACATGAGAACATAGCCTATTTTGGTAATTCTAAGGATAACAATTTAATAAAATTGATTATAAACAAATTTAATACAAACATAGTAGGGCAAAAAATGCATATCAAATGTGTGGGGTTGATTGATATCTCTGTATCAAAACAATTTCAAGTTTTTTAACATTACCTGTGCCATAACAGGGGGTGATAGGTCAATCTTCTCATTCTCCCTGGAACTGACAGCTAAGATTTGATCATAGGACTTCTCATGGAAATCTACAGTCTTAACATTGTCAAACAGACCCTCCAAATGTGCCTGGAATGAAAATGAAACACATCTGATGCTAAACGTCACTCTAATCAAGATTTCACTTAAAAGTCACACATTACATTCACATTAATGCCTTGGTCACATACCATCTAAAAATAACTGCTCCTCACTGCTAAAAATATCAAGCCCATGTCAAAGGACACTACCTATTAAACCTAATGAATAATTTTCAGCATGGAACTAACTTTTACACAGTGGTTACTGAATACTTGCCATATGCACTTAACCACTGTGCAGAAGTATGCTTGTGAATGAGGTGACAATGTCCATTGCAATCTTACACCACAACAATGCTACACAGGAAGGCATGCCAACATCGTATTCATCTGTACAAATGTTGTTGCACTTATTCTGTAAAGGGGTGGATATGCCTCCGAAATAACTCATAGGAGGCCGGAGCATGTTTCACACATCCTTCCCTTTTGTTACATCTTGGCATTAGAAATTCATTTATTTTACCCAAAGGATTAATACAAAATATTAAGGATGAATGTACACATATTTTTGTGAACAATGGGATGTCCAAGAGACAAGGCTTGCAGTTAAGCATATCTTACGTATCATATTCATCAACACTTTAACAAGAAAGCAAGCCATCTCACCTGGATGGTATGAGAGTCAGAGGCCTGACCAAGAATTTCCAGTAGGGCAGGATCAGAGACAAAGAAGAAACGGGGAAAGATGAGACGCTTCTTCTCCAGGTATCCTGTGAGTGACTTTTGACAGATCTCAAGCTGTTCCAACAGATGGGGTAGCAGTTGTGATAGGGTATCATCACCTACACAGCACTGGACTACATTAGGATTCTCATGAGCTCGCTGCATGATCTTAACCCAAGACTTGTCAATGTTACTAAATCGCTTTGCTTCCTGTTGCAAGAAACCAAGTTTATGGGGAGTATATGGTTAGGAGTATGACATTTTTACAGGTTAGCTGATATTATACAGATGGATAAGTTACAACAATTTTAATTTGATGTATTTACTGTTCCAGATTGAATACCCACCATGCATAAAATGTCTCAAGAGTTGCCTTTTCCTAAGATAATTACAAAAGGCATTGCTCCAAACTTTTATTTCGCATATATCAATTCGTAACATTACACAGAATGCACTTGCCTCAATCTTATCTAATCTTAAGGACTCCACCAAGGCTGCCAAACCTCTCACTTGATAAACCAGAAAGCCTTCACAACAAGCTAAGTACACCAAATAGGAATGAATACATACCTGAGGCAGTTGTTTTGCAATATCACCGCCAACAAACACAGCTTCCAGATATACCCATAAGTTCTGTACTGTCATCCAGTTTTCAATAATTTCTGTGGTATTTGATAATTTCTGCACCCATTTTTGAATTTCAGGTTTGAATGGAGCATTGTACCTGGTAGGGAAGAAGGAAGGAATATAGGTATAAATTGTATAGTCACACTTAACGCCACTATTCAATGAACGTCAAGAGTCACTTTAATTATTACTGGGCAGGGAATATGTACTTTTTCATGCTCAAAACTAAAACTTGACAGCTGCACCAATATTCATTGTGTAGGAATATTGTTAAGCCTGTAAGATCAAAATTGTGGAGAAATGACTTATACATGGGAAAAACATGGGGGCAGTAGTGGTAGCTAGATGCAATTGTTCAGTGTGGGTATATCTCAGTCAGTCACACTTTGTGGGGCAATCCTTACAGTGTAAGCATAGAATTACTACAACCACAGACCATCAATGCAAATTGAGCAATTATTTGGATATCACAGACTGTAAAAAATAATAACACTCCCTTGCAAACACCTTTCTGTGAGACTTGAATAATTTATACTGCAAGCAGCAAGACATAAAACTTCAACTTTTTGCAAGCGTTTTCAGTATGTTGTGAAACCTGGAAACATACCTATTCAGACGTCAGATTGGTCTATATTCATGTTTGTTTGTGAAGCTAGAGTAAAACATGGTCTAATGTCAGGTCACATACAATGGTGCAAATTGCCTCTAAGCTAAAGAGAAAATTATGTGATAAACATACCCATTGAGATAAAAACAGTTTGAACTCTTGCTTTGAAAGTGATCAAATTTCTCACCTGTTACTCATAAGAGATGCCAACACCATCAAGCTGTCCTCCATAGCAGAGATAGTTTCTCCTGTGGTGTCACCTTTCAACATCAATTCTCCTCTTGTCTTGAAAGAGCCAAAATTAAAATCTTGAGCACTCCATTCAGCTACGACTTGCTTTAATTTGGCTTCAATGTCCTTCTCCTTAACAGCTGAGATGCAAATGTCCTATGGTATAAACAAAATTAACATCTTCAATTTTATGATAATACACACTACATGTAGGTTAGGTTCTCCTGCCATGTCTAACACTTACAAGAAGGCTACATTCTCTCTCTAAGTATGTCTGGTTCAACCTTAAATAGTTCACAATGACATCACTTCTGAGGAATTATGTGAGAGTGTTTTTATGGATAGAGAACACACTTCCAAACAGCAAATTTTAGTCAAATTTTTAAAGGAATTGAAAGGCAATCAATGTGTATGTTCTGAGCTGTTTCCCCTTAGCAATGATTCTACTTTTAACAGCAACAATGTTTTCTCATATATCAAAATACTGTGATACTTTTCAACAGGAATGTTGTACACACTCTACATCTTTCTGCACAAAAAGAATTGCTACTGATTCATCCTCTTGTTAGTTGGGATGAGGAAGAATTTTTAAAAATATCTGCTTTGTTGAGCAAACCTTATTTCAAGTTCCTTATAACTTTTAGTTCTAAATGCAAACATCTATATGGTCTTGTGTGCTACTTTGTCTCAAAATGTTTCACCCGGTCTTTAAAGAATGACCAGACACACATACATACACTAACACACACAAGCAGTCCCACATACAAACACACAAAAATTAAAGTTTTTGATACCTCAATATCTTCTTTGTTTGGCAAAAGAGGAGCCATCATAATGTTCTTCAGCAAGAATCCATCAGATTCCACATCAAATGTATGTCCAGTGATCTGGGCCAAACGGTCCCAGTGACGGTTCATCATGGCTTTGTTGGACATCATTTCCAGCAGTGGACAGCACTCATTAAAGTCATCAATCTTCTTCTTCAGGTCAAGGAAGGCCTGCCACTCTTTTAAAGCTTTGGGAAGCTTGCGGCATCTTAACATAAAAATAAAAAAGGAATGTCAACAAGTGACAAATCCTCGACTTTAATAAACCAAGCTAGCTGAGCTATAACACTCAGCAGTGCAATGATTCACATCCCATCATCCAATGTCTATTTTAGTGTACCTGGGACACAAAGTGGGCACTACAAGATAAACAGGAGAACATTATTTCTGCCAAAATTAAACAGTGAAGCAATTCTAATTTTCTGTGGCTTGGCTCAAAATTACCCACAAATGACACTGAAAAATAGACATGTGATGCAGCTGGAAACTGTTTCTCACTGAAACTTAAGGAGAAGAGCAACAGTATGTATCACTGATCTTGACACTGCAACAACACTCTAGACTTACAACTCTTGAAAGAGGACTGTCCAACTGGCGGTCATTACCCAAAAGAAGCCATGAAAAACTTGGAAGGGGATTGCAAGCTGAGTTCAGCAACAACTTTAAGGGAGAAATTGATGCACAAAAATCATCACTCAGCAAATGTAATTATGCCTCGCTATTAATAACTGCCCTCGTTATACTAGGTAGATGCTACAAGTTACAATATTTACTTTTGCTACCCCCTCCCCACCCCCTCTTTTAAAATGAGTTTGTGGTAGGTTGCAGGTTCTGCCTAAACAATAAGGCAGTATGAAAATAACTGGAGCACTATTCTTCAAGAGACTCACTTATTTTGGAAGTCCAGTAGTTCTTGGTTTATCTTCTCAATATCTACCTCCACCCAGGGGATATCATAGTAGCCATCCACACTGTCAATCACATTATTATACAGAGAGTAAAGCTTCTGTAGCAGGGCAAACTCTCGTTTAATCCTCTGCAGGTCTGGGTACTCAGTGACAGGAAGACCAAAGAGTTGTTCTCCTCCAGAGTAGGTGATGAACTTAGCCCAGAGTTCATCAAACTGGGCTTGATAGACCTGCAAACGATCGCTGGCCTCTCTGGGTGTAATTCCTTGAACCATAGGCCCTCTAAAACCAATACAAAACAAATAATGATTAAAAAATTAGTTATTGCCTATGCCCCATTAAATGACCAAACCTACTGGATATGTTTGAGATGATTTCACAATGAAAAGTAGCAATGTACATTACTGCAAATGAATGCCCACCCTCTACAAGAAAAAAAAAACAAAAGAACCAAGAAACCTGACCAAAAGCAATTATGTCCCTCCATGCAAAACTTCAGCCCCTTTAAAGAAAAAAAAAATTGCGTTTAAAATGCAAACCATTCAGTCTCACCAACAAACTATGGTAACAGCTTTTCTCTCAAAATATTATGCATGACAAGAGTTATGGATGTTGCATCATTTGAATATTTGAAAGTTTGGTTGAACAAATTATTTTTGTGCAACAAATAATGAAATTTCTCCCTGTGAGAGTCTTATTTGTAGAAAAGAAAGCGACCATACTGCCTTATTTTGAATTGTCTATCATTCTGTATCTATAAATACTGGTTTAAAAATTAGGAAAATTTTCCGTAACACAAATGCAATATTTCCCATTAAAGTTGACAGGCTGGCAAAGGTCCCACTCACCTTTCTGCATAGTCACCAACAAAGTCTGAGGATTCCTTCTGGTAGGTTTCCACTCCCTTCAAAAGATCTGACTTGAACTGTGGCTGGATGGTTAGCAGGTGGGTCTGCACCTGTTGAGCCTATCGCAAATTAACACAAACAAAGAAATTAAAACAAACGTAAAAAGCAGTTCCTGCATGCATGGAAGTCTGATGTTTATTGCACTATCTTGGCTGAAGTGATGCTTTCAAAGATGTGATAGAGTGACAGTGTAGGATAAAATTTTCAGGATACTGGTATTCAAGGCTGGCTAAAAAGATCCCATCAGATCCTATACATGCCCTACATCCAAACACCAAGAAGCAGAAGACACTATGGAACATAAATAGCATTGTTTCGGGCCATATACCTCCACTTTTCAGAAATCACACTTGATGAAAGCAAGACTTTCAGCTTAAAACATCCAAATATTCTGTGTCACACTTTGAGCATTCTAGCAAAGCTGTTCGAAGATGTTTTGATGACAGCCCAGCACCAAGAAACAACTATACTACAGCACTCTAATCCAAATGCAACTCTCAATATTTGCATTTTTTTGCCATCTTGGCAACCTCTCTTCCCCCACCCCACCCCCTCTCCCCTCATTATGTATGGTTTCAGCCCCTAGCTTCTGGACCTTATTCAAGAATACTTGTTTAATATCTTCAGTACCTGTGCATGTAAGTTTTTCCAGCTGTAAGAAAGACCGTCCACCTTCTCTGCATTCCCGTCATGAAAATGAAGCTCGAACTTATTAAGTAACATGAAAGATTCTTCCACAGGACCAATAGTCATGTCAATTCTGATCTCATTGGCTCTTATTTCTTCAAGAGCAGCCATTGCTGCCCTGACATCATCAAGATCTTTAATTGGCCTAGCTAAGCGCTTCTGCATATCTTCAATGAACACAAGAATCTCATCCATGTCAGTACTAGCTTTTGCATTAAGAGCTTTTCCAAATGCAACCTTCCAGGCCCTTGTTTCAGCAATGAGGGAGCCCTTCAATTTCTCTGTCAGGCAAATGACTGACCCTATGCGACGGCTTGCTGGGATATCTTCAATTGTAAGTTCTAAGTGCTGTTGGTTTCCAAGAAGGTGAATAATACAAGTCAACTTATCAAGATTTGACTGAAATATGACTTAATTCAACTGTAAATCCTAGGTGTGATGATAGGAGAAAAAACATTTCTGGAAGTTTTTGAGGGTACTTTCCAGTCTTCCAGAGCAGACTCACATTTATTAATGTTGTCATCACAGGTTGCATTAATGCAAGCAGTTACATATTCATACATACAATAATTTTAAATCTCTTAAGAGATAGACAGTAGGGCTTACAAAAATAATGCAAAATGGTGCATGACAGTCTTCCACACGTGGCTTCAACATGTTAGGGAATTTTCATATATGAAAATTCTGAATACCTCTCAAGACCATTAAGGCTTCCCTTCAACAAATGTGCACATTTAAAGTGTACACAACGTTGGCCATTCGGGGCACATGAGTTAACTCTAATAATTTCGGGAATAAAATCTCTGGGATTTTGAAGACTACATAACTGTTTGTCATTATCAGTCATAATATATAAGAACTAAGTAGTTTTTGGCACTTTTGCTTTAATGTTGCCAGCGGTATCAAAATAATTTGAGAAATATTTTGGCACACTTTGTTGTGGACCCCACACATGTAAAAATTTGAAGCCAAACCTTAAAACTTTGTTTATTCAAACTTTTCCATAATTTGCACAACTTTTAGTCTCAACATGTTCAGGTAAACAAGGTTTAACTGTAATTTCATTTATGAAGCAAACATTTAAACCTTCTTACAATAACACCTACCAAAACATCAAAAAGGGGAATTGTATACATCCTGATCTCCTGCAGGCAGTACCTATTGCTGTATATGATTCTCTTTAATAATAAGAACATACTGTTTCTTATGCTGCACTTTATCACTGAAGTATCAAAGAGCTGTTACAAATATTACCCCTGATCAACGGTAACTCCTCCCAGTAGAGAGTTTTCATCCACTGCAACTTTCAGTACAAGCAGTCCCTTTAGGAAGGAGCAGTAGTATACTATACTCAACGACAAGTTACCACACAGGTACCCATGAACCCTGGGTGGAAAGAGGCAGTCAAGATAAAGCATCTTGTTCAAGGATACAGTATAATCTCACCTGGTAATAGCGAATCTGGGCTTCAATTTCTGTGAGCAATGGCTTATTGGCCATGAACTCTGCAACCCTCTCTTGGGGGTCCTAAGGATACGAAGAAAAGTGAAAAGAAAACTTTAGATTCCAAAATTACAGCAACCCCCAAAACCATTAAGAAATTCATATAAACCTGTATTTCATCATACCCCTAACCCCCATTAATATTTTTACACAACTCCATACTATTTTTCCAATCCTCTAAACCCCACCTCAGCAGAGGCAAATTGGAAGGAAATTGGTTTATACTCACTGCATTCCAGAGCTCAGAGAACTGAATGAAGCTGTTGAGGACCTCCTGACAATCTACTTTGAAGCTACTGATGATGGAATTAAGGGGAATCACCACCTTGATAATATCTTTGTGCTCACTGATCACCTTATAGAGAGGTTTCTGGGTCTGAGTCAATAGAGCTAGCTTATCTGCATCCTTGTCATCCTTAGAGTCATCTAACTCCTGAATGGGGAGGGGCAATCAGAGGGAAAAGAAAGACAAAATATTTAAGTAGGATTCATTTTGCTAATGATAGGGGAGAGTGCAGACAGGGAGTGAAATGGAGACAATATATTTTAGTATGGGTCATTTGGCTCATGTATGGGGAGGGAGAATCAGGGGGGGGGGACTGCAACAAAAGTGTTAAAGGTGCATGTAAACAACATTACTCCTTTGGTGAAAGACTGAAAGACAGTTTTCATCTTTTTGAGAACAGATATTAGTGACTGGTACTGAGATAGAATGGTACAATCATAGCAGAAAACATATGAAGTGATTATATAATGACACATAATCTGCAGCTTGGTCTGCATTTTGAGAACGGACAGTGATCCAGGGACAATGGCAGAAGTCTCTTCACATCACATCACATCAGGAATGACAATTCCTTTTGCAACATTGAAAAAAACTGTTTCTTGTGAACTGTTATCGTTTTTTTATAAACCAGACAACTCTTTTTACCCACAAGGTACTGCACTTTAACTGTATGTTTTTCTCCTTCTCTCTTGATTACCACTGTCATTTTCATAGCCCAATAAATTTCAACCAAAAAGTTCAACATTTCATCTTTCAATGATTTGACATAATATGACACCACAAAAGTGGTCTAGTCTGAGGTAGTAAAGAGGTAGAAGCAGGGTAGTTGGAGTACAGGGACAAGGCAACTACATTTAAGAAAAAAAAAACAAAGCATTAAGAAATGACAAAGACTACAAAAAATACTGAAAGAAGAGAATCCTTGAATGCAAAATGAGAACCTCTGATTTACTTTGGAAAAATGACAGTACAACAGCCCAATACTAAGAGGTCTGGAAAGGAAATGTAACCCCTCCCCACTTCACATTTTCCATCACTATTCCTTACCTTGAGGACTGCCTTCTGACTAATGATGGTTTGTTCCCACACTGGTATGTCCTCTGCCATCTTTAAAATGACCTGTATCACCTTGTTAACACACTGTTGTATCTCCTCCAGGCTTGGCATCAGTACAATGGATGGAATGGCCAGCACAATGTCAGCTGTGAAAAGAGGAATGCGATCTTCTTCACTCTCTGCTGCACCCAGGGTATACTTGTTGGCTGCTGTTTGGAGACGTCTCTTGATAGCATCCAGTGAAAGTCGAGTACCTGGTGGGGAAAAAAATTCAATACAAATATCAGGTTGGTTGTTTCACAATAGACCCTTTTCCAAATATCAATCCCAAAGGATTGTGGGATACAGTTTTGGTGTGCGCCGTATGTGTTACATGAGAATGGAGCTATTTGAGCCTAGGATAGAGCTTTATGTGAGACCAGACTGGAGCCTTATTGCAAAACCAGACTGGAGTTGTGTTAGACCAGACTGGAGCTGTGCCGTACTAAATTGGATTAGGACAATTTTGTTTAACAAAGGACTCTCTTTCTGAAGTTTTTACCAAAATCAAAAATGAAAGTATTTAACAATGCTCAGTACAGTAAGGTTACTTGTTAAGTGGATCAAAACATTCCATATCAAATTGAAGATATGAAAATTCAGCACTGATGTTCTTTGCAAAGCCTTTGTAATTCTGAAAAATTATATTTAAAAATAATTTGAGACAAATCTTTGACAATAATACGAAACTTACACTTGATCAGTGCATCTGTATTCTTTTGACTGAAGCTAGTCAACATGGTTGAGTAGCAACAAGGTAGGCACTCTAAACACCTCTTGTTCTTAGAGTCAGGGTGGAGACAGGGGTAATGTCCTGTCAGATTAGCTTTCTCTTTCTCCTTCAGTTGACTCTTCAATAACTCTGTAAGATCCTGCACTGCCCTCTCAACAGCTTGACTTTGTCTATGAAAGGAAACATTAGGAGGAAGGTTAAAGGTCATACAGGACAAGCTAAGGTGTGAACGAGTACATATGCCAATTTTTCTGAACCTGTGCTTGTGAGTATAGATTTGTTATAATACTCATACTCACATATTTTGAAAGTTAATTAAAGGTGCTAAATTTACACTCCTACTCATACCAAAAGATACAAGTTCAAGTTCGAGAGACAATGTAGCCTTCTGTTTTTAAGCCTGATGAGTCACAATTAACAACTATACAGTAGCTTTGTCATACTGACATATCTTGTGTTTGCCACATGTACCGCAAATTCAAATGTGTAGTTTTTCCCAATCATATGCAAATGATAAATTAGTCATTTCTCCTCTCCACCTACATACTCTGGTTTCCTGCCACAACATTTTTCTTTTTTTTTCAGTTTCAGTTTTTGAACAGCAAAAAAAGCTGCCAAAGTTTTCACAAAAAAAAAAAATGTCCTCTAAATCTCATTAAATAGTTTCAAAAAATACAAAATAAACCTATGATTTACCTTCCACATGCTTTACTTATATCCCAAAACTTGATAAAAGATACCAGAAAACCCAATATGATGAGATGTACAGTATAAGACTTAAAGAACGTTTCAAAATGTGGTTGGGGATCGGCTGCCTATGCTCCTTAATTCATGTGATTTCATTCTTTACCTAGACAGTTGCTGACAAGCTTCTTGGCATGTTTTCTCTGTTGCCTCTAAGAAAGCATGAACTGTGGTTGGTTCATGCTCTGGTAGGTCACACAGGGGAGTACCAGCCATATCTTTGAGAACATCATCAATGCGACAGTCCAAAAGGTCTGATACTTGTTTGGTCAAGTGTTGCAAGAAGTTGATTTCAGTGTAAGTATTGGATACATCTATAAAATAATGCAATTTATATTATGCATAATAAAATGCTGTTTGAAGCATCAGAATTTAATATTTATGGCTAGTGGGTAACAAATTTTACAATTAATTCTTGCAGAAATGATTTCAATACAGCCATTTACGACAATGTTTTTGCTGACGATACATTACACCATAAAACAGTGAATTACAATCACTATCTGGTTCACAAAGCAATAAAATGGAAACAAAGCTTGAATCATGCACTAGAAAGTACAAAAACATAAACACATGAAATGAGGACTTCCACATCACTTAAACTAAAATTCTTCCCATTTTTAATACTACATCTTCACAGCTTCATTTTCAAAAAGCTTCACTTCAAGTTTAAACAATTTTATGACTAGAAAGTTTATTTTCTAACACTTAGAATTAGTAATTAATTTATTTTAGAACCACGACAGAAATGGACCACATTTGTTGTGAAATTTCAAATTGACTAACATGGGCAGTTAAGTGAAAAAGCAAACTTACACTGATCAAGACCAAGGGAGGTCCAGTTTAAGCTGGTCAGGCCTGGGGAGAGAGCATCCTCAACCCTGTTGCGGTAGGGGGTCATAAGGGGCAACAAGATGGTTGGAATGGAAGCAACAATGCGATCATATTCCTTCAGCATCTCCATCAAGCTAAAAATACAAAATTAAATCATTTTCAATATAATAGAACATCATACCTTCCTAGTCTGCATTTAATGAAACACCTTACATGTCCCTTGAATTCAAGTACAATTCACCTATCCTAAAGTGGTTTTTCACATGACCTCAGCTTGATTCTAATTGTAAAGATGGCCACCAAAATTCATGATAGGGTGTGTTAACAGTTCAAACATGCATGGCAGTCCCCAGATCTACTTGAAATGCAATGAATTCTTGGCCATACATCCATCAACCAAAGAGACACATGATGACTGTGAAAAATTTTACCTTTCATCAAAATGGAGAGTTTATGCATCCATTAAAGAAGACTGCTCTTATGCTAGCAGCATCTTCCACTAAACTTTGCAATAAAAGTAGTTTACATCACAATTATTTATAAACCAAACTTGCTTAAGTAAATGATCTTTTCCAAGAAATTTTGATCTCTCTCACCTGACACAGTTGGCTTTGATAGCACTCTCTCTCATAACCAGAGTTCCAGCACTCTCTGGTACCTCTAAACCCATCTTACTGAGATATTTGGCCTCAGCAATCAGCTCTAGGACTTGGGGGTCAAAATTGACAAAGAGTTCTTTAGTTTCAGGGTGCCTGACCAGGAGTGAGGCATTGAGACCTGACTTGATGGTATCTACTGCTCGATACCAGCCACGATGGTACAACATCTGAGAGAGAACAAATGATAAGATCACTTATAAGGAACAACTAATTTTGATCTCTTAGGATTACATAGGGATCACAATCAAATACAAGGCTAGAAAGATTTGATGTAAAGACTTGGGGTTAAGAGATTTGAAATAAAGACTGTGCAAATGGCTTGAAGAAAAGACTTGGTTTAAGACTGGAAATTAACAATTTGTCAAATACTTCAAGACTTGGGCAAAGACTTGGGGTACTAGATTTGCATCAACATCTCTCAGTAAACAGTGTTATTTTCACTATTGTTCTGTATGTGCTTGACAAATTTGGTTACTAGTGTACCCCATTTCAAAGGTTTTTGAGCTAGTTTGAATTTCACAGGTTACTTTTGATTTTCTAGAAAGAAACAGATGTTTCAAAAATATCTATTCTTTAATGCATGTTGACTGTGTATGGGAAAATGTATATTTGGGGGATTTTCTGCATCTGTACAATTCTTTGACCATGGCATATAACAGTGTCACTGGTCCGATCAATCATTTCCTTTTGTTGTGATGAAAGGACAATAGTGACCCTAACTGTTTCTGGGAAAACAAATTTACATTTTCAAAAGCCATATACTCACATGTCTATTAGTGCACTGCAATACTGACTATTTAACACGCCATGCCAAAGGGTTAAAAAGTATCCTACCCAAGAAAAAGCTTCTTTCATATTGACATGCTCTACAACAATTCTTATAAATAATGAAATGCACTATAGGCCCAAAACATATACATTACCTCATACTCTAGCAGAACAGAGGCCATTTTGTTGAAATTTTTGATGATCTTCTTAGCCTCTGGGGTCTGCAAAAAGAGAAAAGGATTTTCTTACACTGATCAGTAATTACAAAATATTCTCAGTTTTATATAATTGAAATGAAATCCTCCATATTGATAGAAAAACTGTCATGGTGGTGTTTACAAAACACAGCACTGATACAAGTGGCCATTGGAGAATGTACTTAGTTTCCAACCACACATTTCACATTTCAAGACTTATGATAATCAATAAGGCAGGATAATCCTGAAAACAAATTCACCCGAGGCATGAAGGCACCTTCCCATCAAATAGTAAATAATGACTTACCTTCAGTATTTCTGGCTTCCTTTTAAATGCCCTCATTGGGATATCAATCTTACGGTACAGCTGCCTAGCCCATGCAATCTTCCCCGAGACTGGTGGGATGTTACGAGGAACTGACGGATCATCTTTGCCCTTCTGGTACTGTTTACGGACGGACTCCAAGTCACGCCCAAAGTTAGCCAGCACTCTCATGTACTTCTCATTGATGTTTAGGGTTGCTCCATCTATCTTCTCAAACTTTCCAAGCAGTTCTAGTGCCTTCTCAGTCTGTACATTTGACATAAAATGGATTTTGATACATCATATCTCTCTAAAGTGGGTATTTATTTTACCAAAAAATTCTAACATTTTGCTCCACCAGAGCCAGAGTGGTGAAATTTCTGTTACAACTACACTTTAGTGAAATTTGGTCATGCTCTCAATGGACCTTATGCATATCACATCACAGAGCAGAAAGTACTCCCTCGTTGTGCGGCAAGCACGTATCATTGCAACTTGCACAAACAAATTCAGGCAGCTGATCTGTGAACCAATCAGATATGCACGCAATTCTACTACATGCGCAAGCGAAGTCCACATTGTGCATGCAGTGTGCTTAATAGTTTTGCCTCCAAAATGATGCGCATGACATCAATGCATAAGGTCTATAGCAAAGTCAAAACTTAATGGAAGTCAATTTTTAGGCAAAAACTGGATACATGAAACTACCATAACTTACTGCATCTGAGAAACTTTACTGTTTACACTAGATGACAAGAATTAAAGTACTTTTATTTCTGATTTAATGTAAAAGGCAAAAGTTCTTTCCTGAAACACTCAAAATACCTTAGAGGTTAAAGCATGTGGTATATAAACTTGTAACATTTTTTATATTTTTTGTATTTTGGTATGTTGTAAAATACGTAAAACGTAAAATTTCTTCCCCTTTGAGTAAAATCTTCAAAATTGTAACTGAAAGCAAGAACATTTTTTTCTCAAAACATTATCCTCTTCTTTTATAAAATCATAAGACACAGAATCAAACTTACTGATAAATTCTTGTGAAACCAAGCATCAAGGAAGTTCTGCAATGCATTCTGGAGACTTTCAATTTGACCTTTAAATTCTGAATAATCTTGATCAAACTGGAAAGACAAAAAAAATACTACATAAATAATTTAGTTAGTGATCCTGAAAGAAAATATCAAATTGCATACCATAACTTCACAAATGATAATTCAACTACAACATGTGCACTCAATTTGTCGATATATACTCCTCCCAGTAACTTGATACTTTGGGAATCTGCTGAAATTCCCCACCTCTATATATACAACAACAATCTTACATGGGAGTAATATTCATTCATCTGTGCGAATAGATATACAAGAAAGACCGACAGTATCACTACGAACAGAATACTAGAACACACAAGTACCTCTTAACAGAGTTAGTAGCTTTACAAAGATATTTATAAATTACATACATACTGTAGCACAGTTCCACAGAACAGATATGAAAATTCACACACTTGAATGTTACTGAAGTTCTACACCAAAGGAAATAAAATTCTTGATATGTTTCAGGTCAACAGATATACAAACACCGTCTAGCATGATATAATACTTGCATTTTCAGGCCATCTCTAACCAATCAAACTTACTTCTCCTTTCCTATGATCCAAGATGTCGTAGTTCTTTTTCTTGTAAGTAGTCACAATGCCTTGAAAGCGAACATACAAAGAATCAATTCCTTCAATCTTGATCTCTCCTAGACAGCTAAGACTTTCCATGATATTCAACATGTCCATGATACGTTCCAGTCTCTTGCAAAATGTGTCAAATTTCCCAAAAATGTAGTTCTCACTGAAAAGGAGATGTTTACAATTAAAGAATTTAATTTTTGAGACAACTTCATTGTCACAAAGAATAATATTCATATTCAAACATTGCCAAAATGCCTAAGTTTTTTAATTGTGATGGTTTAATACCTAAATTCAAACTGTCTTTCCTCTGGAGTTTCCTTCAGTTTTTCCTTTGTGCGATGGAAGCTGTTCTGGTATTCTTTATTCAGTTCAATGCAGTCCTGTAGTCTCTGCTGAAGGTCAGCCCTGGTTCGAGATAGAAACAAATATAATTCCAATGATGTATCACTAAAAGATGCTGAAAAAGTTGTATCCACTCCCAAGAAAAAAAATTTGTCATGTGTGTACATCACTTAAAGGTCTACTGAAAACCATAACTACATGAGGTAGCTATGAATGCAAAGTAGGCACCAAAACATTTCCAATTATGAAAATCTACATCCTCTCCCTTTGACCCATTCTGGATTGCATCTCTTTCTCCCACCCCAAGCTAAAAAATTGATTTGCACAGCTAGTGTTTAAGCCTTTAGCAGCAATACCAACACTGAAGAGGAAAACAAAGGCATAATTCTTAGAACCATAGCCTGCCACTAGCATGGATCATTTACATTTATTTAATACAATAATGAGACAATGGATGGAGAGACAAGCTGACAATATCTAGACATCACAAGATGTATCTGTGATATCTTCTTTTTACACTCATTGCTACAAGAAAGGTAATACTTGCACTTCTTAGGCACCAATTTTGCAGGAATTGAATTCTAATAAAGCCACACATTGTACCCTGGTCATGAGTGACCTGTCTTAGGGAAAATTACTCTAGGCGGCTGCAATTTGTCAAGTTCTCTCACAGCCATTCCCTTTTTTACAGCTGACTGGAGTAAGGTAATTGACAAGAAGCATCTTATCTTATGAAACAAGATAATGCACTAGCCCAGAATCCAACCAGCATGTTTCAATCGCATGGCCAACACCTGGTAAACTCATATCTACATCCCTATGCTATGTGTGCCAACTAAAACCAACCCTCAAAATACAAGAACATAAATGATCTTTGCAATAAAATGTGGACATATCATATTCTTAACGTACTTATCATGGTCCCATATTCTGCTGACACCTTGATTGATGTATCCCTTACAAGTTGTAATCATCTGATTGGTGACTTTAACAAACAGGGATGTCATCCTCTCTGAGGTGTTGTAGAAGCGAGAGATACTGTGAATCATTCGAATGGAGTTCATCAAGCTTGGGATGTGTTCCACCATTGATTTCTACAACAAAGAAAGTTTAATAACATAAGAGTACATAACAAAAAATCTCGAATTACCAATCAATGGATAACTGTTATTCTTGCTCTGCTTACAATTAGCTCAAATACTGCCCATATGAAGATAAGACTATGTTCCAATAGCTCAGTATATTTTGAATGGGTGTGACATGGCTATGTTTGGGCAACTTCAATAGTTTTGAAGTCCTGAACTGCCACATATTATAAAACATCAGCTATAAAGTGTCAAAAATTAGCATACCAATGAGTAATAAATACTTCAGTATGTAGGCCTGCACTGTGCACATTTTTTTCTGTCTGAAGAGCTGATTTCCTAATGTTGGAGAATCAGACTGCAATAAACTAATGCTTAAACTTGTGATGGAATAGAGAAAAAGACATTTCGCAAAATCTTCCTATGCCAGAACTTGTCAAGAGCTGTTATCAATACCAATTAGGTGCTCATTCAAGCATTGGTCAATAGCCATGAAGGTTGACATTTGATGGTAGTTTATCTCAGATTAAACTGAAAGGTGATCTAACCTTCAATGACCATGAGTAATTTGATCCCTTTTTATCAGTACTATTTTCAGGGCAGGATATGTTGTCAGTTGTAATGTAAACCCCTGAGTGCTGGGATACTATTGTACCAGAATGGTCAGCAAATGCTTTAACAAAGCTGCTGCTCATTGGAGCAACTAATTGAAGTAATGAACCAGTAGTCGGGTACTTTAATTGGGAACAGCAGTTTTCCCCTAAAAACTGCGGTAGCTATGACTGATTTGAGGAAAGGCAAATTTTGCGTCATGAACAAAAAACAGTTTTGTTCCAATACTGAATTAGAGTCTGCAAATAGAATATACACTTTTTTTGCAAGGCTTTGACAGTATTGAATATCCCCTGAGAGGTCACAACTCAAAGGAAAGTAAATACTGACTCCCAGCAAGGAGGCACTACTCTGAAGTGCCGCATAATCTGACCAAGCCTAAGACAAGAAAAATATATATGATGATCTTTAAGTGAGCTTCTTGAATGAAGACCCTGATGGAGCAACAAAGAATTGATATGCCACAGAAATATTTTAATTTCACCATCTTTCGTTGGCTGACTTTGCTTGTTTGGTTCATTTACATAAGACATCAATAAGATAAGTCTAAGTGTAAACTTTCCTAAAACAGCTGCATATCACTATCTACAAGTTCTTCAACTAAAGCAAACTTGACATAAAATACAATTAACTAATGCTGATACTTACTGGATCACTTTTTACTAGTGGACCAAAGAACTTATCCAATGTATACAGATATTTGACATTGTCCTTTGCTTCATTGGCTGCATCTGTGATTCTGATGTCCTGTTTGCAAGAAGAGAATAGCAAAATTGAGTGAGGTCAGTCAATTCAAGCAAAAGTTGGTAAAAAATATCTTCCTACTAATAGGGATCTATACTAAAGTAGATATCAACTTCATCGTTTTGTTTCATTTCCTCTATTTGTTTTTCTACATCACTAAAATGTACCAAGGAAGAAAACAGTAACTACATGTATAAATACTAAAGTAGATGGAAGTAAGACTAAAAAGCTCCAGGGGCTTGTCAAGAGTTTACTTCCCCATTACTCCCCACTGTAACGTCAATACTATTTTTGATTCTTAACATTGACTTATTGTGACTATTTACTGAGCCGTAAAACCTCATCTAACTCTGCAGTGACTATTTTACCCTTCCAGTGATATGAAACTTCAAAGTTCTAATACATAAATATTCAAAGAACAATGAAAAAGTTTGAGAATTTAATACTACTTCTGATTTGTAAATAACTGTTTGTACAACTGAGAGCCTCTCAATACCACTTACCAGTTGTTTCCATTGTTTTAGAACCTTTGACTTGGCTGCATGGAGTACTCCAACAGTAGCTTTACATCTTGGACTTTTAATCTGCTCCAATAAACTGTTAAACTTAGCCATTCTCTTCTTCCAGTGATCCAGCTCTGCTGCAGGTCCAATGTCATCTGCCTCTTTTCTCATTTGTTCACTCTCTGCAAGGACTTGTTCAATCTGTTTGCACCACTGGAGACAAAGCTCCTCTAACTTTTCAACTGTGTCAGGTACAGATGCTGTGTTGAGAAATAAAATAGATTTCAAAATACAATTGTGGGGGGGAGGGAGTGGAAGGGGGAAACATACTGAAGAAATGTCACCAAGGATTTCAGAATGGAGATCAAACAGCATATTAATCAAGCTAACATGTATGTTGAATCTAATCGAAAATTTACAGATTCAGAGAAAAAATTAGACTAGCTATTCATAACAATTACCAGAATACAATACCCATCATTTACATCAAAATTATCAATATGTATCACAAATACTGCAGAATTATTACCAAACAATAAACTTCTGACAGGCTTCTCTGGTATTCCTTTAAAAAATTTCCAAAATTCTTTGACATATATTTCCTAGGCTAGAGGTGTCAGATGGTCAATCAACAGACACAACTTACTTACACAAAGAATGAGTAAGTTTAACATTTGAAGGTCAGGAAGCCAATTGGCTCATTGAGGACCCTATACCAGAGTGAGCATGGATGAACACCTGCAAGATTTGCCTTCTCTTTTTGACTAGTACTCTGAAGTTAATGAGGCAGGCATGTACTAATAACTCTCAATCCTGCTTTCAGGATCGCCATTTAATGGCCCCATCTGACAGACATGAGTGTATCCCCAGTTTTTAGCCACTTTCCCAAAGGCTGGGTGGGGTGGAGATTCCTTGCTCTGCACCACTGCTCAACAGCTGAACTGAGCAAAGCCAGCAACTTTCTGAATCAGACAACTTCCAGAAACGGACAATCAGATACCCAATTAAAATTCACGAATTTAAACCCCCTCAGCATCACTGTGATAAGCTATGCTGAGCAAGTAAATTTTAGTCCCCAGGAAATTTCGAAGAGGTTCCACCAGGATCTGATCGATCCAGGGACCTCTAGTATGCAAGGCAGTACACCTGACCACCAAGCCAACTCCACCCATTTGAGGTTATATAGCCAAAGTGGCAAAAGCATTATCCCTTTTAAACCAACCAAATTCTGTAGGAATCAAACCCTTAGTATTGAACTGTTTTATGATTTAGTACTGTTTTTTTTTTCCTTTCCTTGGCTGGTAAATTCCCTGATTACCACCAAAGGCTTGAAAACCTGTGTACATTATTTACCATACCTGCTGCAATGTAATCTGCAGGAGACTTCAAGGTGTCCAACAGACCCTCCAAAGATTCACTTTCACCAAGTTCAACTCTACCATCCATGTTGTCTTTGGCTGTTGATAGACTGTGGACAAACTGCTCCAACTGCTCAAGGAAGTCAGAGATCTGTCCATTATCTTTGATTTCACCCCAACTCTGTGAAAATGAAAAATTTCGAATGAACTTTCTTTTCATGTAATTCTTATATAAATTCATTCAAAGCCTGCAAGGAAGGTACTGAACAGTGCTAAGCTCATTCAATGTACAGTAGGAGAGGCCAGTAAGGGCATATTATTTACAACTTCATGCCAGTAGGGTGCCAATGCAAAATTTTCACTCCCACTTGGATTCTTTTCCATTCTAGGTCATGAGAGAAAACCAGCTCTTTGATGATTTTTTTGCTTTCTCTCCAACCCCAAGAAGGGCCTTGACCTTCTGATTGCTAACACTAGTTACCTCCATTTCCACTATCTTTTATTTACACACTCTGAAATTCTACATTACTTGCAAACAATACCCATTGACATTAATTTAGTCAAGGGAGGTGTGTTTCATTTATTCCAGACATTAAGTTCAAAGACTAAACTTAATATGTCTCACCTCATTTGACTTCAAGGCAGGAACCATAACCTTGGATAAGAGAGTGCTAAGGCCATCCAGCAACTTGCCATTGGTACAATCCATCATACTGAAGTTGACTTCCTGAGCAACATTAGCTGTAGTGATACCCTTTGGAGTGGTACGAAGAAAAAAGTAGCACATCCCATTCAGAGCATCAGATGTACCAGTAGTCATGAAAAGACGCTTTTGGGTTGGTTGAGCGACTACACTAGAGGAATCTGTGGACATCAAAAATTGTAGTAAACCATCTACTTAGACAGGACATTTAATGGACCAGAGGACTATGGCATACAGCAGATGCTTCCACATTCCATTTTTAGGGGTGGAGGGGGGGAAATTAAAAGCACATCTTTGATTAACCAATGTTCAAAATGATTAGTTGATGGACATAAAGGTGGACAGAAAGACACATGTCATGGAGAAACCTCCATTTGCATGCAGTCAACTGAGCTAAAAATCTGAAGGATGCATACCTGGCATAGTTCCACCTCTTGAATACAAGGTATCCCTGGAACAACACTCTTGGTAAAAGAACATCAGCTTACGAGAGCCATCTGGTTTGAAGAAATCTTCAATCAAATCAAACTAAATGAAGAAAAGAGTTAAATAGTTGCAGTAAATGTTTTATTAAAACCTACTTAAGTTTACTTCAAGGTATAGAAGTACAGCAGCACTCATATTATGATTTTATTCTTTAGATCATATGAAAATATTACTGCAGGTACCTACCCTTTCATCACTGAGAACAAAATCCTCTACTTGGGCAATTTCAATGCTGAGAGCTTCTGCAAGCTGAAACAAGACAACATGAAAAACTGAAGTTTATCATTCGGCAATAGCTCATCATCATTTCATATCAGACATAACTTCATAAATCATTTTTTACTTCTATATCTTGTATAGTGTACCCTGTACAAGTTATGAAATCTTCAACAGGCCCTCCAAAGGCTTCTAAGATTAGGAAGGCTGGGTCCCTTTAGCACCTGGAGTTTGGCATTTTCTAATTAACTTACTTTTGGCCGTTTCCTGGCACAGCTATGTAAATTGAATATTACTTGGGGAATGTGGCTATCCCAGCCCTATACTCAGCTGTGATGGCCCTGGTTTGACTCTACACATTAAAATCAAGCATTCTGCTTACAATGTTAAAGTGTCATAAAGAAAGTACTGTAAATATTTACAGCTGAGTTTGTAACTCCTTTTTTTCCAATGCAATAGTCTACTTAATCTGACTTTCTCATGCAAGAATTTGACCAAAGCAAGGACTTATTTGACCCAACAAAGTATAGATAGCCACATTTACATTCCAATTAGCTACA
This sequence comes from Holothuria leucospilota, assembly GCA_029531755.1. Lineage (NCBI taxonomy): Eukaryota > Metazoa > Echinodermata > Holothuroidea > Aspidochirotida > Holothuriidae > Holothuria > Holothuria leucospilota. The sequence continues at coordinate 39,591,661 of CM055976.1, forward strand.
CAATTCGATGAATATGTATACTGTTGCATAATTACTATGAAGTAAAAGATTTGTTTTTCAATTTCCATCAGCAGTCACAGTTAAACAAAACAAAAAGATGAAATTATGGTATATTTAATTTGAAAATGATGTAGGAGTGTAGATAAGGCTTCTCTGTTTAAAGTTTTCCACACCCAACATCATTAATCTATATTGTTAAGTATGCTTACCATGAAAGCACAGCAGGCACATGAACAAAGCGCCTAACAATGTGGGGTCCAGGGTGTGCTTAATGTCCCACTGAGGGGTTTAAGAAAAAAATCTTTTTATGGGGTAGTACTAGTGTCCTTAGAATCTACAGGGGTTCTAAATAGGCTTGGAGGTCCCCCTGGGGTACAATTTGTTTACCAAGTTACAGTTACATTTTATGATGGCAGATCTCCAATATTATTCCATGTTTTTTTTTGGGGGGGGGGGGAGGAGGATTGTTATCCAGTGGGCCACCCTTCTCCACTGGAGCAGCCATGTATAGAAGCTACGAAATATTCTGTAACATACTGTAGGCAAAAAAGTCTAAACCATAGTGATGTAAATCTGCTGCCTAGCTATTATCAACCTTACGTCAACACCAACTACAAAGTTATGACCTCAACTGGATAGCCAGCAGTCTGCTGCTAACACTAAGGACTTCAGGCACACAACCAGTTCATTTCAAGCTATAATTTACAGACTGATAATTAAATGTGCTGAATTCTGGAAATACCTGTATTATTAACAGTGGAGAGGGAAGAGGGAGAGGGAAGAGGGAGAGGGAAGGATATCAGGTCTCACAGATCTTTCCCATAACTTCTTTCCTAATCTGGCAATTATGCTTCAAAGTTCTGTAACTTCAGTCAGGGTTAAGCTCCCACCCCACTCCACACCCATCCCACTGCTGAGTTGTACACACAACTGTTTCAAAGCTACATGTATCTGAAAATTAAATCAAATGAGGCAAAAAACAGTTTGTACAGTACATACCAAACATTTCAGCAATAACATTCATAAAGCAGTCCATTAAAGTCTAGAGCCTACCTTTTCAAATAAGAAAGAGTGCCTGGAATCCATCTGAAAAAGAGAGGGGGATACAAAATACCATAACTAGTTTTCCATCTCTTAGAAATATAAATTTCAAAATCCTATACCAAACTATGTGACCAATGATCAATCTGATATTAGAAAACCTTTTTTTCTTAATTGGTATACAGAACATAACACATATAGTTTTTCAAAAAGTGCTTTACTGGAAGATATTACATTCAATGTTCTCTGGATTTGATCTAATGTCTCTTTAACCAAACTGGGGAATTTACTTATAATTTTCATATTTGAACACAAACCAGGGAAGAAAATTAGAAAGTGAGTAAGTAATGAATCTCACCTGTGTTCTTCTTTCATCTCTGGTAGCCTTTGCTTGTTTGGCCATTTCCTTCATGGCCTCTGTTGACATCACCACATTTTTCTTGGCTATCATGGACTGAAAACAATATAAAGAGACAGGAGTGTCACTGACTGATAATGCATTGTGTAAAATCAATGCCAACACCAGTATAGCCATGCCTCTAGGATGTAGAGAGTGACAAGAAAACGCCCATTTAATGCTTGTCATATGCATGTTCTTTGCAAGTCTATGGAACTCTATGTAAACGAGTATGCAGTTCTTTTATACAACAGAGAGCTCAGGACCACCAGACAGGTACCGTACATGTATGTCTTCTTTGTAAGAACTGCACTCTACTCATGCCGCTATAATTCAATAGGCTCATTTAGCCAAAATTCCCCCGGAAAAAGGCTGTTTTCCTGGGTGAAAAATAAAGAAGTATTAAGTCGCCTGATGGCTAAATTCTCCTACTGAATTCTAGCCTCATGTTTTTCCTCTTCTTTTGATTCTCCCACATTGGCTATCCTCTTTATCATTGATCAAACCATGATATGGATCATATTTGTAATATTATCTGATAATAATCTGAGTAGAAAATGTGAAATGGGTCAAATTCTACCACCCTTGGTTGGGTACTACCTGTAAGTTGACCAGCCACAGCAAAGAAACTGATACTACAGTGTAAGTACTGTAGGCAGCATATGTTACAATATATGCTAATGAAATGAATTATTCAGCAGATGGTTAATAGTAGATGGAATTTAGAGAACAAGAAAAACTCAAACAGTTTTATTTTTATACTGCTTTGAATAAGATTTGCATGAAATTTTAATACAAAGTACAATGCAAAGCTAAACGATCACTTTCATATTTCTGAATGCTTGCAGGGAATCTTCAGCAATTTTTTTCCCTTTTTTTTCTGGTTTCCATATTTCAAACATGCATACACTACAGTATATGAAGAAGCAGTATGTTAATCTTCGAAGAGCAAGAAGTCATTTCAAAAAGCTACAATACGAAGCTGATTATTATCATGATTGTGCTATCAGACAATATACAATATAGCAGCATACAGAAATACACAGTTGTAAGGATGTTTCTGGAGAAATACTGTAACACCAAAATTTTCCAACTGCTTTAGAATATGTACTAAGTTAGTACTACTAACAGTTTCATAGAGTGCTATGAAAGGACCAAGTGACAAAATGTGGCATATACGTAAACTCGGGTTGACAAATCTATTAATTATTACTATTAAGAGTGTTGTAACAAAGATGTAGAATGACAGAATAGACACTCTGGGAAATTAGATTTTGCTGTACCATGTAGTACCACAGATTAAGTCCATTGGGTACGAATAGGAAGTCCTCGAGCAACTGTTTTCTTGTCTTCAACAATTTACTGAGACACTACTCAACCTTTTCGGTCCAAGTAAGGAGAATAACTTCAAAAAGAACTATTTCCTCCCAAAGGAAATTCTCCTTGACCTATGACTGATGTCTAGAGAACCATAAATTTAAACTCAAAAATTGTGCATGATTACATAAAATATCAGTCGTGCACATGTATGCAGTCTCTGTTATGGTACAGTTTCCTTCCCAGCATGCATTGTGCATCAAAGTTTCCCAACTCCTCTTAATAAATTTATGGAACACTTTAACATGCTATGTATAAAAACAGAATACCATAAAATAAACAGCAAACAAGAGACTTGGTGGTTTGAAATCCTGTGCTGCTGACTAGCTACACAAGTGCTTAATGAATGTGTATTGTGCTACTGCATAGACTACAGTGCAAACATGCTATATACTTTTCAATTATGGATATATATTTTTTGTGCAGTTGATTTAAAAGGAAGCCTACAGTGTAAGCTTTTACTTTCAATTTACCATAAAGACTAAAGTAATTTTACTATGTAACTACTGTAATTAAAAGACTGAACTGCTTTCTACAACGAGAACCAGCAGTTCTCTAGCTCTCCAAAGACGACACATGATATGCCATAAATCCTCTACAATTCAAAAAATCACTACATGATGTATTCTAGTTTTCATAACCATACTTTCAGTTAGGTAGAGCTAGAATACAATTACATATTTTTTTTCCACAAGTTAACCAGGTATAATGGTGGAACCATTATAAGTTATACAGTACACTTTTCTGTTGTACATGGAGTTGGAAGTGCTAAAAAGTTTGGCAGTTGGGATTGTGAGAAGGGTTAAGAAGGGATGGGGAAAATACCATGTACTTGTTAAATCATGAAATGTAAGAATGGAATGGAGAACAAAAATTGTTTCTACCAGTTCTGACTCACTTCTGTAATAGAGCCAGATTAGAATTGTACTTCAAAGCACTGTAGTATATTGCATGGATGTCTGGTAAACTTACAGATGGAGTATGGAATGGTAAATGTAGGCAACAAGGTTCAAATATTAATTCTTGGCTAGCTGAGGAAATCTAGCTTTTGAGGCAGTATTTATACTGTAGCATCTCAAAGGTAATCAAGGCAAAAAAATGGTTATCTGATATATGTTTGGTTGTATTTTGGTGGGGGGAGGGGGCACAACAGTCAAGGTAGCCTTGAATTGTATGCCATTTTGTAGAGTACAGTAGGATACCAAGGCAATTGTTAAAAACACAAAGGCCATGGACTCCTTGACCTTCACAATAATTCCAGCCTGTTAAATTTCTAGTTTAAACTTTTGTTGATTTCAGTTCTTATTTTACCTTCCTGTCTGAAAGATTGCAAAATTGAATACCACAGATGATTCAGAATCTTCTACAATAACTAAAGACAAAGCTGTTACTTCAACATATTGTGCAATATAAATTTGCAGCTGGTCATGTCACATTTCAACTTCCAAGGTTAGTAATTTCATCCAGGATACATTTTCTATTCAATTGATCAGCATGTGCCAATTAAAACAATGAATCCACAGTAAATGGATTAGCAGTTCTATTGCTATCAGTCCCCCATGGTCTGTTATAGAGATGCATGGTAAAAAGAAAACATATGAATGAATTCTGAAATGAAATCATCTATGGGAGGTCAAGGGGGGTGAGTATTCCTGCTTTGAAAATGTTCTGCTTAATGAAGCGTGTTAATGAGGCATGCCAAGCTATGCAATTGGTTGGAGTAGAGTTACATACAAAACGTCTGGAATCTCCACGTTCAGAAATAGACATTCTGTCCATCTGGAACCTGGATCTCTTAGCTTGTGCCTACATTTGAAAATAAAACATTATCTTCATACTGTAGACAACAACCTTACTTAAAAAAAGATAATAAAGTGAAAAAAAGAACAATGAAAAACTTTTTTTTCTCTCCTCTTTTGATCGTATACTAGCAATTTGTCGGTAATTTTGTTTAAAGTAAATTATCAGTTTGGTTCATTTGCTAAGGGGGCAGAGATTTGAAACGGTTATATTATTACCAATCTATTCCCACTATGTGTAAATTAAACAGTATGTACACAGTAACTCATACATGTATGCCTACAACACTGTACTTGTTTTAAAAACAATCAGCCAAATTCAAAGGAACTGAGTGGAGTTTAAACTTTTGAAATACACTGAGGTGGTTATGAAGAGGAACTAACTGGAAACTGGGAATCAATTCTACAACTGCAAATATTTTCTCTGACAAGAACTTGTGTACCCAATGGTTAAGATGAAAGGAATTTAGAAAGTAGGTTTATGTCAAGCTTCACACAAGGAAAACACTTACCCCTGGTCCTTTCTGTGTAAACAAAAGAGAAAAAAATGTAGGTAATTAAAGTATTGAAACATGTACTGTACATTACACTGAGTTATGACAACTGAAAATCCCTATGAATAGTTACTAAATTTCTTCAGTGTACATAACCTTTTAGCATTTTAAGTCTTTAAGAAATGTAATGCCAGATACTGAGCCTTGGCCATACCATTTTACCAATAACTGTGGAGAATTAAGGGTGGCAATTACCAGGGTTTGATAGCCTAGTAGAGGACACCTGTAGCAAAAGTGAATGCAAGGGAAGACAATGACAGCAACTTTTATTATTAACTGAATAGGCAACAAGGTAGACCTTTTCCAAATAGCAATTGCAAAGGATTGTGGGATAGAGTTTTTGGTACACGTTGTTAATGGTAATGGCATTTTACTGTGGCCAAAAAGGATGTGTACAAAATTCTATCCCACAATCCTTTGTAATTGCTATTTGGAAAAGGGTCTATACATTAGGGGCACAATGACTTTTGGGTCATCAGTGTTGTCACTTGTGCAGCCTTTCACCACAGACAATTATTATGGAAAATGAACACAACCACTTACAGGAGGTGGTGCCCCTCGTCTATGAGATGCCATTGCTTGAGAATTGGATGCTGCAGGCTTCTTCTTTGTGTCTCCATCTTTCTTTTCTTCAGCTGAAACAGTGTCAGAAATACAGAGATATTTACATCATCTACTTGTACAGAAATTAACCAAGACATTACCACTGGAAAGTATTTCAATTTTTTTTTTAACATATGTGAGACTGATCAGGGGCAGACATTTTCTGTATTGAGATAAAGATAAGGGCTATAGAAAAGATACATGATGAATTTGCACTGAAGTTATGGGTTTTATGTTTCAGGGTATCATCAACTCTACAAGTTTCATACAAAAGTTGGCTGCCATGGTGTGTTACTAAAAACAGAAGCAACAGAACATCTGTGTTAAGGATGGACAAAATAATTCATGGTTTTTATACTTTTGGTATCCTCATCAAATTTCTACAAACTAATGTAAGTTCACAAATAATTTAACGTAGAAACAATTTAGCTGTATTAGTTTCCTTGTTTAGCAGATGTGTCTCTTTCAAGCAATCTTTCATTTCTGTCCAGTAAAAAAAAAAAAAAATTCTAGGTGTCATGAATGGACAGCTAATGTCAACCCAGGGGTCACTGGCTCAGAGCAAATTCAAAAGTTATCAGCTGAATGCTACCTATCAGCTACATACTGTATATGGTGCCATACCAAAAGACTGGGAAAAATCCATCTCTTCTCAGGTTGATGGCTTAAAAACAGCATGATTTATCATGAAAAAACACATTTCTGCCATGGACAGACACAATTTCTCTCATGGACAGACACACTTCTTGTCATGGTCATGCATACAGTATTTCTTGTCATGGATGGAAAATGTGTAACTTTGTTAAATCTTGGCCTTTTTTTTTAACTGCAGTTTTCACACACTTCTCAGTGTAGGGGGTGATTGTGAATAAAGTCTGACAGGCCCATCACTCTGCAAACTCATTTCCTCATTTGGTTCTTCCATTTAGTCCTACAGGTGTTAAAAATTGTCATGGACAGACTTTTGATACGGTGTCCAGGACTCCCAAATACGATTCAAAAAGGGTATCTCCAATATGAGCAAAATGGCTATAGTCTATGTTATTTCATAGTTCTGAAGGACACAGTGTAAGGGCGCAATAGCCATGGCTATCAGTGTCATCAGTTATTTCGATCCCTGGCATGGGTGTCCATCCATGACAGAATTTCTATTGTAAATACAGCACCAACAGGTGCACAGTGGAGGATAGTATTGATACAACTCAATAGGTTTTTTTTTCAAAAAATATTTAACACTGGGAAGAAAAATTTTCATCCTACCTACTGTATTTTGTGTCATGAACAGACATTGTTGCATCAATCATAAACAACAATGTGAAATGATTATAACACTCCAAGCTTTTCCTTTTAAACTCAGTTTGATTATGGAATAAAGTCCTACCACTTTATATCATCACACAAACCTTAAAAAAGTTCATGACTAAAATCATTATTTTAAATGAAATTGATTAGTTAGTAATGTCCATCCATGGCATGCTCTCCAAAATACATAGAATGGTATATTCCACAACATTCAGACATCGTTAAGTATTTTCTGTATTTATAATTCCAGTAAGTGTGGTCATGTCTATCAAAAGTATTTTAACATTATCCTAAAATAAAAATTTTGGTCCCTCAGTCAACATCTAATCGATCACCTTCATGTCTAAGTACTATAGTAATTTAACTGCAGGTTAAAATAATTGCAACTGCTCTTTATTATACCGTAGCCACTGTGATCAGAGGTTTTATCTAAAGCTTCACGTGATACCATACAACAGGATAAAAATGGTGCAAACCCTTTCACACTGCAGGCAACTTTTTCTTCATCTCTCAGCAACATTCCAATGACCGATTAGCCACATGAACTAACAGGATAACAGTTTTATGATTCTATCCCATAACTGGTCACTCAAAATATAACTCAGCCACAAGTGGGTGAAAATTAAAATTATTTCAACTCAAATTTATCGTGTTCTACATTGCATTTTGTCCTATTGCCACTGGTCCAAGTAAAAAACATTGTTTTCACCTTTTTTATCGTATTGTGTTGCATCACACCAACTGTGCAATGGACTGAACGGTAATGGATACTGGTACAGTATCATGGCATTCACAAACCAGCCCTGTAGTAACAGTACATGTACATCTGTAACATTACCACTGAATAATTTGGGTGTCTACAGCTACGGTATCAGTGTTTCTGAACACTAAAGACACTTTGACATGATTTTGATTACTGATGTATTTTCTAAGTTTAGAACTGCACACACTTAAAATTCTATGTGCTAACAGATAAAGACAAAGACACAGAAAGGGTATCAACATGACTACAGATCATTCTTTGGGGCACAGTTTGTTAAATGATGCAACCACAACCTTACAACAGTATATGTGGAGAGCAACTCTGGTGCAGTCCTATTTGCTCAAAGCTGCATTCATTGTACACACTGCTTAAATTTTGCAAACTTTCTTTTCATTATATATGGCTATTTTTAAAACCTGAGCACCTAAATTTCAAAGGGAAATAGTTTGTTTATATTGCATCAACATGTTACGGACGGAAAATTGCTTACCATAATTAAAAACCATTTCATTTTACAAACAACTCTTTTTCTTTTACAGGAGTGCTCTGTTTTATTAAGCCCACAGGGGTTTTAAATTCACTTCCATCCACATATCATTTTGTTTGATAGGCTACTTCTGTCTGTATATTTTTTGATAACATGGAAAAACAAATAAATGCATGAATGAAAAAAAAACTCTGGCAATAGGTTCATTTTTCTAAAATATTGTGACTTTATGTGCATTAAGTTACCTGATAAAATTACCAGTAAGCATTTATTTCTTTTTTTTTCTTTCATTCCAAACACAAAGAATCAACTGCACTCCCATGAAACTGAAATTAAATATCAGAACACCTATTGTTTGGGGATTTTTCTTATTTAAAGGAAAATATCAGACCTTTAGCATCAGGGGTGCAAAAGCCAAATTCATCTAACCATCTAGTACGTCAGTCGGTGGTTCAAAGTTCGAGCGGATTCTATGTTTGAACACCATTTAAAAGTGACTGATCATTCACTGGGCATAGCAAATTCCTAGACTTTTCTGATTCAGGTAACACATATTTGAAAAAATACTTCTAGGCTACATATTTAACCATAAAAGAATGCTGTAAAAGGTTGGAACTTCAAAGTTCGAACAAGACTTAGACCCTACAATACCTCCACAGGCCTATCTATACTTGAGCTAGCCTATAGCTAGTGTTGGCAAAGTGGAAATATCACATCCCCAGACTTGGAACAAAACTTGATTGATGAATGCAAAATAAAGATTTCAATTACCAAATTAATTCCTAATTAATGATGTTAATACTATTGTTAGAATTACACTTAAGTTATTGCTGGCAAAAATATAGTCCTAAACAGCATGGGTGTGACAACCTTTCCCTTTTTTGCTTGCTTTATATTGGCCAATATTTTGGCCTATAATCATCACACTCACAGGAATATCTTAAATATCGCGTTAAGAGTGGGAATGGCTTGCTGAACTGATGGTTTGGATACAGCAATGTGTGTGGGTACAACTATAGAATACCCCACCAATAATAAACCTCACCTCGCCTCCGGAGGAGCAGTCACAGTGAAGCACAAAGTAGTAACAAAATAACTTGCATTAATGAATGGTGACTGCGACTGCGCCTCCACTCAAAACTGGAGGCACGGTGGACTTGGCCACTTTGCAAAAAATCATTTACTGTACATAAAAACACATGTAACTATTGTGCTGCAAAATAACACGCATTCATGAATGGCCACTGTGACTGCGACTGCACCTCCACTCAAAACTGGAGGCCCGGTGGACTTGGGCATTTTGCAAAAAACATTTAGGCCTACTGTACATAAAAACACATGTAATTATTGTGTTGCAAAATAACATGTGTTCATTGAACGGCCACTGTGACTGCGACTGCACCTCCACTAAAAACTGGAGGCACGGTGAACTTGGACATTTTGCAAAAAAACATTTATTATATATATATATATGGCAATTTACGCAGTAAACCAACACGGTAGCATCACATAAGGATTAATTTCCATTCTATGTTAGTTTCATTTGTTTTATTATGTTCAGGGCTAATCCTTAGATGTACAGACATAGCAAAAAAATTTTCATCTTGCTACCTCAATTTTGACAAAATATTTCTATGTAGGTCCTATGGAAAATATAACGGGCGAACATTGACATACATAACGGGTGTAACACATTGACATACAAAATAGAAATGGCTATTTTTCAGAAAGTTTATCATGTACATACTTTTTGCCATTATTTGAGGATGATATGTAGCAATATTTAATAACTAACCCATTGGGAGCACTTTTTGATTAATATTAAGCTCAGGAGACCATAAATTGTAAATGTATGTCAATGTTACACCCGTTATGAAATTGTGTTCGACCGTTATAAAAAATGCTGATAAAATGCTGAAACTCAAAAAGTTTGCCATATATATGGACCTTGCCAATAACTTAGGTTGCTATGTTGTGGTGGTTTATAATAGACAAGGTAACATCAAAACATGATGTACATAGAACCCATGAAGCACATTTGAAATTATTTGACATACATTTATGTGATGCATATGTATGTCAAACAATTGTAGGGAATTGTAAATTACCCTGTGAACATCATTAATTGATGTTACCATGTTTATTATAAACCATCGCGCCAGGCGTTTAGAATCGCCAGGCGCGATGTGATTGCAATGTAAGCATGACCTGCATTGCATTTTCTTCATACAACATAAAAAACAATTATTTGCCTTATTATTTTTGATGTCCAAAGCAAAAATGTTACTCAGGGCCAAATTTTCAAGTTTCAGCATAAGTATGAACTAGAAATTTGCAAAAATTACAAAAAATGGTGACCAAAATGTCTTTGATGAAGCTCTGATTAAAAAGTTAGATGGGAAAGACATTATTCTCTATGATTATTTGTATAACTGTTCTTAAATAAGGTAATTTATAGCATTTTATTTGCTTTTTTTTTTGTAGCGATTGACTCAAGATTTCTTTGTAAGCATTGTT